>OU342642.1:23287500-24537500 GCA_910589605.1 Chrysoteuchia culmella | reverse complement strand
CTATCCTTTTCTGTCGCTCGGAACCGCCATTTGCTAGACTCTAGCAAGCAAGCAAGCTAGACTCTAGCAAGCGTTCCGTCAGTCTTCCTCGCTCTAGCAGCTAGAGCTAGTTGCGATAGCGTTCCGTCAGTCTTTCGCGCTCTGTCAAGGGATGCTTCTGAGCGACAGAAAAGGATAAAACGACGGAAAAAGCGATAGCGTGCTGACATATGTGGTCCAACCCTTAGGTGCCATACATTTTATTTTCAAAGAGCCCTGGCCGCGCGCCTAGGGCGCTTTCTATATCAGCTCCTTTAATGTGGAATCTTTGTCAAATTAAAGATCGTTTTTCTAAGTACCGCATACACACAGCACTAACAGTATCCCGATTCCATAGTGATCTCTCTTCTCTTATCGTATGTGGATTAGTGGCCACCTCTGGTTTCAGAGTTTATCAAGCCTTCTATAAAATCTCAGACTTGGCTTTACGACTGTTATCATATGACAACAGCCAAAACCGACGTTTAACATGCACTCCGAAGCACGGAAGCGCTTAGTTATAATGCCACTTTACGGTCACCCATCCGATCTGACCGGACCTAACGTTGCTTAACTAACGTGATCAAATACGATCAGTCTGTCAAGCGCGGCCATGAGTGCTTCAAATCGTGACGCAAAGTGAAAATTCCAAAAGCTAGTACTGCTACTTCGCTCATCGCTCGCTGTTCTCCTGGCCCACGCAGGAGAAGCGCGGCCAGCAAATTTCGACGACACCGTACGCGCCACTTTTGTTATTGGAAACGCGGAGCAACTGCAAGCAAACACAGCCCGATACAATCGTAAAACGAGCCATTGCTTTACAAATTCAAACCTTATTATGTTAACTGTATTTTTTATTATATACCTGCCTACGGCATTTTTTGTTCGATGGTGTTTTCGAATTTTTTAGAACAACTTGTCTTTATCTTCCCCCAGTCTTGTCTGATCAAAATGGATGTAAGTTCCTATCTTGTAGTAGATAATATTGCTTTCTCAGAAAGACTGCGAAATTATTAAATACTTTTTTTGCAGAAACGTAATCCTATTTCCGACATACTTTATTCTGGTTACTTTGAAAACTTTCAAACCGATTCGCGATTTCGACAGTCTCTGTTGATATTATTAATGGACTGTTTCAGTGTGACAAATCGTTATCAAACAACTAAGTTTAGCAAATAAATAAACAATTAACTTCATGTTTAAAACTGAAGTTACACGAACAGCCCTAATGGAATTGATTAACATTCAGTTTTCTTAATAAAGATCATTTCGGTTGATGTAAATAAATTAAAATATTTAATTTAGTCAAACAATTATTTGAAATTTGGAGCACATACGTGAATATTGTTATTAAACGCGGCTTTCAAGCCCAAATTCTGTAAGAGACACGCTTCTCTGACGCCTTCTGTACCCTATAACACTATAATAAAATCTCGATTTTCTATTGATTGATCTGTGGAATCTCACAGCTTGTATTTTTTTTAAAACCTAATCCAAACCCCATCGTCTTTTAACAACACTCACAACTCCGAAATCCGAAAATGTTACTTTTAACATTGTCATAATTTCACCACGGAGTTTGATTACATAAACATGGCAATAGACGAAATAGCAGCCATCGAAGCGGATACAGCCTCTCGAGCAGGCAGCCTCGTCAGCGAACCTCGCAAATAAAAACAACGCTGTCGCCAAAAGGCTGATTACGCAAATTTTCGGTTTGGGGCAAAGGTTAACAATATCTGGGAGGCTGTATTAACGCACTGAATTATACGTGGACGCTCTAATTAGAGTCTTTAATTATGTGTTTGGCTATTAGCAGTTAATGGAAAATCTCAGACAATTTGTGATGTATATTCTTTTATTTATGTCGCTTTTAGCGCAATAAGACTCGCTGGATCTGTTTTAGAGTAAATTCAGAGCTACTGTGACACCAAATTCGACTTAATGATAATAGTGATTATTTGATTTTATCCAGCTTGAAATAATGGAATAAATAAATTTGGCTTATCTTTTATATCTATCCTCAATCACGGTGTTCAAAATCATTATTAGTACCACATTGTATAAAGCCCTATTTTTAACAGACTTAAAAAAAAAGGAGATTATCATTTATGATAAATTTTTAAATAGAAAAATATTGGAAAATGTCAACTCGGCCACAAGTGAAAATGCAAAAATACAAAAATCATTTTTCTTGTGGTCGCTTTAGATCTGCAATCGGCTTCCCAGCCATAATCAGATAGGTACCAAAGTAGTCAGATTGTAAGTGCCATCTCATTATCTAGCACTGTAAAGTTTGTAGGATCAACTTCTTTCACAAAAATCATAAAAATCATATATTTTTTTCTTGTACATTACTTCTAAATTAATTGTTCTTGTATGATTTTTTAATTTTTGCATTTTTCAATGCGATTTTTCTACTTATGATAAATTTTAAATAGAAAAATATTGGAAAAAAAAAAACAACTCGAGTTGTTTTTTTCCAATATTTTTCTTAAAATGCAAAAACTCAAAAATCATAAATTATTGGCTGTTGCATCTTAATCGATCGTTAAACACCTGAAAAGATGTTTCTTTCGAATGCAAGGATATTCCTAGCATTGATGTGACAACGCTGGCCTACAGCGTATGAAAAATATAAAAGTGTTGGAGCATTTCGACCGTGGTTCGCAAGTCTCGGTAGCTCAGTGGTTAGAGCTTTGGACCGGATTTCCGAAGGTCGTGGGTCCCACCTGAGAATTCACTTGTTTCCAAGTTGTTTTTTTCCCAATATTTTTCTATTTAGAATTTATCATAATTGTTATTGGTTTTATTCAATATATTACATCATATATTAATCACAGTTATATTTTTCCAGGGCAAATGTTTCTGATGAATCGGTTCTTCGACGGAGAGTTCATGACCTTCGGGCTGAAAGTGATCGCCTACATGGAGTCCGACCAAGAGGAACGCATCGACCCCATGATTTACATATTCCCAAGGTAACTTACTGTAAAATAACTTTACATCTCTCATGTTCGGTAAGTAGGTTCTTATTACCTCCAAATGGGGCTTGTAGGTGACTAATTAGCGCTCTAGGGTAATAATGTAGCTAGAAAAGCCCTAGGGCGGTAAGTAATTTAAAAAAAACACTTCTTTCTTTCAAAAAGTTCGCGTACATCTAACCATCATACTGGCAATAGACATCATGCATTCAGCCCAATGACCAAAGAGGTCGCTTTGCTATCAGTCATAAATTTTAAATATCGAACGGCGAAGCTCAATTTCGATCTTGAAAAAAAAAAAAAATTCTTTACTTGATTCTTTTTAATGAAAAACTTCTTTTTTTACTTTAAATATTGTTTGTTTTTGGGATTGTTCTCATTTCACTATAAATTTCAACAAATAAAATGTTTTATTCTTGTAATGCCGGTTTTTTTTTACTTACCTCACAATCGAGTATGTAAAGAAAAATAGTTAGCTCGGGTGTAAGCATCAATTGCACCCTCGAAGTATAGGCGCCCTCGCTGTGCTCGTGCGCCTAAATATCTCGGGCTGCAATTGATGCCTTACAGCCCTTGGCTACTAATCTACTATTAAAGTAGTCTAATAGTAATAATAATAAAACATTCGTCTCGTACTATTAGAACATGTCCAGTCAGCATGTCATCTGTCTACTTTACAATTGAGTTTACCTTAATTGCGAGACGTCTTGGAAATATTATTATTACACACTGGTTTTTTTAATGAACAACGGGGAAACTCTTTGCCTTCATCATACCTGATGTTAAGTATCGATAAGGCCGAAGGGCAGAAACAAACGACAGGGAGAAAAAAAATAGCCCTTGACGAGTTTCTTGCCGGTTCTTCTCGTTACAAGGTCTCCCGCCGTAAGGTTTGTGAACCGATGGCGTAGCTTCTTTGACGTTCATAAGTGCTTGTAACAGCCTAGACTGAATAAATGATATACTTATTGAATTGAATTATTGAATTAGAAGATGGAAGCGAACTTCTCCCGGAATCCTCATCACTGAGGAATTGGCTATCTTATTTCTAACTGCCGGAACACAACAATGCTAAAAGCATTGTTGTTATGGCGTCAGGCTTGGATAAGATGGTGGTAGCTACTCAGACGGACTTACAACAAGTCCTACCACCAACCAAACCGAATACAATATGTACCCCCGCTGGGAATCGAACCCGGGACCCCTGGGTCTGATACAGGTGGTTGTTACCACTAGACCACAGAAGCGGTTAAAATGGATATAAACATGGCGTAAAAAACTAAGGATAAGGGCCCGTAGACAAAGTAACATCGTTATGTAACGAAACGATAGTTCGATTCGTTATTGTCTATATTCGCCAATTAACTTGCGGCAAGACCACGTGACTTAGCGCGGCCTATGCCAATCCGCCAATCCCATACATTTAATTCTTGTTGAACTACGTTATCGTTTTTGAATTGTTACTTTCTCTAAGGGCCAAGGACTAACGTCACCATCACCATGGTACAAAAAACGGTATAGGTAAAATATGTACGTCTATCCTGTATAATTTTGAATGGTCTTGGATAAGTTATGTTTTGTTTCAGAATGGTAAAATGCACGTTGTTCAACAAATTCGGCTCGTCAGGAGAAGTAGAGCGGCACGACGCGCTTTGCATCCTGCCGCTGAACGTTGTCAACGAGAAGATTTACGTCTTCCTCTGGTTTTGGTTCGTCATCCTTGGACTCCTCACCTTCATCACGCTGCTGTACCGACTCGTCATCATCTTCTCCCCCCGGATGCGGGTCTACATGATGCGCATGCGATTTCGCCTGGTAAGACGAGACAACGTCGACACAATAGTGAGGAGAAGCAAAATGGGCGACTGGTACCTACTGTACATACTCGGAGAAAATTTGGACTCGGTGATATTCAGGGATATAATGCACGAGTTCGCGAACAAACTAAACCACAACTACCAACACCACATTCACGGAATGCCGGATGCGTGACCTCCGATCCCCGGGTGGGTGTTCCACACATGACTAACGTCGTTGCAGCGTGACATGGACCCGCCCGTTTGAAGCGCTCCGCTGTTTATTGACAACAAAGAGTAGAAGCTCTTTGTTAGTCTAAACAAAGAAGTGCGGGCCCAGTGCGCTGCCCTGCTATACTCTCGCCTGATTTGGACAATAATAGGGAGTGTATGAAAGACTTCTGGTTCGATACTATCCGTAATCGTAAGAATCGTAACAGTGCAATTCTAAACACGCAATAATAGTTTGTACTTAATCTTTAAGAACGTGATCTCAGGATGAATCCTATCGAAGGCCTTTTGAAAAGTCAGCATGACGGCTGCTCCGTTAGAATATCTAGTGTTCAACTTTTAGAAGTATTTTATTAATAGTTTCGCTGCTCGTAGTAATTGGTAAACAGCTTCTTCTTTTCTATTCTAGCTAATAATTGAATGTAATCACACGGACAGCACACAAGTAATCTTTTCACACAGTTTCTCACCATTTTACCAAAGATTTGACAGACCAATAAAGCAATAATATTTAAATTTAGTAGTAACGATGAAAATAATATATGGTTAAGATTGTGAATTAAACACTTTTAGCCTCGAAATTGAACCATTTTATTTAATCGTGTATACTTTTGCGTGCCAAAAGACATTTTACGTTATGTAATGAAGTTTCGATCACTTCATTATCTGTAATGAAGTAAGAAATAAGTATTCGATGAACTTCTTCTATTCCGTTTTTATTGATACTATTTGTACTAGACATATTGTTTCTTATTAATATAATGAAAGATACATTGCCGTTTTCCAAATAAGAATTAACAGGAGTATTAATGAATCAATAAAAGTAATTGTATCCTATTAAGTATGAAATGTGTATATTCAATTTTATTAATTTGTAAATCTATTTTAACTGATTGCTACATTAACTTTCCAGAATCTGATTCTAGTTCTAATGTTAAGGAAGATGTATGGGGTTGGGAGGGTTTAGTTGTGCCTAATTCGTTACCTCGTGCTAGACGACGTTATTGTTGGACATTGTTGTGTTCGTATGGATATTGGTAGATGATGTGTACAGAATACTTTCTTGAGTCAAAGAAGCATTTAATAATGTGATTGAAGAGATTTAGATAGTATCCACACTATGCCACAAGCTTATTACACTGCCAGATATACAAAACAATATTATAGCATGATAATTAAGCTTTCGTTCTAGGAGACTGCAATGCAGGAAGCCTACTTTTGAATAATAAAATGTTTAAAAAACCATGACTGTTTTTAATTTTTAATATTCCGCAATACAGGTTGACTACTTGTATTGGGATTTCCTGAAAACTATTTAAAGATAATTTTTTGACTCAAGAAATGTGGTTAATTGTAAATGTTCAAAGGTTGTTCGATTGTATAATAAAAGTCATTGTAACAAAGTTAGTGCAATTATAGTTATACGTAAATCAGTAAAACCAATTATGACAGAAATGTTCCTAATCATTATTTAATAATTCCTTAAAGAAAGTCAAATTTTAACATAATATCTCGCGTAAATTTCCATCGTCACAGTAAAATGAATTAGTCGATATGTACTGTAGTAAGTTCTAATTGCCAATATCGTGCCAAAAATACCTTAGTGGTGGATATCTGTAGATAGGCAAAGAGAAAAGGTTACCATGAGAAAATCGATTAAAGTATATGAAATCATAACGCATTTTAATTAAATCCTGGGGGCTACTGGTCTAATTTTAAAATCTATCGGAATCCCTTTTAATTCGTCATTTGAAAGATATTCACATACTTCAGGCCGTCACTATTTGACATTTGATAGGGATTGTGATCGGGACGCGTTTTGAAGGGTGTAGTGTTTGTATCTGTGGAAAAGGGTACAATCAACCCTGTCTCACACACACAGGAGGGCAACACTTGTAGCTGTCATTGTCAACGATAGATTGACAGATGACATATAACTATTCTGGAATTCTGGTGGAGTGCGAATAAGGATTCGGCTCCAGGATCCCTGGTGTGGTGGTGATACGTGTGCCTGTCTTGGTGTGACGGTGAGCCATTGTAAACTTCAGTAGGATTGCAAATCCTACAAAGGGTACTGAATGAACGAAATTGATCTGTATAAGCAAAGTGACAGACAGAAATATCTTTCAAATGTATGGAGAAGTGTCAAATGAAGTGTCATTTAAAACAACATTCATTCCGAAAGGGATTGCGAGTCAACTTTACACAAAACCATGAACCACTATCACAATCACAATACCTTTGAAAGGGATTGTGATAGATTTTGAAATTAGACAATTAGAGGGCTGGACTCATTGCTATGATAGTTATCTAGACAACCAAACATGTAAGTAATGTAGAGCTAAAACAATATTGTTTAGAAAGGCTTATGCGAAAAATACTCACATGATAGAAGGAAGCGCTCATCATGTCATCGAACCAGGGGGGCTAATTGTCTAATTTTAAAATCTATCGCAATCCCTTTCAATTCGTCATTTGAAAGATATTAACATACTTCAGGCCGTCACTATTTGACATTTGAAAGGGATTGTGGTCGGGACACGTTTTGAAAGGTATTGAATGAGCGAAATTGAACTGACTAAGCAAAGTGACAGATGAAAATATGTACATCTTATGTTTTGGCGCGCCCTGTTCATTGAAATAAAACAACTTTTACGGATTTCAAAAAACCCCTAAAAAACCAAAAAATACGGACAATTACAACTTAGTTCGTGGAAATATAGCGCGTTTGATATCCGTAAAAGTTGTTTTATTTTAGATGAAAATATCTTTTAAATGTATGGAGAAGTGTCACATGAAGTGTCATTTAATAAATACATCAATCGTTCTGAAAGGGATTGCGACTACTTATAAGTTACACAATGCCCTAAATTACTACCACAATCACAATACCTTTGGGAGGGATTGTGATAGATTTTTAAATTAGAAAATAAGGGGGCAGGTCACGGGTCAGCACTCGATGTGATCGATGTGTCTAGCCTTTTTTTATACTTGTGGAAATGGATGCATCCCTTGTATCTTAGTATAGGGTATAGTAATAACCGCCTCTGTGGTCTAGTGGTACAACCACCGGTATCAGCCCCAGGGGTCCAGGGTTCGATTCCCAGCGGGGGTAGATATTGTATTCGGTTTGGTTGGTGGTAGGACTTGTTGTAAGTTGGCTAGCTAACTACGACCATCTTACCTAAGCCTGACGCCATTACAACAATGTTTTCAGCATTGTTGTGTTCCGGCAGTTCGAGATAAAATTCAATATCATTTATTCAGTCTAGGCTGTTACAAGCACTTATGAAAGTCAAAGAAGCTACGCCATCGGTTCACAAACCCTACGGCGGGAGACCTTGTAACGAGAAGAACCGGCAAGAAACTCGTCAAGGGCTATTTTTTCTCCCTGTATTATTTCATACAGAGTAGTCAAATTGAAAAGTGACTACACATGGGTAAGATCAATTTCCATCACAAAAAAAACTAAAATAGAAGTAAATTGTTTATGGTTATCCTAACCATAAACAATTTTCTACTCGCAACGAACGACGATAAGACAGCCAGTTCCTCAGTGGCTGAGAATTCCGGGAGAGGTTCGTTTCCATCTTTAGCCTTATCAATACTTAACATCAGGTATGATGAAGGCTATGAGGCTATGAGAGCTATGAGTCACCCCGAACGTTTATAAAAAAAAATAGTGTGTAGGACCCGAAATGTTGGACAAACCTTAGTTTTTACTAAGACTAAGTTCTTAAGTCGTAAACTCATAACATCTGTAGTTACTCATAAAATCAAAAGTAATTGTGATTTAACTAACGGAAATCTGCTGGTCGTTTCCAAAACTTTCAATTAGTCAACTTTGAGACATCTAGCGCCATCTCTTGTGCACCTTAGAAATTGTTGCATCATGGCGTCGAACGCAACCGGAACACTTGGGCGATTTACGGTTATAATCAAAATTTTGAGCCACTGAAAGTTCAAACGGTTTGACTCAAGCTACGTGGTTTTAAGCCAATAGCTTGTAAAAACCAAATACTATCTACCTAGAGTGTCAAAAACTATCAAACTGGGTGTAGTCAAACTGACGACCAGTAGGCTTATTACGAGTTTGGCAAACTTGACGTTACAGTAAACGTTAACGTAAAATGTAGCTCTGTCTCTTTCATATTTAGCGACTGTTTTACCGACATGAGCAGTGTATCCGATAGTCTACGCTCACGAGTCCTGTAAATGTCATGTTAAGCAAACTCGTAATAGGGGTACTGTTTGGCACAGGGGTACTAAAACCTGCCTTCTGTGCCAGAGGGTTCGATCCCCGGACAAGACAAATATTTGTGTGCATGTACACGTCTATTTGTCTTGGTCAGGGGTGTTTAATATGTACATATATTATGTATGTATTTACAAAAAAAAGTTCAAAAGTATGTTTATCCGTTATCTAGTATCCATAACACACGTTCTTCATGAAATTTAACGTGGGCTAGATAAGTGGTGTAAAAAAATAAACCCATAACCGTCTCGGGGTCTCTTCTATTATCATGATAAGACCTGTTGAACTAAGTATTGTAAAAGGAGTTGACCATAAATCACCTGTAGTCTTTATACTTTAGTAATACGATATAATATAAGTATTGTGTCTGTTTATAGGTATTTCAGATATATTAGCAGTTGGCTTTACAGCCTCAAAATCTAAGGAAAACACTAAATACCACCTATGTACTTCTCTACTTTGTATTCTTACGAGACACCTGGAGAAAGCAGCCTGTAGAAAAAACTGAGTTAAAAACTTGACATTGGCGAAATTCAAGAGGGCACCGCCATTCGATAAAAAACAGCTCCAGATCAGCCGCCTCAACGTGATCATAAATCCCGTTACGTTGAAACTTTAAAGTTTATTTAGGTATTTGACGTCAGGTGAGCTTTAAATCGGACGATAAAAACCCAGCTGCTTCACGTTCGCCCTTGTCTCCACTCAGGCCATAAGAACGCCAATGTACAGTAACTACAACTACTGTTTATACAAATGTGCTACAGGCAATTCCAAACCCAACGGCATACGACTTAAAGTCCAAAATCGATTGGCGAAATTAACAGTTTTGTATAGCCCGTAGTCCGTTGCTGTACACAATTATTATTAGGATGCAGACGATTCTTTGTAATAAAAAAGTATATGATTGTTACACCTCGCACGCTATCTGGGCCAAGTGCGACTCCTGCCAACCTCGATAGGCCAGATGTGGCACATTAAAATTGCCGAACTAATGATTTACGAGCACAGGGCTTATCGGGCAATAACGCTATAACGTGATCCCAGCTCCATGCCAAAGACTAATGAGCTATTTATTACATCTGCGTTTAATATGAATCGTAAATGAGTCCGCATCGTGAAACGAAGTTATTTGTTTGGATTTTTTCCAAAAATTTAACAGTTATTGCGTTCACGTTGTCCATTTTTCTAGGGTGCTGTAAAAGTTTATAAATAGTTTACGAATGTAAGCAGCAGAGCAGCTAAATCTCCTTATTTGGGTAATACCGACCGAAATCTGCTTTGGTGAATTCACTATGTCGTCGTAGTCGTCGTCTCAGCCACATGACACCCACTGCTGGGTATAGGCCTCCCCCAAGGATCTCCACGACGATCGGCCCTGCGCTGGCCGCATCCAGGGGCTTCCCGCGATCTTCACCAGATCGTCGGTCCACCTTGTGGGGGCCTAACCACGGAGCGTCGTGCGGTACGCGATCGCCATTCCAGAACCTTTCCGCCCCAACGACCATCGGTTCTTCTCGCTATGTGCCCCGCCCACTGCCACTTCAGCTGAGCAATCCTTCGAGCGATGTCAGTAACTTTAGTTCTCCTGCGGATCTTCTCATTTCTGATTCGATCACGCAGATAAACGCCGAGCATTGCTCTCTCCATTGCACGCTAAGTTACCTTGAGCTCCTTATCAGACCCATAGTTAGCGACCACGTTTCACTACCGTAAGTCGTCACTGGCAACACACACTGGTCGTAGACTTTCGTCTACGAGACACTAAGGTAAGTTGAACGCGAAGATTTTACGGAGCTTCCCGAATGCTGCCCATCCGAGTTGGATACGACGAGAGATCTCTGTATCATAGTTGGACTGGATTGTCTGTCCAAAGTAAGCGAAATGGTCAACAACTTCGAGTGTAGTGTTCCCAACGTGAACTATAGTGGGTATGACATGGGAATTCGACATGATTTTCGTATTAGCCATGTTCGTCCTAAGACCCACTCTTAGGGAAGCACTACGGAGATCTTCGAGCATTGTGTTCAGGTCCTCCAGGGTCTCAGCCATAAGAACTATATCATCGGCAAAACGAAGGTGTGTCAGATACTAGCCATTTATGTTGATGCCGCGTACTTTCCAGTCCAAAAGCTTAAAGATGTCCGTTAACACAGCTGTAAATAGTTTCGGAGAAATGACGTCTCCCTGTCTCACTTTAACAGTAGCTTACTTATAGCTTTTTTTTTTACCTGCAGGTGCTGCAACGCGGAAATATTAGCCTTTATCGTGCGTTTTGTTAAATAATAATATGACTGTAGGTGGAAGAATCCTCCCGGAATCCCTAACCCCTAAAGGGCTGCCAAACATTTGCACTAAACTTAAGAATCGCCTAACGGCCGAAATTAATAACCTATCTGTAGATACGGATAGGGCTATCTGAGATAGTGGCCCCCTAGGATACCGGCTACGTTGCCTAGCAACCGTCGTTATTATGGTCATATTAACAAAAATATCCTAGGCAACTATCTCAAATAGCACAATCCATATCTGCAGATAGGTTATTAATTTCTGGCGTAAGCCTATTCTTATCTATCTTATGACATTAATATTATGAACAGCGTAAGTCTTAGGCGCTCGATATTGGGCTCGTAAGTTGAGAGTAGCCTTAGTGGATTTAAGAATCTCTTAAAAGATTAGAAGCAAAGCAATTTTTATTAAGATTAATATAGATTTATTTTATTTATTTCATCACAGCAATATACATAGACTCAGGGGTCCCGGGTTCGATTCCCAGTACATATTGTATTCGGTTTGGTTGGTGGTAGGACTTGTTGTAAGTCCGCCTGGCTAGCTACCACCATCTTATCTAAGTCTGACGCCATAACAACAATGTTTTCAGCATTGTTGTGTTCCGGCAGTTAAAGATAAGATAGCCAGTTCCTCAGTGATTGGGGATCCGGGAGAGGCTCGCTTCCATCTTCAGCCTTATCAATACTTAACATCAGGTATGATGAAGGCTAAGAACTTCCCCGTACTTCATAAAAGCCCTGTAGCCTGTGATAGTTAAAACTGTGACACACACACAATGTCTTCCCTGAATTTAATTACAAACATTGTTATGGTGATAAATAAGTAACCAAAAATATAAACTATAACTATCTAACTTGAGTGTTCATGTCCGTAAATGATTAAAGAATTTGTATGTTAAGTTGGAGTGGGCGGGAGGGAAGTAAATACTTAGCCCTGTGCGAATTATGTTACGTTAGGCGATTCTTAAGTTTAATGCAAATGGGTGTGATTCTCTTATATCTCAACTTCCGGAACACAACAAACCCCGCTGAAAACATTGTTGTTATGGCGTTAACAAACTTGGATGGTAGCTAGCCATGCGAACTTAGAACATGTATGTATACCGATATATAATTTTTATGCATTTTTGTTGATACTTTGTTTTTGTCTTTATTGACAACTATTTATTAACGCACAGATTGTCGCTTAGAACATGTGCCTTTTTGCTCTTATTGGATAAGGTCTCACTTGCGAGGACGTTTTAAAACTTTTTCATGTCTCATATTCTGAAAGTAACTCATAACTTGCCTAAAATGCGGGTTGAAAGTGATATGTGGCGGCCCTAGGACTGTAATAAATTTGAAAAAAGAATAGGGGGTGTCATGTCAAATCGATATCTGTAATCTCTTTGGACTTTTATTTACCAAAGGTATGTACGCAAAGGCACAGAAGCCTATACAGCTTATTTTGCTACATTATAAAATAATTTTGTAACATTTTTCTTATTAAATTTTTTTTTTAAATATTCTGTTTGTTTTTACTTTCTTCATATTCAAAATGAAAAGTAGAGTGTTTACTTCGGGTGTATGGACCCATAACAGTCTCGAACTATCGGCGCCCTCACTTCGTTCGGGCGCCAAAACACTCGACTGTTATAGTTGTCATACAGCCCTTGGTAAACAATCTACTATTAATCTTGTGATAAAGAAATTAAGTACAATTATGTTTATAAGAACACTGCTTAGTCGTATTGTTTATGTTTACCACCTACTTTGACGAATACGCGTGGCTGGACAAACCTAATTGGGTTTAGTCACTCGGTTGTTTTTGTATATGATGTATCCTTGGACGAATTAACCACTGGACACGAAACCCGAGAAGAATGTATGAAAACACGATCAACCAATTCTTGCGGGGGTGAGGGGCGATTACTAATGTCAAATAATGACAGTAGTGCTTGAAGTAATCGATAATTTTTTTATCGATAAGTAAGGAGTATATGAATGAACCTATTGAGTTTAATAAATCATGAGTGTTTTAAAAAATATATTAAGTTAATTGTTTATTTCGTGAAAAAATAAAAAGCACCTAATAATATGAACATCTCATTAAAAAAATCCCTCAAATTCATAAAACTATACAATATGGTTTCCAAAGCATTTGTGTTTGGGGTTTTTTTTGTGAAAAATGGATAGATACATGCAACCTGATACTAGTACTGTACTGATAAGGCTTAAGATGGAAGCGCGCCTCTCCCGGTATCCTCAATCACTGAGGAAATAGCTATCTTACCTCTAACTGCCGGAACGGACTTGGATAAGATGGTAGTCGCTAGCCAGGCGGACTTACAATTTACTTACTAACACTTTTTAAGTGAGTAAAAAACATTAATATTTGGTTTATATAATAATATAATTCATTATTTACATTAACTTCTTCAATCACTCGAGCTTTTTTATATAAAACAAAATATGGGTAATTAGTTCATTACGGAACCATTGTATAGGACATACACAATAGCAACCCCTCCATAAGTGTTTAATTTTATAATCGATTGCAATCCCTTTCAAAGGTCAAATATTTGTGGCGCGATGCTATGTGATGCGATGTGAATAATATGTACCTTTTAAATGAAAAATTTAAAGGGATTGTGATAGACTTAAAATTAGACAATAAGCCCCCTGTGTGCTTCTCAAGCTGTGATATCTCGTATTCGACATTTTTTTTGGAGCCAAAAACTAAGTATACTAAAACTTATTGAAAATAATCATCGACATTAGAAGATCGTTGAGACTATAACATTTTAATTTCAACTCTAGTATCCATTTTACATTTAAGAAATATGCATATTTGTAAGAAAAAATAAAAATTTGTTTTCACTTTATTAAAGATCTCAAAATTTAAACCACCGTACAAAATTAGCACAACCTAAACCCAAATTAGAAATAGTAGACTAGCGTTTGGATAGCGTATGGTCCAGCATACGCTATGACAGTTTTAAACAACAAACTCCCAGAAGTTATCAACAAAACATCGCATATAAATTACCTATATTTAAGAAAAAGCCAAGGCAGTATCTTTCTAGCAACTACTAGCTGAAATACTAATTGCAAGAAGATTTCAACCAATAGTTTATTGTAGTTTTAAGATTGTTTTACTTGAATATAATAAAACGATCTTAAAATTAAAATATTATAACATTAAAAAATAGTATAATATAGCTTACGTACATACATAAATATAATTAATTTTATTCTTGCTGTGACCTAACAAGGTCTATGTTAGAAACAAATAATAAATGTAACCACCATTTATGATAAATTTTAACAAGAAAAATATTGGAACAAATGAACTCGGCCACAAGTGAATTTTCAGATGTGACTTGAACCCACGACCTTTTGGGAATCCGGCCCACTGCTCTAACCAATGAGCTACCGAGTTTTGCGGACCACTTTCGAAATTCTCCGATACTTTTATATTTTTAATACGGTGTAAGAATATCCTTCCTTGCATTCGAAAGAGAAAAAAAACAAATGTTTAACGATCAATACTATGATGCAACAGCTAATAAGTTATGATTTTTTAATTTTTGCGTTTTCAATGCTATTTTTATACTTATGATACATTTTAAATGTACAACACACCATGATAATGTACAACATAAGTCTAATACTAAAAAACAATACCGTGACTGACTTACAGGCAAGGCAACGCACAGCCCAAACGGCTAAACTAATTAAACTGAAATTTTGCATACAGGTTCTTTTAACGATGTTGGCGAGCACTAAGAAAGGATTTTTGATATTACCACGGGAACGGGAATCATGCGGGTGAAATAAGCAACACTTTTTTTAAAGTTTCAAGCTATATTTCAAATACAACGAGTTCAAAGTTCGTAGGGTTGCGTCGTTTAATTACAGAGTTCCTATAGCCATCTTCTGGCTCCATCATCAAACCTTAGATGTTATCTAAGACCTGAGTACTCGTCCATGTTATCGCCCTGCGTACCGCTTCCACCCAATTTCTTCTTGTTTCGTCTTCTTCTGTAAATCTGAAATTAATTTGAATAGTTCCTACATTAAAATTGGATTCGTTCGTTCATTTATATACATCGATATGATTATCGATATGTTCAAGCCCTATACGACATAAAAATGACAATTGAACGAATGAGTGATACATATAACCCAACCAAATTACTTATGCAATATCTTTGAAGAATTTACATGTACAATGATTACTTTTTGAAATGACGTATTACATTTTGTTTACATACCAAATTTTATTTATTTTTCGAAAAATTGCTGTTCTAATAGATTAAAATTGAACTTACGCGTGAAAAGAAACATTTTTTGATTGTCCGGTATGATTTTTACAAATTAACTTAGCGTATTTACCCATTTTTGAGATAATGTTCCACTTCGAGATCTCGCGTCATACTGACAACGCCATATTGCTTACTGTGTCTAAAAGGCAGGGTAAGTGACAGAGGGGTAAAGGCGAACGCGGTCCTCGTTACGCGTCCAGTGGTTAATTCGTCCAAGGATGTATCACTTTGTATAACATGAATAAAAAAATAAAATAAAAAAACAAATCCTACCACCAACCAAACCCAAAAAAATAGGAGTTCATATTTCATTGGATCAGATACGGTACTGAAGTACCACGATCAGAGGCGGTGGTTTCAAAAGCATGAAGCAAGAGCAAGTCCTGGGCTCGTATTCACTATGAACACTTAGTGATTTCTTGCTCAAACCACGCTAATGTCGTACTTGATTTCGACATTTTCGAAATTAGTTTTCTCTATGACAATCACAAATTTTAAAGTTATTTTACTTATTTAATAAATATAGAACCGCTAAGTGGTCATAGTGAATAAGGGCCCTGGGTTTTTAACTTGTCATAAGAGTTGCTAGGTCGTCTTTATGTCGTCGTCGTCTCAGCCACATGACACCCACTGCTGCGTATAGTGCTTCGTCTTTGGAAGAATCATTTGTTATTCATTAATGAATTATTATTAATTATTTAATGTGTATCTATATTATGTATGTATTTACAAAAAAAAGTATATAAGTATGTTTATACTTTATCTATTTTATTTTATTTTATTTACTTGGCACAATATGTTAAGCTACTTTTAACAATTATGATCATGTACCACCATGTCTTATGCAAATAAACCTATTATATTCTTCTATTCTATTCTATCTAATAACAGACAACAGACAAATGAAAAAAATAAAAAAATAACATACGAGAACAACAAATGCGTGTCTGCGTCCTATTACAATTGCGCACAGCATTTTCTCTATAGCATTAACAAGAATTATACCAAATTTCATATTAAAAAAAATCTAGTTACATAAACAATATAAAAAATATTACAACTTAATGAACTACTGGAAAAAACTTTATTTGTGAGGGGGTTAACTTATAGTTTAAACAGGGAGCTTTTAAAAGATTGAGCATTACAATTGAATATATCAACAGTTGTACAGATAGCATTGTAAGCCACACACATTCTATTCAGTGGATTGTATTTAGATACATTATTCCTAGATACAGGTACAGAAAACGGTTGTGGTTTACGAACTGACCTATTTGAGGTTTTAAAATTTAACTGCTGTAGCAAGCTACCATCAAATCTAGTATCCATAACAAAAGTTCTTCATGAAACTTAACGTGGGCTAGATAATTGTGTGTTGTATGCAATTATTATTATTATTATTTGTACCGTATATTACTTTTTTGGCACCTTGGCACCGCACTTCCACATTCAGCACATTGGCGTACTTTAGCTTCAGCTCCTTTTTGCAACTCATTGATACCTTTTTGCAACTTTGTGGCACTTTTTTTGCAACTCGGTGGCACCTTTTTGCACCTTTGCGGTAACTTTTTGCAACATAGTGTCAACTTTTGCACCTGCCGCTATCGCCACGAACCTCTCTATCCCAACTTCTCTAGCGGGATAACTTACTATAAAAGGGAACAGGATAATAAAAGCAATATTGTACAAAAATCAAAATCGTATATTCAACTTCAAATTAAAACTTACTAACAATATTGAAAAATATCATCTTCCAATATCGGTCCATTAAACTTAAAGCGGAATAATGGCTTTTTAATAAATAATATAATCCTTATAATTCACAAAAAAATTCATCATTCTTAATTTCAAAGCGAGTAAAACTCATGAAATCACTATTTTGTTTGTTAAAAGAATGTTTAAAAACAATATAATCATTAAACGTTTTGTTTATGCGAGGATTTGTGAAACATTATGGCTTCCTGAATAAAATTATATACAATTACACTATGTATTTTGTTACTTCATGAGTTCACACCTCTGTACAATTTCCAATTGAAAATTAATTCTCAACGTGATTTATACCAAATATAATGTAAGCATCTCTTCGAAATTAAATAAATGCGAACAGTATATCACTTAAAATTTATAACTACATAATTAAACTAAATTTATACATTACGCGCCACCCTAATAAACAATGTATATCATTTTTGCATTTTTCAATGCGATTTTTATACTTATGATAAATTTTAAATAGAAGAATATTGGAAAAATTTACTTTGTGGCCGAGTTAATTTTTTTCAAATATTTTTCTATTTAAAATTTATAATTTTTACAATAGTTTGAAGCTATACAGTTATACATACTTTATTAGTAGGGCGGTAACTGTGTAGTGTGTTTGCAATTTAAGACTTTTAACAAATTACTAAAGTCGATTTTAATTATATTTTAAATTTAATCCAAAAAAGATAGTTATCAATCCTAGTAAACCAATTTGTTTTGGTATTTACGACTTTAGCATGACGGCATTAAGTCTATTTCAACATTGATTAAACCTAATAATATCGACTGGTACGCAGTCACTCTACACAATGTCTTTTAGATCAAAACTTATCTTACAAAGGCATACGCCTGAATATTGTGAACCAAAATTAGCTTCGATTAGGAACCTTCATGCTATTTACATAAGATCTATTCTTGTTATGTCACTTCACTACGTACTCTACACGGCAGGATGAAATATGACTGAATACAAAAATAAAATTGCAGGATAATTTTAGTTCACATATTTCATGAACCAAACGATACGCTTGGCAAACGAGTTTGGAAAAAATATATAGAGTGATTACAAAATTTTCTTTGTGGCTTTTTCTCACCATAATTGAGAATAATTGTCTTAGATCCGGATATTTGAAAAGGTAATGTTGCCAATTGCAAAATGTTTTTTACGTTAATTTCGTCATGGAAGTCTTCCGTTTCAATAATACTTCTATTTTCTAATAATTTAATGAATGAAAATGAGTTGCTTATTTTAACAAAATTTATTTATTTTAAACAATATGTTTGTTTTATTATAACTTTTAAATTTTGCATTTTACAATGCTATTTTTATGTGATAAATTTTAAACAAGAAAATATACTAGAAAAAAGCAACTAGTCTCATGTTGCCCTGACGGGATACAATCCCGCATCTTTGGGAATCCGGCCCAATGCACTAACCAATTATGCTACAGAGACCTACGAGGACACGTCGAATTTTTCTAGTATATTCACCTGTCTACGGTGTTGGCCACCGTCGTTTGTATGTATGTTTGTTTTAAGTTTTAATTTTATACATGTAGTTATTTTTTTTGTTAGTTGTGACAATTTTGAGAAAATAAGCAATTAATTATGAAATGATACCGCAAGAGGCGAATGAGATGAAATGTGTGACCTCTTGGCAGATAACAGATGACAGTCAACATGCAAACTTAACAAGGCGACTTTACGCGCCGTTAGTTACATTTACAATAAACGCTCCAAAAGGGGAGCAACGCTATTAAAAATGAACACCGAATAACTGGAAAATTTTGTCACAACTTCGTTTATATTGTATAGTTTGGAAGTCATTATTGGAAATAATGTTGAGAATGAGACACGGTATTTTTATTTTTTTTAAATTAGCAACTATCAGTATCTTTAGTATAGTAACTTTCTTTTTTGTCACTATAATGAATAGGATAAACAAGGAAATATAATTTATAATCTTCTCTTAGATCAATTTGAGACTAGGTTTAACTAATATTTCAATCAGTAAAACAAAAAGAGATGTTTGACCCCAACATCATTCACCAATAATTACTCCCGCATTTGTAAAATACAAGAACAACCATACTCAAAAGCACACAAGTCCAATCTAGCACACTCCACAACGAGTCTTAACAATTGGCTTACGAACTAAACTGCTACAGATAAACATATCACATGGCCTTAACACGACCATTATAGGCTTTATATTCCAAATATTTCATAAAACAGTAATCCAAAAGATCAATACAATATCATCTACAAAAACGAGAATCATGAAAAGAGATTTCATTACATCATTTAAAATTTATGCTCCCTCGCAAATAAAAGAATTTGAATACCAATATACAAAAACTACAATGTAGATTACACAGTGGTAAACTAACCAAGATCTCCACTAGATACGTAACATTCAAAATATCTACCACGATATCCACATACACATACAATAAGGCAAATAATCGACAGTCCATCGATTGTCTTATCAGTCCTTTCTTAAACCTACAACTTCTTGCCAGTATATAAAAACTACTACTATAGTAGTTTTTGCTACTTCATATAAAATATGCGCTATACAATAATGATTAAATTTGAGTGTTACAATGATAAAAATAAAATGATATGCATAGCTGATTGGTTATTTTGTCTTGGAATATATTTGAAACTTATTACATAATTGTTTTATGTATAAAAGATTAAAAGTAAAAACAAAGTTTAAGATTGTGACCCCTTGATTATTAGCACATTTAGGCAAAGTAATTAAAAATGCTTATACATAATATAAGTGTATGTACGCAACAATTATATCAAGATAAATATACAGTATTATAAAATCGTTGGCACAAATAATAGACGTAAACATTGCTTAAAGTAACAGAAAAGTTCACAAATAGTTTTATCAATATTTTATTTGTTTCTTCAACTCTACTGGGACTAATTTACAACGATTAAATCGGAAATATTTTATTCGTAAAGTAAATTAAAACATCCGCTAATGATCCAAATCAGGTCCCTTATTAAAACTGATTTATTTTTCATAAAAATTAACTATAATATACAACAAGAATACACTAAATACAACCATTAATTCGAGCATGCAGATACAAAATACGTGGCAGTGTCAACGTTGGAACTTAGATTTTCCATTCAATTTTCAACCTTATGGCAACCGCATTGAGAATAATATCCGATCGTATAATCTATAGGTATCTACAGAATTTTTCCTTATACTAGAAAATACTCGGTATAAAGGCATATAAAATCTAAACAAAAATTTTAATACCTAAAACGCCGCGCGTGCCGCTTGAGATTCTAAAAAGGACGATCATATTTTAATATTTTGAAGACGAAGTAAAGGCATCGTAAAATTATTTTTAGCCATTTAAATGCTTTTACGCGAACACCATTCTTCTCTTTTGGAAAGTAGTAAATAAATATTATTGTCAGATTAATTGATCTTCTAGTCGGTTCTACGATCGATATAAGCGTCTGATATCGTAATTTTCTTCGCATTTATGTGTAGAAGCTGATGTTTATAAGTGTTAAAAGGACTCGCCTCACGTCAAATGTTCTAAATATCTTGAAGTATCGTTGGTCCTTCGAAGCGTCGGATATCAAGTAGTAGATTTTCACGATAATTTAAAGAAGCTGGCGTTTCATATCACCAAGAAGTGATTTCTTCACATTTTTTTTTATAGAAGCAGGACTTTAGTATCATAGAAGTCATTTCTTCACGTTTATGTATTAACACCTATACAGGGTACCTAAGCTGTTGTAGAAAACGTTAGGAAATCATCCTTAATTTTTTGAGAAATTTTGAACTGCATTCACCGATTTTGAAAAAAATCTAGTCAGTAGAATAGTGATGAGTTGTCAAACTTTTTTATATGGGACTATAACTGTTTCTCTTGAGAATAAAAACACTTTATGACACTAATTGAGGTATGAGAACTAGAAAAGTCAGAAATCACTAAAACTACCTGCACTTCGTGCCCCGTTTTAAATTTCCACCCTATATAGGTGTAAATAGGACTTGCCTCGTGTCAAAAGTTCCATATAACAACTACCTATAGTTGATGATAATAAAAGTGATTTTTTCGCTTCGTTTAAAGAATTCGTCTCATCAATCGATTTCTTCGTGTTTATATTAAAATGATGCTGGCATTTACAAGTATTAGTAGGACTCGCCTCATGTCAAGTGTTCCAGATATCTTCTACTATCGTCGGTCCTTCGATCATCGGATATCGTCAAATAGTCACGTCGTGTAATTTTTTCACGTTAATACATAGAAGCTGGCGTTTATAAGTATGTGATAACAGGACTTGCCTCATGTCAGATCTTCCAGAATCTATTAAGTTGTAATACAGTGGTCAGGCGCTGAGCACGGCGACGGCGGGCGGCGCGGGTCACGCGCGCGACGGCGGTTTCTCGCCCATGCGTTTGGCTAACTCCGATATTAGCTCTCTGTAATAAGATTTTTTTTTATTAATGACGGGAAGAGTCTTAGCCTTCATCATACCTGCGGCCCGACCGCGTAACAGTATTGCTTGTGCTATCGCTATAGCTATCAAACTTCAAACTCTCATAAAACCCTTCAATGATAGGGTTATTGACTAATTCCTGCATATTTCTATTCACCTATTGGATTCACTATTGCATTTTTAGTATGAAAGTGATAGCGTCAGCAGAGCCCTGCACCCCGACCGCCTAATGGTACAACTTGTGGTATCGCTATAGCTATCGATTTTGCAAACCCCCTATAAGGGCTCTCGCTGACGCTATCACTTTCATACTAAAAATGCAAAAGTGAATCCAATAGATGAAGAGAAATATGAAGGAATTAGACACAACCCCTATTATTGAAGGGTTTTATGAGACTTTGAAGTTTGATAGCTATAGCGATAGCACAAGCTATACCGTTAGGCGGTCGAGGTGCTGGTTTGAAAAATCGATAGCTATAGCGATAGCACAAGCTATAAGGTTAGGCGGTCGGGGTGCTGGGCCCGTATTCACTATGACCACTTACAGCCGAAATTAATAGACTATCTGTAGATATGAATAGGGCTATCTGAGATAGTTGCGAACTATATTGTAATAATCTATATAATAATTGCGAACCCTACCCCCCGTGACGAATGGCGGCCAGGAGGGCAAGTACTAGGAGTTTTAGTTGGTAGTACCCAAGAGTCCAACATACGAATCGCCCCTACACCTGGGGGCGAAGGATGCGTAAAAGCATTTCTCCTACTATAAAAAAAGGACTATCTGAGATAGTTGCCTAGGATACTGGCTTCGTTCGCCTGGTCTTAGGGGTGATTGGAGGGCAAGTACTAGGAGTTTTAGTTGGTAGTACCCAAGAGTCCAACATACGAATCGCCCCTGCACCGTGGGGCGAGGGATGCGTAAAAGCATTTCTCCTAGTATATAAAAAAAAGGATACTAGCTTCGTTGCCTAGCAATCATCGTTATTTTGGTCATATTAACAACAATATCCTAGTCAACTATCTCCGATAGCCCAATCCATATCTACAAATAGGTTATTAATTTCGGGCGTTACTGATTCCTTGCTCAAACCACGCCAATGTCGTATTTGGTTTCGACATTTTCAAAATACATTTTCTCTATGACACTTCTAAATTTTAAAGTTATTTTACTTGTTTAATAACTATACAATTTGTGACTGTCATGTTCTTGAACAATAACTCTATAATTTGCGAGTAGCATGGAGAAAACGAATTTTGAAAATGTCTAAACGTGTGTTGGCGTGGTTTGAGCAAGGAATCGCTAAGTGGTCATAGTGAATAAGAGCCCTGATGTTAAGTATTGATAAGGCTGAAGAAAGAAGCGAGCCTCTCCCGGAATCCTCAGCCACTGAGGACATTATTACATGTTTAGGTGAGGTGTAGTCGAGGAGCCAGTGGCGAAGTGGTTCGCGCGCTCGGCCTGCGATTGTTGAGGTCGAGCAACTTTCCCAATGGTCGGCCACGGGATGGGTGACCAAAAATGTACGATCTCGAACTCCTCTGTGCTTCGGAAGGCACCATAAGCCGTCGGTCCCGGTTGCATTTGCAGTCGTTAAAACCCACCAATTCGAATTGAACCCGCGTGGTGGGTCAAGGCCCGTTCTCCTTATTGTTCATATATCATATCAGTGATTTACAAAAATAATGAGATCTCTACGAAGCTCCGTTTCTGAGATCTGCGTGGCCGAGCGGTTCTCCACGTTTCGACTGGGCGACGGTTAGTCCTTACAACTTTCTGAATATCGGTTCTACAAATTTGCGGTTTTCTTTATTAGTTTTCTACAAATTCCTTCGTAATATTGACGTAGTCGTTTTTTTTGGGACACTATTCATAATTCATTTATTCTCACCATAACCCATTTGAATAAAATTACATAAACATCAACTTAGGTACAGTATGCTTAGCTTAAATATAGGATCTAAGATAGATGACATTAGTTTATCAAATGGGGTTACGGCGGGCTAACATCTGAAGTAGGAAAGTTCTGTGTCTCTATGACTATCGTCGAGCAGTCGAAACGGCACCATCAACGTTATAATGCGACCGCAACACACCTGTATATTCTTTTTGGAACCATAGCTCACCTGTATATGAGCGGGTCCATGTTCCTCGCGAGCATGTAGAGGGGACACCAGCAAGGCCGGACGGGTGATCAGTCTCCCTAGTCGGAACCATAGCTCACCTGTATATGAGCGGGTCCATGTTCCTCGCGAGCATGTAGAGGGGACACCAGCAAGGCCGGACGGGTGATCAGTCTCCCTAGTCGGAACCATAGCTCACCTGTATATGAGCGGGTCCATGTTCCTCGCGAGCATGTAGAGGGGACACCAGCAAGGCCGGACGGGTGATCAGTCTCCCTAGTCGGAACCATAGCTCACCTGTATATGAGCGGGTCCATGTTCCTCGCGAGCATGTAGAGGGGACACCAGCAAGGCCGGACGGGTGATCAGTCTCCCTAGTCGGAACCATAGCTCACCTGTATATGAGCGGGTCCATGTTCCTCGCGAGCATGTAGAGGGGACACCAGCAAGGCCGGACGGCTGATCAGTCTCCCTAGTCGGAACCATAGCTCACCTGTATATGAGCGGGTCCATGTTCCTCGCGAGCATGTAGAGGGGACACCAGCAAGGCCGGACGGCTGATCAGTCTCCCTAGTCGGAACCATAGCTCACCTGTATATGAGCGGGTCCATGTTCCTCGCGAGCATGTAGAGGGGACACCAGCAAGGCCGGACGGCTGATCAGTCTCCCTAGTCGGAACCATAGCTCACCTGTATATGAGCGGGTCCATGTTCCTCGCGAGCATGTAGAGGGGACACCAGCAAGGCCGGACGGCTGATCAGTCTCCCTAGTCGGAACCATAGCTCACCTGTATATGAGCGGGTACATGTTCCTCGCGAGCATGTAGAGGGGACACCAGCAAGGCCGGACGGCTGATCAGTCTCCCTAGTCGGAACCATAGCTCACCTGTATATGAGCGGGTCCATGTTCCTCGCGAGCATGTAGAGCAGCCACCAGTCGCCGAGGTCGGCGCGGCGGGACACGGCGGCGGCGGTCTCCAGCGCGAGCGTTCGTGATCGCGCGTGCAACAGCCGCGGCCGGATCGAAGGCACGAAGATTATCACCAGCCTGCAAATGATAGAACAAACGTTGATAACTGAATTCAGGGTCACATAAAGTCCAAAGTTAGGCGATTCTAAAGATCGTCAAATTTTGACTGCTAAACTTTTGCAGCGCTCAAGAAAAGGAAAAGTATAGACGTTTACTAAATATAGCATGGATAATAATCGACAGCTATCCGATAGGTACTCTTTTTTTATGAACGACGGGGAGACTCTTAGCCTTCATCATACCTGATGTTAAATATTGATAAGGCTGAAGATAAAAGCGAGCCTCTCCCGGAATCCTCAGTCACTGAGGAACTGGCTATCTTATCTGTAACTGCCGGAACACAACAATGATGAAAACATTGTTGTTATGGCGTCAGACTTAGATAAGATGGTGGTAGCTAGCCAGACGGACTTAGCACAAGTCCTACCACCAACCAAACCGAATACAATATGTACCCCCGCTGGGAATCGAACCCGGGACCCCTGGGTCTGATACCGGTGGTTGTACCACTAGACCACAGAAGCGATTAAAAAAGGCGGTTAAAGATGTAGCTCTGGAAAGACTACATCTTCAATTGGAATCATTGCACAAGACGAGCAGCGTGACCTTGGCTAGAATAATGTACAAGAAGACGTATGTATTTTCTTTGACGTTGTTTAGAGGCAAGGTGCAGATGCTGACGTTAATAGTTTGCAAAGACTATACAGCTGCTTTGGTAGGTCAATTCTTACCTATATAAGATGAGTAACGTGAGCACCATCGCCAGAATGATGTACCAGAACCACAGGAAGATGTAAGTCTTCTCGTTGACGATGTTCAGCGGCAAGATACAGAGGCTGTCGTGCGTCTGGATGGAGCCGGACGCACCGAACTTGTGGAACGTGCATTTGGTCATGCGCGGGAACACGTAGATCATGGGGTCATATCTGGAAAAATATTAAACTTTTATCAATCAGCTTACACGAAGAAAGAGAAGCCCGTCACGCGGTCTGCCTACGATTGTTGAACATAAGCAACTTTCCTAATGGTCGGTCACGGGATATGTGACCAAAAATTACTATCTCGAGCTCGTCCATGCTGCGGAAGGCACGTTAAGCCGTTGGTCCCTACTACATTTGCAGTTGTTGAACCCAC
Source organism: Chrysoteuchia culmella (assembly GCA_910589605.1). Classification (NCBI taxonomy): domain Eukaryota; kingdom Metazoa; phylum Arthropoda; class Insecta; order Lepidoptera; family Crambidae; genus Chrysoteuchia; species Chrysoteuchia culmella. Next base: position 24,511,085 of record OU342642.1, on the reverse strand, counting down.
TAATCTACATTGGGTCCGCATGGTCATGGCCCGTTCTCCTTATCCATCCATAAGGAAGGCCAGTGCCCAGCAGTGGGGACATTAAAAATGACTTATGACGATACCAAGAAATCAAGAGAATTGTCCATCTATGTGAGGAGTTGTATCAGAATAGAGCAAAGTGGAGTACGGTTACCTCTCCTATGGGATTTAGCCGAGAGCTGTATGTATGTATAAAAAAATTAACTATTATAGGATTTTGACGACGGCTGTGGTAGTGGTACGTACACCGGTTTAAAGGTGTCGCCTACTCTTGAGGTCCTAGGTTCGAATCCCGGTAGGGGCAAATGTTTGTATGATGAATACGAGCATTTGTACCTGAGTCATGGACGTTTGTAAATTCCTACACATAAATACTTACATGTATAATTACATGTATTTGTGTCCATTACCCTAGTATCCCATAACACAAGCCTTACAGTGCTTACTTTGGGGCTAGGTTAATTGGTGTGTTTGTGTAAGAAATATTTATTTATATTTATTTATAGGGTCTCCTTCATGCTTAGTGGGGATTCGAACCCGCTTTTTTTACTTTGGCTGCCAAAACAATTACTTTCTCACTGGAAGCCAGCTATTTTATCAATGAGAAATAGATGAAATAATAACTATATTATGGTTTTTAAATAGAAGTTTTAATTTTTTTTCTAGTATTTTGTTTGCGGTTTCCAGTCCGTACTGGTTCACATACGTACATCTTATGTTTTGGCGCGCACTGTTCATTGAAATAAAACAACTTTTACGGATATCAAACGCGCTATATTTCACGAACTAAGTTGTAATTGTCCGTATTTTTAGGTTTTTAGGGGTTTTTTGATTTTCCCGACGTTTCGGAACCTTTTTAGCTACCATGGTCACGGGATGACATCCAGTCATCCCGTGACCTATAGCGCGTTTGATATTCGTAAAAGTTGTTTTATTTCAAGGGGACTAGAACCCACAAGTTTTGGTTATCCGGTAAAATATTAATGCAAAATTTTAACCATAATTACATGGCCCAACCACTATATTCCAATACACTCTATAATATAAGCGCGTTATGTCAGAAGGCACGCAAGCCTCATCCGGCGCTAAGACAATGATGATGCGACACGCGACCGGAGGTCTTTGAATTATTCTTGCGTAAATGTATGCCACGCAAGTCGAAATTGTGTAGGCAAGTACTCCTAACTTTCTACAAAGATCCCAACAAACAAATCAAAAATGCAATGCATTTGTTGCAATTTTCAAAACTTCTATAACATTCCTCTATTAGTTACTTAGTGGTTTTATGAACTATTCATGTAACACTAGTGCTAAATAATGCCGTAAACGTATAGAAGCCAAACTACATAGCTGAATAACATTCAAGTAGCTAACTGACCGATTAGTAAACTACCTAGCTACCTAGGCTTTTGATTGAATCAAAGTCATCAAGAAGAAGAGATGCACCTGCAAATCGTAGTCTTGTTAGACTTGGTTTAATACTGATGCTGTCTCGGTTTTTCTATTAGCGAATGAGAACTTTATGATCTTTGAATGTTTGCATTTTTCAATGCTATTTTTATACTTATAACTGTGTTACCGACAAAGGAGGATTCGCACAATAATGTTAATGACCTATGGTAAGTTTGATTTGGTTACTCTTTAAAAAAAACAATGAAATACTTATATTTTGTTGTCACCGCACGGGCTGTCTTTCAGTTTCATTTTCCCAAATTTTTTACCTATTTTCCGTTTCCGGAAATTGTATTTAAAATTTATCACAAGTATAAAAATAGCATTGAAAAAAGCAAAAATTCAAAAATCCTAAATTATTGGCTGTTGTATCTTAATCGATCGTTAAACATCTGAAAAGAATCAGATCAGATCAGATTATAAAAAAACGGGAATTATCCGAATATCTGAAAAGAAGTTTCTTTCGAATGCAAGGATATTCCTAGCATTGATGTGACAACGAGCGTATTAAAAATATAAAATAATTGGAGAATTTCGACGGCGGCGGCGGTCCGCAAGTCTCGGTAGCTCAGTGATTAAAGCACTAGGCCGGATTTCCAAAGGTCGTGGGTTCGAGCCCCATCTGAGAATTCAATTGTGGCCGAGTTGATTTTTTCCAATATGTTTCTATTTAAAATTTATCATAAGTGACAACTTTAATTTTAAACTAAGCCCACTAGCATGAACACCTCTTTATCACGTGATATGATATGGATCATGATGCTGTCTTGGTTGCCCTCCAAGATGTGAACGGGACGACAGTAATAATAAAAACTTTATTTAACAAACAAAAAATAACATTGTAGAACTAAAACAATATGTACTCATTACTGAGAAAAGTCACAATTACAACGTTAACAATTCAGGTCCCCAACTCCTAAACTAGGACTAATCCTGTATCTTAGGAGCTGGTGATTCCTCCAAAAGCAAAACATAATACATATACTCAAAAACAAACTGGCTGGTTAATATAGTTCGCAGTCTAGTGTACATATCATTTGACAGTGTCACATCATCGAGCTACGAATGTCGATAAAAGCCGCTCTACCAAAAGACGGAACGGAAATTTTGGGTCTCCCATCCCGTGACCGACCATTGCGAAAGTTGCTTAATCGCAACAATCGCAGTCCGAGAGCTCGAACCACTGCGGCAATGGGTAACACACTACACACAACAATAAATAAATAAATAAACACTACATAACTCTATCCTGCGGCACCTCGCTGTACCCGAGCACCCGGGTGCCGTACGCGAAGAACTCCCCGTTGAAGAAACTATCCATCATGAACAGCTGCAGCACGATGTTCACCAGGCACAACAGCTCGCAGCCCCAGTACCGCAGCGCGTATAGTTTGTGCATATGTGGTACCACCTTCTTATCTAAGTCTGACGCCATGCCATTACAATAATGTTTTCAGCATTGTTGTGGTCCAGCAGTTACAGATAAGATAGCCAGTTCCTAACTGGTTGAGGATTCCGGGAGAGGAGCGCTTTTACCTTCAGCCTTATCATTACTTAACATAAAGTATGAGGACCTGTTTGGCGCAGGGGTACTAAACCCGCCTTCTGCGCCAGAGGTCCCGGTTCGATTCCCTGACAAGACAAATATGTGGTGCATCAAAATGTCTATTTGTCTTGGTCTGGGTGTTTAATATGTATATTAAGTATGTATTTACAAAACAAAAGGTATATAAGTATGTTTACCCGTTATCTCGTATCCATAGCACAAGTTCTTCATGAAACTTACGTGGGCTAGATAATTGGCATCATAAAATGGAATCATGGATGGACACAAAGCGTTTTCCTGTTTTTCGCGACTGGTATGATATGACTGACTGGCGGGATGACCTATGACACATGGCAGCACTGGCGGAACGGCAGATCACGCACCGATTATTATGACGAGGTCAGGAAGCCACCAAGCCATCGACTGGGGCGGCTAACGGTTTCCTGACAACCAGACACCGCTTTTTATAAGAGATATTTAACTCCCGCCCACCTCTCCTCTTGCGGCACCTCGCTGTACCCGAGCACCCGGGTGCCGTACGAGAAGAACTCCCCGTTGAAGAAACTGTCCATCATGAACAGCTGCAGCACGATGTTCACCAGGCACAGTAGCTCGCAGCCCCAGTACCGCAGCGCGTACAGTTTGTGCATCTGTGGATTTAAATATTGTTGGTAAATGATAGTGCTCAGCTTACTGTTAATTTTATTGTACACACAACAGCACACAGGCTCTGGACTTTTAGCTTGAATTTACATAGTGCAAGTGCATATCCTGAAGTGCCATTAACTGTACACACGCCAAAGGTCTGTCTATGATTATGAATGAAAATTATTTTCGCGATGCCCGTCATTGGTTCTCAGACCAAGAGGTCTCTTTGGTTTTTAAAACATTTAGGGCCGGTTTCACCACCTATTAAAATATGTCAAATTATCTACACAAAAAGCTATCCAGAACTTATCAGTAAGTGGTGAAACCGGCCCTTAACATTATGAATATTCATTCTTACAAAATACCGATAAATATTTGCTATTTTTAAACATTTTTAGGAAAACAAGACCCAAATGTGCTTAGTCTCACCACCCCGAAGACTTTCTCAGTCATATGCTCACTCAGTTGTGTGTTATATCAGTTATACTTGAGTAATTCCGACAAAGAAAAGGGCTATATGAAGCAACAGCAATTAGAATACGGCTAGACGTATTAAGTTTCAGGCTCGTTTCCAAACGACTGTAATAGAAGACTAAAATCAACATCTAGTAACATGTTAAACCCAAACAACTTATCAGCAGAATATAATGAGCTTCACACAGGCAGCTTAACAAGATGCCTATTTAGAAAACTCTTATACGAACTGATTCTGATTTTGGTATCCATAACTCAAAATACTACTTATATCGGAATCAGATCAAAGTATGCGGTATTGTCTGACATAAAGTTTATCAGATCTACCACAGTACTACACTGACTAACGCACAAATGTCCTGATCCTGATAAATTAATAAAGCCGTCATTTGTCATACATGTAATAACGCATACCGAGGACATTGAGTCGTATTCATTGAGGAGTCGACCACCCCATACTACTTGACCGGGTCAGCTTTGTCACTGAATTCCGAAGATAGCAACAAGTAGGTAATTAAATACGAGCAAATCTCTATAAATTAAAACTAAAATGCTACTGGCTTCCATACAAAATGCTTTGAATAAAACCATCATCTGTCATACATATTGCAATTAATTACGCATACCGAAGACATTAAGCTGTCGAGAACCTCCAAGAAATCAGCCAGGTCACCTTTGACACTGTCATTCCGACAATAGCAAGTACTTGTTCGAATACTGGCTGCCATACAAAAATGACATGAATAAAAGCCATCGCCTGTCGTATATGTAATAAATAACGCATACAGAGAACATTGAGCAGTCAAGAACCTCATACTATTTTATGATTTTTGAATTTTTCAATGCTATTTTTATACTTATGATTAATTTTAAATAGAAAAATATTGAAAAAATATAACTCGGCCACAAGTCAGTCCCATCTGAGAATTCACTTGTGGCCGAGGTAATTTTTTCCAAAATTTTGGTTTATTGAAAATTTAGCATAAACCTCATACTACTCTGCCGGGTCGACTTCGAGACTGCGCATTCCAATAATAGCAAGTATACGAACACCGAGTAAACCTCTGAATATTAAAATTACAATGTTAATGGCTTCCATACAAATGTCCTAAATAAATCCATCGTCTGTCGTAGGTACATGTAATAACGCATATTATGAGACACTGAGCAGTCAAGAACCTCATACTACTCAGCCGTCGCTTTGACACTGTTAATGCGCATTCCAATGATAGCCAGAGTTCGAATACCGTACAAATCTCTGAATATTAAAACTTTCACCGACTTAAATATGGGAATAGATTGGATTGCTGCATTCCTTGGGTTAATTAGTTTTTCGTTTTTTACCCAATCTTGTTGAAGGATAATATACGAGTTATACGAGTACTATGTTAAACAACAAATACCCGTGATAATTTTTAATTAAGTGATTTGTTGCTTTTTGGCTTATGACAAGCTTTCATATCTTGGCTATAAGGTTTTATGTATGGTAAAAGTCCCATTCAGGCTATCTTTTTCAGCAGGCTTGTCAATTCAAATTAGGCGACTGACGTCAGATTATTATGAACACTTAATATAACAATCGGAAGTAAGGACACACTTTACATAAGTCTGTAACATAAGATGAAGGTTTTCACCCTCTCCGCACACACCCACTCATATTCATTTTACTCACCGTGAGAGGTTCACTACATTTAATTTAACTTTAAGGTTTTGTTCTGATTCTGACATATTTTGATAGATTTAGTTTATATTATTTTGCCTCTGGTTAAACCTTCCATTGTTCATAGTGAGAGAAAGAGCACTGCACCTAAGATACAGGTTTCTTAGTTAGGGTGCAGATGTTTACTATTGGATTGTTCCTATTAAGATTTATTACAATTAAGAACTAAGTTATGTTTATAGTTGTTAGTTATTGTAACTTGCCGAAAATATTATTTTTCCTAGGCGAAATAAAATATTATTATTTATTTATTTAAATCCAAAATGCAAATGATGGCGTAATATTTCATAGAAATGTTTTTAATTTTTAATCAAGTAAATATACTAGAAAAAAGCAACTTGTCTCATGTCGCCCTGACGGGACACGAACCCGCATCCTTGGGAATCCGGCCCAATGCACTGACCAATTATGCTACAGAGACCTACGAGAACAGGTTGAAATTCTCTAGTATATTCACCTTTTTCTAAGGTGTTGGCCACCGTCGTTTCATCAATGAGAGAAATATCCTCGCATTCGAAAGAAACATCTTTACAGATGTTTGACTATCGATTAAGATGAAACTGCCATCTACTTATAACTTTTGATTTTGTATTTTACAATGCTATTTTTAATAAGAAATGTTTTTGTTGAACAGAATAAGGTAAATTATAGTTTTGGTCGCAACTTAATAATCAAATTATATCAGTGTTTATATTATACACGCGCAGTCATTGTGCAAACTTAACAGTATTAACAAACTATTGTTACTCAACTTTAATGTTTTTAAATACTATGACTATGAATGAACTGAATTCATAAGTATTTAAAACCAACGTTGGCTGCCATGAAATTAATTCAACAAACATTTTTATTATAATAACAAAAATTTAACCTTCATTATGCAAACGTTTCGATAACCCCAAATAATCATTATTTCATTGACCTACATGATAAGTATTGTCTCAAATGTACCTACAGATTACAGTATTCCCGATATTCGCGGGTACAACTATCTACTCATTAAATTTTTCGATCGATAGAATCGCAATATATATATATATATATATATATATATATATATATATATATGTGTGTGTGTGTGTGTGTTTGTGGCATACGCGGCCCTACCTCTTTTTTTACAAGATTGTTTTGTTACACCTTGAACAGACTGTTGACCTGAAGAGGTATATGGTTAAGGCGCTACTCGGAAAAAGTATGGACTTTTTGATATAAAACTATAGTATGGTTATAGTTGTTAAAAATCTGGTAATAGCATATATATTTCTTCATACCTTTATCTAGATTCGTATAGTTTCAAAAACACGATTTTATGATTTTGCCTCGACACTTTTTCTTTTCGAAAAGACCTCTAAAAAATACTAAAATTCAAGATTATTCTTAAATGGGGTTACTTACGATATTGGAAATTGGTTTAATAAGTTGACACCAATAATATTTAGGATCGTATAGAAGCATTTTTTTAAAATCGCTGTAGTTTTTAAATACGAAGTGATTTTGTGTTTTTTTTGCCTAATCTGCAAAATCGGTCTCGCTCCCGTGCGCGTCGTTTTCTCATTGCTATCTCGCTTTAGTATATTTTTTTCGAGTATCGCCTTAATTTTAACTCGATACCTCCACGCGTTCCCTAGAATAATGGCCTGCGCAGACGACGGACATTGAAGGACTTTTTGTCCGCGACACAACCTTATTACTAAGAACATAAAGTTGAATAAATAATGAGGACTATCGCGTACTTTTCATGGATATACGCGGTCTAAGTTGAATCTTATTTGGTTAACAAAAAAGACGTGTCGCCGACAAAAAGTCCTCCGTTATCCGTCGTCTGCGCTAGCTCTAAGGGAGACAGACGGACGGACAGACGGAAAACAAAGTTATCCTATAAGGGTTCCGTTTTTTTTTTACTTTGAGATTCGGAACACAAAAACCGAAACGTATTCTGATAAAATAGTTTTACTTTTCCATTTGTTGAGAATTAGGTATCATCCAAAGTGTCCAATGAAAGAGAATCTTTCTGGAATATCAAGTAGGTTGGATCATCCGCTGGTATTTATATTGGCTCGGCGGGTGGCCCGTCTGTCTGTGTATCATCATAATCATCACATAAACATATGATACACGCACAGTTGAGACATAAGAGAGCTTGTTGTCAAGGTAAGTTGTTCCTTTGACTCGTGTGTGAATGTTCTTGACTGATTTAGTATAAGACATAATTGTCTACTTCAACTTTAAACTTGGGTTATAGATAAATTTACAAGTTTAGAAATCAATAGTAATTGTTATTATAATAAAAAATCAAAAAGTAAAATATAAACCTTTTGGAGTCGGTAACAGCCAAAGAATTCTACATTGTACTTTTATTTTTCTTACCTTGGCTGAACCGTCTCCAAAAGGTTTATTTTTTACTTTTTTATTTTTGAAGTCGATTTTTATTTCTTTTATAAAAAGTTTTTTATTTCACAACTTTTAAAGTTACGAAGTCCCGCACTTCAGTTTTTGTCTACTAGTCTGAGTCAAACCGTTTGGGTCAAACCGCTTGACCGAAAAAACGACAGTTTTTTCAAGATTTCTTCAAAACTACTGAAACAATTTCAAGTTTTCAAAAAATGGGATTAACTTAAATGGGAACAACCCCGGTGTTAAAACGTTTGAATCATTTCGATCGTCCTCGAGTAATCGGTGAACATACATACAAAAATATATATACGTGACGAATTGATAACCTCCTTTTTTGAAGTCGGTTAAAAAGCGTTTCTGATGCGTCTAATATATCGATATTGTTTAGTAATTTTTTTACGCGTATCGCTACCACAAGAGTTACGTTTTGCCAGATAGATCAAAATGGAATGGAATGGAAATACGCGTGGTAAAGTAACAATGCTATAGTTTACGGTAATTGATATGTAGGTATGAACTATGACAGAACTTTTTTATAACCGTCTGTTTTAAGAGCATCCGTAGAGCTTACGTACATCTTATGTTTTGGCGCGCACTGTTCATTGAAATAAAACAACTTTTACGGATATCAAACGCGCTATATTTTCACGAACTAAGTTGTCGGCACCTTTACAGCTGCCGTGGTCACGGGATGACGGCAGCTGTAAAGGTCCGAAACGTCGGGAAAATCAAAAAACCCCAAAAAAAAACCTAAAAATACGGACAATTACAATTTAGTTTGTGAAAATATAGCGCGTTTGATATCCGTAAGTTGTTTTATATCAGTAGAGCTGTTCAAGTTCCTTCTTCTTCTTCTTTTAGAGTCGATATTGAGTTGCAATTCATTCACTAAACAAGAAATATCTAAGAAGTTAAACCAAAAATTATTTCTCTTATTTTCCGCTTATTAGAATGTTAAAGTGAATACCTAGCTTATTATTATTTACACCACATGGCGACCAACGCGATGATTTATTACGTTTGATAATAACGCAAATATACAAGTCGGAAGTTAGTTTAGGCTTCTATATCTGGCCAGTGTGAAGGTGAGACACCGAATACATAGTTATGAAGAGTTGCGCTTCATTTGTTTAGTACAGATGAATAACAATGAAAATTCAATGACGAATCATTTATATGTCGTCTCTTGTGTCGGCTACTGACGCCGCTTGGTTACATTGGTTAAAGTGGATAGCTTCGTTCCATAGGTTATACCTAACCTAATATATTTGTTTATAATGTGGAAGGTTTGAAAATTAAAAAGTATTAAGTATTAGACTCGAGTTCTTGCTATAAATTGTAAATAATGAACCTAAAAATGCGATATCGTTCCCAACGACTTCGTTCGGCCTGCACACGAAAGCCCCCTTATCACTCATAGTCATAATCCTATTCACACACCCTTCAAATATAACATTTGCGACAAGGTTGCGTAATATTGTTTTCTATGTTTCAATCTGTCTATGCCAACAAATCAAAAAAGGGACAAAAAAAATTACTGAATTTATATTTAAGACATTATTTGATTATCCTTTTTAACAGCCAGGTCTATTTTTACCACAGCCGTGATAATAATAGACTAATCCACTACAAACCGGAACTATAGGTACTATAGGTACTATAGCTGCTTTACAATAACAGTGAATGGAGCGAGCGACCCTCTGCCTCAACCCCCATTGATACGCCAAGAATAAAAATGGTGGACGTGACTTCAACCATGTTCAGCTAGGGTGAAGCTGTACAGATTGAAATAAGTATTTGAGAAGGCGTGAGAGTTAAAAATTACGAGATTTTGATTTGAATTAATTAAATAAAAAAAAATAAAAAAAAAAAACCATACAATCACACCAATTATCTAGCCCACGTTAAGTATCATGAAGAATACTAGATAACGGATAAACATACTTATATACTTTTTTTTTGTAAATACATACATAATATACATATTAAACACCCAGACCAAGACAAATAGACATGTTCATGCACACAAATATTTGTCTTGTGCGGGGATCGAACCCGGGACCGCTGGCGCAGAAGGTGGGGTTAGTACCAAACAACCCCTGCGCCAAACAGGTCGTCAATTGACTTGAATATTATATAGGTTTTATGTTAACAATTCAAAACTGTAACTATTTAATGGTTGCTATATTTTTGTTTGTCGTTTTTCATAATGTTATACCATGTGAAGCGTGTTAGGTATGCATTGTAGGCTATTCATAACTAAATAAACGAATCTGTCAAAGTTTTTAATGCCGGTTTAAAAACCATCTAAATTACATTACAGAAGCACGAATACTCTAACGTTTTCATGCATTTAACATTTAAAACGTTATAGATGAGTTTTCGTAAGATATATAGTGGTGGTAACATAATTAACGACACTAGTCGATTTTCATATAAACGAGGTAACTTTGGAGCCTTGGTTCTCTGTCAAGGATTGACCGAGCTGTGGTCTGATAATGGCCATCTAGGGAGTGAATGGAGGACATCCAGAATGCTATATACCCAACTGATCTGATCAACATTCTAAGAGATATATGGGTGTGTTTGAAAAAACGGCGAAAACAGCATAAAAATGTATGAAAATTCAGAAACTGAAAACTCAGATGCTTACATCTTTTAGAATATTGATCTGATCAGCTAGGTATGTATGGCAATCTGGATCTCCTCCATTCACTCCATGGATGGCCATTATCAGATCACAGCTCGGTCAATCCTTGACAGAGAACCAAGGCACCAAAGTTCGTAAAACCGCATTTGTATGAAAATCGAGTAGTCCTGTTAATGATGTGACCACCACTGTATATCTTTCTCATAATAGTGACGATGACGTCCCAACTTTGTGAATATTTTTTAAGAAATACCTAATTAAATAAAAACAGTAACTTTTACGTATGGCATACTTTTACTAAGTAAATTATCGCCCGAACGAATCTAATAAAGTATCAATCAAACCCCCATTCAGTTTCCCGCCATCACATCAGGGAGACGTGACAACTACCACGCTCCCGTCTCCCCACTCCTCCTATCATTATTAGGGCGGTCCCAACAGATGCGCACGCGCATTGTGGCAAGCTTCCCGCGCACCTGCCCTTGCAGCCCTGTGCAACTATGGGCATGTGACGACATTTGCTAATCTAATAATAAGTATTGCAGGTCAAATAAACTTGCGTTTCCTGTTATTTGACATAAGCCGTGAAGACACGCCTAGAACTTTTCAATGTTTGAATTTTTTAAAGTATTGATGAAGCCAGAAGAAGATCATTTGCAGAAAAATCTGTAATACACTAGATTGGACGGCAAATATAGACACAACCCTAACGGTCCATATTTCATAGCTCATAATAAGAAATATTCCTCTGATATCTTAATATGCGAACAAATTGAAAACTATCGAAATGTTTTAATTGCTTTTGAATTTAGTAAGTGCTAATGTTATAAGTGGCATGTAAAATTGGCAATTATTACTTTTAAAATCTACTTTTAAAATTGACTAAAATTTTAAAGATGAATGATGATGAACTGAGAGAATGTAAGAAACATCAATTTGTACCATATTCTGACAAATAAATAATTATTGATTATGATTATAATTAACTGACGATAACTTTTATAAGCCCCAAAGATCTTAAGTGAATAAGTATTTTCAATCAAACGACCAATTTATTTCAAAACGTAGGTGACTGACTAAACGAAGTTCTTGACATAACTTGCTCAAAACAAGGAGAACTTTGAGCTGTCTTGACTCAAGCACCTAACCTTAGTAGCAGCTCAACTCAACTCAAATTGCAGGTAGAGTATTGTTGCAAGACGCAGCGTGCAATCAACGTCGTCGGTGCATCATTACATTCTACCTGCGTATCCTGCCACAATGCAACGACGGTGGCGATGCAATACACAATGACTTAATAGCTTACCATCTAGGCTTGTGATATAAACATTGATTTACAGCTGATGATAAGTAGAAGACTATGCTAGTGATTCTACTGGATATCTTAGCATTAAAATATGGTCAGAACAGAGTATTCTGTATTTAAAGCCTATCAGCCCAAAACATATGTAATTATGCCTCTAGTTGACACTTACTGAACCGACCTCATCGAAAACCAAAGAAAGTTTTGGTAGTTTTGGAAATGGCAAAAGAATCTTACTATAATATAAATAGAAAGATATCGAACGATAAGCCAGAATCTTTTATATTAAAATAACATCACATTATGATAACTTAATAAACACAAAAACCAATTGAAGTTAATAAAGACTAGATATGGATTATCATCGGACACATGTGGACACATTATCTAATTTTAAATATACTCCTAATGCCAAAAGTAATAAGTAGTACCATTAAAGCCATGGCGAAGAAACAAGTTCACTGAACCCATCAGAAACTGGCACTAATTGTCAGTCGATCAGATCTAAGCATGCAGCTTATCATTCGTCTGCGATCACCAGCTGTCATAGAAAAAACTACGTACAAAAAAATACAATGTCGATCAAAGATCTCCCCTACAACTTCGTTGAATGGTTAATTTAATCATACAGGTTTTAATGCGAGTTCTAGGAAATCATGTACCTAAGCTATCTTGTTTTGTTACTATTATGTCTGGAGCTCTAGACAAAAGCCTAGAACTAGCTTTTAGAGCGTTTTCACATCACTCGATCCGATATCGGTTTCGGAGCCGACACCGATAGCAAGTAAAATGTATGATATATGTACTGCTTTTCACATTATTCGATCCGATATCGGATATCGGATATCGGAGCCGATAGACGGCGACATCGGGGTATAGGACGATAATGTTTAGCCTTAATTTTTGTTTTCCTATTTTAACGCTTTAAGTGAATGGATAAGTTATCATCCTGGTTTCCACTTAGTTCCACGATCGGCACCGATATCATAATCATAATCTTTATTTCCCAGAATATGGTATACCTACAATTTATGATGATAAATAATATGAGTTCGGCATATTCTGCCTTAGTTCGGCGTGGAAATCAGTAAATATTTAACATAAAAATAAAAATAAATCGGATGTCGGCTGTCGGTAACTACACCGATATCGGATCGGATAAGTGAGAAAACGCTCTTAGAAATATATCTGCTTAATTTAATAAACATTAAACACGAGAACGGTGCATAATTTTTGTCATAACCATACTTTGATAACTTTCGGACTGAGTAAACTTTTTTCTAACACAACGACAGCAAAAAAACCCAGGAACAAAAAATCTGACCGTCTCAGAAGCTGTTCGACAGATGTTTTGGGTGTGCGTAAATCCTCATTATGGAATGTTTCACAATATTTTATTCGATTGCGAGTAGCGAACTGAAGTTAGTTAGTGGGTATATTGAACTTTTGTACTTTGACATTAAAAACAAAGGGGTGCGAGCTTTGTCCAGTACGTTTGGCCTGTAACAAACTTGTGAATTCCCTCAGAATATTCCAAGAATCCATTTATTGATTGTATATTTATTGATTTTCCAAAGTTACAAAAACACTCAAGAGAATACGAGTTTTTTTTTATACTTCTCATAATATATTTAAGAATACGTAGATAAATCGATCGTAGGCAAATCAGGCTTTTGTTAAGCCTTGAAAATTAATTAATGTTTCCTTAATATCATGTTCCTCAAGCTAAGGCTCTTGTTGAGATGTCTGAAGGTTAGGCATCTAAAGAGTCTAAATACATGGCTTTTAGAATAGAAACAGCAGCCCATGGAACATTTATTTAATATGTATACTATAATATTATAAAGAGGAAATATTTGTATTTTTGTATGTTACGAATAAACTCAAAAACTACTGGACCGATTTTGACGAAATTTGGTATAGAGAATCCTTAGACCTCAAGTAGTAACATAGGCTATAAATGATCACAAAATTCCCACGAGAACGGGAACCACGCGGGTGAAACCGCGCACGGCAGTTAGTAGCATATACTTTCGTTTTTAAAAATTTGCAACAATTTAAAAAAGAGTAAGTCGTGCTTTTAAATGGATTTGACTAGAGAAAATTTGGTAAAAAATCGCTCAAAAACCGTATTATTTTTTTACTGTTTCAAGGAAGTGCAACTCATTTGTTTTATTCTAAGAACAATAATGGAGTGAAGTATTGATGGCGGCCAATCAATATTTTGCCGTAGACCCGCCCCATGTGTTTTCCAAGCCCGAGGGCGCACGCAATCATCGCACCACGTGCCATCGCACTGGACTCGATTTTGAGAATACTGTAATTTGACACTTCTCGTTTACAAGTCAAAATGATATATTCTTGGAAATGCGGGCGCTGTTTGGCTTGCATTACATTCAATGCAATATATAGAATACAGGAAAGACAGCAGTGCTTTAAATTCCATTTCAATTATTTCTTCAGATCACATTTTACATTTGAAAGATGAAAACTGTCCCTCTCTTCCTATCGAATTACTAGCATTTGTCTCCTTTTTTCCCTTGTAACCTAACGCCATGTGACATAACTTTGTAACAGGGTATTATTCTTCAAAAATTTCACCTTCTACGAATCTGAAAATTACAAGACTATTCGCCTCCGACAACTAGGAGGATATAATGCTTAGCAATATTACGAGTAGTGTAGAGTTCAGACAGACAGACGGACCGGTCCATTCAGTATGGAGGTGGTTACGCAAGCGTGAAGTAAGGAGCTAGTGTCAAGGTGAACACGTGGCGACTGGCGAACTTCACGGCCCGACGGTATGCAAATGTAACTGCATCTTTGCCGTTGCTGTTAATATAATAACTGGCAATAATAGCATCCAAATTCCAGGAGGAGTTGAAGAACAATCTTAATTTGAAATCAGATGTGGCATAATCAGAAACGGAGATTACTTATCTAAATATAATTTACTTTATTTTTAACCGCCTCTGTGGTCTAGTGGTACAATCACCGATATCAGGGGTCCCGGGTTTGATTCCCAGCGGGGGCACATATTGTATTCGGTTTGGTTGGTGGTAGGACTTGTTGTAAGTCCGCCTGGCTAACTACCACTATCTTATCTAAGCCTGACGCCATAACAACAATGTTTGAGATAAGATAGCCAGTTCCTCAGTGGCTGAGGATTCCGGGAGAGGCTCACTTCCAACTTCAGCCTTATATCGATAAGTATTGACTTAACATCAGGTATGATGAAGGCTAAGAGTCTCACCGTCGTTCATAAAAAAAACTTTAATATTAAGAAATCAAAACAGTGAGTAGAAATAATAACCAATTTAGATGTTAACAAAAGAAATTTACAAAAAATGGTAATAAACTGACAATGACAAAAGATAACACGCAATCAAAGACGGAAGCTATTACGAAAACTGATACAATAGAAATATCAATCGCGTTCGCTCCGACATTCTTTATAATCGCCATTGGATTTTCTTCATATAGTAACGGAACTTAAAACGAAATACGGTAAGTATTAATTAGTTGAAGAATTGGTAAGCTAGGCCGCGCAGGCGCAGAGGCTCCGCCGCTTGAATGACAACTCGAGTGTCCCGTTAGCGGTACAAAAAAGCAGCGGTCTCGAGTGGCCACAAAAAGTAGTCGCGAGCAACATCACAAGATAGCCCTATAAATTCTTCCATTTGTGCTCACTGAGAAGACATACTCATTTCAATTGCTAATACCAGCGTTGCTGCGACACATTTAGTGTCATGGCAACACAAAGCTGAGGCAGGACCTAATTAGACCATTGATGTAATGTGTTTTGTTTTTTTTCATTTTCGTATTTTTGTTATGTTTTTAATTGTGTCTTTGGTCAACAAAATGTTTCTCTCTCTCTCTGCTAGGTTACCAGAAAGTAACAAATTAGATTTGTTCAAGTTTCTCTGCACGCGAATCAATTACTTTTTATACGTAGATATTGACTTAATCAAGTGCTGTGAAATCATCATCATCACCATATCATTGTCTTTAGCCCTCAACAAATAAAGACTCACGTCGTACATCCTCAAAAAAAAACAAACACGCGGTAATAAAAAAAAAATATAGCGACCTTAAGTATTTACATATTTTAAATGGTAGTGCCAATAAAAAGCAAATTCCTGACACAGAACTTTAGTAAATACTACTATTAACATAGAGGTTAGATTGCGACGAGATCGTCTAAAACCGAGGTTAAAATAAAGCTGGTAAAATCTGCGCTCCGCACAATTATGTAGTTGAAGAATATATTTTACGATACAGACGTGCCTAAAACAATGACTTATACCGCTGTAAGACAAATTAAAATGCACGTGACAATGCAGCCATTGCACCCAAAGCAACTCGTTATATAGTTACTGGTTAAATAGGTAAGTCAAAATATTTTTATTCAAATAGACTTGTAGATAAGTGCTTTCTAATCGTCCATTTTTTCCCCCTATCAGCCAAAAGGCTACAGATAAAAAACTGATAACAATAAAGTCAAAGATATAACATAAGAACCTTCTTTTATATAATACAGAACAAATAGAAATTATAAAAAAAACAGGCCGTGAAGTTCAGTTCAAAAATGTAAATTCAGCTGTCAGTTTTAAGAATAATTTAAAGTCAAAGAAATAAGTCTAACTTACATCAATACAATAACAGTTATTCCAGAATGGTCTAGAAACATTAAGTTCAGTTCACATGGTCCACCTGTTCAGAAGGTATTGTCGCATCCGCCAGATGACAGGAAGCTTTTAGTAAAGGCGTGTTGTGGCTTCACAAGTGCTCTTTACACCCTATATTTACAGCTATTAAACGTAAAACAGCCTATAATCTATCTAGAGAAACATAAAACTGTGTCTTGTCGAAAACACTTTAAAAAAATACCAAGAAAAAGTATCAAACTTTAGATATCGAACCCCTACTTATTATCCCTAAGCCTAACTTAAGTATCGTTTCGCAGAATTAGCCCCAAACTTGTGATTCACACCACCTGTTACTTTGACATTAGTCACAAATATACAACAAGCAATACTTTATTTGATAAAATGTTGCTAAGCGCGAATAAAGTCTTTGTTGGTTGCAATAAAGAACTCGGTACAATACAAGTACTTTCGAAACCGGAAAAGCAGCTTCGTCTGAGCGCAAAAACAAACAGTAACCATTACTGCTTGTGGTCTATTGATCTCTAGGGATAACGATAGCAAGTGGTCCATGTAAAGGCAATGCAGTGAAGGTGGCTGTTGCGCAACCGAGCAACGAACTATGGGCATTGACCGTAGACAAAAAATCAGCCGTGTTCGGTGTCCAACTGTCACGATTTATATTTTTCTGACACGATTCGCTAAAGAAAGTGTTAGTTGATAAAATGAAATAATTCATTAGTATTTAAAAAAATGTCTTTTAGTTCCCGAACTTAAATTCAATTGCTTTGTGCTGTAAAATAGAAATGGGTTAAGTATATGACTAGATACATAAAAGACTAATTGACATTAAGTTGGAAAGGTATTTGTGTAAATAAAATTTAATTACCGCCTGCGTGAGAGCTTTTTAATGAGAGTGCAATAAAACGCTATCTCATTACTACGAGAGCTTTTAAAGTCATGGATGCTCACATCTTTAAGAATGTTTCGAATTTCATCGTTGAATCTGTTAGAAGACATAAAACTCAGGTGAAGGCAAAATTCAGAAAAACTCGTGTTCCACAGATACACGTCACCGACAATGACGGATGACTAGAGATGCCGCATTATTCCTCAAGCAAATTACGCAATTTAACCAGCTACGAGGTTATCTCACTATCTTTAACCGGTATGCTGGGTAATGGCACATTCATACAGAATAATGAACGCGATTGTATAAAGATGAAGCTTCACTGTGTTTAAGTAAACAGTACTTAAACATTTAAACAAAACGTTGAGAGGTTGCTATTGAAAGAAACAGATGATTTCGTTAAAAAGAACTGTAACGGCAAAAAGAATTTGTTATTATGACAAATTAGAACGGTTAGTGGGGTTTATGGGCTTGTAGTTTTAGGTGAAGCGTGACTTGAGTGCGAATTTATGACGAAATACTTGAACAAATTTTGCTATATTTGTAGGGTACAAAGTTCAACATCCTATTCAGAGTCAGTGACAGTACCAAGTCTTAGAAGACGTCGGCGGTCTTGATAACGTTCATGACATGATAAAAACAATTGTTCGCTGAATAGCGGCGTTTATTCAAATGTCACACTCCATTAGCGTCGAATGCGAGCTCTTGCAAAAACTCCTATGACCGACGCGCACAATCATGGTGACGGTCAAGATTTGTTAAGATACAATTATCATTATTTCAACTGTTTTGCAAGAATTTTGTAAAAATTCAAGAGCGGGGAATAGAATACTTGTTAGAAACAGTTCAAGTTAAGTGTCTTCAATATTAATACATATATTATAGTTCATATTCATATTTCATAATTTTTCACACACGCCCACAACATACATATACTCATACATACCCTTTAATTTAATTTAGTTCTATTAGTTCCTTATGTAATTAAAATAGAGTTTATTTATCGAGCATGCTGTGTTCACCTTAAGTGGTTGTACATTAAGTTAAGTCTTTAATTAAGTATTTATTTTTGATGTATCATTGTATCAACCGTTGGTGATCCTAATAAAGAGAAAAAAAAAACAATTAGGGATATTATAACAATGAACAATTAGAAAAGCAACTTCAACACGCCTTAATTGTCAACATAGAATCGTGTCACGAAGCAATTTTTAAAGCAGCCACGAATCAAATGACATCGCCACATTTTCCCAAACCACACGACCGACGCGCACTCACGCGCTTCAGGAACCACCGACAATGGACCCTGGTGCACATTAGCCATACACCGCACGAACACGATGAGAACGATTCCCAGTAGCCACAACTTATGGGATGTGAATAACAATGCGCCCCTGTATGAGAATTCCGTACGCCTTTTGCTGTTTAACGCATGGCAGCTTTCAAGTGTTATTTTATTCAATTTGCTTGATAAATACAAGAGGGCAATGATAGAGAAGCGAAGGGTTACTCCTTCAATGAAGATTGAATGGCTGTGGGCTGCTATTACGGGTACCTGACCTTAACCTGAATATAATCTTAATCTTCTTCTGGGGCGAATGGAATTACTAGTAAATTAATGAATAGGCTCAATCTGTTTAGCTGCTATCCAAAAATGGTATGTCCTAATTATAAATGTTCTTTATAATCCATTCCATATAAAGAAATCTTAATCTTAACCCGAAGATATTCAGAAGCTTCCACTCGTTGCTGACAAATAGAGCATTGATAGATACATGAATATTAAGTTTCAATTTCTTCTTTGAAGATCGGAATAGTAAATTGCGAAATAAAGTACATACTTAGTAGCTATCGATATACCAAATGCACTAACCTTTTCGTGCCTCAGAAGGTATCCTATAAGGACATCTTTCTTCTTCTCCTTCTCCTCGGGATGACACACCCCGACGTTGAGTCCCATCACGATGGTGCGAAGAAGTCCACCTTCGAATGTGTCCCAAAGAAATTTGGGTGTGTAGCACATTATCGCCTGTGAACGTAAGATTTATAAATAAACATAATATGCAACTACTTTGACAGCATGTTTCTAAACAGCAGTAAGACCAAGTCTTTCAGTCAGTTCAGTCTGAGACAACCATTCTCTTGCACACTATTAATTAAAAACTATTGAAAGGAATATTAAGTTGAGTATTAATGTTTTTGATAACTTTTTAATTTTGATAACTTTCTATTTTTATGTGATAAATATTAAACAAGAAAATATACTAGAAAAAAGCAACTAGTCTCATGTCGCCCTGACGGGATTCGAACCCGCATCCTTGGGAGTCCGGCCCAATGCACTAACCAATTATGCTACAGAGACCTATGAGGACACGTCGAATTTTTCTAGTATATTCACCGTTCTACGGTGTTGGCCACCGTCGCTTCATCAATGAGAGAAATATCCTCGCATTCGAAAGAAACATCTTTACAGATGTTTGACTATCGATAAAGATGAAACAGCCATCTAATTATAACTTTTTAATTTTGCATTTTACAATGCTATTTTATGTGATAAATATTAAACAAGAAAATATACCAGAAAAAAGCAACTAGTCTCATGTCGCCCTGACGGGATTCGAACCCGCATCCTTGGGAGTCCGGCCCAATGCACTAACCAACTTGTATATTTTCTTGTTTAATATTTATCACATAAAAATAGCATTGTAAAATGCAAAATTAAAAAGTTATAATGCAAATATTTTGTTATAGTGATACAAGTTATTACAAATGCTAATAATCCAGATACAATTATTATAATTACAGTTATCAATTAGTCAATAATTCAATTATGCATGTCAATGTGATTAAAGTAAAAATGACAAAAATTATATTACAATTGTCAATCATAACTACAAATATATGTTAAAGTTCCTTCTAATTTTTTAAATGTCAATGGTTGTATCGTTCAAATAGTCATTTATTATACCTTTTTTGCATTCAAAGTATTTTAGAGCTAAATATGTATTACATATACACGTACGTATATTCTAGATTTAGAAACATATAATAATAGGTGTGACAAGACAAGAATGACAAAGCACAGATGACGCTTAGTACATTTTCATGTTCTGAGAACAACTACTTTTTACCGCTTCATCTACATAATTTACATAAAATATACTTTACGTGGGTATCCCAGATGAATCAGATTAAGAAAACAGAAGTTATCGGTTTCGTAGTATTTTTATGGTAGTGGCGCTACAACTGTTGGCGATTCGGCGAATACCGTAAAGTCATCCGAATACCCAAATATGGAGTCATCGACGTAAAACGCGTCTATAGACGGCGTCAGTAGGTCACTCCAAGGATTCGGCGTTACGGTAACAACGTCACAAGTTAGCAACGTCTGGCGATCCGGTACCGTTACTCGGATAGTCGGTCAGATATTTTAGCCATTGACACTCATGTTGATATTTCGTGACCGGATATTTAGATAGAATCATCAAAATACACGTCGGATCGAGTCAGATGTCCGATATGTTAGAAGTGATCTCGGTCAAATTTTATCAAAATATTTTGGATGCCTTTTCCAGCCATAATTCATATTAAATACTTAAGGAGAGGCGTAGTGCAATCGTCTTATTAAATACCGTTACTCATTTTATGATGTAAATAATCTAGATATTATTACCGTACCTGTCAACAAGCATTAAGTTTTCTTTTTTTAATACACCAATATAGCCCACGTTAAGTTTCATTAAGAACTTGTGTTATGGTTACTAGATAACGGATAAACATACTTACATACTTTTTTTGTAAATACATATATAATATACATATTAAACACCCAGACCAAGACAAATAGACATGTTCATGCACACAAATATTTGTCTTGTCCGGCGATCGAACCCGGGACCTCTGGCGCAGAAGGCAGGCTTAGTACCCCTGCACCAAACAGGTCGTCAAGTAAACGACTATATGCATACTAATAATGTATAGCTGTGATAAAAATAGCTGTTACAATAGTACTACTTCCAGTAGCAATTACAGTAGAAGAAGGGTGTAACGGTCAATGTTTTGACCATTATTGTTGTGGTCCATAAGCTAGCTTCTACAGATATGATAGCAAGTCCCTCAGTGGTTGAGGGTTCCGGGACAGGTTCGCTTCCATCTACAGCCTTATCAATACTTAACATGAGGTATGATGAAGGCTAAGAGTCCCTGTCGTTAATAAAAAAGTCAGCCTGTTGTAGATAGAGTGACCTAGGAAAAACAGGCATTTTTTCGCAAATATAAATCCGATCTGATTAAAGTGAACACTTAGTAGACATAACTAAAAGTACATGTGATTTATTCCCCCCCGTTTCCACTGGGAAACATTTACAAGAAAAACATTTTATAAAAAAAAAATCAAACCGACTTCAAAAAGTGAAAAATAAAACTTTTGGAGTCGGTGCCAGCCAGGGCATTCTACATTGAACTTCTATTAACTATATATTTTTTTGGCCTTAGCTAGCTAGCACCGACTCCAAAAGTTTTATTTTTCACTTTTTGAAGTCGGTTTGATTTTTTTTTATAAAATGTTTTTATTTCAGATTTTTTAGTTACATCATGTGCCGTTACTTACACTAAAAATCAGCCCATACACAACAATGTCATCTAGGTAAAGGACTACTTGCCAAAAGGTGATTTATATTTTTCAAGATTATGAAAAAACTACTAGCCAGATCTTCGTAAAAATTATATGGGACCAAATTGACAGTGTACCCGATCGAACAAAAAAACAACTATTAAAATCGGATCACCAACACCGGAGTAATCGGTATACATACATCAGATAAAAAAAAAAAAAAAAAAAAAAATACGCGTTGAATTGAGTACCTCCCTCCTTTTTTGTTGAAGTCGGTAAAAACATGTTGTAAACATTTAGCGCGGTCACTGGGAGAATGTATTATGTGATAGCTCCTATCAAGAGCCATTGTTCATCCTTTCAGCGGCCGCATTATATTTTAAAACATGTGTTCCCAGTGCGGAAACGGGTGGTTAGAGTCAAACAAGTGAATCTTACCTGGAAGAACAATACGAAGCACACCCACTGGTAGTAGGTATAGTATTTCTTCTCCTGTGTGCTATCGTACTCGTTCGCTACGCCCGGATGCGCCACCGCTTTGCCAACCTGCAAACCATATTTACAATAGTAACGTAGCACGTAGTAGATAACACAAACGTTTGTCAAACTAGCTTCTAAGGCTCGGTACAAGTGGAGCCCGTAGCTCTAGATATTGCAAAGACTTCGTTTCTTAACTAGGTGAGGTTGATTACTTTCTCGATGAATATGATTAAACAGGAGATTTATACCAGTTTGTAAACTGTCAAGTTTTCTTTATTTCGGCGTGATCACGAAGTAAGGGACTCGACATACACACATGGTAAAAATCTCGTTTTCGTAAGAATGATTATGATGAATAAAAGTTTTAAAAGTTTATATAAGTATACTGGGAAAATCGGATTTTCCGGCCTACTGAAAGTCCTGCTATAGCACTCTTAGAAACTATTTCATGCTTATGATAAATTTTTAATAGAAAAATATTGGAATAAATGAATTCTCAGGTGGGATCATTTGTAGCCTAGTTCATTTTTTCCAATATTTTTTAATTTAAAATTTATAAAAATAGCATTCAAAATGCAGAAATTAAAAAATCATAAACTATTTATGGTTAACAATTAGGGCGTAGACTCTAGCAATATAAACACTTGCAAGACACAACATCAGTATCACTATCACAATTTTAAGTGACAATCTCCTATGATTTTAATATTTATAGGCTATAAAATATTTTATTATCTGTATGATGTACCATATTTCGATTGAAAGCTATTAAAATTTAATCATGCTAATTCACGTCTATTGAATATTATGTCCATACATAAACCGCACTCCATTTCATATTCCTACTTTCCATTTGAATACAATTTAATCCTAAGGTTATTGAAATCCATGTATTATTAAAATATCCACAGAATCCAATAGGATTTTCAAATCGAATTGAGAAATCGTAAGTTCCTTAAACGTAAACAACAAAACCTTGATTTATAAACTGCTCCCATCATCATTGAAAATCTTTCATGTATATGTAAAATATAAACTCTGAAATAGGTTGAGAATTTATTGTTTTTTGGAATGACGCACTCGTTGTTTGGCTGAGATGTCAAAAGAGCATTACTTAACATTAGCATTTAAACTAACGCAAATCCTGCTTTTTGTACATTAGAATACAATGGAACAAATAATCATCAACAGATCAGTTCATTCAACGGTGACAAGAAATAAACACAAAAATGGAAAGTATTTAAAAGTAAACACAGTACCTAAATAAATTTTTTTTTCAATACAATGCTTTCTATGAGTATAAAGATGATAAGTATAAAAATGTCAAAAAAATATTCTATTAGAACCAAATCTATACTTGAACTAAAATAAATTTAACATTTTGTGTCCAGATCTTTCCATAATACTGGTCCACGCCTCAGGAGACCTGGGTGCCTATCTTGCCCAGCGGCTGAGTCTTTGTTCAGCGGGGCAACAGCGCCAGTGTTCTCTGTACTATGCCACGCGGCTGTGAGCTGGACGGCGTTTTTTTTATTATAGTTTAGATTTTGTGTTGTTACTTGGATTTCCTGACGTTACCTCTCCTTTTCAAGGGCCGTAGTCACGGGATGAATCAATACCACAGAACAAAGAAAGAGATCAATACTATAATTTATTGATTTTCGATGATCTTGGGCGAATTGATCTTGAAGCGGCCTGAAACGGCACTATGGCAAACAGTAAATTACTATTAAAAAGACTGTTAAAAACCAAAGCTCACATCAGCGCGAGTAATGTAATTGTCATGATTGAATGACTCAGTGCAATTAATTAAGTCCTGCTGAGTCAATTCACTCGTAAGATCCTGTATCAATATACCACGCGTGCACTGGAGAGGAAGTAAGCAGTTACTCAGAAGTACACACAAAGGTCAATTTAGGGCTCCTACGGTGGTTATTTGGCAAGTAGCGCGTTCATTGCCCGGAGTATTTCCGAGGGTTGCGTCAGAAATGTGCGCGCAACCATCAATGTGATGTAAATCTTGATGACAATTGCGAAAAGAGATTGCACATCAGATTGTAATTTTCACTTTCATTGACAAAAAATAGGGTCTAGATTTTATTTATTTATTTATTTATTTAGGAAACAAACAGTCATACAGGGATATTGACAAAAACAAAATATCATGTTCTTATAGACCTAATAGTCCCATAAAGCATAATAATACGGTACATACAGTTTTAAAGTAATTGGAAAAGTAAACAACAAAAAGGTATTTAAATTAACAATAATTTAAGGTTGGAAAGTTAAAGTACTAGTATAGTATTATATTATATTCTGTGGTTGTAATAATTTGGCAAGAAACAAAAAATAGAAACAATTATAACAAAGTTGTTGACATTCTAGTGTGAAGCAGCCTTCTATAAACAGTTAGGCTATTGCAAAAAATATCAATATGATCAAACATTTTGCAGTATACGTCGACACTACGACGAAAGAAGTTATTACTGGTATACACGGATTTGTACGCAGGAATGACAAATAATTTTTGTGAGCGAGAGCTGGATCGGGGTACTCTTATACAATTTTTTTCTAAAATGTGAGGGGAGTCGATGAAGTTATTCAAGATTTTAAATAGAAAAATTTGATCAAACATTATTCGTCGGTTCTCAAGAGTAGTCACTGAGTGACGCCTAAGTGAGTCTTCATATGTTACGTGGTCATGATTTTCACGGAAGTCCAAATTTTGTATGAATTTTTTCTGCACTCTTTCTATGCGGCCAATATGACAGGCATAAAAAGGGCTCCATATAATACAAGCAAAATCAAGGATTGAACGAACAAAACTAAAATATAGTAGCTTAAGGGTATGCGATTGTTTAAAAGGCTTTGAAACTCTAAGAATAAAACCCAGTTGTCGGAAAGCTTTGTTGACTATATTATCAATGTGTAAGTTAAAGGATAGACCAGAGTCCATTAGGATACCTAAATCACGAATTGACGTGACTCGAGCTAGCGACGAGTTATTAATTGTATAATCAAAGTTGATGGGGTTGGTTTTGCGTGTGTAGGAAATGACAGAGCATTTATCCAGATTTAGAAATAATTGATTGGACGAGCAGTATTCCGTTAAGCGCTCTATATCAGATTGCAAACGTAAACAATCATCGTACCCTTCCACTATTCTAAAAAATTTTGCGTCATCAGCATATAATAGAAAATTTGAGTTTTGAACAATTTTTTCGATATCGTTTATGTATATAATAAATAATAATGGCCCAATATGGGATCCCTGAGGAATTCCTGATGGAATATCAAGGAATCTTGATACAAAGCCCTTAACAGCAACCGCCTGAGAACGATTCTTGACATACGAATCTAACCATCGGAGCAGATCGCCGTGGATTCCGATAGTCCAAAGCTTTTCAATAAGCAGATCATGATTAATTTTGTCGAATGCTTTTGAGAAATCGGAATACACGACATCTACTTGTTTTTTCCTGTCCAAAGCATCCACCAAAAAACTTGTAAAAGTAAGCATATTCGTTTCTACCGAGCGTTAATGTGATTCTTTAGTACACAGGTGAGCTTACTTGTGATAATTTTTTCAAAAACCTTGCCGAATAAGTTTTGTTTTAGATATAGGTCGATATTGAGAAACATCATTTATATTATCATTTTTAGGTATAGGAGTGATAAGAGCAAGTTTCCATGCAGATGGAAAGATACCCAATTCCAAAGATTTTTGGTAAATAAAACACAAAGGTGTCGATAATTGTTTAGCGCAGTTTCTTATAAATAAGGGACTCCATAGTCTCAGCCTTAAATTTTGTTACCAAACTATGTAGTTATCAAAACTAATAATATCATCCACATAGAATCAGGAACTATACAATAACAAATCCGAAGATTGTTACGAAATATTATTAGATGGCAAAACATTTAGAGCAATCACAGAGACATACTGTATAAATTATGCATACAGAACCGTAGTCTCCACCTTAAATTTTGTTACCATAATAAGTAACATAAACAATAATATCATCCACATACAATCAGTAACTTGACAAAAAGAATCCCGAGGATTGTTATGAAATATTATTAGATGGCAAAACATTAAGAGCAATCAAAGAGACAAGGTACTTTATAAATTATGCATACAGAAATCCAAGGTATAAGTAAAAATTCAAAGTAAAATTTATCTTGAGAAAAAGACGATTAAACTCATTCATTTAAAACACAGATATAATAATACCATTAAAAAAATATTGCGCCACCTTATACAATTTTAATGAATACTCAAAAAGTTATAATTAGATACCGATAAAAAAAAAACAATACCGTGTTGCAGTACTAATTGACAATCGAATAATCCACCCGTTGCGTCCGACCTACGTTGTCAGGTACAATGGACTATAAATTGTATAATTTATTCAATTGACACACTACCCAAGTTAAGTACTGATGCTATTTTAAGTCTGACCTTAAAACAACGAAAATTATTACCGAAGCCACGAACGGCAAATACTACTAAATAAAAATGCATTGTCATCATACTTCAACCAGATTTTACCTTGACAAGAAGAGTTGTCAAACTTTTTCTTATAAGTGCTTATTTTGGCTATACTTCCATATAACTGAAAACTCCGAGGGCTAACAAAAAAATATATTTTTTAATAAAAGTTATGAGATTTTAATTACATACTATGTTATAGTAGCCAAGAAACTATTAACCAAGAAGCTACTAAACAACAATTATAAATTTTAATAAAAAATATTGGAAAAAAAACCAACTCCGCCACAAGTGAATTTTCAGATGGGACTTGAACCCGCGACCTTTGGAAATCCGGCCCACTGTTCTAACCACTGAGCTACCGAGACTTGTCTGTAAGTCTCGGTTGCTGGGTTTCGAGTCCCCCATGGTCAAGGTTCGAGTCCCACCTGAGAATTCACTTGTGGGCAAGACGTTTTGTTTTTCAATATTTTTCTACTTAAAATTTATTATAAGTATAAAACTAGCAATGAAAAATGCAAAAAGTCAGAAATCATAAAACAAACTATTAACAAAGACGCGATTGAGTTAATAAGGATAACAATAACATCGAAATAAATCATTGTTTCTATGATGACAATAGGCTTCCCATGCGAAATAGAATACAATGTCGAAACTAGCGGCAATTTGATCATCAAAGTAAGTCCAATTATACAATTACATCTGGCTAAAGACCAGTACGACATCGATTAAGGTTCATCAAGCTAGTACCGACTTGCTAATCATAACCTTATTAATAATAATCGTTCAATTTAATAAAGTACTTACAATATGACTCGGAACGACATTTTATTTTCAAGACAGTATTTTGAGAACCTTATGACAGAAGACATGCACGTAGCACGCTACATAGTAATGGTATGGAAATAGGTGAGAATAAAAAGGTCTTACCTCTCTAGCAAAGGCATCTGGCATAGTAAACGTAGATGTGATCCAGCAGAATGTGTTGACGACATTGACGGGCAGCCCGCTGACGATGCACTGGATCGGCTGGCCGACATACTGTGTGGCGGTGATGATCATGGAACACGTAAGCAGCAGCACCGTCGTGAACACATTGTGCAGCCTGAACACCGCATTGTCAGTCCTTATAGGCTGGTATTTGAAATAAACACTCAACCCTCCAAGCAGCTTAAACATCTTTGAGCCTTTCCAACTCGCTCGGATTACAAATTCATAGTCGGAGGAATGTCTTAGTGCCTAGTTAAAATCAGTCTTGTTTCAATTGTTCGGAATGTTTGAGATTATTGTCGAGATTCTTGTATATCTGGAACAAAAGAAACAGCTGTTATTAATATGTGTCATTGTGAGGTAAAACAAACAATGTAATCAATCACAGCCTAGTGACATATTGAGATTATCTTATCTACCCCCTTAAATAAACATAAGATTCTTGAAGAAAACTTGGGAAGCATTTCAACGTCCGTTTTGAAGCAATCTGAAAATTCTTCTTAGAAGTAAATGCCATAAAACAATGCAATTATTTTCCAATAGCAAAACACGTCCAATTTAATCCTGTATTCAGGTTAAGTGTTTTCGTTTACGAGTATAGCTGGATGTAAATCCTATGATTCTTAAGATTGGACGAAAATGGAATATGTTAGAACATAGATCGTAAACTTGGGAGAGCAATAGACATCTATGACTTTATTCCATTTGTACTATTTTACTTATTGCTGCTATGACAACTCACTTATTTAGTACATAAATTTTACTTAACTTTAATTGTTTTGAATGGACGAGGTAAATTATTTATAGCTGGCCTATACCATTGCATCAATTAAAGTATGATAGCAGAAGAATGCGTTTCAAACAAATACCCACCGAAACTTAATGCGGTTGTGAATACTTTCAACAATAACGTAACAATTAACAGACATAGCAGTTTTCCTGGTGCATCAACTTATTTAAAATGAGAACCCAATTTAAAATTCAATCATTACAATTACTTAACAATGATTAAAGTCCTAATAAGGTTTTATAGGAACTAATAATATAAAAAAGTTAAAACAACTATAATTGTTAATTGAATGGAAATAAATATAGCTTTACTTAAGGGCATCCGCGTTTAAATAAATAATAATACAGGAGCTCAAGACATGGATCAACAAATGGCACCTGCAACAGGGTTCAATGGTCTGTTATCGGAGCTCGGTAAAGTCCACTCGACACACTTGGCACATTGCTTCTCTTGTTACTTAATAAACCATGGCACACACTGATAAGGATTCAATCCGAAACGTTTGTATTTCACGGACGATCAAACTTTGCAACAAAATTTTACTAGTAACTCATGTTTGATTAAGATAAGAGAAACAGATAACTTTGTTAAAGCTTTTTGTGTCTTCTCTTATCACATTGCCGATATCAAAAATAGCTATCATTATCTTAAATTATTCTACAAATAGTAACTATTTATATGCGCCCGAGTTCCGACACAAAACAGAGCTTTCGTTATTATTAGTAATCAACGAAACCACAACCAGACCAAAGCAGACTCTGCCACTAAGGCACTTTAAAGGAGAAAAGGCATTAAGTATTGAAGTATCGAGAAAACCTTTTTGATCGTGAAGAAACCGAGACAGATACGGCTTGCCTGCACCTCGAAGTGAAAAAGTAAACAAATTAAGAAGTAAAAATGGTATGAGAAAACGATATCCAAATGAAACCACATCCGATGGGTGCTTAACGTAACGTAAACTAAACCCTGTGTTCAGGATGTGGCTGGTCTTTACGATGTTAGAAAATAGAAAGGTTAAACAGTTGCCCAAAACTCTTAATATGTAATTTGAGTTTTGAATATTGCATCACTGTCTGCCTAGACGGATCATCATAAAGTATAGTCAAAGCCAAAGTCAAAGATTTTTATTCAAATAGACTTATAGCTAAGTACTTTCGAATAGTCCAACATTTTTTTTCCCTACCAGCCATTCAGGACATCTTTTAACTGATAAGAAGAACGGCCGCAAGAAACTTATCAGCTTTAACAGAAACAACAACATTTACAATGGAACATGTTGTTGCCAAACACAAATTTACATTTTTGAAATATATTTAATATAAGAGGAAAATTTTCCCATATTCAATTATTAGAATATTTTCCTTTTATCCAATTTATAATAGTTATGTCTTATGTTAGTATCACATCCATGCATTTTGGTATTTTGCTTAAGAGTGACTTTTTAACATATATTTTAAATTTATGCAAAGGCAGCTCAATCACTTGTTGTGGAACTTTATTAAAAAAAGCTATACCTTTCCCCAAAAACGAGCGTCTACATTTTTCAAGTCGAAATTTTTGAACGGCAAGCTTATTCTTATTTCTAGTATTAAAATTATGGACATCGCTATGCTTAATAAATAAATCAAGATGTTTCCTTACATATACTATATTATCATAGATGTATTGTCCCGCCAAAGTTAGTATATTAATATCTTTAAACCATTTAAAGAACGATAGATTGGTTATTATAATAGACATCGCAAATCCCAAAACTCTTAGGGGCCCCGGATTATGAGTAATAACAAATATTATATTGTTCTCTGGACACCGGTGTCCAGTATGGGTCTGATGAATTAAAGTTATATAAAAATGCAACATAGTCGAAACGGCAACCTGAAAGTATATAGTTGTACAACATAACAAATGTAGCGTTTTACTCCCATTGTTTTAATATATACTTTTATAAAAATGCTATGGTCAGACCCTTAAAACTACTAATCGTACACCAAACAAAGTAATTTTGTCTCAATTACAAAAGCAATAAAGATTTTCCGCTAACAATAACAAAACTATTACCGACACCTAAAATAAATTCTGATTTCTAAGATCTCGATTGGCATCCTTGCCATTGGTTAACCGTTGTGGAAATATTGTTTGCTCAATGGCCGATTGTTCGTGCAGTTTACACGGTGTGTTTTGGGTTACCTGCACTGCAGCCGATGGCGTGCGAACGCACCTGGACTCACAGACCTGAATATTTCCACTAATTATTAAAAAGAAAGAAGCTTTAACAAGTTCACGGAAATAACAAAAAATGTTGCAGGTGAGAATGATTATATGAACAATATCGGATAACATCACATATTTCTTGATAGAGTACATGCGTAACGGATATCATAGAACTAACGAAGATATTACAAAAAGGAATATAATTCATCGAGCTCCAAAAAATAATGATGGCGTACCCAGAAATACTACTTTGCTCATCAAAATGTTGATTTGACTATAATTGTGCAAGCATTTAATTAACTATTTTGGTGATTTGGTTAGGTTAGCAGTTAAACAAAAATAATTAATTAATTTCCTATGCAATATTGTGTGTACCTATACTATAATGCTTCCAAAACAAGATAAGGATACGACGTGAGCAGTATGAATTGAAAGTACGACATATGATATCGGCCGGCATATCAGAGCACCACAGTGTAATCTGAATAATTACCGTGTGAATTTCAACGCGTTACGTCCATGATTTTAATCTATCTCTATGTGATGTAGTGTCGGTAACTGCATCTCTTTATAAAACAAAACAAATGACCATGGAATCGAAATATTCGATAAGTTACGCCAATAATAGTCGCTATTCAATGGAACGACCAAGAATGCCTTTTTGTACTTTCTTCCAATAAAAGAGTTGTTAACGAAAGCGTAAAATAAGGAGCTAATAACACTAATTTCTATTAAGCTGATGGAATAGGAAAGCAAACAATTCACTGACAAATGTCGCCAGAAGTCAACATTATTATTGATAACTATACAAATAGAAAGCGGAAAAATTAGTAAGATAAATTATCAGTACCTGTAATACTGGTATTAACACCTTAAAAGTGAGACTACGAATGTCACCAAACAGATTTAGTTTCAAAGCGAGGAAAATCTGTAAAGTGAAAACATTTAGCAGGTGGGAACTGAAGCTGAAATGTCACCTGGCATGCTTTTGTTGCTGTATTAGCACCTACTAAGGCATGTTTACGAGCTGAGAAATGTCACCAAATTCGTGACAGAGCATTTAGTGACGCTTTCGAAAAGGTGAATGAATACGGACGTGCTATAACGGCAAAAAGCACCGGCGACCAATGGGAAACACAAAGAGTAAACCCAGAGTTTCATCTCAACAGTCTACTTTACTTTTTGAGCAATGAGAAAGAGCTTTTTTAAAGCATTTGTGCTATGGATACCAGCACTCTTACTCCTAAGCACATCTTAAGGCGATACTCGAAATATTAGTTTTGTAGAAATAGTATTTTTTAGAGATCTTTTCGAAAAGAAAAAGTGTCGAGGCAAAATCATAAAATCGTGTTTTTGAAACTATACGAATCTAGATAAAGGTATGAAGAAATATAAATGTTATTACTAGATTTGTAACAACTGTAACCGTGCTATAGTTTTATATCAAAAAGTCCATACTTTTTCCGAGTAGCGCCTTAAGTTTCTCCGCGCACTCATAATTGAAATAAAACAACTTTTGCGAATTTAGTGCGATTTATTTAACTGAAATATATATTTGGTAAATATTAAACAAGAAAATATACTAGAAAAAAGCAACTAGTTCGGTGATATAGTCTGACGGGATATATTTTATATTTGGTACTATAATTTTTCGGTTTATTTGAGGATTTATGGGTTTCCCGACGTTTCGGCACCTTTTCAGCTGCCGTGGTCACGGGTTGACTGATATTCCGCAAAAGTTCTTTTATTTCCTCTTACTCATGCTTGACGCGATCGCATTGAGATTAAGACTGTAAACGTCAAACGTCAGGAATTATAACTTAAAATAAGTAATAAGCTAAAAATGAATACTTGAAATGAGTAAATATAGTATTTTGTAGTCTAGTAATCGATTTTAGCGGCAATTTAAATCGAATAAACATCGAAAATCAGTAATATTTATTGACATTCAATCTCTCAACGTGATACAGTCAAGAGTTACTCCCAGAACCAACGAAATCCTAAGATTTTAATTGAAATGTTTGCAGTAATTAATATTTTATTCAGTACCTAATATAACATCTATGAAAGCCAAGCAAAAAAAACACCCAAACACAGGAACACATATTTTATTAACACATTGTTTTTGTTCCTTGTGAGGATCGAATCTACAACCCTTGGCTTACTTAGTAGTATTAATACCGAATGCTATAGAATCAAAAGACAATAAGTAAATGAAAATCATCAAAGATTGACTGACGTAAGTAACCTAATTGGTTTCCGTAGTATTACGTACGTTACGTTGAATGTGGTAAAAATTGAACTTCGACCTTTTAAAGACTTATGACCTAAGTCTTTGCTAACGGTATAAAATAATAATTCGAAGAAATCCAAATACTTAGGGCTAGCGCATATACACAACTAAATAGTAGAACAACTATTTAGTTGTGAATCATATTTCTATAGAAAATATGGGCATACCTCTATGATAAATTTTAAATAGAAAAATATTGAAAGAAATTATCTCGGCCACAAGTTAATTCTCAGGTGGGAATCGAACCCATGACCTTTATAGTTGTTCGACAAAGAAGTCGATGACTTTTTCACCAACTAAGAGCCTGCGGGCACCTGCGATTATTTAGTCGGCCGATAGTTTGATCGTTCTGGAAATAATTAATAAGTATTTCGAGCCTCATGTGTGTGAAAATCGGTCGGTTCTTGGTAATCGTGTAATGCCGACTAAACTATCGGCCGACTAAATCGCAAGTTATAAATTTTTAATTTTGCATTTTACACATAAATCGCAAGTGTGCACAGGCTCTAAACTGTTTACTTGTGTGGAAATTGCGAGAGATACAACTCGACAAAACAGTTTAGTCGACGGAAAACTGTATATTATTATATATGCGCGATCCCTTAGTCGTTTTTAGTACGACGACGGTTGGTCAACTTAAATTTTACTTGAGGATAAAATGTAATTTATTTATATCATTCTACTAATGCGAATCCACTTATACTCTAATGACAGTGTAATTTTTTCGAATAATTGATATCAGTATTACATTGTAATTTTATTTTGATTTATATTTTTTGTTTCAATATTATTTACTTAATTATATTTTGGTGGATCTAATGATTTTACCATGAACATTGGACATTTATTGTATTTGCACATCGAATCATTCGGTAGAATATGCGGAAATTATGTACTTCAAATCTATACTGTACCATATTCTAGCAAATAAATGATTTATGATTTAGTAATTGGAAAATTCAGGTAAATTTGAAAAAAGTTAGCAAACTTTCGCATTATGATAAGTTATATTCGCATTTTTAAGATCAATACAATTTTTCTAAGTTTTCAAAACAATCTTTCAAATCAGAAAAGCTGTGAGTGTCAGTGCGCCAAATCATCACATTCCAAGGGGCAATACAAATAAATAACAAAAAGTTGTTCTTCTCCAAAGACGCCATCTGAAACGTGACCTCTTCTCTGGAGTGAAGCTTAAAAAATATCATATTTTTTCAAAGGTCCATTTTAATAATGTTATACAAACGAAGCTTTTAATCTTTTCACTGTTGGAAATTGTTAACATATTTTTTTTTGTGTTTTAGCGCGCATGTATATGGATTCACACATTTTTGTTTTTTTTTTATTAACGACGGGGAGACTCACGCCTTCATCATACCTGATGTGACAAGGCTGAAGATGGAAGCGAGCCTCTCCGGAATCCTCAATCACTGAGAAACGGACTACCTTATCTCTAACTGCCGGAACACAACAATGCTGAAAACATTGTTGTTATGGCGTCAGACTTGGATAAGATGGTGGTAGCTGGCCAAGCGGGCTTACAACAAGTCATACCACCAACCAAACCGAATACAATACGTACCCCCGCCTGGATTCGAACCCGGGGCGCCTGGGTCTGATACCGGTGGATGTACCACTAGACCACAGATCACATCAATGATCAATGATCAACAAAAACTTATTCAGACAAACTCTGATTTTTTTAAAACGCAAACTCAAAAAGATATTATTAAAAATAATAAATCATCATCCTCATTCTCTAACTTTTCTACCACATGTTGTCGACCAGTAATTCAAATAATTTAAAGAACAGAGGATCTAAAATTACTTCTGAGAATTAGGCACGAGAGCCAGCATTGCCGCAGGGTGAAAGGCTGGCTTTAGTAATTAATATCATTCACAGCCCGAATAATGGCGCGTGCGCCGAAAAAAAACAGTAAGCTAACGACTACCTAGGAAATTAATAACTTTAGAAACAAGATTGCTCTCGTAACTTCCCCGTTTGATAATGAGCAATCGAACATTCGTATTGGCAACATGACAAAATAATTAAAGTTGCACCATTTCACAGCACACAATGTAATAGGTACCTTGAAAATAAAAAGTAAGCTTTCATTTTGCAATATATCTTTTCTTATAAAGGTCATTAATTAAAATAAAGACTTCTTCTGTATAAGAAGGCGGGCCTGTAAGAGGACCTACACTGCAGAGACCATCTTATCTAAGTCTGACGCCATAACAACAATGTTTTCGGCATTATTGTGTTCCGGCAGTTAGAGATAAGAGAGCCAGTTCCTAGCTGATTGAGGATTCCGGGAGAGGCTCGCTTCCATCTTCAGCCTAATCAATACTGTATGATGAAGGCTAAGAGTCTCCCCGTCGTTCATAAAAAAGAGAACCACTTACATCGACGTACTCGAGCCCAGAAAAACTAATTTATTCATAAATGAAACTTCAAAATTAAGGCAAAAGATTTGTAATTTAAGTAATCATTAATTAATGGGTGAAAAAATACTAAAACTTTGCATTAAATATTCAAATAGCTTTTAAGCAGATTATAAAAAATTAACACGACAAATATTTAGATGACATTTTTGTAATTAAAATACGTTTAACTTGTTTTATTAATTTGCGTAACTACAACGCCATTATGATAATGATGGAGACAAAATGACTCCTAACTTTCTGGACCAATTCGGGACTGATGACACAATTCAGGTCAGACCAATATACTGGTGATGAAACTAATAAATGGACTACAATTTGTATAAATTAACGAAACTTGTTGCATAGTCATTCATTATTATAGATCAATTAAGAGTCAATAAAAATATTTTGTATAACAAGTAAATGTGAAACGCTATTACCTCTCCAATAGGTGACAAAAGCAATAAATATATATACTAAGCGAAGTATCGATGCAGAAAGTCATTAGGAAAGGAATTGGAAAAATATACATGTTTATCGGAACTAGGAGAGAAAATATGAATATTTAATTCAATAACCAGTCGCTTGACTGCAATTTTGAATGCAGTTAGCACGATGCTTTCTTCAATCTTAGAAGTAAATAAATAGGTACTTTCTAATGCTGAATGCGAAGGTAATCTCCT
Organism: Chrysoteuchia culmella; assembly: GCA_910589605.1. NCBI lineage: Eukaryota > Metazoa > Arthropoda > Insecta > Lepidoptera > Crambidae > Chrysoteuchia > Chrysoteuchia culmella. The sequence goes on along the minus strand of OU342642.1, from coordinate 24,474,346 downwards.
GATAAGTCTGAATAAAAAGATAACTAATAAATGGAAAAGGAAAATTTTCTATTTTCAATATTAGATGCAATACTATTTAGTGCCATAATAGTGATTTCTCTCAATGAGCACAGATTCAATGTGCCAAAATTGGTACTGCAAACGTTAATTGATCAACGCGCGCCCACTGGGGGCACAGCCGGTCAAGTGACAATTAACAATATTTGACACAGATTGAACTCGTCAAGTGCATAAACTATGCAAAAAGAATTTAGTGAAAATATATCGGAGATTTCGTAATAAAGTTTCAAGAACTCGGCAAGTGCAAGAACTATGCTATGCAAGAAGAATTTAGTGAAAATATATCGGAGATTTCGTAATAAAGTTTCAAGAACTCGGCAAGTGCAAGAACTATGCTATGCAAGAAGAATTTTGTGAAAATATATCGGAGATTTCGTAATAAAGTTTCAAGAACTCGGCAAGTGCAAGAACTATGCTATGCAAGAAGAATTTAGTGAAAATAAAGCGGAGATTTCGTAATAAAGTTTCAAGAACTCGGCAAGTGCAAGAACTATGCTATGCAAGAAGAATTTAGTAAAAATATATCGGAGATTTCGTAATAAAGTTTTAAGAACTCGGCAAGTGCAAGAAATATGCTATGCAAGAAGAATTTAGTGAAAATATATCGGAGATTTCCTAATGAAGTTTCAAGTAGTGCCTACCGAGTGTCTAATCGAATAACTTGGAGTTGATAAACCTTGGGGCCAAACTATTTAAGTTTGTTATCATGAGTTTATCACTGTTATCCTCCTATCGATTCCCTGCCTGATATTTTGAGCGTTAGATGCTTTCGTTATGTACAAATAAAATGAGTGATAAAAAAGGTAAGAATATGCACGATTAACCTAGGTTATGTACGATTTACGTCAGGAGCGTCAAAATCATTTCAAGCAACGTGGTTGCTCTTGTTTAGTTTTCCTTAAAATTTAAGTTCCAGTTTCAGCCTACCAAATAGCTATACCTCTTCAAATTAAGGTTAACTGCAAAAGAGTAGATACTGAAGCAATGGTATCTATCGGTTTCGGATCTAAACATTAGTTGCTTGGAGTGCTCGCCCGTCGAGATAACCAGGGCCGGTCCAAATTGTTCAATTGTGGACGTCACTGTCAATTGGCCAGATCGGAGATGAGACCGATTGCGAGCCACAATGGCACAATGCGCACCGATGCACATGTACTTGGGCATCCATCAATACCAATTGCTGGTTGAACTTTAGCTAACAAATGCCACTTCGCTAGTATAACAAACTTTTATCTAACATAAGTATGTACATACAAAACAATTAGTGATAAAGAATTCGTTGTGACGTGTTAACTAGTCATGAACGCAACGCTTACCGAAGTCTTTAACATAAGCAAACTATTAAGACCTATGTTGATAAAACAATAAAGACAATGGCACACATTTAAAATAAATTAACAAATAGTATTTACAACTGTTATCATAAACACTTGCCGATATTGTTTACAATAAATAATAGCGTGATCAAATAGCAACAAGTATTTGTTAGCAAGATCTTGCGCTTAGATTTATATACAAACAATAACAATGACAAGTCATTACAATATTCAAGTCGTTTAAGTTTAATCTTTCAAGAAGATAAAGACGTTTGTACTAGAACAATCGGTATAAATAGCTCACATATTTCCATCTTCCAAATATAGAAGTAAGAGTTCATTGTCCATAGTCGATCTAAGCTAAGCAGTGAGGATACTAAGGATCGAGCATGCACTCATAACGGTGACTACGACCTCTGGTCCACCACCCACGTCTTCTTATGAGACGGCGAATTGGAGATTTGATATAACCATAAATGATATGGCAAAGTCTGAAGAAGTTGAAGTGTCAAAATCGCATAATATTATCATAAGAAGCCGAAGGCTGATATTATAACGAAATGTGGAAATACACGACAAAGGTTCCTTAAATCATAGCAAGGCAAATAGTGTTTGACACAAAAAAATAACTAGATCAAACTACTTATATAATAATGAATTTCGGCAGAGCAAATGACCTGAATAGCACAATCGGTTCCATTGCCACACCGGTACAGCAGTGCCGGCGTGATCTGCTAGCTGCGGGCTGGCCTTTGAAAGATAGCGTTTATGACGTACTACTCGTATGTCACATTGTGCCTACTATAACTAATTTACCCACAATAGGTAGATAACAGTTTGCTATCACGACCTTGAACATAAAAAAAAAAAGAATCGTCATCAAACTCAATTAAAGTTCGGCTTTCCATTTCAATACTTTGTTAATGTACGGATACTTGGACCATGAAACAAATGATGAATATTATTTTTATTACTTCCTTATAGTCATTAGACATAAGCAAGAACCTACAAACAATTCCAGTCTCAATGGAACCTATCAAATATCCTATAAATATCAATTATAGAGGTGTATTGCAATCTAGGCATTCTCGCCGCGGTCAAGGCGAACGTGCCGCGATGCAAGGTGCAAGGTGCAACGAGTGTCATGTGACACTTTGTATACCGGTAATGAACACTGTGCCTATAGGTTACCCAAGGAGTGCACTTCTTCAAAGATGCCATCGCGTATTTTTTGCTTATACCTAGGTACTGTAAAATGGTAATCGCAGTTTAGAATTAGAAGGTCGCAATGCAGCAGCTGTATTAAATAACGCTGATTCAGATAATTTCACGGGATATTTCAAGATAACTTCAGGGTCAACCAACAGTAGACAGTTCTGCAACGCTCTATTAACGAAGTAAGGCGACGTAGACCTTCGTGGTCAGAGAACCCTTGTCTATATGAACTATCGATTTGTAAAGCTTGAATTGTTTAAATTGGTACCACCGGTATCAGACCCAGGGGTCCCGGGTTCGATTCCCAGCGGGGGTACATATTGTATTTGGTTTGGTTGGTGGTAGGATTTGTTGTAAGTCCGCCTGGCTAGCTACCACCATCTTATCTAAGTCTGACGCCATTGTGTTCCGGCAGTTCGAGATAAGATAGCCAGTTCCTCAATGGCTGAGGATTCCGGGAGAGGCTCGCTTCCATCTTCAGCCTTATCAATACTTAACATCAGTGGCCCTACCGCGCAAGTGTCGTCGTCATCATCATCGAATTCATTTGACAGATGGATGTGACACATTGCTGCTTCTTTTTGACTCAAATGAAAACTTACCAAAGAATAAGAGCAATATGTCACATCCATCTATCAAATGAAGTCGATGTGGATGCCGACGACACTTGCGCGGTAGCCTGGTATGATGAAGGCTAAGAGTCTCCCTGTCATTAATAAATAATTAAAAAATTACTTCGATGACGAGATAATGCCGTCCCCAAACGTTTTTAGCTACGATGTTGAAGTTGATGTTTAATCGACATGCGATTTCGTCATTATCTTGAAGCAACTAATAATCCAAATTACAACTTAGGAACCATTTTCAATACTATATGTTCTCGTCAATGGAATAGATAGGTTATTATTGCAAATACTAAGAACATTTAGGTACGAATCAACGTCGTTTGGATAAGATGAATTTATAATAGATAGTACCCTTCGGAAACTAGCTGGATATTATTCCAGCGGCATCATAAACCAGGTCATTAAATTAGCTGACGAAATTGGTACACGGGGCGAACAGCAATAAATTCTAGATCGAACACGACACCAGCATTCGTAGATGCCAAGCACCATTAATTAGAAATGGGAAATTACGGCGACCGGTCTTCTTTGATCCTCGTATGCTGAGGTTCTTAGTGGTCAGGTTTGAGGTCCGAATGCCTCGCAAGATTGGATCGGAGGCTAGACGAGTTTGGCTATAAATCACTCGCCCCGCCCCCCGGCGTTGTACCATTAGAGGTGATTAAAGTGCGCGAGCGCAGGATGGACCAAATTATACGGTCTGGCCGCGGTTTGGGCCCACAAAAATGTGGTGCGGTCGCTATCCCCGACTGGAGAGCGCAGGCAGAGCGAGACACGTGCTCCACTAATTTGGGCTTGATGCTAGGTTTGCTTCTCAACTGCAAATTTGATTACACACAAAATAAGTAAGGATAATTACACCCTGAATATCGCCCCCCTAGGCTTTAATAATTAAGGAACTAATACAGGTTGTGTATTCTCCTCCCACCTTAAGGGGTATTTAAAAATACTTTATGTAAAAAATCTGATATTTAATTAAGCTAAGTAATTATATTACTGGCTAACAACTTGCCCATATGAAATAAGAGCAGAGACAGAGAAATACTTTCACTGCTACAGATATGAAGCATTGTCCTCATGTAACTAGACCAATTTTCTAATCTAGAAAGTTTGAAACCAAAATAATGAAGATAATGTTTATGTTCAAGGTAAACAAATATACAATTTTTAGATCATTTTAAAGTTAAATGTGCATGCATACATACCGGCTGTACATCAAACAAAGATATGTAAGAAGTAGGATTTCTGAGACGGGTACTTTCAAGTGATTTTCTATGAACATCACATCATACATATTTGGTATATCTGTCCATATTGTAAGTAAAAAATAATTCATTATAAATGTCATTATATTATGATGTTTTGTTTCAAGATAAATTCTTTTCCATTTAATAAATCATAGTTTAATAAATCATCGTGCAGCTCAGCAAACTGCTCAGCGGACCCACTGCGAGTTATTAATTTGTGATAAATAATACATATTGTTCAGTAACTTTAGTAGGACATAACTATATAGGTAATTTTAATTAAAACATACAATGCAATATAAAAGGTGTACCGCTACCGTTGTAGCGGTTACCATTGTAATAAATAATGTAACATTAAAAGTGCCTAACATATGCCAATGTTATTAGTTGGTAAATATCCTTTGATGAATGTAGAATAGAAATTAAAGCTATGATCATGTCCAGGAATTGATAATGCCTACTATAAGTTGGTCAAAAAATATGGGTCAGGAAATATATTTGTTTGCTTCGTATTAAGTCTATTGGCTCATAAACCAAAATATGTAATAAATTTAGTAATTTGACGGTCTTGACCTTACATACAAATATGTTAATAAATATGTAATAGACATGATTGATTACAGATAAAACCGGTCAGTGGTTAAGTTTAAACAATATAACTTGTATGATGTCATTATTCACAACTTCAAATGAGGTTAGAATTTCATTATCAAGGATTTAATACAATAAAAGGTACCTATATTTATAGTACATAATATAGTAGCAAATTATGGACAATTTAAGTAATTTCAATTGATGGTATTAAGAATACTTGAATCTCTGAAACATGCATATAATCTAGTCTAGTATATCAAATAATTTAACCCCGAAACAAAAGAATAATAACAAAAATAAAATAAATAGGATTATGAAAGAACAATACCTCAGATGTTAGGTGATACTTTGACACAATTTATAATCTGTATAGACAAATAATTAAGTATTTATTTACTCACCGTTTTGTGGTGTAATGTTGGCCAAATTATCTATTATTCGTTTTTAGGACGAATGTGTTTTCGCGAATAGAGTCAATGTGTACGTTTTCTAAATATATCCTCACAAATTGTGGATTTTGGAAAATACAGGAAAGTATTTCGTTAGAAATCCACACTGCCGTTTTATTAGTATTCCAACAATTGTTTTGATAAAGTTCAATTGGACACAAATATATTCGAGTAACACATTACAACACTCAAAACGTAAATTCTACGTCAAAAGAAAAGCACTCCGCGTCGCAGTTGGTACGACTCTCGCACAATATTTTGTGTGTACTGCGGACACAAGCAAGACAATAACATTTCGGTGTCTTTTTAAATGAAAGAAAGAGCAAGCCGTACCATTTTAGAGCAATGACAGAAAGAGCACGATGTCTTTTTCCACAGACAACATTTGAATCTATCACTCTCCGACTCTATGGTCGATGAATGTCAATTTGGCGGGCCCTATGCATGGACGGCCGATGCGATGTCCGACGCCATCTTTGTTTACAATATGGTACTGACTGAGCTACAGTTTTCTTAATTTAATGATACGTAATGTAATAGAATGTAATTTGAAAATAATGTGAAATAGATATTATTCTACCTTTTAAACTATTATTTGCGTAAAAAGTTTACGTCAGGAAGATATTTTTTTTGTAAGTGGCAGGCGGCAGACATTGTACGGTTAGTGGATGTTGTTGTGTTACTTGTGTTGCTGTTGTAAAATAAATTGCATACGTTTCGTAATCGTTCATCAGTGTCAAATGCTAATATTTTCAATTTCATCATACGCGAATTTTATAAATTATAAGTTAAACAGTGAATAATTAGAAACTCGAATCTTTACAAGTTAGTGCATATTATACATTCATTGATTGGAGCATGCTCGTGGGTGGAACGAAACGTCAACGCGTAAACAAAACCGTAAAGTAATTAGGCGCCAAGTTTCAAGTTTAGTTTACATACTTCGTTGTCTTTTGAAACTATTTAAACGTAGAATTTATTTTTAAACAAATAAATTAAGTACATATTCATTCAGTATTGTTTCGAACTATTTTACGTGTGCTCTGATCAGCAGTGGTTGTTGATTAACATTCCTGTCTTATTTTGTTTTAATTCTAGTAAGTAAGTAATAATCATGTATGATATATTAATGCTTAATTTAGCAATGAAAATCATTGTATTTTCACAATTTTTATTAAAGTAACTAACTATTGCACACTTTTCGTGGATCATAAAATGTATCTATTTTAGGTAGAGTCAGGGAACTTCCCGGTTGACCAGTAGAGTTTTTTTAGGGAGCTTTATTTAAAAAAGTAATAGATATATAGAAAACGTTTATATCACAAATAATAGAACATTAACAGGTACTTCATTTGAATACTAGATTATTTCTTTAACCTTAGTACTTTCCGAGATAACGTTTGCCAAAAAACTCTACTGTTTAACCGGAAGTTACCCGACTGTACCTAGGTAGGTAATTATTTTATTACACTGCGAACTATGAATGATTATTACTTCTTCTTCTTCTTCTTCTTATGGTGGCACTTCAGTACTGGAGGTTTGCCGTCAGCTTGTTGAATTTGCCCTTGTACCTCGCCATTCGGAACAGAGGGGCTATCGCGTAAAAAATATGGATATGGACATGGGCTTCATTTGACAGTTAAATGACCATATATGGTAATTTTATGAGCTTCAACTGTCAAATGAAGCCTATATCCATACCCAGATTTTTTACGCGGTAAAAAATCCCTGTTCTTCCACGCTGGTTATTCCGGTCTATTCTCGTATGTTTCTAATCCAAGATTTCTTCCGTCTACAACGTATCTTTTGCCTTCTATTTTGCCCATCATTATCAATTGAAGCAGTTGGTACCTACTATGTCTCAAAATGTGACCCAGATATCCAACTTTTCTCTTCTTGACGGTACGCAAAAACTCTCGGGTCTTCTGGACACGCTAGCGAACTCTCTCATTACAGACTTTCTGCACTCAACTAATGCGAAGCATACGGCGGTAGGACCACGTTTCAAAGGGTTCTAGGCGTCGTCTTGTATCCTCTTTGATGGAATTCATTCACATCCGTATTGCACAATGGGCCATACATAACATTGTAGAAATCGTGTTCGGATCCTTAAGTTTAGTTTGCGACAACATAAGACTTTTTGCATTTTATTGAAGGATGCTCGGGCTATATCTATCCGGGTTTTTATTTCCTGGTCACATTCCCATTCTTTATTTACCCAAGCACCAAGATATTTACATTGCCGCACACGCTCTAGTTGTATACCTGCCACAGACAGTTTCGAGTCAAGGTGTTTGTCCCTGGCTACTACCATGTTCTTTGTCTTACCGGTGTTGATATTAGGCCCAGCTCTTCTACTGACGTCATATACTCTGTCTACGATAAGCTGTAAATCTTCGATTGATGTCTCGATTAAAAGGTGTCATCAGCATAACGCAGATTGTTTATAGACTTGCCGTTTACTGTTACCCATAATGACTTTCAGTCAAGTCATTAAAATGTCTGGGTTTGATTAATTTTATGCGATCGCCTTTTCTCCTCAGAAAGGAGCTCGGTGGCGCAGTAGTTCATTTTCAAGCGCTCGTTACGGTCGGTCACGGGATGTGTGACCAAAAATTTACTATCTTGATTTCCTCCGTGTTTCGGAAGGCACGTTAAACCGTTGGTCCCGACTGCATTTGCAGTCGTTAAAAGCCACCAATCTGCATTGGACCCGCGTAGTGGGTCATGGCTCATTCTCCTTATCCACCCATTAGAAAGACCTGCACCCCTTCCACCTGACGGTATTGCTATCGCTATCGCTATCGCTATAGCGTTCAGTATTTAACCCCCTACAAGGGCTCTCACTGACGCTATCACTTTCACACTAAAAATGCAATATTGAATCCAATAGATGAATAGAAATAACTAATAGGATTTGGACAAAAACTTTTCAAAGTTTCAAGTTGCTAAGTGAAAAGAGTTCGTTTCGCGTTACTACCTACCCATAAAACCTACATCAAATGCAAATGACACTCAAAAACATTTTTCAAATAACACGAGTTCACATTCGTGGTAGACAAATAAAAGTTTGGTTGGTATCAAACGTCACCATTTGATACCAACTAACGTGTTTGAAATGTCGCAATATGAAATTTCCTCTTCCATGATTTGTAAGCTCATTCTGGTTCAGAACGGGACAACCAGTCTGTAGATACCTGTAACTAGTGAGACGAAATTCCAGGAAAAGGTGATCCTTCGGGACGCGTCTGGATTTTTTAATCGCTTGCGAGTTTATTTGGTGCAAGTTTCTTTTGGATATTATAAACCTCGGTATTTTTCGTTCTATTGTCGAGACACCCTAGGATACTGGCTTCGTTGCCTAGCAACCGTCGTTATTTTGGTTATATTAACAAAAATATCCTAGGCAACTATCTCAGATAGCCCAATCCATTGTTTTTTAAGAAATAACACTACCTATCTATCTCGGCTCCTTATTTTACACGAATGCCAAAAAAAGGAGTATGTTTATCATTTATATATTTCACTAGCTTCCCCCCGCGGTTTCACCCGCCTAGTTCCCGTTCCCGAGGGAATATCGAAATAAAAAGTAATGTTACTTTTCGTCCTTTCAACTAACTCTGTACCAAAAATCAAGGCGTTTGGTGGCTTAGGTATGGTGTCAAGAAAAGACAAACAAACACACTTTCCCATTTATAATAAGTATTATATAGTTAAGAATATGAATTAATGAAATAATGTTTTAATCAATTGAACTCATTACAAGTATATTTGAATCGACAGTTTTACCCTACCACCCTTTTAAGACTCTTTTAACTGACAAGAAAAAATGGGCGCAGAAAACTTATCAGCTTTATAAAATGATAATGATATTTACAAATAATATATATCATTAAACTACATAATACATTAGTTAATATAAACAAAACTTTTACTGATAAGGCTAACACAAGGACTAATCATTATTATTTCCACCACATTTTTGTCTTTTAGGTAATCGTCTAAAGTATAATAGCCCTTGCTAGTGAGTTGCTTTTAATAGATCGGATTAGGATTAGATCCAACGTTGTTAACTTTTAACATAATTTGAACAACAAAATTAATTGTCAAAAACGTTTAAGAAACCTCATTTGCATTGGAAAGGACGCAGTATATAGGTACCTACTTATCTACATTTTACGGGTTTGTACTAATAGGGACCAGAAAGTGAAACCAGGAATTAATTAGTTATCTTTATAATACCAACAATGTTTTCAGCATTGTTGTGTTCCGGCAGTTAGAGATAAGATAGCCAGTTCCCCAGTGATGAAGATTCCGGGAGAGGCTCGCTACCATCTTCAGCCTTATCAATACTTAACATCAGGTATGATGAAGGCTAAGAGTCTCCTCGTTGTTCATAAAAAAATATATTTATTTATTTATTTATGGCACACTTACAGGCAACAGATAGAAAAACATTAAAGAAAATTATCCAAGGTTGATACAGCTTATATCTATGCCCAATTACAAGAATGCACAGCATTGACTATGAACTTGCAAACAGTTAGTGACTACATAATTGGTAATAAACTAAACACTAGAACAAAATTATGAACTAAAAATAATAACAGTAAAAAAAAATACAAAAAAAATTAGAGATTAGATATAATTTTTTTGAAAACAGGGACACTACAGTTAAAAAGATCGTAATCCTGGCAAATTGCATTAAAATAACCACACATTCTATTTATAGGATTATTCTGCGATACGTTGTTTCTAGATGGAGGTATATAAAATAATCTTTGTATACGTACAGACCGAGTTGGCACCTTGAATAAAAGCATCTCCAATAAGTCACTACCCAATAATAATATACATAATTATACAATCTTAAACTGCAGAAAAGCAGCTTTGCTATAGCTTTGTAATAAGGATAATAGCAGATTTGGTCCCCTGGAATGTGATAAACGAGTAAACGAAAGACATCCTACTAATATTATAAAGGCGAAAGTATGTCTGTTTGTTTGTTTGTTACTCTTTCACGTTAAAACTACTGAACGGATTTGGTTGAAATGTGGCATAGAGATAGTAGATAGCCTGTAGGCTGTTATGAGCACCGCGACAAAAGTTTCTCGACGCTTATGTCGCGTAAGAGCACCATCGGTCCCGCGCACAGCGTACTGATATGAGCGCGCCAGATATCGCGAGATAAATTTCGACAAATAGTCGCGGCGCTCATCTTACCCCTGCTATGTTAAAACATAGGGTACTTATTATCTGTTTGGCGACCTGTTTGACGCAGGGGTACTAAGTCTGCCTTCTGCGCCAGAGGTCCTGGGTTCGATCACCGGACAAGACAAATATTTGTGTGCATGAACATGTCTATTTGTCTTGGTCTGGGTGTTAAAAAAAGTATAATATAAGTATGTTTATCCGTTATCTAGTAACCATAACACAACTTCTTAATTAAACTTAACGTGGGCTAGATAATTGGTATGTTTGTATGCAATTATTTATTTATTATTTATTTATCTCGATATTCCCACGGGGACGGGAACCTCACTGGTGAATCCGCGGGCGGCCGCTAATTACACATACATACCTATCTATAGTCCGTCTAAATAACTTAAACTCAATAAGTATTCCACTTAATAATCCGCCACAGCGCAGCGAATTGAAAAAAACAACCATACAAATACCGTTGTTGATACCAAGTAACAATCATCCTCAGTAACAACGAGGATATTGCATAACTTTAAAAAATTATTACAATATTAATATGTAGATGTCGTAGGATGATTTGATAAATAGAATTTTCGAAAAAATCCTAGGGATGTTGTGAAAACACGGATAATTAGACAAATGGTATCGACATTTCTCAATCTTACAGAAAAAAGATAGGGTTTTTTTGCAAAAATACGGATTGCTTTAGTAACATTGGATATTCTTAACTCTGATTGGCTTAATTTTTGCTTGCTTGCTAACTCTTATTCTGATTGGTTCATAAAAAGTTAACTACATGTGAGAGAATGGATTGACATTTGAAACGTCATGTCTTCAACCAATCAGAGAAGATGTTGTTTTGGACGGCCCGACCAGCCAATCAGTGTTCTTATTTCATAATAACCAGCTATTTCATTCGTAATCTTACTAAAGCAACCCGTTTTTTCGTAATCTTTTTTCAGTAAGATTGAGAAATGACAACACCATTGTCTAATTATCCGTGTTTTTGCAATATTCCTAGGATTTTTCGCAAAAAATGGTTTTATCTAATTGTCCTGCGATGTAGATAGCGTATGTGTTGCATTATAAACGAGTATATTTTGCATTCATGGTGTTAGTGACAATTATTCATATCCCTTATCGAGAAAATAAAATATAAAATAAATATAAAAAAATTACATACCTAACTCTGTGTACCTTTCAGCCCCCGAGTTGACACTTTTGTTAGTTAATCTATTGTTCTCTGGACCTTTATCCTACTAGCTAACTGACGGATTTATGTTTTTTTATGCTTTTGATAGATCAACATTTTTATTAGGAATTATGTAATATCCCAATCAGTTTTTATATATATAATAAATATAGAGTATAGTATCTCCAAGCAAACCTCCTCGCTCAGCCACTGCTGACGAGTGTTACCGCGTCCCGAAGCGTTCGGGGTCAATAAGCCCGAGTAAACACGTTTCCTTCGGGAAGAGTACTCGTTCGTAATTAACACAAGTTTAGCTAATACGAAACTAATGTTTACTAGGTATCGGGGAAGTTCCCGGTTAATTAGTAGTTTTTTGGAATACTTTTTTTCGGAAAGTGCTAAAGTTAAAGAAATAATTTAATTTCAAATGAAATACTTGTTATATTAGAGCTAGCGCAGACGACGGATAACGGAGGACTTTTTGTCCGCGACACGTCTTTATTGTTAACCAAATAAGATTCAACTTAGACCGCGTATATCCGCGAAAAGTACGCGATAGTCCTCGTTATTTATTCCACTTTATGTTCTTAGTAATAAGGTCGTGTCGCGGACAAAAAGTCATTCAATGTCCGTCGTCTGCGCAGGCCATAAATGTTCTTTTATTTGTGATACCTAAACGTTTTTTATATAATCTATTACTTTTTTAGCGTGTGGTGACGGCCTAAGAATACAAGCGTCACCACTCCCTTACATGCCTGGGATATCGTAAAAGTCGACTAAAAGGCTCGACGCATTGGACACAAGAGAGAAGCAAAACTTGAAACAAACTCTCTACCAATCCGTCTGGCCAGCGAGGTAGCAGTAGGCTAATAACCTCCTATGAACGCCACAATAGGCGTGAGCTAGGAGAGGCCTATGTCCAGCAGTGGACGTCAACAGGCTGATGATGATGATTACTTTTTAAATAAAGCTTCCTAAAAAACTCTACTAGTCAACCGGGAAGTCTGTTTTTATGTCGCTGTAAACGCACACTAGGTAGCACTTGCTAGTAGTACCTGATACCTGTAGGCTAGCATCAGCGGCTTTTATCGACTCGATACCTCGATAACGTGTTGCTGTTCCGGTCACATCTTAGCGGAGTAAGCAAGACAACATGATGCGCCATATCGCGTAATATAGCGGTGTTCATGCTAGTGGGGCTGATACCGATATCTGAGAAATCAGCCCCCTTACTCTTGATCCGGGCCCCTACCGCGCAAGTGACGTCGGCATCGACATCGAATTCATTTGACAGATGGGTGTGACATATTGCTCTTAGTCTTTGATAAGTTTTCATTTGTGTCAAAAAGAAGCAGTCAATGTATCACATCCATCTGTCAAATGAAGCTCATTTCGATGGCGACGCCACTTGCGCGGTACGGCCCCCGATCGCATTAAGATCCAGATTGACTTAATGTCAAGTCAGTAATTATGACTTAAAATATTTAACTAAACTGAAAACCAATACTTGACATTAGTAAATAAAGTAAGTTTGTCTAGAAATCGATTATAGCGCCAATCAAAATCGAATCAACGACGAAAAACAGTAATAGTTATTAACATACAATCTCGGTCTCAACGCGACCACGTCAAGAGTAACCCCCCAGAACGTCTCTATTACATCTTACGGATTGTTATACTATGCTATAAGGATGTTAGGATGTTGAGAAGTAATAAGTATCAGAATTGTACTACGGGCAAGGTCGAGGTCAATTGAGAGATTCAGTATTCAGTAACTATATTCTAGACTTTAATTCACTGGAATTCCAAGTTTAGACAAAAACAGGCGTCGGACGTATATCATGTATATAAAATAAATTGATGAGGACCATAATTTCAATACGTAGAACCCAAAAAAAGGGAGGTCAACTAGCATTGAAAAAAAAATTCTGAATGTTTTTTTAAGGGATTTTTTTTTCATGTTTTTGGACTGCCTATAGTGCCCCTAAGGCTATACTCCAACTGCCCCTAAGACGACACTCTGACCGGCCTTTAACGGATCAAAAATGAGATACAATAAATATTTTATTGTTGTGAGACCGCCCGGTCGTTTGGTCGCCGCACGTCCGGTTGGTCGCCCAAGATACCGCTGGAAAGACGAAGTTGCCAAAGACCTAAAGGAACTGGAAGTATCCGACTGGTCAGACTTGGTACAAAACAGGAACGAATGGCGCATTTTGATGTCGGAGACCAAGATTTACTTCGGGTCGTCGCTGAGCCAGCGAAGTAAGTAAGAGACCGGTGTTGTGATGTTTTATTTATGAATGAACACACAGCTTGTAGTCAAGATCATCGAGATTCATCTCTGTGTTAGATATGAGGGTCCTCCAGGTCCTTACGGAGTTATGACTTAGAATACCGATTTCGAGGAGTATTTCGAAGAGGTTTTCAATAAGGTTTCGTTAAGTCGAGGACGAGTAAGTTTTGGAGGAACGACTTAGAATATGGGTGTTAGCCTTCATCATACATGATGTTAAATATTGATAAGGCTGAAGATGGAAGCGAGCCTATCCCGTAATCCTCAACCACTGAGGAACTGGCTATCTTATATCGAACTGCCGGAACACAACAATGCTGAAAACATTGTTGTTATGGCGTCAGGCTTAGACAAGATGGTGGTAGCTAGCCAGGCGGGCTTACAACAAGTCCTACCACCAACCAAACCGAATACCCCCGCTGGGAATCGAACCCGGGAGCCCTGGGTCTGATACCGGTGGTTGTACCACTAGACCACAGAGGCGGTTAAACCTGCCACACACATAAGGTTAAACTTAGGCAATACAACGCAATACTGTAAAAACAATATAAAACAAAATTAAGGCCGTTGTCACTAATAAGGAACTGAACAAATAATGTAGCAATGAATAGATACCTACTTCCTATGCACAAATAAGTCGGCAAGTTTGTCTTTCACTTATCACATCGTAAATGACCGTTATTATTAGTATTAGATACCGAAATACGGTCAAGTGCGAACCATTCCCTCTACTTTAAATAAGCATTGTAAGTAGCCAGTTATTGCAATCGTGCTAGAACTAAAACAGTTTTTTTTTAAACATCAAGCCCACGTTATGTTTCATGAAGAACTTGCGTCATGGATAAGTACTAGATTAGTGATAAACATACTTATATACGATATTTTGTAAATACATACATAATATACATATTAAACAACCAGACCAAGACAAATAGACATATTCATTCACACAAATATTTATCTCGTCCGGGAATCGAACCCGAGACCTCTGGCGCAGAAGGTAGGTTTAGTACCCCTGCGCCAAACAGCAGCAAACAGCTATGCGTGTAGCAATGCAAGTTGCGTAAATCTAAATCGGCTTCATTTAACAGATGGATGTGACACATTGCTGCTTCTTTTTGACACAAATGAAAACTTACCAAAGACTATTTTTATGAACGACGGTGAGACTCAGCCTTCAAATTACCTGATGTTAAGTATTGATAAGGCTGAAGATGTAAGCGAGCCTCTCCCGGAATCCTCAATCACCGAGGAACTGGCTATCTTATCTCTAAGTGCCGGAACACAACAATGCTGAAAACATTATTATTATGGCGTCAGACTTAGACAAGATGGTGGTAGCTAGCCAGGTGGACTTACACCGATTCCTTCCACCAACCAAACCGAATACAATATGTACTCCCGCTGGGAATCGAACCCGGGACCCCTGGGTCTCATACCGGTTGGTGTACCACTAAACCACAGAGGCGGTTACGATATTCATAACTTTTAACAAGATAATCAAAACTCTTAGGTAAGTTATACTATAATACTTCACAAACATTGTTAAACTAAGTGGTACAGTCGGAGAAATTCCTGGAAAGTAGAGTTTTTGGAGCTTTATTTAAATAAGTAATAGATATATAGAAAACGTTTTTATCACAACTAATAGAACATTAATAGGTTTTTCATTTGAATACTAAATTATTTCTTTAACCTTAGCACTCTGAGAAAATGTTTCCCAAAAAAGCATTTTATAAAAAATATTCAAATTTTTTTTTTATAAAATGTTTTTATTTCAGACTTTTTAGTTACATCATGTGCCGTTACTTACACTAAAAATCAGCCCATACACAACAATGATGTCATCTAGGTAAACGAGTATTTGCCAAAACGTGATTAATATTTTTCAGGATTATGAAAAAACTACTAGCCAGATTTTCGTAACAAATATATGGGACCACACATAAACCATTTTCTTTCAGATAAAAAAAGAATTATAAAAATCTGTTAAAAACTGGCGAAGTTATGGTAAAACATACATAAAAAAAAACGTCGACTTGAGAACCTCCTCCTATTTTTGAAGTCGGTTAAAAACTTTAGGTACTGGTCAACAGGAAGTTCCCTGATTGTACGAGTACATTTCGCGTTTTTTTTTATTTGTCGCAAACAAAACACATTCGGCACGTGTTAATCAATTAAATCATCTGCACATGTCGAGTTTTAGGTCACCATGTGTAAGGTCACTCACACATTTGTGTAGACAAACATAAAATCATCAATGACATAATAGCTTTATGTTCCGCACATGATTATCTAAGAATGTATGTCGCAAGCTTTAGTATTCAACAATTAGTTCAGAATCACGTACTATATGGATAAAAGTGCGAATATATTCCACTCAATGAAAACCATGTATCCGACCTCAAACTACACATAAAATGAACATTTTGTTCATGCCGAAGCTTGTTATGATTTCATTACAACCCTTAAATATATACTTACATAATATACATGGTTTTGTTCAAATATTTCTATGATAGCCATTGAAATTAAATAAAAAAACTATGAACACATATTCTACACATTATAAGGAACATTTTGGCATATTTTTCTGCGCCGGAGCTTGTCGATTTTTGGGTCAGATTTGTCTTTATTGCATAAATAACCAAAATGAACAGACCCTGGTAAAATGCACATAGGTAAGTATACTTATGATAAATGTGCCGTCCTTTAAGGTACAGTTTCATACCATAACTAAAAATATAAGTACTGAAACGCTAGTAAACTAAGTGCAAATAATTTATTGTAGGTTTATTTAATCTCATTATCAATAATATCAGTTGCGGTATTTTTATAAGAAGATCAATAAGTCGCCACCTTGGCGGGAGATTACTGAAAGGCTCCGACTTTTATCGGAACATTTTATGATTGTAATCGAATTAGTTATCAAAGATTGGGTTTTTACTGTTGCCGAGACGTATTACAGATTGCTAACTTAAAAAAAAAATTGCCGAAAGAACACTGCAGCAGTCGTACTTTCAAAATATCTTTTTCACCTCACACGCTCTGAAAAGGAGGTTTTGTCAATCAGTTTAGGCGTAGAAAATCGCTTTTTGCGGCCTAGCGCGGCAAAGTACTATTTTAATTTAATACCTAAAAATATGTCATAATGCGTTCCGAATCGGACTATTGACTTTTTTGTTATATTTGATTCTTATTTTTAATAGATTTAAATTATTTATAATACTCCGTTTTGGTTTTATTATATTATTTTAGTTCATTGAATTATAAAAACAATAACAATAAGATTAAACTATTTGTTATAAGAATTTTATATTAGGCTGGGTGAGATTTCACAACCTATAATTGGATTTCGGACTGTGACATAAATATTTATTTTTAAATTGTCTTTCTCTTGTACCTCATGTCAGTGTCAACATTGACGGAATCGTTTTTATTCTTATTAATAAGTAACAATATATTCCCACTTTAAATAACTTTGAATTAACTATAATACTCCCTTTTTATTATTTTAGTTATTTATATCATTAAAACAACGAGAATAAGGTATATTTAGATTAAACTTTTAAATAATTTTTTACCGGTAGTTGAAAGCGAAAACAGCTATAAAATGTTCCTCGCTATTGTGAGGTGAAAAATTGTGTGTTGCGCTCGGCAGTAAAGTTTTTAGCGTCTTGTACCTTTGAAATCCTCGCTTCGCTCAGGATTCAATCTTTGAACCATTCGCTACGCTCGTGGTTCAATCCTAGAATCCTTCACTTGCTCAGATTTCAATATAGGTAACTCGCCGTTAAATAACCAACTTTCCAGCCTTGCATAACAAATAACTATTGCATTTGGGGTAGTAAAACTTAAGGAAAGAATCATAAATAATTTATTGAATGTTGGAAAAATAATAATACTTAATAATTAACTATTAATAAATAGGTATGTATTAACTACATTTAATAAAATTAAACGTAAACTTCATACGACTAGAATGTTATCTTAAGTAGGTATGTATCGACAATACTTAATTTAAGTAGGTATCTAAGTTTTTACACCTTATGACATTGTACGGGACTACATTTTTAAAAGCCACTAGCGGCCGCCCGCGGTTTCAACCGCGTGGTACACGTTCTCGTGGGAATATCAGGACAAAAAGTATGTGTTTTTCCACTATTTGAAGTGCCTACATACCAAATTTCATCCAAATCCGTTCAGTAGTTTTTGCGTGAAAAAGTAACCAACAAACAAAAAAACTAACATACTTTCACATTTATAATTATAGTAGGATAGTTCTGAGATCTCGAGCAAGGATTGCCACTGCATATCATCAAATATGATAATACGAACTACTCCTTGTTCCAACGTTTGGTTGTTTTATTTATTTTAATCACTTCTTTACAGGTTTCTTTTTTATAATAGGTATTAACTAAATAGGCCTTCTATTTCAAGATCAACAGCTATATGCTTGTTCAATGTCCTTAGGTATATAAGAAACGAATGTCTAAATAGCTTTAACAATTATTCAAATACATCCAAAAATATACATATATTCGAAATATCAACATTTATTTTTTAAATTAATTGAGCAATTATAAAATAGTTACCTACATTTGTATAAATGCATACCTGAGCCCTGTAAAATAAGGCTTAGTACAAATTCAAATCATTTTAAAGTTATACAATAATATAGATTTGCACTATAAAACAGAACTGTTACAAATATTTTGTACTCGTCTGTTGATAGTTTTCCATTCTCACCCCATGTTATAAGCGTATAATTTTTTCATCCTCGGCATACGAGTTCGTCAAAATTTCGTTGTAATACTTCAAGCCACCATCACATCACCATACATAAATTACTTAAAGTCTCTCTTGCACGAATGTCCTTCGTTGTCAAGACTACTGGAGAACGGGACCTTCGTCATCTGCTGCCTAATAATCACAAAAGTATAGAACAGAAACATAACTACGACGCTTTCTTCTCCTTACTCAGTGGCAGGGTCTCGTCATCATAGTCCACCCTATTGAGCAGAACCGGTTTCCCATCGTCGTCGTCGTCAGCTAGCGGATTGGAAGGCATCTCCCTCTTCTCCAACTCCTCACCCAAGGCCATGAACAACTGACTGTTGATGATCAAAGAAAATACATTTCAATTACAGGATATTTCAAACCTCTCTCGCTCGCTTTGTCTTCATTTGAAGAAATTTGACATAACAACGTATAAATTGATGGGTCAGCGAAAATGACTCTGCAAACTAAGCCTAAAAGAAAGTATTGTGATATTTGTGAGTGACAAACAATATAAACGGTGACTTTTCCTTATTTCAATACATATAGGTGTCCCGAAATTAACGCAAGATTTGAATTTGAAAGAAAGCACAGTATTTATTCTTTTGATTAATATTTTTTTATTTAATCATGAAGTAGATAGGATAGTGTTATTTATGGAATAACACATGGGGCAAATGGTCTCCACGGCTTGCTGGCACATATGATGACCCTTTTGTCGAAATTGTCACGACCACTATGCATAAAAATGGCTGAATTTCGTTGATGTATCGTTGAATTACGTCCTTTAATTCACCACTGGTTGTGGGCTGGTCGATATAGATAGATCTTAGACTTCGAATGACCCCATAAAGTGAATGCCCATGGTGTTAGATAACACGATCGAGAGCGCCAATTCGAATCATGGAAACGAGAGAATACTCAACCTGAAAATGTCTCAACAATTTAATTAAGATAAGATAAGATAAGATAATTATTTATTGAGTACTAAACACATACATCAAATAAAATTTGACACCGTGACCCGAGGTAGTATTATTTCAATGGATTATTTTACATCCGTGGTTGTGGGCTTGTTGATAATATAGACCTTTGAATTCGAATAACCGTGTAAAAAAAATCATGATGCTAAATAACACGATCTAGACTCTAGAGGACCAATTCGAATCGTAGAAACGAGACAACACATGCCCTGAAAATGTCTCATTCAGTACTTGAATTATTTCACTGGCTGTATGGCATGTGGCTCCGTCTTGTGAAAACCATTTTTACTGACCCGAAACTGTCCGCTGTCGAATTTAATGTTTTTGGAGGTTCCCAACGTACAATTGCAAGCTTATTCAAATCTTGCGTTAATTTTGGGACACCCTTTATAAGTAAAACTGTCCCTAATTTTAACTTACCCGAAGACGATCCCACTCATGTTCTTAGCGAGGTAGTACAGAAACAGCCAGTCAGCAAACTGGCAGCCATTGACGATCTGGATAACGTTGACCGGGTTGAATTTGCCCTTCGACGCATTTCTGAACACGATGTGGTTGAATCGGCTCGACCGCCGGTACATATAGTACGAGATCGCACGCCAGATCACAGCTGGAAAGACCCAAGTGTCAGACAGTTTCAATCCAAAATGTTAAGACCATCTTTTGATTAGAAGCGACTTGCTGATCTATACATACCAAGTAGGGAGGCAATGAAGAGGAAAAGCAGCCAGAACCATAGCACAGCGTAGATCTTCTCGTGGATGATGTTGAGTGCCATCACGCACAGCGCGTCATGGTGCTGGATAGACCCGCTTGGACCGTATTTATGGAATGTACATTTTGTCACCTGCACCAAGTAAAAACTTGTTTACATTATCACCAGTTAAAAGTGGTGTTCATCAATTGATTAATCTTAATGTGGAAAATAAAAGTCTCGAATCGCACAAAAAAATTATGACTTCAGGTCACAACTAGGACCTATAAAGATTTTGTTTCACATACCTTCGGGAAGACTGTCTCCAAAGGATCAGCTATATCGTTCCAGTTCTTGAAGGCCAGTATCCTAGGCCCGAGATCAATGAAGTGACCGTTGAGGAACCTGTTGATCAGCCAGATCTCGAAGGTCACGTGAAGAAAGTTCACCACTTCCATTGCCACCAGCCACGTTGACCACGTCCGAGATATCCTCAACCTAGTAGATCAGTAGTTACAGGATTTTTAGGTAAACTAGCTACAGGAAATGACCTCTAAATTATCTAGGAATCATTGAGACGGATTAACCTTTTTTCGAACCTTTTGAAAGAGTACAGGGGGTTATTGCGCCACGTTTGACAGTCGGAATGAGCTGGCAAGGGGTCCATTGTACCAAATTCTGAAGACGGAGCGTACGCTGGCAGCGTTGTCTAATTTTTTTGAAGTTCATTTATTTCGTAATGCTGTGCATAATAACCGTCAACCGAGGCTGCCAGCTTCGTTCCGACTTCTAAATTTAGCACAATAGGCCCGAAGGTAGCAAATACATGTAGGAAGAGAAATCATCACACTAACATGGAAAGAATGACCTGCAGTGCAGATTCCGTCAAAGTTTTTTTTATTTTATTTGCTTAATAAAATAGGTAATATAATATTATTGAAAACAGAGGAGTGTTGAATAGCTCACCTCAGGATAATGTCTCTCTTAATAAGGTTGATTTTGTTGTCCAAGGTACTCCTTGATGGCACCACGGCTTTCCCGGGAATCTCCATGTCATTATCTTCAAGAGCCAAAGAGGCATACTGCAGACCGTCTACTAAGGCTTTTATTCTACCTCCTACGAAGGAAGAGATATAAATAGTTAAATTTTTGAAGTAAATAAATTCTTTCACAAAGCCTGGCATAGTAGGATTAGTACCACAGCGCCATCGGACCCGCAATGTTGATAAACATTCACAAATATGACAAACTTGTCACTATTCATCAAATGATTAATTAATTACACACAACAGTAAACTAAATGCACCAGGATGAGCAAGAGTAACGTTATCTTAATTTCGGAACATAATGTCACTCAAAAGGATATGAGATAAGATAGTCTAGCTAGTGCAGTCTGTTAAAACAAACGCTTATATCATGGTTACCCAAATGTGCAAAATTTGCTTTTTCCTCTTTTGATTAGGTCAAGAGATTTTGATTAAGTATTGTTCTGTCAATATAATGATATGATATTTCATCTCGTGTTTTTTTTTATATTTTATAATTTGTCCAAGATTTGTTCATCCAAAAACATTTTATAAAAAAAGTTCAAACCGACTTTAAAAAGTAAAAAATAAAACTTTTGGAGTCGGTGCCAGCCAAGGCATTCTACATTGCACTTCTATTAAATATATATTTTTTTGGCCTTAGCTAGCTAGCACCGACTCCAAAAGTTTAATTTTTTACTTTTTGAAGTCGGTTTGATTTTTTTTTTATAAAATGTTTTTATTTCACACTTTTTAGTTACATCATGTGCCGTTACTTACACTAAAAATCAGCCCATACACAACTATGATGTCATCTAGGTAAACGACTACTTGCCAAAACGTGATTGATATTTTTCAGGATTATGAAAAAACTACTAGTCAGATCTTCGTAAAAATTATATGGGACCACACATAAACCATTTTCTTTCAGATAAAAAATGAATTATAAAAATCTGTTAACAACTAACGAAGTTATGGTAAAACATACATTTAAAAAAAACCGTCGACTTGAGAACCTCCTCCTTTTTTTGAAGTCGGTTAAAAATCGAGAAAATTTACTGAGGCTATCGGATTCGGGTCACGATACGATAACGATCGTTCGTATCCAATGATCCACTTCATCTACTATACAGACAAGAGTCCTATGTGTCGTTAAGTCAACAAACGGATTTTTAGTTTCATAATCAGCCATTTTAATGTCCCCATTGCTGTAGCACTGGCCTTCCTGGCGCAAACCACTGTTCCACCGAACTCGCCACTCTGCAGTAAACTATAGTACCTATGACGATTACCACAGATACCTACTTACCACAGACATCCTCTATTCTACTAACAGAGGATGTACTGAATTGCACCTACTATGCGATTCAGTAGCTCGTCCGAGAAAGAGATTGAGCCTACGGTAGAGTACGACAGGAGCGTTCCTGCCGTACCCTGGCGTGGGTTCAACACCTGCAACGAGAACCTCTTGTAGGACCTATAACAACATCGAACCTTCCTTTTTCTAGCAGTTGTAGTGCGGCAGGAAGAAGCAGAGGGGACAAACGGCACCCAACGTCCTGCCTTAACAAACGAAGAGGTACAGTAGCAAGTCGCTCAGACTGTAATAACGGACCTCTTAAAACGACATACCTTCCTTCTTCTTCCAGATGTAATGCGGCAGGTAGAAGCAGATGGACTGGACGAACAATACGAACGGCACCCACTGATAGTAGGTGTGGTGCAGAAGGTCGTCTGACGAGGATATCGGACCCACGCCAGGGTGCGGCAGGAAGCCGCCCTGCAGCAGGCTCTCGTTGTAGTGACGCACCTATAACGAACGACACATGAAGTGCTAATTTTATTTAATACTAACATAATATTGAAATACATAGTTGTCTCTGTGGTCTAGTGGTAACAACCACTGGTATCACGTCCCGGCTACGATTCCCAACTGGGCTACAAATAGTATTCGGTTTGGTAGGGCTTATTGTAAGTCCGCCGGTAGCTTCCACCATCTTATCTAAGTCTGACGCCATAAAAACAGTGTTTTCAGCATTGTTGTGTTCTGACAGGTAAAGATAAGATAGCCAATTTCTCAGTGGTTTCACACTGAATCTAATAATCACTGTAATATTAATCATCATCATCACTCAAATCAAGCAATCACATCAATTAATTGGAGTATTACAATTTTATAAAACTGGTTTGCTAACATAACTTTCTAGAAAATTTTAATTTTCTTTACATAAATCTAATCTAATACAGATGGATCACCTGTCAACTTACAATAGTGAAGGTAGCCATAAAGAAGCAGTAACTCTGTATGACCTTCGGCGGCACCCCCTGGTCGGAGATGCACTGGATGTGGGACCCGAAGTACTCCCTTGCGCAGACCAGGATCACGAACAGGAGAAGGATGGTGACCGTCATCTGGTAGTGCAGTTTGAACACGAAGTTCTCGATCTTCGGCTTCGAGAACTTGAATTGAGCAATTCGCGGCGAAAGAGCACTTATTGTCGAAAACAGCATTTTGGTGGATGGCCTCTTGAATCAACTTTTAGAAACCTGAAAAAGGAATGACAGGATTAATTCATAACTTGAACCTGCCTATATATCATGTGATTGGCAAAGCCATAACATTCACATAATAAAACTTAAAACATTAATTTGTTCCATAAACCTCAAAAACACCTATCTAAACGTTTTTATTATTGTAATCCATAGCGAAGTCAGAATCAAGCTGTTTTAGCATAAATATATGAGTACTAGAGGCCGACGGCACTTTCACCCCCGTGATTCGCATTCCCGAGGAAATGTCTAAAAATCCTTTATTAGAGCTCGCTTTCGTTAAAGGATCCTGTATGCAACGTTTCAGCTTAATCGGTTCAGCCGCTTGGGCTTCACGTTGTATGGTCAGTCAGTCACAGTATTGTTTTATTGGTATAGATAGATTAAATATGGTCAAAGTATAGAAGCTATTTGTAGGCATTTTCACATGATCTACTAGAACTTTTAAGTAAATATATCCGTAACTCAGAGCTACAAAATCGATATCAATCCTCGAGATAACTAGCTATCAAATGCCTATAATTTACGACGAAAAACTTCAAAGTGCGGCTTCACATCATTACTCTTTATATTCACAGTAAATAGGCATTTTGGTGATACGCGAGATGTCCTTAACTTCTTAAATTTTCTGACTTGTGTGTCGTCAATATATTCATCTATACCCTCGTCTCCTCAAAAGGAGCTTTGCCGTAATTATGTCAACGCAGACAATTGCCAGACTTGGAATGCAGGTAATCATTTTGCCGAGATAACAGATACTGGTGTCTTATAAAAACAAATTTTAATTTGCAAGTAATCATAATAATATTACCATAAATAAAAATTCATCATTCAGATCAGGATAAGTAGCTTACCTAATAATTTTTGTTACACGTATCAGAACAAAGGAAGGTATTACAAATATAAACATACATAAAGAGTTTATAAGGAGCCCGTGGCGCAGTGGTTCATCATGGGATGGGTGACCAAAAATTTATTATCTCGAGCTCCTCCGTGCTTCGGAAGGCACGTTAAGCCGTTGACGATGACGATGCAAACACTGATACCCATCACCTCAGTGTTTGTCTGGGATGGGAGCGAACTCTGTCTCAGTTGGCTACGGATGATCCAGCATAAAATATATATGATATGACTTCGCTTACAATATATAATCTTATATTAGAAGTTCACTGACTTTGCTTATTATTAATTTATACTTTACTGTACACACAGAACATAAATTTATAAAAAACAAACAAAGAGAAACATACAAATGCAGATTTCTTCCAGGCAACCTTATGATGGATAGAACAAGAGAATACATTATGATGAGGGTATCTACAGGTGTACTTGGCGTAATGAAAACTAATACACTAAATCCAAATACATTAACAAATACATATAAGAGCATAAATACTATATAACTAATAATAAACATATAAGTAGCAAATACTGACCTAAATCAAAGGTAAATTAAATTAATTACTTTGTTACCATTATCAAAGTGGCTGCAACTGCATACATGTTTACTAAAAGAAAAATACTTTATCTAATGACTCATCCATCACGTGAAATAGCATTTTCTGAGATAATACAGTGTTTTACACAAAATGTTGTAGCCACAAAACATATTTTTTATAATCATACAACAGTGTATGGTCAGTTAAAATTACGAAGCATGTAAGAAATTTAATTCATAGAAATTGCTACGAAACTACAAAAGATTACTACGGAAATAAAAACAAAAACTTGTTAAAAACTTTGTAAGTTCCAAACATGACGCTGGTAAACATTTGCAGTTATTTAAGAAAGCTATAATGACCTTCGAATTTAAGTACAATATTTAACAAAACACCTAGGAGAGCGTCGGTTTCATTTTGTTTAGATTTCGATAATACTATACCCCTAAAATATGATTTACACGAAAACTTTTGACATATACCAAACAAAAACAAACTTTTACTCAAACCACACCAATACACATTTGATCTGTTCTTCTGAAACCAAACAAAATTTGCTGGCATACTTACGATTAAAGCGTTATTAGACATATTAAAATATTAACACTCACCCGCCACAGTCAGTAAAAACTTTTAGCTGTTTTTTCAGTCACTAATCGATCGAAAGATTTTCCACTAAACAAAACGCGATTCACACCTAATCCCACAGAGGTGCAAGCGACTCTGCCCGTCGAGCTTGTCAGACTGTCGTATCAAAGTGATAAGATATACTTAAAACTAAGATAATGTGTGTTCACTATGTTTTAGTCAATGCCTATATTTGTTTTACATATTCTGGTAAAGTTTGCGCTGCATGGGTGCCGCTTTTCTACTACAAAAAATCGTAGCAAGAAGTAGGCAGTTGAAAGATCCGTGTACTAGTAATAGACTTGTTTATATCATGTTAAAATGTCTAATTTAGTGTCAGTAAAACTTTATAATCATTATGAATGAGAACTAATAGATAAGATAATCAGATGGCGGAAGTCCAATTCCAACCATGAAAACAGTACTTATACTAAGTGTTGCGCAAAATTAATAATTTTTCATAAATAATCGTAAATTTTAAATAGAAAGATATTGGAAAAATCAACTCAGCCACAAGTGAATTCTCAGATCGGACTCGAACCCACAACCTTTGGAAATCCGGTCCAATGCTCTAACCACTGAGCTTACGAGACTTGCGGACCACTGTCGAAATTCTCCAATACATTTATATTTTTAATAGTTTTACGCGTTGTCACATCAGTGCTAGGAATATCCTTGCATTCGAAAGAAACATCTTTTCAGATGTTTGACGTTTGATTAAGATGCAACAGCAAATAATTAATGATTTTTGATTTTTTGCCTTTTTCAATGTAATTATACTTATGATAAATTTTAACTAGAAAAATATTGGAAAAAAACATTCACTTGTAGCCGAGTTGATTTTTTTGATGTACAATCAACATTGGCACTACGAAAACCCCTATTAAACT
Source organism: Chrysoteuchia culmella (assembly GCA_910589605.1). Taxonomy (NCBI): domain Eukaryota; kingdom Metazoa; phylum Arthropoda; class Insecta; order Lepidoptera; family Crambidae; genus Chrysoteuchia; species Chrysoteuchia culmella. The sequence goes on along the minus strand of OU342642.1, from coordinate 24,447,162 downwards.
CTTCTTCTTCTTATCTATCAACAGTAGATGCCTAAATTATGTTTCGCCAGTAGCGAGCTTCTTCAAAAGCTTTCTGGCTGGCCTCACTCTGTTTTTTCTGTTTTGTGGCCTCACTAAGGTCACGTTGGGTGCAGGCAGTGGGGAGGTTAGGGCAGGAGAGCATGTGCTACAGTGTTTTGATTGCTAGCGACATAAGTTCGCTCTCAAGGCAAAAGTGTTAAATGCAACTTGCTGTCGTGTGTACATATAAAAATAGTATATATTCATATTAAATTGAGAATTCGTACTTGATTTTAAAGTAGTATCGTGTTATCTGTGATAGATAAGTATGAGACAGTGTCGAAATCGTAAGAAAACTAAACCATAGCATAGTAGTGTATTGATAGTGAGGGCTGGTTGAGTAAGTTCATTAATTTATTTTCTAGATTTGTACACAAAGTTGAAAAAAAGGTCTGAAATACTTGACTATCAAAATATTATCCCCGATTCCTACAACCTTGGCCTCTTCAAGGCGAGAGTGAATAGGACCACATCCTGTTTATAAGCACGACGGTGGTCAAAAGCCTGCTCAGTTATTGTAAAAAGAAAGTTTCTGGAGTACGGCCTGCAAATCAAGTAATAATGAAGTAGGTATAATAAAACGTTTTCAACATTTTAGTATTTGCACATAAAAAATGTTGTAGGCTATAGGTCTATATTAGAAAATACATAGGTAAGCCTAAAAACTAGCTATTAACAAGCCTTTAGAGTTATTTAGTAGAAGAGTGGTCATCATCATCATTAATGCGTTTTTTAAGCCCCTAATATTGGAACCCAGGCATTCCTTATAGATGGATAAGGAGGATGGGCCATGACCCACCACACATATCTAATACGGATTTGACGTGCAAATGCAGCAGACATCAACGGCCTAACGTACCTCCCGTAGCATGAAGGAACTCTACATAATACGTGTTTGGTCACCTATCCTCTGACCGACCCTAGCTAACCTCAATCGCAGGCCAATCGCACTAATCACCTCCTCAGTCACCTCTTCCATCTTCAGCCTTAACATCAGGGAGGTTAGGTCTCTTGACGGGACCGCGTTGAGATCGAGATTGACTGTCAATAATTATTACTGATTTTTGAAGTTGATTCGGTTTTACTTGGCGCTTAAATTGATAACTAGAGTACATAATTACTTTATTTACTAACGTCAAGTATTAATTTTTAGTTTATTTACATATTTTTAGTCACGTTTGACATTATTTAAACCTCGATCACGTCAAGAGTAAGGGGACAGGTACAATGATTATCCCCGTTGTTCATAAAAAAGCTCATTTATAGAACAGAAGGATAAAATATAAACACGTATAAATTCACAAACACGTATTAGAGCTATAAAATTTTTATTTTGCATTTTACAATGCTATTTTTGTGTGATAAATATTAAACAAGAAAATATACCAGAAAAAAGCAACTAGTCTCATGTCTAGTTGCTTTTTTCTGGTATATTTTCTTGTTTAATATTTATCACGTATTAGAGCTGTTAATTTATTTTATAGGGTAATTAGTTTTAATTGTCTGTTTCTCACGAATGCACGCTCGTAAATATGCCTCTGTATTATATTTAAAATCCAAGCAAAGTTCGTTCGCTTTATTCTAGGATGACAATATTGTTTTGTTTGATAGTAAAGCGTTTTAAAATATTAGTTAAATGTATATTATAAATAAATAAATAAATTTCATACAATGACACCAACTATCTAGCCCACGTTAAGTTTCATGACGAACTTTTGTTATGGATACTGGATAACGGATAAACATATTTATATACTTTTTTGTAAATACATACATAATATACATATTAAACACCCAGATCAAGACAAATAGACATGTTCATGGACACAAATATTTGTCTTGTCCGGGGATCGAACCCGGGACCTCTGGCGTAGAAGGCGGCGTATATTAATAAAACAAGTCCGAGACTGATTGCAGGAATTATACTGATTGACAGAAACTCTAGACTTTCTGTGTTCTGTGGGTATAGTCCAAACGGCTGAACCGATTAAGCTCAAATTTTGCACACAGGATCCCTTAACGATGTAGGCGAGTACTGAGAAAGGATTTTTTGATATTCTCAAGGGAACGGGAACCACGCGGGTGAAACTGCAAGCAATATACAATATTCCTGTAGCTGTTAAAACGACTAACAATGGTTATTCTGAAAACATCATCGTTTATTTTTTCGAGAGGCGTCTATTATTTTTGTAGTACTCGTAAACTTAACTGCAAGTTTTTCCTATTTGGTCCAAAACAACAGTTATATTTTAAGTTCTTGTTATCCCCTTGTGTTCACTCAAGTTATTTATAGAAAACCCATTACTTAGAACCCATTAAAAGATACTCTAGTGAAGTATGATTTAGCTGCATTTTCAGAATATTCAATAAGGCACAAACAATATTCAAATATATATCCATAACACAGACCTATACGTGCCTATACCGAGATAGATGAAAAGAGCGCTTCAAACTGTATGAGAACCTAGCGTGTCGAATTATTCGTGACGTCGCGAGCGAGATATAGTGATGTGGAAATATTATTGAAGAGCTCTTGCAAGAAAACACTGCACAATTAACCATTTTCGTTTCTGAGTGAGTCGTGTTTTCATGGCAGAGACCATTGACATTGCCAAGCGGACTGACTTAGGTCGGAAATCTTTGACCGTGGATCAAACTTTTTACATGCAAGGTAGGTAAACTTTTACCGTCTATCTCAATATAAGTCTGTGATCTATCATACATTTTGCAAATTACGTTATTATTTGTAAATTTAAGTAATTTAAAAATACCTATAATGCTATCGTCTGTGAATATGATACAAAATAAATAATAAATATTAAATATTTCCATACAATCACACCAATTATCTAGCCCACGTTAAGTATCATGAAGAACTTGTGTTATGGATACTAGATAACGGATAAACATACTTACCTATATACTTTTTTTTTGTAAATACATACATAATATACATATTAAACATCCAGACCAAGACAAATAGACATGTTCATGCACACAAATATTTGTCTTGTCTTTAGTACCCCTGCGCCAAACAGGTCGTCACCGTCAAACAGATGCACCGACTGCGACTAAAATGCATTAATGACTACCTAATTAATCCAACGGCACATCACCTTACACCTTCACTGACTACCCCTTCGCTCCCACACGGAGCATCATCAGGAACTCTTGAGGATGCTCCGTGAAAAAATGTGCTTGTTTTATCAACTGTTTTTGAAACATGTAAAACGTGTATTTAAAACAAGTACATTTTTCTGAAATGTCGGTCAATCCCATCAAAATTACAAAAATAGAATAATGATAAATTTTAAATAGAAAAATATTGGTAAAAAAGCAACTAGGCCACAAGTGAATTCTCAGATGGGACTCGAATCCACGACCTTTATCGTAAGTATAAAAAGCGCATTGAAAAATGCAAAAATAAAAAAATCATAAAAAATAGAATAATGTGTTGATAAAAATCTTATTATAACTTTTTAATTTTGCATTTTACAATGCCATTTTTATGTGATAAATATTAAACAAGAAAATATACTAGAAAAAAGCCCGTCAGGGCGACATGAGACTAGTTGCTTTTTTCTAGTATATTTTCTTGTTTAATATTTATTACAAAAATCTTATTGTTCTTGTTTCAGAAAATGCAGTAACAGACATGGTTAAGTCCATAATGGACTTATGTTGTTAGGTCTTCTTGTTATTACTTGTTATTGTTGTTACTTGTTTTTAGGTCTTAATATAAAGTACCCATTGGTAATAATCTTAGGCCCGGTCGCGCATTTTTTTAGACCCGAATAGATGTCAATAGTAACAATAGGAAAACAAGGTCATGAATACGAATAAAAAAATGATTTTAGGTATAAATTCGATTAAACCCTCGCAAAGCATAAGTACATTATAAATATGATGTTGTAATAACGATAGCGTAACTAGTATTTTGTTTGATAAATGTTAGTCAATCGTTACTAACCTTATCTTCTTGCCTAATTTCCACCGATTGTTTTTACAATTTTTTATGTTAACTAGGGGTGCAATTGCGTAAGATCCGTATCGTATTCATTTGACAGTTCATACTGTATCCGAATGACATACGATATGAAACAATATGAACTGTCAAAGGAAAACCATTAAAAAAAAAAAAAAAAAAAAAAATCAAAAAACTTTTATTTCAGCACTAGAAACATTGTAACAACATTAGCACTGGAGCCTCCTTTTAGACATGGAAATATCTGTGACAGAAGGCTCCGCTCTTCCATAACAATAGCTTTATAATATTTCTAGTTTTAATTTCTAAAGTACTTAAAAGCTAAATTTATAACATTACTGTTGACTTATAAGAATATTTGTGTGTGCGTGTGTGAGTATGTGTGTGTGTTGCTGTGTATGTGTTTTTGAGTGTGTGTGTGTGTGTGTGTGTTTGTGTGTGTGTATGTGTGTGTGTGTGTGTGTTTGTGTGTGTGTGTGTGTGTGAGTATGTGTATGCATGTGTATATTATACTATAAACTTTAATAAACTTTCTGTTTCGCTATAGGTTAAAGTTTTTAGCCATTCAGTTATACATATTTTTATACTATGTGAATTTTTTGTATATATACTAAGACATTTATTTATTTTGTTGTATAAGTGTGTTGATATTTTATTAAATTGGCGTCCAGCAAATGCCGTTTTATATGGTTTTATTCGAATGAGTGTTCTCTGTTTCCTTTTGTTTTGTTTTAATTAAATTTTACTTTATTAATTTTACCATTACTTTAACGCGATCGCCTATCTGTTGTCTAATATTATCTACCTTCTTACCTTTTTAACAATTGATTCTGTTAATCTATAAAATTTATTCAGATCGCTGAAAGTCAGCACATAACAAAATATCAACTGTATTTTTGTCGAGGTTCTGTCAAAACTTGTTTTTTTTATATTAAATGGGCTTACTCTTGACCTTAATCTGGCCGAAGGGCGTAGATCTAAGATGGAGCGAGTTAACCCAGAAAAAGCCTGTTCACTTGCACCTTGCTGAGGTTTGGGTTGTATGTGCTCGAAACAAACGCTGCCAGGGCGTTCCACTCCTTGGCTGTTCGCATGATGAAAGAGGACTTAAAGCGCTCTGTGCGTAAGTTTGGAATGGGAACCAAGTCTAAATGGTAACGTCCTGTAGTACGTCTGGTATCCCAAAGGAAAAAAGGAGAAAGCTGAATTAAATCATGCAGCTCAGATGCACTCCCCAAAGTAAAGTGATCCAAATACGATGCTTCCAAATCTTCCGAATAAAACTTCTCTTGCTCTTCCTTTTTTTGAAATCAATGCAATTCTGTCTATAATAAGTAACTACACACGAAAATGTCAATGATAATATTAATTACGCAAATATGACCTAGGAAAAAGATTTGTAATGTAAATAAAAAATACAGTAAAAAAAATACGTTTTTTATTAAAAAATATATTATACCTATTTATCCTTAATAAAAATTTAATTCCTAAAACAGAAATGATGTAAACACACTAAAAGCAATAGATGCTTAGATTAGATAGTGCGCATTACTTTATTGAATTCCGTTTATTACTTATTCACGATTAGATTTGGTTTTGAAGGTATAGCTAATACACATTAACCATTAATTTATCAATTATACTTAATCAGCACTTAATATTACGCATGTACTGTCGATCTCTAGTAAAACTTAACAGTTTTCCAGTGGCACTACGCCAAGGACGAAGTTGGCGAATCCGAATAGCACGAAGAGTGGACTGGGGGTCAATTCAGCTAAATTTTTGTCAAAATCTTCCTCACTGGTGTCAAAGTCAAAGTCAAAGATTTTTATTCAAATAGACTTATAGATAAGTACTTTCGAATAGTCCAAAATTTTTTTTCCCTACCAGCCATTCAGGACATCTTTTAACTGATAAGAAGAACGGCCGCAAGAAACTTATCAGCTTTAACAGAAACAACAACATTTACAATGGATCATGTTGGTGTTTCAATAGTAGTGTTTATTTACACTGTTGTAACACGAACTGCGTAAAAGAGGACTACCATTGAAACACCATTGGAATACGATTGTTACTAAGCATTAGCAGAATTGGGTCCCTGTTGGGTTAGCACGAAAAACTATCGAAATAGTAACTATCGTAATAGCAAGTATCGAGCACGTAATGTCAAAAAATGTATAGGAATATGTAGTTCCGTTTACGTCCGGTAGGAACGCTGCTCAGTATCTCAGATATTTTTTTACTTTACTTCCTCGTTACTTACTCAAAAGTTATTCGTGTTAGGCCTACTGTATTTAAAAACGGTTTTGGTGCAACTGAAACCAATGTACAAAAAGATTAAAAAGTATAATTTACTAGAAAAAATAATGTGAACTCAACATTGACTGATTTAGGGCAGTCTACATGGTACCGGCATCAATATAATAGGTCTCTACCTATGAATTTACCAACTCACTCAACGAAATAAATCTCTACCTATGATATTTCCTACACTTCTAGAGAACCTCTCTATGATTAAAATATACATCCATTGCTTTACTTTATATTAAATTAAGATCATAACGGACAAGAATCAGTAATCATAAGTTTATGATTTTCGTTTCCTAAACGATAAAAAAATACCTCGAAAAGATCTTGTTTTTGCGAGCAAAAATTACCACTTTGTCTAATATATTTTCTAAGATACTCATTATTTTTTAAATAAAAATATAGCATTAGATTACTGAGTCTTCATACAATGCTTGTACATAAAAAAAAATGTGTAGCATTTGCGGTAGTAACCATAGTACCTAAAACTTGTTAGTATGGAAAACGAACCTTCTATGAAATTCTTTATACAAATCGGCAATTTCATATACTCGTAGGTATTGCTAAATATTGTTTACGATGCATTACGGCCCTCGTGGAAGGTCATTCTCCTTTTGCATCCATAATCTGTCAAAACGGCAGATGATGAACGTCAAAACGTGTTATCTAATACCTTTATTACTGTAATAATTCCCAGAGCAACGAATACAAATGGATGATTAATTTACGAGTAGTGGAATAATATTAGCTGTAATGAAATGACGAATTATGTGTCACTTTTATTATTAGCTTTCTCACGGAGGCGATTACTGAGATAAGGACAATATTTTTGGCAGTTCTCTGAAAAGCTAAGGCTTTTTACAACCATGATTACAATGATTACAATCATCTGCTTTTAAGATTAGCATTAATTTGAAGTTACAGCCATTCGTGCGGAAGTTGAGTCTACGTTGCTAGTGAATCATCGTCATCTCAGAACAAATATTGACTTTGATCCTCAATAACTCCTTAAGGTTCCCAGATTTGACCCCATACAATTAGTTTTCGTTATGGGTCGTTGAACAACCTGTATGAATCATCATAAGCATAACACAAAACTGTGCTTATGCTAGGTACTTTTTGGAATCAGATTGTACTACTTAAACACGGCTATTTTTAAACAATATCTAAAAAAAATTAAGTTTGTCTCAGAATCGGTAATTGAACAACTTTCTCTTAGAAACGAATTATTAAAATTTTTTTCGTCTCTTCATACTAATCAGACTGATCACGTGATCGATTTAATATGGTCTAGCTTAAAAAGAGATACTGATCGCAGTTTTAATGCTTATTTGTGAAAACAATTTTTTTTTTATTCACGTTTGTGATGCTGTCGTTTATTTATTATTTGTTTAATGATTCCTATTCACAGGTGATGTTAAACGAGGCTACGGCAATTTATTCATAATAATAAATCGTCTCAAAAGACGACCGCCTAGTCGACTAATTCTGCTAATACATTGAAACAGGTAGTATTATTCATTTATGACCTAACAGCGCGGTCGCCATGCAAAAAACTGCAAATGTGTTTTATTAATAACGACATTACAACACACAGACATGAATCGAGCTACTATCGGTTCAACTCACTACTTAATCACTTTTAACCGACTTCAAGAAAGGATGAGGTTTTCAATTCGACACGTAAGTTTTTCTTTTTATTATTACTCAAGCACAACAAAACCGATTAGATAAAGCAAATCAGATTAGTTCCCAAGTTCCCATTTTTTTATATTTTGAATTCTATTCAGCAGTTTCAGATAATCCTACCTTTTCGAAGATATGTAGTTCGCAAGGTTTATTTTTTACAATTTGAAGTGGGTTTTTATGGAATAGTTATATTAACGAATGCCAACCGTTAGATTAGATTAGATAACACTTTATTTGCACACACAGAACAGAAACATACATGGAAACAATAATACGATAAGTTGTACAAAGGGGCGGCCTTATCGCTTAGCAGCGATCTCTTCCAGACAACCCTTTTTTTTTTGTTGAGACTGGTCGATGAGTCAAATAGGGCAGATTGTGCGCAAAAAATAAATAAATAAAAAGAAATTAAAATAATAAAGGAAGTAGATTATTGAACTACAATAAAAATAATAATAAAAAAAGATAAACATACACAATATGGGTAATAAACACAACAGAAAAAACGTAATAAAAATACATAAAATAAATATAATTTATACAGCTTAAGCGAAGTTTATGTAATGCGAGAAAACTAAATAAAAAAAATAAAAAAAAAATATATACAATCATGACCTTCAAAGGGTAGGACTCATGGGTTATAAAGAAAGAACTCCTTAACCTGAGACTTGAAGGAGTTTAAGGTTTGTGCACGTCTGATTGTTTCAGGCAAGGAGTTCCATAACAGAATAGATTTAAAGGTAAAGGAATGACCGTAAAATTTGGTTGAGGTAGGGGGAATATAAAGACGGAGACTATCAGAGGAGCGGAGAGGGAGATTGTGAGTGGAAGAAAGAAATGTGAAGCGTTCTTTTAGGTATAAAGGAGTCTTGGGATTGAACAGCACAATATAGAGAAGAGAGAGGATGTGCATGTCTCTGCGACGTCGTATAGGAAGCCACTTAAGTTGTTGGCGGTATTGAGAGACATGGTCATATTTGCGTAAACCAAATATGAACCGTATGGAAAAATTTTGCAGCCGCTCTAGTTTATTGAGAAGTTCAGAAGTAAGATCGGGATAACATGTATCTGCATAGTCAAGTAGAGGTAAGAGAAGAGATTGTGCAAGTGTAATTTTGGTGGCTGTTGGTAGAAAATTACGTAAACGCCGCAGAGACCCCGCCGCAGCAAACGTACACCTACTGACGTCTGCCACTTGAGGACACCAAGACAATGTATTATCGAGCAAAATGCCCAAATTTCTTACCTTCTCAGCAAAAGGTACAGGAGTTCCATCAAAAACGATTGAAGGCAACTGAGTGGAGTCAACCTAGACATAAACCGTTGTGGCAAATCACAAAATAACTCTTTGTCTCATGTCCCTTTAGAGTTCGCAAAGTTCGTCTACAGTCAGCTGCAAAATAGTAAAACTAATAGGTATCAAACTGATATTTGTTTTCCCAATGCTTTTCTCATCTGCGTATACAGTTCTGGACACCTTTTATGAAAACGATGTAAATGGTGTTAAATCTTTCATTATCACAATAATGATTTCGATAAAACGGTTTTAACTATAATTAGTAAACGAGGTACCCCCTGATCATAGTGCATGCAAAGAACAAACTAAACATGATAAAAGAAACTGCATATAATGCTCTAAAAAGGAAAAATAAACTCATAATTTTGTAACATTGTGAAATCGAAAACTCCTATAAAATTATTGTTTACTTACAAAAACCTAATGTGTATGAAACAGTCTGATCGAATATCAAGAACTGAATCAAATTCACCTATCTATAATATCATTTGATCTAGAGAAAAAACATGCATTGCAAGTTGAACAAAAGTTTTTATTATTATTAACCCTTTTTCGGTATTAATTATATAAATCTAAATTCATCCTACAGACTTTAGCTAAACTATAATTAGATTTAAGTAGTTATTTTATAAGTATTTTTGCTTTTGTTTATAAATAGAAAAACTTATCGGTTAATCATGTGCCATTTATAACATTATCTGTAAGCTACGGTATTGAAGGACAAGACTGCAAGTAAACACTTTTATGCGATGCTTGTTCAGTGCTCAAAATAGTTTATTTGATATCATATATCGTCGTCTCGGCCACTTGACTCCCATTGCTGGGTATAAGCCTATCCCCCAAGGATTCATTTAATTAGGGGAGGTTTGCCATAATCTTGGCAGGCGGGTTGGCGATCGCAGTATTGCCAAGATTTTAAAAGATGCTGCTGCCCGACTTCTGAAGGCTGTATTCCCTAAGTCGCCTTTCACGACACAGGAAGTGAGAGGGTAGTGCTATTCTAGGCCGGCACTACACGACAAGTAAGTAATATGTCTGTATAAAAAATAAAACGGAAATATCATATAAAAACAATTGAACAATGTTTAACATCGATGACTAACTTTAGTGTACAGGGTTTCTTATTTCCATCTCAGTTCTTAGATTTTAATTATAAGAATAGGTCGGATAGAGCGTATTGATGACTTTGATTCTTGCTTTAAGGGCCCGCTATAGGCCAAAGAAAATGAGATTGCTTTACATGATCGTCTGTAATATCAATATTAATGAAAATCTGAATTTCGAATTAAGATGCAGCAAACTACAGGACTAACACTAGTGACTATGTTACTCAAAAACACGATTGCATAAAATTTTCTCGATAGAAAAAAATTGCGAAGTTGCCTCCAAATCACTATAATTACGATAAACTGCTAGTATTCAAGAAATACATTAAAATTAGAAAGACAAAACCAAACTTATGCACGTGAGATCTAATTATATTAGAGATAAGAAATTTAACGGATACCTCATAGCCCATAATCACAATTGTCTTCATAAAAATAAAACGAGCCAACTGTCCTGCGACTGCTTACCGATTCAAACTGTGGACTCTCACGTATACCTCGGGTTACTTATTGACAATTCTTTTAACTGGGGTCCTCAGGTTGAAAAAATATGTGATAAGCTCCGAGCATTTCTTGCAAACCTAATAATAATAAAAAATCGAATAACTTATAGCACTAGATTAGCGTTATATAACGCCTTTGCTAACTCTATAGTAAGCTATGGCCTTTCAAGTTACGGCAGTACTTATAAAACGTACTTAGACAAGATTTATAAACTTCAAATCCGTATCTTAAAACATGTTGTATCACCTACGGTCCGGCAGGAACTATCCTCTAACGACCTTCTGCTTTTTAAACACTGTAATGTATTGCCAGTCCAGGATCAATTCATATTACAGCTCTTTAAGGTAGAATATTTTAACAATTCTATAAAAAAATTAGTCGATCATAACAAAGCGACGCGAGCGTCTGCCCGCGGTAGGCTTGTTACGAAAGTTGCGAAAAATACGTACGGCACCCGTACTTCTGGTTACCTAATACCACGACTTACAAATAAACTAGAACCTGAGTTTCGTGATTCTCTCAACAAAAAAAATATAAAGAAAAAACTAAAGATGTTACTTTTGAGCAAATTGGATGGCAGCGATCGCATTATACTGTAATTGTTTAATAAATCGTGTTATATGTGTTAAATGTACTTATGAAATTATAAATTGTTAAATGTAAAAGCGAACGAAGCACATGCATTAAACCTAAGTGGTTTCTATGTGCTGTTTATGTAATTTTTTATTGTAAATTTATTTGTTAATAAATGAAAAAAAAAAAAAAAAAAAAAAAAAGCTTGGAACTTTTTAGTATAATTACACTATAGATAAGGCAGGGCTTATGTTATATATTTTTTGTAAATAACCTTTAAATATCCTTTAAAAAATGAATTTCCTTAATTTCTTCATTCCAGACCGGAATGGGGCCGGAGAATTATATAGTAAATGCTGCCTTATTTCTTATAGAAATAAGGCAGCATTTACTTTGCAGTTCGCCGTTGCAGTTATTACTTTTGCTTTTGGCCTAGAGCGCGCCCTTAATTAACTAAGTAAAGAAATCTTGAGAATCACTATATCGTACTCTTTATCAATTTGTTTTGAAGGTTTCAATTAATAAGTTAAATGTTAAAATGAGTAAAGATTTTCAAAATTAAAATATGTTGGTATAACTCGTGGAATTTCACTATGTTGGTGAATTCCGCAATTTTCTTTTCATATTTGTCAAAAATATACTAAATGGACATGTTAACTATAACAAAAACGTCAGTACACATGAGCCCAGTAAGTATTCAAAGCTTCAGTGAAAATGAAGGGAGTTTCCATAGTATGGACCGCACATCCAGTCTCGCACACAGGCGTCCTACTGGTCCCGTGTGTGGAGCCCGCGTGACTGCATTCCTCGTCAGGCGGGCGGCGCTGCCAGGCGACGCAGCCTCTACGTCTTGTGCAATCTGCCTTTTAAAACTCAAACTTTACGGAACTCTTTCGATATTCGATTTTAGTATCTGGAACAAAGTCATGAAAAGTTTTTTAGAAAAATCGCTTTGGATCGTCTACCATTATAGAAACTGTAGTAAAACTACCTATTACAACTCTACAAAGAATATACAATATACACTTGACTCTACCGAGATAGAATCTTTTTTTGATAAAAACGAAAGTACTTTTATTATAATACAGATCTCTAAATTTAATATAACTTTTGAGGAAGCTATTGTGTCAGTTATTTGAGACCGTAAAAAATAATTACTGGCCCTTTTGGTGGGATCCCTCCCACCTTTAAAATAACAGTTAATTCTTTGATAATTTTTAATTTGTAGTTTTAGACAAAAAAGAATAACCAAGGCCTTCGTTATTAAATTGAGGATTTTTACCGTTTATAACTGTATTTATGATTGTTGTAATAATTATTGGTTAGACATCAAAATCTGATTAAAAGCGATGTTAAATAACCTATAAAATTATCACGACTGCTAAACATATATGAACGACATCATTTATAAAAACCAGTCCTTTTATTTATAAAAATCTTATATCTAGTTATATTACGAGTATAAAGTGGATAGATTTATGATTTTTAAATTTTTAATTTTGGCATTTTTCAATGCTATTTTTAATCTTAGATGATATTAATTTTAAATAAAAAAATATTGAAAAAAATTAACTCGGCCACAAGTAAATTCTCAGATGGGAAACGAACCCACGACCTTTGGAAATCCGGTCCAATCCTCTAACCGCTGAGCTACCGAGACTTTGGATAGATTTGATTGCTTGTTTGTTTGCAATGAATAAACTCAAAAACTACTGAACAGATTTGGATAAAATTTAGTACCTACACAGTTAGTAGATAGCCTGGTTATGAACATAGGATACTTTTTATCCCGTTATTCCCACGGGAACGGGAACCACGTGGGTGAAACCGCGAGCAGCCGCTAGTTTGCAGATAAAAGACGGCCTGCTGTGTTTGGCGCAGGGGTACTGTACCCGCCTTCTGCGCCAGAGGTTCCGGTTCGATCCCCGGACAAGACAAATATTTGTGTGCATGGCATGTCTATTTGTCTTGATCTGGGTATTTAATATGTATATTATGTATCTATCTACAAAAAAAGTATGTAAGTATATTTATCCATTATCTAGTGTCCATAAGCCAAGATCTTTATAAAAATGAACGTGGGCTAGACTACGGGTGTGTTTGTATGCAATAATTTATTTATTAAAAGATTTTTCTTCTAAGTCTCATAATTGGTTTAGTTGCAATTGAACCAGTCGGTTCTAAGAATACCTACTTAGTTATAATTTCGATTGTGTTTACGTTTACATCACAACGTCACTAATTTGCAATTTTTCATAGTAACTGTACCTACCTATTGTTTCCGAAGTTTTGAAATATGATTCCCTCGATATTTCTTATAATGCAAAGCTGTGTGCAATATATGGGAAACATTACGAGGGGTGTTCATTAAGTAATGAGAATGACATACCTATATACTCTTTGGTAAGAAAAAAAAGAAATACTGGCAGGCATAGCTCATTTATTAATAATATTAAAAAAAGAAAATACTTTCGATTCTCTTTTGTTTTTTTTTTAATGTAATTTGTTTCCTTCCTTTCGTCGTAAACTCGCAAAAGTTGTTTTGTTTCACCAGGATAACGACCCCGTGCGCAAGTCCAAAGTTCAAAGTCCAAAGTCCAAAACCTCGCTTCTAGATTAAGGGACCTCAGAGGTCAGAAATTTGAAGATTATGGTGTCATTATCATCAGATGATCGGTGCTGTACTGCTGTACACGTTTTTTAAGCAGTCAGAACGACGATTTTTTCCAAAAAGGAATTTTAAGTTTAGAAAAAATATATGTTAAGTGTTTACTCCTAAAAGGTGACTTTAGTGAAAATAAAATAACATTAATTAATAACGGATAACTGCGTCTTAGTCATTCTCACTACTTAATGAACACCCGTCGTATTTCGTAATGTTTATAGACCTGATGATAACTAAGATAAGTTTATTTATAAAAGGTAATAATTGAAGATTTGCCTTTAACCTACCATAGCAGCTGTGTTATGATGGCATAGTTCGATCTAATTGTTGATGATAAATCAATTTAATTTGTAGAGGCGTAAGTCTATACTAATATTATAAAGAGGAAAAATTTGATTGTTTGTTTGAATTGAATAAGCTACGAAACTACTGAACAGATTTGGATGAAATTTGGTACACAGGTAGTAAATAGCCTGCTTATGAACATAGGATACTTTTTATCCCGATATTCCTACAGGAACGGGAACCACGCGGGTGAAACCGCGAGCGGACGCCAGTATCCAATATAACTGGTGTCAAGTTTTCATGCTTTTGCTTAATGTCCAATGCTGGGACACAGATAGTCCTTATGGACGAATAAAGAAGGTGCCACGTGTCGGTCCAAAACACACAGAATTGGGGAGATTCAACATTTCAAACCACGTTTCCATATAGAATAGAATATATCCCAACTACATTTCCCCACTGGAGTTTCTTTTTCAATTATCGCTACCGGTAGAAATATATCGAACTTTCTGCTCATATCCGTACAGATCCGCACTGGTAGGGATGATAGATAATAGATGTTATGTTGACTAGAGATATAATTTCAAAGATTTATTTGTATGATTAATTAGGTGTTCCTGAATTCAAAACCTTTGGTGAAAGACATTTTTGTAAATACTGATACGCCGCTCGCTGTATAGGTATAATCTATGGACAGAGCTCTGTTTGACCTTTGACATGCGCATGCGACTAATAAAGACTGGCCAGATGGGGCGACAAAAGAGACCGTTCTTGAGCATCGCTTCGTACAAGAATGTCTTTGTTATACATACATATACGCGTAGTTATATATCAGATAAATTCTTATTTGTAATATAAATAGTAACGAAATACACAGTAAGTATACGGCCATTGGGGAGGTGCCGGCGAAGCAACGAGAAGCCCAGAAAAAAACATCAAGTAAGTACTTAAAGAAAATCTTAAAATAGACTCGCAACAAAACTAGGCGCTGCCCTAAAATGATTATTACAAATCAAATCGTTGTTATAATGCCAGTGCATTACCGCAGAGAAAAAAGGTCGGTTAAAAAATTTTCAATATCTTCAAAAGTACATGAACTAGCTTATTTTACATTTATTAAAAATAAAAAGTTTGTTTTTTTTATTGATTTAAGATAAAAGAGAAATTTACCATAAAAGATTCCTAAATTTAGTTTTTTATTTTAAAGCCAGGGCAGGTAGTTTTAAAGATATTAAAGATTTGCTAATCGATCCTTTTATTTGCGGTCCAATGTAGGTAATGCAATTGTTTGAGCAATCAGTATTTTTATACGTACTTAAGTAGATACCGTTAGGTTGATTTAATCAGTTTCACTAGCCGAAAATAACTCGTTTTAAACCATAAACCATATGAGCGAAATGAGAAGCGCATTTGAATTGCCTTTGTAAATCGTCCAAATGTTCGAATAGAGCAAAGGGGTATGAATTTGAACCTTTTGGCCATGTCACCGGTCCGCCACTTTGAAAATATTTCAAAATCGCGCCGCACGATAATACCTATATATATATGGATAGGGAACGTAAAGATGAACAGAAAATGTAATGCAAAATAATGCCCTAAATTGTCAGGTTAGTGAGATAATTGGAGTTAAAGATATAAAGGTGATACTGTTGGTACTTTATGATTTTAGAATTGTTGCATTTTTCAATGCTATTTTTATATGTATGATAAATTTTAAATAGAAAAATATTGAAAATTTAACTCGGCCAGAAGTGAGTTCTCAGATGGGACTCGAACCCACGACCATTGGAAATCTGAAAAAAGCATTGGACCGGATTTCCAAAGGTTGTGGGTTCGAGTCCCATCAGAGAATTCACTTGTGGCCGAGTTAACTTTGGATACTATTTAGTATTCTGTGATTTGGGTTGGCATTGAATAATGTTTAAGTCTAATTATCTGGCTAACGTGACACTTTAGGGTATTTAATATATATATATATATCATAACATTTTTTTGTTCCTCTGTGTCCTCTGTTCATTTATACAGGTTCTATCGTGCAACGTCATTTTGTATTTTTTTATGATTTTGAAATTCAATGCGATTTTTATACTTATGATAAATTTTAAATAGAAAAATATTGGAAAGAAAAACAACACGGCCACAAGTGAATTGATTTTTTTTTCAAAATGGCGTCTCATACTACTGATTTGAACGAGGCCAGGCTCCATATGAGAAATACCCTTTTAATGAGACGCAGTCAAATAAATATAAATAAACACTTTCAATGACGATGATTCGATTCTTTATTAGGGTTGCTAGGCATCTAAATAAAATAAAACATACTGAAAAATTTACGTCTACTTATAATATGCATTAGGCAATTTTAGGCATTGGCCCCGCCTGGTGAGTCTTACTCCTTACCCATCCATAAGAAGGGATGTGCCTAAAAAATTATGACATTAAAATTGTTGATGATGAAGCGTGTCTGGCTAAACTGGCTGTTTGACTTGCTGTTTGGTTTTAAGACGTGGCAACCCTATCGAGGTGTAAATTAAAATGTTGGTTTTAGGTTTAAAGACCTTACATCTATTGAAATCAGCTGATGTCATTGATTAAATCATCAAAGTGATAAAAACACCACCTAATTTTGTTAGCTTCATCTATAATAGTATCATCATCGAGGAAGGAGCTTGCAACTGTACACAAAAGCAGAGAACAGAATCAGATGGTTTAAATCCTACTAATATCATAATTGTGAAAGTATGTCACTTTGTTTGTTTGTTTATTTGTTTGTTACTCTTTCACGCTAAAATTACTGAACCGATTATGATGAAATTTGGCACACAGATAGAACATAGTCTGGATTAATAATAAATATTAACAATAAATATATATTTTTTACACTCACACCAATTAACCTAGCCCCAAAGTAAGCACTGTAAGGCTTGTGTTATGGGATACTAGGGTAACGGAATAAATACATATAATTATAAATTTTAAAGTATTTGTATATAGAAATACACATAAACGTCCATGACTCAGGTACAAATGCTCGTATTAATCACACGAACATTTGCCCCTACCGGGATTCGAACCCGGGACCGCACAGTAGGCGACACCTCGAAACCGGTGTACGTACCACTCCACCACGGAGGTCATCAATTAAATAACATAGAATATTTTTTATCCCGATATTCACACGGGAACGGGAACCTGGCGAGTGAAACCGCGGGCCGCCGCTAGTAAAACCATAAAATCCACAAGACAAGTTTTATATAAGCTTTTCTTTGTAAATTTGGTCCAGAAACAACAGCTTAATTAGTTATAAAATTTTATTCTAGGGTTCGCAATAACTTAATTATTAAAATCCTTATTCTATAAGTGGTGTTATATAATGAATCACGGACGTTACTAACATAATTCAACGCAGACACAATAATAAAAAATCAACAAAAAACCTCGATAGTCATCTAACGAATACCGCTTTCATAAGCCACACAAAAACATCAGAAGTCAATACAGCACGGACGGACGTGTTTAAATAACTAACCATCAAGTATTATCGGCGGCTCCTCATTACGAACAAAACTAACTACCTATTCAGAATCAAATTCTTCAACCTCAAAAACATACCATTACGGCGTCTTATCAACACGCCTTCCCACCTAATCCCTTCTCACTCAGTTGGACTACACCTACGCAAGAAAGAGAGGTATAAACACTTAGAAAGAGTAAAAGGGATGAAATAGGACCCGTTAGGAAAGTGCCGAGCCACTGCCTTTACGCACAAATAGTGACGTATGTGGCAGTCGATAATTTATAGCCAGTGATATATCAGACTTAATTACGCTTCCTATCAACACTTATTAAGTGTGTTAAGAATTAATTACACTTTTGATTAATCATAAGTGTTTTGAAACTTCAGATGTGTTTCAAAGACACTCATTTCGATAGCCGTATGATATGACCCTGAATATGGACAAATGCATAAAATGGGCTATCATAATAATCTTGAAAATTATCTTTTAGTACTCAAACCATAACTAAACTACCTAGTACGAAAAAGAAACGTGCATACATACACGTAGTAAGTAAAGAACACAAAAAAAACGTTTTACGTTGTTAAATTAAAAACAATTGGATTAAGGTAAGTACGAGGGTGGATTGAAAAGTAGTCGGCCTAACACAGATCCATTTAATTCTAAAAATCAACTCTACCCACATTGTTAAGTTCAGTTCAGAATAGTTAATTGTGTGAAGTTTGAAAGGTGTGCTATACTTAGTTGTGATTTTATAAATTTATTAACAAAGCAATCGGACATAATCTCAGCAAATGGAGCGAATCGAGCAGCGTGCCGTCATTAAGTACCTCCATAAGAAGAGGCTGTCATCAAAAGCCATCCATGATGATATGGTCAGTACATTAGGGGATTCCGCTCTGTCATATACATCCGTCAAAAAATGCATAGCAGAATACAAGCGTAGTAGAGAGAGTGTGAAAGGCGAACCCCGCTCTGGGAAGCCTTCGACGTCCACTACTGACGAAAATATTAAAAAAATACTTGATTTAATTATGGGAGACCGCAGATAAAAAATTAGAGAGATAGCCGAGACTATAGGCATCTTTTATGAACGAACTCAAAACAACATAGTCAACGTGTTGGGTTTCCACAAGGTGTCTGCGAGGTGGATTCCGCGACTGCTTTCAGTTGAACAAAAAAGTATGCGATTGACTATTTCACGCGACTGTTTGGAGTTATTTGAAGCCGATGAAGATGATTTTTTGAATCGTTTTGTTACTATGGACGAAACATGGGTTCATTACTGTACACCAGAAACAAAACAACAATTAAAACAGTGGAGAAGACCTGGTTCACCACCCGTAAAAAGGCTAAGGCGATTTTGTCGGCAAATAAGGTGAAGGCTTCAGTATTCTGGGACTTGAAGGGTGTGATTATGGTTGATTATCTTGAAAGGGGTTAGACCATAAACTCTGATTACTACTGCACCTTACTAGGTCATTTACGAGAGGAAATAAAATAAAAACGTCCAGGAATACTCAGAAGAAAAGTCCTGTTTCATCAAGATTACGCTCGTGTTCGTCGTCGACAGCTGAACTCCACAACTGTGGCTTTGAACTGTTACCGCATCCGCCTTATTCACCTGATCTGGCACCATCAGACTTTTTTCTGATCCCTAACCTAAAAAAGCACTTGGGAGGTCTAAGATTTTCGACAAACGACGAGGTCAAAGCAGCAGTAGACGCATATTTTGACTCTAAGTAAGAATCATTTTTTTTTCAACGGTCTAAATGCTTTGAAGGTAAGGTGGCAAAAGTGCATTGAACTTGATGGTGATTATGTAGAAAAATAAAAATATATTTGATTTAGTATGTGTTTATATTCTTGGTTAGGCCGACTACTTTTCAATCCACCCTCGTAGTTATTAGATAACGAGCAACCCGTGTGCGCATAATGCGCAAAAAACACATAATAACATTCAAATAAGTTTATTTTTTGTTTTTTTTATTTTTTTTATTTGAGTTTCTGCTAAATTTCTCGCCTTATCCGACCACTTCAGACAAATACCTTTCTAACGGTGTATTGCACTTGATTGTGCGACTTTTAGTTTAGGAGGAGAAGCGGCTTCACTGCCGTATTATATATATAGATAGATTCTGCCATTACTTATTACTTTGAACACCTAACTATAAAGGTGTACACACATACGCTACCGTTGTTTAAAACAAGATCGGCGCCCTTCACTATCGTAGCGAAGGCATCAGACGACTTCTAAACATATTTTTAGAGGTTTGACATGGCTATGTATCACCTCAGAAAATTTCAGCTTTCTAGCTATAGTAGTTCTCGAGATTGAATTATGCGCACACACGGACAGGGTCAGCACATAAGACTTCTACTATCGTATGCATAGCATAGTTTAGAAGTCTAAAAAATATATAGAAGTAACCGATTGCGAGATCTAACTGATGATACTTTACATCACTATGTTTCATAAGACCATTCTACCTGCCGATGGCTGTGCTGACTCACGGGCTCTAGAGTCCGCCTCACCGAAGGAGTCCCACGGAATATTACTGTAACTAAACTGTTGTTTACTTATCTCCATAATAATAGAGCTTATTTTCGAATGTTGAAGGCGGCTGGACCGCTACTCTGGGGTCTTCTTTCGTTAGATGGACTCTACTTAAAGGACATCCCGAGGACGAATGACTATCAATGTGATCCTTGTCTGAGAATCCATACTCAAAACAGTCTTTTTGCAAACAAAGTTACAAAGTAATTGTACTTTTTAATTATCTACGAGGCAAGTATTTGTAAAAAATGTGGATACACCTCTTGCTAAAATGAAAACTTTAAATACTATAGCCCCTTACCTTGAATTTTACTAAACTTTCAATGTTACATATTTGAATAATTCAACTATAACTTTTTAATTTTGCATTTTACAATGCTATTTTTATGTGAGAATTTTTAAGCAAGTAAATATACTAGAAAAAAGCAATTTGTCTCATGTCCCGTCAGGGCGACATAAAAATTCTGAATAAATCAATTTGTTTCAAATTCTTCCTACATGCTATTTATCATACTTCTCTTTTCCGATTAGTCATAAATGCAATGTGTCAGGTAACTTGTACTTACATCGGAACCGATTTAGAAAAGTAAGTTCTTAAAAGTAAGTTGTCTACGAAAGTTGATTAGATACTGAAGACTAAAGCAAAGTATTTTATAATATGTGCCTGAAGTAAAATAGGTAACAGCTTCACCTCATCAATATTCCCCACAACTAATGACGTCGCTCGTCACAACACAGTCTGATCGCGCCGCGTGACTCACACTCCATCCTTGTTGGGACACCCCGTACGCACCAGCCATACGCCTGATTATAACCAATCTTACCACATGGCAGGACAATTCTACATAAACAGGATATTCTTAAATAAATTCCTAAAACCATCTTTTGACGGGATTCCCACAGGTCACATTGATCATAATGACATTTGTGTGCAATTAAAAGTAATAATTAGATGAAACAGAATTCATCGGCTGAAATATCATTGCGATATTTGATTTGATTAGTGATCGTAGTAATATTATAAATGGTAGGCTCAGTCACGCGAAAGCTGAAAGAGAGAATGTATATTTAGTAAAAGGTTGCATACAGATAATCCCGAAAATCCCTGAAGTCCCGTATGTGTATAAAGTTGTTATTTATAGTATAACATAATTTAAAAAAAGAACAAAACTCACTTCGGTTCTGTCTTTGCCTACTCAAATTCAAAATCACACCTAAGTAAGTTTGTAAGTTTGTTTGGTAGGAAGTAATCTCTGGAACTACTGAACCTATTTTGGATAATCTTTAACAGTAGAAAGCTACATTATGTCTGGCTGATTGACATATTTAATTGTAAGATTTACATCATAAGTAGTTATTTTATTTTATTTATAAACGATGGCGAGACTCTTAGCCTGTACATTATTCCTGTCCTGGATCTGATTGACATTTTTGATTGCAAGATTTTTATTTTAAGTAAAAAAAATATCTCCCAGAGAAGTGGGCACGGGTCAGCTCTACCTTTAAAAAAAATAAGGAATTTTAACAACCTCTTTTGCTACTGCCATTACGATTCACGTTCCATATTGATACAATAGTTACATTGCCAGCGGCCATTGATGTATCTTGGGAATAGAACTCCGTGATTCGTTCCCATGGACTCGCTGGCCAGAGGGCACCCCTCTATTATGGGTAGTACCTCTAGTAATGGGTACGTTCGTCACTTAACGAAACTAAACCAAATCATAGAGCAGACGTATAGGTGTGAATGTTTGGAGTCAAATATGGAGAGTTAAAGAAGTGTAATACTGGCCGCCGGTAGACTTTTCAGGTTTTTTTTACATTCAGCGAGAAACAATAAACCTTCATCATACCTGATATATTATAGCAATAAAAAGAATAAGGCTGATGATGAAATTCCGCTTTCTGAGAATCCTCGATCACTGACAATGAATGATTTTTTTTATATACTATCTGCAGCCGGCATGCATTGCAATGCCACATAGAGTAGAATAAAGATATATTTTGATTTTTGGGCCAGGAACACTCGCGCGCACACACCCTGCCTAAGCTTCATCACAATCTGATCAATGATTTCGGAACGCATAGAGAACAAAACACACAAAGATTGATTGTATAAAGATATAACTATTTAAAGTAACTTGCAGGAAGTTGAAAATTCGTTGCTAATCCCATGGTGCATTTATGCTTAACGCGCGCAGCATGCGCTAACCACTACGCTTTCTAGCTCCAACTTAAGTCTGTATATTAAATTGATAAACTCTGTAAGTATCAGAAACTGCATTGTTATATTGTATTATTTTCCTTCTGACTACCCGGTATAGTGCGTCAGGATTACCTCAAATCGAGTCGGCATACGTGACGTTCGAATATTTTTCAACTTACTATAACAATACTGACACAATGATCAATGATTCAGCGAACTTTCCAATGAAATAATGTTAGGGAAAGATCTATTCGAAATTAAATACCACAAAAACAATAAAAAGAGATTATTAAGGAGCATTGTTATATATAGTAGGTACTGTGGAGTAGGTACGCTGTTGCTGGCTGATTTTGCTCTATGTAAAAATTAAGAAAAATAATAGTAGTCAATTGTTTCGCCCGCCATTTTGATGAATCTATAAAAGATTTTTACATAGAGCAAAACCAGCCAGCGACGGCGGTGTACCGGCCTGCTTGCAGTGCGGAAACATATACGATCTCCACAGTACCTACCTGAACAAAGTATCGCCTCAAAAACAGGAAGCCTACACTCAAGTTTCCCGAAACTACGGATGGAGCCTACTCTCTATTGATTTCGGATGACTAGTTTTGGACAAACGGCACAAACACATTGGGAGTAGGGGCAATGTCAAAACGTTTTAACATTCATTCTTAGTTCGGGTCTCCGAACTAATAAGCTATCCGTAGGTGATACGGAGTAGGAAACGTCCGTAACTTAGGCCGAAACTACAGGTTTCGTGTTTAGAGAGTAGACCGCCAGGCACGTAGGTAATGACAATGTTAAGAAACTCATACTCACACATTTCGCGCAAAAGGCTGGCAACGCGTGACAGCCAACTTATAATTATATCCTTCAACTCCCTTCTTGTATTCTGTGTTTTGATTTCGTACAAAAAAGAAAAGTTTTCTTTGCTTACCTATATATTTTCTTTCTTAAAGACCGAAACTATTACTGATATTTAATAGTTTAAAAAATTGGCCTTATTGTAATTATTGATTTATAATAAGAAAATCACATGAAAGGTACCGTCTCTCACCCAAGGTTGCCTGGAAGAGATTGCTATGTAGCAATAAGGCAGCCTATTGTGTGTTCCTCTTTATGTCATTTTCTCTGTATGTGTTTGGTTTTGTATCGTGTGCAATAAGTTTTTATAATAATTATTATTAATATATTAAATTCGGTATTCACTTGACTACCGATTACCTACACCTACCCAAAATGCCACTATAATTTTTCGTCTGCAAAAATATTTTTTTATAGTGTTTGTATGAATGACAAAGTTATGTTTGCGGTTTTGGAAAATGAGCTATAGCTCTGAAATTGCTAAATATATTTTGTTCAAACCGATTTTCGTTGAAAGTTTTTAAAAAGATCTACAGCATATTATTTTTAGATTTTTCACTTTCTTATTTTAAGACAAACATTTTACCACTTTGGAAGTGCATATCTTTCAAACGGTTCACTTTGAGAAAAAACAGTTTTTGGAACCTCAACATATTTTTTTTATTTTTGTATAAAAACGGTAAAGCGATTTATAGATTACATCTACCTACCAAGTTTCAACTGTGTAATCCTCATAGTTTGGAATAAAGTGGTTGTGACATACGGACGGACAGACAGCCTTGACAAAACTATAAGGGTTCCGTTTTTGGCCATTAGGCTACGGAACCCTAAAAACTTTACAAGTGCTAGTCGGACCCGCTCACCGAGGGTTCCGCACAAATTCGTGGGTAACCAACCTAGATACATACATAAACCCTATTTTTTTTAAATAGTTTAGGAGTTGAGTCTCGCAATTTTTCCAAAATTTCCCCGAAATTCAGTTTCCAGAACCGAAGACTAAATTTTTCATGATTTAATTACAAATGTATAGTTTTTAGATTGTTTCCTGTATTGCTAGTATAAGACGATATTACTTGCCAAAGTGGGTACATGGTTATAGGTCAACGGGAAGTACCCTATGAATTTTGATTCCCTTAAGAGTCGAAATCTACTTTTATTTGCGACATTAACGGTCCTCTTTCTCTATCTTTTTTCTACGTTAATTTACAGTTATTTTTTTTACCATTTCAACAAACTTGTAACCTGAATATGGTTTAAACCGTTTGGTATGGTTTTAATTTAACTCGATACATCCATGCGTTCTCAAGATAAATGAAAACGGAAGGGTCCGTCCTTCTATTTGACGGACAGACGGACAACAAAGTGATCCTATATGGTATCCTTTTTTTCTTCAGAGGTTCGGAACCCTAAAAACGTTTGAAACCAAACCTTTTGGGTATAAACTAACTTTTGGGTAACCTTCGAAAATAAGCTCTTTTTGTTATGTTATAACATAACATATTTCGAAATAGATAAAGAATTGGGTAAAGGTTCTAATTTGAATGTTTACTTCCACGATTTTTATTTATCAATGTTTGTATAGCCATAAACTTTGACTGTCTTAAACGATTCTCGCGTGACGATAAATTCCTTCGGCTAACAACACACGACGAGCGACGCGACGGTCGTAACGTTATCCGTCAGTTTATTCCAATTAGCTAGCAATTAATCAGAGTGAAGATGTAGACAGATCCTCGTGAAATACTATATCTTAGCTTCAATAGGGTTGGCAAAATGGTTCATGGGATAATGTCATAAAAATGTCTTCCAATGACCACGGCCCCTGAAGGAACCGAAACGTCGAGAAATCCAAAAAGAATAACACAATAAACCCAGTTTTACTTGTAGTAGGTACTCAAAACAACTTATGTTCTTTAATATTGCGTCAATTAAAATAAAATCTGCTTTTTGTTGGCAATTATTAGTTACATTAAGATTCAACAGTGCATCAGATTTGACACCAATACCAGATACTACTACGAATATAGAAATACTCCATCACTTTTACAACTTACACAAATCTTCTCCCACTCTCATCCACTTCTCATCTCTCATTTTCAAAAACCCCAAATCCAAATGAATCTGTAAAAAAAGACGCAGAAAACAAAGAACGTCACAGCTAATTATAAATTACCGTACCCTCCACGGTCCCGGCGGTCACGTTCCTAATTGGCGGAACCCGCGGGAGCACAATTGCTTCGGCCTTGCTGACATCCCAGCTGACATTGAAGTATCACGCGGACACTAAAAGTTATTTAATACTTGATTTGTTTTCTTCGTTTTGTAGGGGTTTCCTTCCTCCCTTAAAAAGACATCAACGCGCAGGCTTACGAAATGCACAAAAAATATAACTACATGGTTTGTACGTCAAATAAATCATAAGTCATATAATTTAAAATCTAGATATCTAGATCTAGAATCAACGGTGGACCTATCTAGTTCATTTGTTCAATGTACGCTACACAGACCTATATCGAGATAGATTAAAAGAGAGCTTTAAACTGTATGAGAACCTAGCGTGTCGCATTTTTCGTATGAACCATGGCGTCACGAGCGATATTTAGTTTTTGATTTTGTTGCTTTGAATTGAGCTTTTGACAATTGATAAATTTGACTTGTATAATTTGAGCTGTTTAGAGACTTTTGACCATTGAATGTATTTGATATATTTTTTTTAATTGATATGACATTGTATTTTTTATTTATTTATATAGTTTAATTCAATATTTTTTACTTAATTATATTTTGGTCAGATCTAATGATTTTACAATGAACATTGGACATTTATTGTATTTGCACATCGAATCATTCGGTAAAATATGCGGAAACTATGTACTTAAAATCTATACTGTACCATATTCTAGCAAATAAATCTTTTCTGAGTGACGCGTGTATTCATGGCAGTGTTCTCAAGCGGACTGACTTAGGTCGTAAAACTTTGACTGTGGATCAAACTTTTGGCTCGCAAGGTAGGTCTGTGGTACGCTACTGAAATTTTGCAAACAGTCATTATACTCATAATAACATAAGTATCTGCTGAAAAAAATATCTTCTATTTTAGTGACAGAAGCAAACAGCAATAATCAATACAAGTCATCCTTATTAATCAACATAATATATCAATATTTAAAATAAATCACAAAGAAACCAGTTTTTTCTAATGTCTCTCTATCATTTTAATAGTCTTTAGTTTAACAAATTGAAAGAAACGAAGAAGCTAATAATAATTAATTTTTATATTTTTTCGTTATTTACGACTAAAATATTTTGATTAGATATTATATTACTAAGGTAATTGTTTTAAGTTTAAATCAGTACTTCTGTTATTTTTTGTAAAACTTACGCTTTTCTTATAGTTACACTGACGGGCGCCCGTGGTTCCCGTTCCCGTGGGAATATCAAAAAACCTTTTATTAGATCTCGCCTACCTGCATCATTAAAGAATCCTCTATGCAAAATTTTAGCTTAATCAGTTCAGCTGTTTAGACGGTGCGTTGTCTGTCAGTCGGCATGGTATTGTTTTAGAAGTATACATTAATTTATTTCCACCAACGTTTTCTTTCCTTTGTACACACAATACATACAATGTCCTTTGTACATATATACCTATACCTAGTTAAGTTTGATAAGGCCAGAAGGTATGAAAAGAAAAAATGTTAAGCCATTCGTTCTTTTGCTTTGAAAAAAACTTTAACGAATCACAAAGAGTTTCATTTGACTTTGTATGTATTTCTAAGAAAGCTTTCAAACATTACCATGTTATGTTTATCACCTGAAGCTCACTATACAGTTAGTTCCATTTCCATAAGTCGATAGTGACCAATTTGACTTGCTAAACTCTTGCGCAAGGCATTCCGGCTCATTGAGAACAAACGACTGTTATTGACGATGAGACTCCAGCGGACATGTTATCTACTCATATCACTTGTTTATTTCATTTGGAAATATCGATGATGTTTTATTTTATATGATTTATTTTATTTTGCTGTCTTTCTAATATGGAATTGCAATGTGAATGAAATTATTAAATCATGTGATAAATATTAAACAAGAAAAATTATACTAGAAAGAAGCAACTTGTCTCATGTCGTCCTGTCGCCCTGTCGGCGAAATGAGACAAGTTGGTTTTTTCTAGAATATTTCTTGTTTAATATTTATCACATAAAATAGCATTGTAAAATGTAAAATTAAATAGTTATTATATATCACATATACTCCACAAATTACCTACCACGTATTTTAGTGAATTTTATTTTAAGTTTCACTGAACCAAACACAAAATACATAACATAAGTTATTGTTCTTTTGGAAAACACGCGGAATGTCAAGATGAGGTCAACTATAATACACTTATAGGTTAGGAAATTTTGTTTTCACATTCACTAGTTGTTTAGCATTATAGTATTATCATCCAATGGTTTTTTGGTTTCTTTATCGCTGGTAAAGTACAAAAGTCAAATAATTCCAATATAATTACACAACAAAATATTATTCATCTTTCAAATCTTATGAAACTTAACATCTATAAATATTCACGATTCAGGAAATACCGTAAGTTGATAAGTAATAATCTTTTAAACTAAGTGAGATACATATATTTCAGATATTCTATGAGTGTGAAAACTGTAAATTCCGTTTTTTTTTTATTGTGACATATATTGAGGGCTAGTCACATGTTTATTAAATGAACTAAAACGTTCGTTACGATCTTTCTGATTGAGGTCAAGGGCTGTCTTTGGTCAGATATTTGTCACATATTAGCTTCAATAAAGTGAACTGGTTTATAACAGTAAGTCTATCCTGATAAAAGATTTAAATTTTATTTGTAAGTATTTATAAAAAAAAGGAAGAAGGAAAATTTTATTTATTTGAAACAAACACGACAATAAGACACATCAAAGTAGCTCAAAAAAAAAGAAGCATAGTTTGTCCCAAAACGGTACCGACTCAGCATAATGCTTGGCTTTTTGGCCAGCGCTGGTCTTCCGTCGGTACCGTTTTGGTGGGGCTGAGATTTAGGATGTTGGTCCTTCTTCTGGGCAGATTTTATCCTCAAACTCCATCCTCAATTTATGTTTTATCGAAAAACGATAAAGTATCGTATCGTCAATCAACACCGACGTGGAAGTGGTAGTTTTCTATTATAATTTTATCATCTTCGTGGAAATTTAGAACATGTAGGGGCGCGGCTGAATTTCCCATATAAACAGACTAAAACTTTTTCCCAATTTTTTCCTATGCTGTATTCAAAAACCTAATAGAGACATATCAATGCTAATTACACTCTTCTACTACTTAGTTCTAGTACTATATGTAACATAACATTCCAAAAAATATTTCATACAAAAACGGGATTCAATTTTGTTCACTGCACACACCGTTTTTGTATCAAACTGTCAATTGGCCACACCAAATTAATTAATTATTGATAAAAAAAGAAGGTCCCATAATCTACTAACGTGACCCACATACCATCAACAACCAACTACTCCATCAATTGACTCAAAAATTCCAACGTGGCGCTTGCGCATCTTTGTGGCCCCTCATCAGAATAAACTTGTCTTACCTTACTTATATGAGGCGGCTTAGATAATAACTTCATGTTTCCCTAATCTAATCCGAGGGACGTCGATCCAGCTTGCTTTCATCATCATCATCATGAGCTTTTTCGGGTCCACTGCTGGACATAGGCCTCACCCAAATTCTTGCACCAGATCTCTCGCCCCCGTTTTTCGCCGGATCCATCGTTCCTTTTCCTGACGCCAAAATGTTATTCCCTCAACTTATCGGATATTCGTGAGAGACATGGTTTCTGAACCGTATGTGAAGACCGGCAAATTTCATTATTAATAACAAAATAGGCCCCATACCCAACTAAGTTACATATCATCCAACCAACTAAGTACTCCATCAATTGACTCTAAATTCCGACGCGGCGCCTGCGCATCTTTGGAGCCGCTCTCGTCAGAATACATACGTCTTACTTATATGAGACGGCTTAGATAATAACTTCATGTTTTCCTAATCTAATCCGAGGGACGTCGATCCAGCCTATTTAAACTTGTCATAATGATACTGTCACTTCCATTTTAATGTGTCGGCAATGGTATTATTATCTCCTTAAAATAAACCTTAACTCCTTGGAAATTAGATTTAAAATCGTAATCATACTTTAGTGACATGATAAACCTTGATGGTAAAAATTGTATGACGAAGGAAAAATATCCTACACTTATTACTTATGTATGTTGATTTTGTCTTAGGAAACATCTATCTATATACTTAATTCAGGTTAGCAAAATTTGTGACAACTCGATAGGGACTTTGGCGCGTAGTACGCGGCCGAGTAAGGTATCAAATTAAAGGTACTCGAGTCTATTTGTTCCGAAAACTATAAAATATACAAAATGTTAAACGTGATGAACACAAACTGCAATTAAAGATTTTCGCATAATTTGGAATTTTTCGTCGATCGACGAACCCGAGTATCGGGTTGTAACCGCCCTAGTAATATATATAAGTGCAGTCATTCAAAAATATAGCAAATTATATCTCCATCTTAAGAATCAGAGTGTTTCACTACTTGTAATGGTCCAGTACTAACAGTAGTTAAGTTAAGTAGTAGGTAGGTACCTAAAGAGTAGATTAGGTTATCATAATAAAATAATATAACTAGAAAAATAACTTGCTAAAGTTATTTGAAGTGAAACTTCTTAAGCGGCGTTGTGCACATCAGAGTTTTAAATTTTTGTGATGAGTAAAAAATGTTTAAGTCGCGTCAGGACACGTGACCTGATCGAAATAAATATTTCTTACACTCACACCAATTAACCTAGCCCCAAAATAAGCAGTGTTAGGTATGTGTTATGGGATACTAGGGTAACGGATATAATAGATACATATAATTATACATATATAAGTATTTATGTGTAGAAATATATATAAACGTCCATGACTCAGGTACAAATGCTCGTATTCATCATACAAACATTTGCCCCTACCGAGATTCGAACCCGGGACCTCAGAGTAAGCGACACCTTGAAACCGGTGTACGTACCACTCTACCACGGAGGTCGTCGAAAAATTTCGTAATTTCGAAAAATCGAAATTCGTAAGACGGATTGAAAGTAGACCGCCGCGTAGGAGAGGAAGTAACATCCCCCTCTCTTTCTACCGCGTGGCGAAAATGTATGCCTGCTCCTGCTGTTTCGTTTAAGCGGTTTTCACCTCTGCCGTCACTCCCGGAGTGCAACCCGTTGTTTTTTTTTTTTAATCTACGAGACTGATCTTCTTCTGAATCTTCATAATGCCTGATGTTAAAAAGTATTAATTCATAAGGCTGAAGATGGAAGCGAGCCTCTCCCGGAATCCTCAAACTCTGAGGAACTGGCTATCTTATCTCTAACTGCCGGAACACAACAATGCTGGAAACATTGTTGTTATGGCGTCAGACTTAGATAAGATGGTGGTAGCTAGCCAGGCGGACTTACAACAAATCCTACCACCAACCAAACCAAATACAATATGTACTCCGGGTGGGAATCAAACCCGGGACCTCTGGGTCTGATACCTGTGGTTGTTACCACTAGACCACAGAGGCAGAGTGGGTTATTTTGACAGAAGTTAATTAAGTTATTTAAGTTAATTAATTTGTTTTATGAAATCAACATTATTTATTATTACAATCAAAATAATGTAATTGGCAGGAAAAATAAATGGACAATGTTTATGAATTGCTTATTTCCCGTTAAGATAAGCATTGCAATAGTAAATTATAAATACAGTTGAACTGTTTTATTACTATAATTATGACAACACGCGGTTAGATGTAGTTATCCTATCTGTTGTATAATTAGTACCTAAATAACGGAAAAACAGTTGCTTTAAGTGAATTATGACAAATGGTAACCACAAAGGTATCACCAATTATTATAGATACGAGATATATGACAACATCACATGCATTATTGATCTAAATCCGACTTATGAAGGTTACACACTTTTGTTAAAAAGTAAATTCGTGGGTAACATACACCAAGGAAGGTATTACAAATATACCTGTACATATTATAAATAGATAATAACACCCAGGTGCTGAAGAAACGAGTGAAATAAAACATTTTGATTTGATTTGAAAACCAAATGTTTACTGTACTGGAAGTTAAAAATACTTTCAAAATAGTATCGAGGACGTTTCGTCAAAAAATGTATAGAAAAATGATGTTCCGTTTACATCCGGTATCCTGCTCAATTATGGCATACATTATGATTAAATAGAAACATATTGGAAAAAATTAATCGGCCACATGTGAATTCCCAAATGGGACTCTAACCTACGACCTTTGGGAATCCGGCCCACTGCTCTAACCACTGAAGTCTCGGTAGCTCATTAGCTAGTATACTATATTTTTCTATTTAAATTTTATCATAAGTATAAAAATAGCATTGAAAAATGCAAGAAATCAAAAATCATAAAATAACACATATATTTTGGTGATGCGTCCTCGATACGTGCTCATCTTAAAACTCAAAAGTCTTTCGCGTTAGGCCTACTGTTTTTGTCACACGACCACTTGGCTCAATAGGCATGATCACTGCGACATCAACACATGGTCCTAATACGAAACAAGGCAATTTATTATAGTTTTTTTTTAATGCACGACGGGAGACTCTTACCTTCATCATACCTGATGTTAAGTATTGATAATGTAATTGATAATATAATAATTGATATAATATAATATTGATAATCATTGATAATAATTGATAATGGAAGCGAGCCTCTCGCGGAATCCCTAATCACTGAGGAACTAGCTATCTTATCTCTAACTGTGATATATATTAAACAAGAAAATATACTAGAAAAAAGCAACTAGTCTCATGTCGCCTACAGAGACCTATGAGGACACGTCGAATATACTAGAAAAATTCGACGTGTCCTCATAGGTCTCTGTAGCATAATTCGTTAGTGCATTGGGCCGGACTCCCAAGGATGCGGGTTCGAATCCCGTCAGGGCGACATGAGACTAGTTGCTTTTTTCTAGTATATTTTCTTGTTTAATATATATCACATAAAAATAGCATTGTAAAATGTAAAATTAAAAAGTTATAATTATCTCTAACTGTCAACAATGCTGAAAACATTGTTGTTATGGCGTCAGACTTAGTTAGGATGGTGGTAGCTAGCCAGGCGGACTTACTTCAAGTCATATCACCAACCAAACCGAATACAAAATGTACTCCCGCTGGGAGTCGAACCCGGGACCCCTGGTTCTGATACCGGTGGTTGTACCACTAGACCACAGAGACGGTTGACGATTACATCGATTTGGATCATACCCTCAGAGATGGTGGTACCCAACCACCCACTACGGCCGACAAACTCCTTCTGTCTAGTTTTGTTAGTAACACTGATCAAAACAATAATGACAACATACATTATTTCACTGTATTGAATCAACCCCAAAGACCGCGCTACCATAGCCACAAAGATCGTCAAGACTTTAGTTCCTAACTACAGTTTTCTGGCATATCCTTTACATGGCCATCCTTTACATTTTAAAGGACTCCAGTAAGTATGGCAAAATACTCTAGTAACTGCCTAGGTTTGTAGGAACCTAATGCCGGTCTAGCATTGGCTAACAGCCATTCCCGTAAGGTGGAGGGGTCAACTGGCCGCGGCCCTCGGCGTCACTTGCCCTCTCAACCCCGATCGGTACTTATCTCCGTATTACGGTCAACACATATTGATTGCATTGGTGCCACTGATGTCTACTTATAATTTTTATGTGCGTAAAGTTTTTTACGTCAAAGTTTTTTAGATGAGGCAAAGGGAGAGAGAAATGAGGCCACATGATGGTAACTGAACCGAAAAAATTACTCAATTTTTTTTTAATAACTATCGCCCGCCCATCTGCGACTTCATAATTAAAATTCTTGTAAATTAGAAAGCAAAAAGTCAGCTAATCTTCAAAAGCTCATATGCTCGTAAAACGATCTTTCCAATTCTTGGTGGCCAAAATACTAATAGTTGCATTTCCCACCGTTACATAAAAAAATGTCTTTTCCTTTTATACGACAAAATGTAGCCCAACTACATAATAGTTTAACTATATGAAGATCACAGGCAAACTTAACGTATAAACGTATAGATAACTAATTCCTATTTGCTGTCATCCCACGTGTGTTTAATCATCTAATGTAAATAATATTAAGTTTTGTCACTCTCGCAGTAAATCACAGCGATAAAAAGTAGCGTTACGCGATAAACGAAGTGGGTCACTAGTTAGTATTTAATCACGGTGACTGCGACTTAGAAACACGATTCAAATTCAGGTGAATCAGTGTTTAATTAACGTCAGTGAGATAATAGCTACTGTTAACTGCTATGAGAATGAATAAATCGCACGTTTGATAGCACATATTTAGACTTGAAAACTATGATTTTGTTTGAAAACCAGGATTTGATTATTTTGAGATGACTATCTAAATCTATGTATTTACTACTCATTTAATTTATTTTATTAATGTAAATTTAATATTACTAGCGACCACCAGCGATTTGCACTATCTACAAGATATATAAGTAGTTAAAATTTTCAAGATTTGTAACCGAATCATAAAGAATAATGAAAAAAAATATGGAAATAATGGAAACCAGAGTTATTTTGGAATCATATTACCTATATTGAAAGTTTTGTCAATTAAATTAAATGTTAGTGTATGGCTCAATTCAAGAGTAGCTAAGCAAATCCAATAGGTAGGTAATTGTAAAAAACTAAACCCAAAATTATATCCTGTAAAGCTGTATGCGAATGCTATATATATAATATAAGCGATATTTTCGAGCCAAACCACCAATAAAAATGAATTACTTTAAACAAATATAGTTTGAAGTAATCTAAACAATCAAATCTCATCATAACATTCGTAATTTGAGTTTTGAATCAAATGCAATATTCATTGGTAGAGGTTATCGAAGAACTGAACACTTATGTTGCATTATGTAAAGGCAGCCTGGCAACCGTTCAGCTTGGTAACTGGTCTCAAATGCTTATTCACATTTACGATGCAAGGTAACCACCGGAGCACTGCGTAGCTTCTATAAAGCTGTATATATATGCTTATAGGGCTGTCATCACCTGGAACAAGAGACCGAATTAGAACAATATAAAAAAACTATGTTTAGTACTATGTTAAGTGTTTAATTTTATATACCTTTAGTTATTTTTAATTGTTTAGTGTATGCAAGCCCGTTTATAGTAAAAGTTTTTTTTTTTTTTATTATTTTCGAAAACTTATAAATGATGCATAGATTTATAGATTAATTAGGTACCTATAATGTTACTTTATCACTGTAGAAAATAAAATAAAATGTTTTGAACTTGAATACCTACCTACCTTAAAACAAGTTCTTCTACATTAAGATATCAATGAAAGTGTTTTTGCTACAAGACTTAGTTCACATAGACAGAAAATTAGCCACTACCAAGCCGCAAGAACTTAGTACAAACTGGCATTTTATGTGTAACGAAGAATCTTCCAACGACATATCTAGAGCAGAATTTTAATTTTGACATTTTGGCCAAGTTGACCACCATTTTGACCAATTTCAAGGTTTGTTTTTTAGGCTGATGGTAGACATCAGAACGGATAGCATCACCACTTGCTTCATATTTTTATAAACAACGGTGAAACGCTTAGCCTACATCAACGATGTTAAGTATTGATAACGCTAAAGATGTACTTTTCCCAGAATCCTCAACCACTAAGAAAGTGGCTTTTCTTTTTTATAATTCTACATCAGCTCAAGCTGAGTTAACCCTGATTCGAGGCAGTAGATCACGGTGGTCCGTTGAGTTCCCACAACGACTGGCTCGTCGTGTCGCGAACGCTCTCCGCAGATCGTTACGCACACAAACATAGACAGTATTAGAATAAACATAGGCTTTATTAGAATTTATCGATCATAAACCGAAGGTACTGGCTGCAAATCATATTCTATGTGCCTAATACTCATACTAAATACGGGAATAGCTCTGTCTGTCATTTTCATTTCAGGTTTTGATAGGAAAAAATGACGCAAGTAGATTTGACCTTAAAGAAAGTTCCACAAAAAAAAAAGACGGGTTGCACTCCGGGAGTGCCGGCAGAAGTGAAAACTTGATTATTAACGTTGAGCATGTTTGATATTTTGGAATGGTTAGGGAATAATTTTGCACCAATTGCTTTATCAGTATAAAAGTACTATCATTTATGTGGTAGAATACAATATTCATTTATTGCGCTATCGTACACAAACCTGACAAACCATATTAAAGTGAACGTTAAGTTAGGTAATAAGATATAAGAAAACATTAGTTATTATAGAGAATCGAAAAATATATATTGACAATAAAACAAGAGACAAGTAAAAGACATTATCAACAGTCTGTCGCTAAGCAACCGAGACCATAGTCAACCTGTCACCTCAACATTCTCCATCCGTCCTACGCTTTTTCGATCAGGTCACGTGTCCTGACGCGAGTTTAAGATTTTATACCCATTACAGAAAAAGTGCTCAACGCCGCTAAAGAAGTTTTCACTTCAAAAACATTTTATAAAAAAAATCAAACCGACTTCAAATAGTAAAAAATAAAACTTTTGAAGTCGGTGCCAGCCAAGGCATTCTACATTGCACTTCTACGAGGGTGGATTGAAAAGTAGTCGGCCTAACACAGATCCATTCAATTCTAAAAATCAACTTTACCCACATTATTTTGATCAGTTCAGACTAGTTAATTGTGTGAAGTTTGAAAGGTGTGCTATACTTAGTTGTGATTTTATAAATTTATTAACAAAACAATCGGACATAATCTCAGCAAATGGAACAAATCGAGCAGCGTGCCGTCATTAAGTACCTCCATAAGAAGAGGCTGTCATCAAAAGCCATCCATGATGATATAGTCAGTACATTATGGGATTCCGCTCTGTCATATTCATCCGTCAAAAAATGGATATCAAAATACAAGCGTGGTAGAGAGAGTGTGAAAGACGAACCCCGCTTTGGGAGGCCTTCGACGTCCACTCCTGACGAAAATATAAAAAAATACTTGATTTAATTATGGGAGACCGCAGATAAAAAATCAGAGAGTTAGCCAAGACTATAGGCATCTTTTATGAACGAACTCAAAACATCATAGTCAACGTGTTGGGTTTCCACAAGGTGTCTGCGAGGTGGGTTCCGCGACTGCTTTCAGTTGAACAAAAAAACATGCGATTGACTATTGCACGCGACTGTTTGGAGTTATTTGAAGCCGATGACGATGATTTTTTGAATCGTTTTGTTACTATGGACGAAACATGGGTTCATTACTGTACACCAGAAACAAAACAGCAATCAAAACAGTGGAGAAGACCTGGTTCACCACCCCTAAAAAGGGTAAGGCGATTTTGTCAGCAAATAAGGTGATGGCTTCACTATTCTGGGACTCGAAGAGTGTAATTATGGTTGATTATCTTGAAAGGGGTCAGACCATAAACTCTGATTACTACTGCACCTTACTACGTCATTTACAAAAGGAAATAAAAGAAAAACGTCCAGGAGAAAAGACCTGTTTCATCAAGATTACGCTCGTGTTCACACTTCTGTGCAATCAATGGCTGAAATCCACAACTGTGGCTTTGAACTGTTACCGCATCCGCCTTATTCACCTGATCTGGCACCATCAGACTTTTTTCTGTTCCCTAACCTAAAAAAGCACTTGGGAGGTCAAATATTTTCGACAAACGACGAGGTCAAAGCAGCAGTAGACGCATATTTTGACTCTAAGGAAGAATATTTTTTTTCAATGGTCTAAATGCTTTGAAGGTAAGGTGGCAAAAGTGCATTGAACTTGATGGTGATTATGTATAAAAATAAAAATATATTTGATATAGTATGTGTTTATTTTCTTGGTAAGGCCGACTACTTTTCAATCCACCCTCGTATTAACTATTTTATTTTTTTTGCCTTAGCTAGCTAGCGCCGACTCCAAAAGTTTTATTTTTTACTTTTTGAAGTCGGTTTGATATTTTTTAATAAAATGTTTTTATTTCAGATTTTTTAGTTACAACATGTGCCGTTACTTACACTAAAAATCAGCCCATACACAACCATGTATATATGTAAACGACTAGTTGCCAAAACGTGTATGATATTTTTCAGGATTCTGAAAAAACTACTGGCCAAATCTCTGTAAAAATTATATGAGACCACACATAAACCATTTTCTTTCAGATAAAAAAAGAATTATAAAAAGTTTCATTAAAATCCGCTCAGTAGTTATTGCGTGAAACTTCAGCTCGAACAAGAATCTAACAATTACCTGGATGATATAATTGTTTCATGACTTCCATGAGATTAGGCGCCATATCTCCGAAGATTATCATCGGATCTCAATGAGACTTATATGGAACCAAATTAACAATGTACCCGATCGAACAAAAAAACAACTATTAAAATCGGATCACCAACACCGGAGTAATCGGTATACATACATCAGACAAAAAAAAAAAAAATACGCGTTGAATTGAGTACCTCCCTCCTTAATGGATACTTTTACAGAAAGTCAATTGTCATAGTTTGTTGTCAATAGTGCATATTTTATGGGAAAGTGGAAAAGATAAGACGATGGCGTCTTGAAATCGGTGTATACTTACATCAAAATATCAAGAAAAAAGCTTTATATTTTGCTTTTTAGTTTTATGGAAGTCGGTTTTAATTTTTTTATAAAAAGTTTTTTATTTCACAATTTTTAAAGGTAGAAGAGGTCCCGTGCCTACGCTAATGACCTTGTGTCAACTCCTTATCACCTTTTACAAAATGCTGCTTTTCCCGGTGCAGGGACGTTACTTATTGAGGATTTCTCCCGATACTTCATTACTAGCTCCACTTCATCACATGCATTGAGTCGAGCATAAATTGCTTATGAACCACATTACAGTAATCGTATCGCTTCCGTGAAATGTATTTAATAGGTCCAATGACCATTTGTAGTCTTCATTATCAGTTCCACTTCACCAAATGGTGCTTTCCAGAAGCATATGCATAAGTTACTATAGAAAACACCGAAATCGCTATAGGAGTGCCTATAATATTTTAAGAGTTCCCTGGATTTCTCCAGGATCCCATCATCAGATCCTGACATGATGACAATGGGACCACATGGGAAGTATACCCTTTCGAACAAAAAAATTATTACGTTCTCAAATCGGTCCAGCCGTCTTCGAGAAATCGAGTAACATACATAAAATAAAAAAAGAATCCGTCGATTTGAGAACCTCCTCCTTTTTTTGAAGTCGGTTAAAAAACAGCTCGTGACGAGTTTCTTGCCGGTTCTTCTTTTTACAAAGTCTCCCGCCCGCCGTTTGAATTTTGCGTACCGCTGCTGATGACTTAGCTTCTTTGACGATCATACAGCCTTAAATAAATTTCATTTTCATGTAGGTACAAAGTATACATCGAATATGAAAATATTCTCGTATTTATCATTGACGCTGGACTTTTCTTCATGATCACGTCATCAGGAGAAAACCATACACATTAATTGCGAGAAACAATAGATGTTTTTATCCTTAACCTTTGGACATCCGGACGACAGCCCGGGCTGCCATGGCGTGCTCCGAAGACGTCCGAACGACAGCCCGGGCTGTCGTCGAATCGCACTCGATTATATTCGCTATTATTTTAAAAATAAGACTACCTTCGGGCTGAAACAAAAACAATCCCGCAAGGCAGATCTCAGCGATAAAAAATCACGAGCGGTGTCAAGTGGCCGGCGCTTACGTAATTCGACGCGGGTGGTCCGGTTTCGGAAGGGTTAATTAATAAAATTCACAAAACAAATGAGTCAATTTAGGTACCTTATTAAGTAATTACTCAGAAGGAAAGTAATAAATGAAACTTTTCAAGTGCATTGAGGTAAACAATGCAATTGCTATTTTTCCTGTAACATGTTTTTCAAACAATGATCAGGTGCTTTAGCAAATGTACGAATCATCAGTTAGTAACAGTTTACAATTAAATTAATATAATTATATTTTTACACAACACGTTTTCAATAGGATTTGTTTCAAATTACATTTACATAGGTACATTCATTTTGCATACAGGATCCTTTTACGATGTATATTTCCACGGGAACGTAAACCACGCGGGTAAATTTATAAAAAAAAAACATAAATTGCCTTGCTGTCTGAGCCAAACCCTCTGCTTACCTTACTCTGAACTCTATTAAAATATCATTCAAATCTCTCTATTCAAATAACTCTATTCAAATAACAAAAAAGGTTAATTTTAAACACTGTTCATAAGAATTTTCAAACTGACCTTTTAATCATTTGATACCCACTTTTTTGAGGTTTAAGACTTAAACACGATATCAAAGATATGTTAAAAATAAAGAAACACCTAATGTGGACGCAAAAACTTAAAACCAGTTTAAGGTTAAAAACCGCTGATCGCTTTGCAAGAAATCAATAACCATTAGCAACTTGTTGCATTGATGCATTTTAATAAATTTCATTATTAGTTACTTAAATAATAAATTGCGGTGCTCTTCAAATATCCAAACGGGTTTGATAATGTCACTAAAAATTTCAAATAACCATATTGATATATGGTTTAAAGCAACCCTAAAATAGCGAAAAGAACATTAGTTGCTTTTATACATTTTCGCAAGGTTTAAAAAATAATATTATAATCAGTTCATATCAGTTAATATGGACAAGGAGTTTCACCCGAGTTCTTTTCGCAACAACACGTGTTGTATTTCTATAATTTTAATTTATAAAAACTAGATACTGGCGAAATCCAAAAGGTCATCGCCATTAAATAAAAAGAAGAAGAATATGGACAACAAAAGAAACCTAAAATTCATATTCGTAAACGGCACAGTGAATTAATAGTTTTAAATAATTTCTGATCACCTCTATTCAAACGATAACGAAATTCAAAAAGAATTGGCGGATTGGCATAATCCACGCTAAATCACTTGGTCTTACCGCAAGTTAATTAGCGGATATAGACAATATCGATTCGAATTATCATTTCACTACATAACGATGTTACTTTGTCTGCAGGCCCTGATTCATGACCGCAAAGTCCTGCTAGACGAGATTCCTATCTTTTTATTAATACATATCACAAACTTTTCTTTCAATAGTCTTGATCACATGTCCACAATTTCATATACCTTTGTCCAACGCTGGCTGCTAAGCTTCCAAGACCAAAAGACCAATAGAAGTGTCAAAAACGGAATGCCATAGAAAACAAATAACTGCCAAAGAATAAGGTAAACAACCCAATAATATACCGTGAGGTACTAATCCGACGTGGATGGATGGCTAGCAGGTTTTGTGCGGGCGGCCATTTTTTGTGGTAATTTTTTAAACGACCCGTGGGACCGGACTTTGAGCATAAAAATGCAATGCTCGTACGGTTAACTCAACCCGTCGATAGTAACACGTTGGTAATTCAGACCTTATTGTATTGTCTTAGAGCTGGTTTTGTTCATTTTCTGTTACCATTAATAGTCCGAAGACATTAGCTTAAATGAATATGATTAAGCCTCTAAGGTCTTGTGCCTACTTGATTTTTTGCTGTCCAGACGACAACGAGTTGCCGAAAATGGTTCAATCACCTCTTAATAGTCATGCATGTGATTTTTTTGACACATAAGGACCTTAGTACTTCTTAACCATCTTGTTTTAGTTCTAAATTCAATGATACAATAATTTTAACTTGTAGGTTACTAATTCGTCTTACTGTGGAACTAATAAACTTATCAGCGTTTATAAACTTTAATTTGTCTAACGTGTTTCGTCGTATTTGTTCATGATATAGTTTACGAAATAATAAAGACAATTCAACCTTCATTTTTTACTTGCCACGCCTATTGAAATCTTTTTGATAATAAATCTAATGATAAATATTTACTATCTCGAATTACGCGGTACTTCTGATGAAATCTTTTGAAACGTACCGATCAGCGCTATTGATACGTCTGTAGTCATGAATTCTTGTTATTTTTATATTATTAGGTAATTGTCAGTCTTTCATGAAATTCCATACTTTACTTTTTTCATGTTAATCTTTAAAAAAATATATTTCTTACACTCACACCAAATTAATCTAGCTCAAAGTAAGCACTGTAAGGCTTGTGCTATGGGATACTAGGGTAACGGATATACATACATAATAATCATACACATACAAGTATTTATATGTAGAAATATATATAAACTTCCATGACTCAGGTACAAATGCTCGTATTCATCATACAAACATTCGCCCCTACCGGGATTCGAACCCAGGACGTCAGAGTTGGCGACACCTTGAAACCGGTGTACTTATCACTCTACCACGGTGGTCATCAATCTTAATTTTAACTTAATATTATAAATGCGAAAGTGCGTTTGTTTGATCTTTCTTGATGCCCTAACTAAGCCACAAATCGATTTGATTTTTGGCACAGAGTTAGTTAAAAGGCCGTAGAGTAACATAGGCTATGCTTTTTATCCCGATATTCCCACGGGAACGGGAACCACGAGGGTGAAAATGCGGGAGGAAGCTAGTCTTGATATAAACGCAAGAAATGGCCATATCAACAAAACCGATGGTGTGAACGGCATATACCACCATCACCTGAAGATCGATCATTATCAAATCAATACCCATAAATGCCAGCTAGTTTTTATGGCGCTCAAATCGAGACAACTTCATTTTCTTAAAAAAATCTCAGCCCGGAGACAGCATTTTCAATTCCGAGAACGTTCAAACCCAAACATGTCTTGTGCATTACTCACGTAACCACAAAAATGTGGTATTTGACGGCCAGATCCCAATCGAATACGGTCTTTCGGTGAAAAGACTACAGTCAAGTTTCCGATGGCTGACACTAGAGCTGATGAAACACAAACCAATAACACCCTTATGTCCAAGCCTCAATAGCGAGGTTTCAATATTTAATTCATTATTTAAGGCTTTTTAGTCGGAAAGCGGTTTTAAAAGGAGTAGAAAGGTAACCTCAAACACTCACCTCCACGTCATAGTAATTTGAGTTCTACGTCATTGATATAAGTTTCTAAATTGTTTGTAGTATGGTTCTGGACAAAGCATTTCGCGAGAGAAGTGGGGGTCGCGGTCACAGGTCTGACGGGTTCCGTGTTACCCGTTTCCCCCCGCGGCCGTCTGCGCCGGCGCAGGCTACCCGTCTCGTCTCGTCTAAAAGCAATTACGTGTATTAAAACTGTGCATCAATTTAAAACTCAGATTTCTAACGTACCCTAATTAGGCATTATTAGGAATCACACGGTTCGCCATTATTCTTGATGTTGTTATTTTTTACGAGCGATTTTGTTTTACTTAACGTCCGCCAATTATTATTATTAATATTATCATCATTATCTTTTCACGCGTTCAAATACTTAAAAACGCCGGGGAATGGCGCCAAAATTTCCACTACATTGCCATTTTGCACAATAATAGTATAACGACTTTTTTCACAAAACTCCTTCGTTGGCAAATTTAAAAACCTGACTGCACGAGTTTGCATCTATTGGCGATTACATAATCTTGGTATTATTTAATACCTAACCAGTTTGTGTCCGTGACGCCACTCCTGCGCAACAAAACGCAGATCACAGGTGAAAGGGCAAATTCTATTACTACATTCGTACTCTCGCAACTCACTCAAGATTCTGGTTAATTAGTGAATTACAACTAAAATACCTAGGTACGAGTATTACACCTATATTTTCCCACTACACAGCATTGCCCGCGTGGTGGATCATGGCCCATTCTCCTTATCCATCCATAGGGTAGGCCAGTAGGCCAGCACAGTGAGAAGGCAAGCAGTAAAGGGTTTAGCTGGTAGTGCCCCCCCCTCCCGGTCCTCCGGTCTGTCTTCCGAGACGGACTGGGGGGTCGCGAGGTGGGCGTCCCTCCCCAGTCCCGATCTCCCATCCGGCCTTTGGCCCGGTGGTGGATCGGTAGTGGGTGAGTCCTACCCCGTAACCCTGCCGAGCCTATTAGGCTCGACGGGGTAACGGGGGTAGCGAGAGATAGTGTGCTTGTTCCTAGGTCTTTACCATGCTAGGTGCTATATGCTAGGTGACCCCAGCATATCCTCAGGGCAGGAATCTGTAAAGACTGGATTCCCCTCACTCAAAATAAAAAAAAGCCAACAGGCCAGCAGGGGGGACATTACAATGGGTGATGTTGGTAATGATCATATTTTGTAGCGCGTTTTGAGGCCAAAAAGAAAAAATGGCCACCCTGAGCTGGACTCTGAATGTATAAAATTAAAAAAGCCACAAATAAAAATCGTGTTACCTACTTGCTTAGACCGGACCGGAGCTTGGAGACAGGTTGTTTCTTTTTCTGATATATTTATATATATATATATATATATATAGTATAACTAGAGGCCGGGCGCGGTTTCACCCGCGTGGTTCCCGTTCCCGTGGGAATTTTGAGATCAAAGCTATCCTATCTCTTAAGTTGGACCAGACTGCTTACGGTGTGCCAATTTAATTTAAAATCGGTTAAGTAGTTTAGGAGTCCATCGCGGACAAACATCGTGACAGGAGATTTATATACATTAAGATTTAGAAATAATATAACAAAGACTATTTAGGAAAAATAAAGAGACGAAGTGAAGATGACGTAACAACAATGAAATGAATTGTTGCAAAATAAATCCGATAACAGGTACTAGGTTACTCGTTCTCGACATCTTTAATAAAGATCTAGACTAGAAGATAAAAAAGAAATTATTTATAAATAATGCAATATTACAAATATAAGCTACTTATTTTGCTATTGCCAACTCTATGACCCAATTTTAAATACAAATGATTAATTTGACGTGTTGGCGACTGTACAAAATTTACTGATAATTTTTTTTAGAACATTGTATCTCTTTGAAAACATTCTTTAATTTGTAATTATTATTACACAGCAATATTATATTATTAACCGACTTTAAAAAAAGAAGAAGGTTAACAACGCGTATATTATTTATTTTATGTATAATCACCGATTACTCGAGAACGCCTGAACCGACCGAAGTGATTCAAACGTTATAACATCGGTTTTGTTTCTAAGTAAGTCCCATTTTTTTTATTTTGTAATCAGTTAAAAAGTTTTCAGGAAATCTTGAAAAGACTAACGTTTTTTCGGTCAAGCGGTTTGACACAAACGGTTTGAGTCAAAGTAGTAGTTCCCTACACTACTAGTTTGCGTCAAAACGAAGTGCGGGACTTAATCTAAATTTAAAAACATTTGAA
Organism: Chrysoteuchia culmella; assembly: GCA_910589605.1. Lineage (NCBI taxonomy): Eukaryota > Metazoa > Arthropoda > Insecta > Lepidoptera > Crambidae > Chrysoteuchia > Chrysoteuchia culmella. The sequence continues at coordinate 24,402,198 of OU342642.1, read as the reverse complement.
ATAAAAAATAAAAACACCGACATCAAAAATCAAAAAGTAAAAAATAAGTCTTTTGTAGTCGGTGCAGCCAAGAAATTCTACATTGCACTTTTATTTCTTTTATTTTTCTTACCTTGGCTGGCACCGATTCCAAAAGGTTTATTTTTTACTTTTTGATGTCGGTTTTAATTTTTTTCATATTTTTTTTGCTTACTGCATGCTATTAGGTGCCTAAATTTCATAAGAGGAATATAGAAATCATTATTAGATCAGAACTAAAATAATTATTATTCAAATCCGTGTTAGAGTTTCCGAGATGCTGTTGAATTTTTTTGGTCTGTAAATGACCAATATGGACTTTTCCGGCAAATGTTTTTGTGAATGGTTCAACAATTTACTTCAATAATCATGCCGCTTCCTCTTGATAATAATACACGTGTTGTAAGAAATAAAATGAATAATAAATGTAACTTGTTTAATTTGGCATTTTACAATGCTATTTTTATGTGATAAATATTTAACAAGAAATTTTACGAGTCTCGTGTCGCCCTGACGGGATTCGAACCCGCATCGTCGGATTCCCATGGATGCGGGTTCGAATCCCGTCTGGGCGACATGAGACTAGTTGCTTTTTTCTAGTATATTTTTTTGTTAAATATTTATGAACAATAAATGATTATGATAATCCTCGAATTTGACAAAAACCAGGTTTATTTTACATTTTCATCAGTAATGTTTATTTAAATTAAACTACTTTTACTGATAAATCATATAAAATTTTAGATATAATTATTAAACAAAGTGTAGAAAAGTTATACCTTAGTTTTACTATGATGACCCAGTAGTCCGAGATAACTAGCCTTGTGCTCAAACTTGAGAAACCACAGGAGCCGTGGAGACTAATCGAGACTTTGAAAATAGCCAATGACTACTACAACCTCCACAGTCTTTGTAACTTGTATAATCGTAATGAAATCCTTAGGGGTCATAGCTCCAAGCTAAGTACCTTTTCCATAGCAAATAACAACCGATGCAAGAAAATTATCAGCAACAGAGTCGTCAAAGAGTGGAATTAGCTTCCGGATGATGCCCTTGCCTCAAACTTCAATCAATAAAAAAAAATATCAATCTTTAATTATTATTTAAGAGTGTTCTTCTATTTTATTTTCAGTAGTAATTAAATAGTCAACTCATTATGGAAAATTGATATTTTTTTCTTAAATATTTATTAAATGACCTTAAAATTTCAAACTTCAACTGTTGAAAAAACATGATACTTCTTTATAATTAGCTATCTTGAAGATGTCGATGTGCGAATGTTCACATCTCAAATTACGTCAATTGAACAGCAGTTTCCAAACAAAGACTGCGATGTTGTGTGTAATTGAAGACAGCTGACAACTGACGATCGTTGGATAGCTTCATCACGTACTGAATGTAATTTGATCTCAATTTTACGCCTACATATTCGAAGCTGAGAATTTTAGCAGTAACGATAGTAGGTTTTAAGAAGTCAATCGAGAATAATTAACAAAAAGTCTCGGTAGCTCAGCGGTTAGAGCATTAGACCGGATTTCCAAAGGTCGCGGGTTCGATTCCCGTCTGAGAATTCACTTGTAGCGTAGTTAATTTTTTCCAATATTTTTCTATTTAAAATTTACTATAAGTATAAAAATAGCATTGAAAAATGCAAAAAATACAAAATCATAAAATAATTAACAAGATTAAAAAGATTTTATACATAATAATAATATGTTTTTGTGGTTTACCCGTTAAAATTTGAAAGAGCTATTGTATAAAAGCTTTCATGAAATTTAGGAAGTTCCAAAATTTAATAGAATAGGTATTGAACATTATTCGAATTCAAAGAAAGTACAAAAAAACTGATATTCTACTCGTAATTTGACCAGTACCTATGTGATTTTCATACAGTACGCTGAGTTTATTTAAAAGTTTAACGACGAATAGGTACACATTTAGTGAAGTAAGATAAAAAAAATTGCAAATAAAATAATAAAATACCTATATGTAATACTCGTATAATTATAATAACTTAAAAAATATATGATAATAGGTAACTTAGCAAAAATTGCACTGCCTACCTACTCTCTCTGTTTTTTTATTAGTTAAAGGCAAAACTGACCTCTTTTGAATAATTATTATTTCATTTCGTTTCACTCAATATCTTTTATAAGTAATTATGGTAGATAAAAAAATAAGTTTTTTTTATGAAGAAAGGAGCTCTTAGCCTTCATCATACCAGATGTTTAGTATTGATAAGGCTCATCGCTGAGGAACTGGCTATCTTATCTCTAACTGCCGGAATAAAACAATGCTGAATACATTGTTGTTATGGCGTCAGGATTAGATAAGATGGTGGTAGCTAGCAAGACGGCAAGTCCTACCACCAACCAAAACAAGTGTTCTTGATTTAGGTAGGTAAGTACTTAAAAATTACATAAATATTTTGCAGATCTATTATTAACTTCCTTGTACGTTATTCTAGGAAATGAATTATACTCATTTACATTAATTAAAATTCGTGTGTAGTTAAACTTCCTCAAATATATAATGTTGTCAACAGCTACATTGCCATGTAAAGTCCCTAAACATTTTCCCGTAAATCAAAACGTTTGTGGTAAACCCATTTTAGAAAATAAGGTTAAAAGGGAGTGACGGCAGAGGTGCAAACCGCTTAAACGAAACAGCAGGAGCAGGCATACATGAGAGAGGGGTATATTACTTCCTCTCCTACGCCGCGCCGCTGGTAGTCTACTCGCTCTCCGTCTTACGAATTTTCGATCAGTTCACGTGTCCTTACGCGACTTTAACATTTTTTACCCATCCCAAAAATTGTGTGCACAACTCCGCTAAAGAAGTTTTCACTTCAAAAATCTTCTGACTGTTGAAAACCTAAGTTTTCGAAGACAAATTATCATTAATACTTTTCCTTCATTCTCCACAAGTAAAAACACTTTATCTATCCCAACAGAACGTAAAAAATTCGACTAAAATTCTTCTTATATCTTAAAAAAAAACGACATAATTTTATCAAAGAATCGCATTGATGGATATTCTGATATGCGCTTGATCTGATTATAAAATAATACCTTTTACGACTAATGAGATAACGTACGAATAATATCGTTATGTATTTATTGTATGGCCACACCTTTTTTTTGTATAACGAAGGATTATCGTAGAACACGTCTACTTACGGCTGATATTAATACCTACTGTAGATATGGATACTATCTGAGATAGTTGCCTAGAATACTAGCTTCGTTGCCTAGCAACCGTCGTTATTTTGGTCATATTAACAAAAATATTCTAGACAACTATCTCAGATAGCCCTATCTATATCTAGAGATAGGTTATTAATTTCGGGTGTGACACAAGACAGTACGACAGACTTTTTGACATTGGGAACGTCCATAGCGGCCGAAATTAATAACCTTTTCACCTCACACGCTCTGAAAAGGAGGTTTTGTCAATCAGTTTAGGCGTAGAAAATCGCTTTTTGCGGCCTAGCGCGGCAAAGTACTTTTTTAATTTAATACCTAAAAATAATGCGTTCCGAATCGCACTATTGACTTTTTTGTTATATTTGATTCTTATTTTAAATAGCTTTAAATTAATTATAATACTCCGTTTTGGTTTTATTATATTATTTTAGTTCATTGAATCATAAAAAAAATAACAATAAGATTAAACAATTTGTTATAAGAATTTTATATTAGGCTGAGTGAGATTTCACAACCTATAATTGGATTTCGGACTTTATTTTTAAATTGTCTTTGACGTTTACCTCATGTCAGTGTCAAAATTTACGGAATTGTTTTTATTCTTATTAATAAGTAACAATATATTCATACTTTAAATAACTTTGAATTAACTATAATATTCCCTTTTTTTATTTTAGATTTTTATATCACTAAAACAACGAGAATAAGGCATATTTAGATTAAACTTTATGTTTAAAGAATTTTTTACCGGAAGTTGACCGCGAAAACAACCATAAAATGTTCTCGCTGTTGTGAAGTGAAAAATTGTGTGTTGCGCTCGGCAGAAAAGTTTTTAGAGTTTTTAGAGATTGAATCCTCGCTTCGCTCAGGATTCAATCTTTGAACCACTCGCTACGCTCATGGTTCAATCCTAGAATCCTTCACTTGCTCAGATTTCAATAGAGGTAACTCGCCGCTAAATAACCAACTTTCCAGCCTTGCATAACAAATAACTATTGTCAAGATATGTATAGGGCTATCTTTGACAGTTGCCTAGGATACTGGTTTCGTTACCTAGCGACCGTCATTATTTCGGTCATATTAACAAAAATATCGATATAAAAAGTATATAAAAGACTGTTTGTCAACAAACATATAAGCATTTTTCGTAATTATTTCACAAATACGTTATTATTTCAGTTAACTAATACCATATAACAAACTTGGACAACATAGTAAGCTATTTATGAAGTGCACATATTTCTTAAACATGTAATGAAAAAGCACTTTTGAGGTTGGTAGTAGGAAGTATGGGCAGATTGTTTACAAACATTCTTTGCGTATAATGGCTGAAGTATAGGCAACTATCTCAGATAGCCCTATCTATATCTAGAGATAGGTTATTAAGTGCTGTTCCCTGCGACCTTAATATGGAACCTGGAACTAGCAAAGAAAATTACTTGATCTGCAAATTTCAATTTTACAAATATGTATACAAATTAAACATAGAAAACGTAGTTCTTTATATTATATTAATTTCTATTCTTGAAACACTACCACTGCTTTATGTTTGATTCATAACATACGATACGACGTATGAGTAGTTATTATCAAATATTAAGGGTACTCTACACCCTACCCATCATACCATCATACCCTTTGCAGACAGGATGCAGTCCTAACACGCATGTGACTCTGCTGTTTGGTATTTTATATATCTTTCTAACTCAAACTTGCCTTAAGTGACAAAGTGAAGATATTTATGAGTTTATATTTTTGAGCCCACAATATCAATGAATTAGATCTAAAGCAACTTGCCAATTTAAGAGCACATTGAGTAGTTGTTCGCGTGGAAAGTAGACCAGCAGGTCATTGCCAACGCCAGATGCTATGATGGCGCGTGGCGGAGCGCCATGCGCAGTCGCAGACTCCTTGACATAGCGCACAAGCGTTATGCGGGTACCTTTAGGGTAAATGCTTGTGATTGACAGATTCGCAAATTAGATGCAGATGGTCTAAAATGGACATTAAGGCAATATTGCTAAGTGAACTCCCTGACAATTTATTTATTTGTTTATTTCCTATGAAATTTGCTTTTAGTAAGTTTTCTTGCCTTTAAAAAAATTCAAAGCAAACTCTGCACGACACTGACACAGTTCTAAACTCTATAGAAAATGAACAATTTAATTAATTGTTTGGGAATGAAATATAAATATTTCTTACACTCACACCAATTAACCTAGCCCCAAAGTAAGCATAAGACTTGTGTTATGGGAAACTAGGGTAACGGAAATAAATTCGTATTATTATACATATATAAGTATTTATAAAAAAATCACTTAGCAATATTGCTGTAGCGCCCTTTTAAGTACTTATCTATAAGTCTATTTAAATAAAAGTCTTTGACTTTGACTTTTAGACCCCCAGATCTGGCGAAACCTTTTGCCAAGAACCGTTTTGCTGTTTGGCGGTAGGAATATTTTGACGAGTCAAAAGCTGTTTAACAAATTAACTACCAAGTCTATTTGTTATTTTAGTTTTTTAGAATACTATACGTTTCGAGTCGCCTGCGCAGTCGTTCAGATACGAAGAATACCAACTTACGCAAAGATGAAAAAGAAAACTGTTCTAACCAATTTTAAGATCGCATTCGCCGTACCATCATCGCCTGCGAATATGTCATAAGTGGTTCTTCTGAAAACTTGACTATTCCACTAGACAGAATAAGATTTTCATTTTATTTTGGTTGGTTATATTTAAATTTTATTGAAAACAACAGTTCTAATGTGTAACTTCCACTAGGAAAAACAAAAAGGAAAACACTGGTCCCAACTAAAATAAAAAATCTCATAAGTAAGTAAATATGAAACAAGAAAATATACTAGAAACGACTTGTCCCATGTCAGAAATAAAGAGACGAAGTGAAAATGACGTAATAACTTTGAAATGAATTATTGCAAAATAAATCCGATAACAGGTAGGTACTAGGTAGCTCGTTCTCGACATCTTTAATAAAGATCTAAAGACAAAAAAAAAAAATTTTTTTCTCTGTGTCGCATCGCCGGATTCCCAAGGATGCGGGTTCGAAACCCGTCAGGGCGACATGAGACAAGATTTTTTTCTAGTACATTTTCTTGTTTAATATTTATCACATAAAAAAGCATTGTAAAATGCAAAATTTAAAAGTTATAATCTTACAAGTATTTTAACGATTGATTTCCAAAAACATAACATTTTTTTTATTAAGCAAACCGCCTTTTTTTTGCTTTTAAAACTAAAGTTTATCTCACATTACAAGGATAAGCATTAAGTTGTCACAGCATCTAATCGGCGTATCAAGGCGTCGGCTATCTTTTATAGCTACGTATATCTAGAGATACCAACTATCGGCGAACTTTGAAGCCACGAGTCCACCTTGTCTTGACATGAATCGTTAAAAAATAATAAAAAACGGAACAAGGTCAATTTATGTCGGGACTTATTTATAAACCTATTTTGTGCAATAATGGCTGACAAAGTTTTCACTTTTACAAAAAAAAAAAGTAAGTGCAGAGGATACAATCAAAACGTTCACATTATGATCTCACACGTGACTGTGGTAAATGCGTATGATTCAATACCTGGTTCAATTAATTACAGTGCAATCCCAGTATTAAATAGATTAATATTGCTTTTATTTTATAAATAATGAACTCTATCTATGTATCCTATATTCAACAATTCAAGGCTAGCGAAGCGAGGTGCTTTATAATGGCGCATTCAATTTAAACTAATTAGATAAAGTCCGCAAGAACAGGATTTTCTAAGCAAACTTCTCCAGTATATTTAAAGTTAAGCCAAGACTAATGATTTTCAAGTGAAGAAAAATTTACACTGACAAGGCGAGAAGAATAACTAAGCTTTTCAACGTCCATATTTCATAAAAAATTGTGAAAATAGCTTTAATAAACACAAAATCTATTAAACACAGTAAGTGTAAGATTTATAATCCAAATTGAAGCTTTTTATGTAACGTATTAACTATTTGAAGTTTTACTGAAAAAGCACAAAAAGTCTATTAACTAACTAATAAATTCACGGGTTAATATTCAATGCTTTTATAATATTCAGGTACTTGTAGAATGTAAATTGTCTGTAAATGAGCAATGCCCCAAAGTCGGACTGACCACTGCATTTTTCCAGGTTCCAAAAACAAGTGTCACTTGACACATTCACTCTATCACAAGACACATATTATTTTGATTCTAAACCTTATGAATGTCATTTTAAGGTTGAAATACTGTTGCTTACATGTGTTTTCTTCGAAAAATATGTTATTTAAAATTCAAGAAGGTGCGACTTCAAAATGCTTACGAGTGACAAATACCATACCAATGACCATCAAAGTAACGGTGAGAACATTCAAGAAATAAAAACACCTTTATGTATATCAGTCATAAATATTATTTTCGAATGAACACGTAGTTAAAATATAGTCTAAATGTTTATTTATGCATTTAAATGCTGTTAAAATTTAACTTGTAAGAACCAGGTAAGAACGTTGTCAGCTCGAATAGCTTTATTTATTGATTTTAGTAGTAATTGATACATATACCTAATTATTTTTGTGGTATCTAAATATAGTTTTTGTGGTAGCTACCCATGAGGTCTATGAATCTTGCCACCAACCGAACGACAGCCAAAAGAATAGATTTGATTGTATGCCCACTGAGAATCGAAACCGGGACCTCTAGATTTGATACCTATTTGGTATGGGAGTTACCTTACCTAGACCACGTAGGTGGTTATTGTACACATTTTCCGAGTAAATATCCCAAGTTACTGTTAAAAATGACTTTGTTCAATTCAACCTTTATATCATTTCATAGATCGGTATGAAACCTTCTTCAAAACCTTCTAGTGTTTCCACAGCATCCATCAAATTTAAGACCAATCTTAAGACCTTGTAAGCCTCCTAGTTGACGTATCTAATCTGAAATCAGGAGAGCATTCGACACGAGTGATAAACTTAAAAATGTCACTGATTACTTTTGAATATTACCTAAAATCTAGATAAATATCCATTTTTTACACCAGCTCATATGTTAATACATAGATACTTACCGTCTTGTTTTGGAAATTATAAATTTTTACATTTATCATGACTTCGCAGGAAAGTTTAATAATTTAGTTATTTCAATTGATTTTTATGTAGTGGCCGTTCCCTTTTAGATTTCGCCAATGACAAGTTTTAATAATGTATATGTTTCGCTCTTGGCACAGCGGTCGTGGTCACGTTGAGGTATCCACGCCAGTGGTAGAGGCGGACACAGCTTGCAGCACGATCTCCCGCCATCTCTCCCGGTTGGTATAGACTGTCTGGCACAGACACGCGGTTTCCCACAACGGATTTCACTTGGTCAGTCCAGCGCATCGGTGAGTTGCCACCTGCCTGGTATCCTCGACTTTGCCCGCAGACGTCCGACCGACGTCTCGGTCGCATACTGTAACATAATAAGTATTTATACTTGACACCTTGATACTGGACCTACAACAACCAAAACAAAACAATTTAATGTTTTGTTTTGGTTGTTGTACGCACGTACCTAAACATAGCATTGCATGTGAATTCATTTGTTAATAACTATTTATAATAATTCATTATTACATACCTTTTGTTAGTTACACCTATTACTATTTTTAAAATGGTTTGTAAATTTGTGGTATTTGTTAGTGTTTGATAAAGTTCGAGGTCGCCCGCTAATAACTGCGACACAGTCCTAGACTAATGTAATTATTAACGTAAATTATGTTCTATACCTATTTGTAGCACAAAATAAAGGTTATTTAGTTATTAAGATAGATAGAAAAATATTGGAAAAAATTAACTCGGCCACAAGTGACTTAAGTCTCGGTAGCTCAGCGGTTAGAGCATTGGACCGGATTTCCAAAGGTCGCGGGTTCGATTCCCGTCTGAGAATTCACTTGTGGCCGAGTAAATTTTTTCCAATATTTTTCTATTTAAAATTTACCATAAGTATAAAAATAGCATTGAAAAATGCAAAAAATTACAAAATCAAAATATATTAAGATAGAGTCAAGATACATCGTTCTCATGTTCTCACTGTAGCTTTTTCTTGATAGTTTGATACTGGTAATATGACTACAAAGTCTGCAAACCGAAACTATTTTAAAAAAACCGACTTCATAAAGTCAAAAATTACTCCAAAAGTTTTATTTTTACTTTTTGAAGTCAGTTCTTTTAAAAAAGTTTTTATTTTACAATTTTTAGTTACATAATGTGCCGTTACTTACTCTAAAAATCAGCCCATACACAACACTGATGTCATCTAGGTAAACGATTACTTGCAAAAACGTAAATTATATTTTTCAGGGTTTTGAAAAAACTACTAGCCAGATCTCCGTAAAAATTAATTGGGACCACACTTGAACTATGTTCTTTAAGATAAAAAAAGAATTATTAAAAAAAGAATTATTAAAAAACTGACGACGTTATATTAAAACATATATAAACAAATAAAAAATATATATACAGTCGACTTGAGAACCACCTACTTCTTTTGAAGTTGGTTAAAAAATACCTATTCATGACTAATGAAAAAGATAAAGAAACAACAATCGTTTGCATAGAGCCAGAATTTATATTAGTCACATTGCAACTTATTTTACTTGCCAACTTAAGACTGAAGATTTTGTAATTTTTGCATTTTTCAATGCTATTTTTATACTTATGGTAAATTTTAAATAGAAAAATATTGGAAAAAATTGACTCGGCCACAAGTGAATTCTCAGACGGGAATCGAACCCGCGACCTTTGGAAATCCGGTCCAATGCTCCGGTAAATTTTTTCCAATATTTTTCTATTTAAAATTTACCTTAAGACTGACGACACACCAAAGTGTAAAAAGAAAATAATAATCATGAATTTTGAAAAAGAACAAACGACAATCTATTTTACGTCAAGCTTGATCATTAACCCCCGACGCAGCGCAAAGAGGGGTGTTATAAGTTTGAAGCCTATGTCTGTCTGTCTGTCTGTACGTATGTTCATAGAGCCTAAACGAATCAAGCGATTTCAATGCGGTTTTTTTTAATTGAAAGCTAAATTAATCGAGATGGTTCTTAGCCACGTTTGATGAAAATCCATCCGGCCATTTATGGAGATGGTCAACTGCCCGCCGAAACGGTAAAAGATACAAAGGTGGCGCTTTGACTAAAATAATGTACACCCTGGACAAATTTAGGTACAGCAAAAAAATACAAAATGGCGGCAAAAACAATTTGTCTTTCTGTATATAAATATTCGTAGTGCCTAAACGAATTAAGCGATTGCAATGCGGTTTTTTTAAATTTTGTTTGTAATTTATAAAGGATGAAATAAAAATAAAAATTTAACATTTTAAAACCCCCCGACACAAAAAAGAACTTAAAAAAAAAAAAAAATCTCTCTCGGTCGGGGGACCCCCAACGTATAAACCCTTTTAGTACTTCTCTTTTTGTGGTATTTAGTTCTACATTCTACATCCCAGAAAATGTAGATACAGTCACGTGCAATGACATAGAAACACTAAGCAACCTTGTCACATTACAATAGAATGACATTTTGGGGACTGAGAGAGCTTTTTTCCGTGTGCGTGAATGCGATAAAGTTGTAAAGTTTATACATCTAACTGCTCGTGACTGTACTAAACCACTCCGTCTTACATCAGTGGTGTTGACGCGGTCAGTCACCAGCTGTTCGGTGTAGTCACTCGTCAAATCCCGTTGTTTTCCTCGTTTGTTACACGTCCATTCAGACTTGCCGCCGGAAAAATCAAGTAAATACTATACTGCTAATTACTAGGGCACGATGTGTGTCATTGACACATATCAATATGCTAGTTATTATCAAATGAAATACCTAATACGGATAATAACGCGTTCCATTTATTGCAACACCTTTAGTTTTTAAGATTGTGTGTTATTCCGTTTTGAGATTTACGGGATGTCATCCCATGGCCGCGGATCTCACTGCCGCAATATCGGGAAAACAAAAAAAACTGCGTTAAAAAAAACCGACTTCAAAAACTAAAAAGCAAAAATAAGCCTTTTGGAGTCGGTGGCAGCCAAGACATTCTACTTTAAGCTCCTATTCTTTTATTTTTCTTGCCTTGGCTGGCACCGACTCCAAAAGGCTTATTTTTTGCTTTTTAGTTTTTGAAGTCGGTTTTTTTTAACGCAGTTTTTTTTTACTTTTTAGTGTCTGTAATAGGCTGTTTTGTAAACTAGCAGCAGGATTTTTCTAGATTAGATAATGTTTCATGTACATTATAAACAAAATTATCGTAAATACTACATCGCCCATGTCAACAAAGAAATGAAATATATAAAAATGCTCATTACATAAAAAGTACTGGGTCAAACTAAACCAAATTTTTATGGGACCAATTGGCAACTATTCTGCATCGAACAAAAAAAGAATCATGGAAATCGGTTCAGAAATCTCGGCGTAATCGGTGTACATACATAAAAATATATATATATATACCAACCGAATTGAGAACCTCCTCCTTTTTAGAAGTCGGTTAAAAAATTAACACTATCCAACTAAACCAAAAAGTCACGAAATTAGTTGACATTTCTAAAAATTACACGCATGCAAAAATCTTAAAAGAGATTGATTAACATAATCTAAAAATTATATTATTTGCATTCTATTTGCATTTTCATTCATATCAGCATAAGTGTTGTATTGGTAAAATAATACACTTTTCATTTTTCTGAAGGATGAGCGGTTTTGCCAAAGTTTTACTCGAAAGGGAGCAAAACGAAAAATTGAAAAATTACGGGAAAAATTAGCCATCTTGACGCTGTGATTGGGATAAAATTTTTGCAAATTTAATTATCTTGGTTTATTTAGGTAGGTAGTTGTTTGTTCGTTCAAAAACGCATAATTTATATATGTCTTTTAGATCAAAAAGGGAAAAAAGTCCCAAACCCAATGTGCAGTTTTAACAAGCACAACTTTTTCGAAATAGCTTTACCTTAACTGAGTCTAATTACAAATAAAAAAATTAAAAAAAAAAAAAAAAACTAATTAGTCGGTCTCTTAAATAGTAAATCGTGCTTTGCTATTTAAGAGACCGATAAAAATCGGACTTAATATTATTGATCGTGTGTATATTCTTCATTATTCAAAAACACTTCCCTTGAAATAACTCCTTTTTTCAAACCGAGTTTTTTTTTTTTTACAACGGGGAGATTCTTTGCTTTCATCATACTGATGCTAAGTCTTGATAAGGCTGAATATGGAAGCGAGCCTCTCACGGAATCCTCAACCACTGAGGAACTGGCTATCTTATCACTAACTGCCGGAACACAACAATGCTGAAAACATTGTTATTATGGCGTCAGACTTAGATAAGATGGTGGTAGCCAGCCAGGCGTACAACAAGTCCTACCACCAACCAAACCGTATATAAATTGTACCCCCGCTGGGAATCGAACCCGGGACCCCTGGGTCTGATACCGGTTGTTGTTACCACTAGACCACAGAGACGGTTAATAATTAATAAAATTACTTAGTTAAAACCATTTTGCCTATCGTTGACATTATCAAAAAACTAGAAGTAAAATCGGACATGACGAGTGTCGAACACAAGACATACGTATATCAAGATAAGATTAAACCCATATCAAGAAAAAATACTCACGTAGATACTATAGTTAATATACAGGTTAGGTTACTATATTCGTTAAAACAATAATCATTTGTCGTAAACATAACATACATTTGATGAAAACAATCAAAGGCAGTTTTCTGCAAAGTGAAATGCAAGATAATAGAATTTCAAGATTCAAAATTTCTACTACTATTTTTTTTTTTATAAATATACAATCACACCAATTATCTAGTCCCACGTTAAGTTTCATGAAGAACTTGTGTTATAGATACTAGATAACGGATAAACATACTTATATACTCTTTTTTTTGTAAATACATACATAATATACATATTAAACACCCAGACCAAGACAAATACACATGTTCTTGCACACAAATATTTGTCTTGTCCGGGGATCGAACCCGGGACCTCTGGCGCAGAAGGCGGGGTTAGTACCCCTGCGCCAAACAGGTCGTCAGCAACTATGCAACTAGTATTATGAATATCTTCCATTATCAATACGTCATCGTCATTCATGTGTCATTCATAAGTTTACGTTTGATTCATAGCTTCATAGTATTTTTAAAAGATTCAAAGGGACAATCATTATAAACAAAGAAACACAATTGATAAGATTATTATCATTTTCAATTACGCACATAAGTCAGGAAAAGTTTTGTTAGTTTCTATTTTTTGTTGTTGTTTACGAAAATTTTACAATCTAAGTAACCTTTTTTGAGGTCTTCAGTGCAAAAGATTGTATTAGATTTGTGAGATAACAGATATATTATTGTCAATATTAATTAGAACTCACATATACAACTAATTATTAAAAGAAAAAAATGATTTTATAATGGTCAGTCTTGTAACTTTTGATAGGAAAACAGAACATGTATAAAATTGAAATACGTAAGTAGATGTTAGCTTTTCTTTCAAAAACATCTCGTTTATGTTTCATCATAAGATGATTCAATATAATATGAGAGTGATGTCTAAGAAAAGCTTATATTTTCCTTTTTTTTTAGTTTTCTTAGTATCTCAATTTTCTCGATCTTTATATGGTTTAGCAATAAATTATTTGATTTGATTTTGAATGTTAAGGTAGCCGTAGCCGCTTATAAGTATTAGCAAAATATTTAAATAAGTTCGTAGGCTCGTAGCGTAACTACGATTCAAAATATAGGTACGATGATACACCATTGTCTTCATGAATTCGGTTACAAAAGAGTAATTTATTAACTTCAGAAGCGCTTGTTGACAAATACGTGTCTGTTAAAAGTCGTCAGAAAAAGATTTAAAGTGGGTAATTGGAGCACTTGATTTTCACTGTATGCTTCCGTTAAGTGCCTGCGGCCGTATGCTCTTCCTTTTTTCCAACGCTAGGACGTCATTATGTGTCTTCTTCTTCTTCTTAGACTAATTTAATAATTTGTGTTCATTTATTACTCATGTTTAACTTCATCATCTAGGTAGATGCAACTGAAACTTAATGGTTGCTATTAGATACCTACCGTAACATGAATGAATTCTTAACGTCATTGCAGTTTAAAACTTCGAATTATGGCTGAACGTTACGTTAATTACGGTCCATCGGCTGCCGCCGCCGGCCAGGCCCCTCGTGATGCAATCAAAAGATAGTTGAATAATCGAGAGCACATGCAGCCCGGTAGTGGCACGTAATATTCTTTCTCGCGGGCTCCAAATTGAGAATGTCGAGGTGCATAGCCGCTGGCTGCGCCGTACTCGCTACCAGATGACGCCACGAATATGTAGTAGAAATAGGGTCAGTGCTGTGTCGTTGATCCGAGCACAGACTGCGACCGTGTGCAGCGGGGGGCGCAGCCCCGCGCCCCGCGCCCGGCGCCTCGCTCGCTGTGCGGCAGGCTTCCTCACCCGCCGCGACTCCACCAGAGCATTCCGCTTCCGACGCGAGGGCGAAGCGCACGCCCGTAACCTAAACGACCGCGACCGACGCGCCGCGCGCCCGCGGCTAGTGAAACCGCCATGTTTGACGTTTTCGGCTCCGTCAAGGGGCTCCTGAAACTCGACTCCGTCTGTATCGACAACAATGTGTTCCGTTTACATTACAAAGCCACCGTGATCATCCTGATTACGTTCTCGCTGCTCGTCACGTCGAGGCAGTACATCGGCGACCCCATCGACTGCATCGTTGACGAAATACCGCTCGCCGTCATGGACACCTATTGCTGGATATACTCGACTTTCACCATCCCCAACCGGCTGGTGGGCCGCGTGGGCAAGGACATGGTGCAGCCCGGCGTCGCCTCGCACGTCGACGGCCAGGACGAAGTTAAATACCACAAATACTATCAGTGGGTGTGTTTCGTGCTGTTCTTCCAAGCTATCCTGTTCTATATTCCTCGTTACTTGTGGAAAACGTGGGAAGGTGGCCGTATCAAAATGTTAGTGCTGGATCTCAACTGCCCGGTCGTGGGTGAGGATTGCAAGTCGGACCGTAAGAAATTGCTCGTCGACTACTTCCATACGAATCTGCACACGCAGAACTTCTACGCGTTCCGCTTCTTCATATGCGAAGTGTTGAACTTTATCAACGTAGTTGGACAGATATTCTTCATGGACTTCTTCTTGGACGGCGAGTTTTCCACCTACGGAGCCGACGTAGTGCGTTTCACTGAAATGGAACCGGAGGAGCGCGAGGACCCGATGGCTAGAGTGTTTCCTAAAGTGACAAAATGCACCTTCCACAAATACGGTCCTTCGGGAAGCGTGCAGAAGTTCGACGGGTTGTGTGTATTACCGCTAAACATTGTCAACGAGAAAATCTACGTGTTCCTGTGGTTCTGGTTCGTGGTTCTGTCGATCCTGAGCGGTATCTCGCTGCTGTACCGGATGGCGGTGGTGGCGGGGCCGCGCGTGCGCCTGTACTTGCTGCGCGCGCGCAGCCGCCTCGCCCCGCAGGATCAAGTCGAGTCGGTCGCTCGCAAGCTGCAGATCGGCGACTGGTTCGTGCTTTACCAGTTGGGAAAGAACATCGACCCTCTGATTTATAAGGAGCTGATGGGTGAACTAGCGGAGAAATTTGAAGGGAAGGACACTGTGTAGTGGCGTGGTCAGTGGAAAGTGGACTTTGGGTCGTCCGTGTGACGTGTAGGGACCGCGGTGGCGGCGCGGCAGGTAGCCGCGCCCGCGCCGCGGCCAGCGGCCGGCGCGCACAAAGAGCGCTCGGGGCTGCACGCCGACATTCCAATACCGAAGCCCCACGCGGGGAACGACCTCCGCCGGGCCGCAGCCATTGTATTCTAGAACGCTTAACTTTTATCGCTACTGAAACTATGATAGTCGTTATAAACTCTTCCAAACGCAACACGTCGACTGAGCCGCGCATGCGCGGATGCATTTAGATTACCTTCTTGGGGCCCATCTATAAAATAGTCCTAGACGTAGTTAGATCTCGAGCCTTCGTTTTGTATTTTATAATTATTTGTGTGCGAGTGCGAAATGTTGAAGGGACGTCTCATTGTGATATGTAATTATTATTATAATTAATCTAAATTAAGTGTTTAACGTGTACAAGGTTGATCGATTGGACGGCTGATTATTCCTAAGTTAGATAGGTAGTTTATCTACTAGTTGTTATCGAATGTTTAACTCGATACGATATTGTATAAAGCAATAACTACTAATGTTAAGAGATCAATTATTCGATTGCGATCCTGTCAATACTGTAATTTTTACTATTTGATAGCTATGAACTTTTTATACTGACGAAATTAGGTCGACTACCTACTGTTAATATTTTCTGAATATATTTACTGCCATCTACTAATTAGTATTATTTATCAGTCAAACATTCCACGAGCTAATCTTTGAACAACAAAGATTCATTCCATGATGAGTAAAATAAAAGAGCTGCTTTAACACCAGACAACGTGCTTTGTTCTTCAAGTTGCTACTACTAGCGCCATCTGTGCAGCGGGCGCGCAACTGCACGATGATTAGGCGTTTCACACTGGTTTATCTTTTTGTTTTTCTGTTGATAAGGTTATTTAAATGTAAGTCTACATGCAGTTCTTGTGTAGTGAGATGAACCGGTTTGGTGTACCCTCCGACATCAATCACCCCACGCTAGCGAGCGCGGCAAACAAAGAGGATGGAACAATTTATTTATTTACAACGTCACACCTGCGGGTTGCGGGCCAGGTAAATAGACACCCCACCAGGGCGGACGTCTACATTCCATAGAGTTACTTAGTTCCTTGCAAGACTCCATTCATTGATAAAGAAAAGAAGAAAAAAGTTTGGAATCAAAAACCAAAAGAACAAATTGCAAAGTAAGCTTAATTTCTACGCTATATTTTTTTAATAGTTCGACGACCTGTTTGGCGCAGAGGTACTAACCCCGCCTTCTGCGCCAGAGGTCCCGGGTTCGATCCCCGGACAAGACAAATATTTGTGTGCATGAACATGTCTATATGTCTTGGTCTGGGTGTTTAATATGTATATTAAGTATGTATTTACAAAAAAAAAGTATATATATGTATGTTAAACCGTTATCTAGTATCCATAACACAAGTTCTTCATGAAACTTAACGTGGGACTAGATAATTGGTGTGATTGTATGCGAATATTTATTTATTTAATAGTACCCTCCAGTTTACTGTTTTCAATGCCTAGTATCATTTAAAAACCATGAAATACCTACTTGTAATATTTCTAGATCTTATGAAATTGAAGTAGTTTTGTCACCAAACCTTTTGTGTCATGAACACATACATTTACAGGAGTGCACTTAGGTCTTGCTTATTGCTTATTTATATACATTCCGTTAGTTTCAACTACAAGTTTAAAAGTTGTCGGTGATTAGTTATCGCTGTTATTAATTACGCAATCAGAATGACATTCATCTGTACCCCGAATCATTACTATAATATATTCACGGACAGATAAGTTTTAACAAATTTTGTGTAAGTGTGGCGAATAATTGCTCCTTATTCGTTATGTACAGAATAATTGATGTTATTTTCATTAACACACAGTGATAAGAAACGATATGCTGTTTTACAGCTTGTTATCCCGAAGCTCTTTTAATGTTTAAAGAATATGGTCACTTGACAACCGCAATTTATCAGAATACCCACATCGACAAATTTAACAAATTGTAATTTAATTTTTAATTTAATTTAATTCTTTATTTAGATAACAGAGATCCATAGGCGTTAGTAATAAATAAAGCTATAAACATTGCAAATAGTCAAAATTTAAAAAAACAACAATACATACAAATTCTGTTAGTAAATCAATTTTCAAACCAAACCCCTTTTTTACCATTTCATACAAATTTCATCGGCAAAACTACGTTTTAGTATGGATAGGTAAGTAAAGACTTGATTTGTTTTATTTTATTTTTAATAATAACTTGGCTGGCATTTGACACCATCGTGCTTAACAAACAGGATGTGGTCTAAGGTGTTGCATACTTTGTCCAGGAAATGCCTATTCACTCTCGCCTTGAAGAAGCCAAGGTTGTAGGAATCGGGGAACACATGATCAGGCACACTTGATTTGCCATTTTAAATCTTTAACAGGGTCTGACTAAAACCCTCAAGTTATGGGGTACCTAAGAAAAAACAGAGTTGTAGAAGTCTGAATCCAAAAAAAATAAAAGACGTGCCAATTATTGAAAAAAAAATTGACAGTAGGTTGAAGTAGGTTACAAAAAAGTTGGTTCCAACAGCTTGAGGTGACAAGACTGGAGAAAAGTCAGGTAAAGTTGATTTTTTCTATAGTATTTATCTACGAAAAGTTAGTGAATGCATAATTTTAAAAACTATTCTCACTAATGTAGGAATAGTTACCTGTGTTCACTTCCCGCAGACACAGGAAATAGCAAGATTATCAATCATGTTTACACTAGTACTTCTTCCATTCATTACTTTTTCTATTGGCAATGAGGGAAATTTAAGTTCGAAAAGTCGAGCTATCATTCTTTGAATAGTATAAAGTTGTTGCATTAAATGAAACAATTTACTCTGAACAATGAACAATTTGAATAAAAACATTTACATCTAATATTTACAAACAGAGTGAACGAAAGAAGTATAATATATGCCATTTAAAACTGAAAATCGATTCCAGTCAAAATGTTGTAAAGAGAAAATTCAAATGATCCAAGTGTTTCTTTTTATTTTTCCAACCAAAAGTTTGCTTTCTAACAACTTACATTTAGGTACATACAAACTTTTGAGCTCGTATGTTTTGACGAACTATTGATATTTCCCAGACTTATTTGCGGTACGAGAGCATCCCGGCAAACAGTCGATTCCTGGAACTGCCTTACCTGACCAGGGCTTAAGTCCATCCACGCCTGTCCCTTTTGCTCCTACTTAACTTAATTACGAGTAAAAGAGAGAGATGTAAGACAATAAAGGACTCTTCTAAAAAAAACAGCTGAATGAGACACCGTCTTTTGTTGTTTGCCAATTTTAATTACAAGCAATAACATTCAGTCTAAAGAAAGCGTTGCTAATGACAGCTAAATGACTTCGCAAATAATTTCTATTTGTAGAAAACGGATAGACTTTATAATTAATATTGGTGTGATAATTCTAGACTGTAAACTAACTGTTCAACCATGTAGTAATGTTCTGAGACCTAAAGCATTGCCTGGTTTTTTTTTTTAATTTTTTTTATAATAAGTGGCCAGGTATTTGACCACCATCGTGCTTAATAAACAGTATGTAATTGAAAGACAACATTCTATACTATCAAAGCAACGAAGTTCTCATCTATACTCTTCATTATGAAAGTTAAAGTGAAATAACAATAACTACTAATAGGTTTTTAAACTAACTAATCAAAAGAAATACAGTTTTCAGAATCAAAAACAAAATGTTTAATTACCTACTTGAAAAATCATTAAGGGTTTTGTAGTTTTGTAGTTTTTTTTATTATTTAGTAGTGAAAATCCTAACTAATATTATAAATACGAAAGTGTGTTTGTTTGTCCTTGCTTCACGCCCTAACTAAGCAACCAGTCGTCTTGATTTTTGGCATAGAGTTAGTTGAAAAGACTGAGAGTAACATAGGCTAGTTTTATCTCGATATTCCCACAGGAACGGGAACCACGCGGTCGGAAGCTAGTATTAATAATAAATGGATTTATCATAATCATATACATAACACAATCATGCAACTTAAGACAAATACGCAAAAATATTGGAAGTATTTCAGTAATTTTAGGAGAAATTTTCCAATTGTACCTGACATAGCTACAATCGGGGAACTTCCCGTCGGTCCAGTTTCAGTCAGTCAGTACTGAGTTTTTTTGAGAAACGATTATATAAAAAGTAATCCATCATCAGCCTGTGGACGTCCACTGCTGGACATAGGCCTCTCCTAGCTAACGCCTGTTGTGGCGTTCATAGCAGGCTATTAGCCTACTGCTACCTCGCTCTGGCCAGACAGGCTGGTAGAGGGTTTGTTTCAAGTTTTCCTTCTCTCGCACAGGTGTTCAATGCGTCGAGCCTCTTAGTAGACTCTTACGACATCCCAGGCATGTAAGGGAGTGGTGACACTTGTATTCTTAGGCCGTCACCACACGCCACGAAAAGTAACGCGGTTATAGTAATGATTTATTATTTAAATAAAATACCTATTACTGTTCTATTATTTGTGAGATAAACGTTTTCTACAAATCTATAAATGTTTGAAATATCGCTCCCTAAAAGAACTTTACTCGTACCCGCTATTACTAGCGCAAGTAGCATTGCTCGTTGTCGGGATATTTACTTAAATCGAGTAAACGACAATTATTTCATCAATTTGTTATCGATTATTCTTAATCAATGTCTTTATCGTGCCAGGACCTTGCCATTCGCTGACTCGAGATGACTACGGCATGCCAGTGACAAAGAATAATACACTTTACACTGACTAGCTCAGGAAGAACGTTGTGATTTCTATCGATACGACAAAGCGTTTGAGTAATAAATTAGTATTGTAATGTACAGTCAACAGCAGATACGACTTTACATTCGACGAGATACGAGACGACGACGACGTAAGGGCTCTCTCAAGGTCAAAATGTAAATCTGTAGCTGCTGTTGACTATACATTTTACAATGTACTCATCTATTTATACATTGATTTTTATTTATCTCTATAAAAACAAATAAGAAAATGAAAGGAGACTTTGGACCGGATTTCCAAAGGTCGTGGGTTCGAGTCCCATCTGAGAATTCACTTGTGGCCGAGTTCATTATTTCAATATTTTTCTATTTAAAATGTATTTTAAGTATAAAAACAGCATTGAAAAATGAAAAAAATCAATAATTATAAATTACTAGCGGATCCTCGCGGTTTTACCCGCGTGGTGCCCGTTCCCGTGGGAATATCGGGATAAAATATAGCCTATGTCACTCGGGAGAAATGTAGCTTTCTAATGGTCTAAGAATTTTCTAAATCGGTCTCGTATTTCCTGAGATTAGCGCGTTCAAACAAACAAACTATTCAGCTTTATAATATTATAGTATAGATATTGTATAAGTATAGATTGGCTGTTGCATCTTAATCGATCGTTAAACATCTGAAAAGATGTTTCTTTCGAATGCAAGGATATTTCTAGCATTGATGTGACAACGCTGGCCTACAGCGTATTAAAAATATAAAAGTATTGGAGAATTTCGTCGGTGGACCGCAAGTCTCGGTGGCTCAGTAGAGCATTGGACCGGATTTCCAAAGGTCGTGGGTTTGATTTCCATCTGAGAATTCACTTGTGGCCGAGTTAATTTTTTCCTATATTTTTCTATTCAAAATTTATAATAAGTAAGAAAATGGATTTCAATACTGTTTTCTAGTCCTTTTTAGGGTTCCGTTTCCTAATGTTTGTCTGTCTGTCCGTCCGTTCGTATGTCACAACTTCTTTATTTATTCCCTTAATCTTTCATATAATAAAAGATTAAGGGGGCTTCCCATACATGGGACTGAAACTGAAAGTTTTTTTTTGATCAAACCTATAAAACGATTTTTCCTTAAAGTCAACCGTTTGAAATATGTCCACTTCCAAAGTAGTAAAATGTGCCCCCCCCCCCGCCCCCCCTCTCCCTCTAGCTTTTAAAATAAGAAAGTGAAAAATCTAAATAAATATTTGCTGTAGATCTAAATAAAAACTTTCAATTCAATGAAATATACCCGTAGTAAGTAGTTTTAGAGATATAGAACATTTTCCGTAATCACAAATATAACTTTGTTATTTATACTAACACTATAAAAACCAAAGTTATTTTTGCAGATGAAAAATGAGTGGTATTTTGACTACGGAACCCTATACTGCGCGTGGCCCGACACGCACTTGGCCGATTTTTTGCTAGAAACAATCTGGATAATTCCAATTGCAATCGTTCTTTTAGAGAGGTTTGTTGTTGCATTTCACCAGATTTCCCCGTAAACAGTGTAGATACGCCGTGTGTACCTACGTCTTTTTTCTTAGTAAAAGAAAACTCTCTTAATTATCTTTTTACGAAAACAAAACTCAAAGTGGTCGTAGAAAATTCAAAGAGTCTTCGTTCCATTTTAACATGGAATTTTCATCGTTACAATGGAGACCTACGGAAATACGTATTTCATTTTCATAGTATGGAAAATAGACAAGCATAGTAATCTTCTATTTAGAAGGAACAGCCACATGAAATAAGTTTTTTTTATTATTTCCAAATCTCTCGAAAGCACCGAGGACTTGGACGAATTACCAAGGAGCTTGGTAGCGCACTGTGGCGCAGGCGTTATCGTTATAGCGTGTTCGAACTGCAAAGATGACTATTAAGCAACAACGAATGACGATGTCATATAGACAAATATTTAAATAACATTCTTCATTCACAAACAAAAAGCTCATACAAAAATAACCAGAGCATTTTCTGAAATATTTCGTGCCTGTCGCTGTCTAACTCCAACTCTGAAAATTCCAAGATTTTCAACTTAATTTAGTTCATTGAAATAAAAGAACTTTTACGGATATCAAACGCGCTATATTTTCACGAACTAAGTTGTAATTGTCCGTATTTTTAGGTTTTTTAGGGGTTTTTTGATTTTCCCGACGTTTCGGCACCTTTACAGCTGCCGTGGTCACGGGATGACTGAACTAAAACAACTTTTACGGATATCAAACGCGCTATATTTCCACGAACTAAGTTGTAATTGTCCGTATTTTTAGGTTTTTTAGGGGTTTTTTGATTTTCCCGACGTTTCGGCACCTTTACAGCTGCCGTGGTCACGTTTAATTTAGTTCTTTTGAATAAGGTGTTTCCACATAAACGTTCGATTATATATCTGAGAAAAAAAAACCTTTTTTCGTTCTGTTCAACTATACCGTTCAACTGAAAACCGATCAACTAGTTTACTTCCCAAGAGCTCAACTAGGTATTTGGTTGATCGGATGGGAAATAAATGAGTAAGCTATTTTTATGACTAACGGGACAACTTCATACTTATGTATTCAATTTTATACAGGTACAGGTACTGTACACAGGCATGTCTTTTATTCAACAAAAAGTACCTACTTAGGTTTTTTAAACTTCCCGTGAATTAAATATTCGTTGTTAATCTACTACTTTTGTGTCTTGGGTCTTACCCCCATAATAATTAAATATATATGGGCTGTTTCTTGGTCCCGTTCTTTGTGTCAGTTAGATTCGTATTATACTGAGTATTGAATATAACTTTTTTTTCTTCTTTATTTGTCTCTAATCTAATTGTTGACAAGTGACTCTAATTCTAATTCATTTGGAAAGTTTTCTGTCATGTTATGTTCAGACTATTATGTTTTTTTTTTTTTTTTTTTTTACAGTAAATAGGCTTACTCTTGGCTTATATCTGAATCGTTAGATTAAGAAGAGGCCTAAGATGGAGCGAGCTTGCCTAGAAAAAGCCTATTCACTCGAGCTTTAAATGTACCAGGGTTGTAGACACCCGAGAATACAGACGCAGGCAGGGAATTCCACTCTCTGGCTGTGCGCATAATAAAAGATGAGGAAAAGCGCTTTGTACGCAGACGAGGTATATCAACCAGGTAGGGATGATAGCATGCGGTACGTCTGGATTCCCGGTGGTAAAAGGAGCTGGCGGTATGAGCGCATGCAGCTCAATAGCACACTCTCCGAAGTACAATCTGTAGAACACCGATAATGAAGCAACTCTTCGTCAATGAGGGAGACTGTGGAGCTTGTTGTTCACCAGATTATCATCCCCAATGAGTTTTCTGGCTCTGCGTTCCACCGAGTCGAGTGCGGCCAGCTGGTATTTTGCTGAACCATCCCAAAGGTGGGAGCAGTATTCCATGCACGGACGAATTTGTACTTTATATAACATAAGAAGCTGTTCCGGCGTGAAATACCGCTTAAGCCTATTTAAGATGCCCAGCTTTTTTGCCGCAGTCTGATCTTTCAACTCGATGTTATCGCCGAAGTTGAGACCTGATGACAACTTCATGCCAAGAAGTTCAAGATTCTCAGTGATTGGTATAGTTGTACCGCGGAAAGTAAGAGTCATGTCGAAGGACTCTTTTTGGCGGAGAATAAACACGCCTGTGTTTTGGCAGCGTTAAAACTGACCAGATTGTTGTCACCCCAATGGGAGACAAGACTTAAGGTCGAGTTAGTCCGCTCAGCCATGGCCTCTCTTAAAGAACGAGATTCCTCCCCGCTGACTTTTGCGTTGGATAAATATCTCTCCGTAACCGTGCTGTCATCTGCATACCCAACAATACCGGGCACAAGCAGGTCATTAATATGCAGCAGGAATAAAGTCGCGGAGAGAACAGATCAATGACTACACGTATTGACCGTTCACTCAGAAAATCAGAGACCCAGTCGCAAAAGTCAGCAGAGATACCGTATGATGGAAGTTTGCTTAACAAGCTAACGTGCCAGACCCGGTCGAAGGCTTTCGAGATGTCGAGTGACACGGCGAGAGCTTCGCCATGTTTCTCGATAGCCTCGCCCCAGCAATGCGTAACGTACACTAGAAGA
Source organism: Chrysoteuchia culmella (assembly GCA_910589605.1). Classification (NCBI taxonomy): domain Eukaryota; kingdom Metazoa; phylum Arthropoda; class Insecta; order Lepidoptera; family Crambidae; genus Chrysoteuchia; species Chrysoteuchia culmella. The sequence continues at coordinate 24,377,346 of OU342642.1, read as the reverse complement.
TCCCCAGTTGAGCGACCCTGGCGAAAGCCGTACCGTAATTATGTTCTGATCCCAAGATTTGCTAGCAAGTTCCTTATCGTAGGGCTGAGTAAACTGGTAATGTTGCTGTTATAAACTTGTATAAGAAAGAACCATATCGCCTCTTTGTTAATCTAAAATAATTAGTTAAGGAAGAGCGGAGTCCCCAAACATAGGCTATATTCGCTTCAATGGAGGCTCCAATCACCATTTAATTATTGGCAAAGTGCTTTTACTCAATAGAATTTTATTATTTTTATTATTATTTTATTGTAGGACGGACCAAAGAGTATCTACTCGTACCTCTTAAGTTAAGTTTATATTAGAATAAAGTATATTCTAACTTTGAGTTTGAAGAAATTATACCAGTATTGCTACTTCGTGAAAACAGATCTTATCAACAAGTTATGACTTAACATTTTATGTTGTGATTAATTTAACGTTTTCTTATTAGGAGGAGTAACAGGGGGTAATTTCAGCTATTATGTTTTGGCACATTTTCATTTTTTCCTTTCTATATTACTCTTTAAAGTTTTAAAATTAATTCGATTTTTTTTTCATATCTCATATTATAATGTATCGGCCAGCAGCTCCGCCGGTAGGAAGCAATCGCAGTACAACATACGGTCTAATCTACGAGCACAATTACCTCACCAAGGCTGGGCTCTCTGTAATGTGCGACTGCGCACGTCACTTCCGCCGCCATTGATAATGCCTTTATTTTTGACCAGTCGCACTTTGGTCAGGTTTAGTTCACTCCATGTACTTAATTATCTATCGGCAGGCGGACATTGGGATGTCCAAATGTAGGGTTAAGTCTGCTTATCACCAACTCCATGCGACCGCGCGGATCTGTGAAGCGATAGCAAGCTTACGCCCGAAAAATACGGTATATTATATTTTCGCGCGCAGCGTAAAAAATATTATAAAATGCAAGTACCAATATTTCTCAGAGAGTGGTTTATCTGTTACGAAGTAACTATTTACTATGCTTTGGTAGCTAGTAAACACAGGTGATGCTTTAGCTCTCTTAAACTGTGGGAAGAACTACAATAAAATTACTAGTTATGCTATTTTTCTCACAATAATTTGAGTGCAATTTGGTGAAGCAAAGAAGATAACAATTTGTGGATTGCAATTTGAGGGTGTTGGAGACAAGATAACAATTTATACGGTCCAACAATTTTTTTGTATAAAAGACCATTGGCAGAATATATGGGACTCGTACTTGTTTCCTCCCACCAACAAAATATGTACCTAACTGTTGCCAATGTGATTTTTGATATAGGTATAGATATTTTTTTATGTAAGTGAATGTAATAAGAAAATATACTAGAAAAAAACCCGGTCTCATGTCTCTGAGACGGGACTTGAACCCGCACCCTAAGCAATCCGGCCCAATGCAATGCCCCAGTCCATTGGGCCGGATTCTAAATGCACAATTAAAAAGTTCTAAATATTAGGTAGTTTTTTTTGTTAATGAGATTAAAAAAATAACTTTTATAAATACATAGTGAATTCGTATGAAAATTGTAATTTACCAAGTCCTTCTCTTACAAAACATTACAAGAAAATATACTAGAAAAAAGCAACATGTCTCATGTCGCCCTGACGGGATGAGACATGTTGCTTTTTCTAGTATCTTTTCTAGTTTAATACGTATCACAGAAAAAAGGCAATATAAAATTTTAAATGAAAAAAAACAATAATAATAAATATACAAAGAACATTTTAAAACAAATTAATACTAGTGCTACGGACGTAGCTGCGTAGATGTGTACATTGTACATAGCGCTTTAAAACCTTTGAACCCTTATCATGACTCATTGCAAATCGATTTTAGTAAGTATATTATACACAATGTAATACAGAATTGTATCTTAGTTACTAAACAATAAAAATTCGTGTTATTATTTCCTTATTTTTTATTTTCTGCGGAAAAGTTGTTCTATGTCAATAAAATAAACATTGTTTAATCTTTGGGACTACCGATTTGGAAATAAGCAAAAATCTTTTTGCTTCTAATACATGTTATACATGTTGATGAACATTTTAATTTCAGTTGTGTTTCAGAGTGTCAGATGATCTTGACTTGAAATTTGCAATTCAGAAAACAACCATAATTTTTCAGAAAAGTTATCTATATCTATCTAACTTCTATATCTAATTAATATTATAAAGAGGAAAAATTTTATTGTTGTTTGTTTTCAACGAATAAACTCAAAAGTACTGAACGGATTTTGATGAAATTTGGTACACAGATAGTATAAAGCGTGGTTATGAACATAGGATACTTTTTAATAATAATAATAATAATAAAAATCTTTATTGCACACGATAAACACAAAACAAGTACAAAGAAAAAATAAATATACAGAAGAATATACAATAGGCGGCCTTATTGCTACATAGCAATCTCTTCCAGGCAACCTTGGGTGAAAGAAAACAGATAAATACGGTAATAGGGGAATGGGTGCACGAAGAAGGAGGAGAATAAGTATATATTTAAAAATAGATGGATACTGAAAGAGAGAAAATATATGATAATTTATAAGTTAGGAGAAAGAGAAAGGAAATGTCTTCTAACTTGATCACCAAAGGATTTTACAGTCTGAGCCTTTCTGATGCCCTGTAGTAGTGCGTTCCAAAGCCGGACCGCATGCACGGAAAAGGAATAGGAATAGAAGCTGGAGGAGTGCGGAGGAAATTTTAGGGTGAGGTTAGAGGAAGAACGCAAGGTACAATGTGAGGATGTGGTATGAAAAGAAAAACATTCTTTGAGATAAGATGGGGAAGTTGGTAGAAAAAGGATAGAGTAGAGAAGCTTATCCCCATATTCCCACGGGAACGGGAACCACACGGGAGAAACCACGAGCAGCCGCTAATGATTTAACAAATACACTAAGTGCGAGACAATGAATCACAGAATATTATGCTTCACGACCAAGTTTACACATAATTATTTAAATATTATTCGTTATCACGTTTCCGTGTTTCCCTCGAATTGTGGCGGAAGCCTCGCGAACTCAACGTAGGTTTGTTTATAAATATATTTGTATTCTTTATCTTGTACTTATGTTTAAGTCAGTACCTGCTTACAGACCCAGATAATATTGTAGGTATATTAAAGAACACACCAACTACTTTATGATTTTGTAATTTTTGCATTTTTCAATGCTATTTTTACACTTTTGACTCGGTAGCTCAGCGGTTAGAGCATAAAAAAATGTTTAGGTACTACGAAAAGTAGTTGGTGTTTATGGTAAGTTTTAAATAGAAAAATATTGGAAAAAATTGACTCGGCCACAAGTGAATTCTCAGCCGGGAATCGATCTCGGTAGCTCAGCGGTTAGAGCATTGGACCGGATTTCCAAAGGTCGCGGGTTCGATTCCCGTCTGAAAATTCACTTGTGGCCGAGTCAATTTTTTCCAATATTTTTCTATTTAAAATTTACCATAAACACCAACTACTTTTCGTAGTACCTAAACATTTTTTATGTGATTGAAACTTGTAACTTACATAATACTGATATTTTCCTGAAAAATAACACATTTGTTTTACTACAATGTTTTTGGCGATGAAATTTTTATTGCCAAAACTTAGAAAATATAAAAGTAACACGCAGTTCTATATATGAAACCATAATATGTTGATCGCCTTGTTTATAGACATATAGTTGACGACCTGTTTTGTGCAGGGGTACTAAACCCGCCTTCTACGCCAAAGGTCCCGGGTTCGATCCCCGGACAAGACAAATATTTGTGCATGTCTATTTGTCTTGGTCTGGGTGTTTAATGTGTACATTAAGTATGTATTTACAAAAAAAAAACCGGCCAAGTGCGAGTCGGACTCACGCACCGAGGGTTCCGTACAAACCTGTAGGTATATAAGTAAAAGTTCACCCCTCACGACAATCGAGTCATACTTATGGTATTTTTATTGCAAAATGAAATTAAAAATTTTCAAAAATATTTTTTATTATATGATGTAACAAAAATTTTACGGTTTTCGCAATTTTTCCTTTATCTGTACTATAAGACGTTATTTCGTACCAAATTTCAAGAATCTAAGTTCACGGGAAGTACCCTGTAGGTTTTGATTCCCGTGCGAGTTTCAAAATTTGCGGAAATTTGCGGCATAAACGGCTGTATCTTTTGATTGCTTTGGCTTAGAAGTTTGATTTTTTCACAGCTCCAAGGGACAGTAGACCAGAGTATTAGATATAAATTTCAGTTTCATACCTCCACGCGTTCCTGAGAAAAACGGCCTTGACAGACGGACGGACGGATGGACAACGAAGTGATCCTATAAGGGTTCCTTTTGAGGTACGGAACCCTAAAAAAGTAAATAAGTATGTTTATCCGTTACCTAGAATCCATAACACAAGTTCTTCATGAAACCTAATGTGGGTTAGATAATTGGTGTAATTGTATGTATGTTCATATTTACCTATTTTGTTTTATAGACAACAACCCAGCTACAACTTCTTACTGACAATTTGGCTTGTTTGCCCAATCCTCCAATTTATAAATGACATGTGTGCTGTTCAATGCTTACAATAGCATTTTAAATTCTGCTGATGGTATGGTACTCAGATGTACAATGGACAAAAGATCAAGCACCAAAAGTGCATCTAATTACTTAACTACGTGAATAAAAGACAACACTTATGTGATAAAAAAAGAATACATAGAGGTTATGTTCATCGCCAGCTTGGTGCAATGTGGCCAGCTCGTAACAGCTCCTCAACAATTACTGTTTTTTCCGTTTACTGTACAGTAAAAAATGGAAAACAATTTGTATAAGAATCTGTACAGCACCTCTATTGGGCAGTTAAGATTATTTGAATAAGGGTTTAGTTTTTGCCTTTAGGCTACGAAACCCTAAAAAACTCATTATAGAGGTGCAGGTACCAGTTTTTAACCGACTTCGTCAAAAGAAGAAGGTTATCAATACATCGCGTATATATTCGACGACCTGTTTGGCCCAGGGGTAACTAAACCCGCACCCCCCTTCTGCGCACGAGGTCCCGAGTTCGATCCCCGGACAAGACAAATATTTGTGTGCATGAACATGTCTATTTGTCTTGGTCTGGGTGTTTAATATGTATATTATGTATGTATTTAAAAAAAAAGTATATAAGTATGTTTATCCGTTATCTAGTGTCCATAACACAAGTTCTTCAGGAAACTTAACGTGGGCTAGATAACTGGTGTGATTGTATGCAATTATTTATTATTTATTTTATATTTTTATGTTTACCGAATACTCGAGAACGCTCGAACCGATTGAAATGATTCAAACGTTATAACATCCGGTTTGTCCCCAAGTAGTTCGCATTTTTTTTTAATTTTGAAACCCGATCTGTAGTTTTCAGGAAATAATGAAAAAAAAACTGTCGTTTTTCGTTCAAACGGTTGAAACAAACCCGTTCATTTCAGTTTGACTCATACTAGTAGTGTAGGCAAGTACGGGACTTATTCTAACTTTAAAATTATGAAATAATAGTACATTACTATATTAGTGCGTTAAGATGGTTATAACATGCGAGGCGGAATTTCAGCCCGAGCCGAAGCATGTTATAACCAATACCCACGTATATCGTACGACGTTTTTTAACACATTTGCGAGGAAACAGAAAAAAAGAAAAAATATTTTGTTCATTTTTAATTATTGAAACAGTTAGTGAAATTACAATTATTACGTAGCTAGCCAGCCAACTGGCTAGCAAATTTTCGATGGTGCATTTTTCAAATTGTACATTGCACTTCTATTACTTCTTGCCTTGGCTGTCACCGACTCCAAAAGGCTTACTTTTTACTTTTTGAAGTCAGACAAAAGTTTTTTTCAATTAAAACTTTTGTTCCTAACCAGCCAATAGGTACGTAACGCGATAAGCAAGCAAGTGTTCCGATTTCCAATCAGCTATCGCTAAGTTTGCAATTTTATTGCTTGCATTAGGTCAACGGAGCGTGTTTGTGCAACAATCACGTAGGTACCTATAGCAAACGCAGGCAGCAACCACTGGTGGATACTGGGGGCCATCTATGTCCTGTGAAAATTCCGCAATTATGATCGCAAGTAAAGTAGCAAGTTTCTTTTATGTATCGTTAATTTTCAAAATTTAGTTTATTCTAAAAGGCGCATGTCTGGAGATAAAACGGATATGTTAGTTACCGTTTTAGTAACCCATCCTTACATAAAAGTTCCACGAGTGTAGGTAGTGAGCAAGTGTTCCTTTTACCTATTAGTTAGTTATTGCTTCGTTTGCAGTTTTATTGCTTGCATCAGGTCAACGGGCGTGTTTATGCAACAATCACGTAGCAACAAACGCAGTACTACCAGGTGGACACTAGGGGTCTACTATGGTAAAAGTCTGCAATTGTAATCATAGTATCAAGTATGTTTTCAACAATTAGGTTTGTGCGTAACCGGTAGTACCCAAGCGTCGTATTTTAGGACTTGTATATATAGCTATTTATAAACTGTTATGATAGCTAAGGGCTGAATAAGCGTTTCGATTCTCAATTCAGTGTGCACTCGACTAACTCGCACTAAGTGGCGTTTTCTTCTCACGGTCGATAATCAACGCGACCGGTATTTGTATGGCGTTGGTGTAAGTCCGTGCGTAATCCGCTAGATGGCGGGCCGCTGATTTCATACAGCATTTGACGCGTTCACGATCGACCGTGAGTAGAAAAAACTCTCTTTCTGTTTCTGCTAAGGCTGATAAGTTTCTTGCGGCCGTTCTTCTTATCAGTTAAAAGATGTCCCGAATGGCTGGTAGGGAAAAAAATGTTGGACTATTCGAAAGTACTTATCTATAAGTCTATTTGAATAAAAATCTTTGACTTTGACTCGCACCAAGCACTCAGCTATCTCTTAGCGCTAAGTTCGCAGTTGGTCATAATGTTTATGCAACAATCACGTACATGATTCGTGAAAGTAGGAAGACAAATACTAGAACACAAGAACACAAGACACCCTCCCCGTCTTGTGTTCCGTGGGGCAAACAGTTCGCAAATTGTGATCGTAGTAAGTTTCAGGAATCGTTTTCAAACTGGTATACTTAGCTATAGAAATTCGCTAGTTGGCCTCCAAATACTAATTAATATAACTCGCCTATTCCGTTATACTTAGTTGTTATATGAAACCTCGATGTCATATTGCTTCGTTTTATCCGATCGAGGCAGGTACGGATTTCGAAAACAGAATTGAACCCTTATCTCCCGATATAGGCAAACTACTGTCTTGACAGAACTACTTAGATAAAAGCGTTACAAATAGAAACTGAAAGTATAATCAAAAGATACTTTTTAGCTCCGTCAAAACCATGTAACATTGGTAAATGTTGTTCGTACTTAGCTTTTTCTATTAATTTCGACCTTTGATGTTGACTTCACTCATTTTATCCACACCAACTAAGTTAGTGGATAAATAAATCACAATGATATGACATAGCAATAATGCCAGACTCATTTACAATACTCTTTGTAAACTAACTTTACTACTACTTTGACGACCTGTTTGTATTTATTTATTTATTTATTTACTTAGGTGCCTAGGTAGTAGGTTTTTTTTTTATAGTTCGTATTTTATTTAGCAGCTTGTGGCCACATTATTCACCCGCGCGCGAAACTTTGAAATCCCACGGAAATTCCATTATTTCCATCCATCCATTATTGATTTTCCCAAACTTTCGCATTTTTATTATTAGTAATTACAGTATAAGCTGTATGAGTGAGGAGCCCGTGGCGCAGTGGTTCGCGCGCTCGGCCTGCGATTGTTGAGGTTAAGCAACTTTCGCAATGGTCGGTCACGGGATGGGTGACCAAAAGTTTCTATCTCGTGCTCCTCCGTGCTTCGGAAGGCACGTTAAGCCGTTGGTCCCGGCTGCATTTGCAGTCGTTAAAACCCCACCAATCCGCATTGGGCCCGCGTGGTGGGTCATAAGGAAATAAAAAATGGCTGATGATGAAGCTGTTTGAGTAACACATGATATAGGTACCTAGTTACCACAGAACAACGTACCTATACAATTTTCGCTTTGCGCTACTTTTAAATGTCTAAAATATGCCGTAATCTGTCTCTTCTCTCTCTCTCTCTTTCTCTCTCTTCAGCCTGTCTCGACCCTTCGGGTGTAGGCCTCCTTCAGTCTACGCCACTCGTCACAGTCTTGTGCAACCTGAGCTACTTCTTCCTACCCGTCTTTTGACATCGTCGTCCCAACGCATCTGAGGTCTTCCCGGAGGACGCTTTTGGTCGCCACTCGAGCAGCCGTTTGCTCCAGTCAGTCTTGCGTGCCACATGACCCGCCCATTACCACTTCAATCTGGCGAAACGTTTGGTGAAATCAGTGACCCTGCTCTGTTGCCTTAGCCATTCGTTGGTTTTACGGTCCCTCAATGTAACCCCAATCAGTTTTCTCTCCAGTGCCCGTTGGGCCACACTCAACTTATGCAGTATGTCTTTGGTGAAAACCCAGGTTTCCGCACCATACCTAAGTGAGAACTGGCAGGATACATTGGTCAATATGCGTTCCTGTTGTTCGGACTTATTCATTTTGAAGGCAAACTCAAGATTAGAATAAGCTGCCCAGGCTAACCGCACGCGTCTATCGATTTCGTTTGCTTGGTTCTTCTTCTAGGTCACTATTTCCTGCCTCAAATACACGTACTTGTCTCTTTCGATGGTATTATCGTTAACTCTGATGGTGGCGTTGGAGTCTACGTTGGTCATAACATAACCTTTGTTTTGGTCAAGTTCACTTCCAATCCACATCGGATGGAAGCATCGCTAAGTTCTTGGATCATGCCTTAAAGTTCACCCGGATCATTCGCCAGCAAAACGATGTCATCGGCATAACGTAGATTATTTAAATAATAACCCAATATATTTAAACCGCGGTCTTCCCAGTTCAGGCTTTTCAAGATATCCTCTATCAACTTTGGGTGAAAGCGTATCCCCTTGTCGTACGCCCTTCTCAATCGGAACTGCACCATTATAGAGAGGGACATGGACATTCTCTCACCTCAGCTGCCGTATTATATTTTACAACATATTTATTTGTAATTTGTAAATGATAAGCCAGTGGAAACGGGTGTGTGTGTCGCCGTCAGTTGAATGAATGGCGGTTTGTCACCATATTGCTACACTAAAAAAAAAAGTTCCATGAGTGCAGTTGAAACCTTTTTCAGTACCGTTCACATAAATATTTACATTAATTTGATTAAAAAAAAAGGTTTCATGAGGAAAATTGAACTTTATTAGTGCCTTTTGAATATATTGTTATTAAACAGATAAAACATTTTTATGCAGCTAATTTATAAAATGGCCGCTAGATGGCGTGGATTCGTTAAAATATACAAAGATATATTATGATCATATGAAACCTTTTTACGCTAAAACACAATTTTTAAGAAAATGTTAGAACCGTTTTATTCCAAACGGTCGCATGTAATCACTACGTTTTAGAAAAAAGCAGGAAAAATGTGTACGTCAATCACAACAACAGAAAAGAGTAGAAAGAGGATTTTTGAGGAACTAACCAACTACGCTATAAGGGTATATATGGCTACTAGCCACACAACTTCCGGTTGTCAAGTTGGTAATTGTACTGTCAAACCTTTAGCGTCTTCTATATAATTATTTTCGTATTTATGAAGTGAAAACCGTGCAAAACTCCAACACTAACTAAATTAAGTCGTGGCGGTGCCCGTGCTGTAACAAAGCTGTTTTTGCGTTGCTTGACAGAAATTCAAGCCTGGCTGGCTTATAAAATCACGACGTTGTTTACAAACAAATAGCGGATTTTACAAGTAAGTAAGTTGTACGACACGTAGTCACGAAGTATTACATAGATCATGGAAGTTAATTTGCTAAGAATTTCCCCTCATAAATATAATTTTTATCATTTTTTTTCTTACCTTGGAGGTTATACAAAAGTAAACAAAAACACGTAATTTTATAGCGCGACTGACTGAGAGCATTTTAAATTAATACGTAATAGTTAAATGTTTTATGTTTTATTATGATCATAATAAACAGATCCCAGTACATTACATTCTTATTGCACTTTATAAGTGTATTTATTGTATTAGAAAATAATAAAAATTAAATTGTTGTTATAGGTTGGTGAAGATTAGGTGATTAACTATATGATGAATAACTAATTGACCAAAAATTAAGTAAGCATTAACTCAACAATAGTCGCAAGAATGTATGGAAGGTGTGAAGTACCAACCTAAGTATTTGGATTTTGAATCCTTGGATAATATGTTTAAATAAAGTTTGTACCTTTATACCAAAGTGTTTTATTTAATCTATCTGTGACAGTTAGATCTGCTAGTAAAAGAGATAATTATTTCTTTCTTTTAATATTTAGCATTTATTACGTCAGAAATCTCAATTAATTAGAACAACTTAGTTGCAGAGAAGTAGATTTTAGATTAAAATCATAAATGATTGTAAGATTTTATACTTACTATTTTGTAACATTTCAGAGGTTACTTTGTTTTAATTCATCTATCAAATGCTTCCTTTGTCTTTTCTTAGCTTACATAAATGAACTATATGGCTAAGATGCATAAAATAAAGTTAAGCGCAAAAGATCTAGCGCGGTAACCGTTTACGTTACCGCTCTGTAGTAAATGGGTAGGTTATTATTAGGTTCTAATGATTTGTAGGTTTTACAAAAATAGAACATTTAATCAGTAAAAATATGTCAAGTATCAAACTTGTTTTCGAAGTATTATCAGTGTTGCTAGTTGTAGTCTAGTACAATACAAGAGTAGTGGTGCCATCAATTTCTTTCTATTCTTTTCTGTCGCACTGTATCAAAGAAGTTAGAAGCCACAAAACGTCTCTTATCTTCTAATTGGCAACTATTGAGAGCTCTTAATAGTTGCCAATTAGAAGATAAGAGACGTTTTGTGATATTTTTACTGATCAAATGTTCTATTTTTGTAAAACCTACAAATCATTAGAACCTAATAATAACGTACCCATTTACTACAGAGCGGTAACGTAAACGGTTACCGCTCTAGATCTTTTGCGCTTAACTTTATTTTATGCATCTTAGCTGTATAGTTCATTTATGTAAGCTAAGAAAAGACAAAGGAAGCAGAAAACAAAATGTACATACGCAAATAATATTATAAATCTTTTGAAGAATTTTCTATGGTATGTTATGAAGAGCGATTAATGAAAAAAAATTTTTTTTTTTAGAATGTCAGATAAATTCCTTTGCTAATTTAGAAAAAAAACTGCGTGTCTCTGACACATAGAGATACAACAGAATATTTACAAGTCAATGCTCTGACATTCATGTTGGATTGATGACATTGACATTACAGCCAGTGTTGCCAGATGTACCGCTTTTCCGCCTTTTACACCGCCTTCTTAACAATGGATCCGCCTTACGCTTTTAAAATACGCGATTTCGCTTTTTTTGATTCTGCTAGAACAACCCTTTAAATAGGTTTTGTTAATCTATCTATACCCTAGTCTGATCAGACAAGGCTGTTTGCAATGAATAGCTTGGTTGAACTCAATAATACTACCTACTCAATATATTAACTACTCAATATACTAATAAACAAAAAAATCTATGCTCTTTCTTTCTTGTCTTGCTTTCGCTGTATTAATACTGTGTCTACTACCAAGGTTGTTCCCGCCAATCCCGCCCGTATTTTATGGATTATCTGACCTGGCCAAGACAATAAGGCGCGTGACAGCTAAGAAAATCTTTAAAAACTCTAGCTAAAAACCAACATTTCAAGAAACGGTAATCAATCAGTTAATCTCTGTAACGCTAATAAATCAGATAATAAGAGAAGTACGGTGATAGAAGTGGGCTGCAGGTGCCAAAAGTGCAAAATCGCATTCCTCTTATGCGCCTAATTGTCTTGGTGGTCGTGTAGTATAATGCGCCTTAATAGTTTACTGTGGGCACACCAGAGATGGCGTTAGGATCGATTTCTGTCGCCTTAAAATTTGTATGAAGTTAACATTCTTCTCCGCTAGGAGTAATAGTATTCTGTGGTCGCGTCGTCCAAAGAGTAGGCGTCGTCGTCGTCGTGTCGTCCACATTTTTTATACTAATACTACTCTTTGGTCGTTCGTGTCGTGGTCGTGTCATGTCATCCCTCCGCCGTTTTCGTCTAAATTATTTTTTCCTGAATTTAACTGGTAATTACACTAAAATAAACGTGCATAGTTTAAGCTTAAATATGCTGGTCCTCAGTTATTAGTGGATTTGTGTAGATTGATTTTAATATTGCGAGATGGAAACGGATAACACTGAGAGTGTAGCCGGTAACGAGGACGTTTTCGTTCATCGACTGAAAGACCTAACTGACGATGAAAAAGCCCGCTTGGAAAGTCATAACTCTCGTCTAATCCCAGAATCAAAAGCTGCCAAACTAGAGCGTGAAGCAAAACGTAACTGGGACATCTTTTACAAACTTAACAAGACCAAATTCTTCCGGGACCGGCATTGGACAACACGTGAGTTTCAAGAGCTTATCAACTTCGATCCGGCAGAAAGGATAGTTTTTTTGGAGCTGGGTTGTGGCGTGGGAAACATGGTGTACCCCTTGGTGCAAGAAGGTTTTGCAAATTTTTATTTTTACGCATGTGATTTTTCACCACGTGCAGTTGAATTCGTGAAAGCGAACCCTTTATTTAATGAAGATAAAATGAAAGCATTTTGTGCTGATTTGACAACTGAAGACTTGTTCGAATACCTTTCCGAAGGGAGCGTTGACATTGCGAGCCTGATATTCGTACTCTCTGCTATTCACCCCACCTCGTGGGCTAAAGTTGCGGAAGTAGCGTTCAGAGCGCTTCGTCCTGGTGGCGTCCTTTTATTCCGCGACTACGGTCGCTATGACATGGCTCAGCTACGATTTAAGCCTGGTCACAAAATAGCAGAAAACTTTTACATGCGTCAAGATGGCACGAGGTATTTACATCACCATACATTTCTTAAAATTTAGTAGTTACTCATATAAAATTCATATATATGGTTTTACTATTTAACCTTAACCTAAGAGGCCATCATTGAAGTTATTGCAGGAACTATCACGAAATAATCCACACAAATATTTCTTAAGTAATAGAGTAGTGAAAGCTTGGAACAAGTTGTCAGAAGAAGTATTATCTGCACAGAATGTTAATCAGTTTAAGAATAGATTGGATAAATATTTAGAACTAAAGAAAGTTTTGTTTTTTTTACTGGATTCAGGCCATTATCAGTTGTCTCAACTGTTTGCCTGGCAACTAATAATAATAATTCTTTATTCTTCAGGAGCTACTACTTCACAGAAGAAGAACTGCAGACCTTATTCACAAATGCCGGCTTTGAAATACTTATGAACACTTACGTGCAACGTCGTACAGTTAATTTCAAAGAAGGAATTGATGTTCCCCGCATCTTTGTGCAAGGGAAATATAGGAAACCAAATGCTAATGGTATGCATGTCTCAATCTTTCATCTTAGTAAAGTAGAAAAAATTAAATGATGAAAAGTGCTAACCATTGAAAAATAATGATTTGCATGTATATTAGCTCTATCTGACTTCAAAATGCTGTATGTAGGAGATGACAATATTGGCCAAAATTAAATTAAATTTTTAAATATTTTTGTACAGATTAAAATCGATACCCATGGGCCGACTGCACTGAACTGAACATCTATCAATCATTGGTAAGTTGTGACTAGTTTAGAATGTTTAGTAACATCAGGGTATATTTCCCTTAACCCACTTGTTACTACCGTCATCTTAAAACAATGCATACAAACAACACGTATTTTAGATTTTACTAGAATTGCTTATAAACAAAACAAATTTTCTGTATATTTAATATTTATTAAGCCTCATACAAAAATCATTAAATTCAAATGCAATATAATTGCTTATTAACAATACAAATTTTCTGTATATTTAATATTTATTAAGCCTCATACAAAAATCATTAAATTCAAATGCAATATAATTGCTTATTAACAATACAAATTTTCTGTATATTTAATATTTATTAAGCCTCATACAAAAATCATTAAATTCAAATGCAATATAATTGCTTATTAACAATACAAATTTTCTGTATATTTTATATTTATTAAGCCTCATACAAAAATCATAAAATTCAAATGCAATATTTTAAGTCCGTAACATCTGGGTTAAACAAACTATTAAAATGATGATATCGCAGTGCAGCTGAAAACCTTCAGTTGTCCCATAATTAGAATTTATATTAGAGAAGGGTATTCTATTTGATATTTAGTATTAAAGTTTAATTATTTTTATTTTGTAAGCCCATTTTGCATTGGGTCTTTTTCAAAATTTTAGCTTAGGGCACTAATTATGGGTTCTGATGTACAAAGCTATAGCTAAACCAGCTTTCTGATACAGTTTAGTAATTTAACTCATGAAATATGTACCTATATAGTTTCAAACTAATATTTATTTTTCTTTATAGGTGGATGATTTTCAGAAATGGGCAAAAAGGTACTTATCATACTGTACTAAGGGACATTTAACTTGAGTCAAAGTAACCTCTAGAGTCTGCGCCATGAAAGACTCCCTTGAGAGGGGTGGGGCAGCAGTCTATGGCTGGACCCTTTCAACATTCGAAAATAAGCTCTATTACTATGGACATAACTTCATTCATGGTGCGGACTCTATCTGCAACGGTTAAGATTTTATAAATTTTATTGACATTTTGACTTATTGTGATGATTCCATAGTTCATCTGATCATTTTGATGTATAACTTACCATGTCTTTCGCTCCTATCTGACTATTTTTTTCCAGTAAGTATATACATTTTTGTATGACTGGTGTTCTAATATTCTCATTCTTACTTTCAGATTTAATATGAGAAAAAGTGACAACTTCAGTAATACCTGGTAAGTTAACAGTCGGGCCTGACTTTTTTTTGTATACCAATATCAATAAAATAATGATGTCACCATAGTTCATCTGAATTCTTTGATGCACAACCAAACCATGTCTTTCGCTCCTATCTGATATTTTGAAAAAAAAACAGTTGTATTAGCCTATTTTAACTTAAATATTCTAATATTTATTTTTCCTTTCAGCTCAATAATAAAATTGCTGGTATAGAAGATGAAGAGAAACTATAATATGAAGTGAGTTTCAACTTTTTTATTTATTTTTTATATTAAATTAGAATATGTTATGATGATTTTTGATAGGGACATCTTATTTAGAATGCTGTTAACATAACTATCCTAACTGATACAAAAAGAGTCCACCCACAGGACAGTTTTCTTTTTCTCATAAAATTAAATGTTTATTTTTTTTTATTTGCAGGTAAAAAGAACCAATACTTTTCATTGTACAAAGGAAATCTGTAGTACTGATTGGTAAGTGTAAATAAATAATATTAATAATTAATTTGACATTTTAATACTTAATATTAGATGAATTATGGAAATATGTTCATTTTAAAATTAGTAATGACTCTTTTATTTTATTAAGACAAAACTAAATAAATTTTTGCATGCCTGGCAACTGGCAAGACATTTCGAACAATGTTATACCTATTTATGATCTGTTTATATCATACCATGTATAAGAAGAGCAAATAAATATTTCTATTTAAATTGAATTGAAATTGAATGTGATGATTTTTGATAGGGACATCTGACATATAATGCTGTTAACATTAACTATCTCTACTGATTATTACATTATAAAAGTAAATATGATAAAATTAAAAACCATTCATTTAAAACTTCATTTGCATTTGTTTCAGGATTTATAGCCTAGAGGCTGATATGAGGCTGAGAATGTGGAGAAAATATTGATGATTCTGGTGATAAATGCTATGATTCAATATGTAAGTGTTTACCACTTGGATATCAAAAAATAATCAATTGCTATCGCTAATATGATGACCGACCTATCAGGTCTCCCTCGTCAGAGCGAACCCAAACAACCATGTTGACCAACCATAAGTGTCTGATTTTATTTAGGACTTGATATGTAACATTGAACACAAAAATTTCTTTTAAAATAAACATTATGTTTTTAGGTATCCAAAGCTAGTCTGTTAATACTGAACTTATCGCAACGCAACCATGCAAGGTAATTATTGTTGTTTAATTATTATCAATCATACAGTGAAATTCATAATAAAATGATGACCGACCGATCAGGTCTCCCTCGTCAGAGCGAACCCAATTAACCATGTTGACCAACCAAACAAGACTGATTTTCTTGTGAATGTCCTAATAAATGCATATTTATGTACCGACTATAGATTAAAAGATATTATTTCTCTTCCAGAAATGTGAACATACCTGGATAATTTGTTGGATCATTTCATTCACTAAGCACAAGAAGACTAACCAGAAACAAACTTATATATTTTTAATATTGGCTGTTATTTGGAATGACTAAAGGCCACAGCACAAACCAAGAACAACAGTGACTGTTGGGATGGCGCCCCATTTATGGGACATGCTAAAGGTGATTATTTTAAAAAAAAAATTGCTATGAATTAAGTAGACTTTATCAACATCTGCTAAGTACTAACTTCGAAATGATGACCGACCAATCAGGTCTCCCTCGTCAGAACGAACCCAAACAACCATGTTGACCAACCATACACGACTGATCTTTTGAAATGTAACACAACATCAATATTTTATTGTTATTGAATTTTTAATTATGAAAGTTTTCTTGTTCACAGGTGAGCGAGAATAACACTTTCGTTGACAGTGAACGAAGCACAATAGAATTTTTATTGTTACCTATTATGTCTATAAGCCATTCACTGTCAGTGAATCTGTTAAACTTTGTAGAGGTACTGGTGGAATATAGGTAATTAAATTCTTACAAATGTTTTCTTATAATTATTGTAAAAATTATAATGATGACCGACCTTTCAGGTCTCCCTCAACAGAGCGAACCCAAACAACCATGTTGACCAACCATATGCGTCTGACCATAATTAGTTTACCAAAATATTATTTCTAACTTTATATCAATCCAATTGATGGTTTTCTTCTATTGCAGATTCTTCAAGATAACGCTGTCTTTCTAGATTTTGATATTCCTTTAAAAGTGGTAAGTTAATTATATCATTATTTTATTGTCCATTTGTGATGCATGTCAGTGTCTGAAACCACATGGAATTTCTGTAAATCCAGATATTCCTGTAATCCAGACAAAGAGGATCTGTGGTCAAAACTGCTGGGAACGGGGTTTCAGTCTCTAACTCGGTTATATAGGCACACTACAATCACAGTCTAAACGTCTTTGCACTGCCTGCAAACGGCTAAAATGACTCGTGTTATGTTACCAAAAAATTTGCAATAATCGCGCAATCGCTGCAGAACGTCGAAATAAAAATGGTAATTTTTTGCTCACTGATGGTTCGAATAGCGGCATCTCACTTTCTCGCTCCTACCTAGGTGCGACAGTGAGACGCCGCGTGTTGCTATGACGCTAGCGCCAAAACAAATTGGTAGCAATAACAGGAACTAAATAAATGCACATTGTAGTTCAACGTTTGTTCGGTAGAGGCCGCACTGTAGAGCAATTGTCGCGAGATTTCTTTAGGTATATTATTTTGTAAGGTTCAAGAGCTTTGAGCGAGATATCCCTAACACAAGTGTATCAAATCTACTTACTGGGGTTGTCTCACCACTTGCTTAGAATAGAAACTTTAGGTTAATAAATCATTTTTATTTATTTAATATTTTATTTCTGCAGTCGCGTTGCCGTTGCTAAGATAGGTAATAGGGTAATAGTCATATCAGCCGAGTGCAAGGACTGTTTGTTTAGTCTGTGCTACAATGTGCATTATTGTTATTAAAACATAAACATTTCCAAGACTACAAATAATAACTATTGTTTTTCATTACAGGTAATGCAATGCAACCTACAAACAAACCAACCAATTATAAAATATGTTACTGATAAATTTTAAAAGAAATAAAATTATTAATTTAATTTTGTACTTTTCTTTATTCTCCTATATTGTTAGGTGTTGATCGTAGTAATATTACTATTGCCTATATATCGCGTAAGTGTATTATTATTACTTTGCTATAGCTAAAGTTACGTTATCTCGCATGCGCATCGCACTGAACCAATTTCGGCATATACGAGGGTGGATTGAAAAGTTCGCGGCCTAAGCAAGAAAACAATATAGAATATAAGCAAAAGTAATTTTATTTTTCCACGTAATCTCCACTTAACTCTATGCACTTCTTCCATCTGGTTTCCAACGCCTGTATGCCGGTCATAAAAAAAGTTTCTTCAAGGCCTTCAAAAAAGTCACCCACCGTAGCTTCGACCTCCTCATTTGATGAAATTTTTTGACCTCCAAGGTGTTTTTTTAGGTTTGGGAATAAATTAAAGTCTGAAGGTGCCAAATCAGGGGAATAGGCGGGATGGGGCAGTAATTCAAAGCCACAATCACGAATTTGAGCCATAGATTCAACAGACGTGTGAACGCGTGCATTATCCTGATGGAACAACACTTTCTTGCTGAGTAATCCTGGCCTTTTCTCTTTGATTGTTTCGCGTAAGCGACGTAAGAGGGTGCAGTAATAAGCCGAGATTATAGTTTCACCTTTTGCAAGGTAGTCCACCATGATGACACCCTTAGCATCCCAAAAAACTGACGCCATCACCTTGCCAGCTGACAAAATTGTTTTGGCTTTTTTTGGAGTCGGTTCATCACGTTTTTCCACTGCTTGGATTGCTGTTTTGACTCTGGGGTGTAGTGGTGTACCCAAGTTTCATCCATTGTTACAAATCTGGACAAAAAATCTTGTGGATCAGCCTCAAACATTTCCAAACAGTCGCGAGAAATCGTGAGTCGTATTCGTATTTGTTCGACTGAAAGCAATCTGGGTACCCACCTCGCAGAAACCTTAGAAAATCCAAGTTCATTGACTATGATGTTTTGTGTTCGTTCATACGAGATGCCAATAGTATCTGCAATCTCCCTGATGGTCAATCTCCGATCTGTCAATATCAGATCACAGATTTTCCCGATGTTTTCTTCAGTCGTAGACGTCATAGGCCGGCCAGAGCGAGGGTAATCTTCAATACTCTCTCGTCCGCGTTTAAATTCAGCAACCCACTTTTTCACAGTCGTATACAACGGAGCAGATTCCCCCAATGTTGTTGACATATCTTCGTGAATCTCTTTTGGAGTTAGTTTTTTTTTAAACAGGTATTTGATGACCGCACGTTGCTCAATTTTCTCCATTCTTTAAAAACGCTGCACAAAGGCTCACAAAATTCTGTCTAATTTAAATACAGTTAATGCTATTGCGATTGAATTTTACAATTTGACAACCAGAGAGTAAACTAATCGAATGAGGTCAATTACATTAAAATAGTTTAAGTATTTATGTGTTAGGCCGCGAACTTTTCAATCCACCCTCGTATATATTATATACATTGATGTGCCGCATTTAATTAATACAAACATGCTCACTTATACAGAACCGGGGTCGTTCCGAGTTTTTTCGGTACCGGTACTTCTGGTACTGAGAAACCCCAATAGAAAAATAATCTATTTTTGACGTATTGAAAATTTATAAAGAGTGGGAGAGAAATTTAGAAAACATGTTTTATCAAAAAAATAAGCCGAAGGTACAAAGGCCCATACCCATTATTTTGAAATAGGTCAACGTTTGATTAACCGCTATATCGTTTGATGATCGCACTAGCCTGGGTATTTGGAAACGCACTCGGGAAGGGAAGTTTCACTCAAGCCATGGAGATGTCGAAATTTGATACTCGGATATCCATAACTTTTGTGGAGAGGAGGTGGTGGAATAAAACTGTCCATTTCAGCTGCACACTAACTGAAATGTATCCTATAAAAATCGATAAATTTTCACCGTTGCTACTTGCCGTCTTTGTTCGAGGCTTTTGAGCTTATAAAAAAAGATACTGGTAAAACAGAACTCAATATATTCGGGATAACCATCCCAAAGGTGAGAGTGAACAGTAATCCATGCATGATCGAACTTGTGATTAACCAACTGTTTCAGCGTGAAGTACAATTGCCAGTAAAGCAAAGCTTTTTTCACGCTTTATTTTACTTTCAATGAAACGGTAAAAATTAAGAGATTGCGGGAATGACACCCCGAAACACAAAAAACGGCCCCCAATAAATTAGGAAGTCGGGTCAAAAGGACTTCTTTTGGCGGAGTGCCTCGATTTTTGGTTGACCCTGACCTGGGGGGCTATTGCGTAAAAAATATGGATATGGGCTTCATTTGACAGTTAAATGACCATATATGGTAATTTTATGAGCTTCGTCTGTCAAATGAAGCCCACATCCATACCAAGATTTTACGCGGTTGGGCCCCTGTGCCTTGTCCTGTAACTCGGACAGCTCCAGTGAACAACCGAGTTTGGCATAAGGTGTACATACATTGGCTATTACTATTAAGGGCCATGGTGAAAGATCAATGTAAAGATTCACTTAAAAAAAAAAAGTAACTTTGCACTTAAGGTTTTTTATATCTACAAACACGTGTCGGCACAGACAACACATTCTTGTAGAGAAATGGTCATTACGCGGTAGTAATGCACAGCTCGTTATATATGTAGCAGAGTACCGAGAGGGACTTCGGCATTGTTGGCAATGACAGGCGGGGTTAACTCCTGAGAAGTTAAGTCTCGTCTCCTGTTAAGTCCTGAGAACTATGGCTATGACCATTGGATTTATTGACGTCCAGATGCTTTTGCAATGCTTAGTACTTCGGTTTGTCAGATGGGGATTTCCGACATAAAAGTCTAATAACTTGCCAGTTGGTGCAGCATAGCCGGTTTCATATTTGAGATAGGCCCACTAGCGCCAAGCAAGCTGGATTAATATTTTACCCTGAGTTAGGGCATACAAAAGTAGCACTAACTCTGGGTTAATTTATTAACCCAGCTTGGCGTAAGTGGCCTTAAGAGCTTAAAGGTGATTGGATCTAAACTTTGATTATTAAGGGATAATCTGACTGAAGTGATTGCAAATACGGCCAGCTTAAGGTATAATCAGAAGATTATATTTATATGTCATCGATAAATAATAGCCGCGAATGCTACCATTCTTAAAGAAACCCTTTCTGATCATTGAAATTGTAATTAGAAATTATGCAATAACTGACAATTACTCGTTATTAGAGTGCGTTTCATCCCATATTCCCTTTTCCGTTAGGTTGGTATATTTTGTTTCATCTTTTAGCATTTCTAACCCAATCATTTGAATAGTTTTTTACTATTATTGGGAACCGACAGTACCGGTACCAGCTAATGCGCCTCAGTACCGGGAATTCCCGGTACTATGCCCTATTTACGACTATACTTAAAAAAGACAACATATTTCTGCTAATATCTTTAAGCCAATGTATAAGTAAGAATCGGAACTAGTAATAATCATTCAAAATTAGGTTAATAATTAAGTTAAAATAATATTAAGAGCAACAAATACTTCTATAAGATATTTATTATTATAATTCTTCTATAAGAAGAACTTCCTCCTGGAGGTCTCGAGCTGGTGGCGGCGGCCGGCGATTATCCACTCGTAGTCGCCGCGCTTCGAGTCGAACGTGCCCTGCTGCAGCGAGATCAGTTTCAGCGTGAACCGGGGACCCAACTCTAGTAATTTGGCGCGTTTCCCGTCTTTTGTGAACTCGTATCTGATAACAAAATACGTATTTGTTTCTTTTTACATCAATCACAATTATAGTTGTGTTGTATATTGTAATATATTGGATACCTACGTTATGCACTTGGAGGTTCCAAGTTGGAGCGTGCAACAAACTTGTCGGTTTTTAGCACAAAAAAAAAGGAACTCATCCCCATATCCATTGTAGCAGGCGGTGGAGGTAGAATACCCACCTTTAGAAAGAGGAACAGTAGTTTATTGGCAACTGTACTACTAATATAGCCATTTTTAATGTCTCCAGCCCCACTTTGGGCACTGACCTTCCTTAGGGATGGATAAGGAAATATAAGATTTTAGAGAAGTTACTTCGGTCTAAAATTTAATGTCATTGGTTTCGTAGATATTTCATAAAGCTATTTTACTAACCTATGGTGCCTGAAGAAAATGTAGTCTCGTTGGTTGTGGAAGGTGACGGCGCGACGGCCGCGGAACTGCGGCTCGTAGTGGAACAAAGCACCCAGCATGCGGCCCACAGTCATGCCTAGTCGTGTGCTGAAGTTGTTCAAAACAACCTGCACACCAAAAAAATATGTCACTGCAAAACTTGCAATGCATCACATCTCTCCAATTGAATAACACTATATTGGTACTAGATTTGAAGCTTTTGATAGTAAAGGAGTGCCTACCATGTTCAATTGGTTGATTAAAAGAATGTATGACTCAACTCAAACTGCTTGGCACCTTATCATTACATTGTGAACTTTACAGTGTAATGATTGATTTGTGAATTGAGAGTTTCAAGTGGAGAACATCTCAAACTCATCACTTTATCTTATGGTATGCAATAAAATATTGAATGGAATTGATGTTTGAACATTTTACTTAGAGTTTGAGACATTGTAAAGTTCAAACTATAAAAAAAACAATGAATTCTCACCCACCTCTGGTCTGTGTGTAGTGATTTCTTTGTGATCCTTCCTCAGCTCTGGGGTAATTTTACAACTGGACAACCTAAAGTGCGCAGTAGGTCCGTCGGGCAAATGGATCAGGAGGAAACCATTGGGTTGTTTCTGATTCTCGTTTACAACTATGACATCTGTAATACCTTCCCTTATTCCAGACTGTACAATGCGTTTCACTGAAGACCTGAAATTGAGATAGCCATCAAATAATGAAATGTTAGACAAACACACTGATTTTAAAATATTTAAACAAGAGATTTGTTGGAATTTCACTCATAGTTTTGAAGAGTGCTTCATGGGAGTGTATGTAAAATATTGAGAAAATTAGTCATTGCAAAACTCAAAATATACTTAAAACAAATAAAATTCGACTCAGCAGTGAAGAGAGACCACTACCACTGTTCACATTTAAGTTTATTCATACCTTTGCCGATATCTTGAAATTGAATTGGGTATCATCCTAGCAAGTTCTTTACCAAATATCCTAGTTTTATTGTGTGGGTTATCTGAATATGTGATTAGAACTTTAGGTTCATATGTATTTTCATAGTATGATGACAACTCATCTAATTCCATGTCTTTTTGTGCCTGTAAATAGAAAAAGGAATCATATTAAATATTAGAAAAAGACCTTATTGGACGCATCTGAAAGGATAGCGAAATAATATTTCTCTAGATAATATTATCACCGTATGTAGAAGTTGAAAATGTATCTAACCTCTTCTTGCTCCTCGGCTTCAACATTTGCGAGCATAGTCTCATCTTTTTCTCTGAGGGACTCCAACGTGTGAGGGATTTTCTTGGGAACATCATCGCCCTCCTGCTTCTTTTCTAATTTACGCCTACAAATTTAAACCATTGTAAAATCACAATAAAAAACAGCAACACGATTTCAAAACATAACCTAACTTACTTCTTTTTGTCCTTGCCGCGGGCCATTTTAGCTAGTTGTACAGAAGAATTATATATTTATTTCAAATATTAGTGCAGTTTTAGTTGTCAGTTTTTATTCTATGTCTTTTTTATCAACGAGTGATTATTTCTTCCAAAAAAATACACGCGCAACGCACCTATCACTCGTGTTTTTGACATTGACACTGACACTGACTTGACATTTGTTTTTTAGTTGAATAAAAGTGGTGATAAAATTGGTCATTGTTTCTTACAGCCTTCCATATTCCTATGTTTGGAATGTATTTAGCAATTATTGTAATTATTGATTAAATTGCCAACAATTTATTTCATTTATCAACACTAAAACAACATTATTGATTTATACCTAAAATCAGACGTGCATCCGTTTATTCAAATATGTACCCTGACCGTCCCCCGTAGCATGAGCCGCAACACGATTTATATCACGTGATATAGCGTTTTATCGATCCTATTATCACGTGTACCTGTAAGCCAATGGTAGTAAAGTTTGTTTTCGAGTGACTTTTAAAAAACCCTCTCCGCTACATTCCTCTTGGTCTGAACTGGCCCTACCTAATCGATTTCATACAACTACGCGAAGTGTAAGAGCAGTTAGCCACTCATTTACAGTTACTGCTGGCTGCGAAGTTACGAGTGTTTAATAAAATAAAACAATTTTTGTTGACTAAATTGCTTTAATACTAAATAATAAGTTGAACATCCTGCCTAGCCAGCTCGAGCAACATAGGATCGTCGAAGAACTTGTTGATGGAGACGTCTTCGCTGAGCCCCTTGCGACGGCGCGTCTTGATCATGAACTCTCGCGCCAGATGCGTCGCTGGCTGGGGTTCCAGTGGCCTGTTTAAAAATTAATTATTAACATATTTTTTGAGGCGTCGGTCGTAGTCGGTTCTATTTTATAAAATAAGCATTATTATTTATTAATATTTTTTCTTTGACCATAATTAATAAATTTAAGTAAATCTTAATTTAATCTCTTTCTAGGTGTAACACCCAAGATAAATGCCTTTATTTAATTGCTATGGTGCTTCTAAACTTTGGGGAATCTGATGCGAAGCAGACGCGTGCGCCTGCGCGAGCTTCGACGTGACTATTTAATGTTATTAGGTGTTTACTTTTATTAGTATCACTTGTTTCCTTAAAATATTATTACTACCTTATAACGATGTTCATGTCGAGCGGGTCGACGGGCACTATCTGCCAGTGATGGAACACCTGCAGGCAGAAGGCCTTATACCACAGTCAATAAAACTTATCTTCCATACCGTCATCCAACAGACACATTTTGACAGAGCAATCGTGCGGGGTTCGCGGGGCGAGAAGTGGGTGTTAGCCAGCCCGAGCTTCCTATAGTCAGCCTGTCAAATGCCCTGTCAATGCCAGTCCTGCCAGCGTTAGTTCCTGCGCTGTGCTTATACTTAAGTTACCTGATGACGATGTTCTTGTCGAGCGGGTCGCCGGGCACTATCTGCCAGTGATGGAACACCTGCAGGCAGAACGCCTGGCCTTGTGTGTGCGTTCGCAGATCGGTCTCGAACCCGAACGAGTCGATCGCGGGGACGAACGCCTTGATCGTGTAGAGGGGAGAGCCGGGAACCGGAGCGTCCTGGGTCACGTGGCCTAGGGGATAATATTATTATTTGTATACAAAAGACAATTTAAAAAGTTTAAGCACTGTCAACAGCTTGTCGGGTTATTTATGAACAACGAGGAGACTCTTAAGCCTTCATCATACCTGATGTTAAGTATTGATAAGGCTGAAGATGGAAGCAAGCCTCTCCCGGAATCCTTATCACTGAGGAACTGGCCATCTTATCTCTAAATGCCGGAACACAACAATGCTGAAAACATTGTTGTTATGGCATCAGACTTAGATAAGATGGTGGTGGTAGTTAGCCAGGCGGACTTACAACAAGTCCTACTACCCTTAAGAGAAGATAAGGTTTATTTATTTTCAGAAATATGGTACAATTAGATATTTTATAATAAAAGTCACCAACCTATTTTGTTGAGAACTTCAACGTGAAAATGTTGTTACACATAAAAAAATAAATTTATAACAATAATTATTTATCCCAATGAAACTTTTATAAGGAAATCGTGTTATGGATATTAGATAACGCATAAACAAGTGTTTTTTTTGTTAATACACACATGATGTGCATAGAAAACCACAAAACAAATATTTTCATTCACAAAAGTATTTGTCTGAAACGAATCCCTGACCTCTGAATAAAGGACAGGTATCCTTATCCTCGCGCCATACAGATCGCCAACACAGAACACAAACTCCAAAGGTCAAATATTTATCAAATTTCAAATTGAAAAGGAATTTATGAGATGAATATTGATATCACATAGATACCACTGAGGTATTAGAGCCGTCTATATTTCTCGACTTGGCCAGCACCGTATAGATGGTGGACCCGCAGCAACAGGTACTCCATCAGACGCGTCAACATGGTAACTATACTGTCCACCATCACAACTGGCCTCTCATGGTGTAACCACGGGACAGGTGGCCCCATCAAACGCGTCCCCGTAGTAACGCTATACGTACCTACTTTTTGTAACGTTTGTAAATAAATAATAAATAAATAAATAAATATTCGCATACAATCACACCAATTATCTAGTCCCACGTTAAGTTTCATGAAGAACTTGTGTTATGGATACTAGATAACGGATAAACATACATATATACTTTTTTTTTGTAAATACATACTTAATATACATATTAAACACCCAGACCAAGACAAATAGACATGTTCATGCACACAAATATTTGTCTTGTCCGGGGATCGAACCCGGGACCTCTGGCGCAGAAGGCGGGGTTAGTAGCTCTGTGCCAAACAGGTCGTCAGGTTTGTGTACTGTTTAAGCATCGTCAAATGAGAGATTAGAAGCGTGCGTGTCGGACGACTTCTAGATATTGTATGAAACTAACAGCGGCGTAACTGCAGCAGTGCAGCGCAGTTAATGTAGTGTTGTGAGGTCAATAAATGTTTCTTTCTTTCTTTCTTTCTATACACCATAACAAATGACAGACACACAACAAGAACCTATATCGAGATAGACGAAAAGAGCGCTCCAAACTGTATGAGAACCTAACGTGTCGAATGTTTCGTATCTACGATGATGTCACGAGCGAGATTTAGTCATGGGAAGCTCTTGCAAGAAAGCACTGCACAATAAAAAAATGTCGTCTCTGAGTGAGTCGTGTTTTCATGGCAATGGTCTCAAGCGGACTGACTTAGGTCGGAAAACTTTGACCGAGGATCAAAATTTGTACAGGCAAAATAGTTAAACTTTTAGCGCAGGGGTACCAAGCCTGCCTTCTGCGCAAGAGTTCCCGGCTTCGATCCCTGGACAAGACAAATATTTGTGTGCATGAACATGTCTATTTGTCTTGGTCTGGGTGTTTAATATGTATATTAAGTATGTATTTACAAAAAAAAAGTATATATGTATGTTTATCCGTTATCTAGTATCCATAACACAAGTTCTTCATGAAACTTAACGTGGGACTAGATAATTGGTGTGATTGTATGCGAATATTTATTTATTTATTTATTATTTATTTACAAACGTTACAAAAAGTAGGTACGTATAGCGTTACTACGGGGACGCGTTTGAAGCTATTCGTGGCGGCACCTACCTAACACCGCACATACTACTACACAAGGAACTTACCTACCGTGTCAACAGATGGCGTTGACAGCAAGTCAGTATAGGATGGAACAACACGTATGGAAACCTACATCGCGCTTACATAGTGTCACCAGCCTCTTCACATATATACCAAGTCCGACTCTCATCAGTCGGACCGCGGTCCCCGGACTACCAACACCCAGTCCGGAGAAAGAGCTCGCTATTCGATCTTCCTACAAGTGGCTTACCATCAAACCACCTTTTCCATAGTTCCATCATTCCTACATTATATTTAGGTCTGTGCAACTGACCTCTCCGCTTGGCGAGCACGGTATAGACGGCGGACACGCAGTCCGCGGGCGCCTGCACCTCCACGAACAGGTACGGCTCCATCAGACGCGGGGTCGCCATCAGGAATGCTGAGTATGCCACCTGAAAATGCACCGGCTTGTTGAAAATAGCCCTTTAGGCGCATCTGGTCCAATTCGCGATTGGTCCAATCCACATTATTCGCGGTTGGTCCAATTAGCAGTTGGCCCAATTCGCTGTTGGTCCAATTCGCGGTTATTCCAATTCGCAGTTGGTCAAATATAAAATGTATTTTCAAAATTAAACAAAATAACACATGTTTATTTACATATTGTACTGATTTATTCATAATCATATTACACATATCTATGCACATATTGTACTGTATTTATTTATACTTATTTTTCATACTTATTTACAATCATAACTTGTGTTTCAAGCTCCTACAAATAATTATTGGTTTTGAACTTTCACAAATTGGACCAACTGCGAATTGGGCAAACTGCGAATTGGACTAAGTAAGAATTGGAAATTTTTTGAACATTGGACCAACTGCGAATTGGACCAAATGCGCCTAAAGGAAAATAGCGTAGCAGACAGCGCAGACACTGCTAGTACCAGCTAAAATGCGTCTACGTGACCGGGAGGACTGCTTCCAATACCCTCGAAAAGAGTTACTTCGGTTGCTTTTTTTTATCTTGAACAAAATGTTCGAAACCGAGTTGTGTGAAAGATAAATCATGAATAATTCGATAAGGCACTGTATATTTAAGATTGTTTTAGTATTGTAGATTTAAGACCGCACTTAAGAAAACCCTACTATTATAAATTATAACGGCGAAAGTATGTCAGTTTGTTTTTGTTACTCTTTGACGCTAAACTACTGAACGGATTCGGATGAAATTTGGCATATAGGGACTTTAAAGAGTGGACTAACATATAGGCTACATTTTATCCCGATATTCCTACGGGAACGGGAACCACGCGAGCGGCCGTTGGTATATTCCTAAAATCAGAAGAGTTACTATTCACCTCTATTCCTCGGTGTAACGACGTATTATATTTTAACTACTACTTTTGTAAAGAATGTATCAGTACTGCTTCTCAATTTAATGACCCCAAGTAGTAAGTTGCAATACGGTTCAATTGTCTGGGATCCGAGTACTGTTAAACATAAATTAGTAATTGAAAAGTTAAACAAAAAATTTGCTCGTTTCCTTTTTAAGAAACAGTTTGGCTATTATCCATCCTTGTTTGTAGCCGGTATGGTACGCATGAATACGTTGGAGCTTAGGCGAAAATTGAATTTATTAATTCACTATAAACTACTTCTACGCAATAATCCGGAAGCTAGAGACCGGATTGGGCTTTACGTACCGCAAAATTATATGCGAGGAGTTGGTCGGCGACGGCATTTATTGTTCGCGTCTCCAGAATGCGCACGCGGCACGCTATCAATGCTGCCGACATATTTGTTGATTGACTGACCTCACTATGTGCTAAGTTTTGATTATTTTTAACGAATTAAGTTTTTATAACTTTTTAATTTTGCATTTTACACTGCTATTCTTATGTGATAAATATTAAACAAGAAAATATACTAGAAAAAAGCAACTAGTCTCATGTCGATCGGGATCCCGTCAGGGATTTTCTTGTTTAATATTTATCACGAATTAAGTTTTATTATATTTTCTTTTTTCTATTATGTTGTAATGTCTTGGCAAATAGCTGTAAGTTACGAAGTAAAATGTTGAATAAATACATTAATTAGTTAACACTAACCCTCCTGGCAGTGGGTATGATCTGTCCACCACCTCGATGTAGCGGTTCGTTGGCAATCACGGCGTCCAGGATCTTGAACTTGACATTCCTTATCGGCTCCTCACATAGCGGGCCTTCGCGTGTGCCCCA
Organism: Chrysoteuchia culmella; assembly: GCA_910589605.1. Classification (NCBI taxonomy): domain Eukaryota; kingdom Metazoa; phylum Arthropoda; class Insecta; order Lepidoptera; family Crambidae; genus Chrysoteuchia; species Chrysoteuchia culmella. The sequence goes on along the minus strand of OU342642.1, from coordinate 24,347,893 downwards.
CTGGAACCCTGCGGATTACCACCAAAATGGTTGTTCATCATCATGATTTAAAATAGCATAGAGTAAATAAGTAACAGAAGATGCACTCCGCAAAATCATGTGAGTAAAAAGCGATTCTTGCTCCAACACAATAAATGCAATTCAGGTCGCACAGCGTTGCGTTCCCTTCCCAAACATTGTATTCATCAATTTGTAGCCTCTCTTTCTAACGCGTAGCTCTTATTCATACTGGAGGCCTAGCACGAAAAAATTCGAGTAAGTACATCTTAATTTTGGCGCGCACTGTTCATTTAAATAAAACAACTTTTACTTCAGCTGCCGTGATCACGGGATGACATCATCACGTCATCCTCAGTCATCCCGTGACCACAGCAGCTGAAAAGGTCCCGAAACGTCGGGAAAATCAAGAAAACCCCTAAAAACCAAAAAAACGGACAATTACAGCTTAGTTCGTGAAATATAGCGGGTTTGATATCCGTATCAGTTGATTTATTTCAATTCGAGTAAGTATCGAGGACATATCGGCAAAAAATGTATTGAGCAACGAACGCTCCTATGGTACTACATTTTCCTATACATTTTTGATGTTTTTTTTTTTAAATTTAATGGGTTTCTCTTGGCCTCATTCTGAATCGTTAGATTAAAATTCATTCAACAAATTCAACCGTTGTTTTGTGCAATTCTACTAAATGACGGTGATTTTACGGTAGTTATATGTTCATTTTAAAGTAATATGTTGTGTCATGTAGTCGCGAATAAAGCAATTTTAGAAAAGAAAGAACAAAAACACCAAATCACTGTCTCTTTGTTTGGAGCCGCGAAGTATCGTTACGTTCCACTGAGAAATATTTTATATAAAAAAAATACGTCTGGCACTCGGGGACTGCCGCGGTAAAGCTATTGCATAGCATTTTTTATCATAGATTTTGGTTGCTTACCAAAATCTATGACACGGAGTGGGGAGTTGTCAGATTTTATTTTCGTTACGGAATTTCTTGATTCGGTCGCCGCGCTCAAACCCCGCGATAAAAGCTATGCAATAGCTTAAAAAAACGCCTATGTAGAGATGTGTTGATAGAACATTGATCAGTCACCTTGCACGATGCTGTCCTTGACGGCGGCCAGCAGGTGCTTGTCCACCTCGGAGGGCAGTGTGTCGTCCACCAGGATGTTGGGCCCCGCTGCTTCTGGTCCAAACGCCCAGATCGAACGCGCCGCCAACAGATCCCAGTCGTATCTGAAACACCACCGCTATCATAAGCACATCTGTGACGATTCGGCTCTCGACAGGTGTCGAAATAGTCGATATTTGGCGAGTCGATGAGAGTAGTGAGTAATTGTGGTTAGTGCGTGAGTGAATATCTTCAACTGATTCCAAGTGACGCAGACGGCGTCGGCTTAAATGTCCTGCACGAAATTCATTAAAACATGGTGAGTGTCAAAAGTACAAGAGTGCCGAGAAGGCTCATCAAAATTATTTGTAAAAACGTTTCACGATGCTTTTTTTATTTCATTTCATTGTTTAAAAGTGAACGTAGGGGCTTAGTACAGTGAGTATGGACAGTGAGGTCAGTGTAAGAGTGTGGGAAGTGAGTAAGTGCGTGTCGACACTTGGTCTGGTAGAACTCCTCGAAGCGCTTGAGGTCGCGAGTGGCGCAAACGGAGCCAAGCTGTGTTCTCCGCGAAATTAATTGAAACGCGGTGAGTGTGGAGAGTGAATATGAGAGTTTATGTTGTGAGAGAGTGTAGTATGAGCAATGAGCGAAAGATCATCCTCACTTAGTCTTGAAGAACTCCCCGAGCCGCTTGCGGTCCCAGATGACGCAAACTGCTCCGGCCTCTATGTATTCAGACAGCCCGCACTCTAGAGGCTCTGCCATCATTGCCAGCTAGTCAATGTGTAGGAGTGGAGTGTATACTACACATGTAACTGATGTGTAGTTAGTGTGTAAGGTGTGAGAATAAGTATTCTCAGTTGGTCTGGAGAATTCTCCGAGCCGCTTGCAGTCCAAGGTGACGCAGACGGCGCTCACCCGCATGTAGCGAGTAAGCTATGTATAGTTAGTGATTGGCTAATATGGGGGAATGTGTAGTATGTTATGTGCAGTTAATGAGTGACTAAGCATCCTCAATTGATCTGGAAGAACTCCCCGCACCGCTTGAGGTTGCAGGTGACACAAACTGCGCCCGCCTCGATATCTTCAGCCAGCCCGCGCTATAGGGGTTTCGCGATCATCGTCAGCATATTCAATCGTTCGGCGTCGGGGAAATAGTCAAAATGTGGCGAGTCTGACTGTGATTAGTGACTGAGAAAGTGAACGTGGCGTGGGAGAATGTGTAGTGTAGTGAACTTGCTCACTTAGTCTGGAAGAACTCCCCGAGCCCCTTGCGGTCTATGAGTGTGGAGAGTTAATGTAAGAGAGAGTATGTGTATGTGTGTATGAGTATGTGTGGTGAGTGAATGAAGATAATGAGTATGTGATCATCCTCACTTAGTCTGGAAGAACTCCCCGAGCCTCTTGCGGTCTATGAGTGTGGAGAGTGAATGTAAGAGAGAGTGTCTGTATGTGTGGTGAGTAAATGAAGATAATGAGTATGTGAGCATCCTCACTTAGTCTGGAAGAACTCCCCGAGCCCCTTGCGGTCTATGAGTGTGGAGAGTGAATGTAAGAGAGAGTGTCTGTATGTGTGGTGAGTAAATGAAGATAATGAGTATGTGAGCATCCTCACTTAGTCTGGAAGAACTCCCCGAGCCCCTTGCGGTCTATGAGTGTGGAGAGTGAATGTAAGAGAGAGTGTCTGTATGTGTGGTGAGTAAATGAAGATAATGAGTATGTGAGCATCCTCACTTAGTCTGGAAGAACTCCCCGATCCCCTTGCGGTCTATGAGTGTGGAGAGTTAATGTAAGAGAGAGTATGTGTATGTGTGTATGAGTATGTGTGGTAAGTGAATGAAGATAATGAGTATGTGATCATCTTCACTTAGTCTGGAAGAACTCCCCGAGCCTCTTGCGGTCTATGAGTGTGGAGAGTGAAAGTAAAGAAAGAGTGTCTGTATGTGTGGTGAGTAAATGAAGATAATGAGTATGTGATCATCCTCACTTAGTCTGGAAGAACTCCCCGAGCCCCTTGCGGTCTATGAGTGTGGAGAGTGAATGTAAGAGAGAGTGTCTGTATGTGTGCTGAGTAAATGAAGATAATGAGTATGTGATCATCCTCACTTAGTTTGGAAGAACTCCCCGAGCCGCTTGCGGTCCCAGGTGACGCAGACGGCGCCGGCTTCAATGTCTTCAGCCAGCCCTCGCTCCAGGGGCTCCGCGATCATCGTGAGCTTGTTCCGTTTGTTCGGCGTCTCGGCGAAACACTTGAGAGATGACGTCTCTACCACAGTCTCGCAGAAGGATACCACTGGGTCCGCCACTATGGACACAAATAAGGAAATTTAAATAAATTTGTCAGTTTACTCTGCTGAAAATTCTTATTAAAATTTTCTGATTCATTATTTCAAAATCCTGTGGTAGTCTTTACGCAAAAATATAAATTGATATATAAGATTGTGGGTGGTTAAAATAAGATATGATAGTTTGTATTGACAACTGTTAAATTGAAATGTTAAGAACGAAATATCCTTCGTAAAAAAAGTTGGTTTTGAAGTGCATAAGATTAAAAGTGTATTCAGACCAACAAGCAGACGAGATGTGGGTGCGATACTTAAGGCATTTTCCACTATGTTTCAGTCCCGTAGCCGATGCCGAGTTTACATTATTTCAATAGCATTCCAATCTAGCACTGTAATATTACTGAAATAATTTTAACCGGCACTGGAACGCATTCATTCTAATAAATAATTCAGTCCTATTAAACTTCAAAGTCTCATAAAACCCTTCAACAATAGGGGTTGTGTCTAATTCCTCCATGTTTCTCTTCATCTATTGGATTCACTATTGCATTTTTAGTATGAAAGTGATAGCGTCAGCGAGAGCCCTTATAGGGGGTTTGCAAAATCCATAGCTATAGCGATACCACAAGCTGTACCGTTAGGCGGTCGGGGTGCAGAAACTGGAACCGTGTGACTGGAATGAAAGCTTTTGAAAGACTGTAATTTGAACACGATTATCTATACCAGCACTGGACTGAATAGATTCACTGGATTACTATACAGGAATAATGTACCTTTGATGTCGATCTCGGAGTACATGTTGCGCAGATCGTGCATGACGCAGTCGAGGTAGAGCTCCCCAGTTCCTAAGACCACGTGCTCGCCGCTCTCCTCCACGCGCGTCGACACCAGGGGGTACGATTTATTCACCTGATTAATACGAACAATATTAATCATTATGAGATCGTTAGTACCCTCCGTTTAGGGTTCCGTACTCAAAGGGTATAAACGGGATTACTAAGACTCCGCTGTCCGTCCGTCAGTCTGTCCGTCTGTCACCAGGCTGTATCTCATGAACAGTGATAGCTAGACAGTTAAAATTTCCACAGATGATGTATTTCTGTTGCCGCTATAACAACAAATACTAAAAAGAGAATAAAGTATATATTTAAATGGGGCTCCCATAAAACAAACGTGTTTTTTGCCGTTTTTATAGATAACTGCGGTTTCATCCGCGTGGTTCCCGTTCCCGTAAGAATATCGGGATAAAATGTAACCTATGTTACTCGGGGATAGATCCAACGGTGAAAGAACTTTTCAAATCGGTCCAGTAGTTTCGGAGCCTATTAAATTCAATCGAAAAAATCTTCCCTCTTTAAAACATTAGTATAGAAGTATAGATGGTACGGAACCCATTGTGTCCGATACATCTAGGCTACGCAAAAAGCAATCAAATCCACTATTTCTTACTGAGAATAGGTTATTGAAATCAACCGTCACACCGCGAACAACTGAAGTCAGTATCACAAGTAGTAGCTGTTAAGACAGATAAGTGGTATTCTAGGCCAGCACACGGCACGGTTTATTTGTTTCTGCGTGATGTTCACACCTATGCAGTATACACTTATTTCAATCCTACAATTGCCAACCTTCACAGACCTAAATCGAGATAGACGGTAAAAGTGTACCTACCTTGCGTGCCAAAAGTTTGATCTACGGTCAAAGTTTTACGGCCTAAGTCAGTCCGCTTGAGACCATTGCCTTGAAAATACGCGTCAATCAGAAACGAAAATGGTTAATTGTGCAGTGCTTTCTTGCAAGAGCTCGTCAATAACATTTACACATCAATAAATCTCACTCGTGACGTCATCGTAGGTACGAATAACCCGACACGCTAGGTTCTCATACAGTTTGGAGCGCTTTCTTCGATATAGGTCTGTGCCTACCTTCCTAAGCCCATCCAACATTTTAGGCAGCTCAGACGGGTTGACCGGCTCCACAGCTATCTTGACGACGGCCTGCGTGTTGAACCGCAGCGGGCGGAACGTGTGCAGCTGCTCGTCCTCGTCTGCCGACACTATGGTGCAGGTCTTCACTATCGGCTGGTCCACGCCTTCTATTAGAGCCCAGCAACCGGCTGGCACGCGGTTAAGTTCCACCTGTTGTTAGATGTAATTGTATTGTAAAAAATGTGTGACGCCATGCGTCAAATGACTAAAAGAGAATGATGAATAAGGCAGTTCACTAGTCTAGTCCACTACTCTAGACTACTCAATATACTCGTATGCTTACAAATATTGAGTTTTATTCTTAGTAAAGACTAGCGGATCCTCGCGGTTTTACCCGCGTGGTGCCCGTTCCCGTTGGAATATCGGGATAAAATATAGCCTATGTCACTCGGGAGAAATGTAGCTTTCTAATGGTCTAAGAATTTTCTAAATCGGTCCAGTAGTTCCTGAGATTAGCGCGTTTAAACAAACAAACTCTTCAGATTTATAATATTATATTAGTAATTAGTATATTAGTATACATATTCAAAAATCCTTCTTATGGTCTACTTATGACAGGAAGAGATTTCGCCGTTTACCTATCTGCAAACAGAATTAAAAAAAAAAACATTAACTGCTGTCACGTTGTCTACTGATATATTATGTCATTCACTGCTTACTGTTTTTTTTTAATTATACTAATTGTAAAAAGGTTTAAGAATACAAATAAACATAAATATGATAATTTTTAAAAAGTAAATAAACTGAAAAAAAACAACTTTTCTCATGTTCGCAACTCGCTCAACTCAACTCGCATCCTTGGGAATCCGGCAAAATGCACTGACCAATTATGCTACAGAGACCTATTAGAACACGTTGACACGAGTCCCGTCAGGGCGACATGAGACAAGTTGCTTTTTTCTAGTATATTTACTTGTTTCAAAATTATCACATAAAAATAGCATTGTATAATGCAAAACTAAAAAGTTATAATGAACATAAATATGTTTGATAAATTATTCATATCAAAAATTTACCACCGTTAAGTCAATTACTCGTAAAAAGATTTTCCCATAAATTAGAAATGAAGACGAAGCAACATTTAAAGCTACAGGCGTTTGTGAGGGGAGTATACAATTGATAGACGTATTTGAGTGCTACATACCTTATACCTCGCCTCGTATATCCACAGCCGTCCCACGGTCATGATACGCGAATCCTCTTCGTCGTGCGAACTGTAGTTCTCGCCCAACACGCGCACAGTTTGCCCCGCGTACAGGGTGCCCGACATTATACGGGCTAGCACCTAAAACAACGGGATAGAAGTCAAAATTGAATGTGCAGTGGTGATATGGGTCTCACGATGCACGCTAAAAGTAGGAACTTAACTCAACGCAATAGAGATTAAAATAAATAGGTCACTATGCGCGAGTAATTCTCTACGTGCGAGCTGTAGTTCTACCTCAATAAGCTTACCATCTGCCCAGCGTACAACGTGCCAGACATTATACGTGCTAGCATCTAATAACAACGGGATAGAGGTCAAAATGTGCTTCGCAGGATGTATTTATGCTAGTACTTAAGTCAACGCAATAGTAATAACAATAACACAGTGTAACCAAAAACTAACAGTGGCACAATGCCTTTGAAGACTCGCACCACGCCGCTTTTGACAGGACAATCGTTAGGGTTGTCACAAGTTTTAATTTTATTCATTTACTTTGTATGTAAAGAATATAAGTCTACGCAGGCGAAGTCGTGGCCGGAAGCTAGTTACTCCATATTCGTAATCGGCACCACCTACAACATGATAACGATACTCATATAGATTTCATTTAAAATATATAGGCAGAGTCACTACTGACAAGACGTCTCTGTCGGCCGACTGTAGGGAAAAGAAGTTTTATAGACTGTGGTAATTTCAAAAAATAGATTGTTTAATGTAATATTTACCAGAAAGAACGTGCAGTCATCGGTAGGGTACATCTTGGTGGTGTGTGCAACAAGTCGGCCCGATTGGTCGCAACGCAGCATGTCGTCTCTCAACGCTCCGCTGCCGCCGCGGTACGTGTGCGCCACCTTGCGATCCGCCGCGTCCAGTGGGGACGGCACGTGACGAACCACCATCTCCACGAAACCACTGAAGAAATAGCAACGGATCAACCTCCAAAGCTTCTGAAGCACGTTAACTGACATAGTAACCGACGATAAAGAAAAACAGCTAAGGAACAGCACGACACCTTCTGCTGGGTTTAGGCCTCCCTCAAGAATTTCACGACGATCGGTCATTCGCTGCCCGCATCTAGCAGCTTCCCGCGACCTACACCAGAAAAAGGAATCTAATGGCAATGGAATCTAAAGGAATAAAAGGCTGGCTAATGAAAGGACCAATCATTAGGATGCTTTTCCATCACAGATGTGCGAGGATGCGTAGCGAGAGATGTGTTTGTAAAGAACCAATAGAATCGCTTCATTTACCTCGCCTCGGTCAGCACAGCTCTGATGGAAACGGCTCAGCGGAGCTAGATTTTTGCGCATACAAAACAAGCGAGGGATGTGTGCGAGGGATGTGTACGAGGGATGTGTGCGAGGGATGTGTACGAGTGATGTGTGCGAGGGATGTGTACGAGGGATGGGTGCAAGGGATGTGTTGCGAGGAATGTGTGTTGAGAAGGTTTGCGCATACTGTACCAGCCAGTCAAAAGACGGAGTTTGTTGGAAGTAGAAGTGCGCAAAAAAGATATATATAGATATAGATACAAGCGCTATCGAGAGCAAAGTGAGACGTGAGCGGCAGGCAGGCGTTCGCGTTACTCCGCTCCCACTACACCGCACCCCCTTCGACATATGTCATAGCTTCGCAACGCATCCTCGCACCACACATTAATGCGCATTTTCACAGCACAGCTAGACATCCTCGTACGACACATTTCCATCGCACATCTCTGGTGCCAGCCACGATGTTTAAATATTTCGACTGCACAGCAGCTTCGGGTGTCGGCATCTACCGACTTTTATCATTAACGTTCATTCCCAAACAGAAGGGAAACAATATGTCGTCTAATAGTTCATTCTTTGGACGAAATTTAAATCACTTTCTCGCGTGGGTGCGAACGGGATAGCAACATTTAGTGTGCATATCAAGGAAAGGGACATAGCTAAAGGATGGGAATCCACGTATATAATCAAGTACATGAAGTCAATACAAATCCTTTTTAAATCCACCATCCACGTACCCGCTGGAGAAAGAACCACGGATCAATCTTCAATCGGGACTCGACATAGACAGTCTCCTACAATAATGTATGTTTCTCAGCGGTACGTGTGCGCCACCTGGCGCGCCGACGCGTCCAGTGGGGACGGCACGTGACGTCGCGGACCACCAGCTCCACAAACCCACTGAAGACAGACCAACGGAGCTACCTCCAAAGCTAAATCCTTTTTTTTATAAATGACGGGGAGACTCTTAGCCTTCATCATACCTGATGTTAAGTATTGATAAGGCTGAAGATGGAAGCGAGCCTCTCCCGGAATCCTCAGCCACTGAGGAACTGGCTATCTTATCTCGAACTGCCGGAACACAACAATGCTGAAAACATTGTTGTTATGGCGTCAGGCCGTAGATAAGATGGTGCTAGCCAGGCGGGCTTACAACAAGTCCTACCACCAACCAAACCGAATAATCGAACCCGGGACCCCCGGGCCTGATACCGGTGGTGTACCAGTAGGCCACAGAAGCGGTTAAAAATGTCGCACAAAGCGCTACTCATCATCATTTATATATACCATCTCCACGAACCTGCTGAAGAAATAGCAACAGATCAACCTTCAACTACAGGCGTGAAAGGCTTCACACACCAAAAGCCACTTACAGTAGAGTACTGGCATCTACTCAGGGTTCCATGATTTAAATCACGATTTATATTGTATGATATTTTAATAAAAATCACTGATTTTAATCAAAATCTGAAAAGGAATTAATTAAACGCTGGGAGTGCATATTAATCAACTATAATGTTCGTAAACAATGTTAATACAAAGTGCGATAGGTGCAAGCTATAATAAGTTATTTATCACTATAAAAATCAACAATCAAATATAAGTTTTTTTTTAAACTGAAACCGAAACTCAAAATAGTCTTTTCCGGTCGATGTGACATTTTTTGGTGTGTTTGCCAGGACTATACATCAATTCTACCTAAATAAAAATGTTGCCCAAAAGAAAAACTCGGGCAATGATCGCAAAACCTAATAAACAAAAAAAAAAATCAGGTTTCTATTTAAATCGGGTTTTATGATTAAAATAAAAAAATCGTGTTTTTTTCGAACCATGCATCTACTATTCACACACTAAACGTAAAGGCCATATAGACGAACTGGCGGAAATAACCGTTTTGTCACGGCTTAAATGACGCATACGTAAAGCAGCAATTCTCGGCGTCCAGCGGGGGCGGCACACCTCTACGAAGATGGAGCGCTGCGGAATAGCGACCACAATCACAACCAATCACGACTCAACCTAGACTTGTATGCTACAATTATGTACGTCTCTTAGCCCGCCACCGCCGATGCTGACCTTATCCCATTTTTATTTGGGGTCGGCGCTGAACCTCCCCAAACAAGCGGCTACAGACCAGCCTCAGCAGCGGACGCACGTTGAGTTTCGACTCCTGCTTGCTCAGCTTGATGCCGAGCTCGGCCAGCACGCCTGGCAGTGTCGTCTACATCACCCATCACCTGGGTAGTTTATATTGTAGTCAACTCCACTGCAGCCTCGACCAACCTAATCCTCCATTATACTCACGAGAAGTCTCCAAAGAAGCGATTGCAAACGAGCCTCAACAGCAGGCGCACGTTGAGGTTCGATACCAGCTTGCTCAGCCTGATGCCGAGCTGGGCCAGCAAGCCTGGTAGAGTATCGTCTACAGCGCCTACCATCTGGGTAGTTTATATTATAGTTAACCTTCCACTACAGCCTACACATTTCACCATACTCACGAGAAGTCCCCAAAGAAGCGGCTGCAGACCAGCCTCAACAGTGGACGCACGTTGAGTTTCGACTCTTGCTTGCTCAGCTTGATGCCGAGCTCGGCCAGCACGCCTGGCAGAGTGTCGTCTACGTCGCCTACCACCTGGGGACAATCGAACAATAATACAATACTTAGATAGATATTCCAGCCATCCACACTAAACGTTATTCGTCTTCATTCCTGGTGAGAAAGCATTGCCTGCTGAAGAACGTTTCCAGCCAGCGTAGCATGCGCACCGCGACTCGCTGTCGACGCTTATCTCGCGATGTTTATCCCGCTCATACCAGTACGGTGTGAGACAATACGCTCACGTGAGAAAAGTGTCGAGAAAGCTTTGTCGAGGTGCTCATGCTACGCATGCTGAACATTACAAAACTCAAACTCAATATTGTTTATTCAGTTTAGGCTGCTACAAGCACTTATGAACGTCAAATATGCTACGCCATCGGTTCACAACGGCGGGAGGCCTTGTAACGCTAAGTACCAATTCAGGTACTTATGTTAAGGTGTATAAATAAAAAAAACAATAGCTACAGCAAAGAAAGGTAAAAGTGATATAATGTAAGTCACAACTTACAATGTAGATAACTAAAGACGCATCAGCTGGGTCATAAAGCACTTTTCAGACTACGCTATAATATGATAGCATATAGCTTATAGCTCATAGCACAACGATATCGCTCAACATACATTTACTTAGAACACATTCAGACTTAGCTATAATTTATATTATTGGCATCTGGGCTCTTCAAAAATAGAGTGAATAGGCACCTTCGACAAGTATGCTCTATCGTATGCCATAGCTCGCTCGGCCAAATGCTCGCCCATATAAATTATAAAAGAAACACGCAACCTTGTGTGGGTGGTGGGAAATAAGAACGCAACATATTAATCAAAGAATCATTTGTGCTCGCCAATTTGGTACTTCACGAAGCTCCTCTACGCGGAAGCGTGAGGCTATATCTTGGTGAATCCTTTCGTCTTAGCGTTAGAGCTTACATCGCCCCACTGTCACACCGCCATGTCGACGCTACCACAAGTTCACAGCCTAAAATTGCCAATGTACATATTTACAACACTAACCTGTGCAAAGATCTTGTACAACGGCTCCAGTATAAACTCTACGAAGCTCCTCTGCGCGGAGGCATGAGGTTGCTTCTTGGTGAATCGCCTCGTCTTAGCGTTGAAGTACACGTCGCCCCACAGCCACTGAGCCATATCAGAGCCGCGCAGCCCCGAAGAAGCGTGAGCTGCTGCGTACATCGCCGCGAACGACTCCACCGTAAAGCACACGTCGTATAGTGATGATGCGAAGCACACATTACCTGTGATAGGAAATCTATGTTATAAGAAGGCATTTTGCTACTTGTATGATGATAATTGATAAGAAAAGCTATTTTAAATTTAAAAACACAAAACACATGAAATCCAGCTTTGACCTTGTGTTTCGTCATAACATTCGCTATTTTAATATCCTCACTGTTGGGACACTGGCCTTGCTTATGGATGACTAAGGAGAATGGGCCATGGCACAGCATGCGTATTGGTGAGTCCTAACAACTACAGCACGGAGGAGTTTGATACAAAATTTTTGGTCACATGAGCGCAACTGGGAAGATGATGTGCAGTTGACTGTACAAGAAAAAATTGTTTGAAATTAACAAATTCCAACTGAAAACTAAACCAGAAAAAAATACACTTTATAATTCTTACCCAGTAGAGGTGAGAACACTGTTGCTGGTTCATCTGGGTTGTCCTGTGGCTGGTGGGTTTCCAACATAGAGTTAAGTTCATCTATGATGTGTCGCAACTTGTAATACGCATCTGCGGGTGGTAACTTCAGCTCTAGGATCAGGCGGTCTATCTTGTTGATGCATAGGGTTAAGGGTACCCGCTCCTGCACAGCGTGACGCAGGAGACGTTCCGTGTTCAGCATTATACCTTCTGCTGCATCCACAAAGAGGATTGCACCTGATGGAAAAATTATAAAAGTAGTAATACCATAACTATCTCAAGTCTAGCTAGAAGTAAAAAAGGCCTTGGTTTTGTCAAATCATAAAATTATTACTATATAGCTATTAGGGATGGGCCGAATATTCGTTTTATGTTCGGTATTCGGCATAGTCGGCAGGTTGTGGCCGAATGTTCGGTAAACCTGCCGAATATTCGAGACAGTGGTACATATAGATTTTAATAACATGTTCTCTATTGTGAACTATATTAGACTGAGATTGAACGATACCTGTGCATATTATAGGTAGACCTAACCTAAGTAAATCACTGTGTAGCTTTATACTTTTGAGATAGTGTAGCTGTATTTCTTTATAATCGTAAATGAAAATATGATAATTGAACAAGAATATCAAGATACAGTAATTTGAGACCCTATTTATTATTAAAATTTAATCAGAGGGTTTATTTAGTGTAAGAAATGAAATATATATTCGAAATTATAATAACTGTTTATTGTTATTGGTAAGAATTAGTTGCATTATTACAACGATTTCTTAATAAATCATATTTTTGGTTTTGTTATTAGTAAAATACATTGTTGTGGCGAGCATTTCTTAAACTTTGTTTCAAACATTTATTTAACCAAAGAATAGCATGTCAGAAAAATAGAGGTGAATCAAACAAAAAATAATTATATTAACTTAAAAATCAACTAACCAGAACTCAAAAGTTTTGATTTTAATATCTTTTTAATATAATCCTTTTATGACTGTGTCATCAAATTCAATAGGAACGTTTTTAATACTTTTCAGGAACTTTTAATAAATGAAATCTTTTAACATTAACTGGACGTAGTTTCTGAAAAACGTTCCAACCCACAACCAGGTCAAAATAGAGTTAACAATGCCAAACTAGTCACGTGACCTCTATTTACTAGCTCACAAAATTTGGTAGCTCTACTACCACTCTAAGTATGAATTTGGACTCTCCATACATGTCTAGCCCAACCGATATGTATGGAGAGTCCAAATAATTATTAAGCTAAAAGAGCCCAAGCTGTGTGGAACAATTAAAATATTGGGAAACCCATAAACAAATTTCTTAAATGTGATCCAAGCTGCTTGAAACATTTTTCATGTAATAAATCTAATTGATCTTAGTAAAATCGGTGTTTCTCTAAAACATTCCAAGCTTTCTGAAACGTTTTTGTTTAAAACTGCTTCAACTTAATAGTAAAATTTATATTTCACTAAAACGTTCCAAGCCTCTTGAAACGTTTTTGTTTAAAATTCTGCTTCATCTTATTAGTAAAATCAATATTTCACTAAAACGTTCCAAGCCTCTTGAAACGTTTTTGTTTAAAAATCTGCTTGACCATTTTAGTCAAATCTATGTTTCAATAAAACGCTCCAAGCCTCTTGGAACAGTTTTGTTTAAAAATAATCTAAACACTCTTTGAAGTATAGATATTTCGTTATATCGATCCAAGTCTGTTGAAACTTTTTTATTTTAAATAAATGTAACCAAACTTAGAAAAAAAAGTAGTTTATTAAAAAGGTCCAAGATATTTGAACTGTTTTCAATAATAAAATTTAAGTACCTACTCTACCTTAGCCAAATATATAATAAATTAAAATATTCTAAGTTATCTGTAAAATTTTTTTTTTTATGAATATTTACCGATGCCAAATAAAACTTGATTCTTTAACTACATAATAGTAATTCAATAGGCAGCGTCGTCACCACAAAATTTAACGAGATAGAAGTATAAAAATGAGTGAGATAGAAAAGTCGCCAGCGCCGCGCCATCGCCAGCCATCCATCCATCCAGTAGCGAGCGAGCGTCCATCGTGTTCAAATAGCTTTGTCGTAGTTTGTCGAGAGTCGATGTTAGGTGTGTGTTGAATTATTCTCGCGCTCAGTGTAGAAAGTTTGTTTATGCTTGTTTAAGTGTATTGATTAATAAAAATAAAAAAAAGCTCTTGATAATCCGCAATATCATCAGTCTTCATGAATAAAGAGTGTTCATTAGTTTTTCTTAATTGAATAGGCTTAGTCTTTAGCCAATTTACTTTAACTTTATTGACGAACATCTTACGATTCGTAATAACCATACCATAATAATAACCGGGTCCATAACAAAGGTCTTACATTATTTTATAACATCTACATGTACATTATGGTTTTGCAATAAACTATTGAGTATTGAGAGTATTTTTTTCCAATTTTTCTGTGCTCACGAAATCATTACTTTGTAGTTTTATTGGCACTAGCGGGTTCTTTTTTGTGCAAGTCTTAATGACGTTTATATAATCTTTTGCTGTGTACAGTCTTTGAAAATTTTTTAAATGACTTTCAATTTTACCGAAGTCTGTGTCATTTGGCAGAAACGTATGACCAGATTCAAGAAAATTTGGGTCAATTACTTTTAGGGTAGGATGGCTGGCTAAAATGACTTTAAGTAAGAGCACCATTTTTATGTTACGATTTTGGCCTCCGCAACTATCGCTCCACAATGACAGGTGTTCAACATTAGGCCGCATTATTTCATTTATATTTTTTTTCAAACAGGAACCAACTTCTTGGGCTCCCCTTCCAGCTTCACCCTCAACCCAAACAAAACAATATCCTTCATTTGTAGAAGAAACATGGACGCCGCAGTTATACAGCCAAAGTTGCCTTTTATAAAACACCACATTCGTTGGAATACGTGGAAGTGGTAACGTTTTTTTCCATGTCAAATGTGATACATTCGAATGTTTCATCCACTTTTGCCCTTCCTATGTGGCTATTCATAAGGCAACGTAAAGATGAACAATCTCTTGTAATGTTATAAATGGCTTACCAAAATACGAGTCCCATTACAGAAGGTCTCAAAATGGCGATGCGTTGTATTTGCAAACAGGATTGACCATGCAAAAGATTTATGATTTATATATCACTGAATTTAAACAAATCGAATTCGAAATTATAAACTTAGAATTTAGAACTTAGAATTTTAAACGAATCCAACGAATGTGGTGTTTTATAAAAGGCAACTCTGGCTGTATAACTGCGGCGTCCATGTTTCTTCTACAAATGAAGGATATTGTTTTGTTTGGGTTGAGGGTGAAGCTGGAAGGGGTGCCCAAGAAGTTGGTTCCTGTTTGAAAAAAAATATAAATGAAATAATGCGGCCTAATGTTGAACACCTGTCATTGTGGAGCGATAGTTGCGGAGGCCAAAATCGTAACATAAAAATGGTGCTCTTACTTAAAGTCATTTTAGCCAGCCATCCTACCCTAAAAGTAATTGACCTAAATTTTCTTGCATCTGGTCATACGTTTCTGCCAAATGACACCGACTTCGGTAAAATTGAAAGTCATTTAAAAAAAATTCAAAGACTGTACACAGCAAAAGATTATATAAACGTCATTAAGACTTGCACAAAAAAGAACCCGCTAGTGCCAATAAAACTACAAAGTAATGATTTCGTGAGCACAGAAAAATTGGAAAAAAATATTACGAATCGTAAGATGTTCGTGAATAAAGTTAAAGTAAATTGGCTTAAGACTAAGCATATTCAATTAAGAAAAACTAATGACCACTCTTTATTCATGAAGACCGATGATATTGCGGATTATCAAGAGCTTTATATAGGAAGAAAATATAAAGGTAGCTTGCTTCCTTTAAGCGCAGAACTCCTGGTTCCTCTTTGGCCAGAGGGAAAACCTATAACGCAGGCCAAATTAAATGACCTTAAGACAATGTTCAATCTGACTTCGATTTTGAAGACCAGGATGAAGAAGAACTGCCTTAGTTATATATAATAAATGTGTTTAATTTCTATAAATCATGTTTTATTTTTACGCCACTGCCTAAAATAAGGAGTGATTGTTATTTTCTTTGTCATGAATGTTATTTGGAACGTTTTTAATAAATTAAAATTTTAAATGTGTCATGAAAATTGCAATAAATCGAAAACGTTCCATAAAAGTATTTTTATAAATATTTAAAAAAGCATTAACATTGGAAGTCTAAAGTCAGGCTAAATTAAAACTTTATGATAACATGTACAACATACAGAAGAATCAGTAGTAAATTTAATATATTTCGTAAAGAGATACTAAGTTGAACTTTATTCTTAAATAGCTCAACAGGATATTTTGGTAAACCTGACTTCGATTTTGATGACTAGGATGAAGAAAAACTATTGACTTAGTTAGAATAAATACTTTTTTCTATTAATCTTGTTTTATTTTTACACAATTGCTCAAAATAAGCAGTGTATTGTTATTTTCTTTGTCATGTATGTTGTTTGGAACGTTTTTTATAAATTAAAATTTGAAATGTGTCATGAAAATTGCAATAAATCGAAAACGTTCCACAACAGTATTTTTATAAATATTTAAAAAAGTATTGACATTGAAAGTCCAAAATCGGGCTAAATTAAAATTTTATCTCATCATATTCAACATACAGAAGAATCAGTAGTAAAAATAATATATTTCGTAAAGAAATACTGATTTGAACTTTAATCTCAATTATCTCAATATGCTATGTGAGTGGGATGGAATGTTTTTCAGAAACTACGTCCAACTTACGTTGAAAGATTTCATTTATTAAAAGTTCCTATTGAACATTGAGCACATTATTGCAAAACTGTAATATTATCATAACAAAACAATTGACCTTGCAAACAAAAAACTAAAATACTTTTAAGTAGCACGTAATTCTCACTTAGTATTTAAAATTAAATTTAAGAGAGGTAAATTATGGTGCAAAATAACTAGTTGATCTGCTTTGAAGGGCAAAACTTTGTTTCGTTTTTGCTCATAAACGTTAAAAAAAACTATTAACACATAAACAAAACAAATGCACGTGGTGCTGTTTCGTTGCGCACTGGATGATGCAATAATAATGACACGTATTGACAAGTGTAGCGGGGGTAGCGAGGGAAGCGGGCGGGTGCGCCCGGCGTCAATTCGCGCCATTTCGCGCGGTTAGCGTAAATACTTATAGACCTGCTCCAGTATGCCGAATATTCGGCCGAATGTTCGTATTCGGTGAAATCTATGTTCGGCCCATCACTAATAGCTATATGGTTAATACAAAAACCCAGATTCACTAGCGTATACAGTTTTCAGCTGTTTTAGTTTTTTATGTGCCATTTTAAACTACATATCAATAATCTAAATTACCAAAATAAATACACACAAACCAGTGAAACTTACCATCCGATATCCTCAGAGCTGCTGTGACTTCATCACTGAAATTCACATGGCCTGGTGTGTCCATGATATTGAGCAAGTGTGATTTCCCTTTGATAGACTTTAGTAAAAGTGTGACGGGCATGGCCTTAATCGACACACCGCGTTCCTGCTCCACAAATAATGTGTCTGTGTACCGCATTGGAATGGTTGTTTCATTGTTAATTGTGCCTGGGTGTGTCTGCCTCATGAGACAGTCAACAAATGAAGTTTTACCTTAAAAAGATCATATTAAAATATAGGATACTACTAAAGTAAAGTTAGCTGATCAAATGTTAGTGAACTCTGCTTTTAAAACTCATTCTTTAATCTGATAATTAAGAATTATTTAAACAAAGGAATAAAAATATCCTCACCATTATGCAAATGTCCCATCAAAGTAATATTTCTCATCAAGTTTGTATTGTCCAGCATATCGGCAAGGTACTCCATATCATAATTGGTCTCTGGCAACTGTTGCTCTTGGACCTGGAACTTTTTGTGTTTGACCGGCTCCACCAATGGTTTGTCTAGTGCCTGTGTATCTTCTTCTTGCACCACTGTTTCAACATCTGGACCATACACCTCTACTGCTTGAGGATAATACCTGGATTTGGAGAATAAATTTCTTAATTATTATTAATGAACCAATATAAGATTAATAAGATTTTCAAGCATTCTATCCTAAGTTATCCAACTGTTTATAAATGACTAGCGGCCGCTCGCGGTTTCACCCGCCTGGTCCTGTTCCCGTGGGAATATCGGAATAAAAAAAAACCTGTTTATAACCAGGCTATCTACCATCTGTGTATCAAATTTCATTCAAATTCGTTTAGTAGTTTTTGAGTTTATTCGTTGCAAACAAACAAACAATCCAATCTTTCCTCTTTATAATATTAGTATAGATTACTATTGATGGCAAATACAAATATGTGTAACACCTTTTATCTTCATGTAAAACAACCGACATTGGAGCCACTTCTGGCTCCGCGTCGGCGTCTTCATCTTCTTCCATTGCATCCTCATCGGCGTCCCTGTTATCCTGACCGTACACACTCTGTTCGTCGTCGGAGTCAGACTCCAAATCTGGCCCGATGTAGTTTCCAAATTCATCATATAGATCCCCATCCATCTTCACGGGTCACTCAGCAAGCAAAACAATGATATTAAATAAAACACAGTAAAGATCTAAATAAATGCCGCTTCTCTGATATTTTTATGACAACCAAACTACACTAAAATAACCTCACTTTTTTATCAGATGTCTATAATAAACAAGTCAAACAATATGGAGAGACATATTTTTAAAGAACTTTAAGACTTACTATATTGTTTTAAAGTTCAAAATCTAACTCAAAAGCATTGAGTTAATATACTAAAGACAATAGGTATATTTTATATTTTCCATCTTGCGCCCTTTCACAGAGGCTATTCTCCACAGAATACCGATTCTCGCGCTAAAATATGTCGAATTCGACTCGACATTTTCCTATCCTTAATTTCTGTATTAAAAATACAAGTAAAATCTCTACCACTGTCAAAATCCTTTAGTTTCATTCAATGATCTTTGCGTATCCTAAAATGTTAAAATTTGTTTTCAGTGAGTTTAAAAAAAAACCGATTTTAGGCCCCAAAAAATGTCGACGAGATGTCGAAGTCGCGATAAACGGCCCTCAGGGGGGCGAGCGAATCTCGCGCATAATATGTTGAATTCGATATTTTTATATCCTTAAATTCTTTATTAAAAATGTAATAAAATCTCAACTACTGTCAATATCCTATAGTTTCAATTATCTTTGATAATCCTATAATGTCGAAGATTGCTTCCAGTAAGCTTTTTATTTTCAATACAGATTTTTGACTCCAAAAATGTCGAATTAGAGATGTCGAAGGCGCAGGAATCGGGCCCCAGGAGGTGATTCTTGCGGCGGCCGCGGAGAAATGTCGAATTTGAAACTTTTTATATCCATTTTATGATTTTTGAATTTTTGCATTTTTCAATGTAATTTTTCTACTTATGATAAATTTTAAACAGAAAAATATTGGAAAAAAACAACTCGGCCACAAGTGAATTCTCAGATGGGACTCGAACCCACGACCTTTGGAAATCCGGTCCAATGCTCTATATTTTTAATACGCTGTAGGCCATCGTTGTTTGTTACATCAATGCTAGGAATATCCTTATTTATCCTAGGAATATTCTATTATTGCTGCAGCTATTTATAGGAGAGCTCAAAAACGATAAATTCAATAGTTAAATTGAATGGTACCAAATTGAGTACTGAATGCAAGGCAGAAAACTATCTATGAACGCAGCGTTATTTTTTTAACTCTTATGTTGGCAGTATTTGATTGAAATGAATGACAGAGAAATCAAAGTTTGACAAATTCTTTTCAATACAAAAATGGCCGCTGTTCAACAAAATTTGCTAAAAATGGTCTCGGCACAGCTACGCAATAAAGCGAATGAGTTTCTAAACTCTAGAAAATATGCTAATAATCTTGCTGATATATTACAAATGTTTGAGGTAAGAATATACAACTTTAATGCTGTTTAAATGTATTGATAAAACTGCGTCACAGGTTACGTTATGAAATAATGCTCTTTTTCTTATTATTTTAGGCCTCAACAGACAATTACACGCCCTTACTGCTTACAATTGAAGTAATATTTACAGAACTTTTACGGAGAGGAGACTTGATCGAGGAAATCCTCCCTTTGAAACCAACTGGTAAGCTCCTAACATTAGCGGTTTACGCTACAATTTTTACGTTTATTTGAAGAATTACATTAGTTTTTATGGAAAAATTAACAACAAGTTGATAGAAAGAAGTCGTACAAAGTCAAAATGCGTCGATTTATGCTTGAATTACTGTGGTCACATTTTACGACATGTGACGTTCTTTGCTTATATAAAAGGCGGCACCGACCACAGCCCACCGATGTCTTGTGTAATTGCTTTTATAACCGACAAGAAGCGGAACCCAATGAGCTTAAAATTTTACATAAAGTTCCTCTTTCTAAAACATTGATATGGAATATGATTTTGCACCAAATTGTACATAATATGTCCATCATGCTAGCAATTTCAAGGTCACATGTGGATGTGAATATTATTGTTGATAGTATTTTTCTGTTGGTTATAAGAATATTGGCAAGTCACTATGGCTTACCCATTTTAGAGTTCTGAATGAGTACACTCAATAATTTCCATGTTTTCTTTGTGGTATCATTTTAGCATCTCTTAATAATAAATTAAAATGTAAGTATTATTCCTCATCCAATGTAATATTTACTCAATTAAATTTTTAAGATCAAAATCCAGAAGTAGAGTATACAAGATGGCTGAGAGACTGCTACGAGACAGCTCTGAGCCGATCTCTGGAATGCATCATAAGGGGCCGCATGAACTCTCGACTGCAAGCCTTAGTAACCGTCAGCAAGCTGCTGCAGGCGGAAGGCAAGAACCCACTGGAGAGCTCTTCTGGATACTACTTCCCTTCAGTGAGGTTAAGGGTAAGATATAATAATCTCATCATATCATAGATAAATATTAGTTAAATATTTGTACTACAGTTCTGCAAAACAAGCTCAAAATGCTTAATCAATGATGGCAATTAAAAGTTCAATTTTAAACTTAATAGACTAAAATTAAAGTTTTAATTACTATCTTACAAGGAGTCTTATCGCATTTTTTATTTTTCAGAATGTTTTCACAGTTTTACTTGATTCAGAGCAATTAATGTCAGCCCCTATAGCACGATTTCAAGAGTTCACTGAATACAGAGATGTACAACAGTATGGGTTAAAAGTACTCTCATCATTGGTGTACCGCAAGTGAGTTTCAGCTAGCTGATATGTGTTTATTCAGTTAATAATTAGCAATTTTGTATGTTTATCATCAAATTCAACTAAAACAATAAATCTACAGTATGTTGTATATTATTTTGTGTGTGCAAAGTTTATATAATACACAACTTGCAGGTCACCTTCAAACATATTCATGCAAAACTATCTAGAACTGTTAGACAAACTACTGGTAACTGAAATTCCTACAGAAGCCAAAGGAAAGTTTAGAAACAGGAACAATGAGGAAAAAGAAGAAAAAATACTGTGCGACTCTGAAGGTAAGTGTCAATACATAATATGTATTGGTATTATGCTTTGAATACTTAATTCTATGAATTCCTATTATTTTATGGAATATCCATTGCATTACTGTACTATTGAGGATTTGAGACTTCTTAAAAGTTAAAAAGAATAGTATGTTTTACTCATAATGTTTTGAAAATAATTAATATACAGGGTGTTAAAAGACCCTTAATGAAATCGAAAGCCACATATTCTCCCCATTGTTACTATGACCTGACAGTTAAGGAGTTATTTAGGACCAAAGTCTATTTATTTTTAAAGATTATCTTAAATTTATCTTAAAGATAAATTTAAAATTATCTTAAAGATTATATTTAAAGTTATAGAACTGCAATGAATATCAAAATCAGTTAAAGAAACTGGATTCCGGCCGCCTACTCGTACCCTCTAGACACGTACATGTTGTTACACGCGATTTTTTGCGTGTAAAGATTAACAAACGTTTTTTTTTTAAACGAAAAATAAAAGTCGTTTCTCAGCAATTATTTTGTCATATTCTTATTTAGTTTGATGTACACTACGCATATATTGCGGCTTCGATATGAGTCTTTTAACACTCTGTATAATAATTATTTTCAAAAACATTACGAGTAATACATACCTACTATCTTTTTTAACTATAAGAGGTCTCAAATCCTCAATAGTACAGTATTGCAATGGATATTCCATAAAATAAGAGGAATTCATAGAATTAAGTATTCAAAGCATAATACCAATACATATTATTATAAATTACCATGGTTTTTGTGTATGTGAAAACAATTGTAACTAAAAGTCAATAAGTTTAGAGGTTAAAATGACAATATCCAAAAGTATTAAAGAAATTTATTTTGTTACATTCAATTAAGAATATCAAAAGGAACAGTATCTTCTATTTATATCAACTAGTATATTTCCGGCCTATTGAGATAGAGTGAAAGCCAACCGGCCAGACTGCCAACATATGTTACCCGGACTGCACACGCTTAAATGTACGAAAACTCCTTTGTACCTAATGACAACCACCCACCACCCTGTGCGTGTTCTTGCAAAATGCGCGACCAAAGTCTGCTTGAAAACGTCATAAATGATCTAAATGTTGTCTCTCGCGATCAACTTATTGGCCACGGCTGATGTATATGATGTTTATTAATGAATTTTTTACATAAATAACAGCACAGAAACTGCTCACTTCATAGTTTACTCTTTACTTTTTGCTTCTAAGTTTTCTTATATCTTCAAAAGTAGTCCAACAACCTACACAAATTGTGCAGACAAAGTGCCCTTCCCGTACAACCCCGGCGTGTGCCGTCGGTACGCCAACCGTTGCTGGAACTTCGCGTGCCAGTGGCCGCTATGCTCGGAGCCCCGCACGCACCGGCGAGCGTTACTACTGCTTGTGGAGAGGCTCATGCCGCTGCTGGCGAGGCCGCACCTCGCTACGGACATGCTGTGCGACAGTCTTGACGCGGGTGAGTTACTTCCTGTGCCAGTGGCCGCACTGCTCGGAGCCCCGCACGCACCGGCGAGCGTTACTACTGCTTGTGGAGAGGCTCATGCCGCTGCTGGCGAGGCCGCACCTCGCTACGGACATGCTGTGCGACAGTCTTGACGCGGGTGAGTTACTTCCTGTGCCAGTGGCCGCACTGCTCGGAGCCCCTCACGCACCGGCGAGCGTTACTACTGCTTGTGGAGAGGCTCATGCCGCTGCTGGCGAGGCCGCACCTCGCTACGGACATGCTGTGCGACAGTCTTGACGCGGGTGAGTTACTTCCTGTGCCAGTGGCCGCACTGCTCGGAGCCCCGCACGCACCGGCGAGCGTTACTACTGCTTGTGGAGAGGCTCATGCCGCTGCTGGCGAGGCCGCACCTCGCTACGGACATGCTGTGCGACAGTCTTGACGCGGGTGAGTTACTTCCTGTGCCAGTGGCCGCACTGCTCGGAGCCCCGCACGCACCGGCGAGCGTTACTACTGCTTGTGGAGAGGCTCATGCCGCTGCTGGCGAGGCCGCACCTCGCTACGGACATGCTGTGCGACAGTCTTGACGCGGGTTAGTTATACTTTGTGTGGCAATGATTACTTGGTTCTAATGCTACTAGTAGAAGTCTTGACGCGGGTGAGTTATATATCGCATGCCAATAGCCGCTGTGCTTTTATACTAGTGGTCGGTTCATGCCGCTGCTGACGAGGACCCACCTCGCTACGGACATGCTGTGCGACAGTCTTGATGCTGGTGAGTCATAACATAATTCTATCTATGAGAGCTTTAGCTAGCATGATCGGCCTTTTCGACTGACATAGCTCAATAACGTGTCACTGTTTCGCTCACATTTTAGCGGGATAAGCAAAACATGGTCATAGTAAAAAACGAAAAATAGCAGCAACAAGTGCTTCGGGCTAATTGTCTAATTTTAAAATCTATCGCAATCCCTTTCAAGTCGTCATTTTAAAGATATTTACATACTTTAGGCCGTCACTATTTGACGTTTGATAGGGATTGTGATCAAGACGCGTTTTGAAAGGTATTGAATGAACGAAATTGAACTACGTAAGCAAAGTGACACACGTGTGTGGGCGAAACACGTGTAGAGTAGTCGGTGAATGAAGGTGCAATGTGTGTCACTGTTTTGCATCTGCATTTTTTGCGGGCGGATGATGCATCTTGCATGTAAGTTTTTCTTGCGGATTTAAGCTACATATTTTTCGTTTTCTACTAAGACATCTGATTTTATCAAATACAAAACATGATCAGATGAACATGAAGTAGACATGATCATGATATCATGAGCTATATGACATCGCGTGACATGATGGTGTTCATGTTCATGCTGGTCTTTGCAACTTTAGTGAGGTATTACAGCCATTGCAAACTTAAAGATCTTTTGCTACTCCATTATGGAGTTTACTTGTGTATGAGCTGTGCGATTTGTGTGTTGGTGTAAATAGACAGTTATTTACTAGCCAAAACATAACTTTCATGAGATTATTTTTTAATGTAATTATGTAAAATATCAATACATCAAATATTAAATGATATTGTAAAGGCTAAGCGTTTAAAAATATATAATTTTCCAGCATTTTTGTTTGTTTATGTTGCTAAGCTTCTATTCTTTTATGTCTCTGGTTTGCTTTTTTTTGATAAGGTAATAATGATAAATTGAGATTTATAATTTCGAACGTGTGTACTTTGCCAGTTCCACAAAATACTAACATTCACTTTCATTTCTCATTGTTTGCAAAATAGCTTGCAGCTGAACTGGAAATCATTTTTTATTGCACCTTTTTTAATTATATCCATCATGGATGTGCATGATATTATCTTACTTTGACGACCTGTTTGGCGCAGTGGTACTAAACCCGCCTACTGCGTCTGAAGTCCCGGGTTCGATCCCCGAACAAGACAAATATTTGTGTGCATGAACATGTCTATTTGTCTTGGTCTGGGTGTTTACTATGTATATTAAGTATGTATTTACAAAAAATATATATAAGTATGTTTATCCGTTATCTAGTACCCATAAATAACACAAGTTCTTCATGAAACTTAATGTGGGCTACATAATTGGTGTGATTGCGTGCAATTATTTATTTATTTACTTATGTTTTATCATTATTGACGACCTGTTTGGCGCAGGGGTACTAACCCCACCTTCTGCGCCAGAGGTCCCGGGTTCGATCCCCGGACAAGACAAATATTTGTGTGCATGAACATGTCTATTTGTCTTGGTCTGGGTGTTTAATATGTATATTATGTATGTATTTACAAAAAAAAAAGTATATAAGTATGTTTATCCGTTATCTAGTATCCATAACACAAGTTCTTCATGATACTTAATGTGGGCTACATAATTGGTGTGATTGCGTGCAATTATTTATTTATTTACTTATGTTTTATCATTATTACACCGATTTTACTTATGTTCTTCAAATTTATGGAATAATGGTTGTTTATGGGTTTTGTTTACAAATAGTTGTCATATTGTTCATCATTTAATAAAACTCCATAATTTCGAACCCCAGGTGGTCCCATCAGCATCCTCGCCCTCCAAGGCGTGTTAGAACTAGTGCGGCGACACAACGTGAGCTACCCCGCGCTATACGACCGCCTCTACGCGCTGTTCGAGCCTGAGATGTTCGCCACGCGCTGCAAACGTCGCCTACTACACCTGGCTGATGTATTCCTCAGCTCCACGTTAGTATATATATATTTTTTTACATGAACCACAGTGATACTCTTAGCCTTCAACATACCTGATGTTAAGTATTGATAAGACTGAAGATGGAGCGAGCCTCTCCCGGAATTCTCGGCCACTGAGTATCTGGCTATCTTACTACAATAATGACTTAATGGCTTATTTTATGATCAAAAAGTAGTTTCCGAGTCAAAGTACAGTAAGTACAGTACTTGACAGATGATTTTAACAGTTTTGATATAAAAAAATATGCCAAATCATTCTGATACAGGCTCTAAATACCTCAATAAATGGAGCAAATATATGATCTTATTTTTTCAATGTCATTATTATTAAGCAGTGGTGTTTATTTTATTTTAATATTCCAAAAACATTTGTTTACTACTTCTCTAAAAATCTATTGTGTCTAACTCCGCGCGGAGTTACCGGCATTGAATGGGTTCATTTTGACTGCGTTTTAATGTCATACTGTCTCTCTTTCAAAGAGTATTGTCAAAAAAGTGACAGCATCACATTTAAACACTCACTAACTTAGACACGCAATTAACACTTGTGACGACCTGTTTGGCGCAGGGGTACTAACCCCGCCTTCTGCGCCAGAGGTCCCGGGTTCGATCCCCGGACAAGACAAATATTTGTGTGCATGAACATTTCTATTTGTCTTGGTGTTTAATACGTATATTAAGTATGTATTTACAAAAAAGAAAGTATATAAGTATGTTTATCCGTTATCTAGTATCCATAACACAAGTTCTTCATGAAACTTAATGTGGGGCTAGATAATCGGTGTAATTGTATGCGAATATTTATTTATTAACACTGTTTTGTGGTGAAACCGTAGTTCTTTTTTTCACGCTTAACCATGCTGACTACGGACGGAAACGAAAGCTTTAATCACATCTTTGTTCCGCAGGCACTTGCCGGAGAGCCTCGTAGCGGCGTTCGCGAAGCGCGTGTGCCGACTGGCGCTGGTTGCTGGCGACAGCGATGCGGCCGCGCTGCTGCAGCTGCTGGCCAACCTGCTGGCGCGCCACCCGCCGCTCAAGCGGATGGTCTGCCACGAGGACTCGCCCGCGCTCAGTCAGTCCCCGCCTTCGCCCCCTACTGTAGCACATACTGTCGCAACTGCGCCTGCTGGCAAACATTTCTCAAGTTCTACTTGAATAAATATGAAATCGGTTACTCATTTCAATCTCAGTCGTTTTTACACGAAAATTGTAAAATGGTAAAACAGCAGCGTCGGCCATTTTTTATTTCGTCACTGCTAGGACACTAGCCTTCCTCACGGATGAATTAGGAGAATGAGCCATGACCCACCACGCGAGTCTAACGGATTGGTGGGTTTTAACTTCTGCAAATGCAGCCGGGACCAAAACGGCTCAATGTGCCTTCCGAAGCACGGAGAATCTCGATATAGTAAATTTTGGTCACCTCAACAATCCAGGGCCAAGCGCGCGAACCGCTGCGTCATCGAGCTCCTCGATGATTATAGTATATCATAACTTTTAGATACATATTATCTGTAAACACACTAAACCAGAAAATATACTAGAATCATGTACTGCGACGGGGCTTTTAAAAGTCTCGAAAAAGTACAACATAATTTATAAAAATATTAAGAAAATTTTAGTATTTAAAATTTTACTAGCATTGCTTATATACAAGCACAAACTTTCCGAATTATCACTAGGAAAATGATTTTTTTTTAATTTTTTTCCCGCATCATATAATATTTATTAAGCCGCGTACAAAAATTATTAAATTCAAATGCAATATTTTTAAGTACGTAAATCTGGGTTAATGTTTATCACATTAAAACAGCATTGTAAAATGCAAAATTAAAAAGTTATATAAAAGTTTCCCTTATATACAGCAGTATCCTCACAGTTTTAATCTGTTGAACAGTGTCCAACGACCCGTACATAATGGAGGAGACGAGCACGAGCCGCGCGCGCGCGCTAGGCTCGTCTCTGTGGGAAGTGAGTGCATTGAGGCGGCACCACGCGTCCGCTGTAGCGAACGCCGCTGCCCGCCTCCTGGCCACACCCGACGCGCGCGCCGCGCCGCTGTCGCTCGCGCCCGCCGACGACTCTGCGGTAAGGGGCATCACCACAGGCCTTTGACGAGATAGACGCGACGGTAAAAGTGTATCTTACCTTGCGTGTAAAAAGTTTGATCCTCGGTCAAAGTTGTCCGACCTAAGTCAGTCCGCTTGGGACCATTACCATGAAAACGCGATACTCAGAAATTGTGCAGTGCTTTCTTGCAACAGCTATCCCTAAATCTCGCTCGTTACGTCATTGTAGGTATGAAAAAGTCGACACGCTAGGTTCTCATACAGTTTGCCGCGCTCTTCTCGTCTATCTCTATATAGGTAGGTCTGTGGTCATCATCATCTCGGTCACATGAAAGTACTGGGTATAGACACCCCTCAAGGTATCACACGTCCGCTGTAGCGACCGCCGCCGCCCGCCTCCTGGCCGCACCCGACGCGCGCGCCGCGCCGCTGTCGCTCGCGCCCGCCGACGACTCTGCGGTAAGGGACATCGCCACAGACCTTTGACGAGATAGACGGTGCGTGTAAAAAATTTTATCCATGGTCAAAGTTTTCCGCGACCTAAGTCAGTCCGCTTGGGACCGTTGCCATGAAAACGCGATACTCAGAAACGAAAATAGTTAATTGTGCAGTGCTTTCTTGCAAGAGCTATCACTAAATCTCGCTCGTTACGTCATTGTAGGTATGAAAAAGTCGACACGCTAGGTTCTCATACAGTTTGATGCGCTCTTCTCGTCTATCTCTATTTAGGTCTGTTAGGTAGGTTATCATCATCTCGGTCACATGAAAGTACTGGGTATAGGCACCCCTCAAGGTATCACGCGTCCGCTGTGGCGACCGCCGCCGCCCGCCTCCTGGCCGCACCCGAAGCGCGCGCCGACGACTCTGCGGTAAGGGGCATCACCACAGGGGGGCAATTCTCGCGCCTTCGATATCTCGAGTTCGACATTTTTTGTAGTCAAAAATCATTAAAAATTCACTGTAAACAATCTTCGACATTCTAGGATTGTCAAACATCATTGAAACTATAGGATTTTAATAGTAGTAGAGATTTTAATTAGATTTTCAATAAAGAAATTATGTCGAAATCGATATATCTCAACGCAAGAATTGCCTCCCAGATCTTTGACGAGATAGACGGTTAAGATCTACGCTGCGTGTAAAAAGTTTAATCCACGGTCAAAGTTGTCCGAACTAAGTCAGTCCGCTTTGGACCATTGCCATGAAAACACGCGTTACTCAGAAACGGTAATGGTTAGTTGTACAGTGCTTTCTTGCAAGAGCTATCACTAAATCTCGCTCGTGACGTCATCGTAGGTATGAAAATTCGACACACTAGGTTCTCATACAATTTGAAGCGCTCTTCTCGTCTATCTCTATATAGGTCTGTGGTCACCATCATCTCGGTCACATGAACTACTGGGTATAGCCACCCCTCAAGGTATCACGCGTCCGCTAAGTGGCTAACGCCGCCGCTTGGCTCAGGCAGGTGTGGCCAACATGCCCCCTTACTCTTCACGCGATTGCATTAAGATCGAGATTGAATTAACTTCAACAGTCACTAATTATGACTTATAAGTAATTAAAGTAAAAATTAATACCTGAAATTAGTAAATAAAGTAATTTTGTATTCTATAAATCGATTGTAAAGCCAATCAAAATCGAACCAACGTCGAAAATCAGTAATAATTATTGTCATTCGATCTCGACGCGATCCTGTCAAGAGTAACCCCCCTGATGCGCGCGCTGACTCCGCGGTAAGTGTCATCGTCTCAGCCACATGACACCCACTGCTGGATGTAGATAGGCCTCCCTCTTCCAAAGATCTCCACACGGCGATCGCTCCTGCGCCACCCACATCCAGCGGCTTCCCGCGATCTTCAACAGGGGGCTAATTGTCTAATTTTAAAATCTATCGAAATCCCTTTCAAATCGTCGTGTGAAAGATATTTACATACTTCAGGCCCTCACTATTTGACATTTGATAGGAATTATGATCAAGCCGCGTTTTGAAAGGTATTGAATGAATGATATTGAACTGTCTGACCAAAGTGACATATGAAAATACCTTTCAAATTTATGGAGAAGTATCAGATGAAGTGTTATTTATAACAACATTCGTTCCGAAGTGGTTGCGAATTTAAGTTACAATTCCATAAGCCAACATCACAATCACAATACCTTTGAAAGGGTTTGTGATTGATATTGAAATTAGACAATAAGGGGGCAGATCATCGATCCACCTTGTCCAATAAAATAATGAACATAATTTTCAAAACGCCCGCTCATCTCCTTTCTCGCGCATATAAGTACTGTTGACTATTTTATATACTTATTTTATAAAGCTTTTATTACAGCAGTTCGATGCAGAACTGAAGAAGAGATTCAAAACCATCGAGATGAACTTTATCCGGCCTCAAGACATGAGCGCGCCCTCTGGCGAGCGACTGCTGCAGTTTTGGGAGCTGATGGCCTGAGACACTCGCTGGGAAACCTGTAATATTCCACTCAAACATTTAGGCGACAATATGAAAAGCTATAAACAGCAACAGCGGCCACTTTCTAGCAAAACTTCGTCGCCTAAAAGCCCAAGGTAATACCTAAATTGCATTTTAAATTTCAATATTTTCGCGTGCAGCATCCCTGTTAAATATTTATTTTTGTTATTTTTCCTTACTGAAATAAACTTATAATTGTTTTTGGAAGTATTAAAAAGTATTTAGCAATGATATCGGCATTATGGATGACGCTGTACGAGAACAAGAGTATTATTGGAAGAATCAGACTACCAAAAAGTTATTTGTTTATAAAAAAAAGGTAGTTTAGTTTGATTAGACTTGTTTCCTGTTAGTTAAAATTAACTGGGGGCCTTTAATTGTAAGTATAATCAGCTTTGATATAATTATGCCCAGTAAAAATAACATTTATTTGATGAGAATAGTGAACTGAATCGACTTAGTAACCTAAGTCTTCTAGGAAATCATAGAATGCACTTTTTTCTGTGTGTTTATAATCGTATGTCAATCGGAATTTAATCAAGGAAAATTATCTCTAAATTGTAATTAAATTTATTAGGAAATGTCTGTTGTAACTGCACACTGGCACCAGTAACATTTTTACGTCTTCACATTGGCTGAAAGATTTGTCAATACTGTTGTTCTTCTTGTTATTATCACTTGGAACATCACATAAATTGTATAAGTTAGCCGAAGTGTATAGTTTACTTACACTATGGTATAAACTTTGATTTTACATGATTTATTTAATTTTCACATTACTATACAAAAGCGTAGGTGGTTGTTAACGTTGATAATAAATGCAATATGTAGAAACAACTTAAATGTTCTCAGCGCGTAAATAAATGACCCTTGGAGACGTTAAGCTGTGTGCAGTATTTATGTTATCATAGTTAAGAAATTTCAATTATCAGTGCATGTTTTTGAATTGGACAAAACTGGGATATCGCACTCTTAGTGTTAAAATAATAATAAAGTATAGGTATTGTTGTAATTTCTTTAATTTTATTTTTGTACGAACGAAAGTCTGTGATTGAGGCGAAACGCTCTCGTGCGTCATGCTCAGGAATGGTTGAAGTGGAGGCGACTACCGGTCCAGAGATTAGGAATTGTGAAATCAGTTATTTTGGTAATTGTTATACGAAGTTATTAGGTCTTCCCGATAATTTGTTGTAAACTTTTTTGTTTCATTCCAGTTTAAAAACTATTTAACGATTACTATAGTTGATACAAAATCACACGATTACTTTATATTAATATTATGGGCTTTTGTAGATGCCTAGGTTGATCAATACGATCACGTCGATACTATTGCCATATTTATTTAACTTTATTGTTATTATGTTGTGGACGCCTCGCATTCACGGGTGCGGCTTCATCTGATGTTCCGACACACCACACAGTGGGTACGAAATCGTCGCTAGAAGAAATTGCATTTTCTGTTTGGTTGTTGTTGGTTTATTGGTTATTAGGTTATGTCATAGCCAATTTATTTTTGTGATGAACCTTGTAAATTGGGAAAATGATAGGTAAAGAAGCGACAAAAGAACTAAAATATAACAATGTTCGATATTGACGAATCCAATCGTGACACTTAAAAAAAGTTATAAACCTGCTCCCTAATTGTCTAATTGCAAAATCTATCACAATCCCTTTCAAAGGTATTGTGATTGTGAAAGTGATTTATAGAATTGTGTAACATAAAGTCGCAATCCCTTTCGGAACGAATGATGTTTTAAATTACACTTCTTCATACATTTGAAAGATATTTTCGTGTGTCATTTTGCTTAGTTCAATTTCGTTCATTCAATACCTTTCAAAAGGCGTCCCGATCACAATCCCTATCAAATGTCAAAAAGTGACAGCCTGAAGTATGTTAATATCTTCCAAATGACGAATTGAAAGGCATAACATGGTTTCTGTCGCAAACAACCTTTTCAGGGTTACATATTTACGCAGTTTACCTTTGAATACGTCAATGTCGACCGTTGTTTCATTTATTTCTTTTATCACTTCCCTTCCTATTCTCGATTTGTAAAACGCAACAAAATAAATCGGTAGGTGTATACCTACCTATAGGTAGGTAGGTATACGGAATAAAATTAAAAAGTCACACCTACCTATAGGTAGGTAGGTGTGACATTTTTATTTTATTTCTTGCAAATGTTATTTCCTCTAGCTTCAATTATTTTCCGCACAGTGGGAGATCAGGGGGGCAATTCTCGCACTGAGATATGTCGAATTCGAAATTTTTCTATCCTTAATTCATTCATTATAAACGTAAGTAAATATAAATAATCTCTACTACTGTCCAAATCCTTTGTTTTCAATGATCTTTGACAAACATAATGTCGAAGATTATTTTTAGTGAGTTATTAATACAGATTTTTGGGTCAATTAAATGTCTAATTGGAGATGTCGAAGACGCGAGAATCGGACCACAGTCTAGTTACGTATTTTCATATTAAGTCGAAGTCGCTTTAATTGAACTAGCTTTAATATAATCAGTTTCAAAAGCTGGTTCATCCTAATAATTTGTAGAAGCCATGGAGTACATTACAGTGGTAAGGAGAAGTGCAATATTGAATAATCTCGACTCTAAATAGACTTGAAGGTTGAGGGCTTATCATCGGTAGCGGGAGTATACTGAAATTATCAAAACAAGTATGGTATATAACTTAACACAGAAAATAGAATATTATTCAAATGTTCTGTACAGCATTTATTGTTCTTTGGAAGAGGAATATTCGATGACATGTTTTCATTTGGGTATTTTTTGGATGTTTATTGGTGTGTCTACTGATCGGTTGGGAATAATAGTGTAGGATTGGGATTCTTTTGAATCGAATATCTTTCTTTGGTTTGTCCAAGTTTATTAGGTTCAAGGCTTTTTTTATTTGGCTGACATTTGTCTGAGGATGGATAAGTAATATAATAAATCTAAAACAGCTAAGATTATCGACAGACAAGATGCAAATTGAAAGAAACATTATCGTATGAAGATGATGAACTACTTTCGAAATTCTTTCTTGAGAGTTACGGTACGATGGTAAGCTCTCCCACCCCGAATCTCAACAATTCTGCATAAGCCGTGCCCGCCGCATCATTGTGATTATTTGTAACAAAACAAATAGACATAAGCTAGATTTAAGGCATTATTTTAATACCATACATATAATGTTCTATTATTATATTGATTACAATAAAAAGTATATGACACGATTTTATATTTTTCTTCAGAACCTCAGGTTTATTTATCGGTGTTCAGGATCAGGACTTTATGATTTTATTAGAATTTATTAACTCATTACGAAGCACAGTGTGTTTTTGACCCTCATTTTGGGACAGCGTAATTTTTTTAAATGATCGAATGGAGAAATATATCACAAATGCTAGAGTAAAACTCCCGCGAGCCTCGCTTTGATAGTTTTTGAAAAAATGCGATCTAAGTAAAAGTACCGGTATTTATTTATTTTTTTGTTTTTATTATTTTTTCTTTTTTCTATGAATGTAACACTTAATTTTGCAGTGTGATCGTAAAGGCCTATCATAGGGCAAAATTATGAACCATGAACGAGGAAGCTACGACTTCACAGTTTCAAGGTAATCGCAAAAATAACAAAATCGGAATTATTTTTTTGTGGCTAAAGTATTTAGTATTAGCATTTAATTTTTACTTAAGAACATAGCTACACATATGGAATACTACCACAAAAAAAAACGATTGCTAAAACCGTGGGACTTCGGAGATATTAATTTTTTTAAAGTACCGGTTCGGTACCGGTTTTTGGTCAATGTCCTCAATGTCACTTTTTAGCAATATCACATACAATTCTTTATTGTAGCTCACCATATTAGTTTAACGACGATTTAATTTAAAAAGGGAGAATGGGCAAAATCCCCCGGTCTTTAACAACTTCAAACTTCTAACATTAACTTTTAGGTATGGACGTGTAGCCTCAAAGGCTCCGGAAAGTATGTTAGTGTCTAAGTTTTGTGTACTTTCCCCACACTCTACGCACCTGAACAACTTAGTAGCTTTAGTTTTAGTATCGAAACGGCCAGTGATAAAGAAGATTGCATCGTTCCACCAAAAACATGTGAGTAATATTCATCTAAACATCGTATAGAGCCTGTCAGGCTACATGCCCATAGTTGTGTTATAAAATATTTGTAAACAACTTTGTTCTCGCTTTTAAATTTTCTTGTAAAACATGGCTGAAAATAGTAAAGCATATCCTTCTCGTTCTAAATAAAAGGCCGTGATCTGTACATTCTGAAAATGTATAATTGTATATGCATCATACATATCACACATTCAAGGTGTAAATGATAAAAAATATATGATTTAAGAAAGCCCTGCTGAGGCAAAGTGGCACTATGAGTCTGGAACGGCTTCATAGCGCCTCACCCCCGCATCCTCCAGGTAATATGTATTAATGCGGGGTTTCAGCATGCCTGACGAGGGTGGACTCCTTCCCGCATTACGTATTACTCATCATCGGAAGATTCGATTGGTAGACCGTGCATTCCACATGACATGAGAAGCATGCAATGGCGGAGCGCGTTTATAATACACTCATTTGCAAAAAAAACGGGCGGTTTTGATTTTAATTCATCTTTAAAAAGATACAATACTAAAAAGGTTTCAATCGTTTGTACACGTTACTGGCCGGTTTTAAAAATGATGTGGTATTTAAAAAAGTACGTTCTAAATTCAAATTTTCATTTGATGCTCATATTTACAGAAAACCCCTTTTTATCCTACATTTTTGGCGACTTGACTTTCATAACTTTTATTCAATTTTTATCGATTAATTTCATATCCTTGACTGTCAAAGCTTTATTTATTGCTGTTTGGCTGTATCAAAAATGGTAGATAAAGTGGTAAAAGCTACCAAAATTATCGCGCTGCTTGAAGAGGGCTGCAGCCAATGTTTCGTGTCTAGGAGGCTAAATGTTAGTCGCTCGACAGTCCAAAGGACCTGGCAGCGATATCAGGAGACTGGTTCCGTCGAGAGAAGGCCTGGTTCTGGAAGAAAACCATGTACCCAACCACGGGATGATGGTTTTCTTGTGAGTCGCGCATTGAGAAATCGCAAATCTTCGTATGTGGATCTAAAGAACCACCTCCAAGAAGTAAGAAATGTGTATATTAGTCTATGGACGGTCAGGAGGAGGCTTCTCGCTGCCAATATACGCAGTCACCGCCCGACCCGCGGCCCCAAATTACTCCGTGAGCACAGAGTTCACAGGCTTAGGTTCGCTTGAAATTGTGAATCATGGACTCAAGAAGATTGAAATAGGGTTTTGTTCTATGATGAAGCCAGGATATCTCTGTTCGGTGAAGATCGACGTCGGCGAGTGCTAAGAAGACATGGAGAACGCTTTGCAGAGGCATGTTTCGAAGAAATCACACCTTATGGTGGGGGCTCTGTTATATTTGGGGCAGGAATAAATTCAATGGATCGTACAGAGTTAGTCTTTATTGAAAACGGCTCACTGACTGGGCATCGATACATAACGGAAGTTCTAATTCCTCATGCACAACCCGCATTGGCCGCTCTAGGTGAAGACTCGATTTTTATGGACTACAATGCTCGCGCCTACCGATCCCGCGATGTTAATGCGTATGTGCAAGAGGTCGGCATTCGTCGTTTGGATTGGCCAGCTCGAAGTCCCGACCTCAATCCCATAAAGCATGTCTGGGACGTTCTGAAACGGCGTGTGAGATCAGTACACCCGGCTCCGCAGACCATCAGAGAGCTGAAGAATGTGAGTGGGAACGTATTCCGCAAGCAAGTATTCGGGATATACTCGCTAGATCGCCCAGACGAATTCAAGCTGTGATTTTAGCTAGAGGGGGTCACACTCGATACTAAACATTTATCTGCTTTTACTTTATTAAAGAAAAACAAA
Source organism: Chrysoteuchia culmella (assembly GCA_910589605.1). Lineage (NCBI taxonomy): Eukaryota > Metazoa > Arthropoda > Insecta > Lepidoptera > Crambidae > Chrysoteuchia > Chrysoteuchia culmella. Next base: position 24,311,498 of record OU342642.1, on the reverse strand, counting down.
CAAAAAAACTTTTTTATTTTACTTCATGAGTATATGCACTACTAGCGAACATACACTACTAGCGAGGTTTAGCATTATTTCCCATAAATTGTATCTAAATTTTATGAAATACTGATGAAAACGATTATTTTCTTATAAATTAACCAAATTGTGAGGATAAAACTACCTATAATTATCAAACAAAGCAATATTAACATTTGGAATGGTTCATTGCTTAGGTGCCCGTTTTTTTTGCAAATGAGTTTATTTAGAAAATCCTTGTTGTACATATAATGATTTCCTATACCTAGAATTTGCACGAAATACTTGCCTGCGAGAGCATTCTTCCGCATCCAAGAGGCTGCAATAAAGAACTGTATTTGATATTGCTAAAAAGTGGTATTGAGAACTTTAACCAAAAACCGGTAACGAACCGGTACTTTTTAAAAATTAATATCTCCGAAGTCCCACGGTTTTAGCAATCGATTTTTTTTGTGGTAGTAGTCCATATATGTAGTTATGTTCTTAAGTAAAAATTAAATGCTAATACTAAATACTTTAGCCACAAAAAAATTAATTACAATTTTGTTATTTTTGCGATTATCTTGAAACTGTGAAGTCGTAGCTTCCTCGTGCATGGTTCATAATTTTGTCCTATGATAGGCCTTTACGGTCACACTGCAAAATTAAGTGTTACATTCATAGAAAAAAGAAAAAATAATATAAACAAAAAAAATATTAAATACCGGTACTTTTACTTAGATCGCATTTTTTCAAAAACTATCAAAGCGAGGCTCGCGGGAGTTTTACTCTAGCATTTGTGATATATTTCTCCATTCGATCATTCAAAAAAATTTGGCTGTCCCAAAAAGAGGGTCAAAAACACACTGTGCGAAGGTAAAGGTATAAATAAGAAATATTTTAGATAATAATGAGCTGTTGTCTTTTATTGCGACAATATATCTTTTGCGCTATAACAATGGCGAACCTTTCAACAAGATAAATTTTAAATATTTGGCACATAAATAAAAATGAAGGCATCTTAAAAAACGACAAACTTATTTAAAAAAATAATATGGCGTGCTGTGTGTATTCGCTAATACGATAAACACAAAGAACAGTATGTATTCGGCAATCATTAATAAATAACAAAAGAAGCTTGAGCAAGACTATGATGATGTGTTTGTATATTTTGCCACTATCATATTTTGTTCCTTAGCAATATTTGAAAATTTGCTAACTTTTTAATTCTAATCTTTCCATTATTTACAAAAAAATACGTAAGGCATCAATTATTTATAATAATATTATAAACTATATATTATTAACTAAATATTATTTATAATAGGCAACACTGGTAAATTACAATATATTATTGCTTGGACGTCACAGGTTATTTTGGAAATCATTTACGGTCGGTTTCAATAACCTAACTGCTGTAAGAGATAGAGCTAGCGCAGACGACGGATAACGGAGGACTTTTTGTCCGCGACACGTCTTTATTGTTAACCAAATAAGATTCAACTTAGACCGCGTATATCCGCGAAAAGTACGCGATAGTCCTCGTTATTTATTCAACTTTATGTTCCTAGTAATAAGGTCGTGTCGCGGACAAAAAGTCCTTCAATGTCCGTCGTCTGCGCAGGCCAATAGGCTTACTAGAGCTTTGTTGCCTAGATATTTTTGTTAATCAGCCCAAAATAACAGCGGTTGCTAAGTAACGTAACCAAGATAGACCTATTTGTTGTAAGGGATAGATTATTGAAACCGGCCTTTAGGCAGCTGAGCAGCACCGTAGGTGGCACTTGCCGCAGAGGTTAGCTGATCGCTTAGAACGTAGATGGCTCGTCGTAATGAGCCATCACATAGTGCTCCACCGCTCCCTTGGTGGACACGCCGACGCTTGACACCACCGAGCGAGCCACCTGCGGTCCGGCCTTAGTGCTATCAGAGTTGCTTGTACACTATTTATAACCTATGATTATTCTATTTTCGTTGTTCTCTACTAGTGGTAATACTTCATGAATTTGAAATCTAATCTTAGGGCTAATTGTCTTATTTTAAAATCTATCGCAATCTTTTCAATTCGTCATTTGAAAGATATTTACATACTTCAGGCCATCACATTTGATAGGGATTGTGATCGGGACGCTTTTTTGAAAGGTATTGAATGAACGAAATTGAACTGTTAAGCAAAGTGCCAGAGGAAAATATCTTTCAAATGTATGGAGAAGTGTCATTTAAAACATTATTCGTTCCGAAAGGGATTGCGACTATAAGTTACACAATTCCATAAATCACAATCACAATACCTTTTAAAGGGATTGTGATAGATTTTTAAATTAGACATTAGGGGGCAGATTATACTCTAGTTAGCACCTTAACATTCTGGTAACCTAGGTTATAATAATAATTTACAACTAATGCTTTTAAAGGTAATTTTATAACTAATGATATGTCATGAGCAAATGTATTAGCTATCTCTCTACATGATTACTATAAACTAGCGAGCAAATGATTAAAATAGTCAATAACTTTAGTCGACCACTGTACTGTACATTATGAACACATCCATATCGTCCCATATGACTACTAATGAATTTTGAAATAGCTGCATTTGGTTTTCTTAAACAATCTAGCGTAGTATATCTCTAATTTTAATCGTGTATTGTCTAATATGGTGAACCGTTTTTTTAAATCATGGGATCAAGAATAAATAAAATTCATCAAAAAATAATAAAAGGGGCGGATATCTCTAAAACCTATCTTAATGACTTCAGTCACTTTGTGCACAACGTAAACTTATTTACAAGTCTACAAAACTACTGTATAATTTGTTCCTGGCTTTCGGAAGACGCCTTCATGTTGTGGCAGCAGGACATCTGGGGGCTGTCTTCCCTGGCCTTAATCTCGCGAGGCTCTTCGCAGCACGACTCGCTCTCGTGTACGACGACTTCGTGACAATCGTGACTAGAACTAGGTTCGTCGGGGGGCGGTTCCTGCTTCTTCTTGCAGCACCCCTGCCGCTCAGTTCTGAGAAGTTGGGCGTCTTCTACACCCGGGCTATCTTCTTTTTCTGCGTGGTCGTGGTGACAGGGTGCGGGACGCTTTGCGCGTGCCACGCGGGAAGGGCAATGCTTAGCCCCGTAGTGACAAGAAGGCGCGTCGGCAGAATCCCTTGAAGAGGATGCTTTGAAGTAGTGCGATGGTTGTATGCACGTCCGCGTGCGACACATGAACAAATCAGACTCTGAGCTGTGAGCTGATTCCAGTAAAGGTGGTGTTGATGTTTCAGCTGTGGAACAAAATTTATTCTTTATTTTGTAAGTTGTGACGATAATTAGATATGATAATTAATCAACATAATAGACTAAGCTTCAAGTAATGGTGAACTACATAACAAAATAACAGGAGAAGATAACTATTTCTAATACATAGGACTAAACAAGTGCTTTGAAAACATGAAGCCTGTTACACAGTAATATACATAAATGTGTAACCAATTCATATATATATCATACAAATAAATAAACTTAACAATCATAACTAAAAATTAGGGTTCCAGTTATGCCATTAGGCTACGGAACCCTAAAAAACACTACACACATGCTATCTAAATCAACTTCCAAACGATAGTCTACAGAATCTACAAGAACTAATACATTGCATTATATGAAAACGTGGTACTATATTGATGCCCTGGGCTATATCTACGGCCGCAATATCTAGGGAGTCGCGTGCGCATACTTGTCGCGGGGGTAGGGCGGCTGCGCCGACAGCTGCAACTCGACGGCGTCTAGCTGCTTGCACAGCTTGCCCTCGCACACCTCCCAACTGCACTTTTCCTTGTTGCACCGGTCTTTACCAATGTTATATTATTTAATATCACTAGTCTAATAATAATAACCGAACATATCAAAATTACCTCAGAAATTCTCGAAAAATAATAAATATTATGCAATAAATCAATAGGCTTTTCCATCCATTCATCATCAGCCTGTGGACGTCCACTGCTGGACATACGTCCTAGCTCACGCCTGTTGTGGCGTTCATAGGAGGCTATTAGCCTACTGCTACCACGCTGGCCAGACGGTTTGGTAGAGGGTTTGTTTCAAGTTTTCCTTCTTTTGCACAAGTTTTCAATGCGTCGAGCCGCTTAGTCGTCTCTTACGACATCCCAGGCATGTAAGGGAGTGGTGACACTTGTATTCTTAGGCCGGCCGTCACCACACGGCACCACAATATGCTTTTATTCACATACAAATGGAAACATGCGACAAGCAAACCAGCCCCTCTAGCATGACTATTTACCTATCAGAAGACAATGGATTTTGTCAGGTGAGTGTTGATAAAACGTTATATCACGATATACAGGGTGTTAGAAGACCCATACCGAAGCCGAAATATATGCGTAGTGTACATCAAACTAAATAATAATATGTAAAAATAATTGCTGGGAAAAGACTTTTCATTTTCGTTTAAAAAAAATGGGCGTTTTTTTACACCAGAGGGCGCGCGTCATTGCACGTGGTGCGGTCTGCGCTTGTGCGCACCCATAGGCCTTGATCCTTCTGACCAAGGCGAATCGCTCGACGAGCACTGTCGCACTGCCGGTCTTAGCTGGCGTACTTCCGGTCGAGGTCGGCACCAGGTAATTCGTGCGGGCAGACTAGGCGAGGCACGAGAGTCCGGGCTTATCAAGGTGGAGCTTTGAAGCGCCAAACTCAGAACAACTGAGTCCGCCCTTGCCGAATGGCAGGAGCGTTGGGACGCATCGGATCAAGGAAAGGAGTTATACAGATTTTCCCCGGAGGTGTCGGGTCGCGACTCGAACAACTCGGGTCCAGCCTGATTACAAAGTCTCCCAATTACTACCGGGACATGGCTGTTTTAGGGGTAGGCTTCACCGGATGAAGCTCACGGACGTGGGGTTCTACTACTTGGGGGAGGCGGAGGTAGAGTACGAACACCACGTGTTGTGGAAGTGTAGCCTATACGGGGAGGAGCGTAGGGTTCTCTTAGACGGCTTGAAGGTCTCGATGCCAGGTGAAGAGAGAAGAACCGAGGCGAAGAAAGAAGAAACGGAGCCAAGCGGTATTACTGAAGCAATAGTGGGCACGTTCGCGCCCTGGAAGGCACCGAAGGTGCGTTTCGTGTACGTCCGCCCCAGAGAGGAGGGACGATAGACAAAGAATACAGATTTAGAAAATGTTTGTATGGAGTCGAGAAAGTGCGCGCGGTGGAGGCCATTCCGTGCGCATCTCACGCGGCTTCGACTGCATAACCAAGAGGGTTCGTCAGGTCATGGGTTAGTGGTGGGTTTGATCCTCAATATCTCCTTAACTATCATGTTCCCAGATTTGGCCCCATACAAGAAAATTATAGTAACAATGGGGAGAATACGTTATGGGTATTTTAACACCCTGTATATCGTGTTTAGATGGTTATGCTAAGGGGGCTGGTAGGTAAATATAATAATGCTTGGTAGAAAATTGTAGAGGAAAGTAGTATAGTTCAAATTCATTTATTTATTCTAATTCCAGTTCAACTCACAAACCTTCGGAAACTTATGATAAATTTTGAATAGAAAAATATAGGAAAAAATTTACTCGGTCACAAGTGAATTCTCAGATGGGAATCGAACCCACGACCTTTGGAAATCCGGTCCAATGCTCTAACCGCTAAGCTACCGCTTCGGAAACTTTCCGAGAGCGGAATGTATGCATTTGTCACTGTCACTCACTTCAAAATAGAGAAAGACAAAGCATAGATAGAATCTGAATCCGATTCGTGTCCGATGGTTTGTGAATCAGCACGCCACCGGTCTGGGGGTCTGCTACAAAAGACGAATCGAGATAGCTGGACCATTTTGATGGAAATATTGGAGCTTATTTTGATTAATACAGTCTCAAAAGCTCGAACCTAAGCGAACGTTCGTCTGTTTGATCGTGATTGGTTTCCGAGTAGCCCCTAGATTAGATGAGTGGCTCGGTAAAACTAGGTCACAAGTATGTATAATAGTGCCACGGGACTAAAGGTCTGAAAATATACAAAAAATATTAAAATAAAAGCGTGCCTACTCCCACACCGAGTTAGTTATTAACAGCCAGTTTCAATAATCTATCCCTAGTAAGATATAGGATTCTTATGGCTGAGACTTTGGAGGACCTGAATCGAAGATCTCCGTAGTCCTTCCCAAAGAGTGGGTCTTAGGATGAACATGGATAAGACGAAAATCATGTCAAATTCCCATGTTGTACCCACTCCAGTTCACGTTGGGAACACTACGCTCGAAATTGTTGTCCACTACGTTTACCTTGGACAGACAATCCATCCGGTTGCTATGGTGATGGTATATCCAACTTTGAGAAGAACTTTCAGATAGGTAAGTCCAACTTTGAGAAAGAGATCTCTCGTTGAATCCAACTCGGATGGGCAGCATTCGGGAAGCTCCGTAAAATCTTCGCGTCCAGCTTACCTCAGTGTCTCAAGACCAAAGTCTATGTGTTGCAAGTGATGATTTATGGCACTGAAACGTGATCGCTAACTATAGGTCTGATAAGAAGGCTCAAGGTCACACAGCATGCAATGGAGAGAGCTAAGGTTTCCCTACGTGATCGAATTTGAAATGACGCCATCCGTAGGAGAACTAAAGTAATCGACATCGCTCGAAGGCACAGACCTATCGAGATAGACGGTAAAAGTGTACTTACCTTGCGCGCCAAAAGTTTGATCCACGGTCAAAGTTTTACGACATGGCAGTGGTCTCAAGCGGAATGTCTTGGACATTCCGCTTGAGACCACTGCCATGAAAACACGCGTCACTCAGAAACGAATGGTTAATTCTGCAGTGCTTTCTAGCAAGGGCTCGTCAATAACATTTACACATCACTAAATCTCGCTCGTGACGTCATCGTAGGTACGAATAACCCGACACGCTAGGTTTAGGTTCTCATACAGTTAGAAGCGCTGTTTTCGTCTATCTCGATATAGGTCTGTGCTCGAAGGATTGCTCAGCTGAAGTGGCAGTGGGCGGGACACATAGCGAGAAGAACCGATGGCCGGTGAGGCAGAAAGGTTCTAGAATACCGGCCGACGCTCCGTGGGGCCCCCGACAAGCTGGAACGACGATCTGATGAGGCTCGCGGAAAGCCGCTGTATGCGGACAGCGCAGGACCGATCGTGTGGAGATCCTTGGGGGAGGCCTGTACCCAGCAGTGGGTTTTATGTGGCTGTGACGACGACGAAGATCTATATCTTGGTTTTCGCTATTGAGCAACCGTAACTCAGCCAGTCAGCCTTTTAGACTGATTAACAGAAAAATCTTGACAATAAAGCTCAATACACTTTTAAACTTTCGTGTTGCATTTTGAATATTGAGAGAATTAAATGCGTAGAAAGTAAGTGATAGGTTTTCACCTATCTAAATTGAAATACCTATCACTTCTGCGCGTTTAATACCTGTTTATAAATGCGAAAGCGTATTTTGTCATTCCTTGATGCCCTAACTGATCAACAAATCGACTTGATTTTTCGCATAAAGTTAGTTGAAAGAGTAACATAGGCTATCTATATTCCCACGGAAACGAGAACCACGCGGGTGACACCGCGACTATATAACTAGATAGATGAAAGAAAGAAAGAAAGAAAATATATTTATTTGACACAGACATTAGAAACATGCTTAACAAATTATGAAAGGAAAGAATTAAAAAAAAAAGAAACTAATCTAACGGCTGCGTCAAAATAGGATACCAATTCAGCATATGTCGGGTTTGCGCGATCAGCGAGACCCGACGCTGATAAATCAATCAAACTAGTAAAAGCCTATATCTATAGTAAAGATAGGTTATTGAAACCGACCGTATGTGACGTGCAATGTGCAAAATAAGTACATGGCATGGAGTACCTGTGTCGTCGCACTCGGGCGTACAAATGACGGGTCGCTTTCTGCCGAAGCACTCCATCTGCAGCCGCGTCAGCTTGGGCCCGAACAGGAAGTAACCTGGAGACGAACAATGTTTGATATAAATGTTAAAATGCAGTGTAAAGGCAGATTTTTTTATTTATAAGTCAAGTACTTATCACATAAAGAACACCAAAAGATGGTTTGCTCACTGAGCTGCATCGATTTGTATGAGACATGAAAAGTAATATAGCTATACTTATGATAAATTTTAAATAGAAAAATATTGGAAAAAAAACAACTCCGCCACAAGTGAATTCTCAGATGGCACTTGAGGCCGGTTGTTTTTTTCCAATATTTTTCTATTTAAAATTTATTATAAGTATAAAAAAAAGCATTCAAAAATGCAAAAAATAAAAAATCATAAAGTTATATAGCTGTTTCCAATCGGATGCAAAATCTGTAATGCTTTTGTGTACAATCAGGGATTTTCCCGGGTAACCAGTAGAGTTTTTTGTACTAAGGTTAAAGAAATTATTTATTATTCAAAGGAAATACCAGTTACTGTTCTATTATTTGTGACATAAACGTTTTCTATATATCTATTACTTTTTTGAATAAAGCTCTTTAAAAATATCTTTTCTGGTCAACCGACGGGGTTATTGCCTATTTTTGCAACGGCAATGTGACATTGCTTTACGTCACATATCACCATAGGAACAGTAGCACACGTATCACCATACGGTTGCTATGGTAATACATGACGTAAAGCAATTATCGTGCAATGTTTGCTGTGGTGTTGCTGTTGTAAAGATAGGTAATAGCCCCGCTGGTAGTTCTCCGACTTGAAATTGAAAATTATTGCATTCCGCCTTCGACTTCGTCCTTATGGAAATTCAAAACTTTTCCGTACGATTTTTTATGCTAACCTTGTCCTGTCCAACACAAAAAAAAGAATCATCCGAGTTGATGTAGTCATTCTGAAGTTAAGTGGATATAAACAAATACCTATTTCCTGCTAAAATTATCTTTGATGTAAACAAAATAACAAAATTGTTATCAGCTGAACATTCTGATTATTGATTGGAACAATGTAAAAGTCTTAAGTACTCTTCATCCATTCATAAGGAAGGAAACGCTGAGCCCCAGCAGTGGGGACTTAATAAATGGCACATGATCATGATGAAGGAACTCTATCGATAAATGTACGGCCGGTCTAGCGGAAATGTGTACTGACCAAGCATCATGCCGAACACGACGGCCAGCAGCAGGTAGCCCATCAGGTTGTAGTAGGAACACCGTCGTATCATCTAGGAACGAGGATATTAACCCAGCATCAGCAGGTAGCCCACCAGATTGTAGCAGGAACACCGTCGTATAATCATCTAGCAGCGACGATACTGACCAAGCATCAGCAGGCAGCCCACCACGTTGTGGCAGGAACACCGTCGTATCATCATCTAGAAGCGACGATACTGACCCAGCATCAGCAGATAGCCCACCACGATGTGGCAGGAACACCGTTGTATCATCATCTAAAAGCGACGATACTGACCCAGCATCAGCAGACAGCCCACCACGATGTGGCAGGAACACCGTCGTATCATCATCTAGGAGCGACGATACTGACACAGCATCAGCAGGTAGCCCACCACGTTGTGGCAGGACCACCGTCGTATCATCATCTAGAAGCGACGATACTGACCCAGCATCAGCAGGTAGCCCACCACGTTGTGGCAGGAACACCGTCGTATCATCATCTAGAAGCGACGATACTGACCCAGCATCAGCAGATAGCCCACCACGATGTGGCAGGCACACCGTCGTATAATCATCTAGGAGCGACGATACTGACACAGCATCAGCAGGTAGCCCACCACGTTGTGGCAGGACCACCGTCGTATCATCATCTAGAAGCGACGATACTGACCCAGCATCAGCAGGTAGCCCACCACGTTGTGGCAGGAACACCGTCGTATCATCATCTAGAAGCGACGATACTGACCCAGCATCAGCAGATAGCCCACCACGATGTGGCAGGTACACCGTCGTATCATCATCTAGGAGCGACGATACTGACACAGCATCAGCAGGTAGCCCACCACGTTGTGGCAGGACCACCGTCGTATCATCATCTAGAAGCGACGATACTGACCCAGCATCAGCAGGTAGCCCACCACGTTGTGGCAGGAACACCGTCGTATCATCATCTAGAAGCGACGATACTGACCCAGCATCAGCAGGTAGCCCACTTCGTTGTGGCAGGAACACCTTCGTGTCATCATCTAGGCGCGAGGATACTAACCCAGAATCAGCAGGTAGCCCACCACGATGTGGCAGAAACACCGGCGTATCATCATCTAAGAGCGTCGATACTGACCCAGCATCATGCCGAACACGACGGCCAGCAGCAGGTGCACGTTGTACACCATGACGGCCAGCATCAGCAGGTAGCCTACCAGGTTGTGAAGCAGGAACACCGTCGTCTGGTGCCCGTTCACCACCAGCCTGGAGAGAATGGGTAGATTTATTTATGCGCTATGTGTAGAGAAAAAATAACTATACTAGGATCATCCCAGCTACACTTATACTATAAAAAGGTAAAGTTTGTGAGTTTGTTTGTTGGAAATTATATCTACAACTACAGAACCGATATTGAAAATTCTTTCAACTGTAAAAAGTTAGGTACACTATTTCTAACTGAGTGAAATAGGCTATATTGGATTGTGATTATTGTATTACAAGTTAAAATGTCTCACAAGCGAAGTCTGCACTGGTCAGCTAGTATGCATTGATACAGTCAAATCGGTTCATTAGGGCCGGTGCCCCCTGACGGTGCCGGCGGCGTGGCACGGCATGGCACGGCAAGTGGTGCTGTGGCATCCCGCGGCGTTTCGTGGCATGCACTAGTGCGTCTTCTCCCTCTCTCTTGTTGTGAGATATTCAATAAAAACTAAAATGTAGTCCAAATCGAGAAAGTCAGGCATTCCCCCCGACTATCCTTTGCATTTCTGTCTAATATAAAAAAAAATGGTTCTCTCTGGCTGAGTTGACAATGACAGTCAATTCAAGTAGTGAAAGAAAAGAGCGATCAAAATCTAAGATATCGATATTCGATATTTTCTAATTTACATAATGCCAATAAAAACTTCAAGAAAAACAGTTTGTGATTGTTTTGAGTTTTTTGGAATACATTGTTTTTTATGATTATTGCTGAATAGATTTACTTTTTATGTTTGCTAGGTAAACCACCACGCGACACCAGGCAGGTGGACCACGGGTCAGAAATTTGTGTGTGTTTAACGAAGTGGTTCTTTTTTGTTCCACTACTAATGAAATACCAGACCTTAAATTTGAATATGGTTTGATAAACAAACATTTCAGTTCTAAATACCCAAAATTTTGTGCGTATAAATTTAAATATATATTTTTTGTTAAGTTTTTTTGTATCTTAGCCAAAGTGTTAATCTTTAAAACATGTTTTAATTTGATAACGAAAATTACAACTTTTAGTTGGTTATCGATATTTAAGTTCTGCCACTGTCACATCACTACTAGAAACCATTACGTCAGTTTTTTTTTTTATCCGAAATAAGCAACTGCCTTACCAATTTAACTTCCTGAGAACGCACTTACGCTCTATTAGAATGAGCAAGTTTTGAAATACTGATTTAATACACAAAATAATGCTAAAAATAAAAAATACGTGTCTCGTATTTTAACATCTAGTTTAATATGCATAGGAAAATTTGCATTATATATTTTTGAAATGTTGTCCATTCCTCGACACAAAGTGACCCATACGTCTCGCGGGATGCAATGGCACGCCGCGGCAACCCGTGGAATGAAACGGCATGACCCGTCATGCCGCAGCACCCAGCGGCGCGTCGCGTCATCGTGGTATCGAAATAAAGTAACATGAATTCTAAACTCATTGAAATAAGTGTCAAAATAACTTGATAAGTGATAAAATCCTTTGCCATGACACGCCGTGCCGTGCCGGCGGCAGTGGGCGCCGGGCCCTATTTATGATCGGTTATGTACTCGTAGTTAACACGATTTTATCTATTGTTTTTGTGAAATGCCAGTGCATCAAAACGCATCAACAAAATTGATAAGGTTTCATTTCACATATCTTTCCAGCAACATTAAACGCATCAATATCAATGAGTATGTTTGTTTACGCGATAACGCCGCGCAAATAACATCGACACGGCAACGCCGCGGGCGCCAACACAAATATTATACAGTTAGATGATAAGGAAATTGATACCTCCGATATCCATGATAAATACATTGTAATATAGAAATATGATATAACCATTATTTTGATCAGTAATAATATCAAATTAGCAAATCTTGAAAAAAAAAAACTTTTTATAAATGCGACTTCGTCTGCAAGTTTTAATCTTGTTTCTGAATTAGGCTGGCTATCGTTGTATAGTATCTGGTTATAAGGATTAGCGTGACTAGGAAAAAAGATACTTCAGCTTTAATATACATTTGCTTGTTGCACGATTTTGAAAGTCTTCACGTCTCATGGCAACGTGCCTATTCAAAGTAATACTTCTTTCAATAATAATCACTTTAAATCCCGTCTTTGTATCGAATCGAAACCTTCGTTAATCCTCAGAGGCATATTAATATTCTATGTACATCGCATCTTTATCCCATAGTGTGTACTGTGTGTGTACGACTGACCGTACTCGCAGCGAGGAGCAGCGGTTGGCGGCGCCTGAGCTGGTGTTGCGGCTCGTGGTCGGCTCCATGATGCCCGCGCGCTCCCTGCAGACAACCAACAGAGTGAGGTGACTACATTATATGTTAACCACAACATTATAATGAAAAGCAAATGCCCTACCGCAACAAAATCTCAGCAAAAAAAAAACGTCGACTTAGGGTTTGGCCACTGTCATTGAATCCTTATTTTATAACATTAAGTTTAAAATTGATAATTACCGGGTCAGTGACCTCAGTCGGGCTTCTTTCGACTCTGAAAAACATTTGTTTTATAAATAAAATCTGAATTATTCTGATAATTATTTATTAACGTTTTTATCGGAAGCTAATATTTCGGGAGCATAGGAAGTTCGTAACTACGAATGCAAAAACATTATTAAACGAAATCTGCTATTGTTGGGGCGCGGTCGGTTTAGGAAGCAACGCTGTTTGTGCAGAACGTAACCACATCTGTAATATTGGGGTGCAATTCGGTTGGCATAAACAGTTAACTAATTGCAATGTCACTATGTAACGTACACTTTATATAATTTTTATTTGACCTAAAAATATATGACATAATGTTTATTTAACCAATTGTTAATTTGTTATAATTATTTTTTTCCATATTTTCAATTGGCCTAACGTTTATATCCCATAAGTGTCATTTGATTGATATACTGTTTTTATTTTTATTATGGACAAGTTATGTGCTAGTAATGCATTATAGTAAACGTCGTTAATTAGGGGCCGGACATAGTCCATGTGATAGGTGCCCTTGACGTGATTTATCATCATTGTCTACTTTCAAAAACAGTTCTACCAGTATAACTTGGCTTTCCAATGGCAGTGCCTCTATTCGTATTGAATCAAAAAGTTATTAAATATTGAGCTGTATAATAAGGCCTTGAAAACTGTCAATAGAAGTTAGCTTTTTAAATTTGCTACATTTTAGCTATCACTTGTTACGAGTGTATTGTTATGAGCGTTTGTAAACAATTGTGCGAAACAATTTAATATCAACATTAAAATTAAATACTAATGAACTATTGCCAAGTACAGTTGCGTGCAATAACATAGAACCACTTAGCAACTTTGTCACATTACAAAATTAAATGTTTGTGTACAGAGAGCGTTTTGTTTCCGTGTGTGTCAATGCTATAACGTTATTTTGTGTATACTTATGATTGCTCGTGACTGTACATACATTGCTTTGAAACTGATACGTATTACTGAACCTACAGAAACAAATATTTGTATCATAATCACCTATCGCATAGCAAGTTCCTCCTTTCGTCGGACCGGAACGGGTACAACTTCTTATGCGCATTCCGCTGTACTTTGGCTAAATAAACCTGTAACAACAAATCAAACGTAGGTGTATAAGTTGTGGAAAATTAGGGCCGAGTTCACTAACAGAATAAGCATGTAAATGTCTTCACACTTCAGGGTGACTCAGAATGTGCACTTCGAAAAATATGAACTCGACTCAAAATGTACATTTCGTAAATGGTGCATTGTCTGCTCATTTTGAGCCACATTTCAGTCGTTTGTTTGTAAAATGGACACAATGATGATTTAAAAGAGGGTAATCTAATCGACAGTTGTCTAACTTGGTTCTTAGTGGTTTAGTGTTTTACATAATGATCACTTATGTTTTATTATGATATTTGACATTTCACATCGATTGCCGTTGACAGAGACAATAGTTACTGAATAGAAAGATTTGAGTATACCTAGTTTATCGATCATTAGAGGCGCCTTAATGGACTCTTCATACCTTTGACGCTTCGAACAGCAGCGCTATGAAGAAGAGCGCGATCCACGTGAGGGCGAAGGACCACCGCGTGTCGATGGTCAGCCCCGAGAACATGAACTCCCCCAGGTCGTACCCGAACCACATCCACATGTGCATCATGATGCCTCACGCTTCTTCAACTGCAGACAACAGAAACTATGTAAGCTCAAGCAAGTCAAGTTACTAATTACAAAGCGATTTAACATTAATGCTTCTGCCGCTCAACTGGTGGAGCAGTTTCCACTAGCATAAAGATTCTGCGGCGGGGCTATTACCTAAAAACAAAAATTTAATAACACCCCGACAAAAAAAAAACCAAAAAAATAAATTTTGTCTCTCGGTCGGGGAACCCCCAACGTATAATATACCCTTTAAGTACTTCTCTTTTTGTGGTCCCCCAACCGAGAGAGAAATTTTATTTTATTGGATTTTTCTTTGTGTCGGCGGGTTTCTAAGTTTTAAAATTTTATTTTTATTTCATCCTTTTTAAATTACACACAAAATTAAAAAAAACCGCTTTGAAATCGCTTCATTCCTTTAGGCACTACGAATATTTATGTACAGAAAGACAATTTTTTTTGCCGCCATTTTGTTTTTTTTTTGCTGCACCTAAATTTGCCCATGGTGTACATTATTTAAGTCAAAGCACTACCTTTGTATCTTTTACCGTTTCGGCGGGCAGTTGACCATCTCCATAAATGGCCAGATGGATTTTCGTCAAACGTGGCTAAGTTAAAAAAAAAACGCATTAAAATCGCTTGATTCGTTTAGGCTCTACGAATATACGTAAAGACTGACATAGGCTTCAAACTTATAACACTCCTTTTTGCGCTGCGTCGGGTCGGGGGTTAAAAATTGGCAATTATCGCGCAGATATCGCGCGATCGCTGACGAAAATGAAAATGGTATTACGTATGTGATTGCTGGCTAATTGCTCGCCGATGGTTCGTATAGCAGCGTCTCACTCTCTCGCGCTCCTACCTAGGTGCGAGAGTGAGACGCTGGGTTTGTTGGTGCTGTGTGTACTATTTTTCAATATAAAACAGAATATGGGGTAAGTACCGAGCGAGTAAGTGCGAGCAAAGCTTACGCCGAACGGGTTCTAAAAAACGTCTAAGGCCATCTTTAAGAACCCTTTATTCCTTATATTTGAAGAAGAGCAACATTGAGTTTCGCATTTTGGTCAATTAGGAAGTAATTAGCACTTTGTCATTTGTTTTCATTTATTTGTTGTTTAATTTCAATCAAAACATTTATTGGCGCTGCTCTCGATCGTAAAATAGGAAGTTATATCAGATTCAGATAGCAGTATATGTATACCTACTATCTTATATGATAATATCATATTGTTGCACCCGTATACTGCCTTGTTATATTGGACTTTGTTGCGACTCCAGAGACGGAGTGAGTCAGCAAATCTGTTTTTTTTATTTGACAGAAATTATTTAAATCACCGATAGGTACCAATCTTATAGTCAGATTACTTTCGTTAAAATTGGTACACCTATTTATAAGTGCGCCCGGCGGCGATCGGTCTCGTGTGCTCAGGGACTTAGGGGTGTGTGTGCTGTGTTAGTTAGCGATAAGTAAAAAAGCATAAGTAACCTTCTTTTAAAAATCCGATAGCTTCAGAGCTTGAGCAAACAAACAACTCTCCAACTTCAGCATTACATTAGCATCACCTGATTTTGTTTTCAAGCTTAACTAATTTTACCACAATTTTGTTTTGGCTACATAGTAAAAATGAAAATCCACTATCACTATGTCATAAATAGGTCTTCACCACTGTTAATCTGTTGATACACTACGTCGATAACGTTTTCAAAGCTAATTTATAACATTAGGCACAGATACTAGTCTAATCACCAGCGCGTTAACTTATGGTTAGTATTTAACGAGTGCGCTTATCACGCCGCTACTCAAAACGGACTGCCTCGTACAGTGTTATTGTTTCACAGTCCAAGAACAATGCAATAAATGTAGGCTTGTTAACAAAACATCGTCGATACGACTTTTAATAGTTCATTTTCTATACTACGCCACGATACTGTTATTCCTATTAGAAAGTACTAACAAATGAGTCAAAATATTATAACAGAACGATCCCTAGATCATTTCAATAGATGATGTAAGTTTATTACAATTCAAAACAATGGTGAATAACTGTACTGCCAACATACAATATGAATGTTGGACCTACCTATGACGCATATACCTTTGGTACCCAAAGTATCTTTCAGTCAGATCTTCTCTAGGTGTTTGTCTAAATTGAGAGCCTATATATTCCCGCGGATCGTCGCGGTTTTACTCGCGTGGTGCGTGTTCCCGTGGGAATATCGGGATAAAATGTAGCCTATGTCACTCGGGAGAAATGTAGCTTTCTAATGGTCTAAGAATTTTCTAAATCGGTCCTAGATTAGCGCGTTCAAACAAACAAACTCTTCAGCTTTATAATATTAGTATAGATTTCCCATAAGCAATGTAAGCCATCCAGGCTAGTGAATTTATTTATGTTATGTCTTGTCGTGGTTCCTGTCCCTCTAGTAATATCGGAATAAAAAGTATCCTTTGTTTTAATCAAGGTTATCTACTATAAGTGTGCCTTCCATCCAAATCCATTTAGTAGTTTTTGCGTTACAAAAATCCATCTATCCACACAAACTTTTGCATTTATTTATAATATTAATAAGTGTTCTAGCAACAAGGTAGACTATAGTTTATTGTTTGAATACCAATTGGTTTGATGTAGAAAGTACCACAAACGCGTATTATATAATTTATAGCGTATGCCAAAATAAATAAGTGATTTTTTGGTCTAAGGTATAGCATGTTTCAACAAATGAAATCCTACTCAAATCCCTACTGTAGATTTTTATCAGCAGGAGTCATAGTATCGAGAGTTTCGTGTCAGTTTTCTTAATACACTCAATAGGGGAGGGGGGATTATTTTGGATAAGTTTATTTAGACTGGACTATTACAGAAGTAGCAAACTGTTTATACAAAAGCTATGTTAAAGTACCTAAGAAAAATAGTGCTACTATGTACGAGTATACACAGTGTATAACTCCATTTTTCTAACAATATTACTTGTTTGCAAACATGGACAGCACAAATATGAATAAGTTATGAATGTTACAAATAACTAATTCATAATTCATTATCATTGAGAGTATAACAGAGACGACATGTCTTGAATTTCACAGTAGATGGAAAAAAGTTCATAAATTATCCATATGATTAAGATGAAAATCAGTGACAGACTAGGTACTTACTAATAATATGTTACTTACTTACTCCTTATGAATGATGTTAAGTAGACTTCAAAAAGTAAAAGCAAAAATTAAGCCTTTTGGAGTCGGTGCCAGCCAAGGCAAGAAAAATAAGAATAGGAGCTCAAAGTAAGCCTTAATTAGTAGTTATAGTAAAGCTCTTTAACCTTTCAGGTCCCGGATTATGAAAACACTGGAGTCCGGTTCGGGTTTGATGAATTAACACAAGATTTTTAACATAGTTTTTTTTTTGTGTTTGTAAGCTAAAGTATGATTTTTCTATATTAGATTAGGTTTCGATGTACTTTATAAACAAAGTATCATTGTCTAAGTTAATAAAAATCCTCCTTAAATAAAAACTACTGGGCTAAACTGAATCAAATTATTATGGGACCAAATGGAAACTATTCCACATCTAACAAAAAAATAATCACGTAAATTAGTTCAGAAATCTTGGCATCATTGGTGTATTAAAAAAATTTAAAAAACATACTAACCTCATTGAAAACCTCCTCCTTTTTGGAAGTCGGTCAAAAATTAAATGAGTTTATGATAGAAAAAAGCGTAGGAAGCAAAGTTTTATGACGGCAACAAACATCAACAAAACAAGCAACATTCAAAAATTTTAATTGAAGTGTGAATTTAGAACTGACTCAAAAAACAAAATAATTACACAGGAAACTTAAGGTTTTTTTTTTAATTAATATTACCTGTTGATTTGCTAAGCTAAAGCTGTGTTATAACAGACAAACTAAAGAGAGGAACAGGCCAGCACACAAGAGACTCACCAGTATTGTAAGAGGCACCTGAGGGGAATATGAACACAACAAAAAACTGGTAGCAGGAAAAACCTGTCTCTTGCATACCAATAAGTCTAAATTTAGATTTTGGATCATGATTTCTGCACCATGTGGAAAACTCACAAGCCAGGAACATTTTAAATTTCGGTGTAAATTTAACAACTGAATGCTGATTTTAAAACTATTTTAGAGTAAAAGCACTCCCATGCACATGATAAATAAAATACAAAATCAGTTGGTTACTTTAGTTGGTACGGAAAAGCAGTAGTATCGAGATAGCTAAAAGAAAAATAAAATTTAAAAATCTTTAGTACATACCTTACCTACTGGTTTGGACGCTCAAACTTGTCGCTTTGCAATCGCATGTCTGTTCACCTACTATTTTGATATTTATTCGATATCATCCTATGTGTACTAGTTGATAACGAGCCACGATAAAATAAATAAGGCCCTCATTGGACACAATTTCCTAAGTTCAATGAGTTTCACTCAGAAAGTAAGAAGTTATGGACTTACACTTTCTTTTTAGTCTTGATGTTACTTAAATAAAAAAATATATATAATTAGAAAAACACTATAACAGTTCTAAGCAGGTATTATATTTATAATTTACTTTAGACTTATAAAAAAATAGAATAGAACGGGAAAAGAGAGAGGTCATTTATTTTTGAAAGCAACAAGCAAGATGTCAATGCCACTGTCAAATTGATAGTTTTTTTTTGTTTGTTCCTAGAAAAAGAACAGGCTTATGTCGGAGACCATGCTGCCTAAATTTTTTGATGATAAATACAAACTACAAACTGTAAGTTAATTACAGGATTAAAAAAAACGTTGTGCAACACCGAGTGTTACGCAGATAGCCTCTGCTAGGAGTAAAATTGTGTTTAGCTAGGAGGCTATTCAATTATTTAAGCAAAGTTGTAAGAGACGTCAATCACGCATTTTACTGACTGACATTACTTTACTTGCGCAGCATCACATTAACATGCGACAGAAGCCCTTTTACGTTAGTGTAATATTCTGTGATACCAATTTGTGTAAACTGTTTGTTAGCCGAATAAAAGTTTTTCTTTCTTTCTATACCCTTAGTATTACATTCTGTCATTTTAGTTTAGCATGATAAAATACTATTAACCCTGCCCTGCGAGTCCTGCAACGCAAAAAATCATTTTATAAAAAAATCAAACCGACTTCAAAAAGTAAAAAATAAAACTTTTGGAGTCGGTGCCAGCCTACATTGCACTTCTATTAACTATAATTTTTTTGGCCTTAGCTAACTAGCACCCACTCCAAAAGTTTTATTTTTTACTTTTTGAAGTCGGTTTGATTTTTTTTATAAAATGTTTTTATTTCAGATTTTTTTGTTACATTATGTGCCGTTACTTACACTAAAAATCTGCCCATACACAACAATGATGTCATCTAGGTATACGACTACTTGCCAAAAGGTGATTGATATTTTTCAGGATTATGAAAAAACTACTAGCCAGATCTTCGTAAAAATTATATGGGACCACACATAAACCATTTTCTTCCAGATAAAAAAAGAATTTTAAAAATCTGTTAACAACTGGCGAAGTTATAGTGGAACATACATAAAACAAAATTAAAAAAAAAATACAGTCGACTTGATAACCTCCTCTTTTTTTTGAAGTCAGTTAAAAAGAGATTCCAATTTGCATTGACTTATATATTACTAGCGTAAGGACGCGGCCAACGGTGCTAAAAAGCGTGCCAAATCGTTGGCCCTAAAATATCAGTTTAGGGCAATGATTTCAAAATTTGACATAATTTAACAATGATGGGCACTCTGTCATATAACTATTGTTCCAGTGGTTGTAAAGAATTTACCATAAGTATAAAAATAGCATTGAAAAATGCAAAAATTACAAAAATCATAAATTATTGGCATTTGCATCTTAATCGATCGTTAAATACCTGAAAAGATGTTTCTTTCGAATGCAAGGATATTCCTAGCATTGATGTGACAACGCTGGCCTACAGCGTATTAAAATATAAAAGTATTGGAGAATTTCGACGGTGGTTCGCAAGTCTCGGTAGCTCAGCGGTTAGAGCATTGGACCGGATTTCCAACCATATGTCGCGGGTTCGATTCCCGTCTGAGAATTCACTTGTGGCCGAGTTAATTTTTTCCAATATTTTTCTATTTAAAATTTACCATAAGTATAAAAATAGCATTGATAAATGCAAAAATTACAAAAATCATAAAAAAAAGGTTGTAAAGAACTTATTGTATCATACAATTGATGAAAAATAATTTTTTTTTGTACCGTATAGCTAAGTGTCGCCCAGCATTGTCCGATAAGCATTTAACGTGTTAAGAAAATTCTACCATGGATTATTTTTTGAGTAGAAATGTCCTACTACATATATATTTTGTTTGTGAAATGTCCTCGTCCTCCTACCTCTCGTGACAGGTCGCGTGTCAGTCGTCACCACAGAACACAATTACTCCTGTCGTCACTCGTCAATCAGTCCGAGCCTAAAACGTGTATTTTGGGGGATTCCGGAAACACTTGGGGAGAACGCGATACTGTCAATCTTATTGTGCTGTCATTGTGTCAATGTCAAATCAACTTGACATTTCTCAAGTTTCTCGCCTCGCATCATCGCATCTGCAAGCAGTGTATTTTGTTTTCAATTTATTTCTTCATTTTTGAAGAACTTCTATTTTTAAACCCTCACAATTAACCTCGTTTCAATATGGAAGCCATGGAACCAAATAAATCTAGGCGAAAGGTACCTAAAATTGAAGAGATGACTAAAGAGCAAATACGTCAAACCATCATCAAAAAACGAGAGTGCAATGCTAAAGCTCAAAAAATTGTCGAAAGCCTTTTAGAAAGACATATTTGTGAGAATTTCTTCCTCGATTGCTTACCGGACATCAATCAAGCTCACCTTGACGACATTGTTGAAGAAAGATCTATAATTCATTTGTGTGGTTATCCTCTGTGTAACAATACTGTGTCCGCAAAAGACATTCCTAAACAGACGTATAGAATTTCGACGAAAACAAACAAAGTTTATGATATAACTGCTAGAAAAAGCTTTTGCAGTAACAGTTGCTATAAATCGGCAATGTATGTAAAACAACAAATGCTGACTAGTCCATTGTGGTTCAGAGAGTATGAGGAAATACCGAAGTTTCAATTATTACCTTATGATTCTGTTGGCAGACTGGGACAAGAAGTTGATTTAGGATTAAGTGAAAAAATCAAACCTGGTAGTCGGTTCACCTCAATTAATGATTTGGCTAGTGCAACTCTTAATGAAATGGATGGAAGTAGTAAAATGAATAACCTGGAGCATTACCATACTCATGAGAACAAGAAGGAACTTGAAAGTAGTGAAACAAGTCAAAATGGAGGAAATGTACCCTCAAATAGCATAAAAGAAGAAATTCTTGCTAATATTGAGCCTGCATTACCAAGAGAGATAGAAATAAATTCACAACCTCTAAATAAAATTGAACAAAACCAAAAGCCTAAAAGAAATCCATTAAACATTGTTGGCGAGATTGTGGAAAAACCTGAAAGTAAGATTGACCCCATACTACAATGTGTACCTGATCCATCAAATGCTAAAGAGAAAATGAAAGGTAAAATTGTAGCAAAGAAAAAGCAACCACTTGTCACTGTATTAACTATTGAAGTTGAACGATGTTTAGCCGAATGGTTCACTGTTGACACTCTGTTGCTGTTATTTGGAGAAGAAAAAGTCAAAGAAATGCTTACAGATAAAGGTGAATGTATTAATGAATATTTAAATAATTATTCTAAGAGTGTATTTTACACTTCCAACAATTATGATCAGTACCAGGCTTTGTGCAGGAAGTTAAACATGCTCGAACTTGAAGACAAAAAGTTTGATTCCCACACTTTACAACGGGAAACTAAACCCCTACCTGACTACACAATCTTACAGGAAGAAAGTAAGAAAATGCAACTAAAAGTCCGAGCATTTTTTGCTGGAGAGACAGAAATCCCTAACATTATTGAATCTCAGCCAGAGCCAGATTGTGGACCTGTAGAAGACTCACAGGTGACACAACTGCCTTTGGTTGACAAAAATGCGCAAAATGCTTTACGCAGAAGAATTGTCTGTGAACATTTAAACAAAGTACTCCCAGACATATTGAAGTCACTGGGAATGTTGTCTCTTTCAATAACTTCTGATGTCCGTCTTCTTGTGAACACATTCAAGCTGAAACCAAATAATATTATGTTTAAACCTATCCAGTGGACATTGATAGCTATAATAGTGATAAAATTGTTGTCTTTACGTGATAGAAGACTTGAGTATTTGTTAGAGCAGCCAACTGCTTTTCAACATCTTCAATTACTTTTATTGAGCTATAAACAAGATGGTGGATATTTAGATAGGCTTATATCATGGCTTACGGACATTGACCGATTATTGGATACAAGTGACACTCAATTAACTGTAGAGTAACTAGTTAAAATGATTCTTACTGTTTTGACATGTGATAATTTTAAATATATTTATTTACAAGAAGTATGTCTTTGTTTATAATGAAAACAAAAATTGCTACAAAATTTTATTCAATAGATGCTTGGTTAAGCACAACTTAGATTAGGATCAATTATAGAGAGGGTGGCTCCAACTAAATGCAAAGACCCTGTAATAAGCACAGCTGGATCGTTGATATTTCTGTTCTTCTTTAGACTGACCAATGCCTCTGATACACTTTCCAGAACAGACATCTTGGTCAGATTGGTTCCATTTTTGAGCTGCTCCCAAGCTTCTGCATGCCTGTGGCACCTTGCTAACAGCTCTTTATGTTCTACAGCTGAATAATTATCGTTATGTGTGTTTGCTCTCTTATAGGCAGTAGGGACGACGAAAAATATTTGCTTAAAATTTAGGTTTGTCAAAGGACTTAACAGCATCTCAGAATTTCGATCACCAGTAGCGCTGAATATTAGAATGGACTCCTTATTTCTGGAACAAAGTTTAAAAAATGAGAGTGTATTAAATTCAAATGTTACACTTCAGTATTTAAAATCCAAAATACCATAAAATTATATTTTTTAGTAGGTGGTTCACATATTCATTATTTAATTAAAACTTCTAATGCAATATCATGAATGTTGTTGTAAAAGAGCCAACCGTTTGAGAGCGCCGGTTTTTTTTAATGATTTAACTTGAACATATCTTAACAACGCAAAAATGTCTACGTGAATCAAGACGCGACCTGCCGTCTAAATTTAATATTTCGTGACCGAACCGCAACAGCTGCGGGTGCTGTTGCAGTTACAGTCACGAAATTAATGTTTTAAATTGAGTATACTTACGTTTTGTTATCTTTGAACCAATTGGAGCATATCTCCATTGATTCTTTAGTATGTGCCCCGTCTAAATAAAATGTCGCATAATTGGCTTTCACAACCTGATATCGGCCGGGCCATTTGCATTCTTTCAGACCCATAACAGTTTCTATTGGAATCTGATCAGTTAGCCCACTGCATTCATTGACTTCATTGACATCTTTATGACAATTTGTTCGGTACGAAGCATCAAATACCATATTGTCATTATGTGTAAGTTTTCCGCTGGAAATAGATTTCATGACTTTAGTCCTTCTGAAGGCGTGAGTCTGAGCAAGGCGCAACCAGCTATGAGCTAGTTGTATGGCGAGGGAGGCGTTGCTCTGGTATGCTTCGAGATTCGCTTGTAGTACTGCCTTTGAACCGTTTGGGAATGTGTAAGAAGTGTAATCTGGGACAACGTTGAGTGTGCACTGAAAAAGAAATACGCTTATGAAGTACGTAGATTTACGGGCCCGTTAGTGCAGTGCAGTAGTACAACTCTCATCATGTGAAAACAATGCTGACTGATAGAGGACAATTACGTTTCACTTGGTTTGAACACGGGGAACACATCCTCCGTCTCTATTTCTCAGCGCACTTTTTACATGACGCGAGTTATTGTTTTCTCTTTCATGTAGGAGTATATTCTTCCTTCTTAGACATAACACAAGAAGCTTCGGTAGTGGCCACTGACACGATTGCGGTTACTTTAAATAAGTACTAAACCCGCCTTCTGCGCCAGAGGTCCCGGGTTCGATCCTCGGACAAGACAAATATTTATGTGCATGAACATGTCTATATGTCTTGGTATGGGTGTTTAATATGTTTACTAAGTATGTATTTACAAAAAAGTATATAAGTATGTTTATCAGTTATCTAGTATTTATAAAACAAGTTCTTCATGAAACTTAACATGGGCTAGATAATTGATGTGATTGTATGCAATTATTATTTATAAAAAAAAAAATGAAAGTGAAAATCTACGGCTGATTCGCCGTGAAAATCTACGGTCATCAGTGTATTGATCACTATGGAAGCTTGTAGACGGAAACGGTATAGACGCATGGTTAATATACGCACGTCGAATCAGCTGTAGATTTTCACGGCGGAAAAACCGTATGTGTACAAAGTAAAAGAGGCCTTAAGTTGCTTATCTCGGATAGCGATGGGCCGAGTCGCAATTTTTTCAAGTCGAGTTAACCGAGTTGATATCATTGCCGACTCGGTTTGCAACTCGGTTTAAACCGGTTCAGTTGAGTTTACGGTGCGATAGATGGCATTTTGTTTGTGTTTGATATATTTAACCAA
Organism: Chrysoteuchia culmella; assembly: GCA_910589605.1. NCBI lineage: Eukaryota > Metazoa > Arthropoda > Insecta > Lepidoptera > Crambidae > Chrysoteuchia > Chrysoteuchia culmella. The sequence goes on along the minus strand of OU342642.1, from coordinate 24,286,364 downwards.
ACCGTCTCGATTGCGGTTGCAACTCGGAGTCTGCAAGTCGCAACGGCAATTACGGCAAAGTAAATGAGTTAAACATTAGCTTCGATTTTATTACAATTTTGAGTAAGGTTGTTTCAAAAATATCTTGATTTAGGTATTCCAATAGAAATTAATAACAAACAACGTAACTTTAGTTAAAAGCAAGCGAGCTAAGCAAACAATAACTTACTACCTACTATTTTACAACAAATTAGTTGTGTAGTGACTCGGCTTGGGCTCCCTCGAGTCGGTCGGCTTAACTCGGTTTGGCGATCGGTCACGGAACGGCGACCGGCGACGACGGCAGAAGCGAGCCGAGCGATCCACACACCACACCATTCGAACCGAGTCGGCGGCGGTTCGGTTCAAACCGCCGCCGCCGCGCCGTCGCGGCCGCCTGCGTACGCGACAACGAAGCGAGTAAAACCGGGCTAGGACAAAATCAACTCGAGTTGACCGGTTAGATAAGCAACTCGAGTTAACCGAGTTATTTGATTCGAGGCGCCCATCGCTAATCTCGGAATCCAATCAAACATAGATAATAAGGTTCGTCTGATATTTATGAAAAACATATCGTATCATAAATCCCTTTACCTTGACAGTTGACGCGACCTTATCGAGTACGGCCATGGCTTCGGGCGGCTGGCGCACGGTGTAGGCCCGGCAGCCGGGCTTCATGATGCCGGCTTTAGCGGCCGCTATCTGCGGCAGCGTGTCGCCAAGTATAGCAGTGTGGTCTAACCCTAACGCAGTTATGCCCACTATAGGAACTTTCCTGGAACAATGGCAGATTGGGAGGTGAGAGGAGATTTGGATCTTTATACCTTTGACCTTCTGATTTTTGCCTCTCATCTTCTGATTTTTTGTCTAGGACCAATGTTTAATGATGACATTCAAATATTTTCTGTTATTAGACTTCGTTTGTAGGTAGGATAGAGCTACTAAACTGTTTTTTTATACAGAAACTTCTGATCTGCCCACTAATTGTCTAATTTCAAAATCTATCACAATCCCTTTTAAAGTTATTGTGATTGTAATACTGTGATTTATGGAATTGTGTAACTTATAGCCGCAATTCCTTTCCGAAAGAATGAATATATATGACACTTCATTTGACACTTCTCCATATATTTGAAAGACATTTTCGTGTGTCACTTTGCTTAGACAGTCCAATTTCGTTCATTAAATACCTTTCAAAACGCGTCCCGATCACAATACCTATCAAACGTCAAATAATGACGGCCTAAAGTATGTGAATATCTTTCAAATGACGCATCGAAAGGGATTGCGATAGATTTAAAAATTAGACAATTAGCCCCCTGATTTTTTAAAGTGATGATGATTATAGTCAACCAACCTTACAACATTAGTAGCGTCCACGACTCCACCGATACCGACTTCCAATATAGCCACGTCCACTTTCTCCTTCAGGAATACGTGCAACGCCATCACTGTCAGGAACGAGAAGTACTTTGGCATGTCACCATCGGAAGCCTAGAGAAATATCGTTTGATATTATAATTCAGTTAATGGTGTAGGTAAATAAGACTTTAAAGACAGTTAAAGAAAGCACCCCATGCACACGGCCATCGCGATGTGAAGATAAATGTGTAGCGCTCCGCGCGCCCGTAACGGATTATAAGTGTGAGTTCTCATTAACTCGCTGACGCTCATAATAGAGGTTGAATCGTAACCTTATTCCCATTACATTAAGGTCTAACTGTCAAAATTAAACTCTTACGATGGTATTGTTTAGACGTTTGCAATCTCACACTCAGCCCTCAGTTTATGTGTCGATTGTTTAGTTAGCACCATACATTTTATCTTCATCGTTAAGCACTATACATTTTATCTCCACTACGCCCTGACCGCGCACCGACGGCGCTTTCTTTAGCATATCCCATAGAGTAAGTTTTGTTTGAAGAGATAGATTTTAAAGAAATAGGTACCTTCTTAATTTTACCTTAGACGCTTCCAACTTGTTATGTACTTCGTGGAAGTATTTAGCGAACTGGTCCTCGCTGAGGACACGGCCGTCGAGGCGTATGCGCTCACGCACCGCAACCAAGTGCGGGGAGGAGTAGAACCCTGTCCTGTACCCGTGGTGCCGAAGTATTGACTCGCACATTGCACTTGTCGATCCCTGCTCATAAAAATATAATTTTAGATTATAATAATTCTTACATTATGTGAGATTATGTCCTATGTGTGACAACCTGTAAATGACTTCTTGATGTTCTTTCTAGTGCTATTTCTGCTTAAGTTAGTTGTTGGTCTTCCTAAGATTAAATAAATAAATAGTAACGTTACGTCTCGGTCAAATAAATAGTTACGTTAATCAGAGTGGAAAAGCTTATCATTGCCAATTTTGGGTAAATAAATAGTTACGAAAATTTGTCTCCTAATAGAACCTCTTATGGGCTTTTTAGTAAAAACATATTCTACGAATCTACAAACAAAACAGATATAAGTATATTATTATGTCAGGGACATTTTGCTCCATTGACGAGAAGTAGATATGATTTTAAAATATTTATATTGATGAAAAAAAACTATGGAAAATACCTACTAGCTATGTGTTTAAAATGGACAAGTTGTTTAATCTAGTACAATCCAGTTTGTTATAGTATATTATCATTTAACACTAAAAACTTGTTTTGGTATCACAAGAGGAGATAACAAACTAGAAAATTATTTCAGTTATTACTGTTGATACACAATTTAAAGAATGGTTTTGAAAAATAGTTGTTTATTTATGCTGATAATCAATAATAAAACTGTGTAATCCTACTATTATTATAAAAATGAGAAAGTATCAGTTTACTTGTTTTACCACACCAAAACTACTGAACGGATTTGTATGAAATTTGGTATGTATGGACTTCAAACAACACACATAGGTATGTTACTTTTAATCTTGGGTCAAATGGTTCCGACTAAGGAGACTGATCACCCGTCCGGCCCTACTACTGGTGTCCCCTCTCAAAAAAAAAAAACTTTTAATCTAGATATTCCAACAGGAACAGGAACCATGCAAGTGAAACCGCAGGCAGTCACTAGTGGAAAACATAATTTATCTTTTCATTGCAATATATAAGTTATATGGTTATATAATATAACCATTAATTTTAAAGTTATTTATTGACCATACCTTACCCTTAGTCCCAGCAACATGTATTACAGACAACTCATCCAATTTTGTAAGAGTCACTCCGGTCCTTTCCAAGTACTTCTCCATATCTTCTATATTGGAACATTTCTACAAAGTAATTATTTACATACAAATACTTTGAATATGGATGTCCGATGTAAAGGGAAATGATTTTGTTTTTATAATTTTCAGTACATTCAAACCAACCTTACCAACCCTTTTGTCTATTAAAATCTGTTCAATAGTTGCTTTGTTTGATTGCAAAAAGTTTAACTTGCGCACTGCATCCTGGAAAAAAACATTTTGATTATAAAATCAGCATATCCAAAATATCTCACTTTGATCTTAAAAACACCATCTTAGCTAGTGTTTTTAAGATAATAAAATAAAACATTTCTTGTTCTCATGCACCGCTTGCACCTTATATTCTTTTTAAAACTTAGTCTCAAACTGAACATTGTTATTATTTTTAAGTAACAAATAAAACAAATTGAAGAACACCACTTGCAAGACCACCCCCTTCGCACTGTTAAAAATTAAACTCTTGTTGTTATAATGCAAACACTTAAGCAAGACTTAAACGCACAGTATAGGTACCTCATAAGAGGAAGAATGCTTCCCAGAAAACATTCTTTCTAAGATCCTACGCACTACTAAACTACGGCTTATGCCGATATCAATCATCGGCTAGCTATGCTGCGACTGTGCTACACATCAGTATCAACAGAAAACGTGATCTCGCTCGATTCGATAGCAGAACAAATTGGCAATCAAATTAGTCTCGATGACATTTGACCCGCAGCATCGGATATCGTTACGACATCAAACTGATCACGTTCTCTGATTTCTATTGCGGTTAAAAATAAAAAGTAAACAACGCTTCAATCAAAACACGTACTCTACAACGCCGACCAAACGACCAAAACACGTGTAAATGACAGTGACGGACCAGACAGCTGGCTGTGACAGTGGGACATTGACGTTGACGTTTTACGTTACGTTTATGAATGTTAATAAAAACAATTTTATGATTACGATCATGGAATTCATAGGTATAGGTATGCACTACTAGTACCTACTAATACCGTGATCATGATCAAATATTAGAGAGGACATAAAAGATGTACGTTTATATAATATCAATATTAACAAATCGCATTTCGTATGTACCGCTTTCGGTGCTCTCTGTTTCCCTAAAGGTTGACTGGTAGAGAATACTTTTAGTATTAAGTCCGACTTTTGTACCTAACTGTGTTTATTGTACACTAAAGATATAAATAAATAAATATATTGAATATGACTTTTCTACCTATATTCCTTTCTTGAAGTTAAAAAACTTCAAAAGGAATATAGGTAGAAAAGTCATATTCAAAGAAAGAGAATATAGGTAGAAAAGTCACATTCAAAGAAAATATCGATATAAAGCTTAGCCACTGTGCTTTGAAAATTTGAAATCCCTGACAAAGAGTAAATTACCTCTGACTTTAATTTGGCAGATGTCGGAAAATCCAAAATAATTTTAGATCTAAAACCACCTTTATTGATTTAATAACAATATGACCGAAACGGACGCGACAAGAAAACCACTCACGATGCCTGAAAAGTTTATACCTTATTTAGAAAAGTATAGGCTTTATAAAGCCTTTAAGGTAAGTACTATCAAAGAATAGAATACTAACTGGTATTATGTAGTTTTAAAGTAGAGCCTCGCTAATCCGGACCCCCGGTACTCCGTGCACGCTGTAATCCGGACAGGCGAGAGGATCGCGCGGAGGGATATTCGCGGGCGAATCGGGGTGCATGTACAACGTGTCAATGTCAATTCAATATGTAGCCGCACATGTCTCAGTGAAACAAAATATATGTTGGCTCTGAAAAGAACCTTTTGATGACGATTGTACCCAGATTTCTGTCAATAAAGGCTATTGACAGAAATCTGGGTACAATCGTCGTCTCAGCCACTGCTGGGTATAGGTCTCCCCCAAGGATCTCCACAACGATCGGTCCTGCGCAGTCCGCATCCAGCGGCTTCCCGCGACCTTCACCAGATCGTCGGTCCACCCTGTCGGGGGCCTACCCACGGAGCGTCGGCGTCGTCGTCGTGTGCGCGGTCGCCATTCCAAAACCTTTCCGCCCCAACGGCCATTGGTTCTTCTCTCTATTTGTCCCGCCCACTGCCACTTCAGCTGAGCAATCCTTCGAGCGATTTCAGTAACTTTAGTTCTCCTACGGATCTCCTCATTTCTGATTCGATCACGTATGGAAACGCCGAGCATAGCCCTCTCCATTGCACGCCGGGTGACCTTGAGCTTCCTTATCAGACCCATAGTTAGCGACCACGTTTCACTACCGTAAGTCATCACTGGCCATAGACTTTCGTCTTGAGAGACTGCGGTAAGTTGGACGCGAAGATTTTACGGAGCTTCCCTTCCCGAATGCTGCCCAACCGAGTTGGATTCGACGGGAGATCTCTTTCTCGAAGTTGGACTTACCTAACTGGATTGTCTGTCCAAGGTAAACGTAGTGGTCAACAACTTCGAGTGTAGTATTCCCAACGTGAACTGGAGTGGGTACAAATGGGAATTTGACATGATTTTCGTCTTATCCAATGTTCATCCTAAGACCCACTCTTTGGGAAGCACTACGAAGATCTTCGAGCATTGTGTTCAGGTCCTCTAAGGTCTCAGACATAAGGACTATATCATCGGCAAAACGAAGGTGTGTCAGATACTGGCCATTAATGTTGATGCCGAGTCCTTTCCAGTCCAAGAGCTTAAAGATGTTCTCCAACGCAACTGTGAATAGTTTCGGAGAAATGACGTCTCCCTGTCACACCTCGCTGCAGTTGGATGGGACTTGTGCTCTTGACTTGTTCTGTAATCGGACTGACATGGTGGCATGTTCGTATAAGTAACTTAACCTACCTCGATATACCAATAGTCCACTTGGCACCACTGGAGAGACTGCAGCACCGCCCAGGATCTCTATCGAATCGAAGGCTTTCTCATAGTCCACAAACGCCAAGCAAAGTGGCAGATTATACTCCTCGGTCTTCTGTATAACCTGTCGCAGCGTATGGATGTGATCTATGGTGCTAAGGCCTTTTCGGAACCCGGCTTGTTCGATTGGCTGGAAGTCGACGAACCTGCGAGCGAGACGATTCGTAATGACTCTCGAAAACAATTTATAGGCATGGCTTAGATGTGAGATGGGTCTGAAGTTCTTCAAACGGGTGTTATCTCCCTTTTTGAAGAACAAAATCACCCCAGGTAGCACAAATAGTTGATATAACAAAAGCCATGAAAACGTAATTATTACAGGCTTTGCCTGCAGTGGTTATCAGATAAAAGTGTATGTAAACGACTATACAGCTTCTATACAGCTCGTTTGGGCGCACTTTATATAGCCTTTGTCTGCTGCATACAAGCTGTGAAATAGCTATTTAGGATGCTTTTCAATTGTCAAATAATTGCTTGATAAGCAACTTTTATTCGAGTCCAAATTATATAGATGTAAGTTTTTGCAACTTGAAGCAATATAATGCCGAACAAAGCGAATTATTTTTTTTATTACTTCTTAACAATTTACAGTATTTGTAATCTTGTCAACTTTAATGGCGAACTTATTAAACTTATGATATTTTTGAAGGTGGTGACACGTAAAGAAGCGTTATTTCACATGCAAATTAAATTTTACTGATAATTTACACTCATGTTATTATGTAAATTTTTGATGCGCCCTTAATATTTTTCCATTTAAATAAATAAATACATAAAAATAAAAAATGCTAAAAGCAGTAATTATAACATTTTTCATTAATGGTGTAAACAAACGTTTTGTAACAGCTAAACAAAGCTTTTGGTTGACAAAACATAACTTTTTAGTAGTAATTACCAAGGAATATACATTTTATATTTGTTAAAGGATTTATTCTGCGAAAACCAACTACAAAAAAATGGCGTTGCTGTTTATATTACAAAAAAATATTTAATACTGTTTATTGTAATGAAGGATTCTAAATTTGAGCGTTGCTCTTCGCTACGATATTAGCATTTATGTTGCTGTTAGCCAATAAAGAAGTTACTAAATTGCTTTGAGCTGTGACATAAGCAAAGAGACAGCAAAACGAAAAACGTGCATTTTTATCTGAGCGAGTGCGTCGCGTCGGTAGTACTGAATTTTATTGGTGAAATAAATAAACACTTGAAGCTTTATAAATTTATCTAGGTAAAGCATTTTAACAGTGTTTTATTGCTCTATAAGTAACAAATTTGTCACATAAATAGCGGCTGGCAAATTAGTGACAATAATGACAACTTTTAATCAGCACTTTATCGATTCCTCGTGGCGAAAAGCTGTTTAAATGTAACTTACAGTGCTTTTTCGTAATAATATAATGAAGTTGAGTATTCGTTATTTTTAACACTAGTATATGTACTTAAAGCACTATAAAAGTAAATTACTCCACGTTTATACAGAAAATAACATTTGCTTTTCAAAACTGTCATGAAAACGTTTACATAGCTTATTTCAAGCCCTGTTAAATGACAGCAACTTAAAAACGCTGTTTAAACGTTTACACCGCTATTTTATAAAGCTTATGATCAATAAAATATATTAACCATATAGTATGCCTCTATCCGACTGCAATTCTTATAAATAGCGGCTACACAACCTTTAAATAATTCTCTGCTATTTAACAAAAAAATTACACAGCGTTTGTGCTACCTGGGACCTCACTTATATTCCATGCCCTCGGCGATGACGGAATTGAAAAGCTTCTGGAGGACTTTGAGTATCGCGACTTACCGCCCGCTCTCAGAAGTTCGTAGTGATTCCGTCATCACCTGCCATTCATTATTGGGTAACTACTTGTCATTAAATAATTTAACCTTTTGTATCAGAATGATAGATTTTGGTCGAAAAATATTAGAAAAGATCGACTCGCTTCACAAATTGTTTTCAAGCGGAACATTGAACCCTTTGCATACTTTAAATTAATTAATATTATTTTTATTATTTTCCTCTAGTGTTTTTTCGATTAAAATCTGTCATAATACTTACTTTTGAATATAAAATACTTATTATAAATAAAATAAATAAATAAATATTTCTTACACTCACACCAATTAACCTAGCCCTAAAGTAAGCACTGTAAGGCTTGTGTTATGGGATACTAGGGTAACGGATATAAATACATATATAAGTATTTATGTGTAGAAACATATATGAACGACCATGACTCAGGTACAAATGCTCGTATTCATCACGTTATTATAAGTTTTTTATTTGTATATCTGTCGCAGGATAATTAGATAAATCGTTTTTTTGCGAAAATCCTAGGTAGGGATATTGCGAAAACACGGATAATTAGACAATGGCGTTGTGATTTCTCAATCCTACTGAAAAAGGATAGGATTTTTGCGAAAAATTGGTTGCCTTAGTAAGATTGCGAAAAGAATCGCTGGCTATTAAGAAATAAGAACACTGATTGGCTGGTCGGATCGTACAAAACAACATATTCTCTGATTGGTTGACGACTTGACGTTTCAAATGTCAATTCATTCTCTAATCTGGAGAGATTATTCTGATTGGTTCCCTATGGATCCCTAGGATTTTTGCGAAAATTCTATTTATCAAATTATCCTACGACATATTCAAATCGAAGATTAATAACGTACCTAAGTATCGTGTTTTGCATCTTGCGATCGCGAACTTCAAATTTGTTATTTTAGTTAAGTTCTCATGTAAGTGACTATGTATGTCTTTATGAGAATAAATTCTTAAACCTTAACCTGCCGCCTTGTGTTTTTGAGCTGTTTGAGAGCCATACTAATCTCGTACAGGCTGACGTCCGGGATATCTTCACCCGGAGATATCCCGGAGTACAATGTTTAACTGAAATCAGGGTTATAAAATTAATTTTGATAATATCCCTACCTAACTTTTTCGTGCCTTTTGGCTAAGGCCCATGTCCATCCATCCATCTGTCGTCACTGGGATCTATCCAAAGCCACCCTTGTCCTGAAAGTGAAAGGCCCAGGGTTTGCCGAATCTCGTCTTCCCATCTCCTGATATGCCGTTTTTGTTTGCCTTCTATTTCCGTCTCTGGAGTGCCAGCATGTCAAAAAACAACAATACTTTTTTTTTAAGGTTTAGATGTACGAATCACCCCCTATTAAACTTGCATTGACCCTTTAACATCCACAAATTGTAGCGCGATTGCCCAACCAGCATATAAAGATATTTTTATTTTATTTCTCATTTATGTTATTGTGCTTATTTTTTTAATGCAATGAAATGTTGTTCATTTAGTTTATTTACTCAGCTTTCATACTACGAGGCCAATTTGGTGGGGGTGCACGCCATAAACGCATTTGCATACCGCTGAAGGCTGAAGATTGTTTTTGTGATATTGATTGTTATATTGCGATTTTTTTGACGTTGAGTGTATGTAGGTATTGTAGATGGTACATTACTTTATTCTCCAGGACATGGTTGAAGATCTCATTATAACTTTACCCAAAGACCATTTGAAGCAAATCAAAATATTTCTGGGTCGCCACTTGCATAGCACGAAGGACATTGACAGGATTCTAATTCTTATTTCACCTGAACTAAGGATCGGTAGGTAATGGATGATAACACAAACTATTAAGAGTATACGACCCCTTTTGTGGCCACTTTGAACCTTAATTACATTAGTTCAGGAGTTAGACCACATATATCGCCATTTTCCGTCACCCTATCCTATCTGTTGCTAAGAACCGCATTTGCTGGAGTGAGAAAGACTGACGGATTGGTATTAATTAGCCATGACCTGAAGGTATAGGAATAAGGGAAGCTAACATTACGAACACCTACTTGAAACAAAATTCTATGTAGCGTTATCTCAGCCAGTTCAGTAGATAATTCTGTCTCTTTCTAATTAATTTTGTTTTCTTTTTTTTAACACAAAGTGAATGGATGTGTGCATCTTGGATTCCAATTACTTCCACCACCACTGCACCTGTATCGGGGTTGCGATAGCGTCCAACCATAACTAAAAAAAGATTAAGCTGTACTGGCCAAAACTGGAGCTTCGAATGGCCACAACTGGATCCATTATTTTTCTAACAATTATTATGTAAGAAATTCAAATGTGGAAAGTTTAACCATTTTTAGAAGATTTAGAAATTATATATAGCTGTGGATCATCCGAGACCGATTCCGGTCAAAGTATTTTATTTTAAGAATTATTTTAAGTAAGTACCCTTTTTGTTTTCTCGTCAGATGTAAAGTTCTTGGTGAAAGAACTTATCAAAGATTTAGGATACATTGTTATCACTAGACGGTGTGTTGTGGACCGATATGAAAAGGTAAAGTGATTGTTTTTAAATATATTTTGTTATTGTACCTGCATTGCAGGGGCCCGATTCTCGCGCCTTTGACATCTCAAATTCGTAATTTTTATATCCTTAATTTTTTTATTAAAAATGTAAGTAAAATTTTACTACTGTCAAAAACCCTTATATAGTCTCAATTATCTTTCATAATCCTTTAATGTCGAAGATTACTTTCAGTGAGCTTTTAATTAATACTTACAGATTTTTTACTCCAAAAAATTTCGAATTCGAGATGTCGAAGGTGTGAGAATCGGGCCCCAGTTGACACACGATATTTTCTTAGATTAAATAAACAGCTTATAGTTTACATTACCCAAGTAGCACACGAGGCTGTTTAACAGCCGAATAACGAATTTTCATCACGCTTAAAGCTGAATAAGAAAGCTGCATAAATGCTGTATACGACCGTATGCATCTCTTATAACTCTTAAATGGGCACAAATTATTCAGCCGTAAGATCACATAGCTGCTTAAGAGCTGTATAGCAGCAACTTAAGAGTGTTATAAAGGGTAACGACAGTACTATGCGCTGAAATTCGACTGACTAAGAGATCACAAGTTACTCTTTATTCAGAAAATATGTCACATGTATGCTTTAATACATATTTTAAACCGCGAAAGGTTGCTTGCTGCCTGTGTAAAATTAAGTAAACTAATATTTGAAGTAGCAAACGGGTCTAATAAGGATACATGCTAGACAATTGAACACTTTATGTTACTTGAAGTGAATTATAGTAATTGGTGGATAATATTCATATTCCCTGGGAATAAAGGAAAAATGATTGGGAATGTAATTATACTGACATATACATATATATTATCTAAGAAAATTTTAATGTGCCACGAAAATATTCTGTTTTGAATTAGTTTTGTGATATAAATAAGCTGTGATGTAAACTTGACTAAATAGTTTTTAATGCCTTAAAAAGAATTATAACATAAAACGTTATTATTAAGATATTACGAAGTAAAAACTAATGCAATACATTCCTATTTCTTGCACAAAACATCGTAAAGTTTGAAAAATCAATCGGATTTTTTATAGGTTATACAATGAAATGGTGGATTTATGTTCAACAGTGACGTGAATAGTTAAAACTCTTATATTCTTTTAAAGGCTGTCTAATAGTTCACTAGTGTACTGTTAATCTTCAAAAAACTGAATAAAATTACACATGTGAACTGTATACAGCGATGTTTTCTTTACTTTTAATTAATCACAAGCTCTACCTTTAGCCATGATGTGAACAATTAAACAGTTCTTATTCCGACTCTTTAGGGATCCGTGTGTTATTTATCTAAAACCCCCGCAGGATAACTTCTACTACAAAATTGTCAAAGCGATATTACCTATTTATATACGATTTTAAACTTTCGCGTTCCATTGTAATTATAAACAAGAGTAACGGGGCTCAACGCGACATTTATTATGTAGTAGGTACTTATGTACTTACAGCTTGACGTGAAGCTGCTACATGTCGCGTTGAGTCCCGTACCGTTACTCTTGTCGATATTATTTAAGTGGTAGGTAGGTACTTACCTACAACATATTACGCGCGCGCGAACTTTTCAAATTGGGTAGTAAATAAATACAAATATATACCTGTATTATTTTTATTGTAAAATTAAATTGTACGACAACATAAACATAAACTAAATATTTCGCCCTCAACATAAGTTCCTTGTTTTTTTGTACTCTAAGTAGGCTGTTACCTACTCAAACGTGACGTCACGCTTGATTTTTATTTAGTAAAACCATAACTGCCCTCGCGTTTGATTGTAATTGAATTTTCTCGTAGGACTTTGACGCTTTTGTATTGTATCAATGAAATTGGCCCATATTTGATCCTCAAAATGTATGTAATCCTGGTTGCTTGGAAGAAATTGCTCTTTAGCGATAAGGCCGCCATTTGTACCACTCTTGTGCTGTCCATTTAAATTTCTTATTGTAATTCTGAGCTATTGCGATTAATATTTTTTACGGAACCAACCTGTTTCAAACTATTTGCCACGCTTTGCGTTACTTCCCGACTTGAAGGTTTTATGTCTTCTGTCTTTTTAATTCTTTGGTACTCTTTCGATAATTTTCTTTTTCATTTCATTTTCTACGATTTACACGAATTCATATTTATAAAACAATAAAATATATACGTTGGTAATGGCCCACAACACAACTGTAACATTGACTGATTACAGTACCACATATATTCTTTTATTCAGATAACGTCTGATTTAATGTACTTATGTGAACCATTATAAAGTAGAAGCCCGTTAATTCGATACACTAGCGAGTCTCTTAGCAGCTGCGAGGCATCTAGTGAATGTTTAAACAGCTGCTATGCAGATACTATCAATGGCAGTATAAAGGCGGATTAGCATTAGACATATTCAGATATAAGCTGAAATATGGGCCATATATCATCCATTATACAGCTATTTACTTCATAATAGTTCACATGTGCCCCTTTAATAAGTCAGTGTAATAGGAGTTCACATATACCTTCTTATACAGTATTTAGCGAATTTTTTTCCACTAAACAGCCCTTACTACGGTTTAGACTAAAGAAAGTGTTAAAAGCTGAAAAGCGTCGTTAAAAATATACCTTTATAGCACTCTTGGCGTATTAATGGTGGTTTTGTCGGTCTTAATTAGCCTTAATGCAGCTCTTAATTAGCCTAAGCTGTTTAAAAATCACTGACCGCTATTATGCAGCTGTAGGATCACCAGTGTACTCTTAGAAGAGTCTTAATAAGCACAGAGTTTCCAATAAGTCTAAAAGTGAGTAGTTATACAACTATCTGTGCTACTTATGTACTTACTGGTCTGCGAAAATTCCAGCGTAAGCAAAATATTTGCGTGTTTTGACCGTGTCTATTTGTTTGTCACATTGGATATTTTGTAAATTTTCTTTTGCAATTTACTTATTTTGGTGTCATTACGCACAGCGCGAGGACTACGTGCCCGGATGCATATCTCCAGTGATCATGTCCGAGGTGACCAAAGAGCTAGCCAATAAGGAGCCGGTCGCGCAGGCGGGATGGTTGATGTTCGGTCTGTATAAATATAATTAAAATGATTAAAATTGAACTATCTAAAAAACGTTACTATGAGCTTATAGCAATTTGGTTAATATGATATAGGTAAGGTAGAGTCCCTGGTTGTGATTGTGCAATATTGATCCGGCTCGAAGGACCAATGTATTGGTGTGAAATGAAACGTTTATTGGACTGTATAATTAGATATAATGATGGATGAAGTTCAGCATTAAATAAATATTCGGTAACAAAACGGTACAATGGACGCGACGTATGCATTATGGCCAGTCGACTGTGAAGTGTGTAGCGGGCGGCGGAATTCCCCGCTCGCCGCTATGCTAATGAAACGGCGTTTGTGCATGAACAGCCATGGACCCGGTTGTGGTCACTTTGAAAACGCTTAATAAAGGATTAAACGAAAGTGGTCACAACTGAATCTATCCACATAGAATGCCCTCGTAATGGTTCCTAGCATGATAATGGATTGGATGATGGTTTATTATTTTTATTTTTCAACATCTACAAAGAAAATAGGCCTAGAAGTTTCGTGTATTTCCAATGGTCGCATGCGGATTCAAGTCCCGCTGAGAACTTAATGACCAGAGTTCACTTTTTCTAGTATTTTTCTATGAAAATTTATCTTAAATAAAAGAAGGCTAACTTCAAAGTTTGTCAGACCACCCATGCACTTTGCGCGAGGCGCGCTGCTTGCAGCAAGATGGCGTGCTGCCGACTGTGACGCTGGCGCTGCTGCCCACGCCGCTGGTGGCTCCCAAAGCCGAGACGCCGCTCACGGCCAAGAGAGGCTTCAACCAGCAGGATCTTGAGGCTCTCATGTACGCTTACAAGGCCACACTTAAGGTGGGATCTTATAAACAGTGGTTTATTCTTGTACGATTTCGGGTAGATGACCCGATTGTGGCCACTTTCATTAGATTATTAATTGCACAGCTTTTATTAGATGAATAATGATAAGGAGCACTTCAACCCAATAGATTGATAGGTATTGGAAATAGGACACTATAGTTAGCTGTATCTGATTACAGGAAGTACACATTGGGCCTGAAGATGACATTCTAAAGATTTCTTTAAAATGCTTTAACGCGATCCGTGCTTCTGCCTCAGGCCTTCAGGGCACAAGACAGGTAAGTCGGAACGGCAAGCACTTTATTATTTTATACTTGCTAATAACTACATTTCTAAAATGTAACTTTTTCCAGGGTTATCACGTGGTAGGTGCGCCGGGCATATACCGAGTGCTGCTTATCGGCCCGCCAGGCTGCGGCCGCACCACACAAGGCAACGTGCTAGCAAAGCACTTTGGACTTATTTACAGTACGGTTGTTTTTATTTTTAATTGTTGTTACTTATAAAGATTATAGGGTAGCTTTCCAGCCAGAATGAAGTCATTTCTCCTGTCGAAAAATTCTTAGCAATTTAGTTCGTTTGTAATCGGCATGCATGAGCATCATGAATGACACATTGACTTTTTCATTTTTGATTGATTGACTTGTTTTGTTGTATCTCTGCATGACATGATCACCAAAGAGTGTGTAATCACGATGCTCTAATGATCACGATCTTAACACAATGGGATAAAATTTTATGAAAAAACTTATGATTCATTTCAGTAAATTTTGACCAACTCTACAACGAAGCATTGGAGAGAAACGATGAAATCGGTGAAAGGCTGCGAAAGTTTGGTCCCACTGTGCTGTTAAAAGCTGAAATTGTAAGGAGACGTATTACGAAGAAGGTACACACTTATCTATTGTGAACGATTTCGATTAAATTATTAACAGTAAGTAGGTATTGCAAAATGGATAATCTGAGCTGCCTATTAGCTCTTGAAATCGTCGCGTCGCTACCAGTAACAAGGTATATATGTCATTTGTCTACTCTCTCCATGCTGCTAGTTAATTTATAATATGTTATTCTTTCCTACATAAGGACTACATAGACCTGGGGTCCTACCGCGTAAAAAAATGGATATGGAATGGACAAAGCTCGACGTAGTCTGTGGATATGGGCTTCATTTTCATTTGACGGTTAAATGACCATTTAGGGTAATTTTATGAGTTTCAAAACTTTCAACTGAAGCCCATATCCATATCCACATGTTTACGCGGTAGGGGCTGGTATAATTATGTGATGCGTGGCTGTGGCTACCCCTCTAACAACATGGGACATGTTCGAAGCGAAATCAGCAACAACCTGTACGATTGTGTCGAACTTAGGTAAGAGCATCCGTAAAACAAAAACATTAAATATTTTGATTTTGATATGTTATAGGACTGCATAGTCCTGGGATGGGTGATGAGCGGCTATCCCTCCAACGGCATGGACTTCGAGCAGCTGGACAACATGTCACTGCCGCCGAATCGGTAAACCCGAATACGAGTTTTTTCTACTCACGGTGGATCGTGAACGCGTCGGTTTTGCATCTATTACAAATTGATATTGTTGCAAAAAGTATTGAATAATGAGAAGCAGTTATCTAAATACTAATAGAATGATAGCTTTCAATGCATATCGCGAGAAATTCAAGTAGAAAAACAGTTACTTTCAAAGAGAAAGTAAAGTCTATCTAGAGCGGTAGGTAGTACAAGCTAAGATGAAATCATTTAGCTTTATGATAAATTTTAAATAAAAAAATATTGGAAATAAAAAATAAAAACCGACTTCAAAAATCAAAAAGTAAAAACAATTCACAATTTTTAAAGTTAGGATAAGTCCCGCGCTTCGGCTTGACTCAAACTAGTAGTGTAGGCAACTACTAGTTTGAGTTTGAGTCAAACCGCTTGACCGATAAGTAGCGTCATCTAGTGAACTCTAGCGCCATTTATTGCCATCTTGCGGTTTTTTCAACAGTATTTTTGAGATTTCCGGAAAAATACTGAACTGATTTCGAAATTTTAGAAAATGGGACTCACTTGGGAACACACTCTGATCTAATAACGTTTGAATCATTACAATCGGTCTAGCCGTCTTCGAGTAATCGATGTACATAACATAAAAAAATATTATATATCTCAACGCGACGAATAGATAACCTCCGTCTTTTTTTAATTAAAAAATCAACTCGACCAAAAGTGTGTTCTCAGATATGGGACTCAACCCACGACCTTTGGAAATGCGGTCCAATGCTCTCCGGGCCGGTCTCATTTAGCTTTGTAACAGTTACTGAAGAGCAATATTTACCTGTACTTTTACTCAATTATTGAGTAACTAGCGGCCGCCCGCGGTTTCACCTGCGTGGTTCCCGTTCCCGTGAGAATATTGGGATGAAAAAAACATTTTATAAAAAAAAACAAACCGACTTCAAAAAGTAAAAAATAAAACTTTTGGAGTCGGTGCCAGCCAAGGCATTCTACATTGCACTTCTATTAACTATATTTTTTTTTGCCTTAGCTAGCTAGCACCGACTCCAAAAGTTTTATTTTTTACTTTTTGAAGTCGGTTTGATTTTTTTTATAAAATGTTTTTATTTTAGATTTTTTAGTTACATCATGTGCCGTTACTTATACTAAAAATCAGCCCATACACAACCATGATATCATCTAGGTAAACGACTACTTGCCAAAACGTGTATGATATTTTTCAGGATTCTGAAAAACTACTGGCCAAATCTCTGTAAAAATTATATGAGACCACACATAAACCATTTTCTTTCAGATAAAAAAAGAATTATAAAAAGTTTCATCAAAATCCGCTCAGTAGTTATTGCGTGAAACTTCAGCTCGAACAATTACCTGGATGATATAATTGTTTCATGACTTCCATGACATTAGGCCCCATATCTCCGAAGATTATCATCGGATCTCAATGAGACTTATATGGGACCAAATTGACAGTGTACCCGATCGAACAAAAAAACAACTATTAAAATCGGATCACCAACACCGGAGTAATCGGTATACATACATCAGACAAAAAAAAAAACGCGTTGAATTGAGTACCTCCCTCCTTTTTTGTTGAAGTCGGTAAAAATTATCATTTCTTATGTTTTATTTTATTCCACGCTATCATATATGTGTGTGCCAAACATCTAAATCCGTTCAGTAGTTATTGCTTGAAAAGTAACAAACTCCATCCATCTGTACTCACAAAGTTTCGCTAGAAAATCTAGAAATAATTATTGCCTAGTTGGGATCATCCCTAGTTGAGTAATTTTGATCTTTGAAACTTTGTCGGTCTACGTTTGATGCAATCACAGGACTTAGGACATTTGCTCCTCGCTTTATAGTCTTTTCTGCGCTATCAAAAGAAAACGTAAAAGGAAAAGTAAATTGTAAATTGTAGCTCCAGTTATTGTACTTATAACTTTCCAGTGTTATCTTCATGAACGCCTCATTTGAGACGTGCAAGAAGCGGCGGTTGGGCCTGACGGTGGACTGGTGCACCGGCCAGCCCGCCTCCCCCGGCTCCAGCCCGCGCGTCCTCCCCTATCCTAAAAATACCGACGACAAGATTGAAATGGAGGTTAATATAATAAACTAAAGTTTCTATAGATTTCTCATAATCTTTAATATGACTGACTTATTATAAATGATACAATAAGGTTAAATTCCCGGTTGTGGCAACTCTGAACCATAACACTATTAATAAAACAATATCGTGACTGACTGACAGACAACAGACAACGCACAGCTCAAACGGCTGAACCGATTAAGCTGAAATTTTGCATACAGAATCCTTTAACGATGTAGGCGAGCACTAACAAAAGATTTTTTTATATTCCCACGTGGAACGGGAACCACGTGGGTGGTCGCTAGTGTATTATATCGTCTACCTACCCTATTTATGCATAGGTAGGTTCAACAACTGAGAAGAGAAGTTATGAGGGCTGAAAATATGAAAGTAAGGTAGGTAGGTGTCCCGGTGTAGCCATTTTCATTTACCTAATCCTTATTTGCATATTGTTAAGGATGCAAACTGCTCAACCTGGATGTAAGTACTGCTTAAGATTTAAAATGATGTTAAACTAGTTGAACTGTACCTAGAGTGGCGCTGCAGTCTATGGCCTGACCCGTTCGACATTCGAAAATAAGCTCTATTCTATTACTATGGAGATAATTTAGTTGCTTATTCCGCGGGACTTCTTTTGTGGCGCGTACTCTATGTAGGTATACTGGAAGTGAAAGGCATTTAACAATAACTTTTAGTTTCATCCGTCCGTACAACCTTTTTTTTATTTAGACTTTTCCTATTATGCCTCTAACCGCTTCATTATTAGATCATGTAGTAATTATGATGTCCTACCAACATTTTGACATATTTGGCCTTAACTTTAGAAAATTTAAGAAAACAATTTATAAATAATTTATTTATTACATTTTGCCAAAATTATTATTATTATTTTAACCCACCTCAGTACTATATGATATATGCCTTTGTTATCGATTATTTTCATAGTTAAACATAGGAAAAAACAAAGTTTATTTTATGAATTTAAGTTCACTACATAAGAAACATAACTTTATATTTTGTTCACTCAATTGAACTGTTTTATTTTATTGTGGAAACTGTCTTTGGCTTTTGTATTACTCATTAAGTATTGCATTAAGGTAATATTGTGTGCTTTGTTTTTTTTTCATTTATTTAAGGACAACCAACAAGATGTACACCACATACATGACTAGAGATACAGTTGCAACTTAATGTAGGTACAGTGCCACCTTAATTAAAGGTTGCCACGGCATGCAATACTGAAGGAACAGTCTGATTGTAACTTAAAATTAATACTTATCCAAAATAATAATATAGTGAGTAAGACTTTGATTAGCTAAAATTAAATAAATAAATAAATTACTGGCGCATGAAATGGCAAAGGAACAAAAAGTTATTGACCTAAAAGACTATAATAGCACCTATTTCAACAATACATATATATAGCGTTCAAATTCGTTGGTCGCCCTACTTACGCTATGCTAATTGAGTAGGTAGTTATACTTAGGTACCTTTGGATTATCGTAACAGTTATGTTGACCGTTACAGAACCCGGTGCACTTACTTACGTATGTTGTTTACAGTTAGATTTCTACTTTTCGGAAGCGCTGGCAGAGATGCGAGCAGCAGCTGGTATAACTGCCGTTGAAGTCAACGCTAATGAGCCCTTCGGTAAATGAGTTTTTAAAGTACCTACAACCCCTTCTCATAACCGACGTTTCATCAATGAAGAATCAGTTGCATTAGGTTAGGCTTTAAAGCCGTGGTGATCAGAGAGGGCTATTGTGAGTTAGCCAATGTCCACTATCGCCACAGATTATTTTTTATAATTTTATGACCGACGGGTAGACTCTTAGCCTTCATCATACCTGATGATAAGTATTGATAAGGCTGAAGATGGAAGCGAGCCTCTCCCGGAATCCTCAGCCACTGAGGAACCGACTATCTTATCTCGAAGTGCCGGAACACAACAATGCTGAAAACATTGTTGTTATGGCGTCAGGCTTAGATAAGATGGTGGTAGCTAGCCAGGCGGACTTAGAACAAGTCCTACCACCAACCAAACTGAATACATTATGTACCCCCGCTGGGAATCGAACCCGGGACCCCTGGGTCTTATACCGGTGGTTGTACCATTAGACCATAGAGGCGGTTAAAACTAATACTATCGTGTTTGCGAATTTTGCAATAAGAGTTTAGGTAGGTTAGGTACCCTCGGTAAGTAGCTGAAATCATTTCGTCTAAAAAAAATCGCTTCCATTCCATCCCGCTCAATGTAAATTGAGTTGCGGTAGCGATTTCGTTTCTGGGTCAATGATCTGTTTGGTGTTTCAGACCACGTGCAGGTGAAGCTCCAGGCCGCGGTTATTGCCGCGCCGGCGTTCGACATTGAAAGCTGTGCCCCGCTAAAGAATGTGCGAGCTGATGATTAATTTCTTTAGATAGAGCAACTTTAGGACTAATTACCTATGGTAAAATGCTGGAAGAATTCGTTCTTGTTTTGTGTCCCGCAGTGGCAAGGGGTCGAAATATGGCAAAGGTAAGCTGGACCAAAATTTTATCCAAAATTTATATTAACTATAATATGGTGCGATTCAATGGGAATCGTGTTGTATGGACCCTCCGCCACTGGTGTACCGCATTATTTCAACTGTTATTTTACTAAAAGTATCTCTAAGTTTGTGCAACTCATTATTATTTAATTAGCTACTAGGTGGCATAGTGTTGTGTAAAGAAAAATAAACAAGTTTCATAGAAAATGTTTTTTTTATTTATGTACTCCTCCATACTTCAATTGAAATAATTAAATTACTACATAATTATTAATTAGTTAGCTAATTATGAACTAACAATTCTGCAGTCTCATTACATACATACAATTATAGAACACTGAGGTAGCCTCCAGAGTGAATTGAGACTATATCGATTCATTGTTTAAAAAAAAAACAACATCATTAGGAAGACAAATGAATCGATCACTGACAGTCATGGAAACCAGCCCTCACAATTCACACTTGAAACTATTGCTTTACTAAAATAAAAATGCATCAATTTATACAAGTATACACTGTCATACATACACATATACGCGCGAGCGCGGAAGTAAGAACTCGATCAGATCTCGTGCCAATCACCGCACCCGCCCCATTCAATAATCCATTCACACAATAAATATACACAACACGAGTAAAACACTCCGTTCATCGTGTAAGATTACAGAATGTGTACATAGCGTGAAAAGTCGCTATGTGTACACTCTGTAGTGACCAGAGATCACATTGGCTACAATCACACGCTGTCTACAGTCTGTTTGGTTACAACTCGTCCTTGAAGTCGTCCTCCTCGCCGCCCGCGCCGGGGGGCGGGACGCCGCCCTGACCTTGGTACAGCTTGGCGATGATAGGCTGAACGACGTCTTCCAGCGATTTCTTCTGTTTCTTATATTCTTCAGCGTCTGTGTCTTGGTTGTCTTCTAGCCATTTGATCGCCGCGTCTATCGCTTCCTCCATCTTTGCTTTGTCGTCATCGCTGACCTTAGCAGCAAGTTTCTCCTTGTCTTGGAGCTGGTTCTTGATTGAATATGCATAGCTCTCGAGCTCATTTCTGGACTCTACTCGCTCCTTTAGTTTCTTGTCATCATCGGCGAATTTCTCGGCGTCCTTGATCATCCTCTCGATGTCTTCAGGTGTTAATCTGTTTTGGTCATTAGTGATGACAATCTTTTCTCGGTTACCAGTTCCTTTGTCTTCAGCAGATACTTGTAAGATACCGTTGGCATCAATTTCAAAAGTGACTTCGATCTGGGGAATACCTCTTGGTGCTGGAGGAATACCAGTAAGGTCGAATTTGCCTAGCAAGTGGTTGTCCTTTGTCATGGGACGCTCACCCTCATAAACCTGGATAGTGACAGTGTGTTGGTTGTCACTGGCAGTAGAGAAGATCTGTGACTTCTTGGTGGGAATAACAGTGTTACGAGGTATGAGCTTGGTCATGACACCTCCGACAGTTTCGATACCCATGGTCAGTGGGTTGACATCAAGAAGTACGATGGCGTCGGTATCTTGTTCTCCACTGAGGACTCCAGCTTGCACGGCAGCACCATAGGCGACGGCCTCATCAGGGTTGATGCCTCGGGAAGGCTCTTTGCCATTGAAGAATTCTTTGACCAACTGTTGCACCTTGGGGATACGGGTAGAACCACCAACCAATACAATCTCGTCGACATCCTTCTTGTTCATGTCGGCATCCTCAAGTACCTTCTGTACAGGTTTCAGGGTAGATCTGAAGAGGTCCATGTTCAATTCTTCGAATTTTGCTCTGGTGAGGGTCTCAGAGAAGTCTTCACCTTCAAAGAAGGATTCAATTTCGATCTTAACTTGGTGGCTGGATGACAGAGCTCTCTTTGCCTTCTCAACTTCACGACGCAGTTTCTGTACAGCACGGTTGTCTTTTCTGATGTCCTTGCCCTTCTTCTTCTTGTACAGCTTGATGAAGTGCTCCATCACCCTCTGGTCAAAGTCTTCACCACCTAAGTGAGTATCACCATTGGTAGCTACTACTTCAAAGACACCATTGTCTATGGTGAGCAGAGACACATCAAAAGTACCACCACCCAAGTCAAATACGAGAACATTCTTTTCGCCATCTTTTTTGTCGAGACCGTAGGCAATAGCGGCAGCTGTAGGTTCATTGATAATTCTCATGACATTAAGGCCAGCAATAACACCAGCATCCTTGGTGGCTTGACGTTGAGCATCGTTGAAGTAGGCAGGGACAGTAACAACAGCGTGGGTGACTTTCTTGCCCAAGTAAGCTTCAGCAGTTTCCTTCATTTTAGTCAATACCATAGCAGAAATTTCTTCTGGAGCGAAGATCTTATCGCCCTGTGCGGTCATGACTGATACATGGGGTTTGCTGTTCTTCTCCACAACCTTGAAGGGGAAGAACTTGACATCATGTTGGACAGTTGTATCACTCCATTCACGACCGATCAGACGCTTTGCATCAAATACTGTGTTTTCAGGGTTGGTGGTCAGTTGGTTCTTAGCAGCATCACCAATGAGACGTTCACCGTCAGCAGTGAAAGCCACATATGAAGGTGTGATACGGTTACCCTGGTCATTAGCAATAATTTCCACTCGACCATTCTTGTAGACACCCACACTGTAGACAAAGGAAAAAGGAATGTTAGCAGTTGGCTTAGCAAGGGTAAACTATCCCACGGTAGGTCTTATTTAAATGTTTCTAATTTAAACAATATGTTTAAGAAGTGAAATCAATTTAAATGGTATTGATTGACTATAAATAATAATAATAACTAGATTCTTGGATGGACTTCAAATTACTGCCCCAATAAATAATAAAAAAAACTAACTACCTACTAAACTGCCTCAAAAGAAATTTTATACTTAACAAAATATTGTTAATTGTCTTGTCAATACGGCTGGTAGGAGCTGGATGAGAGAAGCCGAAAACAGATCTCAGTGGCGTGCACTTGGAGAGGCCTATGTCCAGCAGTGGACTGCGACAGGCTGATGATGATGATGATGATGATGAATTGTCTTGACAAAGGTGTAAATTATTTAGTGCTTACCATGAGTATGTTGTTCCCAAGTCGATACCGATGACGGTGCCAATGTCTTTATCCTTCTCCTTCTTGTCGTCGGCGCAAACGGCCGCGACGACGCACGCGAGTGCCAGCAAACTCCACCGCATTGTGTCCACTTATATCCCAGCTAAAACAAAAATTTCACTCTTTACAATATCCAACAAGTCTCTAAAATTTGGCAATGCACCAGAAAAGTTCAAGAAAAGTCAAGTTCATTGAAACCTACGAGACACGTAATCAGATGTGGGGCGACACGTCATTCATTCTACAACTACAACCGGCAAGCTGTCGACCAAATTGAGTTCAGCTAGCGTTGCAGAAACGAAATTACTGAATGGAAACGGCTATAGAACGACTTTGTTGGAGTAACGGTGCTTCAGACCGCAGACGCCTCGAGATATAGGGCACGGTGCCGGCAGCCCTGACTAAAAGTCGAGAAATTTCGGCGACGTGCCCGACGTTCTTTGTATGAATCCAATAAGAAAAATTTTATATTTACTAAATAGAAATGCTAGTAAGGATGCAATAAACATGAATTTGTATTTTATATACCACAATTTTTATTTTAATGACAGTACAGACAGGTTAAAAATTAGACCGATTTTGGATACTATTTATAGATGAAATTTATCAGTCATGAGGAGTTACTACACTTACCAAATAATAAAAAGTGAATTGAAAGAACTATCCAGAAAAACTGTACTTCACAGCCACGTTATAATAACTGCACTTCGCTAACACACTTCACGAACTCACAAATACGATTCTTCTTTTGCATTCGATTTTCCGAGCAGAACTGAAGTTTCACACGCCGCCGCTCCTATTATCAAGCGCTAGTGTTGATCGTGGGCGAACGTGATTGGTGAACACATTGCTGACGTAATTTTCTGTTGCTTCTGATTGGACCAGGTGTGCCTATTTGTCTCTATCCTATTGGCCCACGTTTATTACTGGCAAAACACGGAGGTGTAATATGCGCGGCAAATTAAGAAATGACGAAAGTTTGCGTAATTATTTATAGGTCGGTAAAATGTATATTAAATAAAATGTGTTTGTTTCTAAAAACGAAATCTACCAAGCTTTTATGTTCGATAATCATTCAAGACATTTTATTTTTCACATGGACATGCGAGTTTTACAGACTCATTAAAATCACCAAAAAATAAACTACAAAACAGTCGAGATGGTCGAGATTGAGAAACAAACAAGATTACGTACTTTCCTTCAAGAATGGTTTTAGTTCTTTGGGAGCAAAAGTTTGCTCTTTGTTTCCATTGAAAAGAAATCATTCCTACATTTTAAGTCCGTGCGAAACATACACAAGCGGCGTATGTTTGAAGAAACTCCTGATTCTATGATACTGGGTATCTAAAGGTCATATACTTAGGTAAACTTTAAGTCCTCATAAAACAATTCAAAAACTATCATTTCGTCTATCAAATGAAAACTATATTATAGGAGGAAAGCAAGTGGGTATTCATATTTATTTTAGCTAGGTATAAGATTATTTTTCCCTAATAATGTTACTACGCAGGACTTATAGGTAATGAAAAATAGTTATTTGTTATGCAAGGCTGTAAAGTTGGTTATTAGCGGCGAGTTACCTCTATTGAAATCTGAGCAAGTGAAGGATCCTAGGATTGAACCACTGGCTACGCTCGTGGTTCAAAGATTGATGAAAGATTCCTGAGCGAAGCGAGGATTTCAAAGGTACAAGACGCTAAAATCTTTTCTGCCGAGCGCAACACACAATTTTTCACCTCACAACAGCGAGGAACATTTTATGGTTGTTTCCGCGGTCAACTTCCGGTAAAAAATCCTTTAAACATTAAGTTTAATCTAAATATACCTTATTCTTGTTGTTTTAATCACGGACCTTTTAGGTCCGTGGTTTTAAGGATATAAAATACTAAAAAATAAAAAAGGTAGTATTATAGTTAATTCAAAGTTATTTAAAGTAGGAATATATTGTTACTTATAAATAACAATAAAAACGATTTGGTAAATGTTGACATTGACATGAGGTACAAGACAAAGACAATTTAAAAATAAAGGTTTATGCCACGTTCCGAAATTCAATCACAAGTTGAGAAAATAATTTTAATTTAATTTAATCTTATTGTTATTGTTTTTATGATTAAATGAACTAACATAATACTTATACTAAAACCAAAACGTAGTATTATCCAAGCTACTTAAAATAAGTATAAAATGTAACATATGTATGTAATATAATATGTATTCAACCGCTTCTGTGGTCTAGTGGTAACAATCACCGGTATCAGACCCAGGGGTCCCGGGTTCGATTCCCAGCGGGGGTACAATTTGTATTCGGTTTGGTTGGTGGTAGGACTTGTTGTAAGTCCGCCTGGCTAGCTACCACCATCTTATCTAAGTCTGACGCCTTATAACAATGTTTTCAGCATTGTTGTGTTCCGGCAGTTAGAGATAAGATAGGCAGTTCCTCAGTGGTTGAGGATTCCGGGAGAGGCTCGCTTCTATATTCAGCCTTATCAATACTTAACATCAGATATGATGAAGGCTAAGAATCTCCTAGTCGTTAATACAAAAAACATAAAAGTCAATAGTGCGATTCGGAACGCATTACGACATATTTTTAGGTATTAAATTATAAAAGTACTTTTTTTCTACACTGAAACTGAATGACAAATCTTCCTTTTCCGAGCGTGTGAGGTGAAAAATAAATGACTAATTTGACACATAAAAAACAATACCACTATAAATCGATACTAAACAATCTAAATCGCAGTATCATATCCATACTTGGACGAATTCGTCCAAGTATCCATAGAAACTGAATACTAATTAGGTACTCTAAATGAGATAATTATCATGTTGTCAATCTGGTCACACCATAGGGTACAATAGGTAGGTAAACATTTTATGAGACCCGCAAGCACTAGAATTCATCTAAATTTACTTGTTCTTGTTATCTTTGTTCATATCTATCAATCAGAATTTCTCTGATGTAACAGCCACTGGCGGTAGTTAAATAATATATTAAACGTGCATTATCGTTATAAATTTCATGTCTATTTTGCAACAACACTCTTTCGTCAAATTGATTAAAACTTGCACAATTATCACGTCATGACAAGTATCATTGGTTGATCAATATTGATCATTGGTTCATATGATCAATGAAAATGAAATGAAAAAATGTTTATTTCATAATAATTCAGTACAAACAATAATCCGAGGTTGAGACCAACCTAGTAAGTATTTGTAATACCTGTGTTAGGTGGCCCCGCTCTCCCATAACAAAAGTTTCTATGTATGTAAATTAAACAAGTTCTTAGATTATTTTATATTAACAGACATTTTTTACTTAAATTATCTATGTGTGTGTGTGTGTGTCTGTGCGTGTGTGTGTGTGTGTGTGTGTGAGTGTGTGTGTTTGTGTGAGTGTGTGTGTTTGTGTGTGCGTGTGTGTGAATGTTTATGCGTATGTTTGTGAGAGTTGCATACATGTAGTTGTAAGTGCTTTTATGTGATGGTGTGTGTATACTGAGGGATCGTGCTTGCTTTTGTTATAAGAAGCTAGAATGTGCCTAACCCTACGATGAAATACAATCTTGGGATCGGTTATTTTAACCATTAGGCACAAAATCAGGAGAAAAACGATCTATTTTAGTAAGTCCTCTGTGTCTTGATACCCCAATGTCGTCAGAGCCAAAAGTAATGTTTTTTTACATTCTTTATATTGCATGCGGTAAATCTTATACTTCTTTTGCATTTTTTTATAAAGTCGCGCGGATTGAGCTAGAAATTGTCGCTTAGCAAAAGAGGTCTTACAAGTTTGTGACGGAACCACATTGTCCTGCCTTCTACCAGTCAGTAAGTTCGGGTCGAATGGTAATGATTTATGCAGCAATAGACATGTGTTTAAAATATAAAGTTTTCTGATTGATAGTATGTCGCAAAGACTATACAGTTTGTCAGTTGGAAATCGGTATGGTTTAAAAAACATAGTTTTAAGCAAGCATCTTTGTGCCCTTTCAGCTTCAAGGATCCTTGTTTTAGCGGCGCCGCCCCAGATGGATAGGCAATACCCTATAACTGATTGCGCGAGTGCAAAATATATACGGCATATTAAGTTACGGGTGGTCACGTGTCTAAGGGTCTTAAAGATCCAAATTAAGTTGCGTATCCTCTTACTAATATGTTCAATTTGCGGCTGCCATGAAAGCTGTTTATCAATAATGATTCCGAGATACTTTGCTGAAACCACCCTATTAATGACGGTGCAGCTACAGTCTGTTTTATTATCCTTTCGATTGCAGAAATGTAGTTTAAGTTTAAGATCAGAGGTGGGATTTGATCTTTTGTCAATAGCGAAACAAATGTAGTTTGTTTTAGATATATTTAGTGTTAGAAGGGATAAACTCAGCCAGGAAAAAATCAATAATGATCATGCATCAATTTTTATACCACCTACTATATGTATGCAGTCTAAATGTATGTTGTAATGGTTAGGTAGTGGATTAAAGAGAAAAAAAACCAGTTGATTAATTATAGCTTCAAATATTTTATTTGTAAATTCAACAACAGCAAATAATGTACTTACATAAAACAACGAAAATTGAGCAACGAAAACCGTACCATATTTAGCACCAATATTTCTACTTCTAACTATTATGCACAAGTTAGAATACCTAATCTCAGAGATAACTTGATATTTAGAAATAAAAAGTATGAAATGAAACGATTCTTATACATTTATAATATTGAAAGATAATTATGAAATATTCCAGAATAAAAATGTGGAATATTTAAACTCTCATCGTATGAGGACTAGTGGCCACCTCTGGTGTAAGATTTTATCAAGCCGCCTATATTCAAATTCAATATCATTTATTCAGTCTAGGTTGTTACATGCACTTATGAACGTCAAAGAAGCTACGCCATCGGTTCACAAACCCTACGGCGGGAGACCTTGTAACGAGAAGAACCGGCAAGAAACTCGTCAAGGGCTGTTGTTTCTCTTTGTTTTATTTCATACAGAGTAAGGCCTTTGACTTGGCTTAACGACTGGTATCAGATGACAATAGCCGGGACCGACGATCTAACGTGCCCTCCAAACGGCGCTCAGTTGTAATGCCACTTGACGGTCATCCGACACCTGGCCGGACCGAGTGTTGCTTGACAAACGTGATCAAATACGATTAGTCTGTCAAGTGCCGCTACGAGCGCTTCATTTAATTAACTTATTTCAAACTATATGAGCAGCCCCCTAATTGTCTCATTTAAAATCTATCACAATCCCTTTCAGAGGTATTGTGATTGTGATATTTTCGCCTGTCATATTGCTTAGACAGTTCAATTTCGTTTATTCCATACCTTTTAAAAGGCGTCCCGATCACAATCCCTTTCAAATGTCAAATAGTGACGGCCTGAATATTTTTAAAATTACGAATTGAAAGGGATTGCGATAGATTTTAAAATTAGACAATTAGCCCCCAGGTATACTTTGAGTCGACACTACATTTTCTCCGAGACTCGGACTCCGAGTGTTAGCGGGTACACCACAGGCACGGTTTTTTGTGACTTAATCTTAAAAGAATAGGAATCAGATACTTTCACTTTACTAACTATACTAAAGCGACGTATAAAAAGTAAACGGTTGACCCAAACCCAGCAGAACTTTTTTTATCACTTTCATTAATTTTTTACGTAATTGTAACTATTTCTTGTTTTGTCTTGTCATGAGACCTTTTGTACTTCAGAACCCCTTAACTTAAGGTTTCCCAGATATGATGCTTAAAATTAAAGGAGCGAAGTATGTAATGATGCAGTCAGCGCCTGAAAAAGAAAACCAGAACAGGTAATTAGCCTTAGAAAAGACAAATCGTCTAACTAAACTCTAATCTATAATGATAGCGTGGGATTGCAAAGATTTTTTTTTTTAGTTTGATTCGACCAAACCGTTCTCTCTTTAGAAAACCGAACATTAGCTTATTACGCAATCAGTGTCTTTTTTCTCGGACAGTGGCAGAATCGTCACGTAAAACGAAACGCAGCCATCATAACAGAAAAGTTGAAGTTGAAGTTGAAGCGTGGGATTGGTTTGGTATAGAGATTTTGCAAATCGTAGGTGGACACAGATAATAAAAGAACATGGATATTAATACTAAGGCCTTTTGCAACATTGCAAGCGTCTCGGCAGTTTATATTTCATTTCAAAGACTCCATACATTTTGCTTGAACACTGCTGGGGGGCGTTGAATGATAATAAGAAAATTGTATGTTTAAACCACAGATAATAAGAAAGATGTTAGAAGGGACAGTCTAAACATTTTAGTAGTTACTGAAAGAAATATCGTCTTAAAAACAGGCATATTGCCATGACAGCGTGAACAAATTCAAAACCTCTACCAAGTAGAAACTAGGCAGTTAATAGCTACGCACAGCTCTTGACGTTTCTCATACATTTAAAACCTCTAAAACAGCAGCAACGCCTGTTAGCGGCTCTAATGGCATGGGGTGACCATTTTGTTGGTCCTGTATGTATAACAATCATTATTGTAGCGATATCGTCCACCACATGCCGCTAGGTTCCCTAGTGTCGCTTAGTTTCTAACCCAGTGTCTAACCGCCTCTGTGGTCTAGTGGTACAACCACCGGTATCAGACCCAGGTGTCCCGGGTTTGAATCCCAGCGGGGGTACATATTGTATTCGGTTTGGTTGGTGGTAGGACTTGTTGTAAGTCCACCTGGCTAGCTACCACCATCTTATCTAAGCCTGATGCCATAACAACAATGTTTCAGCATTGTTGTGTTCCAGCAGTTCGAGATAAGATAGCCAGTTCCTCAGTGGCTGAGGATCCCGGGAGAGGCTCTCTTCCATCTTCAGCCTTATCAATACTTAACATCGGGCGCTCTATTTTTGATTCACTCGTCGCGCATCGAGCACTTCGTTTCTACTGATTTTCGTTCGACATACGAATTTTCGTACCCACTCGTTGCAGTCGAACGAAACAAGCGTGTGACGCGTGACTTAAATCGCATGCGTGTGACGTAAGTCATACGAGCGATTCAAAAATAGAGCTCCAGGGCCCTTAGCCAAAGTAACAATTCAAAAACGATAACGTAGTTCGACAAGAATTAAATGTATGGGATTTGCGGATTGGCATAGGCCGCGCTAAATCACGTGGTCTTACCGCAAGTTAATTGGCGAATATAGACAATAACGAATCGAAATATCGTTTCGCTACATAACGATGTTACTTTGTCTACGGGCCCTGATATGATGAAGGCTACGAGTCTCCCCGTTATTCATAAAAAAAAAAGTTGTCCGAATTTTCTGCTGTCTCTACCTATTTCTTCAGTTACTTTCGAATGGAGTGTTGAGTTGAATGTACAGTCGGGGACATTCCCGGTTGATCAGTAGAGTTTTTTTGAGAAACATTTTCTCGAAAAGTACAAAGGTTAAAGAAATAATTTATTATTATAATGAAATACTTCTTTATTGTCTATTATTTGTGATATAAACGTTTTCTATATATCTTTTACTATTTTTAAATAAAGCTCCTTGAAAAAACTCTACTGATCAACCGGGAATGTCCCCGACTGTACCCACCAGCCCTCCTCATGCAGGTGAGCGTCTCCATGAGCGTGGTGCGCACGTCGGCCGCGTCGCCGCGCGCTATCATCGCGTACTCGCCCGACACCTGCGCAAACAACCCTCAATTGAAGTTAAAACGTTGTTTGCTGCTTCATGTTTACTTTAGACGGGTTGCCATTTGCTTAGTGTTCAATTTGTACTAGAGTTACATAAGAGTTCTGCAATATGCTAATGCAAATATGTAGCCTACATTTTTATAAAACAGAAGAAGTTCAAAAGAGCTTTGTTTTTCATTGACCTGATCATATGGATAACTATGAGAAGTCATGGAACAATACGGTGTTCTTTAATTAGTATAGGCATAATTATTAATTAGTATTCTGCACATAGTAAAATGACACTATAAATAAATCTTTGGTAAATACTCTATACGTGAAAGATTTGAAACTGGTCCGTCAATATACAAACTCGTAAAAAGAAAAAAGGCTTCATCGTAGATTAAAAAATATATATATAAAATAAAAATAAATGCTATTTATCATAGCAACAGTCACCACATTATTTTTATGAAACAATAAATTAATTATCTGCGTAACAACATAATCTATACGTGATAAGTTTATTCAGCTGATATCACGCACTATACGCCCCGCCCGGCCCGCCAGATCAATGGGGAATACAATCTTGAACTTTCTCGAATGCAATATAAATATCTATACTTGTTACGTAATATTTTGGACATGTATCTTATTTTGTTTGGTTTATTATTAGCGGCAGCCCGCGACTTTGCTTACGTGGACAATTTTTCTGTATCCCTGCCCTGCGCATTATTTTCTCTTTTATTATCTTAATAATAGGGTCTGTTCATTTGGTCACTATTATGATCAAAAGGGATTCAGTCTTCTGGAAACCGGATAAGTGCTATTCGGACTTGCCAACCGAGGGCTCCGCACAAATTTAACTTGAACATAATTATTATAAACTAGTTCTCATACAACCCGATACTCGGGTTCGTCGATCGGCGAAAAATTCCAAATTATGCGAAAATCTTTCATTGCAGTTTGTGATCATCACGTTTAACATTTTGTATATTTTATAGTTTTCGGAACAAATAGACTCGAGTACCTTTAATTTGATACCTTACTCGGCCGCGTACTACGCGCCGTCACAAATTTTGCGAACCTGAATTAAGTATATAGATAGTTCAGGAATTGAGTCTCGCCTGAGTCTCGCAGTTTTATCCGAAATTCAGTTTTCAAAACTACGCGTAAAACGACTAAATTTTTCGTGATTTAATTACAATTGTCTAGTTTTAGATTTTTTCCTGTACTTGTAGTAAAAGACGAAAGTACCCTAAGAATTTTGATTCCCATGAAAGTGTCGAAGTATACGTGGTGGATTTAATAAGGATTTGTATTGACTTCATGTACTTTCAAATATGTACGTAATTTCCCATCCTTTAATTATGTCCCTTTCCTTGATATGCACACTTAATATTACTATCCCGCTCGCACCCACGCGAGAGTGAGTTAAATTTCGTCCAAAGAATGAACAACTTGACGACATATTGTTTACCCATAAAATCTCACCGCGACCACGACACGAATGGATCCACATGCGCTAATCAATAAATTCGTAATAAACGTATCCACATTGCTGGTTAACTTTGAAATTACGTGTTTTTGCGGCATAAATGGCCCAACCTTTTTTAACGTTAATTTTAAGTTTGATTTTTCTACAGCTTCGAGAGATTACAGTACGAGGCCTATATCTTGAAATCGGGTGGGGATTGCACAGAACGCATAGTTTGGGCACGCGCAGCGGTATTGTATTGAGAATATTATTATTATTATTGTATTAACGAGAATATTATAGTTTTAATTTATTGATACCTCCACTCCACGCGTTCCCGAGTTTTTCCCGGAATGCAGTTCCCGAAACTAAAGCCTATATATTTATGATTTTCCAAATTATTGTTTTTAGACATTACCCTGTATTCGTAGTAAAAGACGATGCCTTGTCTAATGTCATAGTATAGCACAGAATACTTAATAATACAAGTAGTTATAGGTAAACGGGAAGTACCCTATAAATTTTGATTCTCTTGAGAGTGTCGAAATATACGTTTTTTGAGGGCATAAATGGCCCTATCTTTTTGACATTAATTTACAAGTTTGATTTTTTCAGCTCCAACAGACTGTTTACCTGAATATATGGTTTTAATTTCAACTTGATACCTCTACACGTGCTCGAGGTAATTGAGGTCGTTCGGACGGACAGACGGACAAGAAAGTGACCCTATAAGGGTTCATTTCTTTCTTGTGAGGTTCGGAACCCTAAAAACAGTCGGAATTATTATCGTTTTTGTTAATTTGGCTAAATACTATGGCATTTACTGTGGACTTTAAATAAAAGGATACCATTTTAAAACTTATTTTGGACAGTGCTGTAAAAACGGGCCGAAACTACTTTAGCTTTAAGTTTCCTTGCAAATCACTGCAAGTACCTGGTAGATGAAGAGCGGGTGGCTGGGGAACCGGTCCTTGGTCTGCCGCACGATGTCCAGGTAGGGCAGGCCGGGCTTCACCATCAGGAAGTCCGCGCCCTCCGCCACGTCGCGCGCCTAAACACGTCATCAACCATTTAATATATTATGATGATGACATCAAGAAACTTTGAAAAATAAACATACGTATATATTTTCTTAATTAATCGACTATCAGACGTAGTGATAGATACTTATTATAGACTCTTTTTAACCACCTCTATAGTCTAGTGGTACAACCACCGGTATCAGATCTATCTAGGGGTCCCGGGTTCGATTCCCAGCGGGGTTACATATTCTATTCGGGTTGGTTGGTGGTAGGACTTGTTGAAGTCCGCCTGGCTAGCTACCAGCATCTTATCAAAGTCTGACGCCATAACAGCAATGTTTTGTGTTCCGGTAGAGATAAGATAGCCAGTCCCTCAGTGATTGAGGATTTGGGGAGAGGCTCGCTTACATCTTGAGCCTTATCAAACTTAACATCAGCTATGATGAAGGCTAAGAGTCTCATCATACTATACCGATAAAGCAAGGAATTCAGATGTATCCTATATCATAGAATAGCTTTTTCTAAAACTCTAGAATGAAAATCTAAAACATTTTCAGTTTAATTACAAAAAAATGCAGTTGATTTTATGTATTTTATAAATATAAATAAAGTCCAGTACAATACCGTGTTAAAATTTAGTCATCGAAAGCTTATTCGAATGTTTACTATACTTTGCGAACCTATGAGACATTTCAAATCAATAGTTACTTACGTATTGGTTTGGTTATCATCCCCATGATTATGTAACTTGTTTCTATCAACGTTTGATTGAAAGTGAAGTCACATTACTGCTTTAGTAAAAATCAATGTGACAACTATCTTACTTAAGCAGCAATGTAACTAAACTTTCTATCAATTTCAATTTAACTTTTGTTAGCAACAGAGTTAAATAACCGAACCCATATTACGAGTTGACATTTACTGTCAACGTTTTCGATAACTATCGGATGCTCTACTCATGTTGATAAAGCAGTCTATAGATATGAAAGAGACAAAGCGATAGTTTTCGAAAACTATTATATGCTAAACTTGTAATCAAGGCTCTGATTCTCAATAGTAAGTACATATTGACCTTTACAGCTTTGTAGCGAATAATCGCGTGACTGAATGCCAATGCGTTCATAAAATAGTTAACAATAACGATTAGATATCGCAAGGTAAGATAATTTACAGAAAGGTCAGGTCGAAAGTTCCTTTAACAGTATGAACGTAATAAGAATAGAGAATGCAAGAGAAATATGTAAGGCCCTTTGCACACAGCGTTTTTTAAACGCGCCGTCGACGCGCGGTTGTACCAATACAAACGCAGCCGGTAGACCTTAGCACACCTGTATAAATTTAAACACGCGTTTAAATCGATACAAACGCGATGCTAACGCGCGTGTGTATCTATACAGAAACGATGCTCACGCGCGTTTGTGTCGGAGCATTCAAACCTACCAAAGTTGTTCTCAGACACCAAATGAAAGTGCACCTTAATGTCTTGAGATAAGGTTGGTATTTTAGTAGGTTTGAATGAATGCTCCGATAATTTTGATGCTGACTGTACTCCTATAGGTGGGTGCGGATGCAAAGATCGTGCGAGACCCTGCATGATCAATGATTATGCGCGCATAAGTGAAGAAAGGAGTGCGCGGCGCAGGTGACATTCGCATACAGCAAACTTCACTGGCCCACACAGTTGTCTAATCCTACTGTACACACATATCATGACTACGTCTTCCTCCCGCGGGAGAAGGTAGAGCCACAGCGATCTTCCTACGATCCTTAGGGCCTTTGCACACCGCGTTTTTTTTCTGCAGAGCAGTTTGTTGTCGTTTGTATCAATACACACGCGCGTTTGTATCGATTCAACCGCGCGACACCGGCGCATCTGTATTGATACACACACGCGCGTCAGCATTGCGTTTGCATCGATTCAACGCGCGACATCGGCGCTTCTGTATCGATACAGATATCGCAAGGTACTGACAGCGGCCCTAGCGGCGAGGCCGGCGCTGCCGGGCGGCAGTTGATAGCACTTGCGGTCGCCCGCCATCGGGGAGCTCTTCATCGTGTCGCGGAACGGACCGTACATAGACGACGCGAACTTGCAGGAGTACGACAGGACTGATACCTGGCGACAATCATAAGGAAGATTTAGGGTTAGTTTCACTACATACAGATAAGTTCTGGATAGCTTATCTGGAAGAAAATTGTGCATACTTTTCATATTTCTGTCAAATTAGTTGCAAGATAAGCTATAAACTTATAATTTATTGGTAAAACTGGCACTTATTGTCACTGTCTTTCATAGTAATTTGACAGTAAGAAAAGAAAAACAATATTTTTTTAAAATTGACTCTCTTTCGGCCAATAAGCCGAAATTACCGCCTCTGTGGTCCAGTGGTAACAACCACCGGTATCAGACCCAGGGGTCCCGGGTTCGATTCCCAGCGGGGTACAATTTGTATTCGGTTTGGTTATTATTATTATTTTTAGAGAGGGGACGCCAGCAAGGCCGGACGGGTGATCAGTCTCCCTAGTTGGAACCATTTCACCCAATTCTCTGGTGAAGAAGTCCCCTGAAGAACAGGGGCGGGTTATCGTTTACCACACCAGCGTCGGACCCTCGAACCTTCCTGTGCGCTTACAATACCTGTTGAGTTCACTTATCATCAACCGCTTTAGATCCTCTTCTTCTAGCTTGTCCGCTTCAAAGACCTCCCAGCGCAGTGATGCGTACATTGGGCATTCTGCCATGAAGTGGTAGCTTGATTCTTCCAATTCGGTTTGGTTGGTGATAGGACTTGTTGTGAGTCCGCCTGGCTAGCTACCAACATCTTATCTAAGTCTGACGCCATAATAACAATGTTTTCAGCATTGTTGTGTTCCGGCAGTTAGAGATAAGATAGCCAGTTCCTCAGTGGTTGAGGTTTCCGGGAGAGGCTCACTTCCATCTTCAGCCTTATCAATACTTAACATCAGGTATGATGAAGGCTAAGAGTCTCCCCATCGTTAAAAAATAAAAATAAACAAAAGCACATCTGTATCTTTATAATTTATGGAATAATTCAAATTACTTGATTCTCCAATTTGTGTGAGACCAGTGCATCCTTTATCGCCTTTATTCTGT
The DNA here is from genome assembly GCA_910589605.1 of Chrysoteuchia culmella. NCBI lineage: Eukaryota > Metazoa > Arthropoda > Insecta > Lepidoptera > Crambidae > Chrysoteuchia > Chrysoteuchia culmella. Next base: position 24,249,423 of record OU342642.1, on the reverse strand, counting down.
TGTCCATCATATCTGAAGGTGCCACTATGTGTGCTCCTGAAAAAATATATAAACACATTTCATATCACAAATATGACATAAATGGGTTAATTAATATGAAGATGACAACATCTAAACCATTTTTTACATTATTATTATACAACAAATAATAGCCAAGTCCAGAGGTTAGACTTCTTTTCCTGCAATGAATTTAGAAAAGGAGTAAGAGTCTAATAACATTTATTCAGCTCTGTTCAGCTTTTATCCATAGAAACAACAATTTTGTATGGTGATGAGTATGCATCCATACAGCCGCGGAAAGCTGAACAGAGCTGAATAAATGAAATTAGTCCCCAAGCTGATTGCTATCTGATCTCACCAGCCTTTGCATATGCCAAGGCCACTTCTGCTATCCTCTTGGTAGACGCCGCATGGTCTATGGCACCACTTGCAGTCAGCAAGCCGCAGTGTCCATGGGAAGTGTAGGGGCACAAACACACATCACAGGCAATCAATAGCTCCGGAAATGCCTCTCTCAACTGTGGGAGTCCTCTTATAACTGGGTTTTCAGGCATGTCTGCACTTGATCCAATGCCATCCTAAAACAGGAATATTGTAATCAAAATATAGCTGTTATTTTCATTTTTTAAATGTGATATGTGGATATAGTTTTTGGTAATTTTTTAAGCATAACTTTTAAAAAAAAGTGCATTTAAAACTGAATAAGGCTGGAAGAGCTCTTCACCCAATATGACCGTTGTAAGATCAAGTAGGAAGAAATGGCAGATTAACATAAACTGATATAAAAATTGGAATCAAAAGTTATGGAACACTACTATCAAAATACTTTTTTTTACTTATGTAATTGATTTGGAAACAAAAATTATTAATAGAAAACCTTTTCCAATGTTTCAACAATTCCAAAAATGAGGATTGATTTCAACCCTTTTGCCACTAAATCTTTGAGGGCGAGTATCAGTTGGTTGAGACCGTATCGGTAAACATTGGGCATGCTTGATACTGGCTGGATAGCATCATCTTGTTCTCTGCAAGTAAAAGGAGTTTGATTTCCTCGAAATTCAGTTACGTTTCACAAGTGCCTACAGAATACATTAGACAGAAGAAATTGAGGCCATAAATAATTATTATTGGTAAGTATATTATGAAATATTGCGAAAACTAGACCAAGGATGCAGTAGTTTCCTGTACTTTATGATTTAGATCTAAATTTTAGACAGTGCCAATAGCTTGGGTATTTATGAATAATAAACTTACAATAGAAACACTGGATACATTATATTATGAGGCTCGATATTAGTATTCGGTTCTTGTAATTTCCTCAAAGTTGAATGGAAATATCCTCCTTGAAGGATATGTTCTGGACTTGAAAACAAACTCATAATGTATGATTACAGGTTATTTCCTTTGAGTAATGTAAAATGTATTTTATTGCTAATCACGTTTCAATAGGTAAAGTAACTGCTCTAGAGTACAAAACCACTAGAAACTAAATAGAATAGAATACCAATCAATCAAATTAAATCTAACAAAATCAAATCCCTACTCCCCACTTGATGTACAATAATCACATTATTCCACTATTCACTTATTGGTTGTATTTGGATTGGATTCACAAATTATACAGATAGTTATTAGAAGGAGGATTAGAAGGAAAAAAACTTGTTTTGACTTTTTGATTTGACAATAAATGTCACTGATATTTGTTTTTCTTTTAAACGGGGAATGAATGATAAAAATGCTCATACTTCCTTTCATTCTTATTTCTTGCGCAAGCTGCCGACGGCGGGCAGGCCAAGCCTAGCCAAAAAAAACAACCAGAAATGATCTCGTTTTGTGTAAGTAAATAAATGCTTAACAAACAAACCCAACCGGCCCATAGGCTGGGAAATGGGAATACCCGTCAAGTCAGATTTTTCTCTCCGATAGTCGGATCACTCGGATCCGATAATGGTCTGTTATGCGAATCGCACCGTGCCATAATTTGATTGAATTTGAACTCTTTATACACATCCTATCTGATAGTCGGTTTGGGCGTCCGACCGAGTCGGAAAGAACGCTACGTTTAAATTTTTATTGTCTTATCTATCCCATTGTCTAGGCGCTGTATGCATTATGCATGCATACGTCTGTACAGAGACGAAATAGAGGTCCGATTCTCGTTCTGATTTGCCAGTCAGTTGACTGACTCTCTCTCTCTCACTAGCGCATATGATTTTACTCTTTGGGTTTGGACTGAGTTTAGAAGTTGGACGCCCGGACGGACGTAAAAATCGGACGTTTAATGCCACCCAGACTATAGGAGTAATAGTATTCTGTTCTGTGGACTATCCTGTCAGCGGTCTATACACAGAGAACTTTTGGGTCTATAATTTTAAACTATTTAAAAACTAATGAATTAAATATTTTAAATCTTTACCTATGACAAAAAATACTGAAATATGACTTTTTGGATTGACCAATAATTTCTTGGATTTTCTAATAAAAACTAATGAATTTATATTTATAAAACTTCACTCAAAAAACGATACCTACTAATGACGAGGCAGTATGGTCTATGACCCTAGCCTGTTCTAAGGAACGAAAAAAAAATAATTAAACTATTTAATCGGTGATGATGTTTTTCAAAGAGTAGAGCAGGGGGTCGACACTTCATACAAAAATGTAAAATATTACTGTTTTGCATTCCAACAAAACAGATATTATGTGTGTGAGAAAACACACAGCGCTGGATGAAGAAGCGCGTTCTAGATTACCGAATAAATACCTAGTTTATCTTCATATAAACATTTTCTTTCACTTACCACTAGGCTGAATGATCTGCCATACCTTTGTCATGAAGCTCTCATTCGACGAACGTCAATGTCACTTGTCATAGTGTCTTCACCAGCAAGCAACTTGCTCAGCGCTGTGTGTTTTCTCACACACATAATATCTGTTTTGTTGGAATGCAAAACAGTAATATTATATGTGTTTCTAAAACACACAGCGCTGGATGAAGACCTGTTTGATATCTGCTGGTGAAAGAAAGATAAACGCTATGTGATTAAAATTATTCTCAGTGATAATATATACAACCAAGATAATGAATTTCAAAATTGTTACTTATTCAATATAAAAGGTATCAGCATAATATCTAAACTTTCTACAGAATAATAACTTAAATAACAAAAATCCCCTTGTAGGTATTTTCTTCCAATTAACCTGGAATTGTACCTTTGTAAAATAAAACTTATAATCGTTAGATCAAAACACTTCAGATCAGTTAGACCTTGCGGTAAACTATTTACTTACTTGAAATTTAACATTACAAAAATTATTGACTTAATAAAAGGTTTCTACTACCTGTATCTGAATCAGAACCTGTTTACTCATATTCTCAGTAGAAGGGTTTTCGGTCCAACTTTCTTATGCTATAGCTGAACATAATGTATTCTCCATTGAAAACTCCATTAAAGACTTATTATTCCTTCTCAAAAACTGATCTTATCCATCCAATCATGGTGCCTGTAGCTGGGTTGTCCACCGCAGAAGTGAAATAACAGTACTTATTATTATTATTTTTCTATACAGAACTGGACTTATGAACTCTCTAGATGTTCTTTTAACCAACAACTTCTTCTAGATTTATCCATCTTACACCCAAAACTAGATAAAAGTAAAGCACCTTCGGCACATCACTATATATATATTATATATATCTTAAGTTCTATTAAGGTGAGATCATACTCTCCTTCCAGAGGCCAACAGTTGTATTATTGCTGTTCTCCTTTCAAACAATAGGTCTGAAATTGGTAATTGGTTTGAAAGTTCTGTAGTTCAGAAAGATAATTTAACAGGTTTTGTTGGGCTTTCGAGGAGGTAGCTTCTTATTTTAACCCTTGATGTATGAAAAAGTGTTTTTCCCATATGCTAGACGGGGAGCAAAACGATAAAGACAGCAAGTGCCAGCTTCTGCCTTCCAGTGCAGCTAATAGCCAGAAACCAGAACAGAAGCCTGTAAATGGAAAAGGCATCTTATGAAACTATTGTAGGTGATGTGGTGACAAACTGTCACTATAGTTACTACATTATATACCACACTTAGTAGCAAATGTTGCGTTGTTTATGTGAGGCTATAACACTGAAGTTTATAGGTACACTTTGAACTCTCAAGCTGCACCCTTTGATGCTCCGCCAAACCCACAAGAGCATATCTGGCGTCAGGCCCACTAGCATGAACACTGATATATCACGTGACCATATGATCTGATTTGTCTTGCTTACCCTGCTAAGCTGAGCGTGCCAGTGACACGTTACCGAGCTACGAGCTTCGATAAAAGTCACTCGTGCTAGGGCTACAGGGAGAAGTATGTATAAAAAAGATCTTTGATATACCTCATTAATTACAGAAACAGAACATTAATTGACTGTAATCTGCTATGCAATCCTGGAAATTGCATATTTATGTAAAAGATTTGTGCGAAAGTCAAACTATCTTCTGAATCTCAAAATACTGCATTACTCCATTTAGAAGCTATTTTTGACACTTATTGTGTGAGTAAACAATCCCTTTTATTTGAGGGTGAAAAAGTATTGTGTTATAATTTATTCCTTTACAGTTTTTATCTTAGAAAATAACCTTTATCTCATTTTACTGGAATGAGAGATTTGGTTTAATTCTCGATACAATTTATCACTTAATAATCATATTGAATGTAGGTATATGAGCCACAAGAGCTTACCTACCTGCTAGGATTTATTATGAGAATCGATACAAACTTTTTAACCCTATTGAACTTACTTACCCCTTTTTAAATTATTTTGTCAGGTACATTTTGGAGTACCTACCTATACGTCAATTGTTGAGGTTTGAGCCGACAGCCCTGCCATCCCGGCACGGGCTGTCTTAATGATAGGCGGTCGGCAGTGCCGTAGTACCCCCCCGAGAGGTACGCCGCCAAAGTGTTCTCTATATAGAGCACACACTGACCAGATAGTTAATAAAAAATATTGTTATATATATATATATATATATACATTTATACATGATTGTTAATTGTACAATAGAATTGTTCTTCTTTCATTTCATTGTTTCTGAATTAGTTCTAGAAATAAATTATTTTGTATACTACAACGATGCTGCTGACTCAATTGTAAATAGAGTATGTAACATTGTATAATAAGACAATCAAATTCTTGGACAATTTGATCAAAGTTTATATCTTTCCTTAGAGAAAATAGGTCAACTCAATCTATTGAAATGATTATCAAAATGTTATTATTATTTTTGTTCTATTTTTATGTCTAAATACTTGAATTCTGTCAAGTTTAATGATTCTAATAATTATTTGAAATTATTGGTCAATAAAATTGAAGGTGATTTGATTTTTTGTTTCTATTTATTGTTTACTTAAGTTATCAATAACTACAACTGTTAGAAATACAAATACTTTGTTTGCCATTTATAATTAGTATTCTTTGCAGACTTGATTGAGCTTAGTCATTTGTTTCTTATGTATCTTACATACACAAAATATTGTTTGTTTCCGATACATAAATAAACTTCTGCAAGACACCTTGCTATCACTTATCTCTTAATACTATGTTATTGCTTTGTGGTTCTTACATTGATCCATCTCATGATGGGAGCTCTAACAGATTATTTATAAATGCCTGCACACAAATTTATAATTGCATAATAACCATTTAACAACTTATTGTTAATTTTGAGTCATGCTGGGACTCACAGAAGGTCTTTCTCATGTTTAGATCAATGGGCTATTTTATTACCCCCCCCCCCCCCTAACTTTTTATGGAAAAAGTTCTATTACAGGTGGGTTAATGCCCATTCTGACATTTATCAAGTTGGTCTGAAGATCCTGTATCACTAACAATCCGTTCTTTTAGGGTCATCGCCTCGCCAGCCAAAAATACTGTGGTGCAAACACATACTACAAACAATACTCGGTACTACAAATGTGCACCAAGCCATGTTTAGGTATCTTAGAACTTTGTTCTTTGTATCTTGGAATAATACTGAGCCATGTCAGGCAAAGTCTTTTGGAAAACAATGGCGGTTTCTTATGACGCGATCACGCTAATACGTCCACCTTTGGGATACCCCTATTTTGATTATAGCCTCCGAGGCCTGGGGCGACAGTGCCATTCCGGCACGGGCTTTCTTAGTGATAGGCGGTCGGCAGTGCCGTAGTACCCCCCCGAGAGGTACGCTGCCAATAGCGTGATAATGAGCTGTTTGGATGTTCTGATAAGCTCTACTATTACTTTGAGTAAAGGCGATTGACCGAATACCACCCTCGTTCCGGAGGTGGGCCTGGAACAATTTGGTTATCCAACTGGATGAGTTCGAGCGCATACTGCAGATTCAAGCCTGTTTTGGTTAGTAGTGTACACTGCAAGCCCTTTGAGATTCACAAGCCACAAATATGTATTAATTCAATATCTCTTTATGCGGACCATTTCCCTGAAAGGCAACTTCCTTTTTCAATAAACAATGCAGTCCAACTGTTACCAAGAGATGCATTCAGACATTGTGTTCTGTGTGGCTTTTAGTCACCAAACAAATTCCTGTGGAACTATGAGGCATGTTTTCAGTCTTTCTCAAAGAGGGCGATAACCAAATAGGTTTGCGACCCACTGATAGACCAGTTAAAACTGTTAGTGGTTTAATTAGGCTTTAGTTAACTCAATTACCTAAGCTACCGGCTAACTGAGTACAAGATTATTTTAACCGCTCGCAATGCTCTAATTTAGCAATAGTTACTTATTATACCAGTCAACTGAGCCAACATAGGTATTCTTAAATGACAACTGTTTTGCTTTTTAAAGGCCTTGAAGCTCGAGGTACCAAAATAAAGTCTCAAACTATTTTGATTCCTTGCAAAGATTGTTTACAAATCATTAATACATTAATTTAAGTACCTTTTTCAACCTCACCATAAGTTTCTGGACAACTTGTTTAACTTGGTCTGTTACTTTCCTTCAAAACTGTCTTTTGAACTATCTGGATTGAACAATAATTGTGATTCCGAACTTGGAATTTATGGAAAACCGTATGTCGGTTTTGATAAAGTGATGCTATCACTCTGTTTAGAATATTCACAAAAAGTCTGATGCTTTTGACTAAATGGCGAGATGTGAGGGTGCTCTGTTTCAGTTCCATTACTATCGTTTGTTTGACTAAGGAGCTGTGAATCCTTCTTCATCACCTGATGAGGAAGAAAAAATCGACGATAGTGCGCGAAACGCGCACTTCTACCGATGCACCATCTCGCCGTTTTCGTCAACTTATAGGTAAAAACTTACCCACCGGTCTGTTTCGCAGTAAATATTCTTAGTTTTAACTTCACAATAGGTGAAAAAACTGTATTTTACACAATTTTTTTGGTAAATGAAAAATTTTGCACGTTACCGGTAAAATCTAAAAAACGCTATGACAAGTGACATTGACGTTCGTCGAATGAGAGCTTCATGACAAAGGTATGGCAGATCATTCAGCCTAGTGGTAAGTGAAAGAAAATGTTTATATGAAGATAAACTAGGTATTTATTCGGTAATCTAGAACGCGCTTCTTCATCCAGCGCTGTGTGTTTTAGAAACACATATAATATATGGATTTATGAACGTAGTTTGTACCAACATCAAATTACGAAAAAACCCGACTAATGAAAAAGGAAGTTTAATAGATTTGTCCCATCGTATTATAACGACACCGTAATTTAGCAGTATTATACGTCACGTCATGTTGACCAGCATGTGACGCGCCGCCGAATTTAACTTTATCTGTCAGTGATAACGTAACATTTTGCTCAGAAGTTTTTAACTTATTTTTATATAATTTTATTAATTACAAAGATACATAAGGTGGCAAATCTTTGCGAATGTGCGAAATTTGTTGTGTCCGTAGAGTGAGAAGGTTGAACAAGGTAATATTATGGCTAAGTTCCCGCTTGAGCTGAACAGGTAATATAATCAATTGTTTTAATACTAGGAACGGTTCCAAACTGCACCACCTTCGGTGGCTCTTTGGAGCATAAGAGAGGCGGAGCGCCGCGAGCTTTTACAACTGGAGCGCCGCGAGCTTTTACAACTTTATGTCAGCATAACTCTGTGAGGACATGACGGATTTAGACGCGGTTTGTTGCATTAAACGCAGAATTACATTCTGGTCAAATTTGTAATGTATTGCGATGCACAAAAGTCTATACTTTTCGAGCAAAACCCTAAAAACCGAATTTCGCTCTTCTTTGGCGCCAAAAGCTAAGGTTATGGTGATGGTAGGACATCGAATTTTTGTCACCTCCTAGGTATGGTTGATGTCTAAGTATGACGGTGTCTAACGGTCTGGGCGCTATGACCGGGCGGACCGATTTTCAAAAGAGTCAACATAAAAGAGGTTCCGCTACGCTCCGCCTCAAAAAACATAGTCTATTTGAGTAAAAACATGTTAATAGTAATAGTATTTATTAGTAAATATAAGTAATTTAAGTAATAATTTTATGAAAATTACAATATTGTAGTTTATACTATATTGTCCTAGTGCTGTGTCATTGTCAAGTTATTAGTTATCGATATTGTTATATTTTAGATGTCCGTCATGGGACGAAGACTTCCAGCTTCGGTTGGATCCCGGTACCCGGGCGAATAACATCCAGTTCGGAAGAAGAGCTCACCGCTATTGTCCTTTCTATCAGTGGCTGCTTCATCTTCCTGATACTGAATGACGGTATAGCTACTAAAATAGTTAAGTCTGTTGGGGATCTGATATGTAATCACCTAAGTCACATTATTAATTTATGCATTAACACTGGCAGATACCCAGAAAACCTGAAATTATCTATTATAAAACCGTTGTTAAAAAAAGATGACAAACACCTAATGCACAACTACAGACCTATTGCCTTACCTTCTATAACATCAAATTTTTTTGAAAAGTACTTTTATGGAGAGTTCTATACATACTTAGAAAACCACAACATGCTTTGTAAGCAACAAAATGGTTTCAGACAAAAAAGGAACAATAATATGGCCATTTTTGAATTTATTAATAATATTTTATTTAACGTAGATAAAAGAAACCCTGTTTGCGCTGTTTTTTGTGACATGACACAAGCATTTGATTATGTAAATCATGAAATTTTATAAAAAAACTTGAAACATACGGCATAAGAGGAAATATATTGGATCTAATGAAAAACTACTTGACGGATAGAAAACAATGCACATCAATTACAAGAATAAATCCTAAAACAAAATTAGAAGAGGTCTATCTGTCGGAAACACGTACAGTCAAATATGGTGTACCCCAAGGAAGTACATTGGGACCACTGTTGTTTATAATTTATATCAATGACATACCTAAATCTGTAAATCATCCGATGACCCTTTTTGCTGACGATAGTACCTTGACAATAGCATGTAGTAACCCTGACATTTATGAACTTGACATTATTAATTCATTGACATCAGTTATTTCATGGCTAGATAATAATAATTTAAAAATTAATCTTAGTAAAACTCAATTAATTCATTTTTCCCAAACAAAAAACCTCGCTCCTGACTTTAAAGTAATACACCAAAATACAGAAGTTTCTGCAGTAGATAGTTGCAGGTTCCTTGGACTCGTAATTGATAGCAGACTAGATTGGAAATCCCACGTGGAACAACTTAGTAAAAAAGTTAGCAGTGCGGCTTATGCGTTATTTAAACTAGCATCATTACTAAGTACCGAAGCTCTTCTTACAGCTTATCACGGATTAGCGGCGTCAACACTGAGATATGGTATTATTTTTTGGGGAAACTCAACTAATAAAGATACTGTGTTCAAAATGCAAAAACGTTGCGTGAGAGCCATGTTTGGATTGAAAACGACCGATAGCTGCAAACCGTATTTCTCAAAACATAAAATTCTGACACTAAATGTATATTTTGGAAGTTGTGTTATTTGTTAAAGCAAATCAGCAATATTTTGTAAAAATGGCAGATGTTGTTCAGCGTAATCGACGCGACAACAGTCGGCTCTGCATGCCTCGATCAAAAACAGCTCTTATGAGTAAGAGTATTTTATGTATGGCACCAAAAATCTACAATAAATTGCCTTTATCTATAAAGCAACTTAATTATAATGATTTTAAATATAAAGTGAAAATAATGCTACAAGAGAAATGTTATTACTCTTTACTAGAATTTTTGAATGATAAATTGTAAAATGGTCATCTGCTTTTATTATTTGAATGCTTTGTTGATATTCATAATTTAATTAATGTTATGACAAATTGATATTTTTATAATGACATTTTATTTTACTTGTTTGACATATAATTATCTTTCTTTTTACACTTGACATTACTTGTTTGACATATCATCATCATATTATTATTATTTTAAACTTGACATTAAACATAAACTTATTTACTTTTAATTAATTTTTAATTTGTAATATTGGATTATGTTTTGATTAAAAAAAAAACAATTGACATAAAAGAGTCACGGACATTTCGAATATTTAAATAAAGGTTGACAAAGTTTTTAATTGACCATAGATTTTATAGTGTTATGGATTATTAGGGACATAAATGTAATGTAATGTGCAAGTGATTAATATTGTAATTTAAAGTTTTTACATTCACATGCCATTATTATGAGCGAAATATGCTGAACATTATTTTGATTTAAGATCTGTAGTTACCATGTTTCAACGTGAATAAAATGATTTATGATTTATGATTTATGACTTCCAATATTTCTACAGATTTATCAGAAATATAATTATGCTGGCCAACATGACGTGACGTATAATACTGCTAAATTACGGTGTCGTTATAATACGATGGGACAAATCTATTAAACTTCCTTTTTCATTAGTCGGGTTTTTTCGTAATTTGATGTTGGTACAAACTACGTTCATAAATCCATATATATTTTACATTTTTGTATAAAGTGAAGTGTCGACCCCCTGTCTAGAAGATGAAGCTATTTTGATTTACTTTTACTTTACAATATTTTTTTACAAAAGCAATTAATTGATTAAACGCAAAGTTCAGTTGAATTAACCGATCTACCAGCGATGATATCTTTTGTGTCATTTAGTTTGCCGTAACAAACAAACAGTCTAATGGTGTGAGTCGTTTAGCCTAATGTATGTCTTCTTGCTTGTCCTGGTTTTCATTATTTCTCATAAAACAACAATTATCATAAAGCTACCCAATGTAATAAGGTGAAAGTTGGTTTATTCGTTTCTTGGTAGACCTTGAAACATGCAGACCGAAGAAGACGGCGTTCAAATCACGCATAAGAAAAAAAACGACAAAGGTCAACATTCAAGCGACAATATCACTGTTTCTCTTGACAAAGCTGATTGCAAAAAGAGCGAAAAGTCTGACGGCGAAGAACTAAAACCTCGTATAGTTTTGACATTTCGTTCCGAAAAATCCGGTGCAAAATCAAACAACATGAAAATCGTACCTAATGACGAAAAACACGAGGACTTCTCACCGCGTCGATCAAGTAGGACTCGTGGCAAGTGGGATTGGTCAGACGAGGCTGAAGCTTCAGTATCGCCTAAAAAAGAGAAAGACTCAAGCCAATCTGTGTCAGAGAATGAAGAGACTTCTGATAGCTCTCTTGCTGTGTCTAAACGACCCTCCAGAAAAGGTACTCAAACACCTCAATGTGAGACAAGCAGTACAGGTGTAACTGAAAATAGAGGGGCAACACAGAGGTTATCTCGTAGAATTAAGCCCACTGCAAAGATTTTAGCTAATGAAGAGTTAAGGATTGGTTTAGAGACTCAAAATAATGCTCGTTTAGGCATACAGGCTGATAAGATTGAAGAGGGAGTGAAGACAAGGCGATCCACTAGGCCTTCACGGGCTGATGTAGAAGCTGCTACATCTAGTGCTTCAAACAAGAATGACACTAAAAACAATCCTGACAGTAATGTGATAGATGTTGAAGAAATTTTGGATGAAGACTCCAATGCAGAAGCCAAGGAGGACCCAAACACAGTAATGAAATTGAAACACTTGTGCAAGTTGGGGCTCAAGGCTATCAATACAGACTCCGTTGATGATGATGTTGAAGTTGAGGAAATGTAAGTGATAATATTAATTTAAGAATATTTAGTTTTCTACTTGTATTCAGCTATGGTCAGTCACTAATATACCTACTTGGCCTCTTATGATTTTAATAAGATTATTTGAACAAATAATACAGCACTAATGTATGTAACGTATGTACAGTGTATGTAATCAATTAGGATTAATGGTACCAATATTGTTTTTATCATCAGGGAAATAGATGAAGAACTTGATGATGAGGAGGAAGATGATTTAGAGGATGAGGATGAAATGGATGATGATTCAGAAGAAGTGATAAGCAAGTTGCTGGAAGCAGATGAAGATAGCAGTGAAGATTTTCTGTGTGCATTGGGAACATCAAAGGGAAAACGTCCCCGACGCTCCACCAGGCTATGCTCATCTTATGGGGGGGATGGAGATCAACCATCACCACTGCCAGAGGATGAAGATCAAAAGTGAGTATAACCCATTTGCATTACCTTGCCAATAGCTCTTGATAGTATGCTACATTTTTACTATCTACCATTATTCAAAGAGTGATGACTTCTTTAATAGCTTATAAAAAGGCTTAAGCCAAATAAAAGTTTAGAAAGCAGGACAGTGGTTCAGATTCTTTAATTTGAATACAGGGAAGCTCAAAGGAGGTCATCAAGAAGATCAACCCGATATAGTACTTATGAGAGTGACCGGTAAGGATCTCATTGCATAAACTGTCTGACAGTTGTATATAATGTTGTTTGATGGGCTCATAAATTGTGTTGTAGGGAATACTGCCCCCCATCCAAACGAAACCGATCTCGGCGCCGCGCCGACTTGCCAGAGCTTGAGCCGGAAGAGGAGGGCAGGTTTGTTTGAATGAAAATTAATAGTTAACTAACTACTAATACGTCTGTCTGTCTATGTAACAAATCAATTTAAGTGTTAAGATTAATGTAGTTTTTTTATGTCTACCAGCCGCTCGCGTCGTCTTAAAAGTCGTTCTTCCAAGGTTGACGACGGCCAGTCTGAAGCAGAACCAGAAGACAACAATAGGTAAGAAAAACATTTTTTTATTTACTACAAGCTTTCGACCGCGACTTCGTCTGCGTGGTCTTTAGAATTAGTAAAACAAAGAAAGAAATATCTTTCTTTTTTACCTAATACTATCATTCATCTATAAAAAAAATACTTCTTTCGCCACCTATGGCAATTTAGAAAGAAAGAAAGAAAATCAATTTATTTGAGGCAAATTACACGGTAACGAAAGGCAGTACACACAAAGAACAATAAAATTTGTCCCAAAACTTTAGTGTATTTTGTGTAAATTTAGTGTATTTTCCCATTAGAAAATTGGCATTTTTACGCGACAAAAAGTATCCAATGTTCCTCTTCAAGCTATTAAGTACCTGTGTCCGAAATTTAATCCAAACCCATTCAGCCATTTTTGCGTGATTGACTAACAAACATCCAAACATCTATCCGTCAATGACGGACTTTAATGCCGTTACATCCGCGAGGAATTAGGTTATAGCGCGGACTTCGAATATCGTGTGGTGGTGCCATTTATCAGAATAAAAATTATTCTATGCCCATCTCCACGGTTCAAAATCAAAATCAAAATCAATATCATTTATTCAGTCTAGGCTGTTACAAGCACTTATGAACGTCAAAGAAGCTACGCCATCGGTTCACAAACCCTACGGCGGGAGACCTTGTAACGAGAAGAACCGGCAAGAAACTCGTCAAGGGCTGTTTTTTTCTCCCTGTTTTATTTCATACAGAGTCGTCAAATTGAAAAGTGACCTTAACATATCAGTAAGGTCAATTTCCATCACAAAAGGAAAATGCTAATGAAAATATTACATTTTATGGTTATTGTAAACGTAAACAATTTTTAACTGGCAAAGAAAGACTTATCTATCATACATTACAACATTTCCCGCACCACAAGACTACTACACTGCAAGTTGTGAGGTACATACAGGTCAGTATCAATTTATTTTAGATAAAAATATTTAGGCTTTAAGCACAGCATTAAGATAAGCAGACTGAGGTAGACCCATTTCCGCTGGCGGCACCCGTTCACGAGCATGACGCATGAACCAGCCATCGCTTCGCTCAACCATATTTTAGGGAACGTAACGACCCGCCTCACACGACACCGCCGAAGAAACGTTTGAGTGAGCATGACGTACTTCAGGTACTTATGTTAAGCTGCATAAATATAAAAAAACACAATGGCAACAGCAAAAAAAGAAAGATAAAAGTGCCTTAATGTAAGACACAACACAACCTACAATGTCACTAGAAGACGCATCAGCTGGGTCACAATCTCAATCGTAATTAAAGTTAAAAAAATAAATAAAAAAAGCTTTTATATATTTGGAATAATTGAAAACATTATTTAGCTTTGTTTACCCTGATCAAGCAGTGCCACGCATCTCAACTCAAAACATAAATAACATAAAATCAAAACAACATATATCTCTACACATTTTAACACAAGCAAACATGAGCAGACCCATCCCGCTGGCAGCACCCGTTCACGAGCATGACGCATGAACCAGCCATCGCTTCGCTCAACCATATTTTAGGGAACGTAGCGACCCGCCTCACACGACACCACCGCAGAAATGTTTACAGAGAGCATGACATACCCAAGCAACCTGTGTTAAAAGTTGAATCTAATACTTTACTAAACATTAATTGAATGACACTACAATTTCGAAAAAACAAAACTAAATATTTATGACCAAGCTGTCTCGTCATTCAAGTAATCTTTTATAGTATAATATCCTTTTTTAAGAAGACAATCTTTTACATTCATCTTAAACTTTTCGAAAGGCAAATCCAAAATATTATCTGGAATTTTATTATAGATACGTATACCTAGACCCATAAAAGATCCAAGGACCTTCTTTAATCGGTACCGAGGCATAACAAGTTTATTTCTATTTCTAGTATTGCGATCGTGCAAATCACCATGTTTGATATACAGGTTGATATTACGACGTACAAAAAGAATACAATTTAAAATAAATTGAGAAGCAGTTGTCAGTATACCAATTTCTTTAAATTTTTCCCGAAGAGATGTTCTGGAACCCAGTTGATAAATGGCCCTTATAGCTCGTTTTTGTAGTATAAATATTGTATTAATGTCAGCTGCTACTCCCCACATAAGAATACCATACGACATGATGCTGTGAAAATAACTGAAGTACACAGTCCTAGCAGTCTCTATATCAGTCAGTTGTCTGACTTTTCTCACAGCGTAGGCAGCAGAACTAAGCTTGCCAGCTAGTATTGCAATATGTGGACTCCATTGAAGTTTACAGTCCATAGTTACACCCAGAAAGACTGTTGATTCTACTAAATCTAATTTTTCATTGTTCATAACAATTTCCATGAGTACTTTCTGAACATTTGGTAAAGAAAAAAGAACGCATTTAGTTTTCTTTGCATTAAGCTGTAGATTATTATAATTAAACCAAGCTAGTACTTGCGAGAGTGTTTTGTTTACATCGTCAAAATCAGTTTTATTCCTATCAATGTTAAATATTAAAGAAGTATCATCCGCAAACAAGACAATCTCACATAAGTTTTTGGCAAAGAAAGGCAAGTCATTAATATATACTAGAAACAGGAAAGGGCCCAAGATAGAGCCTTGGGGCACGCCTAGTTTTATATTTGAGCCGGCAGATTTCACTCCATTAATATCAACGGTCTGAGTTCTGGAACTGAGATACGACAGTATTAACTTTTGAGCATCACCTTTTACACCGTAATGATTTAGTTTCAACAGCAGCGTCCGGTGATCCACGCAATCAAAAGCCTTGGACAAATCGCAGAATACGCCAAGAGCATTCTGCGACTTCTCCCATGCTTCAAAAACATGTTTTAAAAGTGCAACCCCTGCATCAGTGGTAGACCGTCCCTTCGTAAAACCGAACTGTTTATTATGTAAGAGATTATTTAAGGTAAAATGTGCCAATAACTGTTCCAACATGATTTTCTCAAAAATTTTGCTTAAGACGGGTAATATAGATATTGGTCTATAATTACTTGGGTCTTCTCTATTTCCCGATTTGAATAAAGGTATTACCTTACTTAATTTCATTAGATCAGGAAAAATTCCCTGTGCAATACATTGATTAAAAATTATAGCAAGAAAGGGGGCAATAGTGTAAATAATACTTTTAAGAACAGTAACAGATATGCCCCATAAGTCAGTGGTTGTTTTCATTTTAAGGGATTTGAAAGCCTTTAATATGTCTCCAGCATTAATAGATCTAAAATTAAACGATGAACTACATTCAGATACATGCTTTTCGAGCAACGAGACTGCAGACGCTGGTGAAGAGTCCAAATCAGCGGTGGTTTCCAACGGTATGTTTATAAAAAAACTGTCAAAAATATTAGCAATTTCTGTTTTCGAATTTATTTGGACGTTATTGATGTTAAGTGTGAAACTATTGTCACGTGGTTTAGATTTGCCAGTTTCACGCTTAATGATGTCCCATGTTGTTTTTATTTTATTATTAGAATTTTTAATTTTTGCTTTATTATAATTTGACTTTGCTATAGAACATGTCTTTTTGAAAATCTTGGAATATTGTTTGACATGTTCTATGAAACTAGGGCTGTGATTGGTTTCTCGTAAGTTGTAAAGTTCATAAAGCCTGTTTCTACTTTTATAAATTCCTGTCGTAGCCCATTCGCAAAACTCTAATTTCTGGGTGCATTTAATAGTTTTGGATTTAAAGTTATTATTAAACTCGTTAGTTACTAACCCAAAAAGGTTTCCAAAAAGTGCATTAGGATTATTATGCACATATGGCACTAAAGCTACTTTATCAGCTACATTATTTTTAAAAATTTCTAAGCGCTTTTTTGTTATAGGCCTGCATTGTACAGTCATAGGTGCATCAATGATATCTAATTGGTACGTCACTTTTAATCCGTAATGGTCGGATGTAATGTTTTTGACAACTAATTTGTCAACTGGATCACAGTCGGTAAACATATTATCTATGCAAGTGGCTGAGTGGGATGTTACCCTTGTAGGTTCAAAAAACTGATTGATTAAGTTAAACGATTTGAACAAGGTTAGCAGCCGAATACTTAATGTACAGTTAACAAGAATATCAATATTGAAATCGCCACACACTGCTACAGGTTTGTTTTTAACATTTAACTTTTTTACCACATCCTCCATTACCGATTCAAATGTTTCAAAATTACCTTTCGGGGGTCGGTATACGCATACTATAAATAAGTTTTTTAATTCTATACACGAGAGCTCAACATGGCATTCTATAGAGAGGTTCTCAATATCCTTTCTTACTTTATAATGTATATCATTTCTCACGAAAATTAAAGAACCGCCATGAATCGCTGTCTTCCTAGCTAATAAACTTGATAATTGAAAATTGTTTACATTGCAAGACACATCACAGTGCTTCAGCCAGTGTTCGGTTATACAAATGATATGAATATTATTATATTCTGCAAATAATTCTAATTCTAAAACTTTGCCAGACAAGCCCTGAATGTTTTGACATAACATATTGAGACAAGGAGGCTTGGCTGTTGTCTCAAGTTATGTTCATACCAAATTTCACTAAAATCTATTCAGTGGTTTACTAGAGAAAGGGCTGTCCTCATACGATGAGAGAGAGATCAGGAACTTGCGCGACGATCATGTGGATGAAGAGGAAAACTATTAACTTGGTTGTAGTGAGGCGGCGGGCGGAGAGGAAGGCGCGGAGGCGGCGTGCCCGGAGGACGAGTCGGCCATCGTGGCCACCTGCTACTGCGAGACGCCCAGCAACGTGCACGCCGCGCCCGGAGAGACCACTGGTGAGTCACTTTGACAATGGTTTTCCGGATATTTCAGACACTGCAGACTCGTGGTCCCCCTGCGTGGGGTAGGTGTTGTTATGTGGTGACTACCAATATTACCGGCATAAAACTTTCACCATTAATTTTTTTTGCACCTATTAAGTCAATTTATAATTTATCATCACTGCTTTATACCATAACATATATATAAAGCGAAATGGAATTTTATAATAAAATTTTAAGGGCTGGTCAGGTCAAGTGTTTGCAATCTAAAAAAAATAAATAAAAAATCTAAAAAAAATAATTCTTCCAATAAAAATAAAATTACGAGTTCGTAATTTACCTACTAGTTAATATTTTAAGTGTATCTTATTTATTATCAAACTTAATTAAACCTTGAATAATGAAAAGAAAAACCATTAAATAAACTATTTAAAAACAGCTGATATTAAGCTACACTGCGCTCAGCAAGGCGCGGCCGTCGACCACGGCCAGTCAGCTGAGGGCCATAAGTACCTACCTACTATGCAGCAAAGCTACAGCCTGGGCTGAGACCCAATAATTTTTTTTCACAACAAATTTAAACGTATTCGTTTCTAAGGTACAGTTAAGGCAAACAATAAATTGCAAGATTTAATAGGTAAGTAGGTAGGTCCCTACATTATAACGTGTTAGAAAGCTTATGAACTTTGGTGTGTGGCAGATGAAACTAAACTGTACTTATTAAATTAGCTTTTTATTTTTAGTTTACCTAATCTGCGTGCGGCAAAGTCGATAAGCTTTCAATCACACTTAACAGGCTTTGGACTAACAAAGTAAAGTACCTAATCATAATTATGTAAACAGGCAATAGTTAATTAATTAAAAGAGCTAGAATAACTTTTATGATAAATGCAAAATGATTATAACACTAATTCGGCGGCGGCGTCAAAGTCGCCGACAAACGATGCCGCCACGGCCGCCAAACGCTGCCTATCGCTTTTCGGCACCGTCCGCGTCGCTCGGCGGTCAATCAATCACAAAAAAGTTAGTGACTCGAAGATGATTGTGTAAACCATCAATCAGTACAATAAGGTTAATGAGTGTTGTGATGTATGAGTGAATGTGGTCGACAGCGACACACGATAATGTATCCCTTTTTTGTATGCAGAATATGCAGATGATATCATCTGAATGAAACTAATGCCATGCATGTAAGTAACTAACTTAAAATAATTTGGTTCTTGTATAACAGTTCCAAGGTAACAACTTTTTTTTAACTTTATGTTTTAAATACCTAAACACGCGCTTATAATTCTAAAAATGCTGTGGAACTCCATCAAGCGTATTACTCAAATGTCACAACCTAAACAACCTTCAACCCACCTTCTACAATCGTGTGCCACACCATTTGCTTCTGTTAGTTGTACGAACTCTTACTTTGCAACGATAGGAGAAAAATTAGCTGATAAAATCCCTAAGCATATTAATTTAACTGACTCTTCTTTTCAACAAAATCCATCGCCCAGCCCATCTTGCCCACAATCATTTGTCCTGCTCGACACAGACCAAGAAGAAGTCTTCAACACTATTATGTCATTAAAAACCAATAGTGCTGTTGGCTGGGATAACATCTCCTCCGCTATTCTCAAGCGATATGCCGTCATCCTTACCCCACCTTTAGTTCATATTTTTAATAATTGCTTTCGCTTGGGAATTTTTCCTAATGCTTTTAAAAAAGCCAACATTCATCCCATCTACAAGAGCGGCGATAAGACTTTGCCAGGTAATTATAGGCCTATTGCCGTCCTTACATCCCTCTCTAAAGTTTTAGAGCGCATCATCAATAAACGATTTACTAACTTCTTAGAAACTAACAAACTTATCTCATCGAACCAATTTGGCTTTAGACGCAACATCTCAACATCAGATGCCGTTCTTGATCTAATAAACCATATTGTTACCGCTCTTAACGATCGCAAAAAGGTAGTATCCATTTTCCTAGACCTTCAGAAGGCTTTCGATACCATTCCAATCCCCAGCCTCCTAAACAAGTTAGACATATTTGGTGTTCGAGGTGTACAACATGATCTATTCAGCAGTTATCTCTTGGACCGTTATCAAAGAGTGAAAATCAACGACACCTACAGTGACTGCCTCCCCGTGTCTTACGGCATCCCGCAAGGTAGCATCTTAGGACCTACCCTCTTCCTCGTCTTTATTAACGACCTCTGCAGTCTTCATATCACTAACGGCAAAGTCATCTCCTTTGCGGATGATACAATCCTTACATTCACAGCTAACAACTGGTCCGATGCCATGTTTTCCGCCCAAAACGGCTTTAATGTTGTTAATTCACTGTTAGCATTAAATACACTCACCCTCAATGCTTCTAAAACCAATTTCATGACATTTTCAATTCGAGATGACTCACAACCTACGCCCACACCAACCCTTACAGCGCACACCTGTTCTACCCCGAACCTGAATGATTGTTCTTGTCCCCTAATCACGTCTGTCCCCTTCATAAAATACCTTGGTATCATTGTCGATCGGAATCTCACCTTTAAACTACACATTGAAGCTCTTACATCACGGGTCAGGAAGTTAATATATATATTTAGAAGGCTTCGCTACGTTGCTTCCAGCTCCATTATTAAAACCACGTACATGGCCCTTTGCCAATCCATCGTCACATACTGTATCACAGTTTGGGGTGGATCTGCAAAAACTAACCTCTTGCAATTGGAAAGGGCGCAAAGAGCAGTCCTAAAAGTAAGTACCTTTCGTCCTTTTACATTCCCCACTAAGGAACTCTACTTAACTTGCAGAGTCCTATCCATACGCCAACTATTTATAATGCATAGCCTATTATACATACATGTCAGAACACCCTTAATACATTCAGATAAAAGAAGAAAATACAAAGTCTGTCGGACTCCCAAAACTAACTTCATGTTTACAAAAAGATTCCTAATTTTTCTCGGACCATATTTATACAATAAGATCAATAAACTAATTTACCATCATCAACTACCATCAACTCAAAGCAAAAAAATTATCTTTGACTGGCTCCTTGGTCAAACGTATGACGAGACGGAAAGTTTGTTGGCAGTGTTGTCTTAAGAGAAAGGTTCCAGTATTCTCAAAATCGTACATGCACACATAGGCACACACACACACACACGCACGCGCACGCGCATCTCACACACATAAACCCCTTTCCACACACACACACACTGCCACTCACATAAACACGCACCTCCCACACTCACTTCGAAACAACACAAATAAAAAATAGTGTGTGTAATATGTTTGTAATTTTATGCTCCTTACTTAGTTTTGTAACGTTGATTTTAAGATGTTAAACGAAATATGTAATAGTTATTCTGTAAACTAGTTTAAGATAGATAATACACAAAGTATGACATGGGGAAAGGCGCTGAATCCCTAATTACAGGTTATATGTCTATAACCTAGTAGGGTCAGCTAAGACTCTTATTTATATCATATTGATCTTTTCTGCCTTATTACTAGTGTCTGTAATTGCTAACTGTTAACAATAGCTATAGCTATTACTGTTGTGACATTCTCATTATGGCATGGCATGAATAAAGAATTTATTATTATTATTATTATTATTTATAATTAACTAGGTAGGTCTCAATGGTATCCACCATTAGAATTATTTGATGATCATACGCATTAATCTTGCTCCTTAAGAAAGGGTTACTTACACTCTATTTTGATTATGTAAGTTATTATTTAATAGGTACATTAGTGTGGTGAAAGGAAAGCATATCAACTGTGGTGTGTTGCAGATGAAATTAAACTGTAATTAACGCCATGTACCTACTGACACTTATTTAGAAATAGCTTTTTAGGCATTCACTTATCCGTTTATTTTATGTAACACAAGACTTTATTTAATTTTATTACGTGTAGGATTGAATTAAAATATGCCTGTAACTGTGTGGTAGTCGTAGGGATGTATGGTAGGATAAGTACGTATGGCTGTCAGCTGACTTGTTGGGTCGAGGTCGACGGTCGGAGCGGCTGCGCTACTTGGACGAATTAACCACTGGACACGAAACCCGAGAAGAATGTATGAAATTACGATCAACCAATTCTTGCGGGGGTGAGGGGCGATTACCAATGTCAAATAATGACAGTAGTGCTTGAAGTAATCGATAATTTTTTTATCGATAAGTAAGGAGTGAATGAATGAACCTATTGAGTTTAATAAACCATGTATGTTTTAAAGAAATTATTAAGTTAATTGTTTATTTCGTGAAAAAATAAAAAGCACGATAAGTAAGGAGTGAATGAATGAACCTATTGAGTTTAATAAATCATGTGTGTTTTAAAGAAATTAGTAAGTTAATTGTTTATTTTGTGGAAAAATAAAAAGCGCTTAATAATAATTAAAACTTCATTAAAAAAATCCCTCAAATTCATAAAAACTATAAAATATGGTTTCCAAAGCGTGTGTTTGGGTTTTTTTCGTGAAAAATGGGTAGATACATGCAACTTGATACTAAATGGAAGCGCGCCTCTCCCGGAATCCTCAATCACTGAGGAACTGGCTATCTTACCTCTAACTGCCGGAACGGACTTAGATAAGATGGTAGTCGCTAGCCAGATGGATTTACAAATTACTTACTAACACTTTTTAAGTGAGTAAAAAACATTAATATTTGGTTTATATAATAATATAATTCATTATTTACATTAACTTCTTCTTCAATCACTCGAGCTTTTTTATATAAAACAAAATATGGGTAATTAGTTCATTACAGAACCTTTGTATAGGACATACACAATAGCAACCCCTCCATAAGTGTTTAATTTTATAATCGATTGCAACTCCTTTCAAAGGTCAAATAGTTGTGGCGCGATGCTCGTATAATATGTACCTTTTAAATGAAAAATTTATAGGGATTGTGATAGATTTAAAATTAGACAATTTGTGCTTCTCGAGCTGTGATATCTCGTATTCGACATTTTTTTTGGAGCCGAAAATCTAAGTATACCAAAACTTAATGAAAATAACCATCGACATTATAGGATTGTCAAAGATCGTTGAGACTAAAACATTTTAATTTCAACTCTAGTATCCATTTACATTTAAGAAATATGCATATTTGTAAGAAAAAATATAAACTTGTTTTCACTTTATTAAAGATCTCAAAACTTACGCCACCGTATAAAATTAGAAAAACCTAAACCCAAATTAGAAATAGTAGACTAGCATTTGGATAGCGTATGGTCCAGCATACGCTATGACAGTTTTAAACAACAAACTCCCAGAAGTTATCAACAATACATCGCATATAAATTACCTATATTTAAGAAAAATCCAAGGCAGTTTCTTTCTAGCAACTACTAGCTGAAATTTCAAGAATATTTCAACCAATAGTTTATTGTAGTTTTAAGATTATTTTACTTGAATATAATAAAATGATACTTAAATTAAAATAATTAAAGATGAAAAAATAGTATAATATAGCTTACGTACATACATTATATAATATAAATATAATTAATTTTATTCTTGCTGTGACCTAACAAGGTCTATGTTAGAAACAAATAATAAATGTAACCACCAGTTATGATAAATTTTAACAAGAAGAATATTGGAACAAATGAACTCGGCCACAAGTGAATTTTTAGATAGGACTTGAACCCACGACCTTTGGGAATCCGGCCCACTGCTCTTACCAATGAGCTACCGAGACTTGCTGTCACTTTTCACTGTCAAAATTCTCTGATACTTTTATACTTTTAATATGCTGTAAGAATATCCTTCCTTGCATTCGAAAGAGAAAAAATACAAATGTTTAACGATCAATTATGATGCAACAGCAAATCATTAAGGATTTTTGAATTTTTGCGTTGTCAATGCTATTTTTATACTTATGATAAATTTTAAATGTTAATGTACAACACACTATGATAATGTACAACATAAGTCTAGTACTAAAAAACAATACCGTGACTGATTGATAGGCAACGCACTGCCCAAACGGCTAAACCAATTAAACTGAAATTTTGCATACAGGTTCCTTTAACGATATTGGCGAGCACTAAGGAAGGATGTTTTGATATTACCACGGGAACGGGAACCATGCGGGTGAAAAAAGCATCTTTTTTTAAGTTTGAAGCTATATTTAAAATATAACGAGCTCAAAGTTCGTAGGGTTGCGTCGTATAATTACAGAGTTCCTATAGTTATCTTCTGGCTCCATCATCAGACCTTAGATGTTATCTAAGACCTGAGTCCTCGTCCATGTTATCTCCCTGCGTACCGGTTCCACCCAATTTCTTCTTGTTAGGGGTTCAACTGTAAATCTGAAATTAATTTGAATAGTTCCCACATTAAAATTGGATTCGTTCGTTCATTTACATACATCGATATGTTTATCCTTACTGACTAAACACCACCTTATGGCTGGATTCCCCGGAAAGGGACGGCAGCCTACGTCTGAAGCGACCGTAACCCTGGGGAGGGATACGGCGCGAGCGTCACTCACCTAAGTGAAGTGCGCTATTGAGAAGTACAAATACGTCCGACACCCAGACGGGGCACCGGCCGGAATCTAAATGAAAATATGTTTATCGATATGTTCAAGCCCTATACGACATAAAAATGACAATTGATTGAATGAGTGATACATATAACCCAACCAAATTACTTATGCATTAGCTTTGAAGAATTTACACGTACAATGATTACTTTTTGAAATGACGTATTACATTTTGTTTACATACCAAATTTTATTTATTTTACGAAAAATTGCTACTCTAATAGATTGTAATTATACTTACGCGTGAAAAGAAAAATGTTTTGATTGTCCGGTATGATTTTTACAAATTAAATCAGCGTATTTACCCATTTTTGAGATAATGTTCCACTTCGAGATCTCGCGTCATACTGACAACGCCATATTGCTTACTGTGTCTAAAAGGCAGGGTAAGTGACAGAGGGGTAAAGGCGAACGCAGTCCTCGTTACGCGTCCAGTGGTTAATTCGTCCAAGCTGCGCTACCATCCCGTGCTAGCGTAATAATATGAACTGTTTCGATATTTTATTGAAATATTTTTTTATTATTATTTAAGGTTTAACCTTGGTAATTGATTAAGTACACTTGAAAAAAGAAATAGTAAACTACGAACTCATTGAATTATTTTAAGAAAAAAAAAACATGTTTTTATATTTTTCTTAGGTTGTAAACACTTGACCTGACCACCTCCTAAAATATTATTCTTAAGATACATTTCACCTTATATACCATATCACTTCACATCACAACTCGTAAAGAGTGAAACGTGGGGACCAAAATTAAAAAGCAAAGTCTTTGTGGGGAAACAACGCAGGGGATCACAAGTCTGGATTGATTTCAGATTTCCGACCACGTGTTTTTTGCAATGGAGTTTGATCACATTGACATTACTGTCGTCTTCGTCGTCTCAGCCACAGACACCCACTACTGCTGGGTATAGGCCTCCCCCAAGGATCTCCACGACGATCGGTCGTGCGCTGCCTGCATCCAGCGACTTCCCGCGATCTTCAATAGACATTACTGTAATATAAAGTTATTAATACTTATTGAGTGTATTTTTCACTGATAGAGGAAAGCGCACATTGTGTCCATTTCCTTGCTTGATGGTGCAGACTGATAGATAACAGACCAGAATGTTTTATTTTATTTATTTATTTTACATGGAAAACTAACAGTATTTAAAAATAGGTAATTATAGGACTATAGTACAAAACATGCCTTGGACAGTTTTCACTTATAGTTGTCCAAAATAAAAATAAAAATGAAGGTTGTTAAAAATTAAGACAATAAATTATTGGTGATCTAAAATCTCATATTTTAGTCTCAAGTAGCCGAGTCATTAATTTTGAGTGTAATTAAAATATAAATAACAAATTAATATTATACCCATATCAAATAATTGATAAGAAAAAGAAAGATTCACATCAAATTAGAATTAATCTTCAAAAAAGTCAAAACAGGGGGCTAATTGTCTAATTTTAAAATGAAAAATCCCTTTCAGGGATTGCGATAGATTTTTCATTTAAAAGATATTTACATACTTCAAGCCGTCACTATTTGACATTTGAAAGGGATTGTGATCGGGACGCGTTTTGAAAGGCATTGAATGGACGAAATTGAACTGTCTAAATTAAAAATGTCTGAGATTGTTGCCCAGGATATTTTCGTTAATATGACCAAAATAACGACGGTTGCTAGGCAACGAACCCAGTATCATAGGCAACAATCTCAGATAGCCCCATATCACAGATAGGTCATAAATTTCGGGCGTAAATCACTATCACAATCACAATACTTTTTAAAGGAATTGAATTGTGATAGATTTTGAAATTAGACAATTAATGGGCAGATTAATTATTAAAATAGCTTTACCGCGCCATGAATGGGTCAACATGTTCAGAATGATTACGATTAAAACTGTTAATTACTCTATTAAAAAAATATTTTGTCTATAATTTGTCGCATTTGGATCAGCATGGAATTTTAGGTAATTTCTCCTGCAATTTGCGCGACCTGGTACTTGCATTTTAACCTTAGACAAAAGCTCAACTCTACGCATCGTCGTTACGAAATATGAGTTCAGTTGTCATTTCGAAATATGTAACTTTAGTCTGTTCACCGAAATGAGCCAGTACCAAGAGAATACGCTTGCTCGTGACTGGCTGACGAAGTGAAGACGCTCGTTTCGGTGAATAGACTTATAGTTTGAATGGGTCGTGTCGCATTCCCAGAGCCGGTGTTCTGCGGCGCGATAGAGAGCGTGGACGGCGCCCGAGTGGGATGCTCGCACGCGGCGGGGCGTGGGCCCGACGGCGCGCTTCTGCCGCTTGAGCGAGCCGGACCGCGCGCGCCGTACGTGCTCGTGTGTCGGACACACGCCGCCATGCTGAGGAAGCACATGGCCTGCCCTGCCTGCGGACTGTTCTGTGCTCAGGTAACTTATGTAGCGGCCTACAGTTTTAGAGCTTTACGGAATGATATAAAACGTAGAAAATCACCAAACCCAATGACTACTTGTTAGTACAACTTGATTTAATGGTATGGCACTAACTAAGTGAATCAAATTACGGACACGAGTACGGGTTATGTTTACGGTATTATTTATTTATTTTTATTTATTTAAATAAAGTTGTGCTCTTCCAACTGACTTATAATAAAACGAGAAGTGTTATAGTATTGCTACCTGATAAAGAAGTCCTCTTCAGTAAACCTTTTTACCAAATCTGTAATTTATCACCTTAAAAATTGTAATGTAAAATATAAATTCATCTCACAGGGTACATTCTACCAATGCTCCGAGGGGCACCTGTTTCACTTGGAGTGTGGGCTACCGTACAACGAAGCGAAGGCACGCGTGGGCTGTCCCCACTGTGGGGTTCGCTCATACCGCTGGCAGCCCCTCAACAGCGCCTGCGCCAGGGTGCGCCTGCAGATGCGCTGCAGCAACAAACGCGTGTACCTGCCCGACCAGCGCGAGCAGTGGTCAGTGCTACCACCGTCCCTCATATAGCGCCGCTAGCAGCCCGTCAACAGCGCCTGCGCCAGGGTGCACCTGCAGATGTGCTGCAGCAACAAGCGCGTGTACCTGCCCGACCAGCGCGAGCAGTGGTCAGTGCTACCACCGTCCCTCATATAGCGCCGCTAGCAGCCCGTCAACAGCGCCTGCGCCAGGGTGCACCTGCAGATGTGCTGCAGCAACAAGCGCGTGTACCTGCCCGACCATCGCGAGCAGTGGTCAGTGCTACCACCGTCCCTCATATAGCGCCGCTAGCAGCCCGTCAACAGCGCCTGCGCCAGGGTGCACTTGCAGATGCGCTGCAGCAACAAGCGCGTGTACCTGCCTGACCAGCGCGAGCAGTGGTCAATGCTACCACCGTCCCTATATAGTGCCGCTGGTAGCCCGTCAACAGCGCCTGCGCCAGGGTGCACCTGCAGATGCGCTGCAGCAACAAGCGCGTGTACCTGCCTGACCAGCGCGAGCAGTGGTCAATGCTACCACCGTCCCTATATAGTGCCGCTGGTAGCCCGTCAACAGCGCCTGCGCCAGGGTGCACCTGCAGATGCGCTGCAGCAACAAGCGCGTGTACCTGCCCGACCAGCGCGAGCAGTGGTCAGTGCTACCACCGTCCCTCATATAGCGCCGCTAGCAGCCCGTCAACAGCGCCTGCGCCAGGGTGCACTTGCAGATGCGCTGCAGCAACAAGCGCGTGTACCTGCCTGACCAGCGCGAGCAGTGGTCAATGCTACCACTGGTAGCCCGTCAACAGCGACTACGCCAGGATGATAGACTCGAAAGATGTATTTTGATCGAAAGCAGTTTTTGGCAAATCCCGTCAGTCACTAGATGTCCAAAAGCGCATCGCAGGCCGGAGACAAAACTATATTCTTTTCACATGGCTTACACTGCACCTACAGCAGCCAAACATAATGAGTCTTCGTTCCTTAAATTGCTTGTGCTCAAATAGAAGACTAATATTAAGTTATATTCGCAGCACTCAAGCATACCTGAGCTTCTCGAAGGCAGACTCTAAAGCTGACATAACCTCGCTCATCCCTGAAGACCTGCTTCCCGAGATGGACATAGACCTGAAGAGTTTGTGCGTAAAGAAGAGCGATGAAGACGAGACAACTGTAGCTGAAGCAGCGCAGGAGCTCTGCGATGCCATACTGGCCATGGAGCCGATAGAAAAACTTATACCGAGAATGAGTAAGGGAATTATAGTTATACACCTTGAATATCTAGGTTGTCGTTAAAAATATGAATAATTTTTACACCTTCTATATCTAGGTTGCCGTTAAAAATATGAATAATTTTTACACCTTCCATATCTAGGTTGCCGTTAAAAATATGAATAATTTTTACACCTTCCATATCCAGGTTGCCGTTAAAAATATGAATAATTTTTACACCTTCCATATCTAGGTTGCCGTTAAAAATATGAATAATTTATACACCTTCCATATCTAGGTTGCCGTTAAAAACATGAATATTTTTTTATACCTTCCTTATCTAGGTTGTCGTTAAAAATATGAATATTTTTTTTTGCGGAAGAGGTTTAATTAGTAAATTTTTTTACCTATTTTTTTTTATCACAAACAATGATAAATTAATTCTTGTCACGGGCTTGAAAAAATTCCTCTCGTACTCTCGCCAATAATCATCATCATTATTAAGAGGTGTCAACTCCCAGATTATTAAGTAACTATATTTTCTCAAACATGCTTTATCTCGAAGAAGATTGTCGAAATAATGCTGAAATTTGCATTATTTTGCAAATCATTAGCGGTTAAATGTAATTAAAATAAAAAGTTTTATGTTTAAGTACCTAATTAGTTTTAATATCCGCGCATTATTTGAAAAAAATACTATACAGGCCTTGGCCACAACTAGGCATTGATGGACTTAAAATGTGTGTACACGTTCGTCCATCAATGCCTTCTCTGCTGACCGCTGCAGTAATGTACTATAGTGGTGTTCCTCATGGCAGCGTCGCTGGCCGTCATAAACGAGCCGCTGCCATCAGTGAGTGGTGGAACAAGCGCTCACGCAGCTGCTCGGCGCGGGCACATGGCGGCGCTACACGCGATACGGAGCGCGGGCGCTGACGTAGACGCGCTGGACAACGGGCTGCGCACGCCGCTCATGGTCGCCGTGCAAGGTCAGTGCCGTCTGTGGTGACGTGGGGTAGGTGTGGGTGATGTAGACGCGCTGGACAACGGGCTGCGCACGCCGCTCATGTTCGCCGTGCAAGGTCAGTGCCGTCTGTGGTGACGTGGGGTAGGTGTGGGTGATGTAGACGCGCTGGACAACGGGCTGCGCACGCCGCTCATGGTCGCCGTGCAAGGTCAGTGCCGTCTGTGGTGACGTGGGGTAGGTGTGGGTGATGTAGACGCGCTGGACAACGGGCTGCGCACGCCGCTCATGGTCGCCGTGCAAGGTCAGTGCCGTCTGTGGTGACGTGGGGTAGGTGTGGGTGATGTAGACGCGCTGGACAACGGGCTGCGCACGCCGCTCATGGTCGCCGTGCAAGGTCAGTGCCGTCTGTGGTGACGTGGGGTAGGTGTGGGTGATGTAGACGCGCTGGACAACGGGCTGCGCACGCCGCTCATGGTCGCCGTGCAAGGTCAGTGCCGTCTGTGGGACGTGTGGTAGGTGTGGGTGATGTAGACGCGCTGGACAACGGGCTGCGCACGCCGCTCATGGTCGCCGTGCAAGGTCAGTGCCGTCTGTGGTGACGTGGGGTAGGTGTGGGTGATGTAGACGCGCTGGACAACGGGCTGCGCACGCCGCTCATGGTCGCCGTGCAAGGTCAGTGCCGTCTGTGGGACGTGTGGTAGGTGTGGGTGATGTAGACGCGCTGGACAACGGGCTGCGCACGCCGCTCATGGTCGCCGTGCAAGGTCAGTGCCGTCTGTGGGACGTGTGGTAGGTGTGGGTGATGTAGACGCGCTGGACAACGGGCTGCGCACGCCGCTCATGGTCGCCGTGCAAGGTCAGTGTCCTACCACGAAATTGTATCATGATACAGATAATACCTAGTAATTAAGATAGATATGTTAGTTAAACTAGTTGTTTAAAAATTAATTTAAAATGATTCTGAGGGTAGTTTCTTTTCTTCAGAATTAATCCAAATATCATACTTAACTTTGATATTTGATCCGGCTCGAAAGACCATAATAGTTTTATATATCCTGGATTTGTTGATTTCTTGTTTCTGAAATTAATTTTATATAAGAAAGAACCGTAAGACAATTTGTGTATATAAATAATGACATAGATGGAAGTCAAAACATTTGTGACCACATTGTCAATGATTGATTCTGTCTTTTAGCTCTATTGGACAAACCAGACGGTACACCTAATAATAAAATTAAGAAGACTGAAAAAGAGCCAAAGGATGAGCCAGATGAGATCAAAGAGGATGTCGAAATTGAAGGAGAAGTAAATGTCAAGGAAGAGGTAGAAGAAGATAAGGACAGCATCAGCGAAAAGAAGGAAAGTGAAGTTGTCAAAGGTAGTGACGAAGATCTCATGAAAGTTATTCGGTACCTGGTCGCCGCGGGCTGTGACGTTAATGTACAGGTTAGTTATCATAATCCTAACTGGGGTCTACGATCAACTGTGTTGGTAGTAAGAGTGAGACGCCGCTATACGCGCCGTATGACCGCCTCTGTGGTCTAGTGGTACAACCACCGGTATCAGACCTATGGGTTCCGGGTTCGATTCCCAGCGGGGGTACATATTGTATTCGGTTTGGTTGGTGGTAGGACTTATTGTAAGCCCGCCTGGCTAGCTACCACCATCTTATCTAAGCCTGACGCCATAACAACAATGTTTTCAGCATTGTTGTGTTCCGGCAGTTCGAGATAAGATAGCCAGTTTCTCAGTGGTTGAGGATTCCAGGAGAGGCTCGCTCTCATCTTCAGCCTTATCAATACTTAACATCATGTATGATGAAGGCTAAGAGTCACCCCGTCATTCATAAAAAAAAAAATGACAGCATCCCGCTCTCTCTACCTGAAAATTACCTAAAATGAATCGCATTACAGTTGATGGTAAGGCCCCTGATATTGTAGGTAAAAGACAGGATTCGGCCATAATGCTCTTTATTTTTTCATCTCTTTCTTACAGACTAAAATACTACTTAACTATATCGCTTAAACACGACTGCCATTCCTGTCTTTTCTCTCTTTTATACTCATTACTTTCACTGATTCATCACTCGCACTTCGTTCCTTTTTACATATTTTAACCTTACAATATTATAAATACTTTAGTGTGTTTTTTTATGAGCGACGGGGTGACTTTTCTTCATCACACCTGATGTTAAGTATTGAAAAGGCTGAAAATGGAAGCGAGCCTCTCCCGGAATCCTCAGCCACTGAGGAACTGGCTATCTTATCTCGAACTGCCGGAACACAATAATGCTGAAAGAGATAGCGATACTAGATAACGGATAAACATATATAGGATCAGGGGTGTCAGGGCCTTGCTCAGACATCGTCGGGGCGTGTACGAACGGAAATAAAGAAGAACAAATAGTTTATACGTGGTATATTAACAAGACAATGACAATTAATTATGAACACTCAATATGAAAAGGGATCGCGGTACAGTTCCTTGGAGAGGACTTATCGTGGTGCTAGCCGGAGCCAAAGTGTGTTCCCGCCATGCCACCGCGCCACTCCTAGACTCTGTACAGCGCCGCCAGGTGGCGCTTGCGTTCCGGTGCAACTTCAGTTGGGTCATTAGTACGGACTCATGACGTAAGTCGTAAAACATCCGTACTCATGACCTGATGCGACACATACTTATATGCTTTTTTTGTAAATACATACATAATATACATACATATTAAACACCCAGACCAAGACAAATAGACATGTTCATGCACACAAATATTTGTCTTGTCCGGGGATCGAACGCGGGGCCTCTGGCGTAGAAGGCTTAGTACCCCTGCGCCAAACAGGTAAGGGAATAAAGAACATGAAATAAAGGTTTTACGTTCAAAGCCTGACAAACGTGCATCTTTCGTGAACTATACGAAATACTGAGCGTGCATTTATTATCTGAACGAACTCTTCAAGATTCTCCGTCCGACGGACTAGTTTGGCACAGCTATCGCGCGGAGTTCACAGGGCGAGAGGGGTGCTAGCAGACCGACCTGCCATATACTCACTTGGGACAATTACAATGGCCTGTCGAATACAAGAAAGTCTTGTCAAAAGTTTCAAGGGCGTTGTCCCACTGTAGTTCCTTAGTTGCACTGGACCCCACTCTCATTCCCCCAAATAAGTCCTGTTTTAGCGTATTTGATTAAATATAAATAAAGCTTTCATTGCTCAAAAAAAATGCGTAAGGGCAATATGTGGTACTGCGCCAGATGAACCGTGCAGACCACTGTTTCATTATTTAAAAATTCTACCATTACCTTGCATCTACATTTTTGAAATCGCTAAATTTGTTAAACTGAATATGCACTGTTTTAACCAAGCTAAGGACATATATCCAAGAAATACACGAAATGTCTCTGTAGTTATTCCAAAAAGCAAGAGATTTCAAAAAGAATGCTATTGTATGTGTATGCAAATTTATAATAAGATACCAGACAATATTAAACAATTGCCTTTTAATAAGTTTAAGACTGCTATGTAGAGATGGCTATCCTATAAAATGTTTTACAGCGCTAATGAATATTTATCTAGTTAAAGCATAATGCAATTGTTTTGACATTGATAATTATTTGACCGCTGAATGTTCGTGTTGTGATAGATTATTATTATGATTCTTATTGACATTTAATTTAATCTTATTTGTGTTTTATTCAATTGTTTTGACATTGATAATTATTTGATCGCTGAATTGTAAATTGTAAAACAGTATTTGACATGTGCAATGTAAATTTTAAAAGAAAAAACTAACTAGTACTTTTTTTATTGATTTTCGTTGATTTTGATTAAAAATAATATTTGCATGCTATTGTTAATGGTTGAATAGGCAGTACTTTTAATATTATAAAACCTCTAGTGTACCCTAATCAAATGCAAATAAATGATATTCTATTCTATTCATTCATTCATTCATTCTACCTGTTTCTTGTGGGGACCCTATAAAATGGCTAATGACGAACCGACTTTAGGGTCCAGAAGGTATGACGGCGCTACACATGGGCGCTCAGCACGGCAGCGAAGAAGTTTGTGAGGTGCTTCTACGCGCGGGCGGTGCTGATGTCGATCCGCGCGACCACGGCGGCTGGAGCCCGCTGGTGTGGGCCGCCGAGCACCGCCACGTAGCCTGTGTCAGGTACCTTATTATGACTCCGTTTTTCTCTTTCAGGGTAGGATGTGAATCTAATGCTGGGTACCCATAACAATTCGCTGGCAGTCAACGAGACACTTTTAATAATATCTGCTTGACGATACGAGGGATAAGTGCATCTTAGTTTTGGCGCGCAAAGTTAACAACTTTAATGAATCCCTAGCGCACAGTTTATTTACACGAGTTTAGATTTAATATTACGTGCATTTTGAGGTTTTATGGTTTTCTCGACGTTTTGGCACCTTTTCACTGCCTGGGTATCCACTTAGGTTCGTGCTCCAATTTTCTGCAACCGCTCCACATAGTGGGTACGTTCGCGCTCCTAAAGCCTGCAAGAGTGTGCGCTCAGCGCTCCTATCGGTGGTGGTTATTGTATGAACACAAAGGGGAGCTGTCTTTTTTTTTTAGTGAGGGGAATGCATTTACGCATACCAAACTGTTATGCTGGGCTCACCTAGAATACCGGACTCGCGAGTCCAGCAACCTGTTTGGCGCAGGGGTACTAACCCCACCTTCTGCGCCAGAGGTCCCGGGTTCGATCCCCGGACAAGACAAACATGAACATGTCTATTTGTCTTGGTCTGGATGTTTAATATGTATATTATGTATGTATTTACAAAAAAAAAAAAAGTATATAAGTATGTTTATCCGCTATCTAGTATCCATAACACAAGTTCTTCATGATACTTAACGTGGGCTAGATAATTGGTGTGATTGTATGAAAATATTTATTTATTATTTATTATTATCCATACACCCCGTCGAGTCTAGTAGGCTCGGCGGGGGTTCGGGGTAGGATCGAACCAGCTTCCATCCCCCGCCGACCTCGGCGGGGGGACGAGAGAAGGGAGAGACCACCGCCTCCCGGTCCCCCACTCACCCTCGAAAGGCTGAATGGGGGGCGAGAGGGGGGGTACTACCAGCTAAACCCTCACTACTTGCCATCTCGCCGCCATACGTCCTGGGGGACACCCCTATGACTGGCGGCCCACCCGACTACCCAGGCCTCCTCGCAGCTGAGGGATGGCCGAGCAGGTGGGTGATCCCTACCGTCTGGAGGGATAGCCACACTTGCTCGGCCATACCTCCAGACGGTAGGGATCACCCACCTCCTTCCATCTTAGCCCACTAGAGCGCAATGAGCGCTGCCGGAGTCGGTCCGCAAAATGTCGGTACCAAACAATAGATGAACTATAATTCATTTAGCTCCTGTTATTGCTAGCAAAATTTCAAAAAAGTGCTTTCGAAATTTAAAATCATCAGCGAACGATTAGCCAGCGTTTCACATACGTAATAATAATAATAACCCCGCCGGCTTAATGAGTTGTATGTCTTTTACGCAGGCTGCTGCTGTCGCACGGTGCGGAGGCGGCGACGCGCGACGCGGAAGGAAACGGTGCCGTGCACTGGTGCTCGCTGTCCGGCGCCGTCGACGCGCTACGACTGTTGCTGGACGCCGCGCCGCAAGCCGCGCACCACGCCAACGCGCACCACGACACGCCGCTGTAACTATACTACACACCACACACTAGCGACGCCCGACGCGGAGGTAACGGTGCCGTGCACTGGTGCTCGCTGTCCGGCGCCGTCGACGCGCTACGACTGTTGCTGGACGCCGCGCCGCAAGCCGCGCACCACGCCAACGCGCACCACGACACGCCGCTGTAACTATACTACACACCACACACTAGCGACGCCCGACGCGGAGGTAACGGTGCCGTGCACTGGTGCTCGCTGTCCGGCGCCGTCGACGCGCTACGACTGTTGCTGGACGCCGCGCCGCAAGCCGCGCACCACGCCAACGCGCACCACGACACGCCGCTGTAACTATACTACACACCACACACTAGCGACGCCCGACGCGGAGGTAACGGTGCCGTGCACTGGTGCTCGCTGTCCGGCGCCGTCGACGCGCTACGACTGTTGCTGGACGCCGCGCCGCAAGCCGCGCACCACGCCAACGCGCACCACGACACGCCGCTGTAACTATACTACACACCACACACTAGCGACGCCGGAGGCGGAGGTAACGGTGCCGTGCACTGGTGCTCGCTGTCCGGCGCCGTCGACGCGCTACGACTGTTGCTGGACGCCGCGCCGCAAGCCGCGCACCACGCCAACGCGCACCACGACACGCCGCTGTAACTATACTACACACCACACACTAGCGACGCCCGACGCGGAGGTAACGGTGCCGTGCACTGGTGCTCGCTGTCCGGCGCCGTCGACGCGCTACGACTGTTGCTGGACGCCGCGCCGCAAGCCGCGCACCACGCCAACGCGCACCACGACACGCCGCTGTAACTATACTACACACCACACACTAGCGACGCCCGACGCGGAGGTAACGGTGCCGTGCACTGGTGCTCGCTGTCCGGCGCCGTCGACGCGCTACGACTGTTGCTGGACGCCGCGCCGCAAGCCGCGCACCACGCCAACGCGCACCACGACACGCCGCTGTAACTATACTACACACCACACACTAGCGACGCCCGACGCGGAGGTAACGGTGCCGTGCACTGGTGCTCGCTGTCCGGCGCCGTCGACGCGCTACGACTGTTGCTGGACGCCGCGCCGCAAGCCGCGCACCACGCCAACGCGCACCACGACACGCCGCTGTAACTATACTACACACCACACACTAGCGACGCCCGACGCGGAGGTAACGGTGCCGTGCACTGGTGCTCGCTGTCCGGCGCCGTCGACGCGCTACGACTGTTGCTGGACGCCGCGCCGCAAGCCGCGCACCACGCCAACGCGCACCACGACACGCCGCTGTAACTATACTACACACCACACACTAGCGACGCCCGACGCGGAGGTAACGGTGCCGTGCACTGGTGCTCGCTGTCCGGCGCCGTCGACGCGCTACGACTGTTGCTGGACGCCGCGCCGCAAGCCGCGCACCACGCCAACGCGCACCACGACACGCCGCTGTAACTATACTACACACCACACACTAGCGACGCCCGACGCGGAGGTAACGGTGCCGTGCACTGGTGCTCGCTGTCCGGCGCCGTCGACGCGCTACGACTGTTGCTGGACGCCGCGCCGCAAGCCGCGCACCACGCCAACGCGCACCACGACACGCCGCTGTAACTATACTACACACCACACACTAGCGACGCCGGACGCGGAGGTAACGGTGCCGTGCACTGGTGCTCGCTGTCCGGCGCCGTCGACGCGCTACGACTGTTGCTGGACGCCGCGCCGCAAGCCGCGCACCACGCCAACGCGCACCACGACACGCCGCTGTAACTATACTACACACCACACACTAGCGACGCCCGACGCGGAGGTAACGGTGCCGTGCACTGGTGCTCGCTGTCCGGCGCCGTCGACGCGCTACGACTGTTGCTGGACGCCGCGCCGCAAGCCGCGCACCACGCCAACGCGCACCACGACACGCCGCTGTAACTATACTACACACCACACACTAGCGACGCCCGACGCGGAGGTAACGGTGCCGTGCACTGGTGCTCGCTGTCCGGCGCCGTCGACGCGCTACGACTGTTGCTGGACGCCGCGCCGCAAGCCGCGCACCACGCCAACGCGCACCACGACACGCCGCTGTAACTATACTACACACCACACACTAGCGACGCCCGACGCGGAGGTAACGGTGCCGTGCACTGGTGCTCGCTGTCCGGCGCCGTCGACGCGCTACGACTGTTGCTGGACGCCGCGCCGCAAGCCGCGCACCACGCCAACGCGCACCACGACACGCCGCTGTAACTATACTACACACCACACACTAGCGACGCCCGACGCGGAGGTAACGGTGCCGTGCACTGGTGCTCGCTGTCCGGCGCCGTCGACGCGCTACGACTGTTGCTGGACGCCGCGCCGCAAGCCGCGCACCACGCCAACGCGCACCACGACACGCCGCTGTAACTATACTACACACCACACACTAGCGACGCCCGACGCGGAGGTAACGGTGCCGTGCACTGGTGCTCGCTGTCCGGCGCCGTCGACGCGCTACGACTGTTGCTGGACGCCGCGCCGCAAGCCGCGCACCACGCCAACGCGCACCACGACACGCCGCTGTAACTATACTACACACCACACACTAGCGACGCCCGACGCGGAGGTAACGGTGCCGTGCACTGGTGCTCGCTGTCCGGCGCCGTCGACGCGCTACGACTGTTGCTGGACGCCGCGCCGCAAGCCGCGCACCACGCCAACGCGCACCACGACACGCCGCTGTAACTATACTACACACCACACACTAGCGACGCCCGACGCGGAGGTAACGGGGCCGTGCACTGGTGCTCGCTGTCCGGCGCCGTCGACGCGCTACGACTGTTGCTGGACGCCGCGCCGCAAGCCGCGCACCACGCCAACGCGCACCACGACACGCCGCTGTAACTATACTACACACCACACACTAGCGACGCCCGACGCGGAGGTAACGGTGCCGTGCACTGGTGCTCGCTGTCCGGCGCCGTCGACGCGCTACGACTGTTGCTGGACGCCGCGCCGCAAGCCGCGCACCACGCCAACGCGCACCACGACACGCCGCTGTAACTATACTACACACCACACACTAGCGACGCCGGACGCGGAGGTAACGGTGCCGTGCACTGGTGCTCGCTGTCCGGCGCCGTCGACGCGCTACGACTGTTGCTGGACGCCGCGCCGCAAGCCGCGCACCACGCCAACGCGCACCACGACACGCCGCTGTAACTATACTACACACCACACACTAGCGACGCCCGACGCGGAGGTAACGGTGCCGTGCACTGGTGCTCGCTGTCCGGCGCCGTCGACGCGCTACGACTGTTGCTGGACGCCGCGCCGCAAGCCGCGCACCACGCCAACGCGCACCACGACACGCCGCTGTAACTATACTACACACCACACACTAGCGACGCCCGACGCGGAGGTAACGGTGCCGTGCACTGGTGCTCGCTGTCCGGCGCCGTCGACGCGCTACGACTGTTGCTGGACGCCGCGCCGCAAGCCGCGCACCACGCCAACGCGCACCACGACACGCCGCTGTAACTATACTACACACCACACACTAGCGACGCCCGACGCGGAGGTAACGGTGCCGTGCACTGGTGCTCGCTGTCCGGCGCCGTCGACGCGCTACGACTGTTGCTGGACGCCGCGCCGCAAGCCGCGCACCACGCCAACGCGCACCACGACACGCCGCTGTAACTATACTACACACCACACACTAGCGACGCCCGACGCGGAGGTAACGGTGCCGTGCACTGGTGCTCGCTGTCCGGCGCCGTCGACGCGCTACGACTGTTGCTGGACGCCGCGCCGCAAGCCGCGCACCACGCCAACGCGCACCACGACACGCCGCTGTAACTATACTACACACCACACACTAGCGACGCCCGACGCGGAGGTAACGGTGCCGTGCACTGGTGCTCGCTGTCCGGCGCCGTCGACGCGCTACGACTGTTGCTGGACGCCGCGCCGCAAGCCGCGCACCACGCCAACGCGCACCACGACACGCCGCTGTAACTATACTACACACCACACACTAGCGACGCCCGACGCGGAGGTAACGGTGCCGTGCACTGGTGCTCGCTGTCCGGCGCCGTCGACGCGCTACGACTGTTGCTGGACGCCGCGCCGCAAGCCGCGCACCACGCCAACGCGCACCACGACACGCCGCTGTAACTATACTACACACCACACACTAGCGACGCCCGACGCGGAGGTAACGGTGCCGTGCACTGGTGCTCGCTGTCCGGCGCCGTCGACGCGCTACGACTGTTGCTGGACGCCGCGCCGCAAGCCGCGCACCACGCCAACGCGCACCACGACACGCCGCTGTAACTATACTACACACCACACACTAGCGACGCCCGACGCGGAGGTAACGGTGCCGTGCACTGGTGCTCGCTGTCCGGCGCCGTCGACGCGCTACGACTGTTGCTGGACGCCGCGCCGCAAGCCGCGCACCACGCCAACGCGCACCACAACACGCCGCTGTAACTATACTACACACCACACACTAGCGACGCCCGACGCGGAGGTAACGGTGCCAACGGTGCCGTGCACTGGTGCTCGCTGTCCGGCGCCGATACCACCTGGCCGTGGCATTGGCTGCAAGCGATGCGGAGAGCCACGCGGCGCGGGTGAGCGGGATGTCGGTGACCTGTCGCCAGTGGCGGCAGCGGCACCCGCTCGGTCCGTCACTGCTTTGCCGCCGTTCGCGCCGCTCTGGCGTGGCGTCGCACCTATTCACTTGTACTTTTGTTGCCACAGCGCCTCACGCCGCGCGTCTCTAGTGGGGATTAACAGCACTTAAAAATTTATATGCCATCATGTTGCACATGAAAAATAAAAAATACGGTGTTTTATTTTTCCATATCTGGTATATGTCTAGAGATATTACATTTTTTTACTTCGGGTCGGTGTTTTATTTTGTGACGTCACTTATAACTAGCGTTGAAAATTGCGAATGATACTTTTCGTTTGTTTCGAAACTTTGTATTTTTTCTGTAATACATGTAATTTTCGCATGTTTGATGTTCTTCTGAAAAATGTTTTATACTGTGTATTTTTAATATTTAACAATTACATGGAAAAAAAAACCTTGCTTATTTAATTCAATATAAATTATCATTGATATTTATTTACGCGGCTGTGCTTCCGGTTGTTTATTTTTATAAGAATAATATTTTTTACGTGCTATTATAACACTATAAACTGCATACCAGAGTAGCCCGTGGCGCAGTAGTTTAGGCGCTTGGCCTGCGATTGTTGAGGTTAAACAACTTTCGCAATTGTCGGTCACGGGATGGGTGACCAAAAAATTACTACCTCAAGCTCCTCCGTGCTTCGGAAGGCTCGTTAAGCCGTTGGTCTCTGCTGCATTTGCAATATTTAAATCCACCAATTCTCCTAATCGATCCGTATGGAAGGCGAGTGCTCCAGCAGTGGGGACATTAAAAAAGGCTGATGACGAAAGTACATACCGTCCACTCCGAAGCTCTTTGAAAATCTCTTGGCCTCACCGAAAATTACATTTCACAATTAGAACGTATAATATCCAGCCAGCCCAGGGCCCTTATTCACTATGACCACCTAGCGATTCCTTGCTCAAACCACGCTGATGTCGTACTTGATTTTGACACTTTCAAAAGACGTTTTCATGCAAAGAGCGCGCGAATCTTTTGTTTTTTTAAGTTTGAACACTTGTAATATAACAAATAAGTTAAGTTAGTTTTTATACGTATAAGATGTACTGTAAAGTTTCAAGTGATTCAATGACTTATACTTACGATTACCTTACCGATTGTCTTACGATGAGACTGAGGAGCTGTTAGAAATATGTAAATAGTAATTAGTATTAGTTAAACTATTCAACAAAAATGATTTTCTTATTCATTGCATATTATGTTTACCTATCTAGATAAATTGCTTAGTTAGTGTATTGTTAACTTACTTACGTGTTATATAAGTATGTAAGGTCTGACTCACCTGAAGTACAGGTTAAAAACCTAGTTCAGGAAGTTTAATTTTAAATTTGTCTTTAATTGTAAAATATTTGTATTTGTACATGTACTGCAAATCTTATGAAATAAATAATTTATTTATTATTATTATTATTAATGAACCTGTTGTTAATCCCATTGGTCTGCAAAAACCACTCCGCTGTTCGCGCGGCGACTCGTAGCATGCATCAATACTCTCCGTACATTTGTTTTTACCGCTCACTGCTCCGCACTTAGATTCCGCTTATAGCGGCAATGTCCTAGCCGGAAAATGTAACAGCATTTTAATTCTTTTTCAGACATGTCGCAGCCCGTCAAGGACATTACGCGTGCGTCATCATATTATTAGCACGTGGCGCAAGGGTAATTATTTACTTTTTTTTTTGGAACGAAGTTCCTTATCGCGCGTTGCGGAAAAAATTAATACCAAAAGTTGTAACGACACTTTGCTTTCACTAATTTATTCTTGTGCTGTTTGCGATAGACTTTGGTGGAAAAACGATAAAAAAATCTCATTAATTAATTAGTATTTATTATTGTTATTATAAAAAACTCATAGTAATTATTATTATTTATTAATTATTTTCTTTATACCTCGAATAGGACTTGAAATTAATATGTTTATAATAAGGAACTTCGTTCCTGTCCCACGACACCACTTGGTTTCTTTAAATTTGTTATCAATTTTGATGTATTTCACATTGTCACAAAATAAAACCTAGTCGGACTCTAGTTTTTTATTTTAGTTTATTTTATTTTACGTGGAAAACTAACAGGATAAAAAAATACAACGGTAAAAATAGGACTATAGTACAAAACATGCCTTAGGCAGTTTCACTTATAGATGTTGATCCAAAATCTATTTGGATTTTGGATGAAAGTTATTAAAAATTAAGACAATTAATTAAGGGTGTTCTAAGTGCCATATTTTAGTCTCAAATGACTGGGTGAACAATTTTGAGTTAATTTAAAAGATAAATAACTAGTTAATATTATACCCATATCAAAAAATTTTATAAGAAAACGAAAGACTCACCGCAAATTAGAGAAGTCTTCAAAAAAGTCAAAACAGATTTGATTTGAGATAAATGCGCCATGAATATGTCAATATGCTCAGAATGATTACGATTGAAATTATTAATTACTCCATTAAAAAATAAATTTTGTATATAAATAATAATTATTTATTAATGTTTGTCAGACGGATGTAGAAAACTCTGCGGGCGAGTTGCCTTCGGACGTTTGCACGGGCGCGTGCCAGTCCGCCATCGCGCTCAACGCGCACATGGCGCAGCTCGCCGGCCGCCCGCAGCGCTGCAAGCTGCTGTGCAGGTGAGGAACTAAACGGAAAGGAAACAGTACCCTTAGTACGAGTTTGGCACACTATAATCGTTTTTGAAAACTATCGCTTTGTCTCTTTTATATCCATAGACTGTTTTGCCGACATGAGTGGAGCATCCGATTGTCGAAAACGTTGACAGTAATAATAATAAAAAAAAAAAGACGTGTGGCACTCGGGGACTGCCGCGGTAAAGCTATTGCATAGCATTTTGTATCAACTTATGCAATTATAATTTTATTTATTTATTTTATTCATGCAGTATTTCTTTTTCTTTGATATTAATTCAAGTTACACTTTTTGAGCGTG
The DNA here is from genome assembly GCA_910589605.1 of Chrysoteuchia culmella. Classification (NCBI taxonomy): domain Eukaryota; kingdom Metazoa; phylum Arthropoda; class Insecta; order Lepidoptera; family Crambidae; genus Chrysoteuchia; species Chrysoteuchia culmella. The sequence goes on along the minus strand of OU342642.1, from coordinate 24,206,551 downwards.
GTGACCAATAAGAAAACAAATTTTTCTATTATTAAATAAATAAAACACAACGCCGTGTCGAAGACTGCCGAACTGAAACGACGTTAGACGATGCACGGCCTTCAAGCCACACCTCCTTGCCCGTCGGAGTGGGGAGCGTGAGGTTTTTTCGTTACGGAATTTCTGGATTCGGTCCCCGCGCTCAAGGCCCGCGATAGAAGCTATGCAATAGCTTAATAATAAACCCGCAGGGCAGCATGTGGCGAGCTGTTGGTGAGTGGCGACACCACGGGTAAACCGATTGCTCCAGAGGGTCGGACGCGGTCCTCGCCTCTGGCCTGCCAGAATGGATTTTAAGAGGGCCCGGGCTCTCGCCCCTGGCTGGCCTTCATCGGCTGATCAGGGTGGAGTCGCAAGAGCTATACGCTCGCAGGGTGGAAATGAAATATGCATAAGACGCGAGTTGGCACACTGTCCCTTGTACAGTGGGTAGAAAGCGGTGCATACCTCTCTACACCCTTCAGTTGCCTGCGCCGGTGTTTCGCCCCGGCCGGCAGATGTCGGCCATTTGGGGTGCCCATCTAGCGGGCAGCGAGCCACCTTCCGCCGACGGTTCGAGTTGTGAGATGTAGTAAAAGGCGGAAGTCCGTTATCTCACCCCATAGCCCGATATCCCAATCCACTAGCCTGGCACCCAATAGCCCAATCCTTTTATATCTATTTATTCTCACACTCAAAATAGTCTATGTGCCTGCCGGTGTCCGCTTCCGTCTTCCAAGGTGCACCTTGACGTGTAGTGGGGAGAGGATGCCGGCATGTGCATCACACATAGCATATTCTATTAAACCTGTCTCAAAGGGCCTCTACGTGTTAGACCCATGTCCCCACACAAGCCTGGCAAAAGGACCGGTTTTTGCCCGTGATACAATGCCGAGATACATAATAATAATAATAATAATAATAATAAATATTTCTTACACATACACCAATTAACCTAGCCCCAAAGACTTGTATTATGGGAGACTAGGGTAACGGATATAAATACATGTAATTATACATATATAAATATTTATGTATAAAAAATTAAATAAACGTCCATGACGCAGGTACAAATGCTCGTATTCATCAAACAAACATTTGCCCCTACCGGGATTCGAACCCGGGATCTCAGAGTAAGCGACACCTTAAAACCGGTGTACGTACCACTCTACCGCGGAGGCGTCAAAATAAATAATAAATGTCAACTCGTCGTCGTAATAAATGTCAACTCGTACTTATGACTACTGGTCTTGAAATAATTGTCCATCGTCGTAAATATTGTATTTAATTTTTAAGCAACAAACACTCATTCGGCTAATTAATTACATTTTGACTATACTCTAGAAACGGGTAAGATATATTATAGTGACACTACTCTACTACGATGCTAAATATACACATGTTCAAAGCTTATGTAGTGGCGTAGGGTTCAGACAGCTATCTAAAACCTGCTCCAGTGTAGACCTTTACCCGCTAGCTGGCATTGCCCCACCTGATGTTCGCAGAGCTGTGGCGAGTTCGGTTGAGGGTTATAGAAAACAAAATGACCCGAGGCACCCCCCCTGCATAACCACCTTCCAAGTCCCCAGAGACTAAAAAGGCGGCATAGTTTTATAAGACGATTGCCGATCGATAATAATGCTTCTTATGCTCGCATCTCACTCTGGGGGGGGGAAAGATACCGGGCATCGCTCTTGACCTTCTCCACACTCGCAGAGAGCTTGCCACTGGCTCTTATGGCTGAACCCCTAATAGGCCATCACACCCTTTTTTTTAAAACTGGTTTAAATCAATTTATCAATCAATGGTTGTAATGAAACACTAAAATTTTTATTTCAATTTCAAATAACTGAAAATGACTTAAATCTCACCTTTTATTTACGATTTTGAATTTACGTGCGAAAATGCTAGCCGCCTTGCTGTTTCGCTCGTGACGTCACTCCGTTAGTAAACTATATTACGACTCTACGAAAGATCAAGCAAAACAAGAAAAACCAGGTTTGTTTACTAACGGAGTGACGTCACGTCGTAACCCAATATGGTGAATGGCGTTTTAGACATTTGAAGAACAGAATAAAAAAGACGATTATTAAAATAGAATTATAACATTTTTAATGCATTTTAAAGAATAAATATCAAAGTTTTTCGTTTACATTTTACGAAATGTATTATAGACGCATTTTTATATTTTTTCCTGCATAGTGTAAAATACCGTATTGTCTAATTTCAAAATCTATCACAAATCAAATCCCTTTTTGTAACTTTGTGTAACTCATAGTCGCAATCCCTTTCAGAACGAATGATGTTTTAAATGACACTTCTCCATACATTTGAAAGTTATTTTCGCCTGTCACTGTTCAATTTCATTCATTAAATATCCTTTAAAAGGCTTTTCATATCTACTCATTCAATATCTTTCAAATGTCATATAGTGCAACCTGAAGTTTGTATATCTTTCAAATGAATTGCAAAGGATTGCGATATATTTTAAAATTAGACTGTTAGCCCCCTGGTCTCTCAAAATGTAAAGCCATAAATTATCGACACGATCATTATAATAATATGGGGTATCATTTAATCGATCAGCAAAAAAACTAACCTAACCTAACCAATAATTGATTGGTCAGCAAAAAAACCTATTTGGTCAGCAAGTACTAGGTAAGCCAAATAGAGTTGCTGACCAAATAGATAATTTGCTGATCAAAATATTTATTCCTAATAATATGTAGTGGCATGTCGGGCCGGAGAAACTCGACGATAAATTTGCTACAATATAGTTTTTTTTTGCCAAATTAGCTGATCATTTAATATGGAATCATTCGTTCTAGTGACATCTCCAAGGGGCTGGAGGCGTGGCCCGTGCCGGTGGTGAACGAGGTGGACGATGAGGAGGCGCCCACCGACTTCACGTACGTGACGCGTCACGTGCTACCCGAGCCCGTCACCATCGACGACACTCTTGACACCATGAAGGTGGGTCACATACCTTATGGCCATATCTTTGTCCCAACGACATCTCCAGGTGGTGAACGAGGTGGACGATGAGGAGGCGCCCACCGACTTCACGTACGTGACGCACCACACCATCGACGAAACTCTTGACACCATAAAGGTGAGTCCAATACGTTGTGACCGACATCGACATAACCAAGCGTTACAAACACCAAACTATTCAATGTTTATTTGCACACGTAGAGTTACAGACTTTTAATTTTCTATGGGCCTGTTTCACAATCTAAAAGTAAGTTCTGAGTAGCTAACTTGACAGAGAATTAGACAGTTGTAATATGAAAAATACGTCAAATCCTATGGCTATTATTTCTTTCACCCTTTTTTTTTTATCTATATCACAATTATATTGACAAAGGTTTCGAGACTTTCAAATGCACAAAATGTTTGTATTGACATTGTTGTAATTGTAGACTGACATTAGAATTTAATTGTATATTGAAATTAATTTATTTTATTTCTTATTTGACATTTATTATCATACTTTTTTTTTTTTTATTAATTTATTTCTCGATTTTATTTTATGACATTTCGATCAGTTTCTTAATGTTAATCTAATTTAAATCATTGTATTGTATATTTGCATGCTATGTAAAATGGCTAAATAGGTTAAGCTCCATTTTGTTTTCACAATTGTACTAAACAACATTACTGTAACCCTATTTAGAGCAAATAAAAATATTTGTATTTATATTTATTTGTATTTGTATGTCTAGTAATGAAAACTGCTTAAGTTGTAAACCTCAGTATGATAACATTACTTGTGTTCATATCATTGAACTACAGGCTGTTTAAAAACATTTTTTTTTTTTTCGTTTTCATGTCATTATTTTCGTGTAGACTTAGGGCTGGCTCTCTTTCAGCACGGCTACGAATTGTCAAGGTATACCTAAGGACGCCTCGGTATATCTAAGAACACCTTAGACCTTGGTATGCTTGAAGACGCCTTTGCCTTTACGATAATAATCTGTCAGTGCAACTGCACATTGGTAGTAGTGAGCCGGCCCTTTATCCGATGACGTTGTCACGATTAGTAAATAGTTACTGCGTAACAGATAAACCACGCTCTTAAGAAATGTTGGTGCTTACATTTTATAGTTTATTTATTTATTTTTACATGGAATACAAACAGCATATAATACTAAAAAACATTTTATAAAAAAAATCAAACCGACTTCAAAAAGTAAAAAATTAAACTTATGGAGTTGGTGCCGTGCCAGCCAAGGCATTCTACATTGCACTTCTATTAACTATATATTTTTTTGGCCTTAGCTAGCTAGCACCGACTCCAAAAGTTTTATTTTTTACTTTTTTATATAATGTTTTTATTTCAGATTTTTTTTGTTACATCATCTGCCGTTACTTACACTAAAAATCAGCCCATACACAACAATGATGTCATCTAGGTAAACGACTACTTGCCAATACATTGAAATATATAATTGGTATTGAGGATTCCACACTTGACTTGCATATTTCAATTGACTTCTTACTAACGAGCAGTAAAGAATTTTTAAGGATTTTATCATTTTGAAGTGTTTGGTGCTTTTAATAATAAAACCCAACATCTTTATAGCTTTAGATGTGATGGCATCAACGTATAAAAGCTTCGAATCCAGAATTTCACTGAGATCTCTAATAGAATCAGTTCGTATGAGTGATTGCAGGTTTAATTGATAAATCAAAGCAAATTATATTTTTGGATCTACTGAATTAAATACAGTTGCACTTCGGACACATCATTTTGTTTAAACAATCAACGACACGTAAAATTATTCATACGTGACCGTGGGACGCGTATTCAACCAGTACAAATCGAAAGGAACCGGGTGATTGCTGACAAAACTGTATTGAAACGCCGAATGTAGCTGCGCGGAGGGCGACCTTCAATCGTTGCAGCAACCACTTTCTCCACTGTTTGGAAAATGCAGCAGTAGTTTTTCTTACACAGAAATTGATGATCTTTCGGATGAGCTTTGATTTTTTGAGGAGATCGATCATACTAGATACCTAGATACGAGGCGTCGCTTATCATGCTGCTGCCACTGATTAGGCCAATCCGGGGGGCTTGCAGCACTGCATTATCGTATAGTCCTATTACTCCCCTGTTTCGAGGAACAAACAAAACTTGGGAGTTTTATCATACTACAAACCGGATTATTGAATTTTCTATTTTTTTTCTATTTCTATGGCTTCGCCAGGTTTTCTGCATTGCAGCATCGCCATTTCGTGTTCCCCTATTAATGACGTGACTAATTATACGTATATCATCTGGTAGTCTTATCGAACTAGGTTTAGTGTCGTGGGCTCTTAGACTATAACACTTCACGTCACTAAATCTCGCTCGTGACGTCATAGTAGGTACGAAAAATTCGACACGCTAGGTTCTCAATTTCTCATACAGTGTGAAGCGCTCTTTTTGTATAGGTCTGTGACTCAACCCTACATTTGGATATCCGAATGTCCGCTGGCCGGTAGGTAGGTAGTAGACAATGAAAATGAATTTATTTTGTGTTCGTCAGGGTTGCGATTGTGTGGGCGCGTGCGGCGCAAATTGCGCTTGCTGTGCGCTCAGCGTGCGGCGCTGGAGCGCGCGCGGGCGGCTGCTGCCCGCCTTCCCGCACCACGACCCGCCCATGGTGTTCCAGTGCAACCAGACCTGCGGCTGCGACAAGGTACCTTGGTTTGTTCTATCACGTTTCTTTCATCGGTATTCTGTGGCGGCACCTACCAACGCCATACATAATACGACTGTACGAGACACCTAGAGATGCTGTGATAAATAACTAAAAGATGATATTGATTTAAACTTGTTTATTGTTACACGAACAATTGATAACGTAAAATGATACTACTGTGCTAAACGATTGATATATGAGCTCGCGTCCGCTGCGATGTGTGTGGTGACGTGAACTGATGTAAATTATAATTATTTAATACAATAAATAAGTTGATGATTTGGCGAAATGCACGGTTGCACCGTACAACGACACTCGGTGCAAAATACAAGTAACACCGTGCAACATCTAATAGATGGCGCTGTTGTCAAATCTGTATGAAACAACAACTTTAGTATGGAAACCTACATCACGCAAGCGAAGTTTCACCAAGCCACTAACATATATAAAACGTCAGACGAACATCATTCGGAGCGCGGTCCCCGGGTTGACAACACCCAGTCCGCAGGAAGAGCTCACTCTCACTCACTTCATATTTCCATACCTTCCACCTTCATTCCTACGATTCGTTCCTTAGCCGTCATAAACAAGTGATTTGATGTAGGCCTCCCTCAAAATTTATATTTCTCCCTTTTGCGTAGTTAAGAGATCAGTTGCTGCCCGCCATTTTCTTGATATCATCTTTCCATCGCATTTGTGCTTGCTGCCTGCCATCTTGTCGATATCATCTTTCTATCCATCGTATTTGTGGCCTTATTCGTGGTCTTTTTGCCCCATGGTTTTCCATCTAAGAATTGTTCACATCAAGATTCTTGCTTTCGGGCAATGTAGCCAGCCCATTCCCACTTTCATCTCGTCATCGGCCATTTTTAATGTCCTCACTGCTGGGGCACTGGCCTTCCTTATGGATGAAAAAGGAGAGCGGCCCATGACCCACCACGCGGGCCCAATGCGGATTGGTGGGTTTTAACGACTGCAAATGCAGCCGGGACCAAGCGTGCCTTCCGAAGCACGGAGGAGCTCGATAATATTATAGTAAATTTTTGGTCACTCATCCCGTGACCGACCATTGCGAAAGTTGCTTAACCTCAATAATCGCAGGCCGAGCGCGCGAACCACTGCGCCACACAAAGTCAAAGTCAAAGATTTTTTATTCAAATAGACTTATAAATAAGTACTTTCGAATAGTCCAAAATTTTTTTTTCCCTACCAGCCATTCAGGACATCTTTTAACTGATAAGAAGAACGGCCGCAAGAAACTTATCAGCCTTAACAGAAACAACAACATTTACAATGGAACATGTTGTTGCCAAGCACAAATTTACAATTTTGAAATATCTTTAATATAAGAGGAAAATCCACTCCCAACTCACTATTGTGTAACAGCGCAAGTGCGAGAACATGGTGATCGGTCCGATGCTAGCGCGGGGCTCGCTGGGCGTGCGCGCGGAGGTGTTCCGCACGCGGTCGCGCGGGTGGGGGCTGCGCGCGGGCGGGCCCGTCCGGCGCGGCGCGCCCGTGGCCGCGTACTGCGGCGAGCTGCTGCCGCTGCCCAGCGCCGACGCGCGCGCCGACGACCGCTACATGTTCGCGCTCGACCTCAAGCCCGATCTACTCGAGGTGAGCGCCTATAATCTATCTATATATATAATACAAAAAAAAAAAACCTTTTTGAATGTTATTATGTGTTTTTTGCGCATTATGCACACACGGGTTGCTCGTAATAAATAAATAAATATTTGCATACAATCACACCAATTATCTAGCCCACGTTAAGTTTCATGAAGAACTTGTGTTATGGATACTAGATAACGGATAAATATACTTATATACTTTTTTTTTTGTAAATACATACTTAGTATACATATTAAACACCCAGACCAATATATATTATAAAACCAGACCTATAAAATTTATGTACTACTGTAAAATCATAATCTTACATTATACTTTTATCATAGGTATTAAATAATAGCGGCTACTCTCATTATGCATTTGTGTAGTACCTGTAACTGAGATAGCATTTAGCTCTGTAACTTTGTATTTTAGTTATATTATTGTATTTACTTATATATATCTTGTTGGTGCTAAATAAATAAATAAATAAAATACCACCTAAAACGAGCTACAGACCCCCTAGCGTGAACACCGCTATATCATGCGATATGATATAGCGCATCATGCTGGCTTGCTTCCTCCGCTACGATGTGAGCGCTACAGTGACACGTTATCGAGTTATCGAGTCGATAAAAGCCGGTCATGCTAGGCCTGCAGACCTTCAGTTTTAACTGATCGGTTGAACTGTACAGTTAAATCGTTGCGTGTGTAGGCAAAACTGAGAACTGTGCAGTTGAACTGACGATCTAGTTAAATTTCATTAGATAAAACTGTACTTTATTCCAGTAAATTATTATGCGTATATTTGTAATACCCAATGTTTACACCAGATTTTCTTCGTTCTTTGTCTTATTTTTTTTTAAATGTACAATAGTCCAATAATAGCTACAGCGTCATCCGATGAAGCCATGTGATTCTGTGAAAGTTACTTCAAGCGAAAAGAGATTACAACTCAAAAAACTCAACGTGTGTAGACACTAGGGTTGTCAGTTTTAACTGCACAGTCACACCGTTCAGTTAAAACTGAAGGTCTATAGCTCGCTAAGCACCACGATAAGCACCTACAGCGCGCTACAAATTGGAGTTGTAAATCAGTCAGGGTCGCCCCGCGCTTGTGAGTACACGCGTGCTGCTGCCGCTGCCCAGCGCCGACGACCGCTACATGTTCGCGCTCGACCAGTGGGCCTACCGCATAAGTGCCGTCGGCATCGATGTCAACTTCACTTTGACAGCCGACGGCGTTTTCGCACAACGCAACTTCAAAGTTAACGTACTAATAATAAGATTCCTTTTCCATAGTCGTCGGTTAATACTCGACTCTGTGTGCGAACGAGACAGCGCTATAGCATCAGCGCTCGCGTGTGAAGAGTCGCGCCTATATTCAACAAGTCGACGACACTTACACGGTAAAGCCACTGCTCGAGGTGGGCGTGCCCAATACTGTGGCCTCAGCATAAACGGCGTTTATCAACACTCGCAGCTCGATAACGTGTCACTGCCCCGCTCACATCTGAGTGGTGTAAACAAGACGGCATCATGCGACTAATGATAGACAAAATTCATTTTTTAGAGTAATTAATAATTTCAATCGTAATCATTCTGAGCATGTTGACATATTCATGGCGCGGCCCACTTATTTTAATAATAAAATCTGTTTATGATTTTGTAATTTTTGCATTTTTCAATGCTATTTTTATACTTATGGTAAATTTTAAATAGAAAAATATTGGAAAAAATTAACTCTGCCACAAGTGAATTCTCAGACGGGAATCGAACCCGCGACCTTTGGAAATCCGGTCCAATGCTCTCTAGCTCAAGAGATTCACATCAAATTAGAGTTAATGATGATTTTAGTTTTTTTGCATTTTTCAATGCAATTTTATACCTATGATAAATTTTAAATAGAAATATATTGGAAAAAATTAACTCGGCCACAAATGTACGGCCTCAGATGGGACTATGGATATTTTTCTATTTAAAATTTACCATAAGTAATAAAATCTGTTTTGACTTTTTTGAAGACTAACTCTAATTTTATACCTGATAAATTTGAAATAGAAAAATATCCATAGTCCCATCTGAGGCCGTACATTTGTGGCCGAGTTAATTTTTTCCAATATATTTCTATTTAAAATTTATCATAGGTATAAAATTGCATTGAAAAATGCAAAAAATCTAAAATCATCATTAACTCTAATTTGATGTGAATCTTTTGTTTTTTCATAACAATGTTTTGATATGGGTATAATATTAATTTGTTATTTATGCTTACGATAAATTTTAAATAGAAAAATATTGGAAAAAATTAACTCGGCCACAAGTTAGTTAGTTAGTTTGTTATTTATGTTTTAATTAAACTCAAAATTGTTCACCCAGTCACTTGAAACTAAAATATGGTATTTAGAACACCAATAATTGTCTTAATTTTTAATAACCATCAGACGTATTTGGATTTTGGATCAACATCTTTATGTGAAAACTATCTGAGGCATGTTTTGTACTATAGTTCTATCCTATTATTACCGTTGTATTTTTAAATGCTGTTAGTTTTCCATGGAAAATAAAATAAAAAATATCATATCGCGTGATATACCAGTGTTAAGTAACGGGATACGGTGATATGTAACGCTTAGATAGACTGAAAATTAATAAGAGCTCAGTCCACTTATTCCTCTTATATACTTAGTGATCGGATAATCGGATGCATATAAACCTAAAGTTTAGGTGTTGGCTGTTATGGAATGCACTTTAGTATCGAAAACAACCCGGATTTTGATCGGTTTTGAATGGGCCAGCGACTTAGCCAAGTTTTCGAGTGAATTAATATGGAGACGCGACTTGGAAGAAAATTGAGCACTTTGTTTTGTATTTTCGATCTTTTTATTATGTCAATTGAGTCTGAGAGGGGGGTGTATGTGACAAGAAATAAAACTGGAATATTCAATCTTCAGTGTATATACTTGTTCCAAATTACATTGACCAGTTTATCTTCTTATAATAGGCTATTTGACAATGGGAAAAATAAAGTGTCAATTACTGTTATTAGTATAAATTATGAGTTTAAAAATGGTTTTTTATTAACGTAAGTTGAAAATAATTATAAATTTATTTAAAAATCCGTAAATAAAAATGCATTTTTTAAACGTTTTGTCACGTAACACAAAACGCTCCTGATTCGTCGAGTTTATAATGACGTCAACTGCTTGTAAACCTCGTTTGCCTACGTATGTGGATGATATGCAGAATACAGGCAAGTGACATCACCGAACCCATTGCAGCGCCATATTGTCAAAGTAGCATTTTGGCGCGCTATTTAAATATTGAATTTTTAATTTGATATTTTTCAGCAAATACGTACCTGAATTAAAAAAAACAACTTTTACTGGGATCCTTAAACTCCACTACATAATATAAAATGGATTTTCAAAACCTGTCAAATAGCCTATTTTATTTAATTAAAATAGGTATGCGTCCGTGCGTGTGACTTTCGTAGCAGTGATCCCGGCCGGTGATCGCGGCCTGTGAGCCGAGCGCCCGCGCCCGCGTCTCTCTTCAGGGTTCTTTAGGCGCGAACAGGGGGTTTATGGGTAACGTAGGGGGATGAAATAGTAGATTATTTACCAAGGGCTGTATGACACCCATAACAGTCGAGTGTTTTGGCGCCCGAACGAAGTGAGGGCGCCGATAGTTCGAGACTGTTATGGGTCCATACACCCGAAGTAAACACTCTACTTTTCATTTTGAATATGAGGAAAGTAAAAACAAACAGAATATTCTAAAAAAATTTTTGTAAGGTTTCTACGATTTTAATTATTTTATAATGTAGCAAAATAAGCTGTATAGGCTTCTGTGCCTTTGCCTACATACCTTTGGTAAATAAAAGTCCAAAGAGATTACAGATATCGATTTGACATGACACACCCTATTCTTTTTTCAAATTTATTACAGCCCTAGGGCCGCCACATATCACTTTCAACCCGCATTTTAGGCAAGTTATGAGTTACTTTCAGAATATGAGACATGAAATATTAGATTATTTACCAAGGGCTGTATGACACCCATAACAGTCGAGTGTTTTGGCGCCCGAACGAAGTGAGTGCGCCGATAGTTCGAGACTGTTATGGGTCCATACACCCGAAGTAAACACTCTACTTTTCATTTTGAATATGAGGAAAGTAAAAACAAACAGAATATTCTAAAAAAATTTTTGTAAGGTTTCTACGATTTTAATTATTTTATAATGTAGCAAAATAAGCTGTATAGGCTTCTGTGCCTTTGCCTACATACCTTTGGTAAATAAAAGTCCAAAGAGATTACAGATATCGATTTGACATGACACACCCTATTCTTTTTTCAAATTTATTACAGCCCTAGGGCCGCCACATATCACTTTCAACCCGCATTTTAGGCAAGTTATGAGTTACTTTCAGAATATGAGACATGAAATAGTAGATTGTTTACCAAGGGCTGTATGACACCCATAACAGTCGAGTGTTTTGGCGCCCGAACGAAGTGAGGGCGCCGATAGTTCGAGACTGTTATGGGTCCATACACCCGAAGTAAACACTCTACTTTTCATTTTGAATACGAGGAAAGTAAAAACAAACAGAATATTCTAAAAAAAATTTTGTAAGGTTTCTACGATTTTTATTATTTTATAATGTAGCAAAATAAGCTGTATAGGCTTCTGTGCCTTTGCCTACATACCTTTGGTAAATAAAAGTCCAAAGAGATTACAGATATCGATTTGACATGACACCCCCTATTCTTTTTTCAAATTTATTACAGCCCTAGGGCCGCCACATATCACTTTCAACCCGCATTTTAGGCAAGTTATGAGTTACTTTCAGAATATGAGACATGAAAAATATCTTATTTTTGTGCTACGATGCACCGTTTCCGAGATATATCGAAAGCTTCTGAAATCCCGGGATTCATATAAAAAAAATTACCAAGCATTTCCATAATTTCCTAGCCAAAAAATTTGTTTAAGTAAATATGCATCCTGTAGCGTCAGCTCAGACTTTGAATCTAGGGCAAGATAAACTCACACAGAGATAGTTATTTCCAGCTGACGCACATATAATTACTTATTATTATTAAGTATATAATATGAGTACAATTAATAAATATTGCTCTCAGCTATTAGCGACTAGCTCTGCACACAACACTGGTTTTATTCATCTCCCGCGCTAGGAACCAAACATCCGATTATCCGATCACTGATCATTACTCACTCTTGTCAACTAAATAAATCCATCATAAAATAAAAAAATTGGCCAAGTGCGAGTCGAACTCGTACATGAAGGGTTCGGTCTCTCATCTAAGGTTGCCTGGAAGAGATTGCTATGTAGCAATAAGGCCGCCTATTGTGTATTCCTCTTTTTTATCATTTTCTCTGTATGTGTTCGTTTTTGTATCGTGTGCAATAAAGTTTTGTATTATTTTTATTGTATTAAATACACCTTTTTTTTGCAAATTATAGTGGCATTTTACCCAAAATGCCACTTTCAAAGTGTATATCATTCAAACGGTTGACATTGACAATGTAATTTTTAAAGACCTATCTATAGATAACCCACACGTATAGGTTTGATGAAAAAAAAAATTTTCAGCTTCAGTTCCATGTATGGAGAGGCCCCCTTAATATATATATTTTTGTGTTTCAAGAACTGTATAACATAGACCTTACAGGATACATAGAAGATACAAAAAGGATTGGGACTTATAGCAATAGAAACTTTAGACCTCTGAAGATCGAACTTCTGAGCAAAAAATGGCGAAATTTATATTAAACAACAGCAACTTTTTGTATGGAACGAGGCTCTCAGTATCTGAATATTTAGATAAAAAGATAGGAACAAGTTACGAGAAAAATAGTTTATGGCACGAAGAAATGGTCAACATGCCATAATACGTAATAAGCAGCTGTTTATAAATGGTAGACCAGTAAAAGATCAGGGCATATTCAACGAAAAATCTCCAAGTACATTTCTCAACAAAACAAACTCTGACGAAAATGATGGCCAACATGGCAGCGTAGCAACAACACCTTTCGAGGAGGAGCAGCAATGCGGACATCAATATAAAGTATTGTATTAAAACTTTCAAAGCCTGTATAGAAAACAACATTTATTATCGGCTCTCTTAGATGAGGATCCAACATACCAAGCGATTTGTAGATCAGAGTACTGGCTATCACAGCACAAACTAGAACTAATAAACATCCCCGGATTCTATATTGCAACATCTTATTGTAGAGAGTTGATGCGCGGTGGAGGTGTTTGTATATTACTAAATGAAAACATAGAATTTGTAGAAGTGAAGGAAATTGCAAAGATGTCGATGGAATACGTTTTAGAAGCTTCTGTGACACTATTAACTAAAGAAAATTATTATTAATTGTAATATATTGGAATGAAAAGAGGGAAGATGCCTTCTACTCACAAGTTGAAATACTTAAATTTGTTAATAATAAATACTCAAATTTAACGTTATTTAAGGTGGTGATTTTAACATCAATGTTTTAAAAATAAATAATAATACTAATCAATTTTTAAACTTAATGAAAGAATATAAAAATAAAAAAAATAAAATATATTTATTTCAGACAAGGTCCATATCACAATTTAAATAAAATATGACATAAAAGTAATAAAATCATTATTGAAATTAACAATATAAAATTAAAATTAGAATAAGATTAAAAATCAAAGAAAAATAAAAATAAAAATGACAAAAAGTCAAAATTAGGTACATTATTAAATTAATAAAAATAAGATTATCAAAAAGTCATACATGCTAAACTAGGTACATATTATCTTTTTTTTTTGAAGATATTTTTGTGTCGGGGGGGTTTTTAAAATGTAAAAATTTTATTTTTATTTGATCCTTTTTAAATTACACACAAAATTAAAAAAACCCGCATTGCAATCGCTTAATTCGTTTAAGCACTACGAATATTTATGAACAGAAAGACAAAAAAAAATTACCGCCATTTTGTTTTTGTTTTTGCTGTACCTAAATTTGCCCAGGGTGTACATTATTTTAGACAAAGCGCCGCCTTTGTATCTATTACCGTTTCGGCAGGCAGTTGACCATCTCCATAAATGGCCGGATGGATTTTCATCAAACGTGGCTAAGAACCATCTCGATTAATTTAGCTTTCAATTAAAAAAAACCGCATTAAAATAGCTTGATTCGAATATACGTACAGACAGACAGACATAGGCTTCAAACTTATAACACCCCTCTTTGCGCTGCGTCGGGGTTAAAAAGCAGTTCACCAAGCGAAAATAAATTACTACATTAAAAATTTAAAAAAATCATTAAATAAATACAAAACTATGTGGAGTATTGTAAAAGAACGTACCAATAAAATAGTCAAAAAAGACAAACAAAATATTAAACTTAAAATAAATGAAGAAATAATCACACAACCAAATCAAGTTGCTAATATATTTAACAATTATTTTGCATCCATTGGTGTAGCTTGTACCAAATCTGCAGTAGGTCGCCCAGTAATCTACCCAACTGAAAACACCATATTTGTTAAACCTGTAGAATATCAAGAAGTATTCAAAATTATTCGAAACCTTAAAAATAAATTCACTTGCGGTTTTGATGAATTTCCACCAGCACTCTTTGCGCCTCTGAACTCGTGAACCCTAAAAATATGTGTTGTTACAGCAATGCGCAGACAAGACGCTGCTGTGCGTGGACGCGTGTCGGTTCGGCAGCGCGGCGCGCTTCATGAACCACAGCTGCCGCGCCAACGCCGCGCCCGTGCGCGTGTTCCCCTCCGCCCGCGACCTGCGCCTGCCCACAGTCGCGCTGTTCGCGACGAGGGATATACGCCCTGGAGAGGAACTCACGTAACTATACTCACGTCATACAACGCGCTTCATGAACCACAGCTGCCGCGCCAACGCCGCGCCCGTGCGCGTGTTCCCCTCCGCCCGCGACCTGCGCCTGCCCACAGTCGCGCTGTTCGCGACGAGGGATATACGCCCTGGAGAGGAACTCACGTAACTATACTCACGTCATACAACGCGCTTCATGAACCACAGCTGCCGCACCAACGCCGCGCCCGTGCGCGTGTTCCCCTCCGCCCGCGACCTGCGCCTGCCCACCGTCGCGCTGTTCGCGACGAGGGATATACGCCCTGGAGAGGAACTCACGTAACTATACTCACGTCATACAACGCGCTTCATGAACCACAGCTGCCGCGCCAACGCCGCGCCCGTGCGCGTGTTCCCCTCCGCCCGCGACCTGCGCCTGCCCACCGTCGCGCTGTTCGCGACGAGGGATATACGCCCTGGAGAGGAACTCACGTAACTATACTCACGTCATACAACGCGCTTCATGAACCACAGCTGCCGCGCCAACGCCGCGCCCGTGCGCGTGTTCCCCTCCGCCCGCGACCTGCGCCTGCCCACCGTCGCGCTGTTCGCGACGAGGGATATACGCCCTGGAGAGGAACTCACGTAA
This sequence comes from Chrysoteuchia culmella, assembly GCA_910589605.1. Classification (NCBI taxonomy): domain Eukaryota; kingdom Metazoa; phylum Arthropoda; class Insecta; order Lepidoptera; family Crambidae; genus Chrysoteuchia; species Chrysoteuchia culmella. The sequence continues at coordinate 24,190,739 of OU342642.1, read as the reverse complement.
ATATGCTGGCTGACGTCATTCATACATACATTTATTCATTTTCTTTCACGTTGAGTTCGGAATTGCTTGTAAAAAATTTACATTTTGTACAAACCGTAGTGGCTGTTGACTGTACGTACAATCACGACAATCCGGTAGACCACTTACTGCGGAAAATCCCTTAGCAGCTATCAGTGCGTAACGTAAATCAAGCGCACGTAAATATCACCTAAAAGTCATATATAAACTCGCACCATCTATATCCTCGAAGAGATAGATAGACACCAACAATTCGCCAACTATGTTTTAGTCCCATGTAATAGAGGCGAACCATTTCCCACTTTGTATTTTGATTTTTAATAAAAATAAACTTCTTGTTTCAGATTTGATTACGGAGACAAGTTTTGGTCAGTGAAATCTAAATGGATGAAATGCGAATGCGGTACCCCTGAATGCAGATATCCCGAAAAATCAACAGAATCTGATTAATTAATAAATCTGAATAATTCAACTGTACATATAGATAAGCTAGAATGTATTTATAGTAGATATTAAGTGTAATAAATAATAAAATAATAAATAAATCAATAATGTATTAAATCGATTTGTCGAAACTATTTATTGCTATCCGGCTTGAAGGACCACAAAGATGTACGAATCCTTGCTATACATACACACCTTGACTGCTAATGATAAGGGTTGCTTTATTATCTTCAATGATACAAGTAGAACACAAATAATTCTGAATCGGCATTTCTGATGTATTTTTCCTTTTTGTCCGCGACACGACCTTATTACTAAGAACAAAGTTGAATAAATAACGAGGACTATCGCGTACTTTTCGCGGATATACGCGGTCTAAGTTGAATCTTATTTGGTTAACAAGAAAGACGTGTCGCGGACAAAAAGTCCTCCGTTTATCCGTCGTCTGCGCTAGCTCTTATTGTAAGGCTATTAAATAAATGCTGATGCTAATGAGTAATGCGATCGGTGACAGAGTGCGAGCTAAATTATAATGAAATAAATTATTCGTTTGCTGAAATGCTGACTGACAAATAAACGCGTCCAACGTATTAGGTTGGGGAAAAAGTTTCTTCGCATTTTTTAAGAGAATTCAAATCATTTTTTAATATAATTATTTAAATTTAACTAAAGTATGTAGGTGCCATTTTGTTCGCTAACTTTTTGCCATCTTGTAGGTAGGGACATGATCCCATTGCTATAGAAATTCTGATTTCCTATATATAAAAAGTACTCTGCTTCTGATCAAAATACCGCGACAAGTGGTTTTGGCAGTGTCCTCTCGTGATGTTAACGTGATACTGCCTAAATAATACTGAAAAGACCGAAATAGGTAGAAATCTAAACAGAAATAGAAATAGAAATCATTTATTTGCCACAAACATGGTACAATTGATGTCATAAAGATGCAAAGCCAGCATAATACGGTGGATACATTAACACCTCCCAGCCAAACTCTTAATTTTTGCTGAGTGGTTAAAAAGATGTGCGAGGCTAAGATGCTAACTTATCCACACTAACACACACACTAATAGTGTTAAAAAAAGGAAAACAAAATTAATTAGAAAGAGAGAGGATTGTCTAGAGAGTGAGTTAACGCTACATATCTCCTACATATTATTGCTTCAAGTAGGTGTTCTGCGGGGCTATTACCTATCATAGAGTAAGTAATCACTACGTTTTATTACCTATGTTTGCAATTCCAACAGCAACCATAAAGCAACCGCACGGTTGCTATGGTTATACGTGCGGTGCTGTTACTATGGTGATACGTGACTTATCACTGTCGCGCCAGTGTTATCCCCACCGAATGTTATCTCCAGTTATACCTATACCTTCATGGTTGGTACCAGGGTTGGAATGTTATTTATATTTAGGCAGTACGATAACTAACCTTGGCATGCTCCTGGAAAGAAATAATGATAGCATTCGCTCGCTGGCGCTGTCTGTCACTGTCAGTGTCAATGTCATTAGTGTTTGATTTGATTTACAGTTCACCAACGGTTTTTTGTAATTTTGTTCAAAAGCTTATTTTTTACGTAGGGAATAGTTTTTGTGATTGTTGGTTTATTTTAATATTTAGCTAATGAGTGAAACTGGTTAAAATCATGAGTGGAAATACAGAATCAACGGCGAATAGCATCAAATTTGCACCCATGCCAATGTCAGCATTGCTAGCTAACTTGATGCCCCTGCAGAAACCATCAGACAGCCCCGACTCCAGTTTTACTTCAGCAGACGAGAGCGATAATTCGTTTAGTGAAACCGTTGCGAAGAAATCTTCCCCTAGTAATATAAACAATGGATTTCGTACTCCCAATGCTAGAGTTACTCAAGTCAACAAAGATATCAAAGGCTACGCATCTGAAAGAAAATTCACTAGCAAAGATCATGACAAAGAAAATTTGAAGAGTGAAATAGTTTCTTATCAATCTTTTCCAGTCAAAAATAGTAATATAGTTCAAAGTGCTCATAAAAATGTTCTGTCAAGTGTTAAACCCACATCCGATGTTATAAATCGTGCAGTGCTCATGCCAAACAATTATAATCATAGGACTCATCAAAATAAAATTGCTTCTGTACAGAAAAGGACTCCTGATATGGCCCAAATGACCAAAATGCATGGAAGTAGTCAAAAGAAATCTGTTACACCCAAAATAAAATCTGGTATTAGAAAATTTACACCTGGTTCAGCTAAACAGAGTCACAAGAAAACTCCACAAAAAGCTTTAGTTCAAAATAGAGACAGAGTGAGGTGTGAATTGTTTACTCAAAATCCAAAGGAAGAAGTGCATTGTCCTCCACCCCAGGCAGAGCCGGTTCATGCCCCTGCACCCATGCCTGTGCCAGAGACTCCGGTTAACAGGAAGGCTATGCCCGCTTCTTATGTGGCCACTCCTTCCTACCCACAAGGACCAATGGGAAACAATTCAAAAATACTTTTCAAGACGACTAGTATAAAAGATAAGAAGTATTTATTTATCAAAAAACTAGGAACAGGAGGCTCAAGTGAAGTTTACAAAGTATGCAGCTGAAATTTCTATTAGACCTTAAATTTTTTTAACAATCAGGACTTGGTTCTAGTGTGTTTATTCTACTTCCCAGGTGTTGGAAGTTGGTACATCTTGTGAGTATGCTGTGAAGTGTGTGTACCTGGCCACGGACCAGGAGCTGGCCCAGGGCTACATCAATGAAGTGAGACTGCTGCGAGAGTTGCAGAACTCTGATAGAGTTATCAGACTATATGACTAGTAAGTTATTATATTCAGTTGTATTTAAACAGAAATAGTTGTATTTGATTGAAAAGTCACCTGATACTGCTCCTCCTTTTGGAAGGCATATTAGGTTATTAGATGCAGCTGATTTTGTTAAGCACATTGAGAATAATGTCTTATCAAAGTTAGAATACACAGAGAAATTGTCAATTTTGATATGAATAGTAAATATTCACTACTAACAAATGTGAATCCTGTCTGGTTACCTTTCATGCCTTCTACAGAACTAATATATTTACATAATAATATAGAGATAGATGATGACATTGATACTTTTTTGATAGCAGACTGCAATATAACTGAAATCCATGCAGTTATAGCTTGGGTTGAATTATTGATTCCACAAAATCTTTCAATAAGGAATAGATCGCAAGGCCTAGGTACTTAAGTAGTCAGTATCTTCATTTTGATCTAAATTCCATACCGGAATATGGCTTAGCTCTTGCACTAAATTTTAAATTGATAATATTTAAAGACTGTTGGCGTATTTTTCATTAAATAAAGGTAGATTTGTCAATCTCCATCTGTTAATGATTTTAAATAAACAACACTTGGCATTTTATATCATACAATAAAGAGGTTTTATTTAATCGAATTTACTGGTGTTCAGTGAGTACGACCGCGCCAACCAATTCCTCCGCATGGTGCTGGAGGTGGGCGAGACTGACCTGTCGTCGTTCCTGCGCGCGCGCGGCGCCGGCCTGCCGCCCGCGCTAGTACTGCACTACTGGGAGGAGATGCTGCACGCCGTGCACTACATACACGAGCATGGTATGATAATATCATACACGCTCTATTACTGATGCATAAAATTATACTTCGATAATTTGCCGGCACTAACAGTATCCTGGGTGTATTTGCGAGCAGATTTGACTTTCACTACTTGAGTCATGTAGGCATGATTCGTGTAGCAACTGTTTTATTTTATTTTATGTGATTACCTTTTACCTTTTATTAATAAATTTTTATTTAATATTGATTTTTGTATTTATTTTTAAATTTTGATTATTAGAGTTTTGTGTACCTATGAATTGTAAAATGATCCATGTTGGTCAAGGAATAAATTAATTGAATTGATCATAGATGTAAATCATATAGTATCATCTATCTCCATATATCATTTAAAACACCGTCGTTCATAAAAAAAACTAATTGTATTATTTTCTCAGGCGTAATCCACGCAGATCTAAAACCGGCAAACTTCCTCCTGGTGTGCGGGCGGCTGAAGCTGATCGACTTCGGCATCGCGTCGGCCATCAGCAGCGACGCGACGAGCGTGGTGCGCGCGCAGGCCACAGGAACTTACTCCTACATCAGCCCCGAGGCGCTCATGGGCGGCGCCGGCGGGTACGGCGTCAGCTCCGCCGACGGAAACGCTCCCATCAAGGTATATCTACTACATAATAAACTTCTTATCGATATCGGCATGATCACCACTGACACCTTCTACACCTACATCAGCCCCGAGGCGCTCATGGGCGGCGCCGGCGGGTACGGCGTCAGCTCCGCCGACGGAAACGCTCCCATCAAGGTATATCTACTACATAATAAACTTCTTATCGATATCGGCATGATCACCACTGACACCTTCTACACCTACATCAGCCCCGAGGCGCTCATGGGCGGCGCCGGCGGGTACGGCGTCAGCTCCGCCGACGGAAACGCTCCCATCAAGGTATATCTACTACATAATAAACTTCTTATCGATATCGGCATGATCACCACTGACACCTTCTACACCTACATCAGCCCCGAGGCGCTCATGGGCGGCGCCGGCGGGTACGGCGTCAGCTCCGCCGACGGAAACGCTCCCATCAAGGTATATCTACTACATAATAAACTTCTTATCGATATCGGCATGATCACCACTGACACCTTCTACACCTACATCAGCCCCGAGGCGCTCATGGGCGGCGCCGGCGGGTACGGCGTCAGCTCCGCCGACGGAAACGCTCCCATCAAGGTATATCTACTACATAATAAACTTCTTATCGATATCGGCATGATCACCACTGACACCTTCTACACCTACATCAGCCCCGAGGCGCTCATGGGCGGCGCCGGCGGGTACGGCGTCAGCTCCGCCGACGGAAACGCTCCCATCAAGGTATATCTACTACATAATAAACTTCTTATCGATATCGGCATGATCACCACTGACACCTTCTACACCTACATCAGCCCCGAGGCGCTCATGGGCGGCGCCGGCGGGTACGGCGTCAGCTCCGCCGACGGAAACGCTCCCATCAAGGTATATCTACTACATAATAAACTTCTTATCGATATCGGCATGATCACCACTGACACCTTCTACACCTACATCAGCCCCGAGGCGCTCATGGGCGGCGCCGGCGGGTACGGCGTCAGCTCCGCCGACGGAAACGCTCCCATCAAGGTATATCTACTACATAATAAACTTCTTATCGATATCGGCATGATCACCACTGACACCTTCTACACCTACATCAGCCCCGAGGCGCTCATGGGCGGCGCCGGCGGGTACGGCGTCAGCTCCGCCGACGGAAACGCTCCCATCAAGGTATATCTACTACATAATAAACTTCTTATCGATATCGGCATGATCACCACTGACACCTTCTACACCTACATCAGCCCCGAGGCGCTCATGGGCGGCGCCGGCGGGTACGGCGTCAGCTCCGCCGACGGAAACGCTCCCATCAAGGTATATCTACTACATAATAAACTTCTTATCGATATCGGCATGATCACCACTGACACCTTCTACACCTACATCAGCCCCGAGGCGCTCATGGGCGGCGCCGGCGGGTACGGCGTCAGCTCCGCCGACGGAAACGCTCCCATCAAGGTATATCTACTACATAATAAACTTCTTATCGATATCGGCATGATCACCACTGACACCTTCTACACCTACATCAGCCCCGAGGCGCTCATGGGCGGCGCCGGCGGGTACGGCGTCAGCTCCGCAAACACAAACCATCTACTTCCATCTAGGTACACTAGCTATACTACTGATCGTTTTGGGGGCCTATTGTCGCGCTGTGAAATGTCGAATTTGTAATTTTTTGACCCAGAACTCTGTACAGAAAATTGACTGAAAACAATCTTTGACATTATAGAATTGACGAAGATCGTTGAAATTAAAGGACAGTAGAAGAGGTTTCAGTTAAATTTACAAAATCCAAATCGATATCTCAGAGCGAGAATACTCGTAGGCCCCCGGATAGACTTCGGTATCGCGTCGGCCATCGGCAGCGATAATAAGTCTGCGGCCACGAGACTGCGACGGGTGGAGATCGCCCCGCTCTGCTTTCGCCCGATATATGTGCGTCGCCTAGAAATGCTGTACTGGTAACTTTTAAATTTTGCATTTTACAATGCTTTTCGTCCTTATTACTAGTCTCATGTAGACTAGTTGCTTTTTTCTAGTATATTTTCTTGTTTAATATTTATGCCATACTGTTGTTTACATAGCTGTGTAGTGTCGATTCAGAATAGCACTACCCCCTCTCATTCCGTGGGTGTCGTAAAAGGCGACTAAGGGACTCGGCCTTCAGGAGACGGGCAGCAGCGTCTCCTACAAACTTGGCTATACTGCGATCGCCAACCCGCCTGCCAAGCGTGGCGATTATGGCAAACCCCCCCTTTTGGGGGAGGCCTATACCCAGCAGTGGGTGTTATGTGGGTGAGAGGAGGAGGAGTTTTTTACATCGCCGCCGACGCCGCCCCGCTCCCGCTATTGTTCCGCCCGTCGGTCGCAGATCTCGTGCCCGCAGACTAAGTTTTATTGTTTTCACTTAAGTTGTCTCTTCGTAAACACAATGGTGAAATTATAAGTTGTTGTGTTGTCACAGATCTCGTTCAAGTCCGACGTGTGGTCGCTGGGCTGCATCCTGTACAGCATGGTGTACGGGCGCACGCCGTTCGGCCACATCCCCAACCTCGCGAAGCTGGCCGCCATACTCGATCCCAACCACAAGATCGACTACCCGCCTGTTGAGCGTGAGTGTTTCAATAGTTTTTTCATTATCGTGTATTTATTATTTAGGTCGTGATTACAGAGTTTAAGTTAACATTCTTCTTTTGTATTTAATAAAGTAGATTTTGTGTCTGTTAGGGTGCCATAACCACTCCATTGTAGTGCCACACGCACGTTTTTAGATATTGTATGAAGACTAATAGAGGCGCTACTGCAGCTTTTCTATAAGTGTCTAACTTGAAGGCGGATTAGGCTCAATTTACATTGCAGTAGAAGGGAGTGGAAGCGAATTTTAGAAACGAAATTGTACAAACTATGATGAGTCTTATATGACATTACGTTCGAGTTAGATAGAAACCAAAATGCTCGAGATTGAAATTTCACTAGCAGCGACTCTTTTTTCATTCCATTCCGCCACAGTGTATTTGAGATTTTGTCTTTGACCGTCATCTTCGAGCAGTGCTACAGTGCGATTCAAATAGGATGGCGGCTGTGAAGTATGTTGCGAGCGCCGGTCCGCGCAGGTAGTCAAAATGAAAATTATTAGTATCGATTGTATGCAACGTCTTGTGAAACATGTCTTGTAGCTAAGTAACATTGTTTTCAACATGAATAACCAAGTAGGGACTGAAAAAAGTACAATTTGTATATTTAGACATAATTTTTTTTTTTGAAAATACTCACTTGCTCTTCAAAAATAAAGTTCGAAAATTAAAACTGCTTTTGCTACGGTGTTAAGAGAAAATAAAAAATCTATAATTTATTTTATGCTTTCCATGAAAACTTCGCTTGTGGAATCTACTGTACGCGGACAGAAATTTAGCGTGTGCAGTGTACGAACGTATTACTCACACTAGCACACCGCGATCCGAGCGGCGGCGGCTGCTAGCGGGCGGGTGTGCCTCGTTCTCCCCGCCCTATAACGCCCCGCTGACACCTTAAATTCGCTACTGCGACGCGACTTGGGACTAACTTCACAGCCGCCATCCTATTTGAATGGCACTGGCAACGTACAAGTGCAGATTTTAGGGTAGAATCTTTACATTGTGCAGACCTCCCCCCCGCACTGGTGTCGGCATTGAAGTGGTGCCTGACGTACGTGGCCCGCTCACGGCCCTCCGTCCGCGAGCTGCTGGCGCTGCCGTACCTGCAGCCCGCGCGCGCGCCGCTGCCGCCGCCGCTGCTGCAGCGCCTGCGCCCGCACGTCACGCCCGCCGAGCTGCAGCTGCTGCAGCGCGCGCAGATATAGCAGGTGCGTCACGAATAGTTGCTACTACCCGCCCGCATCGAGCCTTTCTCATCATTAGGATGGGAAGGTGGGGACACAAGGGGGCGGATACCCCTTCCGAGCCTCCACCGAGCTTATACGCTGAGTGGAGGCACGGGAGGGGCGTGGGATGGGGTGCGCGGCCTGTATACAGACTGCGTACTTCATGCGAGTCCAACGTTTCGAATCACCCCTGCACCTGGGGGTGAGGGATGCATAACAGCATTTCTCCTAGTATTAAAAAAAAGGTGGGTAACATATAGCCACACCAAGACTCTTAGACCCAACCAATGCGATATCCTACTAATATTATAAATGTGAAAGTATGTCAGTTTGTTTGTTTGTTACACTTTCACGCAAAAACTACTGAACAGATATGGATAATATTTAGTATGTAGGGACTTCAAATAGTGGATATAGGCTACTTTTTATCCCGATATTCCCACGGGGAACGGGAACTACGCGGGTGAAGCCGCAGGAGGCCACTAGTGTGGCTATGGGACGTTTGGATGTTTATATTTTTTATTCTCAATGCACCTTTGATGCTCTACATTTAGAGATTTATAGTGATTGTAGATGTGTATGTATGTACTAATAAGTATCAAAGATGAAAGACTATAAAGTGTATTTTTGCCTTAGGTCTGGAACCAATATACCAGCAGTACCGTCTATGCAACGTCAGTATTGGACCGAGCCAATTAAACAAGAGTTACTATTGTGTATATCAGACCAGAGAGTCGCCAGTATTTATCAATTCCTTTGTACATATAACAAATTAGTGACATGTGAAAATATACTAACAGCTTTACTTAGTACCATTATAAGATTTAACGATCTTAAATAAGATTAAATTAGAATAGTTTATAGTCCGCACGCACCATTTGCGTCGCGTTTTCTACAAATTCCGATTTACATAACATCGTTATTTGTGGTTATAATTTACTTTGTAATTAGTAACAACAAAAAAATAAATAACTAGTTCAATATACTGTTGGCACTATGTACAGAACTGAATTATGATAATATAGAATTTATTGTATAAATGAGCGGATTATGATGAATGAAAAATTATGTCTAGTGTACATTTATGAATTATATGTAATATAAGGAATTAAAATAATTTATTGTAACGAAGCTATAAATAATATGGATTAATAATTTACTAATATGTAGTTTTAATTTAAACACATCAAATGGGAATAAATACTTTATTGAAATAATATTGGGAATACAAAAAATAAATAGAATCTTAGCAAGGAAAACTTTTATCGTAAAATTTGCATCGTTATCGAGTTAACATACAATAAATACTTTTATTCTTGTCAAGCATAAAACATGGTGAAATGCAGAATTCGAATGTAGAACTTTGAAATGTCTTAAAGTATGAAATAAGGGAGCTTCTTATCTCTCTGCTACGCTCAGAGAAAAGGAATTCAACCCGTCGCGCATTTACGTGCTCGTAAATGAGGGCCGACCACTCGAGTAGCGTGGCAGTCGTCAGCGAGCATCGCAGGCAGTCTACGCTTCACATCGAAGTCAACTAGCGCTACCTAGCACGCACGCCAATAAATCTAGAACTCTGCGACAAATTTATAATTCAGTCTCTATATTCGGAATACACACAATAAGCAAATGCTATAAAGCGATAGAATGCATTGTTTATTGCCAAAGGCAAACGCTTTCCACGCTCACTATTCGTAAGAAAACACGAAAAGAGTTGTTTGAAATGAAGCAGGAAGGTTTAGAACGTCACGAATAAAAAGACGCAATGTTTTTGTGTGGTTTAATGCGTTAGCGTTAGTGGTGGTGCGATTAGTTCTGGAAAAGCGTGCGCGTGAAGTCGATGTAGTCGAGCGCGTTGGGGATGGGCCGCTCCGTCTTGGGCTCCACGAACGGCTTCATGCGCGCCACGCAGTAGTCCGCCATCTCCTTCGTCAGGTTCTGCGAAGGATAACGGTTCGGTTAGTTACGTGGCCGTAAATCATTTATTTATTTAAGGTACTCCAACAATGTATATACAATAACGTGACATATGAGAAACATTCACAACTACAATACATGTATGACATTAATTACAGCTGGTGTACTCGGCATTCAAAAACAAAGTCTAATTGTTGGTTAATATAAAAGGGTAATAACCCAGTGACAGAAGAAAAATACTATTACAAGCTTAATATAAGTATATAATATTTTTATTAACGTAGTTAATTTATTTATTTATAAGAATAAAAAGATACATGTTATTAAAAATATTTATTCACAACACTAGTGACTCACAAGACTGAGAAACTCGTCTGTTCACAAGTGATTGAAATATGGAGTCATGTTAGTTGACAAGTTATTTTTTCCGAGTTGACTAAGATATATTTTAAGTAAAAAGATCCAGGGCCGGTTTCACCACTTACTGATAAGTTCTGGATAGCTTACTTGCCAGATAATTTGACAGTTATTATATGAAAAATCTGTCAAATAAGCTATCAAGAAGTTATCAGTAGGTGGTGAAACCGGCGTCCAGTGTTGTGAAATTTACGATCAGTGCTAACTTTACTGCATAGTGATAATATTAAACAAGAAAATATACTGGAAAAAACCAACTTGTCTCATGTCGCTCTGACGGGATGAGACAAGTTGCTTTTTTCCAGTATATATTCTAGTTAAATATTTATCACATAAAAATAGCTTTGTAAAATGCAAAATTCTAAAGTAATAATTTACTGCATAGCTTTGACTTGACGAAAGATAAAAATATAAAGCATGTAGTACTGCTGACTAAACAATAATTTACTTAAAGCTTTCTCGATCTCCTCGGATGAGTGCACGTTCTCCGTCTCCTTGCCGATCATGAACCTTCCACCACACATAGTACACTGTGGTTGTGTAGATAGATACGTACGGCATAGAGTTCATCCTTGGTGACGTAGGCGCGGTCCTGGTGCGCGGTGATGGCGCGGAAGGCGTTCTCGATCTCCTCGGACGAGTGCACGTTCTCCGTCTCCTTGCCGATCATGAACCTTCCACCACACATAGTACACTGTGGTTGTGTAGATAGATACGTACGGCATAGAGTTCATCCTTGGTGACGTAGGCGCGGTCCTGGTGCGCGGTGATGGCGCGGAAGGCGTTCTCGATCTCCTCGGACGAGTGCACGTTCTCCGTCTCCTTGCCGATCATGAACCTTCCACCACACATAGTACACTGTGGTTGTGTAGATAGATACGTACGGCATAGAGTTCATCCTTGGTGACGTAGGCGCGGTCCTGGTGCGCGGTGATGGCGCGGAAGGCGTTCTCGATCTCCTCGGACGAGTGCACGTTCTCCGTCTCCTTGCCGATCATGAACCTTCCACCACACATAGTACACTGTGGTTGTGTAGATAGATACGTACGGCATAGAGTTCATCCTTGGTGACGTAGGCGCGGTCCTGGTGCGCGGTGATGGCGCGGAAGGCGTTCTCGATCTCCTCGGACGAGTGCACGTTCTCCGTCTCCTTGCCGATCATGAACCTTCCACCACACATAGTACACTGTGGTTGTGTAGATAGATACGTACGGCATAGAGTTCTTCCTTGGTGACGTAGGCGCGGTCCTGGTGCGCGGTGATGGCGCGGAAGGCGTTCTCGATCTCCTCGGACGAGTGCACGTTCTCCGTCTCCTTGCTGATCATGAACGCCATGTACTCCTGCAGCGACACCTGCCCGTCGCGGTTCGGGTCCACCACGTCTGAACAACAATGCAATGTTAGTTACTGAACTAGTACACTTTCGATGGCAGTTTCTATCAAAATGTAATCAACACGAGACTATTCTTAGACACGAGTGTAAATCGAAAGCAGAAATAATTTCTGCTTTTTTATTATGGCGTCTTCCGTTTTTCACAGAAATTCTGCTTTCGGTATTAGTTTCGATGGCAGTTTCTATCAAGCTGTTATGACAATAGTGACATATCTGAGAGCAGAAAAAACTCCGGCTTTCGGTGTTGGTTTAACTGAGTAGATTAAGTTCAAGGTATAGATATTCAAATTTATTAAAACTTAAAAAACCAGTCACAAAATATGAAGTATTTTTTTTTTGAGCATTTTATGTAAGACAGAAAAGTCGAGTTCTTTACAAGACTAATGCTAATATTGAGATAAATATTACACACGAAAATATACTAGAAAACAGCAACCTGACTCATGTCGCTCTGACGGGATACGAACCCGCATCCTTGGGAATCCGGCCCAATGCACTGACCGACATGAGACAGATTGCTTTTATGAAATCAACATTGCATTGTAAAATGCAAAATTAAAAGCAATAATGCTAATATTTCTCGTTCGGAACCACTCTAGAAAAAAGTCGCGTCGTTGAGGTGTAGGTAGTTATGACAGTTGTGCACATTTTTACTACCAATCTGCACTTTTGATGCTCTACCAGGGATATATTGAATGAAAGTATTTATGTAGGTACATATGTTAGATACTGACTGAGTATGGCCTCGAACTCGGGGTCGGGCTGCCCCTCCTCCACCATGGGCAGGTCGTAGCCGAGCGCGCGCAGACAGGACTTGAACTCGTGGTGGTTCAGCCGCCCCGAACGGTCCTTGTCGAAGTGTTTGAACATCATCGAGAACTCTTTCAAAGCGTCCTCGCTCACGCCTGAGAAAAAACGACCGAGAAATGAGTATAATATAATATACGTGCCAAACACAAAAATAACATAGAAAATGCATATTAACCAGACAAATAGATAGTCTAAAATCAAGGCTATTTTGATTTAGAATAAAATACGGATTCTTTTGTATAAAACAATCTGTATCAAATCACATACGAAGTATTTTCAGTACGCTCCAAATAAAAATATTTACTAAAATGAAATATACACTTCATTCACACGATTTTTTATTTTAAATGGGTTTGATCTTGATCCCAATCAAGCCCAGCCAGCCCACGAGTTTTAAACGATGATTCATTACTAGCTGGTACTCAACATTGAAAATGTAACAGATAAATCAGTAATCGGTACAAATAAACGGTATGCTCACCAGAGTGGTTGCGCGCCTGGATCTGCTGCTCCAGGTTGTGCTGCATGCGCATGGACAGCTGGTCCAGCTGGTCCCACTGCTGCGCCAGCCCCACGGTGCTGTGCTCCGTGTACCGGTTGTCCAGGATCAGATGCTCCTCCAACGCTGCGCCTGCGATGCGATAACGATTGTTAACACTTCAATTTACACATCCACATGCCACAATAAAAAAATACTACTTCTACTATTTGTACTCGTAAACTTTACACAAAATCGAGAGTTTTAACGTGTCCAATTTAAAGAAAAGTGAAATCCTAGAATTCAGTGAAAATACTAACTAACTGGTCGCACCAAGGGTGTTTCAGTAATTTGGACGGAGTGGAAAAGATCACTGAAAGAGAATGCTGCCACCACCGACTGTACCTAAAATCTGTTGATTGGTTTGAGTCATGTCAAAAGTTGATATATTTGACAAGCAGTTGACCAATGAAAGGATCTAGCTAGCTTACTATCGGTGGTGCCAGTACTTTCTGGTTTGAATTTATCGTAGCACTTTGCATACTCGTATTATTATGAGTCTGTGCGATTCCATTAATCTGTCAACATACCGAGCTCCTCGAGGCGGCGCAGGTCGGCGCGACGAGCCCGCACTTCTCCGGCACGAGCGCGCAGTGTCGCCAGCTGCTGCTCCAGCGAGCCAGTGCCCTCCATCATCGATGTGCTGTTAACATATCGCTCATTTAATCTACTACTTACACAACACCAGTCTTTACAATTTGAAAGCCATTAATAAAGAAGAAAGTATTCATATAAAATATTAAATGACAAAAAAAATACATTATGAAAGTATAAATAGTACAATTTGCACTTTCATAAAGTTTTTTTTTTTTTGTTTATGTTTCAAAATTTATTCATTATGTTGGAAAATGTAGTTAAAAATTATTGATTTAAAAAAAATATATACCATTTTTTTTACTTTTTAATTTTGCATTTTACAATGCTATTTTTATGTTATAAATATTAAACAAGAAAATATACTAGAAAAAGCAACTAGTCTCATTCCGTCAGGGCGACTGAGACTAGTTGCTTTTTTCTAGTATATTTTCTTGTTGAATGTTTATTATATATTCCTGTTTCTTGTCTGATATTTATAAAATAAATATCTTACAAAAAGTAATATTTAAAAAATCTTGAAAAGATGTATTGTTTAAATTCACGAACAAAAATAGCAACATCAATATAACAGTATAAGGAAGAATATCAGTGAAGTGAATCAATTAGTACGTTTAGAAGACGATTAAAATTAGCATGGTAGTACCTATTTACAGTTAACGGACGAGTCAAAGCTGCGAGAAGAAAGTAACTGAATACGTAGGTGCAAACAACATGTATCTCGGGCAGGGCTCGTGTCGCCCGCGTAAGCGAGTTGTTACGGTCAGAGACACGAGACGTAAGGTACTTTACCCGTCCCAGCCTAGCAGCCGGTACCTGCACACCAATTATCATGTCAAATACTCTAATAAACGTTAAATTTACAGATTCCTGTGTTGTTTCTCAAACTATTTTCGTCTAATTTAATAATATTCCTCATTTGTTTTTATGTTTATTTATTAGGCAAATTTAAATAATAACACCTACACTTATAGACGCAAGGATTTTGACAATGCCACTGAAAGTGCTGTATATGCTGTAATTTGAACCGCGTTCGTCGATATCTGATGTCCAAAGGTTGACTGACGGAGAATATTTTTAGTATTAAGTCCGCCTTTGTACTTTACGTTAATGTATTTGGTACAAAAAGTTAAAAAAAAATATATAAGAAAGCTCAAGTCCACGCGCTAAATAGATAACACAATCTCAAAAATTTGCAAGATATTATTGTCATACGTATAAATAAAATAACAAAGATTTTCGATTCTATCTGGAAGCGCTGCCTGTGTTTGAGAGTTGATTGTAGACTTTATGTAATTAAGGCGAACATACCGAGTCTCGGTAAGCCACTGGTGGAAGGCGTTGGCGTGCTTGGCGAACTCCTTTCGCAGCTTGTCGTTCTCCTCCTGCCGCTGCGCTTCCTTCGTCAGCTCCACGTCGCGCTCGGCTGTGGGACATTTCTCATGCTGTATTTATGTCTAAATGTCTAATGTTTGAGAATGTGCAAGCAGCGTTCTTTCATATGATACCCCACATGCCCTAGTAGCTCCATTTTGAAAAATGTATATATATTTTTATTTTTATAGTATTTGCAAAATAGTTGAGCCAACGTCTTCTAAAACTTTTCCAAATCTTAAGTTAATAGCATTAGTAGTTCTCTGATGTATCGATTTATGGCAGACAAACTGATTTTCACCATAAGAGTTCCTTTTAACCATTTTGGTACGGAACCCTAAAAATATATTTGCGTAAGGTTCTGGCTCTTGAGCGCAGTTCTTGTAGCATGAGCTCTAAAGAGATATTGTCTACATTGAAGTTGCTAAAATTACATTTCATGATTAAAAAAAATATAGTTGTCAAAAATATCAATCAGATGTACACATAAGTTCTCGGGTTCGTGGAAATAAAAATGCAGCGCAGGCAAAACTTATCTAAGGTTCGTGATTGACAGAGACACACCAAGACAGAGACAGAGAGACTACACCTACGGGACTGTTTGGTCTTGCATGATAAACCGATATCGTGTATGTATAACAATAACGTAAGACAACGATTCATACGTCCCAAAAATACAAGAATAGCCCAGCACTCATCTGTAACCACGAAATAGAAAACGAAAGATAGAAATATGCATCTGTCTCGTATGTGACTTGTGTATTTACCGATAATCTTGCGCAGGTTGCGCCAGGTCTCCTCGAGGGCCTCCATGGTGAACCAGGTGTAAGGGTTGGCGCCTACGTTGAACGACTTGATCTGCTCGTCCAGGGCTGCCAGAGCTTCGAAGTCGCTTTGCGCTGATGACAGGGACGCCTGCGATAAAGATGCGTGTTTACATAAAAAGATAACGAGATCCATATTTTAAACAAACTTTATTAATGGATAAGAAAGGATGTATACTTGGAATTGTGCGTGCGCATCCTTAAGAGCGCGAATCTCTTCGATTGAGTTGCAGCGAACTGGATCTGTGAGGTCTTCTTCTGCGTTTTCGAACCACGAGTTGAATGCCGACGCCTGTAAAGAGCAATTTGATTAGAGGTTTTGTAGTTTTTATTTTTATCACTATAAGAAAATGTAGGCTAACTATAAATCAGGAATTAGCTGAACAATGGTGTTTGAAAAATCCTTGTATCTATGTCTTCGGCAAGAATCTCTGTTGAATGTGCATGACTTCGTGATATTGTGTCGTGATATCTGGTTTTCGAAGTCGAGGAAAGATCTGTAAGTATCTATTTTTCTGATAAGTATCACTATGTATATGTGAATGTATGTGATGTGAGATACCTTCTTAGTGAAGGTGAGGTAGAATTCCTCGATCTGCCGGAACTGCCCCCTGATTATGCAACTTCTTTCTATGAACGTTTGATTAAAAGTGCAGTCACATTGCTGCTTTAGTAACAATCAATGTGACAACTATCTTACTAAAGCAGCAATGTAACTGCACTTTTTAAATAAATTTCAATCAAAATCTGTTCGCAACAGAGTTAGATAATCAACTAGCTGGTCCTGCAGTTGCAGCAGGCGTTGCCGTCTCGCTGCGGAGGCGGCGAGCAGACGTTGCCAGAGCGCGGCGAAGTCGCCGTGTTATATGAGAGCTACCTTCTTGGCGAAGGTGAGGTACAACTCCTCGATCTGCCGGAACTGGTCCTGCAGCTGCAGCAGGCGTTGCCGTCTCGCTGCGGAGGCGGCCAGCAGACGTTGCCAGCGCGCGGCGAAGTCGCCGTGTTATATGAGAGCTACCTTCTTGGCGAAGGTGAGGTACAACTCCTCGATCTGCCGGAACTGGTCCTGCAGCTGCAGCAGGCGTTGCCGTCTCGCTGCGGAGGCGGCCAGCAGACGTTGCCAGCGCGCGGCGAAGTCGCCGTGTTATATGAGAGCTACCTTCTTGGCGAAGGTGAGGTACAACTCCTCGATCTGCCGGAACTGGTCCTGCAGCTGCAGCAGGCGTTGCCGTCTCGCTGCGGAGGCGGCCAGCAGACGTTGCCAGCGCGCGGCGAAGTCGCCGTGTTATATGAGAGCTACCTTCTTGGCGAAGGTGAGGTACAACTCCTCGATCTGCCGGAACTGGTCCTGCAGCTGCAGCAGGCGTTGCCGTCTCGCTGCGAAGGCGGCCAGCAGACGTTGCCAGCGCGCGGCGAAGTCGCCGTGTTATATGAGAGCTACCTTCTTGGCGAAGGTGAGGTACAACTCCTCGATCTGCCGGAACTGGTCCTGCAGCTGCAGCAGGCGTTGCCGTCTCGCTGCGGAGGCGGCCAGCAGACGTTGCCAGAGCGCGGCGAAGTCGCCGTGTTATATGAGAGCTACCTTCTTGGCGAAGGTGAGGTACAACTCCTCGATCTGCCGGAACTGGTCCTGCAGCTGCAGCAGGCGTTGCCGTCTCGCTGCGGAGGCGGCCAGCAGACGTTGCCAGAGCGCGGCGAAGTCGCCGTGTTATATGAGAGCTACCTTCTTGGCGAAGGTGAGGTACAACTCCTCGATCTGCCGGAACTGGTCCTGCAGCTGCAGCAGGCGTTGCCGTCTCGCTGCGGAGGCGGCCAGCAGACGTTGCCAGCGCGCGGCGACGTCGGCGTGGCGGCGAGCGATGGCGGCCGCTTGCTCGTGTCCGGCTGCTACTAGTTGTTCTTTCAGCATGCTGATGTTCTGGATGCCTTCGTGCTCGAACGCCGCCAGACCTGCGTGACAACATTTTCTTAGCACCTTGTTTACAAACTAAAATCACATCAGTATACTAACGTCCGAAATTAATAACCTATATTTAGAGAAGAGTATATAAGCTTATCTTGGTTTCGATACATAGTAACCGTCGTCGTTATTCTGGTCAGTTCAGTTATTTAATAATTTCATAACTTTTTTTTATTCGGGGAGACTCTTAGCCTTCATCATACCTGATGTTAAGTATTGATAAGGCAGATGGAGCGAGATAGTGTTCACCAAAAGAATTGTATAATAATATGTACCCAGTTTACTAAATGGTAAGTAAATTGCTTTTGTCCCAAAAAAAACTCTTTCATTTTAGTGCCGTAACCTAAAACAAGTATATATTTGCTTAAAATGAATCTAACTTAGATCTCACACGCTTAGGTCTTACGAATCAGTGCCGCCTAAGCGTTAATCATGGAAGGACGTTCGTCGCTTGCTGCGTGTTTCCGCCATAAACGTAAGTATGTTGCTTCGGTGGACACTGGCCATTTTTTATAATTTCCGTTTCATAGTTATAACTTAACTTCGAATGAGTTAGTGCAGTTTATTCGTTAATTGTACTACGTTTATTTTTGTAGTGTTCATTAGATCTTATAATAAATAGTTTTCTTGTAATGAATTTAATTTTCGGTGTTCTCATTTTGGTTGTTTCGGTGCCCTAAAATATCCGCCGAAATGATAAAAAAACGCCTCGAAATGAAATTTTTATAATTTCGGTGCGTTTCGGTGCATATTTGTTTCATTTCCGTGGATTCTTTTATCATTCCAGTGGAAGTTATTATCATTTCTGAATTACCAAAAGCAGTATTCTATGATGCAGCATGTTTGGAAATTACAAGATATCGAGGGTTCGCGGGATTGTATTAAGCGACATCTTGGTCTTTATTTCTGTGCTTTATCATTTCAGTGCTATCAAAATTTTAAACACTGATTTCACATAAGTTTATTAAGATATTTTGATCTCAAGTATAAGAATTAACGATATCATGAATACAATAATAAAAAACTAATAATAAGCAATCACACCGAAATGATAAGAAAAATCGACTTCGTTGAATTTCAACTATAATTGCAACAAAAATGCTGAGTATTATTAAGCCCAGTAGGTTTGGAAAGGTGATGGACAGTTTGGA
Source organism: Chrysoteuchia culmella (assembly GCA_910589605.1). Taxonomy (NCBI): domain Eukaryota; kingdom Metazoa; phylum Arthropoda; class Insecta; order Lepidoptera; family Crambidae; genus Chrysoteuchia; species Chrysoteuchia culmella. Next base: position 24,171,255 of record OU342642.1, on the reverse strand, counting down.
CTAGTCGAGAACATCTGGGTTTTGTCAGCAATCTAAAACTTCAACATTATAAAGTATTGTCTAGACAGATCACGACGGAACTCCTCTTATCACTTATTATAACTTTTAAATTTTGCATTTTACAATGCTATTTTTATGTGATAAATATTAAACAAGAAAATATACTAGAAAAAGCAACTTGTCTCATGTCCATCCCGACAGGGCGACATGAGACAAGTTGCTTTTTTCTAGTATATTTTCTTGTTTAATATTTATCCTCATCACGTCAGCTTAACCTACGATACGATACTGTCTAAAGTTCTAAACGTACCGGCATCAAAGGTGTCCTGCTTGGTGAGCAAGGTCTGCACAGTGGACAAGTCCCGACCGAACTCGTCCGATCGCACATGGGTCTCCTTGTCGGCGATCCAGGACTCCACCACGTCGGCCTTCCACAGCAGCTGCAGGTACGCAGAGTTATCCACCAGAGCTGCCTTGCGACGCGCCGCTAGCGATGTCAGCTTCTCAAGTTTAGCCTGCGATATCATAACGGGTTATTAGGTAGGTAAATTAGGGGACATAGTACTTATGTTTCAGAATGACTTCAATCTGAGTGGTATATCTTGGGTTCCAGGCACTGTGGATGGTTCTTATTTTAATCCAACCAAATTCAACACTGAGAGTGAGATACTGTTCGTTGACGAAAGAAGTACGATGGGACTAAGACAATTTAATGGCGTTAGAAATATGCTTATGGTTCAAGGACCAATCGCATGTTAGAAAAAAAAAAAAAAAAAATATGCATGGTAGAATATTGGACTTCGTGCTTTCAAATGACTCTGTTTGGGTTACAGACTGCAGTGACGACCCATTCGTGCCAATAGACCTGCACCATGGTGGCTTGCTGATTGAGTTGCAGTTCTCTGTATTTACTCCATTAAGTAGCGCTTCACATACTAAGTATATTTTTAGCAAAGGCGACTACGAGGTGATTAACTCCGAAACTGCAAAAATTTATTGGCATCATGAGTTATTATCTAAATCCTTGGATGCAGCAGTTGAGCACTTCTATGGTGTATACCTGTCTTTGCACGAAAAGTACATTCCTCGTAAGATAATAACAGCTAATCGTTATCCCGTAGGGTATTCTGCTGCGCTAAAAAGAGTTATCAGAGAAAAATATAAGCATCTAGGAAAGTTCAAAATTTGCGGTAACCGCGCTGACGAGGAGTCCTTTAAATTACTCAGGGAACGTTGCAAAGTATTAGAGGCGACATGTTACCGGAGCTATATTGATTCCATAGAAAGTTCTCTGAAGGATAGCGTCACCTGTAGCTGTCGCATGCGGTGCGCGAGCGCGTCGGCGTGCAGGTTGCCGGCCGCGAGCAGCCGGTCGGCGTCGGCCTGCAGCTCGCCCACGCGCTCGCCGCGCCCGGCCAGCTCGGCTTCCAACGCCTCGTGCTTTAGCGTCACCTGTAGCTGTCGCATGCGGTGCGCGAGCGCGTCGGCGTGCAGGTTGCCGGCCGCGAGCAGCCGGTCGGCGTCGGCCTGCAGCTCGCCCACGCGCTCGCCGCGCCCGGCCAGCTCGGCTTCCAACGCCTCGTGCTTTAGCGTCACCTGTAGCTGTCGCATGCGGTGCGCGAGCGCGTCGGCGTGCAGGTTGCCGGCCGCGAGCAGCCGGTCGGCGTCGGCCTGCAGCTCGCCCACGCGCTCGCCGCGCCCGGCCAGCTCGGCTTCCAACGCCTCGTGCTTCTTCAGCAGCCCCTGCACTGCCGCCATGCTGTCGCCGCACTCGCCCACGACGACTAGCTGCTGCTTCTCGCTAAGGAGATGAAGAATAGGTGATACTGTGAAACTTTAGATGTTAGCGAATAGATTGGCGGGTTTGCAAACCATTGCCATCTAGTATTCATAGCAGGAGTATATTTAAGACAAAAGAAACACTCATAATAAGAGACCCTTATATAGAAAGCATAATTCTGTCAGTCTTTTCAAGAAACAAATTAAATGATTCACGAAATTTTCAATTTCTCTACAGTTTATATTTAGCTTCATTTGCAGCACAAAAATGTAAAATCGACTTCATTTAGTAGAAGCACAGAGTAAGAACTAACAAACCCACCAACCACACATGACCTGACGAACCCTCTTGGTTATGCAGTCGAAGCAGCGGGAGATGCGCGCGGAATGGCCTCCACCGCGCGCACTTTCTTGACTCCCTACAAATATTTTCTAAATCTGTATCCTTTGTCCCTCTGTATCCTTTGTCCCAGTAAGAACTAACAGTGGGACAACACCTTTGAAGTATCGCGCAATGCCGCTTCTGACAGGCCATTCGCTAGCACCCACGTCTCACGCCAAGAACCCCGCACGATTGCTCTGTCAAGACTTGTCCGTTGGCCGACTGTATGGAATAGAAGTTATATCTGTGGTAGAAATGTGTGTACCTGATCCAGGCCTCTTCCTCGTCCAGCTTGGCCAGGAACTGCTGGTAGGCGAGCGACTGCTGCAGCTTGGTGCCACGCTCGGCGGCTAGCGCTTGCAGCTCATCCCACGCCAAAGCGAGCGCCTTCAAACGCTGCTCGATCTCGGGCACGCCCAAATTTGACACATCCATCAGCTTCTCGCCCGCTTCTTGCACCTACACCACAATGATCGCATTATTAACTCCGTCCATAAAAGCCTGTGTCTTATTATCTAATCCACTAATCTTGAAAGAAACGACTGAAATGCAATGACATGTAAATGACGTTTAGCGTTTATCGGTCGATTAATGAGTTGAAAAATGCTGTTCAAAATAGAACTTATTCTACCTTTAATTCAGGCTATGTGAAATCATCTCAAGAAATAAATTGAGTGAAGTATAAGGTTCTGTTCTGTTTAATGAATAGGGAAGATGAAGAAGTGCGTTTAAACAGTTCTTAAAAACTTCTATGACTGCAAAACATACAGGAGAATTAAAACTTTCTACACTTCTTTGTTACAAATTCGGAATTCAATAAATAACGCTGCACAAGTAAGTATTTGATTGCTAAATTCTCTTTACGAGTTGGAAGAAAGAAAAAGGTTTTTATTATGCACCATTCTAGCGTCCAAAGTTCTGTCTATCGGTTTAATACTCACTCCTTGTATGGCGGGCTCGTGGCTGGCCAGCTCGGCGTCCAACCGCTTGTGTTTCTTCTGCAGGTTTTGCACGCTCGTCAGGTCGCGCCCGTAGTCGTCCGACGCCACTAGGAGCTTCTTTTCTCTGTGTAATAATAAGTTAAGTAATTTAGTTTATAGCACGACGTTAATGATACCAAATGGTTTGTATAATTCTCATTGCAGAAATGCTTAGGGCTGCTTTCACCACCTACTGATAAGTCAACAGTATTCTACTTATCCAATATCTTGGTCCAATACGCAATAGCATCTTATTCAATACATTTGATAAAGTCGTCCAATTTCTTTGATCAAATGAACATTGGACCAAGATTATTAGTTTATAATTTTGGATTTTACAATGCTATTTTTAAATTTTGATATACCTTTTATTACAATTATTACTGAACAAGAAAATATACTAGAAAAAAGCAACTATTCTCATGTCGATGTCATGTCATTGACCAAGATATTGGATAAGTGGAATATCACCCTAATATGTAGAAACAATTAAAAAATATTTCGAAGGGTATATTGTAAAAGACACGTGGAAAACATTACAGCTGTTGTACTCTAATTTAACAAATAATTTTGTACATAGAATCGTGCCGTGTACGTAGAAAGCACGGCAAGCGATAAGTTGCGGTGGCATTTTAGTATGTAAGCGCTTGGTTTTTTCGGTCCTTCGGTATAGCAGACAATGAAACAAGAACTTAGTATGTCAACGATCAGGTGTGCTTGATGGTGCTGGGCACAGACCTATATGGAGATAGACGAAAAGAGCGCTTGAGAACCTAGCGTGTCGAATGTTTCGTACCTACGATGACGTCATGAGCGCGATTTAGTGATGTGGAAATGTTATTGACGAGCTCTTGCAAGAAAGCACTGCACAATTAACCATTTTCGTTTCTGAGTGTCTTATGCAATTGTCTTATGCGGACTGACTCAGGTCGGAAAATTTTAACCGTGGATCAAACTTTTTTCACGCAAGAAAGGTAAACTTTTACCGTCTATCTCGATATAGGTCTGTGGTGCTGGGCAAAGACTCTCGGTGGCAAGCGCATCGCAAGTTACGTGTACTGACTTGATCCAGGACTCCTCGTCGGCGATGTCGCGGAAGAACTGGTGCAGCGTGTTGGCCTCGTGCAGGCGCGCGCGGCGGTGGGCGGCGAGGGCTCGCACCGCTAGTTATGGGAGAGGATGCAAGGGCGCCACGGGAGCGGTACTGACTTGATCCAGGACTCCTCGTCGGCGATGTCGCGGAAGAACTGGTGCAGCGTGTTGGCCTCGTGCAGGCGCGCGCGGCGGTGGGCGGCGAGGGCTCGCACCGCTAGTTATGGGAGAGGATGCAAGGGCGCCACGGGAGCGGTACTGACTTGATCCAGGACTCCTCGTCGGCGATGTCGCGGAAGAACTGGTGCAGCGTGTTGGCCTCGTGCAGGCGCGCGCGGCGGTGGGCGGCGAGGGCTCGCACCGCTAGTTATGGGAGAGGATGCAAGGGCGCCACGGGAGCGGTACTGACTTGATCCAGGACTCCTCGTCGGCGATGTCGCGGAAGAACTGGTGCAGCGTGTTGGCCTCGTGCAGGCGCGCGCGGCGGTGGGCGGCGAGGGCTCGCACCGCTAGTTATGGGAGAGGATGCAAGGGCGCCACGGGAGCGGTACTGACTTGATCCAGGACTCCTCGTCGGCGATGTCGCGGAAGAACTGGTGCAGCGTGTTGGCCTCGTGCAGGCGCGCGCGGCGGTGGGCGGCGAGGGAGCGCACGCGCTCGAACCGCTCGTTGATGGCCGAGCGGCGGGCGCCGATGCCCGCGCTGTCGAACTGCCCGCTCGATACTAGGGCGTCTGCTTGCGCGTTCATGTCTACGCGGAAAAATGTTAATGGTGTTATTACAAACGTGGTCTAAAGTAATGGTTGCTGTACATCTCTCGCGCGAGTGCTCTCGCATGGGAGGCCTATCCACGAACGCAACCAAGTACAGTCAAGGTCAAAGATATGTATACACCACAAGTTGCCACAAATAAATTACTATAGATTTGGAAACAGCCAAAACTACAAAAATAAGTATACAACAATTTGAACATTACTTGGTAAACAGACAAGTGCAATTATATGTATCCACGGGTACCTCATTAACTTGGAGACAACAACGTAATCATTAATATATACCCACATGATAATAAGTATAGATTATTCAATTTAAATATCAAGTACTAAGACTATAAGCGCGCACTACGAATTTTTCTTGTTGCGAATAATAACTGTTCGCCTGTGAAAGTGTGAACTATACTTACCTATACTATACTACTAGAGTCTAGGCATGGAAAATTACATGAATAGCATGTAAAAAATTATATGAAATGATTTTCATTATTCACAGCTGCTCCTTCCCTTCACATCATCGACTGCTACAATTTCACAGAGTGTAAATCGCAGATCGCTCCTTTTTCACAAGTTCACATCGACTGCTAAAATCGCAGATAATTTTGTTTATGTGATGTGTCGAATGGTGAAATCTGTGAGCGCAAACGAGCGAGTATGATTTGTGTGTTTAGAACTACGTCCGATCCGTATACGATTTCGGGAAATAAAAATAATGGCGGGAAAACAAGTGAAGGTAGGAACACATTGTCTAGTGTTCTATAGTTAATAAAAACAGATGCAAGCAATTTTCGACCTTATTGACATTTTTAAAATTTGGTGGCTTTTTTCATATTCTGTTTCACTAACATGGCTGTTTTTTTTAAACAAAAAATTTGGTAAATGACTATAAGGTCACGTGTCCATCCCTTGCACCCCTTTATATGATTGTATAGTGATCTATAGTTTAAAAAAGCAGGTGCAAGCAATTTTCGACATTATTGACGTTTTTGAAAGGAGATCATTCAGGCTCTATTAATTTTTGGGCCTTTACTGAACCTGCAGGGCTAACATGCGCGACCATGAGAAAATTCGAGATGGGATGAGAAAAATTGTCAATCTCGATAATTTTCTCGCAATTCGCAACATACGCGCCACGACAGAGAATCATCACGTCGTGAGATATCCCTTTCATGACGAAACGTCAAGTTTTATTTTTAAATGAAAACACTGATAATTATTTGTGTCTATGGTGACTAAAACCACCCACACACAACAAATTGAACGAATTAAATGTTAAGCAAGGCCAATAGTCTTGTTGTCAAGTTAATTAAATTAAAAAATTAAAATGTTTCTTCTCTTTTGCGATTATTAATAATGACAAAGATAGCACTATTGTCAAATTTTAAACCGGTTTCTTCACCAAAACGTCACATTTACATGTGGTCATTCTTGTCTGAAGTCCGGTCCGGCTGTGGTTTTGGTTTATTTTGATTTAGGTAGTTGTTATATTTCCACGAACTAAGTTGTAATTGTCCGTATTTTTAGGTTTTTTAGGGTTTTTTGATTTTCCCGACGTTTCGGCACCTTTACAGCTGCCGTGGTTACGGGATGACTGGCTACTTATAAGTCTACCCTCGAAAAGTTAATTTATTTTCGTTCGGATACGGTTAGACATTTACTATGGCACAAATTATTATTGATTTGATATTTTGATTTAATTGTTATTTTAATTCTTTATTATTAAGAAAAGAGAAAACTAAAGACTACTGGCAGTTCACAAATTGGGAGGACCTTCGAAGAAAGAAGCTGCCAAGAAAACATCGAAAGCGGGCCGACCTCCACCTTTATAAAGAAATTAAGAATGTTGTCTCCACCTTTACTTTTTTATATTTATTTATCTACAAAAACAGCTAACCGTATCTTTGGGTCTTGCAGTGCGTGATTTGGGTTGAGACTTTAATTTATGGATAATAGGGTCCCAAGCTGGTGGAATCTTCCATCCATCATCTCTATTGAAGTTTGGGTATTTGGTGATTTCAATAGCCTCACGCAGCATTCTGGGGACAAATTTTTGTTCCCTGGCAAGGATCTGTGGCTTATCAAACCTGATGTAGTGGGTGGGTCCCTCAAAAGCATGTTCACACACTGCAGACTTGTTATCGCGCCTATTTTTCACGTCAGCTACATGTTCTCTAACGCGGGTCCCTATTGCTATATCCCTATCGCTCTTTGTCTGAAGAGCATAAAAAAAATCATCCCGGGAAAAAAAAAACCCCTAAAAAACCTAAAAATACGGACAATTACAACTTAGTTCGTGGAAATATAGCGCGTTTGATATCCGTAAAAGTTGTTTTATTTCAATGAACAGTGCGCGGCAAAACATAAGATGTACGTATTAGGTAGTTGTATTTACTTTGAAATGGCATTTCAAAAGAAAACGTAAGTAAGTATATAATTATATTCGTTAGTTCTTGATAGTATAGTTTGGTATTTGTGATTGTATGATTGCTCGCATTTAATATTTATATTCGTAATCTTAGTACATTCGTATACTAAGTATTGTACCTATTGTTTCAGCATTAGAAGTAACAAGGCACAGATAACGTATCTGTGCCAGTATATGGCAGAACATAGGCCATAGGCTTTGTGATCCGCCACAGCGACTGGAACTCGCTGTCGCGAAGATCGAAAGGGTCGCAGACGTCTCGTATGCGCTTCCTTTCGATCCGCCTATTCCACCTCTCTTCATATATAGTTAATAAATAATTGTAATACGGCACTGCCACTTTTCGCAACACTTTTTACGTTTCTCCAGCTATCTCTTCGAACAGAATGATCGACGACAAATAAATCGAAACTAAATGTCAAAACTCGATTATTTATGAGAAAATATGGCGCGTATGTTGCAGTTTAAAGAGAAAATTTCTCGAAGTCTACGTGTGACAGAACGACATGACAAAATGTAGTGCAATGTTACCGACAGTCGAGAAGTAGAGATATGTCATCTCACCACGAGAAAATGGCGTGAGAAAATTATCTCGTGACGTGCATGTTGTGTGGTTTAGACCTAATCATTTGGAGCAATAATTGATATGACATAAAAGTTGTAGAATTACTCAAAGTCAAGGTATACAAGTGCAGATATTCGTCATTTGTTGTAAAACATCGTAGTGCGCGCTTAGCCTTACTGAAAAAATATAAAAACTGTAACTAATTAAAGATTTTTTTGCTTGACTGATGGCTTCTAATGAAAAGACAAAACATCATTGACAGGTAGGCACTCTTTTTGGTGATTGTCAAAATTCAATTTCGAACCTGTTTTGATTGTAGTCGAGTTGATACTGTATATACATAAATATGTTGATTGTATACATATTAATGTACCTTTAAGTGAATACATAAATTTGTGATTTCGATTGGTTACATATTAATGCCCATGGTCTATATATTTATGTTTCCAATATTGTATACATATTTATTTGAAATTAGGAGAATACAATTTTATGGGACTTTACATGAGTACTTATATACTGTCAAGATGCCTGTATCTATAATTTTGACCTTGACTGTACATGCAATTTCATATGTTTAATTTAGGGTTGCGAACGCCGATAAGATGGAGGCATTTCAGTATCAAATATTGTTTCAACTAGATTTTTCTAAGTGATATCTAAAAAAGGACAATGCTTGGCACTAGAACTAAATAAAGACGAAAATAATAATAAAAAACTAGCAAAATAACTTTTATAAATAATCAATGTATCTCTCACCCTTGATCCTGTCCTCATGCGCCTGGATGTCGGCCTCCACCAGCTGGTGCTTCTTCATGAGATTCTGGACGGACGCCAGGTCCTTGCCGGAGTCCTCCGACGTCAATAGACTTTCAACCTGCACACGATTTTATCTATTTAGCCTTTTATTGTCTCGCCTATCACGAGCCCACTGGGGCAGTGGTCTCACAACAATGAAATATTTATTGCGTGTCATTTTCCCATACCTGGCGGTTAACGTAAGGGGAATTTCACAAAGGGAGCAAAAGATATTCCTACCAATAGGAGGTGGTGAAGGTGGAAGTTTATAATAGGCTTTTAGTTTTTATTTATCCTACTAAACTGTATCGAGAGCTGTAAACCTTCCTAAAATAAAATGAAATAAATAAAAATAGTAAGAAATTCCAATGGAATTTGTTGAAAATATTGAGCATTTTTCGCTAGACAACTACTACCTATTTCAACTAAAATTAAGAATTTACTTGGATTTCTTCTTCATTAGTTACAAACTTTATGACATTGGAAAATATTTGTATAATAAGCCTGTTGTATAGAATTAGAAAGATATAATATACAAGCGCTCATGGCCGCGCTTGACAGACTGATCGTATTCGATCACGTTTGTTAAGCAAAGTAAAGTGGCATTTACAACTGAGCGCTTCCGTGCTTCGCCGTCGGTCCCGGCTGTTGTCATCGGATAACAGTTGTTAAGCCAAGTCAGAGGCCTTATTAGGCGGCTTGATAAACTCAGACACCAGAAGTGGCCGGCCACTAATCCTCATACGATAAGAGAGATACTACGTGACCAAAACAATTAGGCGCAAGACAGCTGAGGAAAACATTAAAAAAAACTAACTAAAATTTCAAGAAGCGGTAATCAATCGGTTAATCCCTGTTGCGCTAATTAAACAGATAATAGAAAAAGTACTGTGATAGAAGTGGGTTGCTGGTGCCAAAAGTGCAAAACCGCATTTCTGTCATGCGCCTAATTGTCTTGGTCGTGTAGTAAGAAATGTAACAAAGAGTATGTATCTAACCTCTCCGAGCCAGAAGTCGAGGTCCTTGACGGCGGCGATGTAGGTGCGCTGCTTGTTGGCCTCCTTCAGCTTGAGCGACTTCTCCGTCGTCTTCTGGGTCAGGAACTCCCACTGGTCTGCGATGGAGGCGAGCCGCGCCTGCGTACACAAAAAGATGAGGAATGTTTAGTGATTTTGATTTTTAGCATGTCATATTCTCGAAACTAATTAAAAATATAGTGAGAAAAATATTTCGATATTATAACTTTTTAATTTTGCATTTTACAATGCTATTTTTATGTGATAAATATTTCGCCCTGACGGCGACATGAGACTGGTTGCCGTAAAGATGGAGGATTGCAGACAGACTTAATGGGGTAAAATGGGAGAGAAATAAGGATAAGAAACCGGTCAAGTGCGAGTCGGACTCGCGCACGAAGGGTTCTGTATCATATCTATAAAAAGCTAATAAAACACGTTTGTAGTATAGGATGCCACCCTTAAATATTTGATTTATTTTAATTAAATTATTTATTTTTAAATTGAAGATATAACTATATATTCTTTGAATATTTCAAGCGTTTACCTGTTGCCGTTATCAATATCGAGCAAAAACAAGCAAAAAAAAATGACGTTTGTTGTATGGGAGCCCCCTTAAATATTGATTTTATTGTTTTTTAGTTTTTGTTGTTATAGCGGCAGAAACACATCATTTGTGAAAATTTCAACTGTCTATCACGGTTAATGAGATACAGCATGGTGACAGACGAACAGACAGGCGGACGGACAGCGGAGTCTTAGTAATAGGGTTCCCGTTTTACCCTTTGGGTACGAAACCCTAAAAATGGGTAGGAGCTTACCTGCACAGCTGTTTCTGAGCCGCTGCACTGTCCGCGCTGCACGAGGTTGCCGCCCATGGCCAGCACGGACTGGATTCGTTCGGCGTTGGCCGCTAGTTCTGCCTCGAAGGCCTGGTGCTTCTGGTGCTTAGACTGGATGTTTGCTGGGTCCTGGTGGGAAAGAGCAAGTAGATATTTTAGGTATGTATTGGTGAAAACAGAACTAGCATTTTACACTGAAAGTTGAAATCTCGCAACTTGTAGCTCTATTTTGAGTTGTTGTACACAACTATAGCGGTCACACACAGGTGTCGTGAATAAGTCATGTAGACATCTTGAATAATGACACTGTTTCTGTCTAAATGATGAGGTCAAGGATAGTAGAGCAGTAGATGGTAACAGCATTATAAGTTTTGATACAGTATTGAAACCTATAATCGCTAGCGAGTATAGTTTCCAACTCGTAATAAATACTTTTAGAAGGTTCTACTAATTTAAATAAAAACAATATATAATGATGTCTTCAGTGTCTTTACCTTGTAGCTTTCTTCTGTGGCGAGCTGCAGCTTCTCCGCGATCCAGTTCTCCATTTCGTCGGCATCGCGCGAGAATTGCTGCAAAGTCTGTTCATCTCCCAATCTAAACAGACAATTAATCATTTTAGTGAAATACTACACACACCTAATCAACCTTTAACTAGAAACTTGGGCAGAATCACTGAAACTTCGCATATTGTAAGAAAACGCTACAAAAAGATGTTTTAATAAATTGGCAGAAACTTTGCTAGAAGTGGAAATAAAGAGAAGAAGTATTGAAATGCTGATAGTTTTTATTTAATTTGCTGGTTTTTGGCATTGAAAGTTGTCTAGAAGCATTATTAATGTCAATATTTGAATGTTACCTGGATCGCTTCTCGATGAGCGCCTCCTTGAGGTGTCGCCAGCGGTCGAGCACCTGGCGACGCTTGTCGTCGATGGGCCCGGCCGCGTAGTGGTCCGATGCGATTAGCTGGTCTGCTAGAGTCTGCAGCTGGGCGATTTTTTCTTCCTATACAAATATAAATTATTTTATCATTTTTTACCTCATCTTTTCAAATCAAGTATTTTTTTTTCTTTACTATTGCTTAAAATTTACCGTGACGTTCGACTCAAAAACACATGGGTACATTCGATTTCGTGAATGTTTTAATCTTAACGCGTTACCATATTAATATACTGTTTTTTAGGGTTTCGTAGCCAAAAGGCAAAAAAACGAAACCCTTATAGATTCGGCCAATTTTTTTAAGTAATCCTTTTCATGATTCCTTGACTGATGTGATGACTTTACGTTTCAAGAATGGCAATCATTGTTTCCAAGAGAGGTCAGCTACGACGCTGTACCTTGAATAAAATCGTCATGGTCTCAGTCCAATTTCATCGAAAAGCCAGGTATTCGAGCAGTCTCAGGTGGACGGCGTTATACTTACATGCGCGTTGATGGCTTTATCGAAGTCCTCGTGCTTCTTGATGAGCTGCTCGACGTTGTCGGGCGCGTCGGGCTGGTCGTCGGCGGCGGGCTGCAGGAAGGCCTCCCGGGCGCCCATCCAGCCCTCGGCCTGCTCGCAGTCGCGGTAGAACAGCTGCAGCTCTAGGTTCTGGTCCAGCTTTACGCGACGCGCCACCCACGCTCTAAGCAACGGGAGTTAGACATTACTGCACGTACTGTCATCAAATTTATTGAAGACAACCGTTTAGAACTTTAGGTCATCGGAACGTTTTAAATGTCTATTACATAACACAGTGTTGGGACCGTTTTACGTCCTCTTATTAGCAGCCATGTGCTGATACATGGCTAAAGATGGCTGAACTGGGTTATGATTAACAGGTTCACTGTTAAACTTCTTCAATCGATTTTTTACTTAACAACCAAAATTTTAAGATTCGAAATTAACTAAGAAATTCTCTGCTTGGCACAGCTGGAGCTAGACTGTATAAATAAAATATTCCAATATATAAAACTGGGTTTTTATCAGGATATTTCCCGTTGCGATGATGATGTTCGAAAAGACAAACAACTACAAAATTGTTGAACCTATAAATTGAAGAAATAGCGAAGTGACCAAATTGAACAAGTTATTATTCTAATCAGTAACGATTAGTGTTTTTGTAACCATCATAATGTTGCCATAATAAACATCTACTCACTTCTCAAGGTCCTGTCGCGCGTCGGCCATGTTGTTGAGCTTCTCCTGGATGTCAACGCTGGCGTAGTGGCCGCCCTGCAGCAGCTGCTGCCCAAACAGTTCCAGAGCCTGGAATGTGCCTGCACGCGCGTCCATCTCTGTGCGATGCTCCTGTACACCACACATGACAGTGTTAGCTATTTGCCTATCATTTTTGTAGATTAGCCCGTTGTTATAGATTCCTTTTGCCCGCTGTTTCAAAGATTTGGATTCTACCACCATCCTCAGATACTTTATAATGATGTTACTACAAAACGTGGTGTAAAGTTAAACTGGGTTCTGTAGCTGTCACTTTCGTTCCTTTTTGGAAAACAGAGACAGCACCGGTGTTTAACTGTTTAATTTTCGAACATGTTTCGTGATAAGACCGAAAGTTATATTTCAATTTACCTAGGACCAATAAGTCTATTAATACCGTAGTTTTACCACCTCTTCAAATAATAAAACATTAGGTTATATAATTAAAAAAAAAACCATGTCTGAGAAGAGTAGAAAACCATATGAAATATTGCATTCTATTGCCAATTATTTCATTGTTCGCAAGATAGAACAATACGCAGTGTATGGCTACGACATTTAACTATCACTGCTTCAATATTGCTTGTCACTTTTAGAAACGAAATAAGACAATTAAAGAATCATTTTAAAATATGCTTTATCTTTATTCCGAGATATCTGTAATTTCTATAACCAATACGTAACAATATATGGTTAATGATTTTATTATTTAATATTTTCGTGTGAACTACCACTCGTTCAGAACACTTTTATATTTAGGGGAATCGTATTGGGAATTGTAGAGTAGAATGGAAGGAAGAGACAACAAATAACAAACTCACACAAAAATAAGAAAGATATAGAAAACACTGGAGACAACACACACAGAGTTACAAAATAAGTGAAAATACAGACACTCGCAAAAAAATATAATTAAAAAAAAACTGATTAATGTGGTCGAAAATACAATAAAGTCACGACATTTAGTTTATTTGTATTTGCATCGAAACGTATTACGTTTGAAAATGTTAATCTTAACCGTGTGAACTAACGTTTTGTGTTAAGTAATACATCTAAACCCACCATCAACTATTTTAGTACTACCTTCTGTGCGATTATGTATTAGAAGAACACCTACATGTACCACGCACATCGATAGAAGTGAATAGTATCATTGGTTCGTTGCAATACTGTGATCGTGTATACCGTCCACAACTAAAATAAAGTTCAAAATCGCTTGAAAGAAACTGTAAAAAAGTCAATTATCAAAATAAACAAATAATGAAAATCTGGGTTTATGCGAGCAAGCGAATTTGAACTTTATCTCATATGCAGACGGTTGTTAAAACGAGAGTTAGGCTGGGAGCACACATGCGTGCAATGCGTCTGACCTGCGGCATTATGCCGTACCGCGCGTCTATCTCCAGGCGCTGGGTCTAGAACAGTCACCTCGTGTTACTATCAAGCAATACTGACATCTTCTTCATCTTTAGTTGGACTAGAGAAAACACTTTTATTTGTTTTAAGTAAATAATGGGGTGGCAAATCTTCTCGTTTCCTCAGGTAATCTAGTCTGACTGCTTCTCCCTTGTTTGATCATTAAAAAAAGATTAAGAGTGTATGAAATAAGGGAGTGTTTTTATCATATTGAAGAACCATATCGGTAGATACAGCATATTTAACCCTTTCGCGAACACTCAACTGCTATAGCAGTCATGACGATAAAAATTATATTGTGATTAGTGACTCATTTACTGTCCGCGAAAGTGTTAAAAGGTTTATCATCATCAATATAAGATGCCTAGGATGTAAAAGGTCGAGGTATGACAATGACATAAACAACTAGAGACAGTGTATGTGTGTGTATTACCTGGTGTCTTTCGAGCAACGCCTCGGCCCCGGTGACGTCGTTGGCGAGCTCGTCGGAGCTGACCAGCGCCATCATGGAGTTGATCCACGCCATCAGGTCGCGGTAGTCCGACAGGAAGCTGTATGAAGCAGTGTATTAATAATCTATTAAATCACATGGTAGAATGATGAACGTGTATTTACAACAACTGAGTAGAATTTAAAGTCGGTAGTTTTGTTTTACACAAAGTTTAAGTAAACTGGAATGTTTAAGAATTTGAACACCAAAACAATAACAAGAAAGCTGGACAAACAGTTTGAAACTTATAACGCTAAAAGTAGATAGAACTAAGTGGATAGCGGTAATGCAGTAGCTGCCAGGCGTCGTTGATCTATCTCTGTCATCACTATGGGAGTACTGACCGCTGCAGGTCGTACGAGTCGAGCAGCTTCTCCTTGCGAGCGTTGGCGCGCGCCTGGAGGCGCTGCCAGGCGTCGTTGATCTATCTCTGTCATCACTATGGGAGTACTGACCGCTGCAGGTCGTACGAGTCGAGCAGCTTCTCCTTGCGAGCGTTGGCGCGCGCCTGGAGGCGCTGCCAGGCGTCGTTGATCTATCTCTGTCATCACTATGGGAGTACTGACCGCTGCAGGTCGTACGAGTCGAGCAGCTTCTCCTTGCGAGCGTTGGCGCGCGCCTGGAGGCGCTGCCAGGCGTCGTTGATCTATCTCTGTCATCACTATGGGAGTACTGACCGCTGCAGGTCGTACGAGTCGAGCAGCTTCTCCTTGCGAGCGTTGGCGCGCGCCTGGAGGCGCTGCCAGGCGTCGTTGATCTATCTCTGTCATCACTATGGGAGTACTGACCGCTGCAGGTCGTACGAGTCGAGCAGCTTCTCCTTGCGAGCGTTGGCGCGCGCCTGGAGGCGCTGCCAGGCGTCGTTGATCTATCTCTGTCATCACTATGGGAGTACTGACCGCTGCAGGTCGTACGAGTCGAGCAGCTTCTCCTTGCGAGCGTTGGCGCGCGCCTGGAGGCGCTGCCAGGCGTCGTTGATCTATCTCTGTCATCACTATGGGAGTACTGACCGCTGCAGGTCGTACGAGTCGAGCAGCTTCTCCTTGCGAGCGTTGGCGCGCGCCTGGAGGCGCTGCCAGGCGTCGTTGATCTATCTCTGTCATCACTATGGGAGTACTGACCGCTGCAGGTCGTACGAGTCGAGCAGCTTCTCCTTGCGAGCGTTGGCGCGCGCCTGGAGGCGCTGCCAGGCGTCGTTGATCTATCTCTGTCATCACTATGGGAGTACTGACCGCTGCAGGTCGTACGAGTCGAGCAGCTTCTCCTTGCGAGCGTTGGCGCGCGCCTGGAGGCGCTGCCAGGCGTCGTTGATCTATCTCTGTCATCACTATGGGAGTACTGACCGCTGCAGGTCGTACGAGTCGAGCAGCTTCTCCTTGCGAGCGTTGGCGCGCGCCTGGAGGCGCTGCCAGGCGTCGTTGATCTCGCGCTGCTTGCTGTAGGTGGCGTCAGCGGAGTCGCCATGTGTCGCCATCAGCCGGTTGGCGGTGTCGTCCAGCTGGCGGATCTTGTCGCCCAAAGCTGCTAGGTCGCGTTCGAGTCCCTCGTGTTTACCTGTTAACGGAAAAAGTGAACTAAACTGTAAAACGGAAATGGGAAATGTTATATCAATAACAAAATAAAACCTACGGCAACACGATAGCAGTCTAACACTTGAATGCTAGCTTCATACTCTCAATATTATTGCCAATATTCCAATTTGCATTTTAATATTATGGTGAGGGCTGAGCATAGCAATAGGGATAGCAAGAGAATATTGATAATAATGCTTAAGCACCTCGTGCGCCGGGATCCTAAGGGTGTACCTATAGCAGTGACTCAAATTGCAGCGTCTGGAGGAAGGGCAGATCCTTGCCGAGCTCTTCTCCTTCTCTGCATTCTAGTTATTGGTCTCGTTCACCATCCATTTAGAGTTCCTAGGGTTTATACTTACGTTTCAACGTCTGCACGAAGCGCAGGTCCTTGCGTCTATGCCAGAGCGGCCTCTTTGGGATCGTCTACCATCTATTTAGAGTTCCTAAGGTTGTATACTCACGCTGCAGCGTCTGCACAGATCGCAGGTCTTTCCCGAGGTCGTCGGTAGCCAAAGCAGCTTCCTTCTCGGCGATCCAGTCCTTGGTCTCGTCCACGTCGCGGTGGAACCGCTGCACCTCGTGCGCCGAGCCTAGCTGTGCCGCCCGCTCTGAGGTCAGTTGTTGTAGCGACGTCCATTTGGAGTTCAGCTCCTGATCAAAAGATTAAAGTTCACATTAGTAGCTGGAAAAATTCACGACTGCTGACGCAATTTTTAGAGTTCATTCATTCAAATGAAGGGCGTTGAACGCGCCATTTGATAACGCGTTGACAAGTTATTGAAGAAGTTGATTGGTAAGCAATACAGGTACAATAAGTAGCATACGAGTATACAATTTTAAAAGAGTTATATAAAAATTGATCTTACACTTTAAATAAAAGACATTGTTTTGTATGACTAATACAAAATCAGTACCTACATGATAGTAACAAATTCATGCCGTAAAGTAACTAATCATTGAGATTTGTTTATTTGGAACTTCAACAATAGATCGTTACTAGACAATTCAATTAACTTTACGGCTTTTACAACGTGTAAACAATGAGATCACGTGCGAATCTAATTACCAACGTCATATTTGATTGTTTAGATGTTTACAAAACAGCGATTACAACACATGATACCACTAATACCTTTCGTCTATTTTGATATCATTAACTATTATTTTACTATAATAATTAAATCAGTATGTAGTGCTAAAATTCAGTAACATAATCTTACAATCTGTGGGTTGCAATATTAAAAAATGTGTTAGGGTGAACTGTTTATAATACCCAATTAATATAAAATGAAATAAAAAAATTAACCTATAGAAAGGTATTAGTAGTATAAGCTAGATATACCTGCATCTGCGTCTTGATCTTGAGCGCGGCCTCCGTCTGGCCGACGGTCATGAGCTGCACGGCGATCTCGTTCATCTCGGCGAGCCGCACCTCGTTGGCGCGCAGGTCGTTCTGGAAGTCGTCGAACTTCTTCTGCATCACCTCCACCTGCTCCAGGTCTTCGCCGACGTCTTGCACTTGGGCGTGCATCTCCTGTGTACGTGTAGGTACGTTGATTTAGTGAATATAAGGTACAAGAAAATGTTCTGAAAGTAGTGTCCATGAGAAAAAAAGAATCGGAAACAGGCTACATTTAGAGCTGTAAAAAGTTAAAGATATATGATTTATTTATTATAATAATGAAGTTACAAACACTTTTTATTTTAATTCACTATTTATCTATTTCTTGCTTTTGACTTTAGAATAAAAGAAATCTAATGATTGTTTTATCTCACAAAAAAATCTATGAATTCAACGATTGTAAACTTAAGCAAGTGGTTTTAGCCTATACCCAGCAGTGGGTGTCATGTGGCTGAGACGACGACGAAGTGGTTTTAAGAGTGTTGATACAGGTCCCTCTTGAGATAAGTGTTGTATGAAGTGTGAACAGCGTGTATGTACCTTGTCCTTGATCCATGTGGCGAGCTCAGCAGCTTCGCGCACGAGCACGTAAGCCTTCACGGTCTCGTTGAGTTTGTTCTGCCGCTCGCGCGCCAGCCCCAGAAGATTGTCATATTGCGACTCGATCTGTGCATCAATGTATAGGTTACCAAAAGATGATACACGCACAAAACGACTTAAGAACATTTAGAAAAAAGTACCAAATTTAAATAAACTCCTCATCTTTAGAAGCACAACTTTTACGTAATATATGAGAACGAAAATATTTAATTTTATATCGTCTTATGAATATAATATCGAATAATAAAAAAAAATACCGACTGAAAAATAAACTAAACGCAACAAAATCTAAAAATGGCAACTAAAGTTAGGTATGGCGGCGTTTACCTGGTTCTGCCTGGCGGCGATGGAGCTGGAGTCGACCAGGTTCTGCTGCGAGGAGGACAGGCCAGCGTCGATCTTCTTCACGTACGCGGCCGGCACGAAGCCCTGGCGGTCGTTCACTTCCACCTTCCACCAGTCCTGCGTAATAATAAGTTGATGAAACGCGAGTTCTAAATCCAACTCAATTAACGGCCATTCCTAATAATCTACCCTCAGTAAGAGATAGGCCAACTGTGGTTCAGTTGCTAGGCAATCTTTGTTATTTCCTGTAATTTAACAGAAATAACTAAGCAACCAAACTATAGTAACCCTATCTGTTACTAATGATAGGTTATTGGGAACGGCTGTTAATCATTCTTATGGATCTTATTTTACTATTAAGTCATGATAGGGTCAACCACAACATGTGCCACAATAAAACAGTCCTGTGTAATAACGACGATGAACCGTTGGCTCCAACTTTATCTTTTCATTTGGCAAGTAGTTTTGTTAAGGAGTTTTCAATAATATATAGTCTTGGAAAGCAATGGGGTTGCAATATTTTTCTATAACACAATTTTTAATTTCACGTATTTATTATGTAGGCCTAAGTAAAGAGCCTTATGGAATTGATTTTAATGTACAAAACGCTAAGAATTTATTTTACTAGTTTTTCTTATAAAATAAATGAAATTCTTCACACAAAATAATGAAATAGTTCTAATAACAGCTTATAAATAAAAAAAGGAAAAACATACTTTGTAATTTACGTAAACACTTACGTGGGAGCATCGTTTTTTCCTTAATCTTTTGTTACAACTAAACACATGCCCCACCAGTATCACTATAATCCAGCTTACTACTATCATTATATAAAACTAATACTATCACAGGCTATCATCACAGACACTTAAGCATTCAGCACATTTTGTTCACTACATCTTGTAATTACATTTCGTTCGATTCAGAGCGACGATCGTTGCGTTATGCCGTACGTCTCTCAGTTACATAAACATATTCGGCTTGAAGCGGACACAATAAATAGCGAACTGCCTTGTAGTTGCCTTCGTCATTGATTGTTGTTTTATGACGTCGCGTCGAGGCTCTGAATAGTAACTTTGCTATAGCGAGTAGAAGGAGTTCATTAATCATGTATGTGTTATGAACCCATTTTTAAGAATAACGACCTTGTCTACGGAACGTCAATTAATTTTCTGATCAAATCAATAAAATATTGTAATGTAGCGTACGCGATATTTTCAATTGGATACATAAAATGTTATTCGCAGTTCGCGGTTTCCCGACTCCGATAGCAACTGAATACTGAATTACCTACCAGTTATTGTCAGATAAAGAATGATAAACATGTGATTTATCAGTTTTAAGAGACATTTGAACGAATTACAATTTTCAATTGTTCATTTGTGTTTAATTATCTCGTGAGGAAGTGGTTCCGTTATCAGTGGCCTTTACTACTGTAAAGTAAATAACTTTTTACTTTTTAATTTTTCGTTGATCACTGTGGTGTGTTTTTCGTAATTTTTTGAGATCTTGCTGTAAAAGTACAACGTATATCGTAGAAATTCTTATCTGACAGAAAATATATTTAACCTCGTCTGTGGTCTAGTGGTAAAAACCACCGCTATGAGACCCAGGTATTTGGTTTGGTTGGTGGTAGGACTTGTTGTTAGCCCGCCTGGCTAGCAACACTATCTTAGCTAAGTCTGACGCCATGTTTTCAGCATTGTTGTGTTCGCGCAGTTAGAGATAAGGTAGTCAGGCATTTCAGGAGAGGCTCACTTCCATCTTCAGCCTTATCAATACTTAACATCAAGTATGATGAAGGCTAAGAGTATCCAGTTGTTAAAAAAAAAAATTGACGACTAAAAATATTGAAGCGGACTCCGTGGGTAGGCTTTCAATGGAGCCACGATCTGGTGCAGGTCGCTGGATGCGGGCAGCGCAGGACCGACCGTCGTGGAGATCCTTGGGGGAGGCCTACACCCAGTAGTAGGTGTCATGTGGCTGAGATAACTTACCTTGTTGTTAGAGTTGAGCAGCGTGAGCACATCGCCCCGCTTCATAGAGACCTCCCGCGGGGACTTCTCCGCGTAGTCGTACAGCGCCACCACGCACTCCTTGCCCGACACGTCCACCACTGGGGATTCTTGTTGCTGTGGGGGAAACTAACTATTAGTACTTGCATTTGTTTCTATTACCATTTGGGTTTGACGTTATTCGTTACGGACACAAATGACTGGCGTATTTTAATTCATAAGTTGGCGTTTGAGTCAGTTTTTGATGTTGGTTAAATTTCACCCTATCCATCCATAAGGAAAAATATAGAGTAGATAGCTCCACTGGGAATAGTACTCGTCAAATCTATGACATTCATATAGTTTCCTCATAGTCAGTAACTGATCGCAGACGAAAACAGAGAGAAAAAACATCCATAAGGAAGGCCTGTGCACATGCTCTGGGGACATTAAAAATGGCTGATGACGAACGATGACGATGAAACTTCGTTGTTGAAAGTATTAATTTAAGTAAGTTAAATTATTAATCTAAAAAGATTTATCTATTTGTGTGTGTGTACTTTAATTTTATTCAAACAATTTCAGACAGTTCATAATAATATTCGTTCGTTAAATCCCAAGCTTTAACATTATCTTTCTAACTTCACGATCCAAACAACTATTGCTCTCAAAAAGTAAAAATCGACAACAAATATTGTAAATAAATTTGATTGAACTTACGCGACAAGAGTCGGCCTGTTCCCTAAGCGACTTGATCGTGTTTCCGAATGCTTCCAGGTCAGACAACAGGGCTTCGTGCTTTTTGAGTAGCGCTTCGGAAGAGTCTTCGTCCTTGCCGTAGTCATGCGTGTTGGCCATCGGTTCTTTCTCGCGCATCCACGACTCCGCCTCGTTGGCGTCCGCGAAGTACTGCTGTGCTTGTAGTGAATCTTCTAGGTCTTGCTTGCGCTGTATAAAATAGTTAATGATTGAATTTGTATTTGCTAAATTCCAGTAGTCTTAGTTGCATCATAGGTGTTAAGAACATTGAATGCAATATTATGGAGTTTTGTTTTTAAAAGGCATCATAAGTTTATCGAAATCTTCAATAACCGTGGTGGTTACCTGCAGCGCCTTGTCCTGCAACAGATGCCAATGCTGCTGCAGGTGGTGCAGGCAGACGAGCAGCGATGTGATCGGCAGCGAAGTGACCACCATCTCTCACAGCTGCACCGGCAGCTCTCACAGCTTCTACGCGAGCCTCGTGTAGATATAATGATTGTTACCTGGAGTGCTTTGTCCTGCAGCTGCTGTCACTGCTGCTGCAGGCGATCAGAGATGACATCAGCGGCGAAGTGGCCTGCATCTTTCAACTCTTACAGCTTTTTCTCCAGCTCGTGTAGGTATAAAGAACGTTAAAAAAAAATTGTGGTTACCTGCAGCGCCTTGTCCTGCAGGTGCTGCCACTGCTGCTGCAGGTGATGCAAACGGGCAGCGATGTCATCAGCGGCGAAGTGGCCAGCATCTCGTAGAGCAGCACCGGCAGCTCTCACAGCTTCTACGCGAGCCTCGTGTTGAGCCATCTCGCCCATCACCGCTTGGTGCTTCTTCATTAGATTTTGCACGCCGATTAAGTCGCGACCTGCACATAAACCACATGACATTTGATGTGTATATTTATTGAATGCCCGAGAGTCCAGTCCAAGAGAAAAAGATCCATAGTGATTTTTTTTTTCACAACAGTTTACGAAGCAGAAAGGCCGACAAAGAAGAGACAGCCGTTATTACAATAAAAATTCATATAAAAAAATATACAACAGTATTTAAGTGTTATTGGACACGAACTTAAAGCAAAATCCAGTTCATAAAGGTTGCCAAGTAAATGTATGAGAAACGTCAAGATTTTACTAGTTTTTATAGTATCAGCAAGTATCAAATTGACCCCTGTTAGTGTAGGCAATGATGGGCGCCTGTAGGCCAGAGTGTAATGTGTTTATGATCTAGCTAGCTCCTTTAGTATGTGTTAGTATAAATATGAACTGACCCCTGTTTGTGGAGGCGATGATGGGCTCCTTCTCCCGGATCCAGGCGGCTTCGTCGTCCAGATCGCGGAACAGCTGCTGCGCTTGTAGCGAGTCCAACAGTCGCCGTTTGCGTACTGCCATCGGCTTGTCCAGCCCGGAGTAGCGACCCACCAGGGCATCCTGCGAGGGAGAATGATTTATTTATCCCGGGTTCCTATAACTTACTAACAGATTCTTTTAGCTACGGACAGTTTTAACGATATTAAAAATTTTCAAATTGGGTTCGTGAAGCCTTAAATAATTACAGCTTACAACAAAGATAGTTTGAAAATACTCTCTTTTAAAAATTAAGGAATGTTTCCTTTCAGTAAAATGGGCTAACTAAAGGATTTTAGGTAGTTCCCCTCCAGGGCCCATAGATTTTTTCCTCCCTGTATAAGAGAATTTCACAAGTTGATATGTACCCGCTTGGCGCGAATGTTGTCGGCGTCGAAGTGGCCCTTCTCGATGAACTGCTCGGCCTGCGAGCGGATCGCCTCGATGCGCTCCGCGTGCGAGCTCACGTCAGCCTCTAGCAGAGCGTGCTTCTTCTGGAGGTTCTGCACGCTCGTCAGGTCCTGACAACAAACATTTAAGTTTATAAACCACTCAATTTTACATTCAATGTGTTGCGCATGTGACAAAAACGGAAAAAATGCATGTCTTTTTAATCGAATAAATTCTCCAAATGGGCCAAAATAATTGATTTAATTCTCACATGTTGTTAGAAAAAAAAACACTTGAAAATCACCCTTTTGCTCGAAACATTGAAGCAGTCGATGCATTACCCTTTGTCAGTTTTTTTTTTTTTCACGTAGTCATAAATAAGCGCCTGTTTTAGAGTCGACACTTCTTTCAGTACTAGGCATACTTACATGCATGCTCCTCCTAACTTTCTAGTGTTAACTTAAAACAAACTCCTTACTGAAAACAAAATGCTTGCAGCCAATATAATGCCGCCGAAGTATAGTGTAATACTTGTCACAGCCTACAATTTAGATTGGACGCCTCCTCACCTTTCCGTAGTCCTCGCTGAGCAGCTGCCCCTCCACCTCGGACAGCCACAGCTCCACGTCCTCGACGGCGCGGTTGTACTGCTGCTGCTGGGCGGCTTCCTGCAGCTTGCCGCCCTTCAACTCCGATGCGGCTGATAGACGCTCCCATAGCCCGCCGAGCTCGTCCACGCGAGATTCGATTTGGGCTGTGCACAAACAATTCAACCTTTAAAAATCAAGTTCTAATCTGCTATTTGAAGAAAAAAAATGAGAGGTCAGTGAAGTGTCACAATTTAGTGTTAGATAATTTAATTTGTCTGTCCATAATTTCAATCTTTACAGTTCTTTAAACTCTTCTTAAATTTAAGAGCTGCGCTCTTGTCAATGAAGATATTCCATTCCTCCCTTTTCTCAGCAAATGACTTCACTTCCTGGTATAACACAACATTAACTTTCTACTTTATCTGTAAAATATACCTCAGTCTACGTCTACCTCTCCCTCTTCTTCCCTCCATTTTCCTTTTCAGTATGTTGTTAATGAAAAAGTGTCAATAAATCTAATAGTAATCTTTTATCGACAGTCGTAACTCGTTAACATGTATCTTTTCCGCCCACATCTTTTTTAATTATTATTATGAATGGGTTCGCTCTTGTTCCAAGTCTAGCCTGGGAACTAAAGACAGGATCTACGGTGGAGCGAGCAAACCCAGAAGGTGCCTATTCATCTCTTAATGGGGTAAGCGAGAAAGCATCATGCACTATATCATATCACGTGATATAGCGGTGATATTGTTATAAGCAAGCGACACTTAAACTTTGACTGAAAAGAAAAAAGAAAAAAAAAAAACAATGTCATAAGTCAAGCCTAGATATTATACGTACGTTTGGCGAAGTGCTCCTGTTCGAGCAAGCGCTCTCCAGCTGCGGTGATGTCGTCGACGCGTGGCTTGTTGGCCTGCAGCTCCTGCTCGAAGTTCTGGTGCTTCTGCACCTTGCCGTTCAGGTTCGTGGGATCCAGGTACGAGTCGTCAGTGGCGAACTTCAGCTTCTCGTTGATCCAGCCTGAAACGATCACGTAACATTAGGAATGCTAATAATAGCTTTTATTTCATTTTGTGAAAGTTTTGCATCTTTAGTGCACAATAATCTGTTGCTTTGTGTACATGTCGTAGGATGATTTGATAAATAAAATTTTCACTAAAATCCTAGGAATATTGCAACAACACGGATAATTAGACAATGGTGTTGACATTTCTCAATCTCACTGAAAAAAGACAGGGGTTTTGCAAAAATACGGGTTGCTTTAGTAACATTAGATATTCTTAACTCTGATTGGCTTAATTTTGACTTTCTTGGTAACTCTTATTCTGATTGGTACACAGAAAGTTTACTTACTACACGTGAGAGAATTGTTTGACATTTGAAACGTCAAGTCGTCAACCAATCAGAGAAGATGTTTTTTGCATGGTCCGATCAGCCAATCAGTGTTCTTATTTCATGATAGCCAGCAATTGTTTTCACAGTCTTACTAAGGCAACCCTATCTTATTTCAGTTGGATTGAGAAATGACAACACCATTGTATAATTATCCGTGTTTTCGCAATATCCCTAGGATTTTCGCAAAAAATCGATTTATCTAACTATCCTGCGACATATACACACATATAATATTCACTAATAATACGTACTTTCATCGCGATAGGCTGAGCTGCGTTCACCAGCTATAGATAGAATTTTTTTTTACAGCCATAGGATTATCCTATTTGCCATTTCGATTTAGACAATACGTATCCCACAGGATTTGCGCAATATAAGAATTGAAATAGTAAGTAAACATTGATATATTCACCCTTGGTTTCATCGCAGTCACGTTCGAATTGCTGATATTTGTAGGCGTCTTCTAGAAGCGCACGTCGTTGGTTTGATTTCTCCAACAAGGCAGCACGGCGTTCGAGAAGCTATTGAAGAAATTAAAAAAAAAAAATTGTCTCTTAAAATTCTCCTGTTTGCCAAAATTATATGCATTCTTCTCAAATAGCTATACACTGTGGTTCCCATAATGTTTCAATTTTTTTTTTATGTCTGTTTATATTGAGGTAGGTAGCACAGCGCTGTAATCAAAATCTGCGAAAGGAAGCCTAGCATGTTGGAATGGAAACTATTGTTCTTCATTTTTCTACGCAAGGAATTCCAATAACAAAGATTGACTTCTTTAAGCCTTTCTCTGTTATCTACACGTTCTGACAAGTAAGATGCAGCATAAAAACCATAACTTTATACAGCAAATTAGACTCACCATCTCGCGGCGCTGCACGACGGCGTCGGCGGCGTAGTGCTGGCCTTCGATGAGGTTGGAGGCGACTTCATCGAGCGCTTTGATCTTCTCCTCCTGTGCTGCAAGGGACTTCTCGAAGTCTTCGTGTTTTTTCAGCAGCGCTTCTACGGAGTCTAGGGAATCACCTACATCCTCGTTTGCTAAGAAAGCCTGTTTAGGGTTTTAAAATATATTAAAAACGCTCAAACGTAGTAAAAATCTTTAAATCCTGCAAAAAGGTGTTTGTACTTTTTGGATGGAGGCTGACCTCGTCCAAATCCGTAGTATGTATAAATATATAAATCCCTAAGGTATAACTTTTTATTGAATTACAGTATGTTAGATTTGAAAGAAAACTGTTTTTTTTCAACGTAATTTAAAAAGACTTTTGAGGCAAAATAATGACTTCATCTACGAAATTGACATCAGGACCTCTATTTTTGAATCACTCGTCGCGCGAGTGGCGAGGACGAGGAGGCGATCACGCGATTAGCGATCTTAAATGCGTAGGCATAGCACGCTTTCCGCTTTGCCCCTCGCGCGCTCGCGTTAGGAAGCGGTACCACAGGCGAAAAGCGAAGCAATGTATATACGTGCAAGGTCGCTTTTACGGAATACGGAAACTCAAACGTCGCACGAAAATCAGTAGAATCCTCGAGACGAGTAAATCAAAAATAGAGTTCCAGAGGTAAAATGATTAAGTCGAATACAGTAGGCTTATTACGAGTTTGGCAAACTTGACGTTACAGTAAACGTTAACGTAAAATGTAGTTCTGTCTCTTTCATATTTAGCGACTGTTTTACCGACACGAGCAGTGTATCCGATAGTCTACGCTAACGAATCCTGTAAATGTCATGTTAAGCAAACTCGTTTAAGGGGTACAGGTGTCACCTCCTGCTTGTGCATCCAGGCGTCGGCCTGCTCCGTGTCGCGGTAGAACAGCTGCAGGTCGAGGCACTGCAGGTAGAGCACGTGGCGCTGGTCCCAGAGCGCGTGCAGCGCGTGCGAGTCGCGCTCCAGCGCATCCAGCGCCGCCTCCACCTCGCCCGCGCCGCGGTGCCCGCCCGCCACCAGCGCGCGCCCCGCCGCCACGCACGCGCAAGTCACGTCCGACCGCGCGTCCATCTCGCCCTGGGGGGGGGATCCTCCATTATACAGGCTGTTAAAAGACCCATAACGAAAACGAAAACCACTTATTCTCGCCATCGTTACTATCATTTTCTTGTATGGAGCCAAATCTGGGAACCTGATGGTTAAGGATATATTATAAGGATATAATATTTATTTTTTATGATTTTGTAATTTTTGTATTTTTCAATGCTATTTTTATACTTATGGTAAATTTTAAATAGAAAAATATTGGAAAAAATTAACTCGGCCACAAGTGAATTCTCAGACGGGAATCGAACCCGCGACCTTTGGAAATCCGGTCCAATGCTCTAACCGCTGAGCTACCGAGACTTACGAACTGTCGAAATTCTCCAATACTTTTATATTTTTAATACGCTGTAGGCCAGCGTTGTTACATCAATGCTAGGAATATCCTTGCATTCAAAAGAAACATCTTTTCAGGTGTTTAACGATCGATTAAGATGCAAATACCTAACCTAGCATTGATGTAACAACGCTGGCCTACAGCGTATTAAAAATATAAAAGTATTAGAGAATTTCGACGGTGGTTCGCAAGTCTCGGTAGCTCAGCGGTTAAAGCATTGGACCGGATTTCCAAAGGTCTGAGAATTCACTTGTGGCCGAGTTAATTTTTTCCAATATTTTTCTATTTAAAATTTATCATCAATATTTATTTTTAAAAGTTATCGTTTAAAGTTAAAAAACCGCAATGAATATCAAAACCAATCAAAGAAACTGGATCCCGGCCGCCTACTCGTACCCTCTACACATTGTTGCAGGCGTTTTTCTACGTATAAAAATAACAAGCATTTTTTTCACATATTATTATTTAGTTTGATGTACACTACGCGTATATTACGGCTTCGGTATGCGTCTTTTAACAACCTGTATTATAGGTCTCTACTACGCAACCAAAACCATTAGGCGCATACAGGAGTGCGGTTACGTATTTTTAAAGCCCGCACTCCACGTCTTTCATTACATTTATCCTATTAACTGATTGATTAGCACTACAGTAATTAACTGACGAACATTCGCTTCTTGAAGTTTTAGATTTCAGTAAGTTATTTTAAGTTTATCATAGCTGTCATGAAATTGCCGATTTTTCGCTACTGCCATGATTAAAAAATACATCAAACGCTTGATTTTATATCAAATTAAGATCATAACGGTCGAAAATCAGTAATCATAAGTTTATTATTTTCGTTTCTCAAACGATTAAAAATACCTCGAAAGGAACGAATGTTTTTGTTAGCTAAAATTACCACTTTATTTAATATATTTTCTAAGATACTCATTATTTTTTAAATAAAATATAGCATTAGATTGTTCTGTCTTCCCACAATGTTTGCACATAAAATAATTGTAGCATAAACATTTTTAATAGTAACTATAGCAAAAATTATTAGTATGGAAAACGAACTTTCTTTGAAGACCTAATATCTATACTAATATTATAAAGAGAAAAGATTTGATTGTTTGTTTGTAACGCATAAAATCAAAAACTACTGAACAGATTTAATAGGATGAAATTTGGTACACAAATAGTATATAACCTAATTATGAACATAATATACTTTTTATCCCGATATTCCTACAGGAACGAGAAACACGCGGGTGAAACCGCGAGCCGGCCGCTAGTAATATATAAGATTATAATTTATTTATCTATCTCCTACTAACAATGTTATATATGAGTATCGTGTCTATATTTCAAATACATTAGCAGTTGGCTCTACAGCCTCAAAATTTAAGGAAAATACTATCTCTGCACTTATACTTTGTATTCTTACGAGACACCTGGAGGAAGCACAGTCTGTAGAATCCAATAACTCAGCTAAAAAGCCGACATTAGCGAAATCCAAAAGGGCACCGTCATTACATAAAAAGAAGAAGAAAACACACACACAACAACAACAACGCCAACTAACGGATAGTTTCAATTATTTATTTCTAGTAAGAGGTAGGCTATCTTAGCAACTGCTGATTGATTAATAAAAATATCTAGACATCAAAGGTCTAGTCAATCAGATAAAATAAGAAGTTGCTTCAATTCTCGTATAGCAATCGACATTTTACTATATATACTGAATGAGACTCAGTATTTTGCATAACTCTCTTAAAAATTTGATTTTTCCGACGACGTTTCGGCAGCACCTTTGCAGCTGCCGTGGTCACGGGATGACTGGCTACTTATAAGTCTACCCTCGAAAAGATAATTAATTTTTTTCGTTAGGATACGGTTAGACATTTACTATGGCAACAATTATTATTAATTTGATATTTTCATTTGTTTATTATTATAAAATTAGATCTTAGTTCGTGAAATATCCGGAAAAGTTCAATGACATATGCCCTGTCAAATACTAAGAAAGCCTTGTCGGCGGTGGCATTGCGCGAGGTACAAGGGTATCGTTAGTTCGTTAGTTGCAGTGTGATGGTACCTTGTGCTCCTGGTGGCGCTCCAGCGAGGCCTCGGCGCCGGGCACGTCCTTGGCGAGGTCGTCGGCGGCGATCAGCGCGCGCATGTCGCTCATCCACGACGCCAGGTCGCGGTAGTCCGCCAGGAACCGGTGCAGCAGGTACGACGACTCCAGCTCCGACCGCCGCTCCTGTACCGACACACGTACTTGTTTATTTATGGAACACCAACAGCCTGTATCGAGTACAATAGGAAAAATACAACCAATTACTGCCCCCCTATCCGGGGAAGAGCGTAGGGTTCTTTTAGACGGCGTAAAAGTGCTCGAGATCGGTCCGGTCTACTACCGCGATCTCGTTGGCTCAGAAGCGAACTTCAGGCGGCTCCGGGACTTCGCGCGTAAGGGCCATAGGATTCGGAGTGGACTCGAAGTCAGGAGAAGAGAGAAGAACCGAGGCGAAGAAAGAAGAAACGGTGTCAAGCGGTACCACTGAAGCAATAGTGGGCACGTTGCGACCTGGAAGACACCGAAGAAGCGTTTCGTGTACGTCCGCCCCAGTGAGGGGAGAGGGACCATAGGGACAAAGGATACAGATTTAGAAAATATTTGTAGGGAGTCAAGAAAGTGCGCGCGGAGGAGGCCATTCCGTGCGCATCTCTCGCTGCTTCGACTGCATAACCAAGAGGGTTCGTCAGGTCAAGGGTTGGTGATGGATTTGCCCCCACCAAAAAATATGGATATGGGTTTCATTTGACAGTTAAAGCTCATAAAATTACCTTATATGGTTTTTTAACTGTCAAATGAAGCCCATGTCCATATCCATTTTTTTTACGCGGTAAAACAAGGCCCCTGGTCCTCGCATTAGCAAGGAGCTAGTATGCTACCAAGCTAAGTAGTAGGAGTAGCTATTAAGCTACTCGAAATATCAACATTTATTAAGTACAACGAGTAGTGAAATCAGCCAAAAAGTTGACAATGAACATTTTACACAAACAGTACAGAAAACTGTCAGCAACAAAGTTCCGTAGAATTTAAAGAGTAAGCATCAAAATAAAATTACATTACAACAACTTTTCCGGAAGTAAATAAAAAAATTTAAGACGACACAATTTAGAGCTTGACAGTATAGAAGCTGAACTCCATACCTTAGCCTTTTGCACCAACTTCTGCCAAGCAGCAGCGATCTCGTCCCGCTTGGCGTGTATGGCGGGCGCGTGGTCGGCGTGGATAGCTGCCAGGCGAGCGGCTTCGCCGTCCAGGGTTGACACTTTGTCTTCTAAAGCCGCCAGGTCGCGCTCCACACCCTCGTGCTTGCGCTAAACAACACAACAAACACATTAAGGTATGTCCACATTATGCGATGCGCGCTTGTCTGGCTGGTTCAGATCGGATCAGAATAGATTCTATATTCACTTAATTTATTTATTGATACTTGGTCATGCGGCTATCCGAGTAACAAACGCGTGAAATCTCAATAACTTGATTATGTCTAAGACAAAATTAGATAAAAAAAAAACGCACAGTAAATAAAACATGATTAATTTATCGTCATTAAATGACTATAAACTGTATTAACTGTTTATGAATTATAATAAAATTGCTTTGTAAACTTATATTTTTTTTTGTGTAAAGTATATCATATGTTTGTCTAAATCTCTGCCTTTGTCGTTTCTGTTGATAGGGTAATCCTTCTAGTGCACAGTACCTGCAGGGTCTGCACAGTAGCCAGGTCGCGGCCGTAGTCGTCCGAGCCCAGAACCACATCCTTCTCGGAGATCCAAGCGATGGTCTCGTCGGCGTCGCGGTTGAACCGCTGGATCTCGTGCGCGCCGAACAAACGCTCCTGGCGCATCAGCGCCATCTGGCGGAGGCGGTGCCAGGCGTCGTTCAACTCCTGTGGGTAAGGTTACAATATTAGAGGTGTAAAAAGATTTACATAAATATAAACTTAATATAACAAAACTCTACAAGGTGTGGTGGTGCTGTGGTTTGTGTCGGCTCTTCGAAAAATAGTCAACAGTCCAAATGGCTTTTTATATATGAAGAGTATTAGTATTCTTCATATCGGTGTGGATCTGGAATTGGTTTTCTGTTGTCTAGTAGTGTCTTACCAGGGGCGTGCATTGGTTTTCCAGCGTGGTAGGCACTGTAGATCTAACTAGTAACTTTGAATTTATCCTATCTTGCTACCGAATATTATAAGTTTGAAAGTTTGTGAGGATATTTGGATGGATGAATGTTTGTTACTCTTTCACGCAAAAACTACTGAACTGATTAAGATGAAACTTTACAGCTATGTAGTATAAGCTACATCAGAAAACCACATAGAATGCAAATTATCCTGATATTCCCACGTAACGGCAACCACGCGGCAAGTGAAACCGAGAGCGGCCGCTAGTCATAAATCATAAGGTTCGTTATTTAGTAGGAATATTAAAATGCTGAAGAGTTTGATTGTTTGAGCACGCTAATCTCCGGAACTACTAGTTCGAATTGAAAAATTATTTTTGTGCTGAATAGTCCATTTATCTCGGAAGGTTATATGATATTTAATATCACGCTACGATTAATAGAAGCAGAGAATTAATCTAAATCGTTGCAAAAACCGGGTAAAAATATTACTTTTGGGAGCTTCCGTTGCGGACGGTATGTAAACGGTTAAAGTTACGTAATAATCATGTAAAACGGAATTGTTCCCCATCAAAAGTTCTAAAAAAAGTCCGCGACAACATATGTCTATGTTTTAAGGTTAACTCACTATAACCATTTTTAAGATAATAAAATTTGTTATAAACTAATGTATTATTTGAGAAGCTGTTTTCATAATGTGATCATAATGTGATTCCTTATCTTAATAAATATGTTAATCATCACAAGTATTTCATTTTGAACAAAATTGTTTTTTTACAAAAATACAAAATGCTTGATTTCGTTAACAAACCATCATTTAATTTTAATGATAATGACCAGTTTCAAAATATTTGTCAAGAGTTACTGGACTGGTAGTAGCACTAACTAGTTTGGATAAAAGGAATCACTATGTGTAGTTGTGTTGTTAATTATATTTACCACGTCAAGACTGTTTATATTGCCGCCACAATTTCTGCTTTACATCCATCCATTTCCAGATAACTGGTAGAACATTCCTAAGGGCCTTAGGTCTGCAATTTGTAAATAATAAATAGTATAACTATACTAACATCCTTCCTCTTGACAATGGTCTCCCGCTCAGGATGGCCCTCCAGCACGAGCCGCTCGGCCAGCTGGTTGACCTCCGTGACGCGGTACTCCTGCGCCGCCATGTCCTTCTGGAACTCGTCGAACTTGCGCTGAAGGACCTCCACGTGCTCTAGGTCGGAACCGAACTCTTCGGTCCCCACGAAAGTCTCCTATGAACAAAAAACATTTAAGGTTTACAAATAGATTCCATTGCCTACAATGTATGACGCCCACATTCATAATACTGGTAATAGGCCTTGCCAAATTACTAAATGGGGCTGTGTCATAAATAATAACTAACTTATTTATTATACTCCTCATCTTCCTAATTTTCCTCACCACATCTAATTTTTGGCCCCATGACCTCTTATTTAGACCGAATTTTCTGATTTGCTATAATGCCTTTCTCTAGATGAGTAGAGGAGATACATTGATTTGGAAGATATTACAAGTCTCACATCTGATATTTTTTTATGAAAAATATTTAAAATATCACTTATTAATCTATACTTCTATACTAATATTATAAAGAGGAAAAATTTGTATTTTTGTATGTAACGAATAAACTCACAAAACTACTGGACCGATTTTGACGAAATTTGGTATAGAGAATCCTTAGACCCCAAGTAGTAACATAGGCTATAAATGATCCCAAAATTCCCACGGGAACGGGAACCACGCGGGTGAAACCGCGCACGGCCGCTAGTATTGTATACTTGTCTTCTGTGGTAGATGGTATGTCATATTTCATAAATAATATTTCATCAAAGCTCTTGTTGACAAATCTGGGGGCGACTGCGTAAGGTAATCGTATTCATTTGACAGTTCATATTGTATTTAATTGGCTGCAATTTGTATGGAAATGACATATAATATGATACATTATGAACTGTCACATAAATACGATTGACTTTACGCAATCGCCTAGCTTGTTGAAATCTTTTTGACCAAATGATTAAATAAATGAAAGCAAAATTCATACATACCTTATCATGAATCCAGAACATGACCTCATCGCAGTGTCGTAAGAACTGCACCAGGACCAAAGCCTGCTGCAGCTTCATCCCTTTTTCTGCGAGTCGGGACAGCAGCAGCTCCCATAGGCGGTGGAGCTCGTCCAGACGGCGGCGGATGGTCTCCGAAGCGAAGTGCCCCGCGGATATCATCTCACTGCCGGTGTTGTCCAGCACCACTATGGCGTTAGAGTGGGCTGCCACCTCAGCTTCGAAAGCTTGGTGTTTTTGTATCTTAGCCTGTATGGACAAATATAATTTATTATATAAAAAAAACAAGACTTAAGGCTCTCCTTATATCAACTTTGAATTTATCAAATACTGTTTTTTTTTACTACATTTTTAAGAAAATCAAAACTAAGTTTCATCAATAGTTGATTGTGCAAATGTGTAGTTAGTACCTGGAGGTTGGTGGGATCTTTGTAGCTCTCATCACTAGCAGCTTGCAGCTTCTCCTGTATCCAAGACTCTAGCTCGTCGGCATCGCGCTTGAAGTACTGGAAGCGCCTTGAGTCTTCCAACTTCTCACGCTTGGCGCGGGCTTCTTGCTTGAAGTCTTCATATCGATTGAGCACCTGTTCACGGCGTTCTTGAATATCCTCTGCTGTTTCGAGGATCTTCACCTCCTTAGGGGGTGGGATCTGCTCCATAGTGGATGCGTCCTAAAATCTGTCAACAACATAATAATTATTTAAATACAAGAGCCTATGTAATTTTTTATTTATTTATTTATTGTTTATGGACAGCTAACAGCTTATAAACATACAGATAACAACAAACATATAAAACTAAAAGCTATTGACAAGCTACCACATGTAGTATTATAATTTACTTATATAAATAAATCAATTTGATTCTATTCAATCCATGTTAAAAATAGTTTTTATAGTGAATGAGGATCTACGTAAAGTTGGAACACACTTGGTGCTATGTTTTTGGGAAAATTTAAAAATATCTTTTTAACTTTATAGAATTTTTGTGTAACATAACAAAAATATTTTTTCTACTCAGGGTTGCCTGGAAACAAAAACAGATAAAAAGCATACAAAAAATCTCTTATTTAGCAATAAGGCTGCTTTTTTGCATGCTTTCTATCTGTTTTTGTTTTCTTTCTTTTTTTCCTAGTGTTAAATACAGTGTTTTGTCATTATTTATTTTATAAAAAAATTGTTTATACATAATATTTACTTATATTTTGTGAAATGAAGTCTTAAACATAACTCTAAGAAATACTATCTGAATTATTTTTGTTTTTTATAGACAAATAAAAAAAAAACAAGAAGAACCATTTGTTCAGGTACAAAACAGTTTTTAAGAGTTGTTTTTATCTATTGAACTGTTAAGTCTGTATTCAATTCCATAAGGTCGCTTGACAGAAGCTACTGGCTGACATCACCTGACCTTGTGCTATTACTCATAATGTTGTAATTAGAGACTCTTATCATCCACCTATAGAAAAGTAACTATACACACACTATACTGTCTTTTTCTTTTATTGTTATATGGATAGGATTCACCTGTTATATATTTTCATTTATTTGTCATTCTGAAAGTTACAAAATCACTACTAATTTATTTATGTGTTTTGTATGATTGTTACTGAATCAGGCAGAAACAACAGAACAGATTTAATGAAATTTGGTACACAGATAGTTGGTAGTCTGGATAAAAAAATAGGATACATTTTATCCTGATATTCCCACAGGAACAGAAACAACCCGGGTGAAATGCCCACTATGTAATATTTTTAGCTATGTTAAAAAACAATAAACTGCCTAAAATATAAATGAAGAAAAAAACAAAATTTAAAATCAATAAAATAGTCCTAATCAAATAATATTATGTTATTTAATTAGGACTGTTTCAATTTATCATGGTTGGTGATTTCACCTTCTCTGCAGAGTAATCAATAGCTATGTAATCTGATCTGGAGCAAACAAGTGAATATGTAATATATGCTTGGGTGTGGTCCGGTTGGTAATACAATACAGCACTCCCAGTCTCCCACTACTGATTATAACCAGTTACATAAATGAAAAATGGCTCATAGAGTAATACATCCAAAAATTTCTGATTGAAGTTACTTACAAAATGTACATTTATGTAAATAAACACTGTCAGCTGATCTGTTTTATGTGAATACAACAAAACAATTCAATTTATCAATAAAATAAACCTTGAACTGTTTTCTACTTTTATAATCAATACATTAACACTGCAGTGTAATCAGTATTCAGCAAGCACTATCTAGATATCACGAATTTTATCAATAGATAGAAAGTTATCCAACATAACGACGTCGAGCGAGTGGCACTGTCCCTTCTGTCGCTATACGGCAGTGCTCCAGATTCCGAGAGCGTTTACGCTTCGTTGAGTCAGACACTAATACAATGAAACTGGTGCCGGCACACCTATTAGCTATTACTGATATTGCACTCACTCGACGAACCTCACGGATAGACTCGGCTCCCCCTCAATGACGTAATTCTCCAAAATAAACCTAATAAGGATAACGGTATGAGACAATTATAGATATCCGCAGGAATGTTATAGAATATAGGGTTCTACAAAGCGGACTGAAAACCAGCCGAATTCTGTAGCTACAGCTTTCAGGGCGTGTTAGTACAAAAAGTCAAAATATCACAAAGTAAACGAACGAGTGCCGATCTCCATGGGCGTGTCATATTCTTTTGATTAGTTTTAAGTGCATCGTTGAATTACTTTACTACCTTAGATATTTGGCTGGTTAATACTTACGTATTGTTCTCAAAACTAATCAAATTTAGCAGTTAAAATACACTTTTGAAGCGAAATTTATTGAAATTCATGAAAAATCTTTCGTTCGACACTTCGTCACCGACCGATGCCACGCACAGAATAACTAAACAAAGTGACATCGACTCACTGACGCCGAAGAAGCTTGACGTAAGCAAACAGACAGGGGGGCAATTCTCGCGATGAGATATGTTGAATTCGACATGTTTGAAACCATAATTTCTTTGAAAATGTAAGTAAAATGTTTAGTACGGTCAAAATATTTTAGTTTCAATGAATTTTGACAATCTTATAGTTGTTTTCAGTGCGTTTAAAATATAGATTTATGGCTTTAAAAAATGTCGAAGAGACAGAGAGAGGTCAGAGAGGCAGCATGGGCTTGTTTATTTGGTTAATTTTAAAACCGGTACAGCAGCAAGTACATAGAAACCGTTTTAATAAGGTTTGGCTCCACCCAAACACAGAATACTTAATAGTACAAGTATAGAATGTTCACTTCGCAACTCCAATCAAACAAATAGCTAGTCTAGCTCACGACGCAATAAAGTCCAATTCACGTCGCACAGCGCTAGATGCCTAGCATTTTATTCACCTAAAATTTGCGTCTCTTTCTATCGCGAAACTCGTATTCCTTCTGACGCAGCTAGGGTTACCTCTTTGTGATTTATTTATTTATAGGTAGACTTTGATTGAGTAGGCATGTGCATAGTATAATCAAGGTTGTATTTTTTCTAATACAACCTTGGAATCTTTTCCAAGTAATTTGATTCTATTGAATCCCAATACTGACTTGGTTAATTTAAATTACCATTAGAGACAACAGAGGCGCCCTCTAGCCCAGTGTTGACAACAGGAAAGCCTAATTGTTTAAGAGTTGTACATCAAAATATACAAGGCTTTTCTGATAAAGATCTAGAAGTTAGTTTATTTATAAACTGTGAAAATGTTGATGTGTTGTGTATCACTGAGCATTGGTTAAAATGTCACGAATTAATTTTAAATATCGATAATTATAGTATTGTAAGTTCATTTAGTAGGCAATCTGTTATTAGAGGAGGGTCTCTTATAATTTTACATAATAATTTTCAATACAAAGAGCGCAAAGATATAATATCCCTCTCAATTGAACGAATAATTGAATTGTCTTGTGTGGAACTAGACCAAATAATTGTAATATGTGTTTATAGACCCCCTCAGAGTAATTACCCAGAGTTTGAGTCCACTATGGAGGAAGTTTTAAGAATAACTAGTAAAAGTAATAAAAAGGTTGTCATATGTGGGGATTTTAATGTTGACATTTTAGACCCAAAGTTGTCAAAGCTCTCAAGCAGATTTTTAAATTTATTTAAATCGTATAATTTATCACATACCTTTAATGAGCCTACACGAATAACACCCACATCTGCCACCTGCTTAGACAACATTTTTTCAAACTGTGTAGTCACTGAAAAATCTATAATAAATGTTATTAAATCTGACCATAGTGGACAACTAGCCTCTATAGAGCACCATCATGTCTGTCCTAAGCGGAAAATTGTATGTAGGCCAATAACTAAAAGGGCATAGATGTATTTAGAAACAATGTGATTAATAAAATTGAGTCTTTACCAGTTCCCATTATGGAATCTAATTACCTTTATAATGATTTATTTCATGTGGTTGAAGGCGAATTTAGTAAAACGTTTAAGAAAAAAGTGATCAATGGTAATTCGGATAAAGTAAAGTTTAGTGATTGGGCCACACCGGGAATTTATACAAGTAGAAGGAAACTATATGACCTTTATGCGTCAAAGCATACTTCCTGTGACCCAAATTTTATTGAATATGTCAGGAAGTATTCTCAAATGTTTAGAAATGTATGTGTAGCTGCTAAGGCGATGTTCTTTTCAAATAAAATAAAATTAGCGGATAATAAAATAAAGGCTACTTGGAATATTATTAACCAAACAACTGGGAAAACTAAACATAATGTAAACTCCTTCTCCCTTAAAGTAGATAATAAATTAATTGAATCTGACGTTGAGGTTGCCCGTGTTTTTGAAGATTTCTTCTCTCGGGTACCCTTAGAAACTACCAGTAATTTAAATTCCTGTCCAAACGTTGCTGCTGCCCTCTTAGAGTCATGTGTTGATAAGTGTTATAAAGTTTTCAATTTTAAGCATATTAATAGTGAAGACATTTTAAAAGCTTTCAAGTCTATAAATATTAAAAAGACTGAAGATTTATGGGGCATATCAACCAGCGTTATTAAATCTATAATTGAAATAATAGCTCCATATTTAGCTTTCATTTTTAATCAATGCATAGATGAAGGTACTTTTCCCGATTTAATGAAATATAGTAAGCTTATTCCTCTTTTTAAATCAGGTGACAAAAGTGACCCCACAAATTTTAGGCCGATATCAGTCTTACCGGCACTTAGTAAAATTTTTGAAAAAATTATATACTCTCAATTATTAGACTATTTAACAGTAAATCAAATCCTTCATAATAATCAGTTCGGCTTTTCTAAAGGTAAAAATACTACAGATGCTGGAATAGCACTCCTCAAACATATTTTTGAGGCTTGGGAGGGCAAGCAAGACGTAATTGGTATATTTTGTGACCTGTCTAAAGCTTTCGATTGCGTTGATCACGTTACACTTTTAAAGAAGCTAGAACATTATGGTGTCTCTAAAAAATCAGTTAGCCTTTTGCAGTCATACTTGCACAATAGATATCAAAAAGTAATTGTAAATAATACTGCTTCTACTGGAGCCCCCATTATTATGGGCGTGCCCCAAGGTTCAATATTGGGCCCTCTGCTGTTCTTAATATATATTAACGATCTCCCTAACTACGCGAGTAATTTATGTGAGACAGTACTATTTGCAGATGATACATCTTTAATTTTTAAAATTGATAGAGGAAACAATTGTTCTGACGAAGTAAATAGTGCTCTCTCTCAAGTCGCACACTGGTTCAACAGTAATAATTTGTCTCTTAACCCTACCAAAACGAAATTTGTTAAATTCACATTACCTAATGTAGGGCAGGTCGACATGCACATCGATTTGAATGGGGATGTAGTAGAGTTAGTTGAGAGTACTAAATTTCTTGGTATTACATTAGATTCAAAACTACAATGGGATCCACATATTGAAACCTTGTCGAGTAGACTTAGTTCTGCGGCTTTCGCAATAAGGAAAATAAGGCTCCTAACTGATATTGAAACGGCAAGACTAGTTTACTTTAGTTATTTTCATAGTGTAATGTCCTATGGCCTGTTGTTGTGGGGCTCAGCAGCCAATATAGAAAATGTTTTTATACTTCAAAAAAGAGCTGTGCGCGCCATTTACAACCTTCGACAGAGAGATTCTCTTAAAGAATTGTTTAAAGAGATTAATATACTAA
This sequence comes from Chrysoteuchia culmella, assembly GCA_910589605.1. Lineage (NCBI taxonomy): Eukaryota > Metazoa > Arthropoda > Insecta > Lepidoptera > Crambidae > Chrysoteuchia > Chrysoteuchia culmella. The sequence continues at coordinate 24,131,279 of OU342642.1, read as the reverse complement.
CTTTGGCGGGACAATACATTTATGATAATATAGTATATGTAAGGAAACATCACGATTTATTTATTAAGCATAGCGATGTTCATAATTTTAATACTAGAAACAAGAATAAGCTTGCCGTTCCAAGATTTCGACTTGAAAAATGCAGTCGCTCGTTTTTGGGGAAAGGCATAGCCTTTTTTAATAAAGTTCCACAACAAGTGATTGAGCTGCCTTTGCATAAATTTAAAATACATGTTAAAAAAACGCTCTTAAGCAAAGGTTATTACAAGGTAGAAGATTATTTGAAAGACAAAAATGCATGGAAGTGATACTAACATAAAACATGACTATTGTAATTGTATAAAAGGAAAATATTCTAATAACTGAGTATAAGAAAATTTTCCTCTTATATTAAATATGTTTCAAGATTGTAGATTTGTGTTTGGCAACGACATGTTCCTTTGTAAATGTTGTTGCTTTTGTTAAAGCTGATAAGTTTCTTGCGGCCGTTCTTCTTATCAGTTAAAAGATGTCCTGAATGGCTGGTAGGAAAAAAAAAAATTGGACGATTCGAAAGCACTTATCTATAAGTCTATTTGAATAAAAATCTTTGACTTTGACTTTGACTTTGAATCATAAGGTATATTAAAGGTACCTATCAAAAGTAAAAAAAAAATAACAAACCTACCTACTTCTTTAACCTAAAATGATAGCTACGGCATACATTAACGTGTACTTTGTTTATGAAATTAAATTTTATTTCAATATTTATGTGTTTATGTAGGTAGGTTGCGTATTAAATCGGAATGACATATCACGAGACCTCATTGAGGCACACCCAAACTGGGGGGCTACCGCGTAAAAAATCTGGGTATGGATATGGGCTTCATTTGACAGTTGAAGCTCATAAAATTACCATATGGTCATTTAACTGTCAAATGAAGCCCATGTCCATATCCATATTTTTTACGCGATAGGAATATCTCGTAATATGGACGTATTCCTCGAAGCGCACGGAAATATACTATCGTAAAAAAAATGTTTTGTTGTCAAACTTTCATTTGCAGAAGGCATAAAATACGAACTAAGTATTCAAGAAGGTAGGTAGCTAGATCCACAACACAAGGTTAAACAGAACCATGGCGCGAGCTAGACTAGTATTAAAAAATACGTAAGCTCAATTCATAAAATATATATTTATTTATACATAACTTTAAGATGCACTTAGTACGTACTTACCTATTTCTCTAACAAACCGTGCCATGTTAGGCTAGTGAACTAAAGAAAAGTGAACTTAACTAAGTAGGTGGGTAGGTAGTTACCTACTTATAACGACGAAACAGATCGTCAATGTCAAACAGAAGAAATCAAACTCGTGAAAGATTATTACACAAACCTAGTTACACGCGTTCCTACTTATTTTCGTAATCTAAGTATGTAGGTAGGTACCTATTTAAATATTAAACCTACATAAACATTGACTTAAATATTTGAAATCATTGTACATAATAAACCTAACATGAATGAGAATTTAATAATAATAATAAACCTCTTTAAAGTAGAACTTGCCTTTCATCGCCCTTAGGAAGCTTAAAAAAAGTTAACTTTAGATTAATTGCTTAATTAAACATTGCACAATATTTACTAGCTTTTTTTTATGTGTTTCCATTTTAAATTTTACCGATTTTAAGCTAGTTAGCTACGGAAAGCAGGTGACGAACAAAACTCGCGCGAGGGTCACTGCTCGCTTGTGAGTCCCTACTAGATTGGCAACGCTGGAGTTGCCGCCGCGCGTAGGTACGTTTTCGAGCCTACACGGGGAGTGAAACAGGCCCTACCGCCGCTGGCTGGGCCCCTGGGTAGGGCCCCTGATCCAAACCTTAAAAAAACGATTTCATGAAAGAGCAAAATTCAAAGGAGTTTGAAATATTTGCGGTTTAGAAAGGTTTTTTCTGCCCTTTATAAATATAAATACAACCCGATACTCGGGTTCGTCGATCGACGAAAAATTCCAAATTATGCGAAAATCTTTAATTGCTGTTTGTGATCATCACGTTTAACATTTTGTATATTTTATAGTTTTCGGAACAAATAGACTCGAGTACCTTTAATTTGATACCTTACTCGGCCGCGTACTACGCGCCAAAGTCCCTATCGAGTCGTCACAAAAATTGCGAACCTGAATTAAGTATATAGATACCTAAACACAATGGGACAACGCGAGCGCGTGATGTGAGTGGCAAAGCTAATAGCGACCTTCCGCGCGTAGATATAAGCTCGATAGTTGTCTGAAATACAATGTGTTTTGTATTTCAGGCAACTCGCGAGAATAACATATTAACTTTAAGTGTAATGCACACACAGTTTATACGTATATATTATGTCATGCATTATAATAACTTATGTTCTGAAAAAGTAATTTTTTATGAACGACGGGGATTAATCTTCATGATATAGGGTGACTACCTCATAAAAATAATGGGTATGGGCTTCATGCGACAGTTAAATGACCATTAAGGTAAATTTATGTTCAAATATAGTTTCCCGAAAAAACTTTTTTATTCTACTTAGTATAATTATTTAATTCTGGTTCATAGATATTTCCAAATGTAAAATGATAGCAACCCAGATATTCAGTTGTCAAAAAATATTGTTCTGGCTGGGTCTTCGTGTTTGTTGTATCAATTTGTGTGTCAATTATCAATTAACCCTTGTTAATAATGGCCTGTTGATAATTAAAAAGCTGTGCTCAGGACTGATACTATCGATGTGCTGTGTGAGGTGAACGTTAAATATGGCGACTGGAGGCGAGGATCTGTGGCGCGAGTGCGCGTCCTGGCTTACGAGATGTGGCTTGCTGCGTCCGGACCATAAGGCGAATTGGGAAACGAGTACTATTCATGATCTCGCATATACCCTGCGCGATGGGGTCCTGTTGTGCAACTTACTGAATGTACTACACCCTGGCTGCATCGACATGAAGGACGTAAACCAGAGGCCTCAGATGGCGCAGGTAATGAGCTATCCAATGCGACCTTCATTCTAATTACTACAAAACCACTATTTTCGATTGTCGTCTATTATTATGCCTATAATAATGAATCGGTCCAAGGACATTATTAGCAGTGTTTAGTCCTTGTAGTTTTTTAAAAGAACTCTGACTAAAAGAGTAAATTAGACAAAACAAATAATGTATGTATATCTGAAACCAACATCAATTTAATATTTCAACATTTATTGTTATTTAATTTTTAACAGAAATGTATGACCAAATACATATTATTTCGCTATGTATATCATAGCTATTCAATTATGTATGCAGTTTTGAATGACAGTTTGAATTCATTGATGTTCTTCTATTGACTAACAATAGTACTTCTAAGTGTGTTCCGGTGTGTATCTGCATCATAAAATTGCAGTCAATGAGCAGTATTTATACTTGTAATTCATTAATGTTTTCTCTTTTATTACACTAACAGGAGGATTTAGATTTGATTTGTACAAACACCTTGTTGAGGATACTTTCAAGTTAGTCAGATAAAATAATTAGTATATGGTGACTGCCATATACTTAATTTTAATTAAAAGAGAAAACATTAATGAATTACAATTATAAATAGATTATGATCAGTTATCATCAAGTAAAAGTATATATGTGGTGATATATATCTACTTACACAATGTTTAAAACTTTATTTTTATTTAAATCACTATAAAAGGAAGGAAATTATGTTGTTATTGTAGATAATTTTGGAATATGAGTTATCATAATTTTAACAGGAAGAATAACTGCACAGAAGTAAAATCAGTTATCATTATTATAACAGGAAGGAACTTATTTGAATATGTGAATGCGTATTATGATGAATATTTTGCCATTTCAAATATTTAATGTTCATATTTTTTTCTACATTTAGCGCCCTTTTGTTGCTCTAATCTACGTGGCTAGATTGAATAATAATATCAACATTGCCATATTTTGTTTATTTTTCATATTAATGTTGTTATGTTTGCAGCAACTGACAAACAAATGATAAACTCACTTACTTATGGAGAACTTTATTTCTTATAAGAACATATAATTCACTTACTGAGAAACTTATTTAAACAAAATTCATAATTTAGCATTGGCAATGAGCATACTTAAACAGATACAACAAAAAGTCACCATGTCGTAGGTACTTCTCTTATAAATTATGAATGACACACAGTCTTCTTTATCTCTCCCCCTTGAATTTAGGTGGATTAGTCAAAGAAGAATGACATATTGTGTATGTAATTAATTTGTTTGTTTTTTCTTGTCAGCTAAAAGTCTTAAAAGGGTGGTAGGGCGAAACTGACAATTTAAAAATGTGTGTAATATGCTCCACTATTATTGTCCACAGTTTCTGTGTATGAGGAACATAAAAGTTTTCCTGCGGACGTGCCATGAAGTGTTCGAGCTTCGGGAGACAGATCTCTTCGACCCTTCAATGCTGTTTGATTTGTCCAACTTTCATCGTGTATTATGCACCCTGGCCAAGCTGAGCCAGTGTCCTAAGGCATTGGTGAAAAATATAAAGTAAGATGTTTACAGCTATTTTATTTGTATCACTTTGTAATTATCAAGTTACTTTATTAAAACCATTTTTGTGATTCCCCTCAACATCTTTCTTCAACTATGAGTTTTTTCCAGACCATTTTCAGCACACAGGACCCAGTCAGAAGAAGATATTTACAAAGACTTGCAATCTGTGTAAGTAGTTTTTTTTATTTTATCAACATAGATCTAAGTATTTTTAAGTAACTTGGCTAGGTGATGATTATAGAATAATGAATATAACGTGCAGTGGCGAAGAGTCCATATAATATGATTCCCATCAGCTTCCCTTAAGAAAAATCAAATCTATGGATCAACAATATTATTAGTTTGTTGTATTGTTCACTAACTTCAATTTGACTTTGACTAACTGTTGTTTAACACATTATTTACTGTGTGACGTTTTGAATACTATGTAGAATCTTTGCTTTACTACACTTTTTTATGCTTCCCTTCTGAAAATATTCACCCTTCGCCACTGATAACGTGTTATATAAACGTGTAACGTGCGACCCGTGGGTAGAGCGTCGGTGTCGCTCGAGGCGCCGGCTTTTGGCGCGCAGGAGAGCCCGGAGCGCACGGCGCCGGCCGAGGTGCCCTGGGTCCAGTTCACGATCCCCAACGCCACCTGCGAGGACCGCGTCGAGGAGATTTACGAGGACCTCTGCTATGTCAAGTTCACTTCAGCGATGCCCGAGGTGGCGTTTCTACAACTAATACTTCTACTTTATTTGTTTCCGATGAACATTCCAAAATAACTTCCATGAAAACTCACATTGGCAATGCGCGTAATATCTCGGACTCGTTCGACCTTGACTTATCGATATGTAAATAATCAAGAAACCAAAAAAATCAGGGCCAGATAAACAAAACTCGGTTTATGTAATCAGTTCACGAATTCTATCTTTATTGTATCCGGAAAAAGCTAGATAAATTGCTATTCATTTATTCTCTATATTATTGGAAACAAATAAAGTGTATCGGCAATGCTGTCCTTTGCGCTATCTTTAATAGATAACTATTACGCGTAAATAACGTAATCATAGAAAAGATTACTCAGTTATGCATAAATGCTATGGATGTATAAATAATACTTCTATCAATGATACGATAACCTGATGGTGATAAATCATGTGACTTTAAGGTTTTAACAATAAACTCTGTACTGTAACTGTTAATTTGAAAGATGTTTTAGGAACTGATAATGATAAATTGAATATTCTCAGAAATTTACTCATATAAATGTAGATATTGTTTTATCAGTAAATGGGCAAAGAACAGCATTTCCTTTGGAGTGCGAGGCGGTTGTTTGCACCACTGTAAGCCGCCGTGGTTTGGTTTGGCCGATTACTAGATTATCTTAGATAGCTTTTCTTGGAATATAGCGGGCATGATAGTGGTTTAATATGCTTTGTAGTATTTTTTAGTTTTCGCAGTTCATGTGGAGTCATGTAAAAATCAGGGGACTTTGTTTAGATGACATATCATAAGTATGCAATGAGCCTAAACAAAGTTCCTTTCACGACACAACACTTAACCCCACTGATGAACTGTAAATGATTATGTGCAGTCATCTATCAGTGAGGTTTGTAGTGCTATGCGTCTAGCTGGCCCGCGTACGCTGCATGCGCGTGCGCGACTCGACGCTAGCCTCGATCCCCGCTCAATACTTCATCCCAGCTTTAAAATTATTTGGAAAAAAATACAATCAAATAAAAACAAAAAATTCAGAAATCGCACATCCATATTTTGTTAGTAATATAAATCTTATTTCCTAATGTTAGTAAAGATTAGAAAGTAGAAGAAATAAATAAATTTCGACGGTGGTCCGCAAGTCTCGGTAGCTCAGTGGTTAGAGCATTGGACCGGATTTCCAAAGGTCGTGGGTCGTGGGTTCTTATTTTTAATGACATGGGGGGTGGGAGGGATCTAGATAGTGATTACGTAAGCAGTAATTATTTACTTTTTTACACATATCGTAACCCACACTTTGTCTATGCAGAAAACGAAATGCATTTTCGGGTATTACAGTCCTCTATTCCAAACCTATTCCTTATTTCTAGACTTACAACTGCTCATATATCAATCAATTGTACCAATGTTTACGTAAGCTTGGGGGGAGGGGTAAGAGCTTTGCTTACTTTTGCTGACGAGGGGGAGGGGTGGGTTAATAATTGCAAAAAATCTGCTTACATAATACTTGAACGGCCCCTTGTGGTCAAGTTGATTTTTTCCAATATATTTTTCTATTAAAAATTTATCATAAGTATAAATTAAATTACTTCGTCATTAGTTTAATCCCCGTTATACATCTCCGAACACAATTGGCTATGATAGGAGAATCGTATCGATTTCCTATCATTTTCAGAATCGAATTGGAGCCGGCCCGCACCCTGCATAGCAACGAGGCAGTTTTCTTTCGCATGATAGGTTACAAATCGTCTATGTGCATTCTGCGCAAACATACCCGATGCGCGGCAGAAACGGGGCAGCTCTAATAAGAGCTAGCGCAGACGACGGATAACGGAGGACTTTTTGTCCGCGACACGTCTTTATTGTTAACCAAATAAGATTCAACTTAGACCGCGTATATCCGCGAAAAGTACGCGATAGTCCTCGTTATTTATTCAACTTTATGTTCTTAGTAATAAGGTCGTGTCGCGGACAAAAAGTCCTTCAATGACCGTCGTCTGCGCAGGCCATAATACTCTGAAAGCGTTATTGTTTTGGACACGCAGCAGACAATACCTTCAAATCTGACCGATTTGTTTTCATGCTCCAGCTGAACGAATTTGTGTATTGTTTTCTAAATTTAAACATTCGGTTTTATGTAAACTACGTAAATAGGTACCTCACTTATTCGAACAAGGTCAAACATATGGATAGTGTTATAAACAACCAGAATGAGGCATCCGCTCGCGTCTGTAATGGAACGTTATTTTTGTACCTCATTTCCATGATTTTTTATAAATACCAAGCCTTTTTAATCTTTTATTGAATAGATACTACTAAGACATACTACGGCAATCAGAAATTAAGCGTATATAATAACAGCACATAAACAAATTGTTGAGCGGGGATACGTCTTTTTTAGTCCTACGCGCACCGATCATCATTCTTATCAATCAAATCAATCTTAGATAACTGACTCCTTTCATTGACAAGACTCATACCTATAGCAACAAAATTCGCTAAATACGAGGTTTTGATTTTCATGCTGGCATATTTAAATTATCTGCCAGTTTGATCCCCCTAAAAACATGAAAACTTAAGAGGTAGCTAACTTGATGGACATCCTACCTATACCTATGGTTGGTTTCTGAGTTGAGAATCACAAGTTTAGAACGTTAAACTCAACTCAAAGCAAATTTATGCTAAGATTGAAGTTTGAGACGTTCTCAAACTAGAAACCGACTCTAGATAGTCTACCCCTGTACCACGAGTACGAATCTGGCAAAGTAAAATCATTATTGAAAACTAATGCTCTACCTCTGTGAGCAGTGCATTCTATAGTTTTCCATAACGTTGATCTTAATGTCAACTCGTACTAAGGCGTCCATTAAACGGTCCCAACGGTCAGACAATTCCATCAGTTGACTTGATGCAAAAATCAAAATATCCTGATCAACTTTAGTCAGCGCCAACCTAGCGTCTAACGAAACGCTAGGCTATTTGTCAGTTACATTACAGCCATGACTGTGGTAAAATTGACAGCAAAACTTACCGTCTAAGGGGCGCTTATGGCTACTGGCAAGAGCGTAGCCCGGATTGTATAATTTTGGCAGACAAAGAAAATAAAAAATATATATTAGAAATCACATCCCGTATTGTTGCATTTCACAAGCCAGCCTTCAAGCCTGTTTCTTAGTTTCTAAGGTCCTATAAGAAGCGTTGCAAGCTATGAAGCTCGTCAGAATTAAAGTTTACCAGCTAAAGATTGCACTTCTAAGGGGGGACTGCTGTCCCTTTCTGCCCAAACCTCGCTACGCCCATGGCTACTGGCATAATCAAATTACTCGTATCTGCCGGAGTTTGATTGTTATATAGAGGTTACTAGGCAACCATAGAGTTTGAATAAATACTAAAATAAAAGAACAAAAGATGATCGGTGCGCCGGGGAACACGCTGGCTGCACGTTAACGGCGGCGGTTGCGCAGCGGCGGCGGCGGCGGCGCGGCCGAGGTCGGTGAGTACGCGAGCTACTGCGCGCGCATCCACGACGAGGAGATCTACCACGACCTGTGCGCGGTCAAGTCCGCGCGCCTGCAGCCGCCCGCCGCGACACCGCCCGCTTTCAATACAGTACGCTGCACTTTGATTTTTATTTTTTTTTACTTATTTGCCCACGTTTTTTTATAGTGATATGAGAAATAACAGCCTGGGTCCCTATTATGATCTCTTCATTCCAGGGGGTGTATTACAAACTCTTAAAATTGTAGTTTTCTGAATGGCTATCAATGTGTCTTTTATACAGAGAGAAAGAGACCCATTGATAGCTATTCAGAAAACTGACCAGTTTTAAGAGTTTGCAATACCCTCAGGCAGTTTTCTGAATTACTATCAGTGCATCTTTATTTCTCATCATACAGAATAAAAAGGTTGTCAATCATAGCAATTCAGAAAACTGCCTGGAAATTAGAGCTCATAATAGAACCCCTGTAAATATTATTAAAATTAAAAGAAAATAACTTCTCAGCATGCACAACTTACGAATTTCATTAACACAAGCTGTACCCAGCATGCGATATGTAGAATTTTTGGGCCAGGAACCCTCGCGGGCGTCCTCAGAACACCCTACCAAAGTTTCATCACAATCGGATCCACGGTTTCGGGACGCATAGAGGACAAACATACAAAGACTTATTTTTAATTATTTATATAGATAGCGTTACCAGACCAGACAGTGTTGATTACGATTTCTCGAGATAACAAATAAAAAAAAAAGTAAATAAGCGGTAATTAAATTCAAAGGAAAAATGGCAGGTAAACAACTCGTCTGAGGTTTAATTACCATAAAGTATTGCGATCTCCGTTACAAAAGATTTCAAGTTAATGGACTAGTATTTTATAATCGTTGAAAAAGGTTTCATGGATGAGGGGCCGGATTAATGCGGCGTCGCCGTCAGCCCCTCAGCCATGAAATTCCGTCTCGAGGAAACAAGTAAAAGTCCCCGCGAGGTGTTCTGCGCACTTTCTGAATTATTCATACACGCGTTATTTCTCGTATCCAGTAAAATATACTGTTCATTTGTAGTTAGTTAATTGGGAGTCTTTTAGCGATACACATGTTTTTAGTAAGAGTTTTGTTTAGAATGGTTAACGTGTTTTATTTTGGATTTTTTATAATTGCTTATAATTATACGCTTTAATGCAAAAACTCACTAAGACTATAATAAAATTGTTATTGCGTGTTTCAGCTAGCGACGTCGTCGCACAGCCTAGAGAAGAGAGACTACGTTATAAGGGAATTAGTAGACACAGAATGCAACTACGTGGACGTGCTGAGTAAAATAATAAAGTACTTTCTTAGACCGCTCACGCCGTATCTAAAACCGCAAGACTTGCAAGTTATATTTTTCGGTATAAAGGTGAGATGAAAATCCAGTAAAAATTCTGCGTCTATATTGAATAAAGACTTCCAATGTTGTTTCGAACTCTTTGTTTTTCTTTAGGAATTGCACGAGACACACTCCGGGTTGCTGCGGCAACTGAAGTCGGCGACGGACGCGTGCGTGCCGGGCAGCGGCGCGCCGCGGCTCGCCGACGTGTTTCTGGCGTGGCGCGAGCGGCTGCTGCTGTACGGCGACTACTGCAGCAACCTCACGCACGCGCAGGACACGCTCAAGACGCTCGACGCGCGCGACTCCACGTTCAACAAGCAGCTGGCGGTCAGTTCTCCCGCACTATCTACCCCCGTATAACTCACGAACGGATTGTTTTGGCTACGGAAAGTTAAATTTTGACATTTATTATATGGAACGAATCGCACATGAAAATCAACATAGGCCTAACTAAAAAAAAAAAAAAAAATTGCGTTATTTATATATTCGGAATCAGCATTTTTTTCTCTACAAACTGGTAAAATATTCATATTTCTAAGTCGGTTGCTTCTTCAAAAGATTCCGTTTTAACCCGGTTTTGCCTGTTTTGCCATGCCCTCCGCGTCTGTGTAGTATAGTCGCATCATATGTTATACGGTGTCCGCTCAGTAGCCGTGGACTGCCGTATGTGTTGCATCTCGAATTAATACACCGATTCCTAAATATATTACCAAATGTGAGTACTCAATAGCGTATTATCTTTAACTTGATACTGTATTGCATGTTATCTATTACACAAAAAATAAAATTACTTTTTTTTTACGTTGTTTAGCTTATTTTTTTACGCCTATCTTGGTAGCCCCAAGATGTAGTATTATTTATAAAATAGTATTTAAATGTGTAAGCAACATAGTATTAACTCAAAGTGGTTGTAGAAAATAGCTTGTAAATCCTTAAATATTAGTTCCAAAGACTTTATTTTGAAATATACAAAGTAGAAGAAATCAAGCCATACGTAATTGACAGTCAGGAGATATGATTTTAAATCTTTGAACCGCTATATCTCAAAACTACGTTTATTTTTATTGAAACTTACTTTTCCGAATATTCACGAACTAAGTTGCATAAAATATATTGAAATATAGCGCGTGTAATATCCGGTTTGCGTGCGCGCGTAATGTTGTTTTATTTCAATGAACAGTGCGCGCCAAAACTTAATGAAATGTTGATTTTCATGTGCGAAATGTCAAAGTATAAGTAGCCAAAATAATCTGTTAGTAAGTTATAGGAACCCGTGGCTAGTCTGCTCGGAGTCATTTAGGCAGCTAAAACTTCGCGGAAGAGAATTTGTATACTACTTGGAACTTCAAAAACCCACCATTAGAGGTGAAGTTGACAATGTTTGATTTGCAAAACGTGCAATGCAAGTAAAATGCATCAACAACACCGAGAGGCGCTTACAGCGCTTTTTATACACTAGTCTTTTTACACTTCTATCACTCTAAGGGCAAATTTCACCACCTACTAATAAGTTCTGGATAACTTATTTGGCCGTGCCTTGTGGTGACGGCCTAAGAATACAAGTGTCACCACTCCCTTACTTGCCTGGGATGTCGTAAAAGACGACTAAGAGGCTCGACGCATTGAACACCTGTGCGAGAGAAGGAAAACTTGAAACAAACCCTCTACCAACCCGTCAGGCCAACATGCTAGCAGTAGGCTAATAGCCTCCTATGAACGCCACAAAAGGCTTGAGCTAGGAGAGGCCTATGTCCAGCAGTGGACGTCCACAGGTTGATGATGATCTTATTTGACAGTTGTAACAAAAAATATATCAAATTATCTGCAGAATAAACTATCCAGAACTTATCAATAGGTGACGAAACCGACCCTAAAGTGGAGATGCTTACGTTGGGCTCAGAGAAACGCATGATTTAGTTACAAACTTAATATAAATTCTTTATTTTCAGAAATGCCAAAAAGAACACAGTGATGGCCGGATACAGCTCCGCGACATTCTCTCAGTGCCCATGCAAAGGGTGCTCAAATACCACCTCCTATTAGATAAACTAGTCCATGAAACACAACCAGTAAGTGATAATAAGGAAGAACAATAAAATCTTTCATTCATATGAATGCTATTACACAATACTTTGTCATTGTACAGAATCACGAAGAGTTCCGAGGCTTGGAGCGCGCGAAAGAAGCCATGGTCGACGTGGCACAATACATTAATGAAGTGAAAAGGGACAGTGAAGTACTAGTGTTACTTGCCAAAGTTCAGGTGAGTCGTATGTGGAAATCTTCCAAGTGGATATTCCAGTTCGAACACATAATTCTTTCTTGTCATACAGACATCGAAACACTAGAAGCTTTCCAGAAATATGTTTGCCTCAGGCAAACAGTTCATTTGGGTAGAGGCAGCTACGAGAAAAAATAACCAGAAAATAACCAGAAGAGCGCAAGAGGGTAGGGATAAGATGCAGCTTCCCAAACGTTTGAGAAGCTGCGTCATAACTTTTGTCGCCAATGCTTGAATTGAAGAGCAGGCGCCCGAATAGTCAAATGTTTCTCAACTTTGAGGGCTTCTTAAACCTGTCGCTTTAAAAGTCAAAGGTATGAAAAAGACGCCATGATGTATAAGAACTTCTCAAAGCTAAGTGGCGTTTGAGTATTCGGTGAAGAGTCTGCGAGCAATGCGTATTCCCCGTTATAACGTGTGGAACCGAAACGTGGAATATGACGGTAACATAGTCAACATGTCGTTCAGCGCGCTATGGAAAGTTTAAGGGATAAAATCAGAAATGAGGTCATCCGGCAGCTGAGCAAAGTGACAGTGGTTAGACACATTAGTCGCAGAACCGACGGGACTAGTTCTCGAATGGGTAACGATGTCTCGGAAAACGGTGAAGGACGCGCCCCTTACTAGTTGGATTGTTGACCCTGAGAAAGGTGGCAAGTAGTGACTGGATGAAATAGGTGTAAGATCATGTTTGGGATCGTCTAGCAGTGGTCTACGATAGGCCGAATGATGATGATGAAATTATCTAATAAGCTTATTTCCTATTGTCATTAGTATATTGTTGGTTCTTGGAATATAAAATCATGTTCTGTGTCTGAGGCGAAAGCGGTTTTGGTCGCCTGGTTACTTACCTTGGATTATAATTTGACAGAAGAAATCATATAAATATTGATGAAATCATGTTAGGTATATAATTAAACTCACAAATAAAATAGTACTAATGGTATGGATCTAGGTAATAATTTATGTTAACTGCTTTGCAATATTTCCTGAATTTTCAATTACTTTTGTTTGGTTACACAAGTTACAGGCTTAGCCTAGTTTGGGAACGTCTGGTCATTGCATTGTAAGCTGCATTATTTAATGCACGAATGATTTTACTTTCTTTTTTTTGTTTTAACGTCATGCTCACTCAAACGTTTCTTCGGCGGTGTCGTGTGAGGCGGGTCGTTACGTTCCCTAAAATATGGTTGAGCGAAGCGATGGCTGGTTCATGCGTCATGCTCGTGAACGGGTGCCGCCAGCGGAAATGGGTCTACCTCAGTCTGCTTATCTTAATGCTGTGCTTAAAGCCTAAATATTTTTATCTAAAATAAATTGATACTGACCTGTATGTACCTCACAACTTGCAGTGTAGTAGTCTTGTGGTGCGGGAAATGTTGTAATGTATGATAGACAAGTCTTTCTTTGCCAGTTAAAAATTGTTTACGTTTACAATAACCATAAAATGTAATATTTTCATTAGTATTTTCCTTTTGTGATGGAAATTGACCTTACTGATATGTTAAGGTCACTTTTCAATTTGACGACTCTGTATGAAATAAAACAGGGAGAAAAAAACAGCCCTTGACGAGTTTCTTGCCGGTTCTTCTCGTTACAAGGTCTCCCGCCGTAGGGTTTGTGAACCGATGGCGTAGCTTCTTTGACGTTCATAAGTGCTTGTAACAGCCTAGACTGAATAAATGATATTGATTTTGATTTTGATTTTGAATGTAATTCTCTTTTTTTTGTGCAAAAAATTAATTTTATCATTTATCATTATCATATAAATAAACCTGTTGTTGTACCAGGAGAGCATAATAGACTGGGAAGGCGGCGCGCAAGGGGCGGGCGGCGCGGGGCTGGCGGCTTATGGGCGGCTGCTTCTTGACGGCGAGCTCAAGGTCAAGGCGCACGAGGACCAGAAGCTGCGCACCAGATACGTGTTTGTGTTCGACAAGCTCATGCTGCTGTGCAAGCCTGTTAAGGTGAGAACTTCTGTTTATAAACACTCTTTCTGTGTCTCTGTGTATGTACCTTTTGTTGGTTCGTCTCGTACATTCGTCTCACACTTTTGATGTGATGGTGGTAGTTTTGGTAAATAATTTCATTTTACTTGTCTGCTTGATTATTATCTATGCCCAAATTAATAGTTATTTTTATAAAGCATTTACGTAATCGCAATTTCTCATCGCTCTTCATTGTTTTCATTCGTTTTCCATGTTCTCGAATCAACATCACAGGTAGTCGCTAATATTTCTGAAGACGCTGATGTCCGTCTTCTTACAGCTATTTGTTACTACTCGTTCCATTTGTCGTGCATCTAGTGGAGTACTGCGTAGTGCTATTTTCGGCCTGTGCCGTAATTGGAGTGTGGTCCATTCCAACAGGACAACCAGTACTCGTACCGCGTGGGCGTGCGCCTGGCGGAGTACCGCGTGGAAGAGGGCTGCGGGCGGCGGACGCTGCGGACCGACGCGCGGTGGGCGTCGCACTTCTACCTGGTGCGCCGCACCAAGGACGCCACGTTTACGCTGTACGCGCGCACTGACGACTGCAAGCGCAAGTGGGTGAAGGCCATCCGCGACGCCATGTGAGTATGCGAACGTGATTCAAATTATTGCAGTGCCACTTCAAAATGGCAAACAAATTAAGTTGCTGTAAATTTTCAACGCTTTTACCGCCGCTCACGGTTTCACCTGCGTGGTTCCCGTTCCCGTGGGAATATCGGGATAAAAAGTATCATATGTTCATAACTAGGCTATCTACTATCTGTGTACCAAATTACATCCAAATCCGTTCTGTAGTTTTTGAGTTTGTTCGATACAAACAAACAACCAAATCTTTCCTCTTTATAATATTATAGTATAGATTTTCCTGTTACTATCTGTTGCTTATTGAGATGCTTTGTGCACGGGAAAATGCTAGCAGGCGCGACTTTCGCGCACTAAGGTCACCGATATGATTTGAATCTCCGTTTTGTTACAGAGATAATTTAGAACCTGCCGGATGTCGGAGTACGAACCATAAATTCGTTTTACACACATTTGATAAACCGGCGACTTGTCACCACTGCTCGAAGTTCCTCAAAGGAAGGATATTTCAGGTAACAGATGATCAAACGCAACGATTATATAGCTTTTCTTTTAAAATTATGATTTTGTCATCTTGTCAGCATTTTGTTTCTAGCCTTTTCCTCTGATGACCATTTGTAAACCTACCTGTTATAGTTCGGCCAAATTTATATGACTTCTTGCATCATAGATATACACAAATTACATTTTAGTTTCCGTTATATTCCGTGATACTTCTTATATGAAACCGACTCTTCTAAAGAACACGAATTCAATAGCGCTCATTCCTTTAGGCTTAGTATGCGCATCACAACAAAATTTTCTCTACGCTCTTGCGTACGCGCACTGTCTGTTCCGCTCATATCAGTAGACTAGCGGCCGTTCGCGGTTTCACCCTCGTGGTTCCCGTTCCCGTGGGAATATCGGGATAAAGAAGAAAGAAAGAAAGAAAAATTTATTAAGTGTCACAAGAAATCACATGTATACAATAATGACATCATTGACACATAAAATAATAGTGACACTTAAAAGGTAGTCCACTCAGCATGTGTTGGATGTCGCAGACAGTCCAACGCTGGTCTTCCGTGGCTACCTACCTATGTCGATGAGAGAGCACTACCGGCTACACCATATTATTATTTATTATTTATTTGAGGATTTAGGGGCTTTGCAACCCTGTTGAGGGCTGTAGTCACTGCGACCTAAGAGATCTATTGTAACTCGCCACCTATTTATAGTACCTCTTTTAGCCCGGTTGCTTCCAGAAAGTCAAGAATCTTCCTAGCTTTTAGAGATTTTAGTTCCTCTGGGTCGATGATGTGGCGACCCAGGTGAATACTGCGTTTATGCATAAATGGCCCGCAGTTACACAGAAGGTGCTTTGGTGTCTCCCTCTCCTGTTTACAATAGCGGCAAATATCAGTATCACTCAATTTCATGTGAAATTGGTGCCTGTTTAATTTGCAGTGTCCGGTTAAGGTTCTGACAATCGCACAGATGTTCGTCCTGCTGAGCTCTAAAAGTTCTGCAGTTCGTTTTAGCGAGTATCCTTCTATAAGAGACTTGGCGTGCAGTAATCCCGGTTGTTTAAGCCAGTATTTTTTAGCTTCGCCAAGAAGGTTGTTCTTAAGAGTTTGCATGGCCTGGTTCTTTGAGATGCCACAGAAAGGCTCTGGACCCATCTGTAGTCCCTGAGCCCCCTTCCTTGCAAGTTCATCGGCTTTTTCATTGCCAACGACTCCCGAATGACCTGGTACCCATTTCAGAATAACTTTATTCCTTTGACCCAGTTCATTTAATATATTGACGCAGTCTTTCACCAGTTTCGAATTTATGGTATTCGAGTTTATGGCGTTAAGCGCTGCTTGACTATCTGAGAAGATAAAGATAGATTGGTTTATGTAGTTTCGTTGACGGTTGACTTCCGCACATTCTATAATATTGTGGCGTGTTTGCCCAGATTCAAACTTTTACTGACTCTGGGACTTATGCCGAATATTCCACATCCTACATTTACACCCATTTTGGAGCCGTCTGTAAACCAGACCAGGCTTCCAGCCTTACAGGAATAGTGATCCTCAGAACACTCTTCTCTGCTTGGTATTTCCACCGAGTAATTTCTGGTGAAATTACACAGTGGGAGCATGACGTCCGTCGTCATCGATAGCAGATCGAGCTCAAGCATAGAATCTTGTAGAGATCTCAGTGCTTGAGAATGCCATTTGATCTTGCCAGTGTTGCGTATCCTGTACATACCCGCTTTCGCCTCCTTCGCAATAAATAGGTGAAGGGGCGGTAGGTTTAGCAGGGCATTCAATGCAGCTCCTGGGGTAGTAGACATGGCACCCGTTGCCATAAGGCATGCCAATCTCTGTACGCTGTTAAGCTTGTTTATGATTGTCGCTTGGGTAGCTTTTTTCCACCAAACTACGCAGGCGTACGTTATCGTCGGCCTGACTATAGCGGTGTACAGCCATAGAGCGATTTTGGGGTTTAAACCCCATCTCGTCCCTGCTAAGCGATAGCAAATCCCTAAGGCTACTTTAGCCTTTTGGATCACATTACTGATGTGCGAATTCCAAGTCAGTGTTTGGTCGATAGTAACGCCCAAATATTTGACTTCTTTGGAAAATGGAATAGGAGTCCCTCTTAAAGTGGGCGTTATAAGTTTTTCTAACTTGCGCTTCCTCGTAAATGGGACTATTGTGGTTTTGCTAGGGTTTACTGACAAATTATTCTCTGTGCACTATTTGCTAATGATGTTTAGAGATTTTTGCAGTAAGGATGATACAGTGCTCTGACAGGGGCCGACAACGCAAGCCACCACGTCATCTGCATAGCCCTGTATATCTAAATCTTTATTCGAGGCTTCGACCAGCAACTGGTCAATAACTAGCGACCACAGTAGGGGTGATAATACGCCTCCTTGTGGGCAGCCTTTAGTTATTTTAAAGCCTTTTGTGGTTCCGTGTAAGCTTACACTGATAGTTCTATTGAGAAGCATAGATTCAATCCAACCGGTAGTTGTTTCGTCAATTCCTTTAGCCCTCATTCCTCTGGAGAGAGCGTGAATGGTGACGTTATCGAATGCTCCTTCAATGTCAAGGAAAGCACAGAGAGCTATTTGCTTGTCCTCCAGAGCCCGTTCTATCCTGTCTGTGAGTTCCAGCAGAGCGGTTTCAGTGGATTTTCCTTTTTGGTAAGCGTGTTGCTTTGAGTGTAGAGGACGTTCCCGAAGTGGCCCATCTCTAATACATTCATCAATGACCTTTTCCATACTTTTTAGTAGGAAAGAGGTGAGGCTTATTGGCCTGAAGGACTTTGGCTGTGAGTAGTCCCTCTTGCCAGCCTTCGGGATGAAACGGACTTTGACCATATTATTACAAACATAAATAATAATAGATAAATTAGCTACTTAAATAAAATATTTCACAAGTATAAATTAACAACAATATAATACAAATAAATCGAAACATATTATACACCATAACACAGCGAGAGTAACTTACACACCAATTGAACTTTTTTGTAAATCAAATAGATACATTTTAAAATTACGTTTAAAAGCCGCAACACTACAGCACTTTTTAAAAGGAGGTGGTATGTTGTTCCAACATTTCGTAGCAGAATAACGGAAGCTGCCACGAAATGCTGCTGTGTTGTGAGCCGGGCATACTAAGCGTTGGGTTCTAACATTACGATGGGAAAATGAAAGTTTATTAAACAAGTAATGAGGGCTATGAGTTTTTACAATGCCAAATAGCAGGGACGCAAAATGGTAGGAACGTCTAGATTTCATATTCATAAGATTACTTTTATTTAAATAAGGGGTCACATGGGCTCTACGTGGGATGTGGAAACAAAACCGGGCACAGGCATTTTGAACGCGCTGTATAACTTTTTTGGTATAATTAAAGAGACATTCTCCTATTACTACGTCAGCATAATTTAACTTAGATAGTATTAAAGCTTCACAGAGTTTGATTCGAGTATCAACATCCAAATAGTTGCGCACCCGGTATAAAACTTTGAGCCTGTAGAAGCAAGACTTAACATTCTGGAGGACATGATTGTGAAACCTAAGCCTATCATCAACGAGAATCCCCAAACTCCTAGCCTCTGTTACCTGTTCGACATCTGTTTCTCTAATTTTAATAACAGGATTAAAAAAGTTAATCCTTGCAATATGAACACGAGAACCTAAAACAATAAACTTCGTTTTGTGTGGATTAAGAAGTAGACAATTTTTAATCAAGAAGTGAAACTAAATTCAGCAAGACATTCATTTAAACAAAGTTTTAAAGAAAAACATAAGTAAAGACACATTGCACAAAATATTAGACACTTGAAATATACATTGTTTTTATCTGACTTATTTGTCTTAGTGATATTAAGTTTCTTAAAACCATCAACAACAACGACAAGAATACAGAATTTTAAGAGCAAAATATATTTAATAAAGGCGTGATGAAATAAACTGTGGAATAAACTAATCAACAAAATTATAGAAATATATTGTAGAATCAAAGAAATACAAGAGTACAAAATTAAAACTATGAAAAATTTCAAATAATTTTCAATATAAAAAATAATACTATTGTTTGATTTTCTTAACAGTTGCAACGTTTTTAAGAGCTTATACTTTATAATGGCATAGTGAAATAAACTGTGGAAATCTGGTGGTAAAGTAATCAACAAAATTATAGTAATATAGTGTAGAATCAAATAAAAACTATGGAACAAAATTAAAACTACGACAACATTCAAATAATTTTGAGAACATAAATTAATACTATTGTTTGATTTTCTTATCAGTTGCAACGTCTCCAACAGAATCAGCACCAAAAACCTTAGCAAAATCAGCATCAGATCTGAGTCGATGACGTGCCATGCCTCCCCTCGCGCGTCCATGCATATTTCCAGCCTAAGCGTTTAATTACTTCCCTCGCCTTGTTAAATAGTTGCCTGTTTCGATATGTCAGGCGCTCGTTGACGTAAAAGGGACGTGAAGGAGACGAGATCAGGGTGCCGGCGCCGGGTGCGGTCATGTCGCCGACTGTGAGGTGGCGGCGTACACGCGCAGCGTGCAGCAGAGCATCTCGTGGAGCGCGGCGCGCAAACCGCACAGCGATGGGCCGCGGCCGAGCGCTACTCATGTCGCCGGCGCCAGCGGCCGCTCTCGGCGCACCAACACGCTGCGCACTCACCACATCCCGCTCATCCAAGTCCACACCCAGCTTTTTGGCGATTGTGAGCATCACGTGGGTTGTGTTTTCACAGCCGATTTCAGGAAAACTCGCGATTTCGATATCATTCCCAAGGAGATCCTGATCTCGTTCTTCAATCTCGAGTTTGAGATGTGCGATTGTGCCTTCCAGCTCAGCTATCATGCAGCTGTCAGTTTCGCAGGTTTTAGTCTCCAAAACCCTAACTCTGTTTTCGAGAGAATCGAGGCGTGAGTTTTGTGATTTTATTGCCTCTGTTAGCTCTAATATGAGGGAACGAAACATGCTCATTTCCTTTCGAACGGCCCTCATTTCCTCGCAGAATTTTTGCAGTTCCATTTTGGGATCTTCAAAGATTTTATCAATTGACTCATTATTTATATCCTCCAAGTTATCTATATTGGCATCAATATTATCAGCGGGCGTTGACTTAACTCTATGAGTTACATTACAGGTCGCATCAGGCGACAAAGCTGAGCGCACGGGGGTGTTTTGGTTGCCGTTTTTCGGTTTCTTACTGATACAAGAAGGGCATTTCCAACTGTCACGTCGCTTTTTATCAAGCTTATAGAAGGAATAAAACCGCTGGGTGCTCATATTTATACATTCGAGATCATAAACATCTTTACACGCAGAACAACGCATAAACTCGCCTTTTGGTGGGGGCTTATTACACCCGGCACATATGTCAGAAGCTGTTAGCAAATTCGACATGACTAGTTTTATTATAAGGCAGGGTAAACAAATCAGCAATAAACAATTTCACAGCTGTATCACACTGCTTGAGCCAATTTCAACGCCGTGACGTAAAAGATGGCGCGATGTTCTTAAGAAATAACTAATGCATTTGTTTTGAGGTTATAAAGTTTTCGTCCAAGAGATTGTATTTTGGTATTAAATTTGATCTTCCACAAAATCACAGTAATTTATTAACTCAATAGATCATGATAATTTGTTCACAAACATTACACATTTGCTTGAAATCACTTCACTGGCGGTGGTTAGCTCCATAACATTATTTACGAATAGGTATATCATAAAATCCGTGGAAATGTTCACTGACTTCAATTGTACACAACCATTATATGTTAATATACACTTGAGAATACAAAAATAGTAGCTTAACGCGAGGAAAATACTTTTTTAAGATATAAAAAACTAAGAACCAATATTGCGTGCGCACAGTTGCGCCCTCTCCTGTTCTATTTTCATAAACAGGCTATCTACTATCTGTTTACCAAATTTTCCATTCAAATCCGTTCAGTAGTTTCGGAGCCTATTCAATTCAAACAAACAAACAATAAAATATTTCCTCTTTATAATATTAGTATAGAAACGAGCAACGTGACATATATATTATGTCGGTAAATAGTCGCGGTGCGCATGCCAGCCTCTCTGTTCGCGCGAGAGGAAGCACATGCCTTGTAAAGGTACTTTAAAGCCTTTGCGAGAAGCAAAGTGAAAAGCGAAACTCCTTTGATTAAATTTTGAAATAAGAATTTTAGAGAAGATTAGTATAAAAATATAGAGAAAATAATATGACACATCGTCTGCGAGTTGAATTATGAAGAGAAAATGTACAAAAGGTCGAAAAAGGAGAAATAATTGAAGGAAATAAACTCTGAATCAGCAAATGTAGTTGTGATTCCTCATCGGCACCGGCGCTCCCATCTTACCTACCTACCTACACCCCCGGTTCACACGAACCTCATAGTGCAATGCATACAGCACGCTCGATCGAGGGGACACATGCTTAGGTCTCGGCCGCACTGCTCTTTGGTGACACTTATAGCGGCAAGAGTTTGGCAGAGTTCTTAAATGTTTCATTCCTTGGAGATGTCAAAGTGAGCGGCGGGGCTACGCGCGCACAATGTGTTATTTCACTATAGTCTTTTTCGACTAGTATGATCCCTGTGAGGTTTCACGTTTAACAGTTCTAGAAGTGTCCCATATTGAAATTCTATTGACTTATCTATCGATATTTTCTAAGAGTCAATGTACAGTCACGTGCAATGACATAGAAACACTAAGCAACCTTGTCACATTACAATATTGAATGATATTTGTGGACAGAGAGAGGTTTGTTTCCGTGTGCGTCAATGCGATAAGGTTGTAAAGTGTATACATGTCGTTGCTCGTCGTGACTTTTCTTTTTTGAGTGTCTGCGGAATCATCCTAGCTGAAAAAGACTATAGCGTGCGTCTTATAAGCGATCTACTAATCGTTTGCCGCTAAGCGAGTGATCGAGGCCTCAGCGTGTAAATCTCCTAGGGTCTAGGTCACAGACCTTTATCGAAGTAGACGGTAAAAGTGTACCTACCTTATAAATCATAAATCATTTATTTGCTAGAATATGGTACAATTTAGGTTTTAAGTACATAGTTCCGCATATTCTACCGAATGATTCGATGTGCAAATATAATAAATATCCAATGTTCATTGTAAATTCATTAGATCAGTCCAAAATATAATTAAGTAAAAAATATTGAATTAAACTATAGAAATAAAAAAAAATGTCATATCAATTATAAAAAAAAAACAAAAACATTTAATGGTCAAAATTCTCTAAACAGCTCAAATTATACAAGTCAAATTAAAATAATAAATAAATGTCAATTCGGTAATTAATTAATTTCATTTTAATGTTTTGTCATTTAGATATTGCGCCAAAAGTTTGATCCACGGTCAAAGTTTTCCGACCTAAGCCAGTCCGCTTGAGAGCATTGCCATGAAAACACGCGTCACTCAGAAACGAAAGTGGTTAATTATGCAGTGCTTTCTTGCAATAACATTTCCACATCACCAAATCTCGCTCGTGACGTTATCGTAGGTGCGAAAAATGCGACACGCTATATTCTCATTGAAGCGCTCTTTTCGTCTATCTCGATATAGGTAATGAAGTGAACAATGTGCGTTTCGCCGGCAGGGTTACCTGTGCACGGTGTGCAATGCGTGCGCTCACAAGGAGTGCATCGCGCTGTCCGGGCGCTGCGGCGGCGGCGCGGCGCCCGCGCCCCCGCTGCCGCCGCACCACCACGCGCCCGACCACGCGCTGCACTACTACATGTGGTACGTATAAGGTTTAAGTGATTGAGCTGCCTTTGCGTAAATTTCAAATATATGTTAAAAAACGCTCTTAAAGTGGTACGACTTCCATACAAACAAACATTGCACATTAAATTGGTTCATCACACATTAATAATTCATAAATACATGTCGAACTAACTCGTTTCAGTTATTTGTTTGCGCGAAATTATAAAAAAATGTACTTTCATACATGAGCTATATAAATGCGATAGCTCACACACACACGATGAATTATTGAAATTATAAGATATTAGTATATTCGTGTTTCATGTATGAATGTACAATTTTTTTATTATTTCGCGGAAACAAATAACTGAAATGAGTTAGTTGCGCATGTATTTATGAATTATTAAGGTATGATGAACCAATAATTGTGTAATGTTTGTTTGTATATAAGTCATACCACCTTAACACGTTCATTGCCAAGCCGAAATGTTGGGACTTACATAGATGGCCAGAATTAAAAACAAAAAAAAATTTAGAGTAAATCAATAACAAGATGGCAGGCAGTTTTCTGAATTATTATAATGTCATTGCTTTTTCTTCGGGAGCTCTATTTTTGAATAACTCGTCGCGCGTGGAGCGCTTCATTTTTATTGATTTTCGTTATTTTATAATTGGTCGACTTCAACGAGTGCCCCCACCATTACAGTCGAGCGAAATAAGGCTAGCGAGCGACGCGTGACTTAAGTTGTATACGTCATCGTTATGTCATACGAGCGATTCAAAATAGAGCTCCTGGTATTCAGGGGGCTAATTGTCTAATTTTAAAATCTATCTCAATCCCTTCAATTCGTCATTTACATACTTCAAACCGTCACTGTTTGACATTTGATAGGGATTGTGATCGGAACGCGTTTTGAAAGTTGACGGTATTTAATGAACAAAATTGAACTGACTAAGCAAAGTGACACTCGAAAATATATTTCAAATGTATGGAGAAATGTCAAATGCAGTGTCATTTAAAACATTTAGCGACTTTAATTTACACAATTCCATATATCACTATCACAATCACAATATCTTTGAAAGGGATTGTGGTAGATTTTGAAAGTAGACAACTAGGGGGCCGATCCATAATGAATGTGCCAGTATATTTAATAGAGTTCTGTTTGCGGCAGGTACGTGGGCGAGATGGGTCGCGACATGGCGACGGCGCGGCTGGAGCGGCGCGTGGACGGCACCTTCCTGCTGCGCGTGCGCCCGCAGCCCACGCACCACGCCGACACCGACACGCACTACGCGCTCTCGCTCAAGTTAGTCATCGCACATTTAATGCCGCCACGGCTGGGGCACAGGGGGGCGACATGGCGACGGCGCGGCTGGAGCGGCGCGTGGACGGCACCTTCCTGCTGCGCGTGCGCCCGCAGCCCACGCACCACGCCGACACCGACACGCACTACGCGCTCTCGCTCAAGTTAGTCATCGCACATTTAATGCCGCCACGGCTGGGGCACAGGGGGGCGACATGGCGACGGCGCGGCTGGAGCGGCGCGTGGACGGCACCTTCCTGCTGCGCGTGCGCCCGCAGCCCACGCACCACGCCGACACCGACACGCACTACGCGCTCTCGCTCAAGTTAGTCATCGCACATTTAATGCCGCCACGGCTGGGGCACAGGGGGGCGACATGGCGACGGCGCGGCTGGAGCGGCGCGTGGACGGCACCTTCCTGCTGCGCGTGCGCCCGCAGCCCACGCACCACGCCGACACCGACACGCACTACGCGCTCTCGCTCAAGTTAGTCATCGCACATTTAATGCCGCCACGGCTGGGGCACAGGGGGGCGACATGGCGACGGCGCGGCTGGAGCGGCGCGTGGACGGCACCTTCCTGCTGCGCGTGCGCCCGCAGCCCACGCACCACGCCGACACCGACACGCACTACGCGCTCTCGCTCAAGTTAGTCATCGCACATTTAATGCCGCCACGGCTGGGGCACAGGGGGGCGACATGGCGACGGCGCGGCTGGAGCGGCGCGTGGACGGCACCTTCCTGCTGCGCGTGCGCCCGCAGCCCACGCACCACGCCGACACCGACACGCACTACGCGCTCTCGCTCAAGTTAGTCATCGCACATTTAATGCCGCCACGGCTGGGGCACAGGGGGGCGACATGGCGACGGCGCGGCTGGAGCGGCGCGTGGACGGCACCTTCCTGCTGCGCGTGCGCCCGCAGCCCACGCACCACGCCGACACCGACACGCACTACGCGCTCTCGCTCAAGTTAGTCATCGCACATTTAATGCCGCCACGGCTGGGGCACAGGGGGGCGACATGGCGACGGCGCGGCTGGAGCGGCGCGTGGACGGCACCTTCCTGCTGCGCGTGCGCCCGCAGCCCACGCACCACGCCGACACCGACACGCACTACGCGCTCTCGCTCAAGTTAGTCATCGCACATTTAATGCCGCCACGGCTGGGGCACAGGGGGGCGACATGGCGACGGCGCGGCTGGAGCGGCGCGTGGACGGCACCTTCCTGCTGCGCGTGCGCCCGCAGCCCACGCACCACGCCGACACCGACACGCACTACGCGCTCTCGCTCAAGTTAGTCATCGCACATTTAATGCCGCCACGGCTGGGGCACAGGGGGGCGACATGGCGACGGCGCGGCTGGAGCGGCGCGTGGACGGCACCTTCCTGCTGCGCGTGCGCCCGCAGCCCACGCACCACGCCGACACCGACACGCACTACGCGCTCTCGCTCAAGTTAGTCATCGCACATTTAATGCCGCCACGGCTGGGGCACAGGGGGGCGACATGGCGACGGCGCGGCTGGAGCGGCGCGTGGACGGCACCTTCCTGCTGCGCGTGCGCCCGCAGCCCACGCACCACGCCGACACCGACACGCACTACGCGCTCTCGCTCAAGTTAGTCATCGCACATTTAATGCCGCCACGGCTGGGGCACAGGGGGGCGACATGGCGACGGCGCGGCTGGAGCGGCGCGTGGACGGCACCTTCCTGCTGCGCGTGCGCCCGCAGCCCACGCACCACGCCGACACCGACACGCACTACGCGCTCTCGCTCAAGTTAGTCATCGCACATTTAATGCCGCCACGGCTGGGGCACAGGGGGGCGACATGGCGACGGCGCGGCTGGAGCGGCGCGTGGACGGCACCTTCCTGCTGCGCGTGCGCCCGCAGCCCACGCACCACGCCGACACCGACACGCACTACGCGCTCTCGCTCAAGTTAGTCATCGCACATTTAATGCCGCCACGGCTGGGGCACAGGGGGGCGACATGGCGACGGCGCGGCTGGAGCGGCGCGTGGACGGCACCTTCCTGCTGCGCGTGCGCCCGCAGCCCACGCACCACGCCGACACCGACACGCACTACGCGCTCTCGCTCAAGTTAGTCATCGCACATTTAATGCCGCCACGGCTGGGGCACAGGGGGGCGACATGGCGACGGCGCGGCTGGAGCGGCGCGTGGACGGCACCTTCCTGCTGCGCGTGCGCCCGCAGCCCACGCACCACGCCGACACCGACACGCACTACGCGCTCTCGCTCAAGTTAGTCATCGCACATTTAATGCCGCCACGGCTGGGGCACAGGGGGGCGACATGGCGACGGCGCGGCTGGAGCGGCGCGTGGACGGCACCTTCCTGCTGCGCGTGCGCCCGCAGCCCACGCACCACGCCGACACCGACACGCACTACGCGCTCTCGCTCAAGTTAGTCATCGCACATTTAATGCCGCCACGGCTGGGGCACAGGGGGGCGACATGGCGACGGCGCGGCTGGAGCGGCGCGTGGACGGCACCTTCCTGCTGCGCGTGCGCCCGCAGCCCACGCACCACGCCGACACCGACACGCACTACGCGCTCTCGCTCAAGTTAGTCATCGCACATTTAATGCCGCCACGGCTGGGGCACAGGGGGGCGACATGGCGACGGCGCGGCTGGAGCGGCGCGTGGACGGCACCTTCCTGCTGCGCGTGCGCCCGCAGCCCACGCACCACGCCGACACCGACACGCACTACGCGCTCTCGCTCAAGTTAGTCATCGCACATTTAATGCCGCCACGGCTGGGGCACAGGGGGGCGACATGGCGACGGCGCGGCTGGAGCGGCGCGTGGACGGCACCTTCCTGCTGCGCGTGCGCCCGCAGCCCACGCACCACGCCGACACCGACACGCACTACGCGCTCTCGCTCAAGTTAGTCATCGCACATTTAATGCCGCCACGGCTGGGGCACAGGGGGGCGACATGGCGACGGCGCGGCTGGAGCGGCGCGTGGACGGCACCTTCCTGCTGCGCGTGCGCCCGCAGCCCACGCACCACGCCGACACCGACACGCACTACGCGCTCTCGCTCAAGTTAGTCATCACACATTTAATGCCGCCACTGCTGGAGCACAGGGGGGCTATTCTCGCGCCTTCGACATATCGAATTCGACATTTTTTGGACCCAAAAATCTGTATTATAAACTAACTGAAAACAATCTTCGACATTATAGGATTGTCATAGATCATTAAAACTAAAGGATTTTGACAATGGTCGAGATTTTACTTAAATTTTCATCATAGAAATTATGGTTTGAAAAATGTCGAATTCGACATATCTCAGCTTGAGAATTGCCCCCCTGGCCTTCCTTAGGGATGGATAAGGAGATCGGGCTATGACCCACCACGCGGGCCCGAGGCACATTAGTGGACCGACGGCTTTACGTGCCTTTCGAAGTACAGAGGAGTTCGAGATACATAATACATTTTTGGTCCCATCACCATCACTCATCACGTGACCGTCTATTGCGATAATAATCGCAGGCGGAGCGCGCGAACCACTGCACCTCATGCTCAAGTTAGTACTAGGCCTTTGTTAACCATGCCATTTAGGGTTTCCTCGCTAAAACTACGCCAATATCGTACCTGCTGCGAATCCGCCCGCAGCCCACGCACCACGTACAAGATTGGCGTGGTTTGAGCAAGAAATCGCTAAGTAGTCATAGTGAATACGTGCCCTGATGTAGCGATGGTCGAGGATAGGCCTCGGGCTGGGGACACAACTCGTGTTCGGCCCACATGGTGCAGCCCACTTTTCCATACACAATGTAGTGTACAAGTCAATATAGCTTACGTAACTGGCACATTTTCTCAGGACGGACAACACGGTGAAGCACATGCGCGTGTGCCGCAAACCGATCGACCAGGTGCCGCACTACTTCCTCTCTGAGTCGCGCTTCTTTCGGAGCATCGTCGAGCTCGTCTCCTACTACGAGAAGACCAGCCTCTCGGAGAACTTCGTTGGGTATGACAGTTTGGTTATTTTATTTACGTCTTGAAATTCTTGAATTATATTTAAATATTGAAAATTGAAACGGGTATTAAACGCGTAGAAACGTGATAGATATTTCACCTACCTAATTTTCCCGACGTTTCGGCCAAGTTACATCGGCCGTGGTCACGGGCTGACTAAAAATATCTATCACGTTTCTACGCGTTTAATACCCGTTTCAATTTTCAATATTTATAATGCAACGCGAAAGTTTAAAAGTGTATATATTTAAATGTTGAATCTTTAATCTCTTGAATTTATTTTTGTGAAATGAAAGTGACACTGATGTTGGCCATAAAACAAACTAGTCGTTCAAACTTTATTTTTGAAAAAGGGTTTTTGGCTACCTATTTGTCGAGTAGTTGATGGTAAGGCATATTGCTTGGTTAGGTTAGGTTTGAATTGAGTTGTGCCGGAAAAGCGTCAAAAAACTAAAGTTTCCTTTTTATAACTTTTTAATGTTGCATTTTACAATGCTATTTTTATGTGATAAATATTAAACAAGAAAATATACTAGAAAATGCAACTAGTCTCATGTTGCACATCCCGTCAGTGCGACATGAGACTTTTTTCTAGTATATTTTCTTGTTTAATATTTATCACAAAAAGTTTCCTTCTTTGACCCCTGTTTAGTGTTTTACCTGATTTTGTATAAAATTACATTTGATCAGGAATGAATTTTGATGTACCGTTTTTCTGTTCCATTTGATTTTATTAATTTTATATAGTTATAGCCGGGCGGAACCCGCGACTTCGTCCGCGAGTCTTAGTTTACAATACAATCCCGTTTTATTCCCTATCCTGTGGGAATCCTTTCCTTCCTTTATCCTTTCTTGGTGCTCGCCTATATTCGATAAAGGATCCTGTAAGCAAAATTTCAGTTTAATCGGTTCAGCCGTTTGGGCTGTGCGTTGTCTGACAGTCCGTCACGGTATTGTTTTATTAGTATTCAATATCTGAAATTTATTGTGGTCGAAGCATTTTATTTGATTGTTTTCCTTTCTATAATTGGGTTTAAGTTATAAAAATACTGGTAGATGGTATTAAGTTTTTCAACTTTTATAATTTATTTGTAAACTAAAATTATGAAAATACAACAATAGTTTGGGAAGAAACTGAGATCTGTAGCACATTTTTATAATACCACAGATTTCAGTGACGCTTTGTAAAACTGTACTCAGACGGGAATCGAACCCGCGACCTTTGGAAAAGAGCATTGGACCGGATTTCCAAAGGTCGCGGGTTCGATTCCCGTCTGAGAATTCACTTGTGGCCGAGTTAATTTTTTCCAATATTTTTCTATTTAAAATTTACCATAAGTATAAAAATAGCATTGAAAAATGCAAAAATTACAAAATCATAAAATATACAAATTGAAGTTTATTAATAAAGAATTTATTTATATGTTTCTATAGGTTGGTTATATTGTGTGTCAGGTTGAACTCGAACCTCCGGTGGCCGTTCCGACGGGTGGTGGCGACGGTGGTGCACGACTTCCGGCCGCTGGACAACTCCCAGCTGGCGCTGCGGCCCGGCGCCAAGGTGCTCGTGCTCAGCAAGGAGGGCGACGGCCGCGGCTGGTGGAAGGGCCGCATGCTCGACAAGGTGAACTTAATACTATTCAAGCTCGAGCGAGTTATACGTACAGCTTCGAAAAAATCGGACAAATAAGCGAACAGCGAACGAAGTAGCATGAAATTTCGACGGTGGTTCGCAAGTCTCGGTAGCTCAGCGGTTAGAGCATTGGACCGGATTTCCAAAGGTCGCGGGTTCGATTCCCGTCTGAGAATTCACTTGTGGCCGAGTCAATTTTTTCCAATATTTTTCTATTTAAAATTTACCATAAGCATGAAATTAACCGATTACGTTACTTAATTGAAGCTGCATGCATGCTGCCGTCGCAAAATTGTATGTCTATCGGTCTTTTATAGGATACACTTTAGAGAGTCTGCGAGAGAACTGCACGACCTTGTTCCTCCAGCCCCTTTCCATCATCGAGGTACCAGACGCAGTTTAGCTTACCACCCGTATGTCTCGTTGACATTCCAGCGATCCGTACCAAGCGCTTTGCTGACACATTTCTTATCACATAACATCATCAGCCTGTGGACATCCACTGCTGGACATAGGCCTCTCCTAGCTTACGCCTATTGTGGCGTTCATAGGAGGCTATTAGCCTACTGCTACCACGCTGGCCAGACGGGTTGGTAGAGGGTTTCTTTCAAGTTTTCCTACTCTCGCACAGGTGTTAAAAAAAAAAGCTATACAGCATAAAAAAAACATAATAGTCATATTATGCCGCTATACCGGCTCAGATGGCGCTATATAACGGCCGAAATTAATAGCCTACTAGGGCGAGTACAACCCGATACTCGGGTTCGTCGATCGACGAAAAATTCCAAATTATGCTAAAATAATGACACTTTTTAATTGCAGTTTGTGATCATCACGTTTAACATTTTGTATATTTTATAGTTTTCGGAACAAATAGACTCGAGTACCTTTAATTTGATACCTTACTCGGCCGCGTACTACGCGCCAATACGTCCCTATCGAGTCGTCACAAATTTTGCGAACCTGAATTAAGTATATAGATCTTTAGAGATAGATGGTGTTTGGATTCTGGTTTCGTTACCTAGCAACCATCTTTATTTTGGTCATATTATTTGGGTTGGATTAGTTTTGGGCGTAAAAGGTTGACAAATAAATGTACGAGAAACGTCAAGGGCCGTGCGGGTGATATTTTCTATAGTATTTGGCTATAGTCAGTACGACGTACAGCACCCCGACCGCCTAACGGTATAGCTTGTACTATCGCTCTAGCTATCGATTTTTCAAACCCGCTAAAAAGGCTCTCGCTGACGCAATCACTTTCATACTAAAAATGCAATAGTGAATCTAATAGATGAATATGAGAGTTTGAAGTTTGAAAGCTATAGCCATAGGCCAAGCTATACCGATAGGCGTCGGGCCGCAGATCGCGCAAAATTACTTGGCGGATCTGAACTTCGCGCAGAACGCTGCGCAGTAGACAAATACAGGTG
Source organism: Chrysoteuchia culmella (assembly GCA_910589605.1). NCBI lineage: Eukaryota > Metazoa > Arthropoda > Insecta > Lepidoptera > Crambidae > Chrysoteuchia > Chrysoteuchia culmella. Next base: position 24,099,698 of record OU342642.1, on the reverse strand, counting down.
TGCGCGGGGGGAAGCACTCGGAATTATGGACGATACGCGAAATGTCACTTGTAATAAATATTGAACAAGAAAATATAATAAAAAAAACAACTAGTCTCATGTCGCCCTGACGGGATTCGACCCCGCATCCTTAGGAATCGGCCCAATGCACTAACCCATTATGCTACCTACGAGGACTCGAGGACCACGAGGAGGAGGAAAAATTCGACGAGTTTTCGGGAGTTTCAAAAAGTTATAATGTCACTGGTAGTTTACTTCCGAGCCGCCAAGTTATTTTGCGTGTACTGTATCTGCACTTTATTTTCATATTGTGACGATATCCCTGTCTGACACTCGTGTTGCGCGGCCAGGGCGACACCCGGTCGGGCTACTTCCCCAAGGAGTGCGTGCGGGAGGAGCCGGAGTGCATCGGCGCGCTGGACTGATGCCAGCTGTGCCTCGCCGAGCGCGAGCTGCACTTCGCGCCCGCGCCCGCGCCCGACCCCGACCCTGACCTCGTGTGAGGCTCCCCACTCCGACCCTGACCCCGACCCCGGTGAGGCCGGCGGCGGCGGGCGAACTGTACAGTGCGGGCTAAAAACTCTCAGTGTTAGCGTAGACCCTAGCTAGATATATTGGAATTATGAAATCGATGTTTACATTGAACGACTAGCGAATTCGAAAGTCGTAAGGTGTAAGTTTTACACGGAGGAGGTTTCCACTTTTACTTTGGACGTCTTTATTTGTCCAACGCTCTCTTCTCTGAGATATAGATATCTGTCGGCACTTTAGAATTTTTTGATGGTGCGTAAAATGCTTTAATATTGTTATAAGTGAAGAGCGGTCGCTCGGGCGGCGAGGGTAGGACCTCGAAAGGGTAGACTAGGAGTTTTCGGGGAGAAGTGTGATTGAGATTTCGTTGGTTTACGAACTCACCGTGTCGAAAATTTGTGCTCAAATTCAATTCAATTTTTCGTAGCTTGTGTCACAATTTTTTGACAAAAAGAAATTTTCTGTAACACGTGACACATCTCTATTACTAGTTTTAAAACACGTATCATCTTTCTCGAATAACTCCACTTCAAATGTTTAGTCGTTAGTAATTATACAATACGAGATCGCATAAATTAACAATACAATAGTGAGATAAAGTGCCAAATTTTTTGTTCTGTGTCTTATGTTCTTTTTTCCAACCTTACAGAATACATTCAAAGATGTATAGCATCAATCTTAATAAAATCCCATCTTTATTGTAAACCCAGACTATTTAAATAACCATTATTTTAATTGAAACTATGTGTTTAGCTGTCTTAATGAATTAATAAAAATCAAAGCAAAGGCAACTTATTAAACGTTGTATAGTAAATTTTATTTACACAGTTAAATATTATGCACAGTACAAATAGTAGTAAAATAACGCAATGCAATATAATTTGTAGGTAAGTTTTAATCAATTTCTTCACATAAAGGTCATATACAATTATTTTAATGAAGACAGTGAAACATTGTTAGGCTTGTACACACTTGTACAAGTTATTGATGTTACTTAATAATTGACTAGTTGAACATGATCAACTGTAAAAATGTCCCTAATGTAGTTCATAGACTTAAATGAAAATGAAAAAATCTGTTTATTTATTTTTTCGATAAATCGTCAATTTTCATCCATCATCATTGTTGATATCATGACACACCATTTTCTTATTGAAAATAATCAACAGCGAACCATGACCAGTGAATATAAAGATAAAATATTTATTATCTCTACGTCTCTCTATATTAGAGCGAAGAATGATGAATGATATAGACCAATTTTTACATGTGCTGGCAATAAAAACAAGTTGCCCAACGCCCATAGAGTCCGTCTCACGAAAGATTACGTGTGGAATTTTACTAGAACTAAAATTATCTCATATTATGTATAGTAATAAAGTTCAATTGCGAATGTTGAAGGCTACTACAGCGCTCCCTCATGCGCCATCTTTCGGGAGACGGATTATACATAAAATACAACACCACTCAGTACATTCCACTTTAACAAGATCGCTAGGGTCGTCTGCCTATATTTTACTGCCAACTATGTTTTTTTACTTATTTTTATTGTCAATAACGTATATCAAAATATATATACAGACATTTCCATAAAATACTATGGTGTAAATAGCTTCCAAAGCCAATTTTGCCGCCAAGAAGCTTAACGTTTGAGATGATCATGGTAACGCCATTTTTTTGGCGTGAGTGAGGGGAATGCATTTACGCATACCGAACGGTTATGCTGGACTCGCCTAGAATACCGGACTCGTGAGTCCGGCACCCTATACCTCGCTTTCCCCCGACACCTACCGATACCGACCCTCGGGTTCGGGGTACGATCGAACCAACTCCCATACTAATTATGGTAACGCCTAGACAGACAGACAAGCGATCGTGGCAGATATGAGTACATATTAAAAATATTAACACTGCGTTACCTTTGATGTTCAGTGTAAGCCCTGCTGACTTAACAGGCACACAACGACAAAATTTTGTCGTCACTCCTTCGGCGGGGCTATTACATATTTTTGCAACAACAACGCGGAGGCGATAAGTCACGTATCACCTTATACGTGACTTATCGCTGTAGCGTTGCTGTTGCGTTGTTGTTGCAAAGATAGGTAATAGCCCCGCCGGACTGGAATCTCTTAAGTTTCTCGCGCTCGTGTAACCCTAGCTAGTCACTGCTCACATCGCGGGATAAACGAAACAGTAAGATAGATATGTGTTCACGCTAGTGGGCTGGCTGTATACGTGAGTGGTAATGGTAATATTGTACCATATTGTGCTATCGTAAGACAAGAGTTGACAAAGTTTTGTCGTACTTTTAGGCTGGCAAGTGTGTTGTGTACTTGTGTATACATTCGCCAATTAATAAAAGTTGTAGCTGACATCCCTTTTGTGACGTATCTGTTTTAGTACACTGTACATACAGTTTATTTATTTTCAAATAGTGTCGTAATGAAATGTTTCAATAAACTAGGCTGTAAGTTACATGCACAATGAATGTTATCCTTCCATGTTGTGTAGAATAAGTGTATATTAATAAAAAATGCTAAATGAAAATCCACATCTTATGACAATTTAAATAATTTATATTTTGAAAATTGGAGGTGGCTGTAAAAGGCTATTTTAGAATTTGTATTTACTCGCTCACCCTCTTGAAGTACAGTCAATAGTTATAAAACTTCAACAATTGATTTTGAGCCTTAACATATTATAAAAGTGAATTAGAAATCGATCGATAAAATTGCTCGTATGTTATGATAACGTGGCTATTGTACACTTTGATAGCAACTAAAGATATTGTATATTGGACACAATAAAAATATCTACACCGATAGTAGAGACTCCGAAATACATTTTATGTTGTAGCAGCTGTGGTGTTAAACATTTTAGAGAGAGACTTAGAGTCCTCTTTTGACGATGAAAACCTCACAGAAAACCAGCAGTGCACCACATGACTGCGTCATAGAAAACAATTCATCTATGTATCACAGACAGACCTGTATTTAATTTCTAAATCCATTCTTGTATCGTGATGTTGAGATATAGCTTTCAGCGTTTTGAGAATTCGGGTATCCATAGGATCATTTAATTGTTCAAGAGAATTTGATGTTGTTCTTTCTTTACAACTTCAAACTTAACAGGGGGTTGCATAAAATATATAATTATCATTAATCTAGGCAATATGTTTACTCCTAGCAACTTCACCAAGCCACTTCCAATTTACTGTCATAATAAGTTATTATTATTAAAAAAAAATATAATTCTAGTAAAATAAATCTTTTAATAAAATAATAGTGCCACTATAAATGCTTATTGTAATCTAATTAGAATGCTATTAAATAAACCACCGCTTTATTAAAAGTTGTGAATTAAAGATTCTGTAAAATAATATCATATAAATACCATGAAATATTAAAAAGAAAATATAAAATATTATCTTGTCCATGGTGACAGGGTTCCAGAAATTTGTTATTGTAAAAAATATCAAGAAATATATAATGGTTATATGTAAACAAACATACTATAGAGTAAACAATATGGTTGTTGTATCATTATAGATATATATTTTTTCTATTTAGTTGGACAGATGAGGGCTGTAGTGAAAATATAGTTATGTCACGCAATATTAGCGGGTAAATATTTGACACACCTTTTGTTGTTTGGTGCCAAAAATAGTCCATGTGTGATAAAATATATGATCTCGAGCAATCATATAATTTTTTCTGTCTCAAAGTTGTACAATTATGAATTCCACCACCATAATAGTGTAATTACTAATTAGACATGCAAATAAGCGAAATTATTCCATACTTAATTATTTTCATCGTCTGAATAAAAATGGTGTATTAGGTCTGCAAGCATCGGAATTTGGCAATGGTCCGCTTCATGTCTTATCAGCAATCAGCAATTACATACAATTTCAAATCAGAATATGCCGTCCATTATATGTGTGACTCCACACAAACACGCTCGCGGTTTTTTTTACCTTTGCAGCTATTGTGGCTTGTTTTCTATGATTAATTATTAATACGATAACATACCTAATCCTACCTGATACCAATCGATCATTACCAGAATTTAGCATGATTTCGATGTCAGTATCAAAGTAAGTCACCAAAAGTTTAGTTGAAAAATTAAAAAAAAAAAATCTTAGGCTGTGGCGCCAGTGCTTTGTGCCCTGTCGCGGAACGCGGGTTTTAGTACTGTGTGCAAATATCATCAATTTGTATAGAAGACCGCGTTGCTCAACACACCGAAACCGCGCGCGGCGTGGCATCTCGTCTTTCAGAGTCGTATTTTTTAAATAACACTGCATTCGCATGCAAATCTTGCGATTCCGTATGCGAAAAGTAATTCGATTGTTTCAAAAATACAACTGTTGGTTCTACAATGCCGCGCGCGGGATCCGCTGCGAGCGCCGCGGTGGCAGTGGGTGAATCGCCTTAGCGTGTCTCTAAAGGACACCTTTTCGAATTACCATTGCCAAATTCTGATCTCTCTGTATGAAATGAATTTTAGTTAAAAATATCTCTTATATCATGGTAGCATATTATGACTTTTAGATTTTCAATAAAATGATTTTACCTCATGACAGTATGAAATTGGTATTGAATGTTTTTGTGTTTCGAGGTGTTACTTTGTCCAAATCTGTAGTCACGTGAGAAATCAAAAATTGTGTTGTTAGCACGCTTGTAATAATTGTTGGTGCTAACAAATTATTTTGTGTTCATTACTTTGCATGTGCTTCTATTATTAAAGTGAGCGTCTGCGCACGCCCACCAAGAGTCTAGTGTAAATGTATTTTGATATTATTTATGTTCATGTTTGTAAATATATTATACAGAAATGGCATATCTCATTGTTCTGTAGTTAGGTAAGGACAACTCCAGAATAAATACAATTTTGGAGGATTATGTTAGTTTTATTATAAAATACAGTCTTAACAACAAACAATAATATTTGTATTTAAAATTATTATAAATATTTATTCCATAATCACATCATGGGTTAACGAAGACAATGCAATGGGCTAGTAGACGTATTCGTTATTAATTGAAATTCTGACTAGTCGTTCCAGCATACGGTCGAATTTATTTGTTTCGATGGTCAGTACGCGATTCCAAAGATAAATATAATTAATATTTCTAATTGCACCTTCAGCTGCACACAGACCAATTCCAACCATATACAAAAGAAGCTTAAGTCAAAGGGCAATGCCTTGTTTTGGCGCCTTTGCGAAAATTCCTTTACACCATTTAGAAATGTGCGTCTCAATAACTATTGTTTGTACATTACATATATACTCTATTGATTGAACAAGGTTTGAATGGTGTGCAGGGATTTTCGAAAAGGCGCCAACCCTCCATACATTTGTGGCATTGCCCTATCAATTGATAAATAAATAATTAGTCTGCGCTGACCCTTTTTATTTTTTCAATCGGACTCGCCATTTATGCATTCTTCGTCCCTTAGTCGTGACTAGCTATAAAAAAAAGTTATTTCAAATCTGGCATGCTACTGCCTAAGTACGTCCGGAGATCAGTGATTGTGGATCGGATGAGTTTGGCGGGGATGGTGGCGCGGCGCAGGCGCTGGTAGGCCGCGAACCGGTGGCAGCCGCCGAAGCTGTAATAATAGTTGCCGCCCTCTGAGCCTGTGATCCATAATATGTCGATGGGCGGCACGTTGCCGACCTCTTCTTCTTTCTGGAAAATAAGAAAAGAGACAATTTTATTAACAATATAAAGCCTAGCCTCCACTACAGCATAATCTAATATTCTAATCGGATCTCATTTGTTCCTGCGTGTCTATGTCAGACGAATCGCAACTCTTTATCAAAGTAGGTAGGTCGAAATTCGCCTGCGAGCAATAAACGTGATCGTTTCGATTGTGCGCGTCGCTTTTGGACGCGGTTTCATAGTAAATGTACAGCAGGCTCCTTTTTTGGATCGTATCTGCGCGCGGAGGTTGGTTGGTGAAGTAAAGAGCAAGAACAAAATTGAGGCGGAGAAAAATAAAGAATCCTTAAAAAACACTTTCTTTTATTTTCTTGTTACTATTCGATGTGAACAAACTTTTAATTGACGCGAAAGATAATAAAACTGATTATAAATTTGCTATCGTATTATAAACTAGTAAAACTAATAGATATAATGTGTTATTGTTTTCGTTTTTGCCACAGTAATCCTATCAGTATTACTATGATTGTAATTTACATGGTAATTACGATACACGTATTATAATTTTATCGCGTTGAACATAAAAACAAAATGACCGCTGATCTGAGTGCAAAAACGAATAAAGGTTAACCAAACCAGTTCGTATCGCATTTATAAGTAGTTGGAATACATTTATATAAAAAATTATGCTATTATTTATCAGTATGCACCGTAAGTATATCAAACGTATCAAAGGTTATAAACAATAACGAATGTGATCTGTTTGCCGATTCTTGGGCGACAATAATGTCAAAGTTCTTGCGGTTTTGTGTAGGGGAATTATGAATTTTTAGTTAGAAAATTGTCTTTAACGTTTGACATAGGTAAGTATCTGAATTGTTTTAATTATGTTGTTCCAAATTATTTTATTGAAATGTAATATTAAGTAATTAATTTTTATCTTTAATTAATGTAATTGGTGTTTTGCATAATACCGTCTAAATTAAAGTAAATAAATAAATAAAAAATAAAAAGGGCAGAATTAAAAAAACCAAGCACTAAGGATCAGAAATACATTACATATACATCACTGTGCTCAACATGTTTAGGGTTCTACATACTTGCTTGCCATTTTCACCATAAAGCCAAACTCTGTAATCCACAATATTCACTGACGATGTCAGCGTTCAAAATAAGGTGGCTGCTCTTCTACGTAACATTACAAAAGACTGTCTTTTATCACAGGTATGAAGCTATAAGATGATAATTATGATCACCTGTACCCTAGATTCATAAACATACGTCTCCCATTAAAACTCGCAGCGCGCGGGGCGAAATGTTTAGAAATACATGCGTCTCAGTACCTTCACAAAGTGAAGAGAGCTCAGTATGGCGCTAACAGTTTTGGCTCGTAAACTTATAGTTTTGGATATACTGCGCACGAGGTGTCTGAGATACGTATGTTTATGATTAGTGTAACAAAATTATAAAGTGGACAGGTTTACTATTTGCCTTATAAAACGAAAGGACGTACAGCTAAAAAAAAGACTATGTATTTATTCTGTTATAATTCCATGTAAGTAATTATTAGTATGAAAGAATGTTTTATAATATTTTTGTTATAATTTTGATATGTAAACTTTTTTTTGTCTTCATCATCATGTGGACGTCCACTGCTGGACATAAACCTCTCCTAGCTCACGCCTATTGTGGCGTTCAAGTTTTCCTTCTCTCGCACAGGTGTTCAATGCGTGCGGGGGGTCATGCGCAGCATGGCGCTCTACGGAGCACCGGTATGGGCGGGCTCTCTCTACAATGAGAATTGTAGGCTGCTCAGGAGGCCACAGCGAGTAAGACAGTCTCTTGGGCAGCGGCATGTGTGTTGGCAGGAACACCCCCATGGGAACTTGAGGCTCAGGTTCTCAGGAAAGTGTTCATGGAAAGGAGAGAGGCCCGTGGGCGCGGAGAGCGTCAGGCCCTGGCGGAGCTGAACGCCATAAAGGAGAGGGCAGAGGAAGAGGTGATGTCACAGTGGCAGCAGCGGCTAGAGACCCCGGATGCTGGCGTAAAAACCATCGAGGCTGTGCGTCCGCTTTTGCGCGAATGGAGAGAAAGGAGATGGGGGACGATAACCTACCGCCTGGGCATGGCTGTTTTTGTAACTTCCTGCACCAAATTCAGAGGAAGGAGACTCCAAAGAGTCATGGGTGCGATGCCGTGCTAGGTACTGCGCAGCATACACTCAAGGTGTGTCCTGCATGGTCGGTGCAGCGCCAGAATCTCGTGGCAGCGATAGGGCCGGATCTCTCCCTGCCCAGCGGCGTGAGTCGGATGTTGGACAGTGAAAGATCTAAGCAGGTGGTGGTCTCCTTCTGCGAAGAGGTGATCTTGCAGAAGGAGGCGGCGGAACGGGTCTGTGAAGAGGATGCTTATGCGGCCCGTCTCCGCCGCAGGCGGTTGAGGCGGCAGTTTAATCGCCTCATCCCTCTTTAGTTTAAAACGGGGGTTGACGGCGGAACGGGGAATTCCGTCGCCCAGGGAGGACCGAAGATGTGCTGATGTTCCGTTGGGTGTGTCCAAAGATACACGCGGGCGGAGACCCGGTGACTGTCACCCCAAACCCGACAGTCTCCGCCAACGAATGGAGGGAACAACCAGGGGGGTTTTAGAGGGTTCGAGTCCCACATAACCTACCTGTCTTCCCGGACAGGGAGTTATGCGCGGGCACTTAACCCTGGTAAGAAAAAAAAAAGGTGTTCAATGCGTCGAGCCTCTTAGTCGACTCTTACGACATCCCAGGCATGTAAGGGAGTGGTGGGTGACACTTGTATTCTTAGGCCGTCACCACGGCACTATTTAACTAGGTATTAATTCGTAGTACATATTTTTTTATTATTAGTCAAGTACTTCTTGTGTGTTATTGTTTTAAAGCATGACTTCTTTAATTAAAACAAACAAGATCCACTGAGACAAGACGAGGTTTTATCAAAGAAGTGTCCGAAATGATGATAAAGCATTGGAACTACGTCGATGCGAAACATCACTTTGAAGCGATGCCTAAAATGGAATGTCGATCACAAATTATATAGAAATGTCGATGCCATTTTAGGTGATACTTTGCCTGATATATCAGCCGACCCCGAAAATCAAGCCAGGAAGTTATGCTTTTAGCTGTTATAAAAAAAAATCGGCCAAGTGCAAGTCGAACTCGCACATGAAGGGTTTCGTCTCTCACCTAAGGTTGCCTGGAAGAGATTGCTACGTAGCAATAAGGCCGCCTATTGTGTGTTCCTGTTTTTTGTCATTTTCTGTGTATGCGTTTGTTTTTGTATCGTGTGCAATAAGGTTTATCTTATTATTATTGCCAAAATGCCACTATAATTTTTCGTCTGCTAAAATAACTTTGTTTTTCATAGTGGTTGTATGAATGACAAAGTTATATTTGCGTATATTATCCTTTTTTTCCATTTTCCTTTGATAAAAGCTCTGAAACTACTAAATATATTTCGTTCAAACCACTTTTCGTTGAAAGTTTTTATAAAGATCTACATCATATATTTTTTTTATTTATCACTTTCTTATTTTAAAGTTAGAGGGGGGGACACATTTTTCCTCTTTGGAAGTGTACATCTTTCTTTGACTTTGAGAAAAAATCGTTTTAGAAACCTCAATGCAATTTTTAAAGACCTATCTATAGATAAACCACACGTATAGGTTTGATGAAAAAAATTAATTCATTTTTTTTTTAATATTTGTATAAAAACCGTAAAGCGGTTTACAGAATACATCTAGCTACCAAGTTTCATCTGTATAATCCTCATAGTTTTGGAATAAAGCGGCTGTGACATACATCGGATTGGGCGAATCTATAAGGGTTTCGTTTTTTGCCTTAAGGCTACGAAACCCTAAAAAGTGTAACCAGATTTACCTGCACTTCCCGCAAACGTTACATGTGTATGGAACATCGTGGTAATTTGTGCTAAGAATGTTCAGATTCATTTTTTTAACATAGTTTTTTATGTTTTAATTCTTAATTAATGTTCATTCTAATTTATCTTTGTGTTTTTTTTTATTTTCAATATCTCCCATATTCATTAAATTAGGTGACCTTAAAAGTAAGGTGTATCAGAGGCGAATTTTTAGGAACAATGTTACCCTAAATATAGTTTATGAATCTAGGGTTAAGTAAATTACTATTTCATGTCTCATAATCTGAAAGTAACTCATAACTTGCCTAAAATGCGGGTTGAAAGTGATATGTGGCGGCCCTAGGGCTGTAATAAATTTGAAAAAAGAATAGGGGGTGTCATGTCAAATCGATATCTGTAATCTCTTTGGACTTTTATTTACCAAAGGTATGTAGGCAAAGGCACAGAAGCTTATACAGCTTATTTTGCTACATTATAATAATTTTTGTAACATTTTTCTTATTAAATATTTTTTTTAGAATATTCTGTTTGTTTTTACTTTCCTCATATTCAAAATGAAAAGTAGAGTGTTTACTTCGGGTGTATGGACCCATAACAGTCTCGAACTATCGGCGCCCTCACTTCTTTCGGGCGCCAAAACACTCGACTGTTATGGGTGTCATACAGCCCTTGGTAAACAATCTACTAAATTATGGTCACCTGTATAGTTTCCATGAGCGAATTGACCTTGCCCTCGTCGAGCATGAAGGGTCGGGTGATGACGGCCATGGGCCCCTGTCTACCTCCTCATTGTACCCGCTGTGGATGCTGGTCATCCTTGACGCTGCACACCACACACTCATCACTATTAACTAAATTACTATTATAGTCACCTGTATAGTTTCCATGAGCGATTTGACCTTGCCCTCGTCGAGTTCTGGAATGAAGGGCCGTGTGATGACCGCCATGGGCACCTCGTGCACATCTTCCTTGTACCCGCTGTGGATGCTGGTCATCCTCGATGCTGCATCACACCACACATCAAAACGTTAATCACGGGTCACATTTTTGCTAATGTTATTATAATAAAGTCGAAAGTACTACCTATATAATTTGTGGTCGAAAGTATTTCTAGCTTTTTGGCATACTTACACAGACCATCAACAGAGCATCAAACCCTTGATGCATCCACCCGGATGTGAAAGATAATATACACTCACAGCCGCACACGACATATTTTGCTTTGGTTGGGTCGTCTATAATGATAATATCGAATCGAATGGAATCAATACTTACTGAACTGGCACTGGATCTGCGCAAATCAGTACGACAAACAGTTTAAAGCAGGATTATTTTTACAAAGTGACATTGGCACCTGTCAAAATCTACTGATTAATTTATAATAATCTTCACGCTAAATACAAAAACAGTTACGATATCGTTATGATCAAGAACGTAAATAAAACAATGGTACTTGTACAAATCATAATACGTTGCATACCTATTTCAAGGAAATATAAATGAGTGTCCGATTAAATAAGTGTTTTCTTTGTCAATATGTTATTGTTAGTATGTATACGAAAACGGTATATATATTTTCGTATCTGTACCTATACTTTCCTCATCCAACTAACCATACGTATACCTCATTATGGTAAGTAATACCTACGTGATTAAAATGGCGACGCCTTTGGAAGTGTCTGTTTGACGCAATACAAATCATGGTCACCCTACTTCTAGCTTTACAGGTAATTTTTCTCACAAAACGTTTCGACGCTTCGTGGGAATATTTAATCAATTACACGCAATATCTAATTTAATTGAGATTTAAAGATCTTAGGTACGAGGCACGTACCCATAGTAGTTGCAAAAGTAAGTACTCAGTACCTTAGCAATCTCTGAATCATGAAATAACTATTCAAAAATTATAGGCGTTTTCATGAAACACGCAGGGGTTTATTTAAATATCATGCAGGTCCTTTGCCAGCCATTTATATACTATCAACATTCGTATCAGTGATTAGCAAAAAGAATGGAAGCTCTACGACGCTCCGTTTCTAAGATCTGAGTGGGCGCGCGGTTCTAACCGTTTCGACTGCGCGGCCATGGCTTTTAAGATCTACAGGTCGTGAACTACAAACTTTAGGGCTTTACTCTAACTTTCTATAAATTCTGCGAAATCGTATCTCTGATTAGCAAAAAGAATGGGACCTCTGAGAAGCTCCGTTTCTGAGATCCCTATGTTCGCTCGGCTGTCACCGTTTCAACTGCGCGGCCACGACTTTAAAGAACTATAGCTCGTAAAGTACATACTTCAAGGCTCTATTAAGACTTTCTACAATTTCTGCGAAATCATATCAGTGATTAGCAAAAAGAATGAGATGTCTATGTAGATCTCCGTGGCCGCGCAGTTCTCCACGTTTCGACTGCGCGGCCATGGTTAAGCCCTTATAACTTTCTGAATATCGGTTCTGCAAATTTGCGGTTTTCTTTATTAGTTTTCTACAAATTACTTCGTAATGTTGACGTAGTCGTTTTTTTTCTGGGACACTGTGGCCGAGCAGTCGAAACGGACACGTTACAATTTGGTTGCAAAAAATTGAACAAGAGTACCAGGCAAGGCAAGGCAGTACTTGTTAATGTAAAATAGGGGTAAATGGCTTTCACACAGCAGCACAACAACATTATACGAAGTTGAGTTTTTGCACTAAATTTTGAACTCTAAAGTCTTGGACATTAGGTTCAAAATGGTTACTGAATTCAGTGATACACAATTTCATACATAAAAATTTGGCATTTACGCGCGTTTTCAAGTAGTAGATACCGCCAATTTATAAAGGTATAAACACATTATCTTAGATAGTTTGCTCGGTAATGTAGGCGATAAATGTATACATGTAGGTTTTGAAAAACTATTTTCTTTGAAAGTCAACGAGAAAAAAGAACATGAATCATTTATGATAACCTAGCGCGTTGTACAGAAAAGCATTGCACAACAAATTAGTCACTCAATACCTCGTTTATGTAATTACTTAATTGAAATATTAGTAAATGTCGAGATATCGTTAGATATTGACTTTCTTTCGTGATTTAAGAAAAATATATACCTATAGGTATTTTTACCTTCTCAACACATACAAAATCATCCGAGTTATTTACAAATGGTAAAAGTATATATTTTTTAGTTTTCGTGAACTCTTATCATGACTCCACAATTAAGTGATAATTTACAAACAATAACAAAACGAAAAGTAATTTATAACTAGAAGCATTTACCACAAAAATTAATATAATTGGAAAATACTTACATTGCCGTACCAATAATTTGTTTGATAAACTACAAAACCGTGTTAACATAACAAAAACTTGAATCTATTATAGAGGCCAGTCAACCTTCGTCGAGTGACTCGGCCACACTGACAGCACTCGCAAGCACTATTATTATCGACAATAATATTATCACTTTACCTGTTAGCGCCACGACTCACGACGCAACTTCGCAAGGCCATAGTATTCTTTATGCTGATAAAAACCATCAGAGTTCGATAACCTGCTAAATTCATTTTGTTGACTAATTAATATTAATTTAAGTGCACTAAATCAGCTGTTTGCAACCGTCGGAACGACCTTGGCCACAGCAACGCTGTCTTTGCAACTAGGTCAAAGTCAGAAATAGGTTTTTACACCAGTTTGACGAATGGCAACAAGCAAAGTAACTGTTGGGATCTTCTTTATATAATATCGTAAATTTATGGCTATACTTTTCCAGTTGGTTTATTAGAGAACCATTGGCAGCTCATCGAGTGAATCATGAACGATATAGATATTACATGTTATTATTATAGTGATCAATATCTCATAAGCAGATGCGGCTAAGCGCGAGTTTGCAAGTGACCTAACGTTACTACCGCGTAAGGGTGAAATTCTGACAGATAGACCTTATACAATGGAAATAAGGTTGAGAATCAATCTCTTTTCGCAAACTTCGGTGTAAGAGAGTAAAGTGAGAAAACTCACACTATGATCTTTGATCGTATTTCCGATCTCAACTATTAAAAAAAAGAATACTAACTATTACTATAGTGTGATTCGGGGGATAGTCGGGGGTTACAGTTACACAATAAAACGACTGCCATTAACTACACAAAAATGTATTTAGTCATTGTTGATGGTCAATAACATTGAACTCGTCGTCGTATACATGGAGTCCACGCCGCTGATGCATATGAATTTTTACTTACTCTATTCTAAAACAGTTCGTAATATATATATTTCGTAGTATACACGTGTTGAGATTAAAGCGTTAATTCAGCGACGTGATACAATATCAATGTTCCACAGCAAATTTAAAAACATTTTCAATTATTATTTTTCGTTAGGTTTCTCGTATACTGTTTCAGATATTTTGTTTTAGAACACATTAACTTAAAGCTACCAAAATATTCATATCCAAACTATCACTAAGTGGAACTAATAAGATAAACAGTGGGTCTTCTTATTTAGGCCAATCAAAACGACGAAAATATAGTAACATTACAACTTATGGCTAAATCAAATTTGTGCTATCAATATTACAGCACCGTGAAAAAATATATATTGTGTTCTGATATTCACAACTCCTGAATGATTTGAAAAAAAAGGAATGAAACATTGCAATAAAGACTGCGTGTGCGTTTGAACCAACACAACCGTCACTAATATAATAAAGATTGCACACAACGTCGCGCGTCCGCGGCGACTATAATAACTGTAGGTGGCGCGTGTTCTGCTGTTATAGTTGTCAAAATAATTACTTGCTGCCATGATTATAATACAATACAATAATTATATACTTTAATTAAAATTGCCATAAATAGTCGCCGTGATAATAGTAAATTGCCAATAAAAAAAAGAACATCAGTTTATGTCGCCAAGATCACTAAAACAGACACGCATACAAGAAACTAGTTAGCACAAAATATCTGAATGCTTATAGTTAACATTACACTAGTGTACCTTACAACTATCGTATATCTATATCCACCGTATAATAGAGAATTAGTGAACATTCCGAAACCGAGATCCCGCCAATCGATGTCATTATTTTGTTTATAAATTACTAATACTGCCCAATAATAACTTTAGAAAAATATAATTCAAAACATTCACTGGCTCGAATAAAATTATAATACTTAAAATAACTTCCGTTTTTAAAAACATAATTCTCACAATAAACTACAGCTAAAATATTAATAAACCGATTAAACAAATACTGGGTACAGTCATATAAATTGATAATAATACAAATAAAATACATTTCATTACATGTCCTTCCAAAAATACGTTAGATAAAAGTGTGTTAACGTAATAGTATACAATGTCCTACGTCCTAAGGCATCAGGAGCGCCGCGGCGGCCACCGGCTGCTTAAATATACTATGTTAATGTAAATGGCAATTCAGTGGAAGCTGCACAATCGTCCCTTACCCGCTACCTGGCTACCTGCAACAACCACGCCAAAGCTCGGTAAGTTTATCAACAAAAATATTATAACCATAATCATCTTTATTTGCTAATAAATAGGGTACATCAAAATGGTAATACACTCACAGTAAGAAAAATCGCACCTTTAAAAAATCTGACTTTAAACTTAGTTTAACCTTATTTGGAACCAATTTCTGAGGGAAATGTTGTATATAATTTGAAAGGTAACGAACAGGAGTGGCCAAAATAAATGAACCTTATATTTTTAATGAAATAAAACAACAAAAAAAAAGATAAAGTTTACAAAACAATACCACTCCTTAATAATGCTTTTTGTCCAAAAACAAACTTAGAAAATACGGTTTTTTTTAAGGGTTTCATAACGGATCACTTTTGAACTACCTCAATGAACTTCTGAACGTCTTTTGAACCTGCATTGACCCATTAAAACCCACAAATTGTAGCGCAATTGCTCAACCAGCGGCCTTTATAAAGAAACAAAATTGCATTTTTTTTTTGTCACATTTTCGTTATTTATTATGCTTTTTTAATGCAATGAAATCTTATTTATTAAGTTCATTTATTGGGCTTTCAAACGAGGCTAATTTTAGTGGGAGTACAAGCCATACACGCATTTATAAAGTGATAATAACGCTTAAGAAATTTTAAAAAAGGCGCGATTTTTTTGACGTTGAGTGTAATACAATTTCGCTTATATACCTATTTAGCCGTAACTACAGCATGCAAATATTTATCATCCTTATGTACTAGTTATTGACTAAACAAAATTATGATATTAATGCTTAATGCATCAAACCACATTCCTATTTCCGCTTCGACTTCAAAAATTCATCTACTAAAACGTGTTTTCGAGTAACCACTGACGCAAAACATTTTTAAATTATCTAATTAAAAATAAATCAAGGCACTATGTTATTTTCATACAAACATATTCACTTTACAGTCTCATTATTCAAAATGTATAAACAGTTATGTAAACATTTGTACGTCGATGTATGAGTCGAATTCTGAACTTGCGAATAAAAGTCCCAAAAATTCAAGAAAAAAATCACTTTTGTGCAAAGTAAGAAAAACAAATTCACTCAATTCGGTTTCCTACAACTTTATATGATGAATATTAAACATTTTTTTTTTGGGACTTTTATTAGCAATTTGAGTATTCGACTCATACATCGACACGTACAAATGTTTACATAACTGTTTATACGTTTTCAATAATGAGACTGTAATGTGAGTATGTTTGTATGTTTGTATGAAAATAACGCAGTGGCTCGATTTATTTGCTGACAAGTGTATAATACATACAAATTTACTTTCCATGTTTTTCGTAGCAAGAACAATTTATGCATTATACGAATATGTTTCGCAGCTATTTCAAATGTGTATAAGTCAGAACATACATTGTATAAGGTTGGAGTTTACGTGCTCATGTATTTACTCAAAAATGCATGTAATGTGGTCATTATTTTGACAACCTTGTTTGAGCAAAGTCGACCTTGCCGTTCTGTTTCAAAGAGCGGCCGGCAAAGTTTTGCTGATCACTCTAACAGGCCGGCAAAACATTGCCTGCCGCTATTTGACGTTTTGACGTTTTAAAAAATTAAATGCAAAAAGATTTTATTTAAAACACAGCTGTTTGTATTTATAGAGATAGGTACAAAAAGATTTTATTCCATTTTTGGCTGTATAGTTCCGACTATCATTGCTAAAATAAACAAAGAAGTAACAAAAGCGCGGTTTAGCGAAAGTTTTATTTTTATTTAGTGAGTTTTTTGCTAAAAATGAGCTCTCAAAGCAAAAATTCTTCCGATTCAATATGTTTTACACTGCCAGACATTAAAGATGAAGCTAAATTAGTGGTTGAAAATTTAATATCGCGAAACTCAAAGGAATATAAGCTTGCATATTAACATGCAGAAAAAAATATGAAATAAATAAAGTAATAAATACAGCAGTCAAACACCGCATTAAAATTATCGCAAACTATTAGTAATATCAAACCGGGAAAGTCGGTGTTGAATTTTAGCAACTGTACTTTTCATAATTGTCATTTTAATAAAATTACTAGTTAATTAATATATTTTTTATTTAAATTACTTGCTGATTTTATTTAGATTAGGTACTTGCATTTTTGAGTAAAGCACTGTACAAGCCTTGGTCCACAATGACTGCTTCGCTGGTCACGCTATGATTGTCTCGAGCTAGCCTAGCTACGCTGTAGGCCTTCCAGCTTGGCCATCATTGCAGCCCTTGCTGTCCTCGCTGTCATTATAGACCGCGGCAGTAATGTACCATTAGACGTTTGTTTGAACACGTGCACGTGCACGACTACGTTTACGCAACCTGTGCTCTTCAGCAAGACGTCAATTTTATTTTTACTTCATCGGTTGGTCTTTGACGAGTGAGATTTTGACTTGGTCCAGCATGCGTAGCATGCGCACCTGGACGAAGCTTTCTCGACACTTTTCTTGAGCAAGCGCAATATCTGTCCCACTCATACCAGTACATGCATGCGATAAGGGTCGACGAGTCGCGGTGCGCATGCTACGCCGGCTGGTGAATGAGGTACTGACTGTGATAGTGCATACCTCACGTTCCTACGGCGATAGGTCCTGGTGCATGTGGTCGTAGCCCATGGAGGCGTCGTAGCCGGGCGCGGGCAGGGAGTAGCCCATGGAGTGCTGCGTGGGCGCGGGGGACCCCACGGGCGTGGTACTGTGATAGTGCATACCTCACGGTCCTACGGTGAGAGGTCCTGGTGCATGTGGTCGTAGCCCATGGAGGCGTCGTAGCCGGGCGCGGGCAGGGAGTAGCCCATGGAGTGCTGCGTGGGCGCGGGGGACCCCACGGGCGTGGTACTGTGATAGTGCATACCTCACGGTCCTACGGTGAGAGGTCCTGGTGCATGTGGTCGTAGCCCATGGAGGCGTCGTAGCCGGGCGCGGGCAGGGAGTAGCCCATGGAGTGCTGCGTGGGCGCGCGGGACATCACGGGCGTGGTACTGTGATAGTGCATACCTTACGGTCCTACGGCCAGAGGTCCTGGTGCATGTGGTCGTAGCCCATGGAGGCGTCGTAGCCGGGCTGCGGCTGGTCGTAGCCGGGCGCGGGCAGGGAGTAGCCCATGGAGTGCTGCGTGGGCGCGCGGGACATCACGGGCGTGGTACTGTGATAGTGCATACCTCACGGTCCTACGGCGAGAGGTCCTGGTGCATGTGGTCGTAGCCCATGGAGGCGTCGTAGCCGGGCTGCGGCTGGTCGTAGCCGGGCGTGGGCAGGGAGTAGCCCGTGGAGTCCTGCGTGGGCGTGCGGGACCTCACGGGCGTGGTACTGTGATAGTGCATACCTCACGGTCCTACGGCGAGAGGTCCTGGTGCATGTGGTCGTAGCCCATGGAGGCGTCGTAGCCGGGCTGCGGCTGGTCGTAGCCGGGCGCGGGCAGGAAGTAGCCCGTGGAGTCCTGCGTGGGCGTGCGGGACCTCACGGGCGTGGTACTGTGATAGTGCATACCTCACGGTCCTACGGCGAGAGGTCCTGGTGCATGTGGTCGTAGCCCATGGAGGCGTCGTAGCCGGGCTGCGGCTGGTCGTAGCCGGGCGCGGGCAGGGAGTAGCCCATGGAGTCCTGCGTGGGCGCGGGGGACATCATGGGCGTGGCAGTGCCCGAAGCCGCCCCCATCGAGTACGGTGACGCGCCTGCCGCTGCCGGCATCAAGCGACAGTTAATGACGTGAACCATTCACGAACTAACGCTCCAGAATAACGTTTTGGCCACGACATCACCGCCGCGGGCGGCGCGGCAAGCGAATTCGTCAATCACTGCGCGATATCTCGATGTCAGCCTTTCAGCTCGTGTCGTCACGATCGCGAAGTGATTACCGAATTCGCTTGCCGCGCCGCCTGCAGTGGCGATGTCATGGGCTTAATGTGATACTGTTGGTAAGCATTTGGATTGTTCAATTTAAGTTGGGGTAGGAATTGTTAATCTTACTTTTTTCGAGAGGTGGATGTACTCGGAGTTATAAGATTAAATTGCATAATTATAACGCTTTAAAACCGGCTTTTTGGTTTAAAGTCTATTCCAAAAATTAAAAATTTGTTAGAAAAATTACTTATTTTGCTACAAAAGTAACTGACAAATTGTCTGTGTGAATTGAAAGCATTTTGAGCTGGCAAACGATTATTGTAAATAGATAAAAGTACACAAAAATTTTGGTGATAAGAACATGTAAGAACTGCAGTTATTACTGAAAACTTGAAAACTAAAGTAGTTAAAATGAAAAACCTTTTCATTGGACATTTTTCTAAATTCTTGTTCTTATTTATTCTTACATCAATCATACAGTGCCAGATTGGTGTAACAGACTTTAACCAGATACTTTTACACATTTTTTACTTACAAGCATCAATTTAGCAACTATTTAACAAAATCCAGTCTGGATTATCTCTAACACCAATCTTGCCAAATTCAGCATTGATCAAAGAAACCACACAGTTGTGGCGTTCAACGATTGAATTGAGCAGTTATTCAACTAGTACAATATAGTAACGTTGTTTACTGTAATATGAAGTGGCTCTGGGAGGAGAGTTAGCATCGCGCCTGCCCGCGCCCAGCCAGGGCAGGTCTGTGTGCGGAAATTACAATACTGTACGTTAAGTAACCACATCGGGGACTCTATTTGACTGCGATTTGAATAATATACTTTAGGAACTAGTAAAATGAACTAAATTACTAATAATAATCAATTTTCTACCGAGTTTTACGCGTCGAACGGGTCTGATTTAACAAGTAATAAGAATTTTAATAGAAAATCATTGGAACATCAGTAAGGAAGTATAAAGTTGGACGGTTTTTTTATTACTCGTTGTGTAAATATGGTTACGAAATGACTGTCAATTACCGGCGGCCTTCTTGGCGGCGTACAGGTTGGCCTCCTCCTGCGCCTTGCCGATGTTCTTCTTGTAGCGGATGCGCTTGTTGCCGAACCAATTGGATACCTAAAAAAACATACTATTCCTTTATTTGAAAATAAAAATGTAATTCTAGAAACATTTTTAGATTCTTTTTAACACAATACAAACTTATGATACAAACAGATTAAAGTGAAATATGGAAATTTTATATTTCAACTATATTTCATTCACTGTGGTATCTATTATTTCCAACATTGTCACTGAAAAGGTGACATCACCATCACAACGTCGTACTCATTCAGGCTACACATTCTAGCTTAACTACTTTGCTATTGCTTTAAACAATTTAGCAATAAAAGTCAAAGCCAGGTGTGCGAGTACCTGCGACACGGTAATGCCGCAGCGGCGAGCGAGCTCCTCCTTAACCTCCTCGCTGGGGTAGGGGTTGGCGAGGTGCGAGTAAAAGTACTCGTTGAGCAGCTGGATGGCCTGCTTCGTGAAGTTGCGGCGCTTGCGGCGCGCGTCCAGGAAGCTGCGGAGCAAACGCGGTTACTGGGACCGGTACCTGGGACACGGTGATGCCGCACTTGCGTGCCAGCTCCTCCTTGGCCTCCTCGCTCGGGTACGGGTTCGAGAGGTGCGAGTAGAAGTACTCGTTCAGGATCTCCGACGCCTGCTTGCTGAAGTTGCGGCGCTTTCGGCGCGCATCCAGGAAACTGCAAGCGGTAATTGTTTTTTGTGATTCGCCGAGGCCAAAGTTGAGCTTGTCACACAAGTATTTTATTCTCGCGAATGGATGATAGTCCATGGCGTGTTATTGGCGATAATTCTGACATTTGTTGTTTTGTTTAGTATGTTTATGACCAATTGTCCGCGGTTCCCACTAGCACATAGAATAGTAGTTTTGCTGTACGTACCGAGAACGCAGGATCATGACGGCCTCGCAGGTCGATTGCTTCAGCTGCATTTGAATGGAGCTGAACTTCTTATGGATGATTTGGACCATGCGCTCAATTTCCTATTAAGACAAATTAGAAATCCTTTTAGAGAAGTCCTCCGAAAGAAGAATTGTGTGAACTAAATTGATTTGTGCTCAACCAAGCTCCATTTGTTTATTTATTATATCTAAATACTTTGTCGAGTTGTTTTTTATCCGTATTACCTATAAATCTCATTTAATCAATGTTAATTTTTGTAGCTTTTTCTAAAAGAAATATTAATTGTTTGAAATTCCAGGCTATGAATTCTATCAGGATTGAAAATCTTAGTTTTATGTCCTATTTCACGATTGGCAGATAAGTTCTGGATAACTTATTGGGCAGATGATTTGACAGCTGTTGTAGAATGACAAATATGTCAAATCATCTACCACAAATGCTATCCAGGGGCCTTGTCTAATTTAAAAAAAGCGCTAAGATATGAGGGCGACAGCGACACGTTATCGAGCCGATAAAAGCCGCTAATGCGCCTACAGGCCGTCACTATTTGACATTTGATAGGGATTGTGATCAGGATCGGGACGCGTTTTGAAAGGTATTGAATGAACGAAATTGAACTGTCTAAGCAAAGTGACACGTAAATATCTTTCAAACGTATGGAGAAGTGTCAAATGAAGTGTAATTTAAGCGAGGAATACACATGCTACGTAGTAGCACGTAGCCATGCCAGTTTCGAGCCAGGGTTGATAATAATAATATTGTTTTTATTCTGACAGATTTTATTGATCTTTAAAAAAAAAACGAATAAATCATGATTTGTTTGATGTATTGCGTTTTTGTTGTATATTTTACCATAGCTGACAGGATTGACTTACTAACTGACAACTTTCTACTAAAACTACATTTTTTTTAAATTGGCAATCTCTCGCGCGATACCACGAAGCACGGGAATTTCCCCAAAATGGTCTCGCGCTCGCATACTGTCATCGCGTGTTTTCTTGTATTGTTTTCGTCATTAGTTGTGTTGGGTTCATTCGGAAAGTGGGAAATGTGTTGTTTTTGTGTCACTAGAATGACTGGACGAAAGGAGGACCCCGTATGGAAGCATTATAACGAAATTCATAACGTAAATAAAAAGGGCTGTAATAAGGAGTTGCAAGGAATACCACAGCGATTAAAATACTATTTTAAGTCATTTTCATTCAGTTTTTATGGCGTTATTTTATCAATAAGTAACAAAAAAAATCAAATTTGATTTAAATCACAGTTTTTTTTTTAATCAAATGATTTAAATCAAACAACCCTGTTTCGAGCATGTGCTACTTAGTAGCAAACTACTATCACGTTCGTCATGTATACACTCGGAGATTGCTAGTTAGTAGCATGCTACCTAGTAGCAACCGAGCATGCTTATTATTAGCATGTGTATTCCAGGCTTTAAAACATCACTCGTTCCGAAACGGATTGCGACTAAAGTCCGCGCCACGAGAGAAGCCCGCGGAATAAAAAGAACCTATAAGTATTCCCATAGTTATAGAGCTTATTTTCAAATTTTGAACGGGTCAGGCCATAGACTGCTGCGCCTCTTTCAAGGGACTTCTTTTGAGGCGCGGACGAATATGTTACACAATTCCATAAATCACAATCACAATACATATGTAAGGGAATGCGATAGATTTTGAAATTAAGACAATTAGGGGGCAGAACAGGCGGCATAATGAGGTTTACATTCAATTACCTTGGGCGTGATAGGTCTGGTGCGGCTCTGCTCGCGGAGCAGGTTCATGACGTGTGTGGTGAACTCGTTGCACGCGTTTTCGTACTTGTCCAGCTCCTGGTGGTAGATCTGGCGGATCTGGGCGAGCTTGGCGCGGTAGTCCGAGTGCTCGATCGCGTTATCTGCTTGGGCCACAGTGCCTTAAGTCGCGGCGAACGGGGGCAGAAACAAACAACATGCAACCTCTATCCCAATGCATACAGTTAGGCAAATAGTACCTTTATTAAAAGCTATTGTTTTATACACTATTTAATGTTCTAGTTATTAATTGTACGAGTCATTGTATGTCATAAATGATTTGCGCATAAATAACAGTTTAAACTGACATTGCCTACTGTATATTATAACAATAAATAAAAGTTTGTGCTAATCAGGCATTCATTGGAATAGGTTGTTATAATTTCCAAACATTTCCTCCTACATCATTTTCGATTATTATCATCTAAAGTGTAGGGCATCCTACAGTATGATCCTTTGAGCTGGATAAATGTTTTATAAGTTTTATTTTTTAATTACTTCTATCAAAACAATTAGTAGTAAGGTTGTTTTGTAGTAAGACAATTATAGTCAAAATGCAAACCCAAACCAATCACATGCAGTTATTTGAGACTGAAAGAATATATTCAATTATTAAATTTTCTCAATCTTTTGCATAGGAACTCTTCTACAAATCCTAATGCTTTTGTAAGTTGTAAAGCTGTAGCTGATAAGTGTCTTGCGCCCATTCTACTTGCCAGTTAAAAGATATCCTGAATAATAATATTAACAACATAATAATACAAAGCTAAATTGTATGATGAATGTACATTTTAAATACAATAACAAAATTACTATATTATTACCAAGTATAATGATGACATAATTAATAAGATTTGATTTCTATACTGTGCATAGCTTGTATAAGGCATTAAAAATGACAAAGTGTGCATATTTTAAATATAGATAAGCAATGTGTTTTTAACACATTCTTTCATTACTCTGTCTGTGTAGTGAGACAACCCCAATAATATTACATAGCAAATTGTCAATGAATTCCCTGGAATAAATACCACAGGGCCAGTATTGTGTTGTAGCTTGTTAGTTAGTTACTTCAGTTCTTTAGCATGACAAATACTAACACAATATCGGATACATTAAATTGATACTGTGCCAAAAATCAAACTAAAAAGTATTTTTCAAACAACTCAATTTAAAGCTTTAGCTTTTAAAAAGAAAGGTGCACGAAACTAATCAGCTTTAACAGCACAGTATATACAAATAAACATTTCTGTAAGTACAGTGGTGAGGGGTCGAAATATGGCAAAGGTCTATCGGGCTATGATAAACATGAAAAAAAAACAACATTTTCTTCACTTTGCATCTGCCTGTAATAAGAGAATATTATGATCTGCATGGTGGATAGCTGGAGTGGGATTTCTGAAAGGGGAAACCGATGGGAATTGGTATGTATTTACCCTTCGCCACTGGTAAAGTAAGTCATAAATGGATTTTACTGTTTATTAGCAGTATTGCAACGGCAAGTTCTTTCTATGAGCCAGTATGGTTCTGATTTCATGAATTATACAAGATATCTATATCAATATAACTACTGTCATGATATCAAAGCGACAAAATATAGGTACATAAGTTATTAAGAGTGGCATGCACATATAAACACATTGAAAATATAAACTAAAGTAGGGTGCTTTTATATTTTGTAACTATACTCGGACTCGCAATTAGATGCAGAAAAAGGCAGATGGAACTGTCATTTCGCAAAATAATGTAGCCATTTTAAGTCTACTAGTGAAGAGGACAAAAATCAATTAACAAATTCAATCAGTTTGCTTTAGTAATATTTTTGGCTGGTTAGTTTTATTTAATAAATAGTTACAGTTTAGTTAATTTCATTATTTAAGGAAAATAAAATAAGCATCATTACATTATACTGTTATTTGCTGAATTTAAATAACTACTTGCCAAAAATTGTTAATATAATGATAGGTACAAACATTTTATTCCAATTAAAATACCTCATTTGCTAAATTGAAAATTTGTTACTAAGGAGTAATGATATAATAAAAATAGTAAATTAATTAATTAATTACTGTTTGAGAATTATGAAAATTATTTCAAGTTTTTTTGTTAATTTTGGTGTAAATTACAGATAGAATGCCGGATTCATTATTTATCATCAAATTATAACTTAAACATTGATATATTGTTAGTAATGTTTGTGGTTTAGTTTGATAGTAGCATATTGATAAAAATACTAGTCTACTATAGGTATAATCACAGACCTATATAATTTTTAATGAATGTCAAATGAACAACAATTAATTTATCACTTCACTATTTTTAGCTGTCATTTTACAGCATCTGATTACAAGTCCGAGTATAGGTAATAGATTATCATAATAGGTATTGATTTTTCACTAGCTTTTTGTAAAGTATCAAAGTATAAAAATCACAACAAGAAAAGACAGAATTGAAATAAAGGACTAATTACTTATGTATATATTTTAAGTTATGGATAAGCCAAGGTGGTTTGAGCTTTTTGAGTGCATAAATAATGTTAGTTTCTTCTTGTTTATATAGTAAAAACAACAATTACCCCATTCTCCAGCCGCAGCAGAGGCAGAGGCAGCAGCTCCAGCACCACCTCCCTTCTCAGGCCCTGCTACACCCTCGGCAATGAGCATGTTGTCCAAGCGCATCAACTGTGGGTCTGGAGGCTCTTCCTCTTGGGTGTTACGTAGTGACAGTACTAATATGAAAGCAATCATTTCTTGTAAGAAAGAACTCTGTGAATGACTTAATATAAACATCTAATAGACATAAAATCCACATTTTGGTCGTAGAGTAGATTTTCCTAACTTCAAAACACTTACCAGTTTTCTCTTTGATTTCACACAACACCGAAAATAGGGCAGGCTTCATTCTATGACAGTTCAATGTATGTTTTCTTGCTTGCGCTTCATCGAGGCTCTGGTCTGTTATGTTCATAATTTGCTGGAGAATTTCGCCAATATCTTGTTTTCGAGCTTCTCCCTCACCCGCAGCTGGAGTCCCTTCGCCACCAGGCAGCCCGTAGCCCTGAGGTCCCATCAGACCACCGCTATGCGCCATCATTCTATTTGGATCGTCCATTTTCTAACACTCAATACATAAAACTTTTGAACTTACACTAAATAACGTATACAAATTTGTACGTTTATCTAACACTAATAAAATAATAAATCACAAAACACAACGGGGCAATGAACCACAGCTATATTGAAGCCAGCAATAAAATGGCCGACCGACCGACAGCAGCCAGTTCTTTTGTGCTGTCCAGCTATCTGTCAAATTGTCAAAATCAAAATAGATTAAAAATTAAGTAAAGGTGGAGCTATAATTCTATGCACTGTGGAGCCGTATTTTATTATTATAATAAGGGCGGCGGTTTAAAAAAAAATTAAAGTCGCTAAATCATCTGTCCAAAACTTTATTTCAACGATAACGAACTTTATAAGCTAAAAAAATACTGAAATATGACTTTTTGGATTGACCAATAATTTCTTGGATTTTCTAATAAAAACTAATGAATTCATATTTATAAAACTTCACTCAAGATACCTACTAATGACGAGGCAGTATGGTCTATGACCCTAGCCTGTTCTTAGGAACGAAAAAAAAAACTAACCGATCTCTTATGTCACTTTGACTGTAGCAATGACATTGACAATTTGACATTTTATTGAAAGAGAATGTTTCGTCAGCACCACGCGAACAAATTCTGGAAAAATGATTAATGAATTAGCCGGTGTGTAGATCAAGCAGCTGTTGAATCAAACATAGTTTAAATGCGCTTCGTATTCTCGTTAGCGTTCCAGTGTAGTGTATTTAGAAACCAACTACCAGTCGCCCCCATACAGCTTAGGTTGTCGCACAACCTCTTGAACTGGGGAACTAATAAACTTCACAGAAAAATCAAAATCCCTAATCCTCAGAGAGAAATCATCATGGCAGACCCAAAGATTGAAGAAATATTAGCGCCTCTTCGTGCGAATGTTAAAGAACAAGGTGACTTGGTAAGGAAATTGAAAGAGGAAAAGGCTCCTGAAATTGATATAAAAAAAGCTGTCGCTGAATTAAAAGCAAGAAAAAAAGTTCTGGAAGACAAAGAATTGAGTCTAGCTCCAAGTGAAGAACTATTTGACCGTGCTAAAATGGAAGATTTAATCAAAAGGCGATTTTTCTATGACCAATCTTTTGCTATTTATGGTGGCATTACAGGCCAGTTTGATTTTGGGCCTATGGGTTGTGCACTTAAAAGCAACATGATACAATTATGGAGAAAGTACTTCATTCTTCAAGAGCAAATGTTGGAAGTTGACTGCTCTATTTTAACTCCTGAGCCTGTCTTAAAAGCATCTGGTCACGTTGAAAGATTTGCCGATCTTATGACTAAGGATGTAAAATCTGGTGAATGTTTTAGATTAGACCATCTAATCAAAGCACATCTTGAAAAAATTAAGAGTGAAAAAAATACCAAAGCTGAGTTAAAAGCTGAAATAGAAGACATACTAGTGAGGCTAGATGGTATGACTGCTGATGATATGTCTGCTTTGATGAAGAGGTTTGACATGAAGTCTCCCATCAGCGGCAATGAACTAACTCCACCAATTGAGTTCAACCTCATGTTCAACACTCAAATAGGCCCATCTGGTTTGGTGAAAGGGTTTCTTAGGCCAGAAACAGCACAGGGTATATTTGTTAACTTCAAGCGCCTTCTGGAGTTCAATCAAGGTAGGTTACCTTTTGCAGCTGCTCAGATTGGTAATTCATTCAGAAACGAAATCTCCCCCAGGTCAGGTCTACTTCGTGTGAGAGAGTTTACCATGTGTGAAATTGAACATTTCTGTGACTCTAAAGACCACCCTAAGTTTGAATCAATAAAGGATACAAAGATGTTGCTTTACTCAGCTAACAATCAAGAGCAGGGAAAACCAGCTGAAGTCACCACTATTGGAGAAGCAGTTGCCAATGGTACTGTCAATAATGAAACACTTGGATACTTTATGGCCAGAATTCATCTATATCTTTTAGCTGTTGGTATTGACCCTAAAAGGCTGAGATTCAGGCAACATATGGGTAACGAAATGGCTCACTATGCCTGTGACTGTTGGGATGCCGAGTGTCTTTCTAGTTATGGTTGGATTGAGTGTGTTGGTTGTGCAGACAGGTCAGCCTATGACCTAACACAGCATACTAAGGCTACTGGCATCAGGTTGGCTGCAGAAAAGAAATTACCAGCTCCAAAGCAAATTGAAGTTGTGGAAGCAGTTGCCAACAAGGCAGCAATTGGAAAGGAATTTAAGAAAGATGCTAAGGCTATTAATGATGCCTTAGCCACTTTGGATTCTTCAGCATTAGACCAGTTGCAGAAAAGTTTAGACAATGAAGGCGAGTATAAACTAGCTACCTCCAATGGGGAATTTAAATTAACTGCTAATCTTGTAAGTGTGAAAAAATCTCAAAAAACAGTTCATGTTGAGGAAATTATCCCAAGTGTTATAGAACCATCATTTGGCATTGGACGAATTCTTTACTGTATCCTTGAACATAATTTCAAGATGAGAGAAGGTGATGAACAAAGAACCTATTTCTCCTTACCACCATCAGTGGCACCTATGAAATGTGCTGTGTTACCCCTCAGTAGCAATGCTGACTTTCAGCCATTTGTAAGGGAACTATCTCAAGAGTTAACTTTCGTTGATGTTTCTCATAAGGTAGACGATTCTTCTGGTTCGATTGGACGTCGCTATGCTAGAACTGATGAGCTGGGTGTACCTTATGCTGTGACCGTAGACTTTGACACCATAAAGGAACCACATTCTGTCACTTTAAGAGAAAGAGATGGCATGGGACAGGTCCGAATATTGTTATCAGAAGTGCCTTCAGTAGTAAGAGATCTGTCTAACAGCAAGATTTCATGGTCAGATGTTGAAAAGAAATATCCTAAATTTGAACAGCAGGAAAATGTTAAAGGTCCTGCATAAAAAACTTTAGATAGTATTTCTGTTTCAACTGCTTATAGTTTGTTCATGTCTGAATCAATACAATTTATTTATTACTTAGCTTAAGCCAGTTGAATTATGTTCCAATACTTTTTTTATGCAAATGTAACACCTAAGTAACATTATTTTGCTTATTTAATAAATAGCTTAACAAAATCTTGGACGGCATTCTTCATTCATCTATTTTTTTTTATCCCACATTAAAGAAGCGGATGGACGGACGTCGTCTCGGAACTACGCTACGTATGATCACGTCACGTAAAAATCGCGAAGTAACAATAAAATTACAACCAAACGTGATAATATTTAAATGCTATCAGTGGCAAATTTTTTATAACTATTATAGCCATTGCGCGCGCGTGCTTATCTAGACAAAGAAATACCACGTTTTTAATACAGTCAACAGCACATTACCTCATCAATAATAATTGTTAATAGTAGTACTAGCGGCCGCCCGCGTTTTCATCCGCGTGGTTCCCGCTCCCGTGAGAATATCGGGATACAAAGTATTCTATGTATATTCTGTATATATATATTCTGCGAAATAAAGCAAATATGAAGGATTGGTGAGAGTTCGGATTAGGCAAACATACCACGATCAGCCACCTTGCTCTTGACGCGATCGCGTTGAAATAGCCCGTAATAGAGATTGAAAAGCCCGTAATTGACTTATAATAAGTAATATAACTAAAAATTAATACCTGAAATCACTAAATGAAGTAATTTTGTATTCTAGAAATAGATTGTAACATTAATCAAAATAGAATCAACGACGAAAATCAGTAATCATTAAATTCACATTTATGATACTGATTTTCGTCGTTGACATGACATTCAATCTCGATCTCAACGCGATCCCGTCAAGAGTAACCCCCCTGATCACGGATGTTCTAAAAAAGGCCAGGTAAAAAGAAGTACCAAGAATAAAGGAGCTTGTATGGAAAGATTGGATTGATTTTCTCGTTACAAAGTATTATAAAATCTGTGGTACAGATAAGGCTTGACTTGCCGACGACTGTACGAAGTATGACTAGGATGAAACCTTCAGAAAATTACTAAGTTGGGGCTCCACAACTCCGGAATAAAATAAAAAAAACAAGTAATTTGTACTTACATACAATATCTAAATAAAAAACAATTTATAAACGTCAGATATTATTAATTCTCAAAGACACGTACAGTAACATTAAGTAAATGTCATCACATCAGCTCTTATTATCTATAGCGGCGGTCGCGGGAGCGAGAGCTGTGGCGCGGGCGGTCGCGGGAGCGCGAGCGATGCCGGGGCCGGTCGCGGCGCTCCTTGTCGCGGTCTCGCTCTCTGTCCCGGTCGCGGCGATCCCGATCTCGGTCGCGGTCGCGGTCTCTCTCCCTGTCATCTCGCTTTTGTCTGTCTTTTGGGTATCTGAAATAAATAGATCAAAACTTAAATATAATTATTCCATCAATTGCCAGTACTGCCACACTCAAAGACATCAATTAACTTTAATTGACTCATGATATTGTGTACTACTAAACATACGACTTCCTTGGTAGAGTGGTACGTACCTGTTCCAAGGTGTCGCCTACTCCGAGGCAGGGGCGTGCATAGCATTATAGGCAATTAGGCAGTGCCTACCTCATAAAAACCACCTAAATAATATGCCACTAATTTAATAATATAAAGTTAATTTAGTTTAATATTGTTCAGATATTCTATAACAAATTGTCTATTCAACACCTCACCCAATATTTTTTTCCTAACGCTAAATACTAAATACTTACCTAAAGTAGGCACGCTCCGGATTGCCTATTCGAAGCAAGTAACGTTTCATACAACATAATTATAAAAAATATTGGTCAAGGTAATACGTCCGCGTATAATATTTATCGAAAATGTGTATCGTCCTAAGACATTCATATGTTCGCAATTTAACTGTGTGTGGTAAGCTTGCTTACTCGGCGGTCACGCGGCCGAACGAACTTGTCGCGAAATAAACCGATGACCCCCGACCCGTCTGTCTCACTCGCTCCAGATATAAGCCTGTTTCGCTCGCTGCAGTGTCTGTACGTTCGAGTTTCAACCTTATTGCGCTGATTTAAGAGTGTTTTTAACGCCCGCACCTGTGATTGAGAGATAGAATTATTAATATTTACGGAAGTTATTTGCAACAACGAAAGTTCCTGCCATTTTGTTTTTAGTTCCTGTTTTTGTCTTCTTGACATCACGCGCGCGCGCGACCGTGACCTAATTAGATAATTACAGTATTTATTCTCTTGTGTTGTCAATTTCGTTACGTGTTTAGTGTTTGTACTGTAATAAAAAGAAATTGCTGTGTGTATTTGTGCTTAATAAAGGTAATCAATAAGTAAAATATAATGGAGAAATTAGAGTGTGCCGATTGTGGTGCGGATTCGATTTGCTTAAGAAATTACGTATGTATGCTTTCGCACTGTTTTCGTTCATAGATAAAACAAACATTGTTTCATTCAATAGACCTATGCCAAATATTAGTCTATCTCAACAGAAAGGTAAAAAATTCAGACATTTTAATACCAAATATTACGATTGTTTTGCTTTCCCTGTCTTTTGTTTTCTACCACGAATATCAACGAGTTTGAAACGATCAGGAACTTTCCATAAAGACGTGTTAGATATTTATTTACAAAAAGACAGACGAGTTGATCTTGTACATAAATAATTTTTAGAAATACAATTATAATACAATCCGAAAAGGTACGTACGACCGAAACAAACTGCAGCAATATCTTTTTTACTCGCATTATTTCTACATTTTATTTAATCTAGTTAAATTTAAATACCTCTCAATGTGTGCGTGTTATTACTCGTTTATTAATTAATTATACCCGGTATTCGTGATCGTGAATGATGTGAAGTGACATAAAACAAATACAACGGCTTTTCTAAAAGCCACTACGGCTATCGCTCAAATGACATGTGTGACTCTTTACGAGTCATATTATATTCATGCATTTTTGAGATATCTGTGGTGGTGAAAAATTCGTTCCACCGCACACGACCGTCAGGTGCCAATGGATAAGAGCAAGTTCACTAGGAAGTAAGTTCACAACATTATTTAGTTACAGTCTGAAGAAAACGGGAAAAAATGTGGTAAGCGAATTTATATCCATAATAGCCTTCCGCCCGCGACTTTGTCCGCGTCACGTCGCCGTCGATCGGCCTAAATATTACGAATTTTAAAATGATAAGTGCAACTACCACTCGTAAGATCTACAGTGCCTACTGCGCTGGAAAACTGATGCACGCCCCTGCTCCGAGGTCCTGGGTTCGAATCCCGGTAGGATCAAATTTTTGTATGATGAATACGAACATTCGTACCTGAGTCAAGTTTATATTTATTTCTACACATAAATACTTATATATGTCGCAGGATAGATATTAGATAAATAGTTTTTTTTTTTTGCGAAAATCCTAGGGATATTGCGTAAACACGGATAATTAGACAATAGTGTTGTCATTTCTCAATCCTACTAAAAAAAGGTAGGATTTTTGTGAAAAAACTGGTTGTCTTAGTAAGATTGCAAAAAGAATCACTGGCTATTATGAAATAAGAACACTGACTGGCTGGTCGGACCGTCCAAAACAACATCTCTGATTGGTTGACGACTTGACGTTTCAAATGTCAATCCATTCTCTCTCTCTCATGTGCAGTAAACTTTCTGTGAACCAATCAAAATAAGAGTTAGCAAGCAAGCAAAAATTAAGCCAATCAGATTAAAGAATATCCAATGATACTAAAGCAACCCGTATTTTTTTTCCATAAAAACCCTATATTTTTTCAGTAAGATAGAGAAATGTCAACACCATTGTCTAATTATCCGTGTTATTGCAAAATCTCTAGGATTTTTGCGAAAATGCTATTTATCAAATCCTCCTATGACATATACATATTTATATCCATTACCTTAGTATTCTTTAGCACAAGCCAGTAGTTTGGTGCTAGGTATTAACCTAGCACCAATTATGGTGTGAGTGTATAAAATATTATTATTATAAAGAAGCAAGAAACAATTAATTGTTCTTTAAAGTTAATGTATGAATGAAAATGCACAAGCCAGTGCTTGGTTTGGTGCTAGGTTAATTGATGTGAGTGTATGAAGTATTGTTATCATAAAGAAGCAAGAAACAATTAATTGTTCTTTAAAGTTAATTTATGAATGAAAATGCACAAGCCAGTGCTTGGTTTGGTGCTAGGTTAATTGATGTGAGTGTATGAAGTATTGTTATCATAAAGAAGCAAGAAACAATTAATTGTTCTTTAAAGTAAATTTATAAATGAAAATGCACAAGCCAGTGCTTGGTTTGGTGCTATGTTAATTGATGTGAGTGTATGAAGA
The DNA here is from genome assembly GCA_910589605.1 of Chrysoteuchia culmella. Classification (NCBI taxonomy): domain Eukaryota; kingdom Metazoa; phylum Arthropoda; class Insecta; order Lepidoptera; family Crambidae; genus Chrysoteuchia; species Chrysoteuchia culmella. Next base: position 24,066,101 of record OU342642.1, on the reverse strand, counting down.
ATTATTATCATAAAGAAGCAAGAAACAATTAATTGTTCTTTAAAGTTAATTTATGAATGAAAATGCACAAGCCAGTGCTTGGTTTGGTGCTAGGTTAATTGATGTGAGTGTATGAAGTATTATTATCATAAAGAAGCAAGAACCAATTAATTGTTCTTTAAAGTAAATTTATGAATGAAAATCAAATCTTCCGATTTTCAGTTGTTGTCTCAATTCAATATACAAGACCTTGATACATTATCAACATCCAATCTTGGTCCAAGTTCTTTGTCCAATATTTGATCAAATTTCTTTGACGTATTGCCCATTCCACTTTTCCCATATGCTGCTATTACATTATCATATTTTTCATTATTTATATAGGATCATAGTTATTTCTCTCTCACCTTACTGAGATAAGTATAAAAGAGAAAAAAAAAACAAGACGAGACGAAACAAGGCTGCTATTATATTATCATATTTTTCATCGTTTAAATAGGATCATAGTCTTGTTTCTTCTTTTGCATACTTATAGAAAATATATATAAATGATAATGTAATAGCAGCCTGACACAGAGATAGCTTATTCAGACCTGTCAGCGTCACCGTAGTCTCTCCGGTCACGGTCGTCGTGCTCGCGGCGGTCGGCGTCCGCGCGGCCCGGGTTGTAGGCGCTGCCGCTGCTGCTGCCGTTGTTGCCGCCGTTGTTGCCGCTGTTGTTGCCGCCGCGGAAGTTGCCCGCCGGCTTGGCGGCAGCTGACTGTCTATTGTGTTCCGCTAACCTGCATTGTAACAAAAAAACATTCATTAACAGCAGCTCAGGAAATAGTGAACCATTTCTCACTAAATGATCTAATATCATTTTTATTTTTTCTATAATCTAGTATATGATTTAACAATATCTATTGATTGCTTGATATTTCTATGAATATAAAAGTAGAGGATACGTACTAGGATCGACATTCACGCATCTGTTCGCATCGGTGTAGCATATTGCAGTACCTACAATCCAGATCGTCTTGTTCCGATTTCCAGTCTTTTCTGGATCTGATTCTTACCCAGTACTTTTTGTCGAAGATCCTTTCCTTATTTATTAGGTTGTTGTTAGCCAATATCAATGACAAAATTTACTTTTTGCCTATATAAGCGTGACCTTTGTCATTGTTTCTTCCTTTCCATAGATTAGAGCTTTTCAGCTTAAACCATTGTTTTGTAGCTCTCTTTTTTATTTCTATGTCTATTGGACTAAAGCCTAGTGCAATTGCCTTTATGACATATCAACTATTGCTTCAAAGACCAGTTCTCACCAAACATACCTATTCTTTTGTCGGCCGGCACTTTCAGAAAAGGGCTCAATAAGAATGATCTCCTTTAATACCAACTGAAAGTATGAAGCCAATAGAATATACAAATGTTAGGTTCTCTATTTTTTTTCCTGGGGCTACATACTTTCAGTTAGTATTTGTTAAGCACATAAGTGCAATATTAAATATAAAAAAATCATTTGGAGATTTTTATAAACATAGTCTGGCCAGGAGTTTTTTAGATAACCCACTTGAGTTATATTTTCTTATATATTGAATTTGATTTAAAGTACTTTTCATCCAACTAGTCTCATGTCGCCCTGACGGGCTCCCGTCATGCGACATCAGACTAGTTGTTTTTTTCTAGTATATTTTCTTGTTTAATATTTATCTCATAAAAATAGCATTATAAAATGCAAAATTAAAAAGTAATACTTTTCATCATTTAACAGATGGGTGAAGGTCGATCCTAGTTCGGATCTTACCCCCTTACTTATAAACATGGTGTAAGCTTAGCATAGTTATACAGTGTTTTGTCTTATTTGATAGAGTTCAGAATGACATTTTAATGATGACAAAACACATAATAGCTATTCTAAGCTTATACCTGGTTTATAAGTAAGGAGGCTAGATTATAAGCTGTGATTATGATAACTGATTGCAATAATGCTAGGTAGGTACTTAGATTTTGAAGAACTGCAATAACTGTCTTCAGAAGTAGTTTTAAAACTGTACCTACTTCTGTTCAATCTGCTTCTGAATAGGGACTGGTATCCTGGGAAACAGTGTGCTGAACCAGTCTAGTTTTATCAGCATCTGGCGTACCAGAGCACCTATAGTAGTGGGCCCTCCACCTCCAGCCCTGGGGTCCACCTCCTCTTCATCATCCAAGTAGTCAGCATACCAATCAAACAGATCTGCTGGTGGCTGTGTGTATCTAATGTACATGAAACCTATTGAAGGAAAGAACCATTTAATACATAATTATTTGCTATTTGGAGGAAATAACAATATTTATTCTCGTGATACATTCATTTTAAAATCACTTGATTTAACACATCAATAGGTCATTAAAAGGAATAAAATGAGAAAAATTACATCATACCTACCAAGAGCTCTAATGTATGGAGAGTCCGTGTGCTGAAGCAGCCCATTGACCTGCTTTCGAGTGAGGCGAAGTGTATACAATTTGTAGAGCAGACAAAATGCTGTTGACACAATACCACCAGCACCTACCCCTCGAACCTGTAGGTGAAATCATAGTGCCGACTTTAATAAGGTAAAACTAATAGGAGAAATCAGCATAGCTCCTTTTAAAAATGAGCAAATCAATGTTGATTAACATACTCACGCCGCCACACATGCCAGTCTGGCCGGCTGTCTTGCGACTGCCACGCTCCCAAGGCTCCAAGTGCTTCACTTGGTAGTAGATCTCGTCCACCACTTCATGATAGGTCTTCAACTTGAATAAGTGCACTGCAGGCAATAAAATCATAATACAAGGGTTAATAGACTTAAACATACGAAAACTTATACCATATTAACAAAAATACATAGTAAGTAATATGTTGCATTCGAACACCAAACTCCTGTGTGCTTTGGTATGTTTGCTTACCTACCTTTGAAGTAGCTAGAACCTTGGATATTCGCTAATATTAAAGGGTTCAGATTCATAGTTTGTTCATTACCCCATATTGGTAATACATTATGCTGTTTGCTAGATTTTGCAGGTTTCTGTTGATTGAATTCTGAAAAATAAGGCTGGTCAGTTTGAGTTCGATTACACACAAAGGTTAAAATTGAATCCTAATTACCTTCAGCTTCAGACATAGCTTAATGAATTTGTAAAATATGTAAGTCTTAATTTTCTTTCTTTACCAACCAATTCCGAATTCACAATCACAAATTATATTAATCAGTCAAAGAAAGATGACAACAAAAAGAGTTCAGTTCAATATGGCGGCCCGCTCGGCCACTTTTTTGACGTCACTCACAGCGTCTGTCAACCATAGACATTTTTTCTTTTCCTTAATGTCAGTGGCATACCTAAAATTAATAGATAAAAAAGATTGTTTTGTTTTTCTACACTAATATTATAAAGAGGAAAATTTTATTGTTTGTTCGCATTGAATAGGCTCCAAAATTACTTAACGGATTAAGATGAAAATTGGTACATAGCCTGGTTATGAACATATGATACTTTGTATCCCGATTTAAGAACGAGAACTACGTTGGTGAAATCGCGAGCGGCCGCTAGTAAACTTAAAATACATTTACATTACACCCATTTGCACTAAACTTAAGAATCGCATATAAAGTGAGTAGTATTTCTCAAAGTGGGCGTTAAAGCCCTATAGGACGCGCCTGGTGAGTGACCTAAAAAAATTGAGAATCACTGGCCTAGGGCTATTCTTAACTTTAAATTAAAATCCTTGAAAATGAAAATTTTGAAATTAATATTATGATTAACTTAAGTCTTATGTTGCGTACACACGGGGCCAACGAAAGCTACCGAAAGCTTTTTTTTCTAGTATATTTACTTGATTAAAAATTATCACATAAAAATAGCATTGAAAAAAGCAAAATTAAAAAGTTATAAGTAGATGGCAGTTTCATCTTAATCGATAGTCAAACATCTGTAAAGATGTTTCTTTCGAATGCGAGGATATTTCTCTCATTGATGAAACGACGGTGGCCAACACCGTAGAAAAGGTGAATATACTAGAGAATTTCAACGTGTTCTCGTAGGTCTCTGTAGCATAATTGGTCAGTGCATTGGGCCGGATTCCCAAGGATGCGGGTTCGAGTCCCGTCAGGGCGACATGAGACGAGTTGCTTTTTTCTAGTATATTTACTTGATTAAAAATTATCTACCGAAAGGTGTTCCGTTTCTCCCTCTGTCTGAATCAGATTATCTGACAAACCCGAATGTGAACTTGAATCGCTCTCAGTGACCCTTTACTTAGGCGTCTATTACACCACATGGTACACCGGGCCGTTCTCTGAATTCAGCAGTGTTTCTATCAGGGCTTGCTTATTGGCGTAACTGCATTTGTATTAAATGGTTGATAAACCTGTAAATTATTAAATAAATTAACTAAGTTTAATACAATTTATATAGATATATGAAAACAAACACCAAAAAACCTATCTTTTCTCATAAGTAAACCACTTTTCATTCCATTAAGTAACATTTAACTTGGTATTTACACAAATAAAACTATTTGTTTATGATCACAAAATTAGTTTATTGAACTATTAAAGTACTCTTCTTTAAAATATAACAGTAAACTTAAAGATTAACTTCCGAGGCACTCGTGAATTATTGAGTAGTAAATTAAACTAAACATACTTAAATAAATAAAATAAAAATTGGCATTATAAAATTAGATTAACGATTGCAATAAAATTACTTATAATTAAAAATGTTCATTAAATAAAACATTCATTTAAGTTATAAAATGGTTTATCTGACAGAAATTTTCTCAGTGCATTCTCAAACTTTTTACCCTGGAGGGTTTTCAAGGAGATAGGTAGATGATTATATATTTTAATGGCCATATAATAGGCACCGCTTTTAAATAGGGTAAGGTTTGGTATGGGAAGAACAAGGTCACGACGTGATGCATAACGTCTCGACATTTCATTAATTCGACAAAAATATTTTCCATGCGCTGTCACAAATCTGCATAATTCAAATATATAAATGCAAGTAACAGTGAGTATACCAAGTTTTGTAAATAGCGGTCTACAAGAGGCTCTCGGTGCTGTTAACGCTATAAGGGCACATTTTTCGTTACTGCTTTTGCGTAGTTCATGTAGAGCGTATGTAAAGTTACTCAATTTTTTTACAACTGTCTCCACATGTATCTTATACAAAATAACTTATAATTAACATCATATTAGAGTTAAAACAATTTGAAAGTAATACAAAATAAATTTTGGAAAAGTAAAACAATATTGTATTTCTAAAACAGGTCTAAGTTAATAGAATTTTAAATAATAATATATTTTAAATAATATTTTGATAGGACAGTTACTTAGGTGGAACACAAAGTTACTTATGGGATAACATTAGGTTACGTATGTATACAATTGTACTTAATATTCATTAACCTTAGTCATTCATTAGAATCAGTCTCATTTGTATAAGATAAAGCCTATATAATGTTCACTCATCAGAGAATAAGGGAAACATATGTCATCGACTCGGAAAGAGAGGAACGGGATCCAGCTTTCGAGTCAGGGAGAGGTCACATTTATATAAAGAGGTCTAGATATTTTGCTTGAATTTCCAGATAGCGCTACGTAGTAATAGGTAGATTCAAAGTATTTGTTTTATTAATTTTGAAATTAAAAAATGATTTTTGACTATTGACCTACACCTAGCTCTAGGGGAGGAGGGGTCATCCACCACCCTGGATCTGCCGTTGGCCAAGCTTCTATGGTTGATACAAAATATTGAGCGTCTACATACAATGGAAGAATAAAACAAACGTATAATGATATAATTATTTTTAATCAAGACCATTCAAACTTAAACTTTAAAATCACGACCCCTTTTTACAAATAAACAGGATCGTAAAAACATAACCCTAGTTTCCTTCAGCAGTCGGGTGAAAAAATCTATATTCAAAACACGTCCTTATAATTCCATTAAGTAACGTTTGCGGTCCACTTATACGTAACGTTACTTAATTGATGTGACGAATTATGACCTCAAAGTATTGCTTGCTATTTTTTCTTATAAAATCTCATAAATATACTTAATTTGCGTCTTAAAAATTACTACCGGATAATAAACGAGCCACTACAGAATAAATTCACACCAATAAACTCTTTACTTACCAGTTAATGAGCCGTTCTTAGTGGAACAATTTTTTTGCACCAACCAACCTCACAAGCTGGGCGATTGCGTAAACTCAATCGTATTTATTTGACAGTTCATAGTGTATCATATCGTATGTCATTCCATACAAATTGCAGCCGATAAAATACGATATGAACTGTCAGATGAATACGATTACCTTACGCAATCGCACCCAAGTACACAACGTAACGGATTGCGCTTACAATAAGCACGAAAAAGAGGACAGAGTCTATTGGGATAAAACTAATGTTACCAAGGCTAAAAAATTTAAATGAATATAGGATATTTTTTTGTTTTCTAGTACTAGCTTTTGTCGTTACTTAGGTGGATATCCCACCACTTTCGTTTTTTGAGGACAAACTTTAACATTTTTTTAATTATTCAAATTCCTTTTTGAAGTTATAACTTAACTTATGATTTATACACACAACAGAGTAATATGCTTTACTTGCATATTTTTAAATAATATAAGTAATAAAATCTTATACTATAACTATACTATAACAAAAATACGCCGTCCAACTCACAGCCGCGTGGCATAGTACCGAGAACACTGGCGCTGTTGCCCCGCTGAATGCAAAGACTCAGCCGCTGGGCAAGATAGGCACCAGCTCTCAGGTCTCCTGAGGCGTGGACCAGTTTTATGGAAAGATCTTTAATAAACTTTTTGGTGTCAGACGACCAAGGGCCCATTGTCTCTACGGCAAGCGCCGCAAATTCATGGCTTACTGAGAGCGACGAATATTTGCGGCGCTTGAGGAACTGTGCTTGCTCCGCAGCGGCTCCAGCTCTTGAGGATGTACCACGTATATGGGAAGGACCTAAGGTGTCTACACAGGTTGCATCCCACATAAGGGTACGCCCCAAGCACCAGGGCACTAAGGTCGCACCATCGGGTCTTTTACCATCATCCCTGAATAAACCACAAGGTTCCAGAGATGATGGGATCGAAGCAGTGCCGAGAGCTCGCTTAATTAAATCATTAATAGCACCATGCCGATATGCGCGACCGGCGCTCTTGACGCAAGTCAGCCCATGGCGTCCGAACTGATCCACATCTTTGCCACACGGACAGTGATGAGGTTCGCACAACTTAGCACCCAAGCGTAGACAAATCGAAATGCGAAGGGTAGCGGGATCAAGGATGGTACCTAGGTTGTGGGAGGGAAGAGCGTGAAGCCAATGTCCGGATTCTTTTTCCGAGACTGCTAAGAATCGGGCTCGGTCTGTGTCATCCGGACATGTAGCCAGAAGCTCTGCGTGAGTTTTAGTGAGAGCTGGTGACTCCCAAGCGCTCTGGTGTCCCAGTTCCAAGGGACAATCCTCTTCCGGGAATGTAGCACTCCAGGCAGATCTGGCCTCCGACAAGCATGACACCTCTCCGTCAACGAGTGTAGGGCAGTTTAATAACTCGCTGATGAGTGAGAAGGTGCTGTAAGCCGAGGACAGGAAAGCAGGGAGTGCGACACTAGAGGTTGTGCGTAGGCCCAGCCCGCCATATCTAATTGGAAGAGTGGCTTGTTCCCACTGGCGATCTTCAAGTTGTAAATTTAGGATTTTGCAAATTGTAATTTTTAATACCTCATCAATAGATTTTGTGATCAAGGGGAATTTCCAAAGAGGGGAACAGCGTAAGATATACAAGAATTTTGGGGTGAAAAGACAAAGCCGAAGAATGTAAAAAGCTATGTGTGGCTTCAACCCATGGAGCCGAGATGCAAATTTGCTGAAATTGTCTAATTTTGAATTTACTAATGAGGGGATTGCCTCCACAAACAAAGGAGCCCCCAATAGCGTTAGAGACACCTTTGTTTGTACTGATATATTAGGAGCTATGGATTCAAACTGTTTTATTACTTGTGGGATTATATTAGGGGACATACCGTCAGATACGAAGAGTTCACATTTATTGAAATTTAGACATAAACCAATATTTAAAAAATGCTGTTTTATGTAGTCCATGTCATGCAGTACGGAAGACAAATCCCCTCCCAAAGTGCCGTCATCTAAGTACCAAAGGTTGAACTTTGATTTTAGAGTGGAAATGATGGGTTGAATAGCCAAACTAAATATGGCAGGGCCGAGCGGATCACCCTGTTGGCAGCCCACACATGAATCTATTTCATTTTGACCAAACATCAATTTTGAAGGGGAGCCATAACATTGCCACATATATTGGTAGATAGAGGGCACTTCTTTTTCTATTTGCCTAAGAAGGGCGCCTCTGTCCACCGAGTTAAAAGCATTTTTTACATCAATTTTAACGAAAACATCATAATTTTTTGTATGAAGAAAAGTGCGGGCTGCATGAACCGCTGCCTCACAACCTCCTCTAACCCCGAAACCCAGTTGATGAGGACGGAACCTCTTTTGGAATTCTTCGTGCAACTCACGGCAGCAAAGTTTCGATGCTAATCGCCTAACGGTACTACCGACGGCGATCGGGCGGATCCCACCATCCTTCTTAGTCAATGCTACCAGATTAGCGCCATAAACCACGGGCGTAATGTCTGCGGGCACTTTACCTGAAAGCATTAAATTAATTAGGGCGGTGAGATTGCTTACTAGTCTATTCCCCTCAGCACCAACAAAGGGGCCCGTAAGGTCTTTGAGATGTTGTGGTGTGAGACCATCTAGCCCGCCGGCAGAACCGTTCGGGAAGGAGTTAATACCGTCCAAAGTAGTCTCCTCATCAACTGCTAGTGCTGGCTGTGTGCAAGGGCCAGGAAGTTGCGAAGTTGTTAAGGGTAACGGGTGTTTGTCTTTTAGGGCAGCCAGCGTATCGGGGGAGTCTGTAGCCAAAGTGTCACTAGTAAATAGCAATTTTGCTGCACTCTTGATATTGCCATCTGACACTTTCCTTTCAATCAGGTTAAAAAGTTAAAGGCTGATTCTTGAATCCGTGGATAGGGAATTGGGTAAAAAATTGGGGAACTGTTGTCAACGGTATTTTGTTTAAGTTTTGCTGTTAAAGATTTGTTTGAACTGTTGTCTACATGGAGAGTTGAATAGGAAAATGTCAGAAGTCTTTCCCAACTGTCGGCAGTGTTTTCAGCGACTACTCTGGCTATACACTCAGAGAGGCTGTGAGCTACAGAAGCACGCGCACCTCTTGGGATCCTACGAACAATTTTGACAGTGTGCTTAAGATGTGCTAGCCTCTTACAGAGATTTGTGCTATGTGCTCCATCCGTGCCTATGGCCAACTGCTGAGAGAGTGTCGGCGGCTGCGATGGAGACAGCGGTATCGCAAGGGTCGTACGAGGGACGTGGCGGCGGCTGGAGTGAATTGCCAAACCACGTTCACCTTTATAAAGTTTATGATCGGCGCAGATGGGGCACACGAGCAACGGCACACTACTGGACGACGTACTTCGACTCAACATGTACTTACACTTAATACTAAATATTTAAATGAAAATAGAGTTATAAAGATAGTAAAAAAGACACATAAAAATTCGTTGGCACTTGACAGATTGTTTGTTTGTTGACTTGATGATTGGAATCTGCGCGCGCAGCAGAGCAGATGAAATAAATGGTGAAATGGTGAAGCAGGCCGAGCTCGCCGTTGCTAGGCAACGGTATCCAGGGATACGGTGTCTTGGCGTCCTGTCAATGCTTTGCACGAAATATGTGGTAGGTTGATGGAAATAACCCTGCCACTCAGCACCAAATCACAACACGCACGCCGCCACCAACACAAGATCGGACGTGCCCTCGCCCGGGCCGGCCGGCCGCGAGGACCACGGGCACTTGGGCGCCCCAGAACAATTTAAAAAATAATAAAATATCTCAGCGATAGTGACACATAGGTTGACCTTTTTTTGAAGTGAAAACTTCTTTAGCGGCGTTGAGCACTTTTTCTGTAATGGGTATAAAATCTTAAACTCGCGTCAGGACACGTGACCTGATCGAAAAAGCGTAGGACGGATGGAGAATGTTGAGGTGACAGGTTGACTATGGTCTCGGTTGCTTAGCGACAGACTGTTGATAATGTCTTTTACTTGTCTCTTGTTTTATTGTCAATATATATTTTTCGATTCTCTATAATAACTAATGTTTTCTTATATCTTATTACCTAACTTAACGTTCACTTTAATATGGTTTGTCATGTTTGTGTACGATAGCGCAATAAATGAATATTGTATTCTACCACATAAATGATAGTACTTTTATACTGATAAAGCAATTGGTGCAAAATTATTCCCTAACCATTCCAAAATATCAAACATGCTCAACGTTAATAATCAAGTTTTCACTTCTGCCGGCACTCCCGGAGTGCAACCCGTCTTTTTTTTTTTTTTTTTTTTTTTTATTAAAAATTATGATTAAAAATAAGAACAATCACGCTGCGATTGCAAGCAATTTGATATGGTTAAAAGTAATTTGGGGGTATTTAAATCAACTGTAAAGTTGACATGCTTTATGGTGGACATAGTAAATAGTGCTTCTTCTACAATACATTTTTGCCAATATTTAAATTTTTACAATGGATTTCCCTGATTTATTACATTTAAACAAAATTATTATTGATTTTGTGTAGTAGAATTATTACACTTGCCAATGATATTTTATAAGGTAGCTGAGAGGATTACTGTTGATTTTGGTGGACAAGACATTTTTGGAGTGCCCATTTTTTTTTTAAAAAAACGCCCTTATCCGGTAAATTTTCCGGTACAGCAGGTACAGCAGCGTGTACATAGAAACCGTTTCGTTAAGGTTTGACTCTACGGAAACCTTAAAAAACGGTTTCATGAAAGAGCAAAATCAAAAGAGTTTCTAATCAATTTAGCGGTTTATAGAGGCTTTTTCTGCTCTTTATAAGTACCTAAGCACAACGGGACGGGACAACGTGAGCGCGAGTGGCTTTTATTAACATTAAACATTTTTAACACCAACAACCCCAGCTCCTCAAAAACTCCGATATTGTCAAATAATATAACTGTTTTGCATTCCAACAAAACAGATATTATGTGTGTGAGAAAACACACAGCGCTGGTTAAAGAAGCGCGATCTAGATCACCGGTTAAACGAATAAATAATATTCACTTACCTAGTTTATCTATGTATAAACACTTTCTTTCACTTACCACTAGGCTGAATGATCTGCCATACCTTTGTCATGAAGCTGTCATTCGACGAAAGTCAATGTCACTTGTCATTGTGTAGTACTGTGAACGATGGTTTTGTCACCAACAAAACCATCGTTCACAGTACTCACACTAATGCAATTTCAAAAAACGAATTGAATTGAAGAATACAAAAAAACACTCTATAATAGCAAAAGCAAAACAATAAATGTACCATTCATACATCGTAAGTTTTACCGCGCGCGAGAGAGACAGATAGACGTCATGCAGTGCGCGCTTGTTCACATACACTTAATGTAATGGTTTACGTAGTAACTAATACCTAATCTGTGGTATGTTGAACGTACCAGCTTTAGTTAACCGACCGACCTTTATAATATCTGTTTTGTTGGAATGCCAAAATTGCCCCGTCTGGGTGTCGGACGTATTTGTACTTCTCAATAGCGCACCTCACTTAGGTGAGTGACGCTCGCGCCGTATCCCTCCCCAGGGTTACGGTCGCTTCAGACGTAGGCTGCCGTCCCTTTCCGGGGAATCCAGCCATAAGGTGGTGTTTAGTCAGTAAGAGTCTGACATAACCTTCGACACAGCCGGCTGTGGGGTATCCAATGCAGGATTCACCACCTCCCTCCCCCGCATCCGGAGGGTTGCCTTTAACTCGGGAAAGGCACAAAAAAAAAAAAAAAAAAAAAGGAATGCCAAACAGTAAAGTAATATACACTCATTTGCAAAAAAAACGGGCGGTTTTGATTTTCATTCATCTTTAAAAAGATACAATACCAAAAAGGTTTCAATCGTTTGTACACGTTACTGGCCGGTTTTAAAAATGCTGTGGTATTTAAAAAAGTACGTTCTAAATTCAAATTTTCATTTGATGCTCATTTTTACAGAAAACCCCTTTTTAATTTGTATCTTACCCTACATTTTTATCGCGTAGTTCCAGAAGTTAACATCGACTTTCATAACTTTTATTAAATTTTTATCGATTAATTTCATATCCTTGACTGTCAAAGCTTTATTTATTGCTGTTTGGCTGTATCAAAAATGGTAGATAAAGTGGTAAAAGCTACCAAAATTATCGCGCTGCTTGAAGAGGGTTTCAGCCAATGTTTCGTGGCTAGGAGGCTAAATGTTAGTCGCTCGACAGTCCAAAGGACCTGGCAGCGATATCAGGAGACTGGTTCCGTCGAGAGAAGGCCTGGTTCTGGAAGAAAACCATGTACCCAACCACGGGATGATCGTTTTCTTGTGAGTCGCGCATTGAGAAATCGCAAATCTTCGTATGTGGATCTTAAGAACAACCTCCAAGAAGTAAGAAATGTGCATATTAGTCTATGGACGGTCAGGAGGAGGCTTCTCGCTGCCAATATACGCATCACCGCCCGGCCCGCGGCCCCAAATTACTCCGTGAGCACAGAGTTCACAGGCTTAGGTTCGCTAGAAATTGTGAATCATGGACTCAAGAAGATTGGAATAGGGTTTTGTTCTCTGATGAAGCCAGGATATCTCTGTTCGGTGAAGATCGACGTCGGCGAGTGCTAAGGAGACAAGGAGAACGCTTTGCAGAGGCATGTTTCGAAGAAATTACACCTTATGGTGGGGGCTCTGTTATGTTTTGGGCAGGATTAAATTCAATTACGACGATTATTTTCTTATTAATTTACCAAATTGTGAGGATAAAACTACCTATAATTATCAAACAAAGCAATATTAACATTTGAAATAGTTCATTGCTTAGGTGCCTGTTTTTTTTGCAAATGAGTTAGAGTTTCTAAAACACACAGCGCTGGTTGAAGATCTGTTTGATATCTGCTGGTGAAAGAAAGATATATACATATTATCACTGAGAATAATTTTAATCACAAAGCAACAATTTTAAAAATTATGAAAGTAACAATTTTGAAATTCATTATCTTGGTTGTATAACCAAGATAATGAATTTCAAAATTGTTACTTTTTCAATTTAAAAGCTATCAGCATAACTAAACTTTCTTCAGAATAATAACTTAAATGGTAACAAAAATTACCTTGTAGGTATTTTCTTCCATATAACCTGGAATTGTACCTTTGTAAAACGAAATATAATAATCGTTAGATCAAAACACCAGATCAGTTAAACCTTGCGGTAAACTATTTACTTACCTGAAATTTAACATTACAATAATTATTGACTTAAGTAATAAAAGGTCTTTACTACCAGTATCTGAATCAGAATCTGTTTAAAAAATTTGCGATAACATTCATAATTTCCTTATATTCTCAGTAGAAGGGTTTTCCGTCCAACTTTCTTATGCTACAGCTTAACATAATGTATTCTCCATTGAAAACTGCATTAAAGACTGATTATTCCTTTTCAAAAACTGATCTTATCCATCCGATCATGGTGCCTGTAGCTGGGTTATCCCACCCAGAAGTGAGATAACAGTACTATTATTTATTATTATTTTTCTATACAGAACTGGACTTATTGAACTCTATAGACTTTCTTTTAACCATCAACTTCTTCTAGATTTATCCATCTTACACCCAAGACTAGATAAAAGCACCTCATGCACATCACTATACATATCTTAAAGTTCTATTAAGGCGAGATCATACTGTCCTTCCAGAGGCCAAAAGTAGTATTATTGCTGTTCTCTTTTCAAACAATAGGTCTGAAATTGGTAATTGGTTTGAAACTTCTGTAGTTCAGAAAGATAATTTAATAGGTTTTGTTGGGCTTTCGAGGAGGTAGCTTCTTATTTTAACCCTTGATGCATGAAAAAGTGTTTTTCCCATATGCTAGACGGGGAGCAAAACAAAAAAGACAGCAAGCGCCAGCTTCTGCCTTCCAGTGCAGATAATAGCCAGAAACCATATTCACGTCAAATTCGACGTGTCCTCATAGCATATGTCCTCTCTGTAGCATAATTGGTTAGTGCATTGGGCCGGACTCCCAAGGATGCGGGTTCGAATCCCGTCAGGGCGACATGTGACTAGTTGCTTTTTTCTAGTATATTTTCTTGTTTAATATTTATTACATAAAAATAGCATTGTAAAATGCAGAATTAAAAAGTTATATTTAGATGGCTGTTTCATCTTAATCGATAGTCAAACATCTGTAAAGATGTTTCTTTCGAATGCGAGGATGTTTCTCTTATTGATGAAGCGACGGTGGCCGGCACCGTAAGCGGTGAATATACTAGAAAAATTCGACGTGTCCTCATAGGTCTCTGTAGCATAATTGGTTAGTGCATTGGGCCGGACTCCCAAGGATGCGGGTTCGAACCCCGTCAGGGCGACATGAGACTAGTTGGTTTTTTCTAGCATATTTTCTTGCTTAATATTGATCACATAAAAATAGCAATGTAAAATGCAGAATTAAAAAGTTATAATAATAAATATTATCACTATCAATACTTAAACCATCCCGGCTCAGCATAATGCATATAGTATGCAACCAGCACTGATCTTACTGTACAGTACATTTTTTTTATTTAACTTATCATAGTAAAATTTGGTAAAAGAAGGGTTTTACATACTATTATCATTTATCAAGCTATCCAATTATAAAATAAATAATATGTAAAAACCTACAATGTTTACAATGGGATTGTAAAATTATGACAAATATTATTTATTAAATAAAACTGCAAATGTTTGTTATTTGTTTAATAAAAAGTTGTAAATAAAATAATCCTTATTGGTAGTATAGCTCCAGGTTCATTCCATCATGAATTTCATCTGTAAAAAGTATGTAGTGGAAATTATGAGACTATTGAAAAGATAATAATAAGCATTAGTTTATATAACGCATGATTGAGATTGAATGTTGTCTAGAATTACAATATAGAGACACTACATATGTAAGTACTCTGTGGACAATAATCCTATCCGACTAAGCCCACTTTACTTACTACTAATACACTTTGTGGAGATGTTTGGATGGATGGATGTGTTTGTTACTCTTTCACATAAAGACTACTGAACAGATTTAGATGAAACTTTGCAGATATATAGCCCATACATCACACAGGCTACAATTTATCCCTATATTCCCACTGGCTGGAATGGGAACCACGCGGGTGAAACTAAGGGTGGCCGTTAGTGAAGTATAGAACATAACTGTTACAAGTAGTGCCTGGTAGAAGAACAAGGCAAAGTGATGTTTATGCTAGTTTCTAATAGTGTAGTTCTACTCTATTGTACACTACAGTAAAACCAAACTCAACTTATTATCAATATTAGGTACAAAGTGTTGGTTTTATATTAAAAAAAGGATACAATCTGACAACTTGATGTGATCCTTGAATACTGTGTACCACTTTTTCAATACTATTTTATCGTATCGTGTACCCGTTTGTGCTGCAATCAATTTTTTGAGATCACCAACAGTATCATCAGGGTTGCATTTCACACGCACTTTCTTACCCAAACGATCATTGCAAGTAACTTCTAACATTTTTGGTGGTAACTGTTACGCTAAGGCTTTATTGCTTACTGTGGTATGTCTCAAGTCTCGCCTCTGAAATATTTCCTATTTTGTTTATATAATTTTTTTGCGTTATTTCTTTGTATAGAATGATATTGGAATTGAAAAACAGCGAGAAATGAATTGTAAAATAAATACAATGCGACACTGGCTGACACTACTGTACATCACAGATTACTAATATGCACAAATTATGTAAGTTATGTGACATTGACATGACAGCGGATAAAATGACCGTTTTTTTTGTTCAGCAGTTACCGTCAAGGTCGTGTTAAAAAAAAGGAAAACACAATTAATTATACAGAGAGAGCATTTTCTAGAGAGTGCAATAACTATAGCAATACTTAGAATTTTGTTTCTAGACCTTCAACTTCAAGTTAGAGCTTGTTTATTTAGTTAATTTTCAAACCGGTACAGCAGCAAGTACATAGAAACCGTTTCGTTAAGGTTTGACTCTACTGAAGTTTCTTGCGGCCTTCTTCTTATCAGTTAAAAGATGTCCTGAATGGCTGGTAGGAAAAAAATTGGACGATTCGAAAGCACTTATCTATAAGTCTATTTGAATAAAAATCTTTGACTTTGACTTTGAAACCTTAAAAAAAAAGTTTCATGAAAGAGCAAAATCATAAAGGTTTCGAATCAATTAAGCGGTTTATAGAGGTTTTTTCTGCTCTTTATAAGTACCTAAGCACAACGGGACAACGCGAGCGCGCGAGTGGCAAAGCAAAATGCGATCTTCCTCATGTAGACATACACTCGCTAAATGCCTGAAATACCGCTCTGCCAACGCGAGTGCTCGAGTGGTAAATCGACTAGCGAGCACAAGCTCGTCTACACACGGAAGGTCGCTATTGTCAAAATAAAGATTTTTCTATTTCTATTTCTATTTCTATTAGCCTGATCGCCTCGCAAGTAGTAGGTACATTTCGCATTTTGAATTAAATTATCCGGTCTTTTTCAAACCGGTTACAAGCCCTGCTTCAAGAAGTTGTCCGGAATGTTAGCTCCACTTAAACCTATACCATCATGTATATTGTCAATATTATCCGGTCTTTTTCAAACCTGCGGGGCGCTATCGCGTAAAAAATCTGGGTATGGATATGGGCTTCATTTGACAGTTGAAGCTCATAAAATTACCATATATGGTCATTTAACTGTCAAATGAAGCCCATGTCCATATCCATATTTTTTACGCGATTTTGGCTGGATTTAACTTTCGTAGTAAGATAAACTACAAATTTATCTTTATACTGAATGAATGAACAAAACGCATAAGTCAGTTTGAATGTAAACATCCGGTCAATCGATCTTTACAATAAATAAAATATTTACTATTATCTAAACTTTTACCACTTTAAAACAATTTTTGAATAAATTATATGTTATAAGTTTTTAAAAGTAATTTAATATTCAAACGAAATGCTATGTTTTAATTATAAGTATAATTAGTCTTTAATAATATTGAAGGAAGTGGATTCCTAATAACAACACGTCATTTGACAGCTAACGTCTGACGTGACCTGACGGGTTAGGCAGGTACAAGCAATTTCTTTTGGGATCGGTAGTGAAACAAATAATACTCTAAAATGCAAATTCCAAATGAATATGTTTCAACAGCTGAAGATATAGCCGATCAGGTATGTAATGTGAATACAAAGGAACAAATTAGAAGTGTGTTTTGTATTTGATAATATAAAAATGCACTTTGGTTTGTCACGTCACCGAACATAATTTCTTGTTGGCGCATTATTATAGAAATATTTGAACGTTATAAGGCAAAATCAGTTTTGTACGTAGTCATAATATAACTACGAAATGTGTGTATTAATAATTGTCTTGCCATTCTGGAGCTTAACAAATTTAATTAATAAAAGTGTACAGATGTTTCACTTTATATCCCACTTAATGTGGATTTCCCATACTAATTAAAACTTAGTAATTCATGTATCATGTATATTTTTACATTACGTAAATTATCACGGTTTGTTTTGAGATTTTGTACTGATAGGATCTATGAAAGAAATGTATTGCTCAACTTTCACTTTTCAAAATTTTAGACATACAGACACACATATTACCCAATATTCCATAGGATGTGGCTTGGATTCTTATAACATTATGGCTGTTCATACATACAACGCAGCAAAGTGATTATTGTGTGTTAATAGTTGTCTCAAAGATATTGTTTACTAATATGCTGTAATTGAATACTTATAAAAAAAAATGTGATTCATGCTATACTGGGATGGTACAAATTTTCTATTGCTACTTGTTGATAACTTCGATTTGTTTGTTTGCGATTCAGGTAATACGCAAAAGCAAGAATGTACTGCCAACAGTGGCTCGTCTGTGTCTCATTTCAACATTTTTGGAGGATGGCCTCAGAATGTGGTTTCAGTGGTCAGAGCAAAGGGACTACATGGATATGTCATGGGGATGTGGCAAGTTCCTTGCTACTATGTTTGTGGTGAGTTATGACAAAAATTCCATAGATTAATCTTTATTTGTCTAAGTAACAGTAATAATAAGAGTAAATATTGATATTTCAGTGTGCAGTGTAAGTTTTACTTGTTATGCACATGTATGCTGCAATCTGCACCACTCTGTCACACCACTTTGGATCCTAATAATTATACAAATTAGATAAAATATTGCTCAAATTAAATTGATTAAAATAAAATATCAAATGCACCACTGTTTCTTGTTTGGGTATAGAGGTTTTTTCTAATTTAAATAAATTTAATAAAATAAAAGAAATTAATTGTCTATCTTTACTTTTCAGATTATCAATTTGGTGGGTCAGCTGGGAGGATGTGTAATGGTCCTAGGAAGATTAAAAGTGGACATTGCTTGTGGTTTATTGTTCTTTATTGTAGTTTTACAGGTAAGTTATAATGAAAACTCTTTGTTGCGGTAGTCACCAAAATTACAGTGTAATGAAGTTCTGCTTTTTGGAAAAATAAACATGTGTTTCGAAAGGCAGTTCCTTCATGTTAATGAATAAAACTCATTTAAGAATGGTTGTAAAATTACTTTAACTTTGGTATATGTTTGTTAGTGATTTGTTAAGAGTTATTAACATTCAATGACCTCAAATATTTAAAGTTGTAATGTATAAGATGCCTGGATACAGTGATTTAAAAAATAGCTATACTTCAGCCAACTTACTGAAGAAATGTTTGTAAACAAACCACCCATTTCAAACATTTTTTATTACATGTTTTATAAATAAGTGCACGTCATTAATAGCTTACTTATGTTGCCCCAGTTTCATAAAGGGCATTACTGAACTGAAACTTACTTCATTCAAAAAACAAAATGTTCTTCGTTTTGTTTGATAGTCATATATATAATGGAAATTGAAGCATAAAATCAATTATGGAAATTTTGACAGCTTTGCTAAATCTCACTAGTTATTTTACATGTACTTACCCATTGTAGTTGCCACCGAAACCAATGTGTTTTTTTTCATATTTATTTGCTAATGCAATCGGTCCTTGAACAATCAGCAGTTGTTTTTGTTTCAAAAGTAGTGTGTAGCCATCCGCTATCTTAATTTTTAATACCTAATTCATTGCGCTGTACTGTAAAATGTGTTTATTGACAGACATTCGCGTACAGCATACTATGGGACATGCAGTTTTTGCTGCGCAACCTGGCCCTGATCGGGGCGCTGCTGCTGGTGCTGGCGGAGGCGCGCGCGGAGGGGCGCAGCCTGTTCGCGGGCGTGCCCAGCCTGGGCGAGAACCGGCCCAAGACGTACCTGCAGCTGGCGGGCAGGGTGCTGCTCGCGTTCATGTTCATCACCCTGCTCAGATTTGAAGTCTCGTTCTTACAGGTATGGATGGAATGCTAATATAATGACTTTCGACTATATTTTTCAATAGCCTATAATCACATAGAAAATAATAGAAAACGATGAATACTTTTCGGAACAGATACTTATCTAATCTATTGTCTCTGACACTATCATTTGAACTGAAGAGCATTGGATTCAAATAAAATTAATTTTCATATAAATGTTGTTGAGTGTAATTTTTCTTTGGCCAGGTTGAGTTTTTCTTTTCAACTTATACTTACTCTGAAGTACTGATTTAAATTAACCTCTCGGGCCCCGGGTTATGTGAAACAATAGATATTGCTTAGTGGATATCTTTTGTTTCAGGGATTCCCAAACAGTGTCACCTGTATGTTACTTTATATTAAAATAACTGTAACTTTTGATAAAAAAAAATTCATACTCTCGCGCTAGACTCCCCATTTCGACCCATGGGGCGTAGTATTTTTGCAAAACGTCGGGTGAGGCGCATAGTGTAAAAGTTTGGGAACCTAGGCAAGCACACTGAACACGGACAGCGCTTAAATGACGAATAAAAAACTCAACCATAATGTATTGTGCTTTTTTAACTACAATTAGAAACGATATGTTATTGGTCTAAAAAAAATCTAATGATCAACACAACACGCATTATCTTCTTTCTCACTAGTGCTTCCGACGCGCTTATTACGATGGTTTAAGAACCGTGATTATTAATAATCATTTTATTCATCCCATCAGTAAATAGATACAAATTATCATTTCCATTATGTAATGTTTCAATACAACAATTTCGTGATGATTTGAGGATAACCTTGAATTTGTTTTCATAACAATGTGACAAGTCATCATTACGGTAATTAAGTTAAACTGGTATATTCAAGGTTCTATCACAAAGTAGGAACAGTAGTGTGGAGATTTTCATTTTCTATCTCGTAATTATGAGGGTTTACGTTTTTGGGAAGATGCTTAGCAACTGTTGTTACAATATTACATACACAGTAGATAAGAATTTGGGAAGTACCTAGGTACGTAGACATTTTCCTGGTATAGTGGCGATATTGGAAGTAGGATCAGAAATAAACGGGAACTATAATATCTTGACTGAAGCGACGTAAAGTAACCGTAATGACAGTTTGTGTGAGAGTGAAACAGAAAGTTTTATTTCGAAGAAAGAGAAGATAAATAAATTTACTTTCATACTGGATTTACACATTTGTGCGAGTGTTGAAGACGAATCCTTCCAAGCGTAGACATAAGTTAGCTATTTGCTTTGCAACTTGAGTACTCACAAGCGAATGTCTCAATGCAGTATAAAATTTTTAAAACTAATTGTTGATCAAGATTAGTAAAAAATAATCTTTATCAATTATTACAAAACTTGTTGTTAACAAGTTTTCTAGGGGATTTTTTTTATTTTATTAGTTAGATTTCGGCACCTTTTCAGCTGCCGTGGTCACGGGATGACTGGTATTTTATACTATTTAGTAAAACTAAATAGTTGTACAACTATTTAATTGTATAAATGCGCGGTCCCTAAGGCATTTTTTTCTATTTTAAAACATTAATATTAAGTGGATTTTAAGAACGTCATGTGGTTGGTGCAAAGCATTTTTTTATTAAGATAAAGAAGTATAAGAAATAGCGATTTTTAAGTTTAGGGCAAATGTGAGTCTCTCTTTTTAGGAAATGTCTTATGCTGAGAAAAAAAGATGGTTGATTCGACCATATAGGTTTGGCGCAGGGGTTCTAACCCCACCTTCTGCGCCAGAGGTCCCGGGTTCGATCCCCGGACAAGACAAAAATTTTGTGTGCATGAACATGAACATTTAATATGTATATTATGTATGTATTTACAAAAAAAAAGTTTATAAGTATGTATATCCGTTATCTAGCATCCATAACACAAGTTCTTCATGATACTTAACGTGGGCTAGATAATTAGTGTGATTGTATGGAAATATTTATTTATATTTTTATTTATATCTAGTTCTTAAATACTACTTTTTTTAGAAAATTCCTCATTGATGCAAGTAACTAAAATACTATATTATTTATTCCATCTTCGATATCCGGAATCCATATTGAGTCAAGCCTTCCGTTTTTCGTGCGTTTAGACGTAGTAAAGTTAGACGGAAACGCACGATAAACGGAAGGCTTGACTCAATATGGATTACGGATATCTCAGGAAAAATAATAGGTAAGTTTTATTGGTAGTTAAAACTCTCTATTAAATACTTTGGTCCATGACCGCAGATCCTGCAAGACATCCTGGGCAGCGTCCTGATGGTGCTGGTGACGGTGGGATACCGCACCAAACTGTCGGCGCTGCTGCTGGTGGCCGTGCTGAGCGTGCTCAACCTCTACCACAACGCCTGGTGGGCCGTGCCCTCCTACAAGCCGCTCCGGGACTTCCTCAAATACGACTTCTTCCAGGTAACACTAACTTGGTTTTACTCTACTGGCCAGCTAAAACACCACCTACTAAAATATTTATTTTAGCTTTGTATTTTTTGTTTCTCCATTTAATTATATTCTACTTTAGTTCTGTCTTTATCCTAATTCGTTTAGGATTAATTATTCGAGCTGAATTTTGAATCGGTACAGAAGGACCCGCTCCGCCACTGCACATTGCTTCTCATTGCTCTTTCGTTTATATTGTTACTATAAAATATTTTTTTTATCCAATGTCACATTTTGTATCTCAAAAAAATTCAATTGATCGGACCCCTAATTAAAATCTGCACAATGTTACATGTATTAACTCGCGTCTTGTAAAAGAACGCGGAGCTATAGACAGAGGATATGTTTCACTTGGTCTTAACACAAATGACGCCTCTATTTCTGAATGAACTTATTACATGACGCGATTAAACCATAGATGTAGGTAACTTATGTATTTTTTTTTTACTTTGATTTGACGTCAATTGAATTGTGTT
This sequence comes from Chrysoteuchia culmella, assembly GCA_910589605.1. Classification (NCBI taxonomy): domain Eukaryota; kingdom Metazoa; phylum Arthropoda; class Insecta; order Lepidoptera; family Crambidae; genus Chrysoteuchia; species Chrysoteuchia culmella. The sequence goes on along the minus strand of OU342642.1, from coordinate 24,043,631 downwards.
AGTCCAGTCAAATTAGTCCTTAAAATAGAGGTAAGGTTACAATAATTCCCATAGAGCTAAAAATTGGTATGAATGTTCAGAATACCATTATAAATGAATTGTGAAAAGTCCCCATCAATCCCCCTTGTGCAAAAATTTTTATTGATGGTGAAAGTTTGCAAAAATAGGTTTTTCGCGTTTTTCAGCTAAACGGTGAGTTTTACAGCAAAAATAGTTCAGACAAAAATTGTAGATCATCCGATTCTCTACAAAAAATGTATCTACACTTTTTTTCATAAGTATTGCCATTTCCGTGATATAGCGGTTGAAAGAATTGAAAAAAATATTTTATTCGTAATATGCACGTTAATGTTATATGAGTAAATACATGAGTCCCTATGTCTTATACATACAAATTATATAATTCTTAGAATATAAATGAACGTCAAAAACTCCTCCCCTATTTTCATTTAGTCGCATGGCCTTGAGTAACATCTGTCTTCCATTCAATTGTCAGCGTGGCGATGCTCGTATACCTGCTCCGTTTCGAAGGTCTCATACTCAACAAAATACTGTTAGTGACAACTCGTGGCTATCGCTTATATTTTGTAACAAAGTTTGTGCATTTTACTGTTTTAAAAAAAAAATGTCGCAATTCTGCTTTATTTGTAGTCAACCTTTGACTGAAAGTGGAGTTGTTACTGTTGATCGCGGCATGAAAGCATTAATTGATGCAAGTATTGAAAGAGGTGATGAGTTTTCGGAGTACCTGAAAGACCAGACATCTGTAAAAATTCATGTGCAGTGTCGAAAAAATTATACTCGAAAAAGTAGCATTGATGCCGTGAAAAGACGGCGCCAAGAAGAAGAAGCTGGTTCATCAAAAATAAGTCCTCCTCGTACTAGAGCACGAGTAAGTGAAACTACATTTTGCTTCAACCAGTGTTGTTTATTTTGCGGCAATGAATTAAATGAAGAGTTGGAGAAGAAAAAAGCACTGCAGTACCGACGTAAGATTTTTAAAGTGACTACACTTTCGTTCAAAGACAGTATTCTAACTATAGCTAAAACTCGTTGTGATGATGTAGCCAAAGCTGTTGCTGCTCGAATTGAATTTGAATATGATTTAGTCGCTGCCGAGGCTAAGTATCATAACGATTGCTACAATTCTTTTCTGAAACCGACCACTGGGGGTAAAGTCGGTCGTCCTAAAGATGAAGCTACAAATATTGCGATGAGAGAAATATTTAAGTATATTGAAAATAGCGATGATTGTCAATTCACATTAGACGAATTGAAAAGTATTTGTAAAAAATCAACAATAGATAACAGAACCATTAAAATGCGATTGAAGTTGGAGTATGGTGATAGAATTATTATTACAGAAAAATCAGGATCCTCAACATTCGTATGTTTTATTGATAGTCACCATGATATTTTAAATCAAGCTTGGTACGAAAAAAAAAACCGATAAAAAAGAAGAGCGATTTCGCATCTTAGAAGCTGCAGCAGCAATTATTCGAGAGGATATTCAATGTGCAGTGTTAGATAATTCTAATTATCCTCCACCAGGTCGTATGTTTGAAGATATTGATACAGACATTCCAAAGTCACTGACTTATTTCTTAGAGAAGGTCATTTTAAAAAATAAACGTTCCAATTTAGATCATTTACAATTAGTATGCACGAATATTAGCCATAGTATTATGAGTGCTGTTCGGCCTAGGTCTTTCAAGTCCAAATTACAATAGGCCTACCGGGGAAACCACGTTAAAAAAAAAGCGCCAAGCACACTACCTCATAGGTGGTGTGGAAACGTGCGCATATTACGAATAAAATATTTTTTTCAATTCTTTCAACCGCTATATCACGGAAATGGCAATACTTATGAAAAAAAGTGTAGATACATTTTTTGTAGAGAATCGGATGATCTACAATTTTTGTCTGAACTATTTTTGCTGTAAAACTCACCGTTTAGCTGAAAAACGCGAAAAACCTATTTTTGCAAACTTTCACCATCAATAAATTTTTTTGCACAAGGGGGATTGATGGGGACTTTTCACAATTCATTTATAATGGTATTCTGAACATTCATACCAATTTTCAGCTCTATGGGAATTATTGTAACCTTCAAAGTCTTATTTGACTGGGCTATGTGTTGCCTGCAGACGTTGTCGGTGATCGGCGGGCTGCTGATGATCGTGTACCTGGGCCCGGGCGGCGTCAGCATGGACGAGCACAAGAAGCGCTGGTAGGCCCTACGCTAGGCCTACCCTACCCTAACATAGTTACTGGTGCGGGGGAGACCCGTATTGTTATGTATCGTACGACCTAGTCGGCGGCAGAATTACAATCACTGGCTCGGCGCACAGAGCGCCCGATATTATCTTCATTTACATTACGATGCCTTCACCGACTCGATCTAATTATTTATTAAAGCGCTCGAGTGGCCGGGTCTTGTTTAAAATATTGTTTACACTCGACGCTTTTATACCTTGATATAGATAGATACTGTTTTGTAAAATGTGTTCCGTGAACACTGACTAAAACTAATTTTATGTCGATTTACATTCGAGTCGGTTTAGGTGCCGTAAAAATGGAACCTTACTCTACAGCACAACCTATTATATTTTTCCTAGTTTCGTTATTTGTGACTCTCTTATCGATAGATCCGATTTGGTCTATCGACAATCTTTCTATATAATACAGTAATTGTTAATTCTGACGCTTTGTATATTATTTTCGTTAAAAGTGCAACATAGACATATTGTGGTGAAATGAGCTGTGATTGAAAGGTCATTGACAATACCGATGTAACAGGTACAAGAACTGGCTTATTTGTCATGTTGCGTTATAAAGGCATAGATGGAATATCCTCAATAATTGTCGATGTATGTGTTTCACAACAGTGGAAAAGGCCAATCTGTCCCTTTAAGCTATCTTCCAACCCACATAGGAGTGATATTTTCGTAATGGATTGTTATATATGTTCGCATGTAAGTGATGTTCTTGGACTAAGTCGCGGCCGACGCGACTGATAATATTTTATATGGTGTGTTGTCATTTTCATTCCGAATTCTTTTCTACCTGTTGTGATGTAAATATGTATGTATTTTGTACTTATTAAATGGAAACTATGAATTAAGATGTTTGAATGAATAAATTATTTGAAGTTGTGAACTTACTCGACTCGGCGCTCCACACAGCCGCTGAAGTTTAATTTCAAGACTTTCCTCATTTTACATGCATACTTATCATTTCTACAAATGGTCGTATAAAAGACAAGAATAACAATATTTTTATAGTATTTTTTATTTATTTTGATTTGGCCATAGATGTATGATTCCTAAGCAAACCAATATGTTCTGAATAAATTTTATATTATACAAAGTATTTTTTTCTTGACCTATGTAGTACAGGATTGTGAGTTTAAAACGATAACCTTAAGTTCATAAAAATATTTATTTGTATAAATAGATTAATCAATTAAAATAAACAAAATTCAACAACTACTACTTAATTACCAGATTCTTGTCTACTGCTTAGTGGCATTGGCCTGTTGCTTATCCTTATTGTCTATGTATTTGAACACTTTGTTTGCTAGCTGTCTATACTTTTCTGCGTGTATACTGTCTGGCAGCGCGTATATTGCGGGCTTGCCGCTATTGATACATTCTGACATATTTTGGTCGACTTCGAAGCTTTCTATTATATCGAGACCCATTTTTTGTGCACTATTTTTCGTATCGTTACCGAATATATGATTCTTCGTGCCGCATGACGTACATATCGCATGGGACATGTTCTCTACCATTCCTATTATTGGAACTTTTAATTTTTCAAACATATTTACCCCTCGTTTGGTTACTTGCAACGCAGCCGATTGTGGGGTAGTTACCACTAATGCGCCTGTGAAAAACAAAAAGGCAATTAGTAAAGGAATTAAAAAAGCTTAATACCTATGCTATACTACTAAGAACGCAGTTAGGCTGAAAGAAGTCATTTCTGGCTCTTAGTAAAAAGAGCCAGACCGTCAACAACTAATTCCGTAGTTCGTCATGTATTTAGCAGTTCGTTCGTAATATAGTTGACCAATTGTTTGTGTGTGAGCGGCAAAGTGAACGATCAGCCGTTAAGACAGATCGTTTCGTATATGGGGCCCGTTACTCAACGTTTACCGAAACGCAGAGATATCATTCCAAGTGAAAAAGATGTAAACTACAAAACTATGTGTGAAGGCTAGTTGAAATCTACATGCTTCCGTAATCAAGAAGTACAACAACAAACCGTCCAGCGGCAGGTTCTGCGCGAGCGACAGGTGCGTGTCGCCGGTGCCGGGCGGCGTGTCCACCACGAGGCAGTCCAGCGGGCCCCACGCCACTTGCCGCGTCAGCCGCTCCAGCGCTTGCATCACCATCAGCCCGCGCCACACCACCGCGTTCTCGCCGGCCACCAGAAGGCCCATTGACATACTGTTGAACGAATGGGTTTGGTTGGTATTCTGCTGGTGTAGCTGCTACGTTTAGTGCCTTTTCACATGCGATGGTCACGGTCACGGCAGAGTTGCGGTGCAGATAAAAGCTGTCTTACAACTCATATATTACGGAAGCTGTGACTCATAATCAAAACAATGCCTCAAAGTAGATTCTTTTTAGGGTTCCGAACCCGAATTACTAAGACTCCGCTGCCTGTCCCTCTGTCTGTCTGTCTGTCACCAGGCTGTAGCTCATGGAAAGTTAGACAGTTGAAATGAGATTTTTAGAGAAATTTGAGAAATTTTTATAGATAATGGTACAGAACCCTTTGTGTGCGAGTTCAACTAGCACTAGGCCGGTTTTTTATTTGGTTCACAACTTGAAACATACATCAAACACAGGTATACATAGACAAACAAAATATACATGAATTATGTTGTTTCTTAACTAGTGAACACAGCATGCAATAATATCTGTAAGAAAACATTGAGAAGAATAAGGCATCATTGTAATTTTTTTGGTTCTGCCTGAACCTAAACGAAATAGCCCAAGACTTGTTCTTCTCTTTGTTATAATTATTGATATTGCATACTATTTTTTTCATTTATTAGAGAAAATAAAATTCTACTCTTTGTTTATAAAACTGTTACTAAAGCAATTTTGAATGCTACATGATATGGCGCTATATGACACACCTGTAAAAATTATCTCCTGCTGAGCAGTCACAGTGAATAGTACCTTTAATTTGTTTCAAGAAGATTCATACCAAAAAAAGACATGTTACCATTTTACTCCATAATTTAAAAGTGGTTCTATGAGGTTGTCATCATTGAGCATTGGTTCTCCGCTGATGTTCATCATGAGTGGTACAGATGGGCCAAACACATCTGCATCAAGAAGTCCTATTTCTTTGTCAGGTTCTATCACTTTCATAGCACATGCTAGATTCACTGTAAAAGGTAAATAAAGTAATTATTTATAAACAACACAACAAGCATTACTAAATTAGGTTTATATAATTGAGTATAATGACTAAAGTAGCTAAGACAGCCAGTAATTTACAAATTTGTTAATAAACTTTCATGAATGGTATGGCAAAATGCTATTCAGTAAAATGTTTGTTTTTATTAATTTCATACCTGCTGTAGTGGTCTTGCCAACTCCACCTTTTCCAGAAGCAACTAATATGATGCTCTTGACACCTGGTAAGGGTTTTTTCTCAGGTAGACCACGGCCCATCACCTTAGCACGATGTTCTTCGATACTCTCCTTAGTATGTTTCAATCGACATAAAGTACTACATGGTAATAACTGTAAACAATTAAATAACCGTTTTTGTTTATCAACTATTTCAGTAATTATGGATTTGTAAAACAATAGTAAATTCAATGTAACATACAGAGTTATTACTGGAACCCAATATTTTTCCATTAATTATTGGCAAGATTTGTTTTAAAAACATGATCCTTTCTTTGGGCTAGTCACTTCAAAGCGGGTACATAGGCTGAAGATTGTAAAATATGTGCAAATTAATGCCGCAAATTAAAAAATTATCAATGAGCGTAAATAGGTTTTTATTTTTTAGTTCGTTAGGTAGTTTTTTTTTGTAAGGGGTTTTACCGGCCTTGACTTCTACGGTCTTCAGCCGGGTTTGTTCCACAAATTATCCTGCTGCCTCGTCATTGGTGGCGATTTTGGCCAACGTAAATAGAAACTTCACCAAATCGCTGACACTGACAGTGAGTGACAGGTTTGGTTTGGTTGTTTTTATGAAGTTGTAGGTTCACCACCACTTTTTTACACACCGGTTATCAGGCCTTGTAACGGGTTAATTGAGGTTTTTGATTAAGGTTTTTCCAAAAACCGCTTGCGACGTATTCGGAATAAGACCGCTTCCAAAACCTTAATAAACTGGTTTAATCCAAACACTGCGAAATGTAATGTGCGATCAGGTTTATAGCGACTTTCTGTGTGTAGACATGAGCTCGATAGTCGATTCGATTTACCACTAGCGCAGTCACGTTGGCAGAGCGGTATTTCAGGCAATCAGCGACCATATGTCTACGTGTGAAAAGTCACTTTTTGCTTTGCCACTCGAACTCGGTTTGAAACGGTTTCTATGTACTTGCTGCTGTACCGGTCTGCAAAATTATCCGAATAAACAAGCCCTGATAGCAACACTGCTGAATTCAGAGAACGTCCCGGTAAACCGTGTGGTGTTATAGACGCCTAAGTAAAGGGTCACTGAGAGCAATTCCAGTTCACATTCGGGTTTTTCAGATCATCTGACTGAGTCCAAAATCATGCGCAATCAATACAAATGGTGCTCAAAATTATTGAGATCGCTTGCTATATTTAGGTTAAACCTTCAATGGATATACCCACGAAGGTATAGGTATAGCTGACATTCCGAACACCTTGGTGGTGGAAGTAATTGGAATGCAAGATGTTCCATTATCATTTCACTAATAGTGTCAAAAAAACGAAAATAAAATTAATTAGAAAGAGAGAGAATTCTCTAGAGTGAGATAATTCTACATACAATTTTGCTTCAAGTAGTTCAATCAAGATCAAGCAAGTGGGTGTTTGGAATCTTAGCTCCAGTTATCAGGGCTTGTTTATTCGGTTAATTTTCAAACCGCTACAGCAGCGAGTACATAGAAACCGTTTCATTAAAGTTTCGCTCTACCGAAAAAACCTTAAAAAGTTTTATGAAAAAGCAAAATTAAAAGGGTTTCGAGTCAATTAAGCGGTTTATAGAGGTTTTTTCTGCTCTTTATAAGTACCTAAGCACAACGGGGCAACGCGAGTGCGTGAGTGGCAAAGCGAAAAGCGACCTACCGCACGTAGACATTTACTCGCTAATTGCCTGAAATACCGCTCTGCCAGAACCGCTCTTTTTCAAACCGGTTACAAGCCCTGCCAGTTATACCTATACCTTCATGGTTATACATACATTCATCATGTAGGCGTCACAGCACACTATTATCTGTAGCTTGAAAAGTAAAATAACGCCAAATTTCAAGCGTGTGTCAAATTTTATTTACTGTCACTTGTCATCCTTGTCATTAATGTCATTGTCAACTATCAATCTGTCAAGTGCGGTGCGAGTGCGATGTCTCTATTTTCTTCGTCAAATTTTCATCAGAAATTTCAATTATTTACGTAAAATATCGTGTCCACTTGATGTAAAAATGGCAATTTGCTTACGTACATTGTCTCATAAAATACTACCGATAAATGGGATAGTATCGACCAAAAATCATCCAAATCGCCTTTCTCGAAAATTTCCAGTACGGACCCAGATTATTGAGGAAGTAAGTTTAATATATTTAAATACGTGGAAAATAAGCTTAAACATTTTGGGCTTGTAAGTACACAAATCATTTAGTTAAGGGACACATTTTCAGTAAGTTGGGTTATAGCTTGTCATTGAACATTTGACCAATCTGAATGGAAGTGATCTCACACTCGTAGTTCACGTGTTCTAGACAATATAATAAAAAAAACCAAACCGATTTTGTTTATAGGATACAATCGTTATTTGTATGAGAAAAGAATTGGCCATAATAATATTTTGATGTTTTCAGTATGTCACAAAACGCCGTATCTCTAGTTATCAGCTGGCCCCGAAAACTACTATAGAAAATAATATTGACGACATATACATGAACGAATTCCTCAGTAATGTCACTAATCAACAACTCCCGAAATATAGTTTTATGGACAATATGGATATTTTGAGGGTTAATAATAAAGTTAGTAACCATGATCAAAATATAGAAATGAAAGCTTTAGACCTGACTAGTGATGACTATATTGAACAGAGGGTAATATCAAACACACTGAATCCATACACATGTTTGAACAGTGTGGACTTTACTAAATATAATAATAATGACGTAAGTATGAATTTTGTGAACTTAATTAAATTATTCTTTCTCATTCTGATTTAAGAAAAAATGGTTAAACGTTAAATCAATTTCTACTGTTTTAGGAATATGAGCCCACATGCCTATCTGACTTTGAACGAGATGCAGTTGCTTATTGCAGAACCACTACTGTTCCTTCCCCAGCCACACCTTCAAAAGAACTGAGTACCCCAAGTGGTAAACCAAGTGAAGAGAAGCTAATGAAAGTATTTCATGTGCTATCACAAACTGTAGGTTTCATAATGAATTATAAATTAAAATTAGCTTCCTTTTGCATTTTGTCTTTAAATGTGTGATTAAATTTTTGCAGATGCCAAATTTATTTGTGAAACCTTTAGATTACTCAATTTACCACCCGAATTTGGTGTTTGTCAACAACATAAGGGGTGTAACAACAATGTAAGTTGATATCAGAATAGTATTCATTATAGTCATACTCATAGAAAGGTTATACCACAATTTACAATAAAATTGGCAATATGATGTTTCAGAGGGTTGTTTCCATATGTGCGTCAAGTGGCATTACTTAGAACTGTGGGTCACCTAAAGTTTGCCTATGTGAAATTTGAAGTTATGAAGATAACTGCACATCCAGAAGATTCTTCTATTAAGTGAGCATACAATTCTAGTAATCTCTAAATTGAAATATTTAATATTTTGATTGTCATATAAAAGTAAACTACTATATATATGGTTTGAAGTTTATCTTACTAATTTTTTTTTTCAGGCTTAGGTGGAGAATCAGAGGAATTTCTGGATTAAAGGTTCTCTTGATGTTTTGGAAATACAAGTTGTGGAATTTGAAAGAAGCATTCCAAGATCAAGAGTTGTAAGTAGTAATATACATACAAACATCATAATGCTAACTGTAAAATAGTATACATGAAGGGGTAGGGTTCTATTGATTAATTTTCTTTTAATCAAAATGTTTTCTGTCTATTCAGGTGGTATGATGGTTTTTCTACATTCTATGTAGGAGGTGATGGTCTTATTCAGAAGCATATTGCTGATAAGGTATTGTTTTATTTATCTCTCAATACAATTCTTATTTCCAATGTGCCTTGAAATATATCTGTAATTTGAAAATGAACTATTTCTTTCATAGGTTATGCCTGACCAAGACACCATAATTGATGATGAGGAAAAGGCACCAATAGCTGCAAAGATAGCGCTGCTGATTGGACTGTTGCCAAGAAACTACTTATCAGATGTTTCTCCTTTCTTCAGTTCTTCATCTGGCACCTCGGAAGTCACACCATTACCCTTTAAAGTTTTAGAGTAATTAATGTTTGCCTTGGGGCGATTACATATTTTTATTGTTACATAATCAAGTAACTTAAATAACAGAGACAAGAAATTAATTTGTTCAAGTTCATGCCCACCTATGACTTTAATGCTATGTAGTGCTTGTGTTACGGTATTCAACAATATTTTACTGCACTCATAGCAAGTGAAGGAACCAGTCACCTCATTTTGTGATTTTTTGTGTTAAATAAGTCTCGGCACATGAGTTGCATCAAAACATTCATGAAAGTGAATATTGTGATATTTGTAGTTAAAATAACAATAGGTGTTAAAAATCTAATCACTGAATAATTTATGGGCTTTTTACTAAATCAGGCAGTTATATATAAATTTTTATTTGGTATTTGATTGTTGATGAAATGTTGTTTTGTTTTGGTTGCAGTATTTAAAAATTACCTAAATATAATTTTATTTATTAGAACAAGTGGTTTACCTAAGTCCATATCGCTTTGTGTACTAAATGTCAGAAAAATTAAATAAATAGATTAAACATTATATCGTTTTCGTTGTAAAAATGCCAAATTAATTACTTATCTTTAACCTTTGAAGGTAACTGATGTTGATTGTAACTCCTCTGAACTTGGCTCTACTAGTATTACCTTATAAGATATTACCAATTTCCGTAAGGCCGCAAACGCATTGATAGGTTGCCTAATGCCTTGCTTAGCGCATAGCGACTTGGTTGCTAGGATACACGCTAGGCGCCAAGCACGCAGTGCGGCCTATCGCATAACTTACACAAAAAAATCCTGCAAAAGGTGTTAAAAGCATGGGATTCGGTACGATTAATCTTTGTCATTTTAAGCGATTTGACCGGTAGTACAATAAAAAAAGGGAGGGAAGTAATGACGTCATCAATTTTTTGTATGGTAAAAAAACTTTGTTCTGAACCCTATCGTGTGTGTGTGTGGTATGAAATGAAAGGACTTTTTATGCCAATTAGCCCGTGGGCTCTCTGATAGTCTATTTCCACCCTTCCATTTTTAGACACAAGAATGAAACTTGGCACATTCTTTTGTTCCCTGGCTCGAAAAGCCGATTAAAATAAAAAATCAAAATCAAGATCAATATCATTTATTCAGTCTAGGCTGTTACAAGCACTTATGAACGTCAAAGAAGCTACGCCATCGGTTCACAAACCCTACGGCGGGAGACCTTGTAACGAGAAGAACCGGCAAGAAACTCGTCAAGGGCTGTTTTTTTTTCTCCCTGTTTTATTTCATACAGAGTCGTCAAATTGAAAAGTGACCTTAACATATCAGTAAGGTCAATTTCCATCACAAAAGGAAAATACTAATGAAAATATTACATTTTATGGTTATTGTAAACGTAAACAATTTTTAACTGGCAAAGAAAGACTTGTCTATCATACATTACAACATTTCCCGCACCACAAGACAAGTTGTGAGGTACATACAGGTCAGTATCAATTTATTTTAGATAAAAATATTTAGGCTTTAAGCACAGCATTAAGATAAGCAGACTGAGGTAGACCCATTTCCGCTGGCGGCACCCGTTCACGAGCATGACGCATGAACCAGCCATCGCTTCGCTCAACCATATTTTAGGGAACGTAACGACCCGCCTCACACGACACCGCCGAAGAAACGTTTGAGTGAGCATGACGTACTTCAGGTACTTATGTTAAGCTGCATAAATATAAAAAAACACAATGGCAACAGCAAAAAAAGAAAGATAAAAGTGCCTTAATGTAAGACACAACACAACCTACAATGTCACTAGAAGACGCATCAGCTGGGTCACAATCTCAATCGTAATTAAAGTTAAAAAAATAAATAAAAAAAAGCTTTTATATATTTGGAATAATTGAAAACATTATTTACCTTTGTTTACTCTGATCAAGCAGTGCCACGCATCTCAACTCAAAACATCATAAATAACATAAAATCAAAACAACATATATCTCTACACATTTTAACACAAGCAAACATGAGCAGACCCATCCCGCTGGCAGCACCCGTTCACGAGCATGACGCATGAACCAGCCATCGCTTCGCTCAACCATATTTTAGGGAACGTAGCGACCCGCCTCACACGACACCACCGCAGAAATGTTTACAGAGAGCATGACATACTCAAGCAACCTGTGTTAAAAGTTGAATCTAATACTTTACTAAACATTAATTGAATGACACTACAATTTCGAAAAAACAAAACTAAATATTTATGACCAAGCTGTCTCGTCATTCAAGTAATCTTTTATAGTATAATATCCTTTTTTAAGAAGACAATCTTTTACATTCGTCTTAAACTTTTCGAAAGGCAAATCCAAAATATTATCTGGAATTTTATTATAAATACGTATACCTAGACCCATAAAAGATCCAAGGACCTTCTTTAATCGGTACCGAGGCATAACAAGTTTATTTCTATTTCTAGTATTGCGATCGTGCAAATCACCATGTTTGATATACAGGTTGATATTACGACGTACAAAAAGAATACAATTTAAAATAAATTGAGAAGCAGCTGTCAGTATACCAATTTCTTTAAATTTTTCCCGAAGAGATGTTCTGGAACCCAGTTGATAAATGGCCCTTATAGCTCGTTTTTGTAGTATAAATATTGTATTAATGTCAGCTGTTACTCCCCACATAAGAATACCATACGACATGATGCTGTGAAAATAACTGAAGTACACAGTCCTAGCAGTTTCTATATCAGTCAGTTGTCTGACTTTTCTCACAGCGTAGGCAGCAGAACTAAGCTTGCCAGCTAGTATTGCAATATGTGGACTCCATTGAAGTTTACAGTCCATAGTTACACCCAGAAAGACTGTTGATTCTACTAAATCTAATTTTTCATTGTTCATAACAATTTCCATGGGTACTTTCTGAACATTTGGTAAAGAAAAAAGAACGCATTTAGTTTTCTTTGCATTAAGCTGTAGATTATTATAATTAAACCAAGCTAGTACTTGCGAGAGTGTTTTGTTTACATCGTCAAAATCAGTTTTATTCCTATCAATGTTAAATATTAAAGAAGTATCATCCGCAAACAAGACAATCTCACATAAGTTTTTGGCAAAGAAAGGCAAGTGATCCACGCAATCAAAAGCCTTGGACAAATCGCAGAATACGCCAAGAGCATTCTGCGACTTCTCCCATGCTTCAAAAACATGTTTTAAAAGTGCAACCCCTGCATCAGTGGTAGACCGTCCTTTCGTAAAACCGAACTGTTTATTTTGTAAGAGATTATTTAAGGTAAAATGTGCCAATAACTGTTCCAACATGATTTTCTCAAAAATTTTGCTTAAGACGGGTAATATAGATATTGGTCTATAATTACTTGGGTTTTCTTTATTTCCCGATTTGAATAAAGGTATTACCTTACTTAATTTCATTAGATCAGGAAAAATTCCCTGTGCAATACATTGATTAAAAATTATAGCAAGAAAGGGGGCAATAGTGTAAATAATACTTTTAAGAACAGTAACAGATATGCCCCATAAGTCAGTGGTTGTTTTCATTTTAAGGGATTTGAAAGCCTTTAATATGTCTCCAGCATTAATAGATCTAAAATTAAACGATGAACTACATTTAGATACATGCTTTTCGAGCAACGAGACTGCAGACGCTGGTGAAGAGTCCAAATCAGCGGATCAGATTAATATCGGTAGCCCGCGGTAGCCTCAAAAGTACCGCTCTGCCCGGCTTTATTCCAAAAATTATAACTGTCCATGTAAGTATAGCTAATAGGAGCGTCATGTTCGCTTGTTCCCAGTCATCACCACTGGCTTCGTTCCCACTGGGGACAAACGAGAAAAAAAACCATTTGTTGCCAGTGGTGGCGAAAGGGAAAATGAAATATTAGCTGTCACCAGTGGTGACGATCGGATAAAGGAAAATCCTAATTGTTTTCAGTGGTGATGCTTGAGATTATGAATTCACGATTATTGTCAGTGGTAGAATAACATCTACAAGATGTCCAAAAAAGTATTTAATAAATATTTAACAGTATTTTTGTTTTTACTCATGAATAACTTTAATTAAAGGACCAATCCTAAAATAACGAATAAAAATTATATATTAAAAATAAAAAATATTCTTATAAAAACCACGTTTTTAAGACGGACTCACTAAAAATATTAAATAATTTTCGTTTCTTTCTTTCTAGTCCGTTTTAAAAAAGGTTGTTGCAAAAAAAAAAATTTAAAATATTTAATAAATGGAAAAAAAATACTTCAATACAAAATGACCGTTTGTATGGAGAAGTAAATTTTTTGTACATTGTTAACGAAAATTTATTTTTATTGGTAACTTGATCAGTATCGTTAACTTTGCATGTGGGTCCTTTAAAAATATATCTCTGTACTTATGGTAAATTTTAAATAGAAAAATATTGGAAAAAATTAACTCGGCAACAAGTGCAACAAGCTCAGCGGTTAGAGCAATGGACTGGATTTCCAAAGGTCGCGGGTTCAATTCCCGTCTGAGAATTCACTTGTTGCCGAGTTAATTTTTTCCAATATTTTTCTATTTAAAATTTACCATAAGTACAAAAATAGCATTGAAAAATGCAAAAATTACAAAATCATAAAATATATCTCATTAAAGAAGTTTTTTTTTTATTTTTATTATCAAACAAAACTTAAAAAAAGGGATAACGTTTTCCTACTCCTAAACCTTAAGGCGCTGTATAGCCAACTATGAAAGCAGAGGAAATTAAAAATTGTCGCATAAAACTCACAAAGAAACAAAGTATTTTTACGTCACATAACAAAGAGTGCAAAAGTTTTAATAAAGTTACAATTTGGGAAATAGCAAAAAGCAGCCGTTTCTCGCTATTTCCAAAATTGTAACTTCATTGAAACTTTTGCAGTCTTGTTATGTGACGTAAAAATACTTTGTTTCTTTGTGAGTTTAGTTCCGCTTTTTTAAGTTATAAGTTTGATAATTAAGGCAACATTTTTTATTTGCTTTACATATGTACCTATGTACCTACTACTTTGAATGATGGTATGATTATTTAATAATGTGATTTACAATGATTGTAAGGTACCGTTTTTCAAATTATACATCTATCTTGATACTCAAACTCCTCTTTATTTAATTCCCATAGTAATTTTTTTTCGTCCTGACTGTTACCAGTGGCAACAATTAGGATTTTGATGACCCATATCTCACCACTGTCAACAATTGGGGTTTTAATGATCCATTTGTCACCATTGGCAACAAATGGTTTTTTTTCTCGTTTGTCTTCAGTGGGAACCAAGCCAGTAGTGATGACTGGGAACAAGCGGTAAAAAAAAAATATAACAACTTCTATTATAGTTTTGCATACTAGTCAGTGACAAACGAATCGCCTAAAAACCGACTCCACGCAGTCTTGTATGCCCTACTCCTAGAGTGTAATTTAAGCCCGCGTAGGCGCGAAGGGGCGAGGCAGCCCGCGAGCTGAGGAGCAGGTGGTTTGAAAAGGTCTGTCTGAAAACCATCTGCGACGATAAGCTCGCGTGGGACCGCCAGAGCCCCGCAGCGCCGGAGCCGTGACAGAAACCATGCATGCAACCAGGGATGACCCTGAATAAACCACAAGGTTCCAGAGATGATGGGATCGAAGCAGTGCACGTGCACTCCAACACGGCGGGAGACTCCCCCCTTCCCTTCCCTTCCCATCCCATCCCAACCTATCCCTTCCCAACCTATCCCTTCCCACATCCCACCACCACCAAATCCAAGGTGTCATACGGACCGTGCCGAAGGATGCGTGGCCAGGGGGAAGCCTGGTCTCAAGCGGCGTCTCTCCAGTGAGATGGCAATCCTGGGTGGCTCTGCTCGGGTGGACGTTTTATTTCCCTCGCTTCTCGTGGGACCAACATGGAACCGACCCAAAATTATATATTTAATTATGTAACGACGAAGCCACCTAAACGCGCTGAAAGTGAGGAGTCACTTCCGACAGCTTTCACCGCGTTCTTAAAACTAGGAAGTGACAGGATTGATGAAGAAGTTCTGCTGGAATCGCCGACCTCGTCCCCTAAAAAGGACGAGGCCTGCGGAACCAGTAAACAGGAGTTACTAAACCCATCCCCTAAAAAGGATGGAGACTTAGGCACTGGGGAGAAGGACAACCTTCCGTGGAACCTGGCAATGACCAAGAGTAAGCGGAAAAGGGAGAAACGGAGGTACTACAGGCAACTTAGGGAGGCCCAGACGACTCCTGGATCGCAGGTCCCGCCAACAAACGCAGCGGGCTCTGAGACCGAGGAGCGTCAACAGGGTAAAAGGCCCCCTAAAGTCAAACGGCAGGGGACAGACCCTGATGAGGGACCATCGCAGCAGCGTCCTCCCAAGCGGCAGAACCGAGGTGACGAGACGGAGGGACCGCGAGGTTCCGCTAAGGAGCAAAGTGATCTCGCTGTCTTTGTGCACCGAAGGGATGGCGTTAGGGTGGACGAGGCTGCGGCGGAACACATCAGGGACAAGCTAGTGGAGCTCATCGAGGAGCAACTGTTCGCCATGATCGAATCAACCGTGGGGACAATTTTGAGGCGTCGAGAAACGTCTCGCAGCCCCCACGGTCCAGCTTACTGGCTGACGGAGGAGCCAACCCACGTGTCACAAGCATAAGCCCGGGCCTAGTGCAAAACACCAAAGAGTCGGAGCCTCCTGGTACAACATCAGTTGACCGGAGGTGCACGACTCCGAGGGCGGAGCACTAGTGCTCTGGTGTAGACACACACAGCCTCACACACACAAACACTTACACTGAACATGCATTATAACAACACACACAACACAAACACAAACAAAAAAAATAAAGATACCTACTTCAGTTAAATTTGCAGTCGCGAAGCTATGACAGAGCTCTGCAGATCTGTGGTTTCAAATGACATAGACATTGCCCTGCTACAAGAGCCATATGTCAACAGCGGCTGAGTAGCTGGCATTGGATGTCTGGGAGGGACGACCATCTATTGTCGTGATGGTAAGTCCACACCAAGGACATGCATATATGTCAGCAACAAAGCAAGGGCATTAGGACTAATGGAAGTTGAATGTTACAGAGATCTCACAGCAGTGATAGTCACAATATGTGGAGGAGATGGGTGCAGGAAAAGGATGGTTCTCATGTCTGTCTACATCCCAAGTGAGGCGGATTACGAGCCACCAGGAATACACCTAGAAGAAACGATAGCGAGATACAGAGCTGCAGAGGTATGGACATCCCAATTGTGGCAGGCTGTGATGCAAATTCCCACCATACTGTGTGGAGCAGCACAGACTGCAACAAAAAGGGTAACTTATTACTTGAATATATCCTTAGTACTAATCTAGAAATAATGAATGTAGGGAACACACCGACGTTCGTCACAAGGACAAGAAAAGAAGTGTTAGATATAACACTCATGTCGAAGGAAGAAAGTCATCGGATGAAAGACTGGAGGGTCGATACCTCGAACTCTTTCTCGGACCATCGCAGAATAACTTTTGGCTTGAATTGTCAAGTCGAGACAACAAGCTATAGAAACAATAGGAAGACTGACTGGGAAAAATTCGACCAAGAAATGAAAGAATGGAAACCCGGTAACAATAGGCTAATTAGTAACACAACAGAAATAGAAAAGGAAGCAGGCAGACTGGAAAAAGCCCTCACCAAACATTATCTTTCGGCCTGTCCGTTGAAAAAAGTCAAATCAGGGAAGGGACAACCCTGGTGGAACAAGAAACTCAATAAATTAAGGAAAAGAACTAGAAAGGCACTCAGAATTGCCCTAGAAAAGGAGGACGACGAGAGCTGGAACAAGTACAGAGAAGTGCGAAATAACTTCAAGTACAATAGCCGAAGAGAAAGCAGAAATGGACGGGGAGCCTTTTGCGAAGGCATCTCTGGACAGCCTGAGTCGGCCAGGCTAATGAGGATGCTAGCAAAAGACAACACATGCAGACTAGGAAGTCTTAAAAAAGACGACACTTTCATAGTGGACCCAAAGGAAATACTCACAGAAATGATGGACACTCACTTCCCAGACTGTAAAGAGCACACTGAGGAGGAGATGAAAACTCTGTCGGCAGAATACCTTCCAGTCAGTGAGGCAGAGGCCAACAAAGTTATCACAGAAGATAGACTAGCGTGGAGTATCACCTCCTTTCAACCCTAAAAGGCAGCGGGACCAGACGGCATCTTCCCAAAAATGCTACAAGCTGCTTTTAGGTTCATAAAGGAGGATCTCCTAGCCCTATACCGAAGTAGCGTAGCAACCAATTATATACCCAGTGGCTGGAGAAAAGTCAGAGCTGTCTTTATACAAAAGCCAGGAAAGGCTACATATCAAGAGGCGAAGTCCTTTAGATGCATTAGCCTCTCCTCGTTCCCACTGAAGACACTGGAAATGATACTAGACAGACACATAAGAGCAACCTTAAGAAAAAGTAAAAGACCACTACATGACAATCAGCATGCTTATATGGAAGGGAAATCCATTGAGACAGCTCTCCACAATATGGCAGTCAGAGTAGAACGATCAACCACGAACAAGGAATATGCCCTAGCGTGCTTCTTCGATGTTGAAGGTGCTTTTGACAAAGCGTCAGCACAAGCCATAGTAGAGGCCCTAAACAGAAAGGGTGTAACAGAGCAAATATCAGGTTGGATCACCAACATGCTACAACATAGATCAATACAAGCAGAACTAGCAGGCAATAATTAATACACTAAAGCAAAAAGAGGCTTCCCCCAAGGGGGGTGTCTGTCTCCACTGCTATGGTGCATTCTAATAGATGAATTAGTAACTAAGATCACTGCGATGAATATATATATCCAAGCGTATTCGGATGATGGTCTCCTACTTGTAAGAGGCAAAGTATTAAGCGTGTTCAGAGACATAATGAAAAGAGGAATAATGACAACATTGAGATGGTGTAGGGACAAAGGACTCAACCTGAACCCTTCAAAAACCAAACTGATGCTGTTCACCAACAAAAGAAAGCTTGACAGAAATATCCATATAAACATTGAGAACGAAGAACTTGAAATAGTAAAAGAGTTTAAATACCTTGGGGTGACATTAGACAGCACCCTTAGCTATAGAAAACACATAATAGAAACCAGCAAAAAGGCGATGACAGTCCTCATGCAATGCAGAAGAACCGTTGGCAGAAACTGAGGCATGAAACCCGAAGTGGTTCAATGGATATACAGGGCAATCATACTACCGAGAATTCTCCACGGAGCCCTAGTATGGTGGCATAAGGCACAATTAGAATACAACAGAAAAGAACTCACAAAGGTAC
This sequence comes from Chrysoteuchia culmella, assembly GCA_910589605.1. Classification (NCBI taxonomy): domain Eukaryota; kingdom Metazoa; phylum Arthropoda; class Insecta; order Lepidoptera; family Crambidae; genus Chrysoteuchia; species Chrysoteuchia culmella. Next base: position 24,024,683 of record OU342642.1, on the reverse strand, counting down.
AAAGATTAGTCAGCATTGATATCAGGAGCCATGAGAACAACTCCCACGGCCGCCTTAGAAATGATACTGGGCTTCAATCCAATAGATCTTGAAATAAAGTAATAATAAGACAGCTAAAGAGAAATGGTTCAAGCTTAAAAGTACTAATCTATGGAAGGTAAACACAATGACAAAGGTCATGCTATCATAGGTAACAAGTACGAAGAAAACTTTTCAATGATACTGGTCAACAATGACCTAATCAATAAGGAAAGGATGTTCGACAAAAAATACAGGATCAGCATCAGATCTAGAGAAGACTGGGAAATAGAGCAAGGCAATCTAGATAGCACTGCAGTATGCTACACTGATGGGTCAAGAAAAGAATCAACTCAGCTATCGGGAGCTGGCGTTTACATAGCTAAACCTGACACAAAAAGGGCAACTTTCAATCTGGGCAAATACACCAGCGTATTACAAGCGGAAGTATTTGCGATAATGCAGTGTGCGCACATGATTAAAAGTGATATAGGTAACTATATTGTAGGAAAAATAATAATATATAGCGACAGTCAAGCTGCCATCAAAGCCCTTGACAAAGTGGAGACTACCTCAGCCCTAGTAAAGGAATGCAAACTAAGCATTCAGGAACTCGCCAACTTGGCTGAGGTAGAAATTGCCTGAGTACCCGGACACGAAGGTAACAGTGGCAATGCGGAAGCTGACAAATTGGCTAGGATGGGGGGCTGATGAACCCTTTATTGGCACTGAACCAAGTATGCCAATATCACATAGAATCTTTAAGAACATAATTGAGATTAGAATAATCAAAGAAACTAACCAAAGATGGATGAAAAGAAAGGACTGCAGACAGTCAAAGATCTTCATCAAATCAGTTGATAAGAAGAAAACTAGAGATGCTGAAACTAAGCAGAAGAAACATAAGGAACATAGTAGGAGTACTGACAGGACATTGTCCACTGAACAGGCACCTTTCAATAGTCAAAAGGACAACACCTGTCCACAATGTAAAGAAAAGGAAGAAACAAGCTAACACTTCATGGCAGAATGCCCAATGTATGCATCACTGCGCTGGGAGCTCTTTGAAGCGGACAAGCTAGAAGAAGAGGATCTAAAGCAGTTGACGATAAGTGAACTCAACAGGTACTGTAAGCACACAGGAAGGTTCGAGGGTCCGACGCCGGTGGGGTGAACGTTCTTCAGGGGACTTCTTCACCGGGGAATTGGGTGAAATGGTTCCAACTAGGGAGACTGATCGCCCGTCCGGCCTTGCTGGCGTCCCCTCTCCAAAAATAATAATAATAGGTTGTGGGAGGGAAGAGCTTGAAGCCAATGTCCGGATTCTTTTTCGAGACTGCTAAGAATCGGGCTCGGTCTGTGTCATCCGGACATGTAGCCAGAAGCTCTGCGTGAGTTTTAGTGAGAGCTGGTGACTCCCAAGCGCTCTGGTGTCCCAGTTCCAAGGGACAATCCTCTTCCGGGAATGTAGCACTCCAGACAGATCTGGCCTCCGACAAGCATGACACCTCTCCGTCAACGAGTGTAGGGCAGTTTAATAACTCGCTGATGAGTGAGAAGGTGCTGTAAGCCGAGGACAGGAAAGCAGGGAGTACGACACTAGAGGTTGTGCGTAGGCCCAGCCCGCCATATCTAATTGGAAGAGTGGCTTGTTCCCAATGGCGATCTTCAAGTTGTAAATTAAGGATTTTGCAAATTGTACTTTTTAATACCGCATCAATAGATTTAGTGATCAAGGGGAACTTCCAAAGAGGGGAACAGCGTAAGATATACAAGAGTTTTGGAGTGAAAAGACAAAGCCGAAGAATGTAAAAAGCAATGTGTGGCTTCAACCCATGGAGCCGAGATGCAAATTTGCTGAAATTGTCTAATTTTGAAGTTAATAATGAGGGGATTGCCTCCTCAAACAAAGGAGCCCCCGATAGCGTTAGAGACGCCTTTGTATGTACTGATTTATTAGGAGCTATGGATTCAAACTGTTTTATTACTTGTGGGATTCTATTGAGAGACATACCGTCAGATACGAAGAGTTCACTTTTATTGAAATTTAGACATAAACCAATACCTATTTAAAAAATTGGGGACGAATGATTACATTACAATCCAAACTATCAAAATCATGCCTCAACCAAAAAAATATTTATAAACTAAGCCGCACCGCAACCGCATACTAAAGCCATCCTAGTATTCCCGCCTTCCCTGTACTTTATGAGCAGTTAATTGATATTTCGTAACTATATTGATTGACTTACCCTCTTTATTTATTTATCAACAGTATCAAAGAGCATGTATAATAGGTATTCACTAGGCACGTATAAATATTGTTCCCACAGGAGCGTCCGACTACTACCTATATAATTTGTGCGTCCGACAATAAATAAACAGAATATGAACAGAACAGAACAACGAATGAATGAATCACACAAGTTTGTCGCTCGCTGCCCCGTTTTTATTCATTCAAAACTTCAATGACGAAACACAGACCTGAGTCTCAAACACAGCACATACCATACAGTATAGTATATAAATAGGCGCATGGTGAGAAGTTCCGTTATTTTCACATAGATGGAGGAAAAAACTTTTTTATAAGCAATGGACAACATTTCAAAAATATATAATGCAAATTTCCCTATGCATAATAAAACTAGATGTTAAAATACGAGACACGTATTTTTTATTTTTATTATTAGCATTATATTTGTGTATTAAATCCTTATTTCAAAACTTGCTCATTCTAAAAGAGCGTAAGTGCGTTCTCAGGAAGTTAAATTGGTAAGGCTGTTGCTTATTTCGGATTTAAAAAAAAACTGACATAATGGTTTCTGGTAGTGATGTGACAGTTGCAGAACTTAAATATCGATTACTACATAAAAGTTGTAATTTTCGTTATTTAACCAAAACGTGTTTTAAAGATTAACACTTTGGTTAAGATAAAAAAAAAACTTATACGCACAAATTCGCGTTCATGAACAATATAAACATTTTGGGTATTTAGAATTGAAATGTATATCAAACCATATTGAAATTTAAGGTCTGGTATTTAATTAGTGGAACAAAAAATAACCACTTCGTTAAACACACACAAATTTCTGACCCGTGGTCCACCTGCCTGGTGTCGCGTGGTGGTTTACCTAGCAAACATAAAAAGTAAATCTATTCAGCAATAATCATAAAAACAATGTATTCCAAAAAACTCAAAACAATCACAAACTGTTTTTTCATGAGGTTTTATTGGCATTATGTAAATTAGAAAATATCGAATATCGATATCTTAGATTTTGATCGCTTTTCACTACTTGAATTGACTGTCATTGTCAACTCAGCCAGAGACAACCATTTTTTTTATATTAGACAGAAATGAAAAGGAATGACGGGATCAAATGCCTGACTTTCTCGATTTGGACTACATTTTAGTTTTTATTAAATATCTCACAAATTACCGATCAGAAAATTCTAAAATAAAAACTGTGAGCTTATGACACTAAAACCTCGAAATGGTTTTTTTCATTTAGTGCTTTATAGAAAATGAAATCAGCTGGTCTCAAAATACTCAAAATTACCCGGCTGCCACCCTTACCCGCATAAAACCCGTTTGAGGCCGCAATTACCCGAAATCGGGTAATAATACCCGTACCGGCAACTCTGATCTATTTAATTTTGACCAAACATCAATTTTGATTGCCATAACATTGCCATTCGTTTCACTGTAATTAATAAACTAGTGTTTTTATTGACAAAGAAAACGAGAAATAGAGAAGCAAAACTTAGATAATATACCTTTAAAAAAATATAACATTCATTCAAGTGCCTTGGCCAACAATAAGTTTCGAAAAACAATTGTGAACGTTGCGCTGCGCAACCGAGACATACCGGCTGATAGCCCTAGAAGCTAGGGCCGGCAAAATATTTACATCTGAGTTTGTATTGTTTATGCTTCATTCACTTGTCTGTGTCACTTCTAGGAGTAATAGTATTCTGTGGTCACTTCTTCACAGAACACAGAGTACATTTTTCACAGAACACAATTACTCATAGGAGCACTTCATTCATTCATTCAATTGTGTTGTGTTGTTGTCAAAATAAAAGATAAAAGTGTTAAAATAAAATTCTGTTTTTTGTGATTGACTGAGCTGAGTATTTGTTGAAGTTTCTGCTTTAATTACTTTAAATTCAGATCTCATTCATTACTATGTAAGTTAATATTTGAAACGGACATTGTTGATGATTGTTGTGAAATATTCCACAAACAAAGGTCTACATTTTAGTAACAGCCAGCTGCCTGGCCAGCTGAAACAGAAGTATCAGTGTGATGTCATGACTACGGTGAGTTATTCGTATTTCCTTGCCGTAACGGTAATATGAGAAAGTGCGTAATCTCCGAAGCGGGTCATTGTTCCTGATAAGTGACTGGTCGGAACTTAACAATTGATTCTAATTGCTTTGCCCTGCGCCGACCGAAGGCGCCGCATACTATTGTAATTCATGTAGTCGGTGCATGGAATATTGCCAAGTCGGTCGCGTTGACGCGTACTCATTGAGCCAAAGTTTTATCCCTTGCTGAAAATAAACTTTTAGTGTAGGTATGTGTAATGCTGTCTTCAATCGCATCAACCTCGCGATTTAGTGGATCGGTTGTTTCCCTCCAGTTTGTTCGATTTTGTGTGTTAGTAATGATATAATGATTTGTGTATAATGTTTATTCAGTGTTGTATGTGCTTCTGTAGTGCAATAGCATGCCAACCCACATGCTAAACACACTTTTAAGTGTGGGCAGTGAAACAGTTACTCATAATCTCTTATCTCTAATAAAAATTAAGGTTAGTACCAATTAATATCTTACGAATGGGCTAGGGTCTTGACCTGGCTAATTTTTTTTATTTTATGTTACACAAAAAATTTCATTGTTTTGATGATGTGACAAAAAAGAATACAACAGCAACTACTTATAATAGGACACTCTGTCAAACTTTTACATGATGTTATTAGCATACCCATATAATACCATAAATTAATTATTGAAGAGAAGAAAGGAAGTTGTTAGTTGAGAAAAGAAAAGTTTATTCAAAATACTAAAATATGATCCCATTTTTTTTTTACCAACTAATATTAATTGAAGGGTCCACTGCAATAATGATGAATGTCCAAAAACATTTAATTCTTTACTAGTAATGCCATTCGGTCACTTGACTATGTAGTTAAGAAATCTTGTTTACAAACTTAGCAATATCGCTTGCAGTCCCGAGATAAAATGTTTTTAATATTTTGGCTACACGGCTAGAACGCTCAACGTCACAGGTGTTCACGGCAATAACGATAAATGTCCAGCGTGGGCGCCTCGCACTGACCGCCACCTTGCTGTCAAATCAGAATTTAGAGTCCAGAAAGAACATCCACGGCTCATGTTTCACAGAAATTTTAATAACAGTCCGTGGGAATCAAGTGTTGTCAACACACCAGTTTCTTTTCGGTCTATGAAGGCAGTTAATCAGGGCGAATTCAAATTACCTGGTTTGGCTTATAAAGAGAAGCTGCCTATATCAACAGCAAAATATAACGACCTGCAGTTCCTGAAAAAGTTCTGTAGGCCTGAAACGAGACGTTATTTCGATGAACTTCCTCATGCTGCAAATATTAAAGAATTGGAAGTTAATTAAAACAATAATTTGGACACCTATCATTATTGACTGTCAACGCAGTGTGGACAGTGCTCATTATAGTCCTGATTTTTAAAGACTTACTTAAGATAATATTATTTTTAGTTAGTTTATAATACCCTTAGAATGAATATTTTCCAAAGAAATAATATATGATACATATACTTTAACTTTAATAAACAACATTTTATTATCTTCAGGTCTGAGTTTTTTTACACTGTTTATAAATTTAAAACCCAATTATCTTAAAACAAAAGACAAAGGACATTCATCATTATTGCAGTGGACCCTTCAATTCTTTTGAAACATGTAAAAGTATTCAGTTTTAAGAGGAAGTTAATCTTTATTGTCCATTGGATTGGGGATAATGCAATTTGTTTGGGTATAAGTTATAATTGATATGAATTACTTTTTTATGCCCCTAAATATAAAAATCACACACTGTAAATTAAGGAAACTTACAACTGTAAATTTGTTTTAGGTTATATTTAAAGACTGAGACTGAGATTGCAGAGGAATTCGACAGATACATATGATGTCATAAGTGACAATGTCGAAAGTGCTGCATAAGTTAGGCGATGCGCTGCCAGATGAGCGGCCTCTGCTATCTCTGCAGATCGTGGAGAGTGTGGCCAAGTGCCCCACAGGCTACAGGCCCGTCAGCCGCACCTATGACGAGGATGCGGATGCAGGCCTGCTGCGACAGAATGGGCTATTTGGCAAGAAACCGAGCCACTACATCTGCCTTTCTAAGTCTGAAGGTATGTTGATTACAATTGGGAAAAAGGACAGTAAATACATATCAGGCACCACCACACACACTGATTGCTTACATACACACTGGTATTTATGTTATGTTTCGTGGGTTCATCATTATAATATCCCAACTGCTGGGGCCTTTCTTATATGGATGGATAAGGAAAACTGCGATAATTAAGTTTAATTAGCTACAAAGGACAAATTACAAATGTCTGGGTTGTGGGAAAATCATTATATAAAACTGGTTTTTATCATTCATGACTAATAGCTTCGATGTTTGCTAAGCAAATTATTTGTTGGAGAAGAGATTGTTTATTAAAGTAGCAGTACTAATGTCACAGCAAATAAAACATATTATTGCATTGTAAGCTATAGCTGATATTGACTAATCATATCTAATTGACAGTCTAAAATTAGATCTAACATTTTTCTGTTATGCTCGAGTTTAAAGTAATAGTTATAGCGAGTCCGCATCCTAGGTAAAACCATGATCAACACTGGCAAAATTCATCAATATAAATAATATTTCTGTTTTGATCCCGAAGATTTTGTACATCATAGGACTATGAGGTTTAGCACATTCTTCAGTGTATGTTGTGCCTGGCGGGTCGCGATATTTTTTTTATAGTTCTAGAGAAAATCATGTTTTTTATTAACCTGTCGGGTACAGGAAAATGAAACACAATAAAATTTCATTGGGATTTAACAGGAGACTGCAGTTAACCTTTAAATCCTGCACCCCGACCGCCTAACGGTATAGCTTATACTATTGCTATGGCTATCAAACTTCAAACTCTCATAAAACTCTTCAACAATAGGGTTCTTGTCTAATTCCTACATATTTATATTCATCTATTGGATTCACTATTGCATTTTTAGTATGAAAGTGATAGCTTCATCAGGAAACCTTGTAGGGAGTTTGAAATACAAGAGAGTTGGCAAGAAACCGAGCCACTACATCTGCCTTTCTAAGTCTGAAGGTATGTTGATTACAATTGGGAAAAAGGACAGTAAATACATATCAGGCACCACCACACACACTGATTGCTTACATACACACTGGTATTTATGTTATGTTTCGTGGGTTCATCATTATAATATCCCAACTGCTGGGGCCTTTCTTATATGGATGGATAAGGAAAACTGCGATAATTAAGTTTAATTAGCTACAAAGGACAAATTACAAATGTCTGGGTTGTGGGAAAATCATTATATAAAACTGGTTTTTATCATTCATGACTAATAGCTTCGATGTTTGCTAAGCAAATTATTTGTTGGAGAAGAGATTGTTTATTAAAGTAGCAGTACTAATGTCACAGCAAATAAAACATATTATTGCATTGTAAGCTATAGCTGATATTGACTAATCATATCTAATTGACAGTCTAAAATTAGATCTAACATTTTTCTGTTATGCTCGAGTTTAAAGTAATAGTTATAGCGAGTCCGCATCCTAGGTAAAACCATGATCAACACTGGCAAAATTCATCAATATAAATAATATTTCTGTTTTGATCCCGAAGATTTTGTACATCATAGGACTATGAGGTTTAGCACATTCTTCAGTGTATGTTGTGCCTGGCGGGTCGCGATATTTTTTTTATAGTTCTAGAGAAAATCATGTTTTTTATTAACCTGTCGGGTACAGGAAAATGAAACACAATAAAATTTCATTGGGATTTAACAGGAGACTGCAGTTAACCTTTAAATCCTGCACCCCGACCGCCTAACGGTATAGCTTATACTATTGCTATGGCTATCAAACTTCAAACTCTCATAAAACTCTTCAACAATAGGGTTCTTGTCTAATTCCTACATATTTATATTCATCTATTGGATTCACTATTGCATTTTTAGTATGAAAGTGATAGCTTCATCAGGAAACCTTGTAGGGAGTTTGAAATACGGATAGCTATAGCGATAGGACAAGCTTTACCGTTAGGCGGTCGGGGTGCTGGTGTCCAATCGAATCGAATTGAATCCCCAGTTCTTTCTGCATGTCCATCTCAGACGAATCACAACTCAATCAAAGTAGGTAGGTCGAAATTCGCCTGTGGGCAATGAACGCGGTCGATTTGTCGATCGATTTGTTGTTTCGGCGCATCGCTAAAGACGCGGTTACATAGTAATAAACTTTCTGCGATCCGATTCGGCTCGGCCTGGCTCGTCTTATCATCCTAATCCTAACTTATATAAATGTTTGTTTTTCCTTTCTTGACGCCCTAACTCACAGCAACCAATCAACTTGATTTTTGGCATAGAGTTAGTTGAACGGACAGAGAGTAACATTGGCTACTTTTTTTCCCGATATTCCCACGGGAACGGGAACCACGCGGGTGAAACCGCAGGCGGGAGCTAGTAAAAATTTATTAGGAATCTAATTGAATTCTTTGTGCATAAAATTAGTACGTCTATCTTTTTTATGAGGTCAACGAAACCACTTTGGGCATTGCCCAGAGGCTGGCTAGACGTCTTCGAATCAATACCCCAGACGATGTGGATTTGGACGTACGGTATCAAGCTATGGGGCGTGGCCAGCAAATCAAATATTCTCTGCCTTCAGCGAGTACAGAATAGCATCCTGAGGTCAATAGTAAATGCTCCTTGGTTCACGAAGAATGATGAATTCCATGAATACCTTGAAATGCCAACTGTAGCATAGCAACTGAGATCGAGCTAAGTATATCGAAAACGACACAAAGATCGCCTCCATAATCATCCTAACCCTCTTATTACAAAGTTAATAGACAAGACGCTGTTAGTGAAAAGACTAAAAAGGGACCACATAATTAATTAGGAGGAGCGGTGATGACCGCTTCAATATACTCGTCTTCATCTCTCATCCAATTCGCTTATGGTCTGGCGATCGATTGCAAATAGTTAAAAAGAATAAGAGAGAAAAAGATCTCTTTTATGAGGTCAACGAAACCAGTTTGGGCATTGCCCAGAGGATGGCTAGACGTCTTCGAATCGATACCCCCAGACGACGTGGGCCGTAGCGGGCCGCTCGAGGAGCGACGGCCGCGACAATGTCTTGTCAAGTGCGAGGACCCTTTGTTACTGAGGCCGCTAATCGGGGTACTCAACGCCTCTTTTTTATTCCTTATCACATTTCCCGTATTATGCAACTCAAATTAAATGTATTTTTATCTCAGGTCAAGTTTCCTGAACTCTTTTTGGCTACTAACTAATGCGATGAAAGCAATTTGTATTTGATTTAAATGAACAGTATTAACCAGCAAATGCCTGAAACAGTAGTTTCGTGATCGCACGAAATTATCCGTCAACGTTCTTAGCTACAGCGTGACGAAGTTCAAATTAGCACATCTTAAGTTTCTTCGCGCACTGCAAATAAAAGTTACTTAATATGTATATATAATTAAAATAACATTAAACTTTTGCGGAGTATTTAGTATTTTAAAAAACCCGCAATAAACCGAAAAACTATAGTACCAGATATATGTTTCGGGTAAATAAATCGCACTAAATACTCCGCAAAAGTTGTTTTATTTCGAAGTTAAGATTGTTAAATTTACCAATCTTATTTGTATACACCGAATTTAGTCAGGCCAATTGCACCGTTACAATGAGGTCGGTTTTCAACCTTCTGACGAAGACGTGACGTGACGGCCACAGAAAAAATAGTAACACACACTTTCATTGAGCTGGCGTGAAGGTCGAACCTGGTGTCAATCACAGTTTGTAACTGGTTATACGTTGCAATTGCTAACGGTACTACTGTGAAGGGGTATCAGATTGACTTTAAGTCCATCAAGTGTAATTGGCCACGTGCTAATGTTAAGGTGGTACGACTTCTATACAAACAAACATTACACAATTATTGGTTCATCATACCTTAATAATTGATAAATATATGCGCAACTAACTCGTTACAGTTATTTGTTTGCTCGAAATAATAAAAAAAAATTACATTCATACATAAAACACGAATATACTAACATTTTATAATTTCAATAATTCTACGTATGTGTGTGTGACCCATCGCATTTATATAGCTAATGTATGAAAGTACATATTTTTTTAATTTCGCGCAAACAAATAACTGAAACGAGTTAGTTGCACATGTATTTATGAATTATTCATGTATGATGAACCAATTAATGTGCAATGTTTGTTTGTATGGAAGTCGTACCACCTTAATAATCATATTTTCTGCAATTTATTTAGTATATTAGAGAAACTAGTCGGAAAACTTCGCAGTCTTATTCTTATATCGAATCTTTGTTACTTACTCGTAACAGTCGTAACTTAGGCCAAGGGCACGCGTGCATTCGTTGTGGTTGTAATTTTATTAAATTTTAGATCGTTCAATGACGATTTTAACCGCCTCCGTGGTCTAGTGGTACAACCACCGGTATCAGATCCAGGGGTCCCGGGTTCGATTCCCAGCGGGGGTACATATTGTATACGGTTTGGTTGGTGGTAGGACTTGTTGTAAGTCCGCCTGGCTAGCTACCACCATCTTATCTAAGTCTGACGCCATAACAACAATGTTTTCAGCATTGTTGTGTTCCGGCAGTTAAAGATAAGATAGCCAGTTCCTCAGTGATTGGGGATTCCGGGAGAGGCTCGCTTCAATCTTCAGCCTTATCAATACTTAACATCAGGTATGATGAAGGTTAAGAGACTACCCGTAATTCATTAAAAAAAAATATTCCAATGTGACCGATGCCAATTGTTCCACAAAATACTTACAAACGTAGGATTTTCGGTTTGGTCCATTTCATTTCGGGTGTGAAACTGTGTTGTCCTGCATTTGTCTACTGTTAATTAAATGTATGAAAACCCAGTTCTACCACATATTAATAAATAGTTACTTCGTAAATAGTTACTGGTTCTACTCTGCTCCGCGCTATAAAGAAAAAGCTCTACTGATCTGACTCCGTTGACGCCTCAGTGGAAACCCCTAAATTAGGAAGATTAGTTATATTAACCAAATAATCTATAGCAGCTAACCAGCTAACAAGCGTGGTCGTTAAAATAAGAATGAGAAAAAATGAGAACTCGACTCAAAATGTACATTTCGCCGAAGCTGCATTTCTCACAATCTCGCAAAATAAACATTTCGCAAAATGTGCTTTTCGCGAAATGTGCACTTTGCGAAATGCGCTCTTTTCTAGGATATGTCCTGCGTAACAAAGGTTATTCCCAAAATGAAAGAAAGTGCTGTATGGATAATAAAATAAAATAAACCCTTTTTACAAATTTATCATTTATTTTCTTTTTTAATTTTGGGACTAAAATAGCTGACGATGAATCCTCATGTCTGCTACTGTTTATGCTTCTACACTCAACGAGACACTTCGTAGCTATCGCCTCGCCTTGTAATCGTAATTTCTCGGAGTAGGTCTCGATGATGGGATTCCGTGCGAGCTCTCGGTGAGACCTAGCGAGAGCCGCCATACGGAAGGCGAGTGCCCAAGTAGTGGTGTTGTGTACTTTTGGTAACTCAGACGCTGTCCAGCGCGACCCGCTGCCACTGCCAGCAAGACTGACACTGACGGTTGACACAGAAAAAAGAGGACTATCGACAACTATTGCTTTGCTGACCTATTATTGTGAGCTGCTTCAATAAAAACCTGTTCTCAGCAATCTGAATGTGCTCATTAACGACGACGACGCCGCCCGACACCCTTTCAAGTGGGGACATTGAAATAGCTGATGATGTTGATGATACCAAGCTTTGTATTGTCAACCAGGAGTGCCCGGTTACGTGATGGACGGCGTGGTGGTGATGGGCGATCGCGAGCCGGCGCCGGCGGGCTACAGCGTGGCGGGGCGCGCGGGCAAGCGGCGCCTGTGCACGCGCGTGTCGCGCCCCGCCGCCGCCGCGCCGCGCCCCGCCGTCACCGACGTCATCGTCTGCTCCAAGATGAGGCAGGCGCCGCACGGGTTCCTGCTGGCCGGGTAAGATTACTAGCTTCTTCCAGATGACCGCGATCCTTCTGGGCGAGTAAGATTATGAGCCTCTTTAGTGGCGGGGAGCCTGTCCAGCGGCAGGCGGTTGTGCACGCGAGTGTCGCGCTTCGCCGCCGCCGTCACCGATGTCATTGTCTGCTCCAAGATGTGGCAGGCGCCGCACGAGTTTCAGCTCGCCGGGTAAGATTACATACCAGCTTCTTCCAGATGACCAGAATCCTGCTGGCCGAGAGAGATTACTAATCTCTAGCCAAATCCGATGAAGAATGTTTACTAACAAAACGTTGCCTAGCAACCACTGACAGGCATATAATAACAACCTTTTTCTATCAGACAACCATAATACAATTTTTATAAAAATTTTAGCAATACGTTTATTGGTTAATTAGACCAAATTATATCTTTAAGTTTGGTTATTCCATGTAGTAAAATCCTTTTTATTAAAGACGCGATATTATTAATATAATTTCATTATACAATTAAACAGTTATTCATAAACTTGTTATAAAAACAATGCAATAAATTTAAAATGCTATATTGCTTCGGAAACATAAGTAGGGTAAATGAAAAATAAAAGTGTATGTCGCGTTAAATAGTGAAACGGAACGTAGGACTTCCAAATGCGTTTGGGTTATAGTGCAATCATTACGCGACCAATTTCAACATTAAATCAGGGTAAAGGAACACGAAAGAAAGTGATTGCCAACTTCAGTTGGAAGGTTAGTATACAAGTGTGAAAATGTTCATATTACCTGAGTTCTTTTTGGTTATGGGGCTGTCTACTAAAAATAATTTGGGCTTTATTTTGTTTTTTCGTTTTATTACTAAAATATTAACGTTTTGCGAGTGTTTCTAGTGATATATTGCAGGAAAAATATATTACTTAAAGAATTATTCAATAATGTGCAGTTATCTTGTCAGAAATACAACCGTTACAAAAAAAAATTAACCTCAGTTGTGATGACCCTAAATTGGTTTGTTTACATTTATTCTTCATCGGATTTGGCTGGAGTATAGAGGCGGGGCGCGCGGGCCAGTGGCGGCTGAATACGCGCTCCGCCGTCATCGACGTCATCGTCTGCTCCAAGATGAGGCAGGCGCCGCACGAGTTCCTGCTCGCCGGGTAAGCTTCCTTCTTTCATGCATTGCAGGAAAGATAGAAAAGAGAAGAGGAAGTTTAGTGTATTGCTTGTTGTAACTGTGAGATTTTTTTTAAGCATTTCTTAAAAAAAAAGTTATAATTTCCATTTATTCGTCGTTAGCCATATTCCTGTTTATTGTCGGATGGATCGATTTCCGGTGTTCAATTGCGTTTGCATACGCTTTTAAATTCTATATGATTTATTCAGTTCAGAACTTAAATAAGTATTCTTAGCTATAACTGTTGAATGAAGCACTTTTGAATGGCAAAGATTACTATCGGTTCACAAAGCTCTATGGCGGGAAACCTGCCTTACTCTCGAGTCTCGACGCGATCGCATGGAGATCGAGATTAAATAAACGTCAAAAGTCATTAATTATGACATAATAAGTAATTAAATAAACAAATAATACCTGAAATTAGTAAATAAAGTAATTTTGTACTCTAGAAATCGATTGTAGCGGTAATTAAAATCAAATCAATTTCGAAAATCAGTTGACAACTTGACATTCAATCTCGATCTCATCGCGATCCCGACAAGAGTAACCCACAAGAACCGATAAAAAATCGACAAGGGCTCCTTTTTTGTCCCTGTCTTCTGAGGAAAGATTTGATTGTTTGTTTGCATTGAATAGGCTCCGAAACTATTGAACGGATTTCGATGAAATTTGGTACACAGATAGAAGATAGTCTGGTTATGAACAAAGGATACTTTATATCCCGGTACGGGACCCACGCAGGTTAAACCGAGAGCCGCCGCTAGTATTTCATATATAGAGTCGTTAAATTTTTCAAAGCAAGTACTAACTACAAAGCCAAAGAAGGATGGAAATAACTATCGTGATTGGACCAATTTTCGTTTATATGCTTTCCCAAATGGATCGATTTGCAGCGGTCCAATCCCGTTTGCGCCCTTATGCGGTTAGGATAACCCGTCTGAAATCTTTTGCACTTGGCTCAGTTCCCGTAGGTATACCAAACCAACTTCCTAATGGTTGCACGTTAGCCTAACTCTAGATTAAAGTTCTTCACCGCTGGTCTTATTCTCATTTATAATCCTTTTAAACACTGGTTCTTGCACACTGTTTCGCGGTTGGTCCATATACTCCTATTTGTTGTTGTTTAGGTACTAGTAGGCGTTTATTTTTCATTTAATTTATTCAGAAAACTAACAGCTTCAATAGGTACATATTTAATTATTACATATAAGTCTTAAATAAAGCCAATTACAGGTTTCCATAGCTATGAAAAAAAGACAATATTAATTATATTGTCTTTTTTCATAAAAGAAAACAAAGTAAAAAATAAATCTATTGACATTATTGTAATTTTAACAGAATTTTAAAATAAGTAAAAAAAAAACATTGACGTCATTGCAATTTTAATTGATGACCGAATTGTAATAGAATTATTTTTAGTATTATTTCACATTTTGCCTGCCTACAGACACAAGGCAGAATATTGTTGAATCTAGTATTAAACATTGTCATCCACCTATATGTATTGACACAATATTTAGCAAATAAATATTTTGATTCGGAAACTAAAATAAAATATCATTAAATCATGAAATAGCAAATTAATTGAGTAAGGTTATTAATTAACTACAAATTTATTTTACCGAAATACTGTTTGGGTTGTTCTTCATCTACACAAATATTTTCAAATTATTAAGAACATTTAAGTACAAATTACTTAGTTAATTTATGTGCTTACTTTGGTAACGTCGTCGCGGTCTCAGCCACATAACACCCACTGCTGGGTATAGGCCTCCCCAAAAGGGGGGTTTGCCATAATCGCCACGCATGGTTGGCGGTCGCAGTATGGCCAAGTTTGTAGGAGACGCTGCTGCCCGTCTCCTGAGGGCTGAGTCCCTTAGTCGCCTTTTACGACACCCACGGGATGAGAGGTTGTAGTGCTATTCTAAGCCGACACTACACAGGTAACTACTACTACTATACTTTGGTATAATCATGTTTATTTACAAAGAAGTCGCTTAGCTGTCCCGCATTGTCGATACAATCCGTATATAACTAAATATACCTACATAAGTGTTTATTGCTCTAGGTATCGCGTAGGTATGTTGAAACGCATCAATCATTCCATTATCAGACCAAACAACATTGATGTTTATCCTCCGGTATAAATAACTCATATTAAGTAGTATTATTATATCAGTCACATGCGGCCGCTCGCGGTTTCACCCGCGTGCTTCCCGTTCCTGTGGGAGTATCGGGGATAAAAAGTTTCCTAAGTTCATAACCAGGCTACTTGGACGAAGTAACTGGTTAATTCGTCCAAGCCAGGCTACTATCTGTGTACCAAATTTCATCCAAATCCGTTCAGTAGTTTTTGAATTTATTCATTGCAAAGAAACACAAATCTTTCCTCTTTTTATAAGTAAAGATAAAACTAAGTAACTTACGTATTAATTCCTTGTAATTACATACGTTAAAAATGTATTTGAATTATACCCCGCTTATCTCATTTGTTCAAGTAAGAGCTCTGGAGGGAATTTCTCGGTAAATACTTTGTTGATTAATGACTCATCCAAATGTGTGACAAATGCAGACAGCAGTAATCAAGTAATATTTGGTTGTAAAATTCACTTTTTCGTTAAAACCCACACCCACGTTACATGATTAGGTTTAATGGAGAAGGAAAAATACCTGTTTTTGTTCGATTTTTCGCTAAAAATAATGTTATAAGTATTACATAAGTTATATTTATTTACATATGAGGAAGTTTTGAAATATTAAGGACCTTCCTTCATTTCGTCATGTTGGTCTGTCACCATGTGTGTTAATCTTGTTTCGCATATTTTGTCCCCAATAAAAACCAAACCTACGGAGTATGTTTCGTTCACCCAGAATCTATCTTGGTAGAAAGGATAGTCTTTCAGCTTACCTACAGATAAAAAATAAATTAGTAAAGCATATTTTTCTCATAATAATATGACATGTGCGTTTTGCAGCATATACATTAATATAACGACTTTATTCCTAACTTTCTTGCTTCAATTTGTGTTGAAATTGAGAGAAATTTTGATTTAAGCGTAAACAAGCGGTCATAGATGAACGAACTTGCGACATGCGCGTAACCTACTCCGTTTGACCTCAAAATAACCTATTTAAAATATCAATACTACTATATGGCCTACCCATTACCCAAAATACCTAAACTAAAGTCAATAATGTTTGAACGACGGCTGTTATAGCAGTCTTTTCAATTAACGGCGTTGTTTTATATTTCGTGTCCGTCGCTT
Organism: Chrysoteuchia culmella; assembly: GCA_910589605.1. Lineage (NCBI taxonomy): Eukaryota > Metazoa > Arthropoda > Insecta > Lepidoptera > Crambidae > Chrysoteuchia > Chrysoteuchia culmella. The sequence continues at coordinate 24,007,906 of OU342642.1, read as the reverse complement.
GCAACCTTTATTCGTGAATAAGAGCCGCCATTTATAAGCATTCTAGTGTAATGTTTGTTTGTTTGTTAGTCGAGGAATTTGTAAATAACAGTTACCTACTATATAAATGCCTGAGTGCAATTTTGGTTGACGTTAAATACGTTAATGCGTTAATAGTACAGACAATCATTAATCACCTTCGTTTATATAAGCTTAGCTACTGGTTATAAATGCCTACTCTTTGTAATAATTATATATATATGCTTAGTCATTATTTCTCTGCCTATCACAATTAATTTTTACTTGGCCCAATCTAGATTTCTTTTAATTTTTCCCTTTTCCCGTCGTCTCAACCACTCTCATATCATTCCCTACACAATATCAAATTTTGAGCGGGCTTATCTACGAATTGCACCTGACGGCGCGCAAATCAGCGCATTTTACTATTGCTGAAGGAAATTGAAACATCCTTAAAGAAGTTCAGTTTCATATTTGCATGGGCGTGCGCAGACGCGTATATGGAAACCCTTCCAGTACCCAGAGCACCGGTACGTCTGAGATGCGGGAGGTTTACTGCCTTTAATTCATAGAAAAGTTTATGGAAACCCTTCCCGTGTACAGAGCACCAGTATGTCTGAGATGCGGGAGGGTTTCCGGAGTAGATTCCTTCGCATCCTCTAATTGACCGATAGATAGAATAAAATTACTAAGCGATATGAAACGCGGGAGGGACATTGACCCTATGCTCCGCGATCTCAGATCTCTGCAGGGAAATCTCCAAAAAATAAGCATTCGTTATTTAATAACATAAGTTCGAATGTTCTTAACGCTCGATAATTTTGTTTTACTTTTTAACTTGATGATGGCCTTATGTTAAAAGCTACTAGTATATGATTACATTGTTGGATGTTTAAAATTGCATTATCTTTTGATTATATATATATATATATATATATATATATATATATATATATATATATATATATATATATATATATGATAGATTTTCTTTGTATTTTATTTAGCCTAGTTTAAAACATAAAATAGTCGAAGTTTCGGACGGAACCTAATAAGAAATAAAAAATATTTGTTTTGCGTAATAAAGATAATGTAATTAAAAACTTACGACAATGTAATAATAATAAAGCTTTCAACATTAGGCGAATCAACTGAGATCGGAAAGCATGGTGCCAAAATCCCTCCCGGGTTTTTGCTTGCACCCAAGTCATTTTATTCTATAGTAAGTATCTATTGCTCTGAGTAGAGAAAGCGTTTTCAGTTTAAAGAAGTGTAAACTACAGCGGAAACCCTCCCGCATCTCAGACATACCGGTGCTCTGAATACTGGAAGGGTTTCCATAAACGTTTTTATGAATTTATGGTAATAAACCCTCTCGCATCTCAAACGTACCGGTGCTCTGAGTGCTGGAAGGGTTTCGCGGCCAGCTACGTGACTTGCATGCAAATTAAATAATATTTATAAATTTAACTGAGAAGGTTTGACCAATGATATCTTTATTTTGGTAATTTTGTCATCAGCGAGATCAACGGCAAGATGGTGTGCTACAAGGTGAGCGGCGGCAGCGCGGAGTCGTCGCCCACGCACGCGCCCGCCGACTACGAGAACGTGGTGACCAACCTCACGCCCGAAGACAATAGGAGGTGGGTTATGGACACAATTTTACCTAGCTATCTCGTGTTTTTTCTAAGTAGTCATATCGTTGCATGCGGCGGCAGGCAGCTTCCTGCCAGTACCTTAGTCCACTAAAATAAACTTCATTTTTAACCGACTTCAAAAAAGGAGGAGGTTCTCAATTCGACGGTATTTTTTTTTATGTATGTTACGAGATTACTCTGAAGACGGCTGGACCGATTTGAGTAATTCTTTTTTTGTTCGAAAGGGTATACTTCCTATGTGGTCCCATTGTCATCATGTCAGGATCTGATGATGGGATCCTGGAGTAATCCAGGGAACTCTTCAAATATTATAGGGACTCCTATAGCGATTTCGGTGTTTTCTACAGTAACTTATGCTTCCGGAAAGCACCATTTGGTGAAGTGGAACTGATGATGAAGACCACAAATAGTCATCGGAACTTTTAAATACTTAGCATTTCACGGCAGCGATATGATTACTTTTAATGTGGTTCATAAGCAATTTATGCTCGACTCAATCCATGTGATGAAGTGGAGCTGATGATGAATTATCGGGAGAACTCCTCAATACGTAACGTCCCTGCACCGGGAAAAGCAGCATTTTGTAAAAGGTGATGAGGAGTTGTCATAAGGTTATCAGCGTAGGCACGGGACCTCTTCTATCTTTAAAAATTGTGAAATAAAAACTTTTTATAAAAAAATTAAAACCGACTTCAACAAACTAAAAAGCAAAAAATAAACCTTTTGGAGTCGGTGCCAGCCAAGGCTAGAAAAATAAAATAGTAGCACCGCAAAGTAGAATACTTTGGCTGGCACCGAGTCCAAAAGGTTTATTTTTTGCTTTTTAGTTTTTTTAAAGTCGGCTTTAATTTTTTTATTAACAGTTTTTTGATTATCAATAACAAATAAGCTTTATTTATTTGATATAGTGAACTGACGCGACTTGTCAGGAACGCTTCACTCAGCCGACGGATTTTAGCTCTTCGTAACTAAAGGCGAGTTATACTCGACTGATGCCATGGTTTGATCGTGCTGGGAACGTTGTAAGATAGAGTATAAATTATCGGTCGACTAAAAAGAGTTTGTTGCATCCGACTTATTGTCAGTTAAAAGTCATTTTAAGTGTGCGTGAGAAAAAAGGATGGTTAAAATTTCTAATCATAAGTTATCGTCCTTGATCAGCAATTTAAATTTCACTAAATTAGATGATGAAAAAACATACGACATAGATAATTTCTTCGATACAGGTTGCGACCAGCCCCTGAGCGGCCGCCAAAGCTGTCCCCGCTCATATCGGACCTCCAGAACCTCCATATGAAGTCGCCGGGCGAGGAGTTCACCAGCGACCACGACTACGAGGCGCTCAGTCCCGCTTATCAGGTAGGAATATGATTGCTACTTCAATGAAATGATGAATTGTCACCACTTTTATCTTTGTATGATGAGATTGATAAGTAAAAAGATACACTGAGTGATACACTACACTGATTCAGAAAACTGCCTGGAAATAAAGGTCATAATATACCACCTGCTACTTCTCTTCATGTCGACTGCTATAATCTCACACTATGAAATCGCAGATCATTTCGTTTCATTGTTCTATCAATGTGATGTGAGGAAGTCCTTGAGGCTTGAGCGCAAGTGAGGGAGTATGATTTGTGCGTTTGAATTATAAAAGTCATTTCACATTATTACTTTTTAATTTTGCATTTTACAATGCTATTTAATGGGAGGATATTTCTCTTATTGATGAAACGACGGCGGCCAAGAGCGTAGAAAGGTAAATATAGTAGAAAAATTCGACGTGTCTTCATTATAGGTCTCTGTAGCATAATTAGTTTTAAGTTTTACTAACAAATGGACCTATGTTGTCTGATATTAAGTATATAATAATAATTGGTTTTTGCGTTGGGCCGGATTCCCAAGGATGCGGGTTCGAATCCCGTCAGGGGGACATAAGACTAGTTGCTTTTCTAGTATATTTTCTTGTTTAATATTTATCATTTTAGACTTCTAAACTATGCTATGCATACGTAGTAGAAGTCTTATGTGCTGACCCTGTCCGTGTGTGCGCATAATTCAATCTCGAGAACTACTATAGCTAGAAAGCTGAAATTTTCTGAGGTGATACATAGCCATGTCAAACCTCTAAATACGGAGTTTAGAAGTCGTCTGATGCCTTCGCTACGATAGTGAAGGGCGCCGATCTTGTTTTCACATGTTAATAATGAAATGTTCAATGACGACTAGGTGCGACCCGCCCGCGCCGCGCCGCGCCCCCCGGCCCCCGCGCGGCTCAAGGGCCCCGCCCCTCTGCCCAGGAACAACTACCAGACGCTGGGCTGGTACGACGGGATGGAGGGCGTGCCCTTCGTACTCAATCCTAAGCTGAGGGGCCTGCCTAGTGACAATGTGGTGAGTTTGTGTATTTGAGACAAAAATAGACTACTAACTGGTGCGACTTACTCGCCCCTATTTGCCTACTACCAAACGCTGGCTGGTACGATACGTGGCATGGAAGGCGTGCCTTTCGAGCTCAATTCTAAGCTGAAGGGGTTGCTTATAGTGACAATGTGGTAAGTTTTTGATCTTTGATTAGTATTAGATATCGATTACAATGTTTTTTTTTTCAAATGTTCTTTATATTTTTACGTATTTAAATTTTACAAACCCCGAGCGAGAATGACATCGCTAGATCTGTGTCGACAAATAGTCGGGTACACAAGTCAGATGTACTGGATAACACTAGCCACTAGTGGAAGCCGTAACCCACTAAAATGACATGAATTATTTGACTCTGCAAATCAAACGATTTTGGAGTTAAGTGAAACGATTATATCAAAACTCCATTCGGGGGAGGCCTTTACCCAGATGTTTAGCCTTTAAGCGCCAGATGTGCGCCAAACAATAGGTTTTCTATGTGTCCGGGACCGACGGCGGTCAACCTGTTAAATGATGATTAAGCTTTCTTGCTCTTCATTCTTTTGCTAGGTAACATTATCAGGTAATGACAGCGGTATCATCTTTCAGAGTCAACTGCCTGTAGTGGTGCGCCGCACGCGGTTCGATCTGGATCGCGAGTATTCCTACAGCTTCGCGGCCGAGCGACAGACGTGAGACTGAGGACGTAATTGCCATTATTACATATGAAATACTTATCGACATGAGACTGTTGTATCAGTCAGTCTTCACAACTGCATAATACCTTTATAGGGTTGAATTTGAAGTTGTCACTATACGGCACTTCTCCAATATTTTGACGACAACCGTAACGGAACTTTTAACGTACCTTTTATAAGGTATTGACTATTAACCAGTAGAAGTCTCGAGATTGAAGTCGTTCACAATTCTGTAAGCAGTAGTCCACAAATTATGTGTCAAAAATTATAAATAGTTCTCTGTAAAATATTTCAGTATTTTGACGATGAGATTCTATTTAGATCTACGATTCTTATTTCACGTGGTTGTGTAATATACAATTAGGATTCCTATATGTAAATTGATGAATTATGTACTATTTGAATGCGTGAGATTCCATGACTGCTCAAACTTGTTTATGAGTCTGTAGTGACAGAGTCTTTATGCTTATTTTCGAACGAGACTGCTAACCGATTTCGCTATACTGGTGACGAAATATTTCTTGGTACTGCATGTTTATTTTTGGCGTCTAAGTTGGCGTTGATACGAATTTATAATGTAGGTAGTTGATGTGTGCGTAGTTTGTTGCGTTCAGTGCGACGCGACGCGACAAGGATTATATTGTAATGAACGCGGAATTGTCAAAATTATTGACGTAAACACAAGATGGCGGTGTTAGTTACTTTTTTGCCACGTTCATTATAGACCTTATCACAAGTGCGATAAGGCTTATAATTAACGCGGGCAGAGAGGCGCTCTGCACAGCTGTCAAAAATGACGTTTCATGTTATTTCCTATTTTTGCTACGTTCTAAAAGCCTTGTCTGTCGGTCGCACTGGTTGCGTTGTCGTTGAGTGGAGACGCAGTTGCCTTGGCGCTTCGGCGCGACGACTGATTGTTCCGACGCGGCAGTCGGCAACGATACCATACATGATCCAAGTGTATAGTATTTATATTTTCATGAATTGCAGTGTGGATCAAACAATATTGTTGCCGACTGCTGATGTCTGTGTGTTGAGCTGTTTGTTATTACACTGCAAAGTATAATTTATTATAGATCTGTTCAGTCGAACGTTGTCTCGCAACAATCCTGATTAATTTTACTAATGTATGATATAAAAATGTATTTACCGTACTAGTTTACTGACATGATTTTCCGTTTCTGAATGAGGTATATTTGTAATTAAATTATGGATACTTTTTGCCTACTGTGTTCAGTAGACTGTCTCCGAGTGCAGTCGCATTTTACTGCTGTCCATTGCGCGATTATTGCGTGATGTTTCCGTATAATTTTGAATGTTTTAATTCGAGTAATTGTGCCAATTATTTCAACAATAAAATATTTTGAGTAAGGTTTCTGGTTACCCGGCATTTGGCCCGCCAATTTTACTAGTCAGAATGAATTGCATCATATATAATATTACAATTATATGAAATAAATAAAAAATCTACTAAGATCACAACTCCGTCTCTGCAAAAAATAGGTTAGGACTTTCAAAATTCATGTTGTTTTTCTATGCTTTATTGTGAACAAATACATTCGCAAATTAATTAATCTGAAAGATCCCGTGGCCCTACCGCTTAAGTGTCGTCGATGTCGTCGACTTGTCGAATATGGGCGCAACTCTACACGCGAGCGCTGATGCTATAGCGGTGTCTAGGTCCCACAGAGTCGAGTATTGACCGACTATTGAAAAGGAATCTTATTGTTAGGACGATAATGTTAAAATTGCTCTGTATCAAAACGCCGTCGGCTGTCAAAATGAAGTCGACAGCTATTTACGCGGTAGGCCCACTGGTTAGGTATTATGATAATGTGGTATTTGACAGCGAATGTAGATGTAATGTTTGTCAATTTGTTATGCATATCTGTATGACTGATCTATGTACTGGAGATAAGGCTCACGCGATAAATTATCATAGAGATTTAAAATTTCGGGCTTAAGTTTACTTTATGAATAAAATTAGTACATTATTAATTGGCATTTATGAATACAATATTGTCCTTGTGTTCATCTAGTTAATTTAGTTGTTAGAACACAGCACGACATTCTGTCCGTATGTTTAATTAACTCTATGTTAGACGAAACAAATATTTACTGTCACAAAATATACATAATGTTCAAAATATATTTATTAATTAGGTTTATTGTAAATATTCCTTTTTATTATGCGATTAGAAAATTAGTTTGCCTCTTTGAAATAGATAAGTATATCATATAAATTGTTTAGTATCATTATAAAATAAATAATAAATTTAAATTATTGACTGATAAAATGTAATTTTATTTAAATGTAATAAAACAATATAACATCGTAACAAAAATAGTTGTATTACAAAATATTGTTTCACAATAGTTACTTCAATTTACTTTCACTTAAAAACACAACAAAACTCGCTTAAAATAAAGTTCTGTTATAAAACCGCGCTTGCGAATATCGCCAGGAGTTCTCATTGATTCTGTATCTAAGTAAAAAAATTAAAGATCAACAAACAGAAAAAACGCCTTCGTAGTATTACGTAAGAACAAGTATTTAAAAAAAACACATGTTAACGCACATGTGTTTTTTTAAAACACGAATGAATTAGAATGTACACTCAACAGACGATAGTGACCTTAACAATATCCTCAATTAATTTTGAACCTTAATGATTAAAATATTAAGCCTCAAAACGAATTGGAGAAAAATGACACGGTTTGTAACTGTCTGTTGCCAGGACATGATATTCGTGACTTGATATTATACACTGTGAGACAAAATTAAGTTTATTACAATATTTTCCTCAAATAACACTGAAATACATAGTAACTTCGGCGATATTTACTAGCACGGTAAATAAAATATATTCAGTTTGTCATAACAGTGTATCACACAAAATTCAGTGGCGGTTTAGTTTTAATTCAAAAACAAAAAATATTACAAAGTACTTTTGTAAAAAAAAGGGATGAGCATTTTATTGTCAATGTCTAGTTGCTACTGTGGAATGGGAGGCTGAGTCCAGATAAGTATGGGGTCATTTTATTGATTTTCAATACATACTCTTTAATTCTAAAAACCTTTTAAGCAAATATGTGACATCGATACATGACATATATACAATTTTGAAAACACCTGTTATCTAACTGTATCCATACAAAAGATAAACAGTTACAAACACAACTCATACTAAAACTCCTCTTTAAAATCGACAAGTACAATTTGTAACGGTAACAAAATCCCAGTTGTTTGTAATTTTTACATATTTGGCTAATTCGCACAGCCGTTACTCCATTCCGAAGTACAGCCAACAGTCGACTAACCTTACAATATGACAAATTACCTCAATTGATTTTGGACCCAATATCGAACAAGCTAAGATTCAAAATCAATTGGATTAATTTGGCAGTTTTGTAAAGGTCGAGTAGCTGCTGACCGTACATCAACAACCAGTTTCAATAATCTATCCCTTGTTACCGACGTTACAGCACCCGCTGTTATTTTGAATTAACAAAAATACCTATACTCCAGCCATCTTACGAAAAGTTTGTTTACAAACATTTGAGCATTTGTCGTAATTATTTCACAAATACGTTATATTTCATTTATGTAATACGGTATATCAAACTTGGGACGAAATGAGTAAGCTATTTATGAAGTGCATATATTTTTAAAACGTGTAATAAAAAAACACTTTTGAGGTTAAATATGAGCGGTTTGTTTACAAACATTCTCCCCTTAAAATGGCTGAAGTATAGAGGATAGGTTGTTGGAACCGACCGTTAATAAATGTTTACCCAAATAATTTAATTATTTACAAGTTAGTACACTGTAATTTGGGATAAGTTGTGAAGTCCTTACAGCTGGTACTTCTGGCCAAGAAGGCTGGAGTCAGTCGGATCCTCGCGGGGGTGTGGCGCGGTGTCATTGCGGCGCCGGCGGTTGTTTCATCTGTTTCTGCTGCTCCAGCAGACGCTCGAGGGGCGAAGGCCCGGGCCCCGACCAAAGTGACTACGCAAATATGACAAAATTTAATGATTTCATGCTATTCATTACATTCAGTTGGTTTCACATTAAGACTTACTGTAACCGCACATTGAGATGTATGGATATGTTTAAAAAAAACTTGAAAATAGCATGAAAATGAAAATCTGAAATTGATCCTTACATCTTTACGAATGTTAATCAGACCCCTAATTGTCTTATTTCAAAATCTATCACAATCCCTTTCAGAGGTATTGTGATTGTGATATTTTCCTCTGTCATATTGCTTAAACAGTTCAATTTCGTTTATTCCATACCTTTTAAAACCGCGTCCCGATCACAATCCCTTTCAAATGTCAAATAGTGACGGCCTGAATATTTTTCAAATGACGAATTGAAAGGGATTGCGGTAGATTTTAAAATTAGACAGTTAGCCCCCAGATCACTTGAGTATGTATAGCAATCTCGATCTCCTCCATTCACTCCTTGGATATAGCCATTATCAGATCAGCCCGGTCAATCCTTGGCAGAGACCCAAGGCTTCAAAGTTACCTCGATTGTATGAAAATCGGCTAGTGTCGTTAATGATGTGACCACCACTATAAATCTAAAAGTGCTGAGGGCTTTGTGTGAGTTTGCAAATGTCCAAATGGTGCCATCGCGTGAGAGTAAAATTATGACAGATAGCCTTAATGCAATAGGAATAAGGTTGAGAATTAAACTCAATTCGCGAACTGCTGCGTAAGCGAGTAAGGTGATAAAACTCACACTCAACACTCTGTTAATCCCCATTGAGGCTATGTAAAGGGGAGTCAACGAAACGAGATACAGATTGTAAACAATCTCGACAGCTCTTTTTAATAAAAATAATTTATAATAAATAATTGCAAATTTGCATTTTTACTTATAAATTTACATTTTTTATTATGTCATATGTGAGAAACTAGTGGTTTAAATTGTAAAGCAGTTATTAAAATGTAAAATTAAAGGCACAATCTGTATTTCGAGTTTCACCCGAGTTCTTTTCGTAATAACACGTGTTGTGAGGCTCCATTTTTAACTCAATCTACCGTACAATTTCTATAGGTATATTACAAAATATATTTACTTGACATTGGCAAAATTCGCGAATTTTATCGCGAGCACGCCATTAATTAAGAAAGAAGAAGAAGACGCAGAAGAATCTGTATCTCGATGTGTTGGCCTTGCTTTAGATAAGTTGTCAAAAGTAGCGTCAAAGTCAAAATTTTTATCAATTTTTTTTACCTACCAGCTAGGACATCTTTTAACTGATAAGAAGAACGGCCGCAAGAAACTTATCAGCTTTAACAGAAGCAACAACATTTACAAAGGAACATGTCGTGTGTGTGATACCTGGTGCGGGTGGTGCGCGGCGGCCCACGCGGGCGGCTCGGCGGCGCCGCTGAACAGCGAGTACGTGCTGCCCGCGCCCTCGCCGCCCTGCACAAGTATTATCAATCAATGTCAGCCAACATCACACCAGGGGGGCAATTCTCACGATGAGATATGTCGAATTCGACATTGTTCAAACCATAATTTCTATGATGAAAATGTAAGTAAAATCTCGACGACTGTCAAAATCCTTTAGTTTTAATGATCTATGACAATTCTATAATGTCGAAGATTGTTTTCAGTTAGTTTATAATACAGATTTTTGGGTTCATAAAATGTCGAATTCGAAATGTCGAAGGCGCGAGAATAGCCCCCCAGTGGCTAGGGTACGAAACACAGACCTACACTCAAAGTAAAAAAAAACCGCACCTTTTTAAAATTTTATAAGCGTTATTAATACTTTACAAATGCGTGTACGGCTTGTACCCTTACCGATATTAGCCTCGTTTGAAAGCCCAATAAATGAACTAAATAAACAAGATATCATTGCATTAAAAAAGCATAATAAATAACACAAATGTGACATAAAAAATAATGCAATTTTGTTCCTTTGTAAGGGCCGCTGGTTGAGCAATTGCGCTACAATTTGTGGGTTTTAAAGGGTCAATGCAGGTTCTATAGGTAACCGTAATCTAACCGTTAAAAAAAGTATTTTGTAAGTTGTTTTAATACAAAAAACATAATTAAGGAGTGGTATTGTTTTCTAAACTTTATCTTCTTTTTGTTCTGTTCCAATAAAAATTAAAAAGGTTAATTATTTTGAATGATATCTAACATGGGAAATGTTAGATATCATTCAAAATAATTTCAAATTCACAAATTGATTCCAAATAAGGTTAAACTAAGTTGAAAAGTGAGTTTTTTTAAAAGGTGCGATTTTCCTTTCGCTGAGTGTATATCGAGATAGATGAAAAGAACGCTTCAAACTCCATAAGAAAATTTTTCGTACATACGATGACGTCACGAGCGAGATTTAGTGATGTGGAAATGTTATTGTTATGGCAAACGAGCTCTGGCAAGAAAGCACTGCACAATAACCATTTTCATTTCTGAGTGACGCATGTTTTCATGGCAATAGTCTCAAGCAGACTGACTTAGGTCGTAAAACTTTGACCGTGGATCAAACTTGGCCCGCAAAAGGTAGGGTACATTTTTACCGTCTATCTCGATAAAGGTTTGTTTGTCTGTCGGGTCGAAATGTACAAAGGTAAACCAGAACAACAATTTCTCCAATAAATGTCTTAAGTGTGTGATATAAACCCGATAAGAATCCGTATGTATGCACCCTTCGCCACTACATCACACACATCGATCTGATTCCGAAATAAGTAGCATAAGCACTTATGTGTGACGGATATCTTAATAGAAATAAATTTTAGTAAAATTGTTATAGATGAACAAAAGCTGCCTTTGCCATGAAAAAAATTAGCTATAAAAAAAAGTAGGACAGCTTGTTATGGTAGGTATTGGAAAGTATTTCTTATTAAGTGATACTTAATTCGAAATTATTAAGATTAGTTTGCAATTTAATTATTAATAATTAATATATTTCAATTATTATTATTAACGACGCGATGAGAGTCCGAAAGTAACCGAAATTGCTTACCGTCGACGAGTCCAAATTCTGCATAGCACTGCCGTCTCGTCCCATGGAATCATTGAAATTCATATTCAAGTTCCTGTGCTGGACGTCCATCAAGTTGGCAGCGTATGGAGAAGCATCTGGCTTCGGCGGCGCGTACGCCAGCTTGCCGCCGAACTGCGGGTACATCGCCGAGTCGTAACCGACCGCAGCGAACGGCCGGAAGTTGTTCAGCGACGAACTGAAATTTGCCGAGCTCACGATGTTTTGCAACGTTTGCAACTGCGGCTGCCCGATCGGCGCGTAACCCTGACCCATCATGCTATCCGGCTTCTGCTGCCCAGAGTTCTGCATCTGGTTGAAAGACGGCACGTTCTGAACGCTCTGGTAGGGGTTCGGCATGTTCGAAGTCAAATGGGGCGAGTAGAAATTGGGCTGCAAATTGACCGATTGCGAGAAGTTGGCGTTGAAATTCGGCGGCGGGTTTTCAGGTTTCCACCACGGCGGCTGCTGGTACGCGTCTTGGGGTTGCTGTGGGGGCATCCAGGTGGGCTGGTTGAATAAGGAGTTGTTCTTGAAGTTGTCATCGCGGAACTTGTTGTCGGCGGCCTGCGATTCCTGGGCAGCCTGCCAGTACCGGTACTGGTTGGCGAAGCGCGGCGGAAGGTCGTTGAGGAAGTTCTTCTTGTCGCCCGACATCTGGTAGTTGTGGGCACCGAACTTGTGGCCTTCTTGGAATAGGTCCCCTCGCGAGGTTTGCTTTTGCAAAGCAGCTGTTCGGACGTCGATCTCTTTAGGATTGACGACGGGAAGGCGGATGCTCTGTGCGCTGGTATTTGTAGACGACGAGTAGCTTGGATTATAGGTGATACCGGTGTTCTGAATGCCGTAATTCTTCTGGAAGTTCATCCTGGGCCCGTCGTAGGCGTTCGCTTGCGCGTGGCCACTCCAGTTCGGCGACGGAGGCTGGTCTTGACGCTTCGGCTGGTAGTTCTGGGAGTTTTGACTGGATCCTTGGCTCGGTTTTGGTTCTTTTTTATCTTCTTTCTCAGTTTTCTTGGGCGGATCTGGTTCTGCGTTCACCAGATGCGGGTACCCAGCGGACTTGTCCTTCAGTGACAGTATGCCGCCAGTCTTTCTGCCTAAGGGTAAGCTTACTAGTCCTTTGATGGCTTTCGGTTGTATCACTTTTGGTTTATCTTGATCCTTTTCAGTGGTATCTGCTGTAGAGTCCGGGGTCGGTGGAGGCGTGACGAACTTGACCTGGAAAAAAGAACAGTTACTGCTATGTACTTCGGTTATCAAATAGTTTGTATGTCAGTCTAGCTCATACTTACGGCTCTCAAACAACATTTGTGAAACGTATGAACTTACAAGGTTTTAGCTCGATGATAATAATACCTGTTTGTTAGTCTCCTCCTGCTTGCGCATAATGGCGGCCATGGCGATGTTGACGCGCGTCTTGCGGGTTTCCTTCTTGTCTTCCCCTTTGATGCTGTCCTCATTAATGTCAGCCTCCTAATTTTTTAAAAAGTAAATATACTTGTAATGATAGTTTATGGAGATTTTTTCTACATATGTATTTTTTATAAGATAGATTTTAAACCGCCTCTGTGGTCTAGTGGTACAACCACCGGTATCAGATCCAGGGGTCCCGGGTTCGATTCCCAGCGGGGGTACATATAGTATTCGGTTTGGTTGGTGGTAGGACTTGTTGTAAGTCCGTCTGGCTAGCTACCACCATCTTATCTAAGTCTGTCGCCATAACAATAATGTTTTCAGTTTAAAAAAAAAAGATAACTTACTTGGCACACAGGTTCAGGTTCTTCTTGTGTGGTTGCCAGAGCGCGTTCCTCACGTGCTCTTTCAAGAGATCCTTGCGGTTTCAGAATGCCTACTCGCTTTTCTCGCACTGAAATAAACGGAAAATATGAAGTATCACCATGGTTAGTCCTGTATCCCAACTAACCCCGGATTTCTCTGACGTACAAACGGATTGCTTTCGGAGAAGAAATGTCAAAATTTAACGGACAGTTATCCCTTTCAAAGGTATTGTGATTGTGATAGCTATTTATGGAATGGTGTAATTTATTATCACAATCCCTTTCGGAACGAATGATGTTGTAAATGACACTGCATTTGACACTTCTCCATACATTTGAAAGATATTTTCGTGTGTCACTTTGCTTAGACAGTTCAATTTCGTTCATTCAATACCGTTCAAATCGCGATCCGATCACAATCCCTAACAAATGTCAAATAGTGACGGTCTGAAGTATGTAGAAAAAATCTTTCAAATGACGAATTGAAAGGGATTGCGATAGATTTTAAAATTAGACAATTAGCCCTGTTGACGACAGATCTGGCAACCCTGTTGCTAAGCATTATTTATGTTACTCTATTGTTCTCTGGCTAGCAACAGGGTGGATTGGTTATATTATTTTTACGTTTTTTAATTTATGTGATTTTGTAAATATACATTTAGCATTGAAATAATAATATCCCTTTAATTTGGTATTTCACAAGCCTCCTGGAAATATATTGGATATAATATGGATATATATTTCTTCATATCTATATCTAGATTTGTAAAGTTACAGAAACACGATTTTATGATTTTGCCTCGACACTTTTTATTTCAAAAAGTCCTCTTGTTTAATTCACTATAGATTTTAATAACACACAACTTTAGGAAAAATACTATTTATTATTAACACTGCACTAATTTTCAGAATGACCAAACATCAAAACATCAAATCCAAGTTACATAATAAAATGCGAAAGCAAAACCATAGCGAGATACAAATAGGAACAGCGCCATCTAGTAGTAAAACTTAGAACTAATTAATTCCTACACATTAGTTTGGACACCTCTAAAAATACGATAATTCAAGATAATTCTCAAATGGGGTTAAATATCACTGTGGGAAATTGGTGGCATTAGAGGACGCCAATAATATTTAGCATCGTGTAGTGCCATTTCTCTTTAATCGCTATAGTTATTTATTACAAAGTGATTTCGTGGTTTTTTCGCCTTATCTGCAAAATCTTGCTATTATATATATATTTTTTAATTGCTATCTCGCTTCAAGTCGTATAGTGCCTTAACACGCTCCGTGTAGAGTAGGGATGTTACGGATGTGGTTATATCGGAACTTAATCGGAACCGGAAGCGGAACCGTAATCAAAGGCGTAGGCAGAAGACAGATGTGTTACGGGCCGGTCTAAGAACACAATAACGGTTTTTTTTATACAGGATGGAAAGTTAAGATGGTACATGAAGGGCACGTAATTTGACCGTTTTAGGCACATGAAAACGTTCTGAGGAAACCATCCTTAATTTTTTTAAAAGTGTCCTCATAAGTCTAAGCAAGGTTGCAGTATCGAGAGATATGAGGACGAGGTGATATTTTCCTCGTATATTTTCTAGTTTTATCACATAAAAATAGTATTGTAAAAGTATAAGTAAATAAAAACTTTCAAAAACGGAAAGTGGCAAAAATCTAATTAAGTGACTCCAAGAGAAGCAAATTATACCAAAACAAAAGCTACGCAGTTTTACATCCGTACAATCTATTTCTCAACTGGTCTAACCACTACAAGGAGGAGATGACAAAATATTGGAGGGCGATTTAACTTCCGATTAAATGTATCGGAACCGAATGTGCAAAATCAATCGTAAAATCCGACCTTTCGGAATCGGAACCGAACCTCCGTAACATCCCTAGTGTAGAGCACAGCACCAGAGAATATGGATTAATCTCGTCTCGTAACGTAAGTATACGTTATCCTTCTCACGGAAGTCAGCCTCGGAGATGATAATCCGTAGCGGTGGCAGCGGTGGTTCGTCGTCGCTGTTAATGCGGGGCCTCACGGGCGCTGGTGCTGCTGCTAGCTGTGCTAGTGCTGCTGCCAGCTGCTCTTCGCCGCCGGTAGCGAATATATAGACACCCTATCCTCTTCCCTAGATGTCATCGGTTTTGTTACGCTATGTCTACGTACCCTTCTCGCAGAAGTCGGCCAATTATACTAGCGGTGGTAGTGGCAGAGGTTCATCATCACTGTCATCGTGAGGCTCTTCATTTTGAAAGTCTACTAAGTTTCACCGTGGCATTTGGGCATATAGACACGCTGACTTCTTCTCTAGCTGTAAAATATGTCATCGGTCTTGTCACGCTACTTATATTACATTGGTACGTACCCTTTTCACGGAAGTCGGCCTCGGAGATTATAACCGGTGGCGGTGGCGGCGGTGGTTCATCGTCGCTGTCGTCGTGGGGCCTCACGGGCGCTGGTGCTGCTGCTAGCTGTGCCAGTGCTGCTGCCAGCTGCTCCTGGCCGCCGGTAGCGGTGAATGTGGACACGCCGTCTTCTTCCCTGGTTGTAAACGGTCACTTTGATAAAGAGAGTCATTTAAATTGTAAATTAGAAAATACTTTTTAGCCTCCAATTTGAGCTACAACTGTTAACTCTTAGGTCCGTATTATAGAACGTTGCTCGAGCAGTGTTCTGTCCTTGAGAGCAGTTAGAAAGGGACGTCGCTACATGCGATGTCTAATAAGCGCGTCCCTTGCTAACTGTACTCAAGTATAGATCACTGCTTGAGTCTCGTTCTGTAATACCGGCCTTAAACAGCGCTATCTGAGAGCCAAAGCTGTGCCACAGTCCAAACAGCCTATGCTCTGCCTACAAGCGGCCGAAATGACGCACACACAGAGACACTAAGCGAAAACCAGTAAGATCCGTGTAGCAATAGCGAGCGGCGTGTGTGTGTGAGCGCGTCATCTCGGCCGAGTGCAACGTCTGTTTCTTATGTTTAGATTGTGGCTGTACGCTGTGACTATTTTGTTTGTCGGTTCTGTAATTAGTAGCGTAATCGGCGGGGTTATTACCTAAAAATTAGCAATTATCACGCGGTCGCTGCGGTACGTCAAATCAAATCAAATCGCTCGCTGATGGTTCGTATAGCGGCGTCTCTCTCGCGCTCCTACCTAGTTGCGAGAGTTAGACGCCGCGTTTTATATGACGCTAGCGCCAAAAACTATTTGTTAGCACTAACAGGAACTAAATGAATACACATTGTAGTTCATCGTTTGTTCGGTAGAGGCCGCATTGTTGAAACGTGACGTAAAGCAATTATTGCTGTTTCAAGGATAGGTAGACTGTTTAGGGTGATGTTTTGAGATATTCTTATTCAAACAAGTTTACTCATTGATTAGCGGCCGCTCGCGGTTTCCCGCATGGTTCCCGTTCCCGTGGGAATATCGGGATAAAAAGTATCCTATGTTCATAACCAGGCTGCTACCTGTGTACCAAATTTCATTCAAATCCGTTCAGTAGTTTCGGAGCCTATCCAATGCAAACAAACAATCAAATCTTTCCCCTTTACCCTCACATAACAAAGGAAGAATTAAAATTAAAAGTAATATACTTTTAATTTTAATTCTTCCTTTGTTATGTTTTATTCTAAACTTGAACACTTTAATATACTTTTACAAGGTGGAGGACTGATAACCCGAGACACAGGTATTGCCTAGTTCAGGTATCAGTCCACCATAATCTGTAAAAAAAATCTTTTATGCGCACTTCTGTGAGAAGTGAGTCGATGCGCACAGCTGTGCTTCTGTGAGAAGTGAGTCGATGCGCACAGCTGTGCTTCTGTGAGAAGTGAGTCGATGCGCACAGCTGTCGCAAATTGTTTGTCTGTCTCCAAGCCGCCAGAGTTTTCGACCCTCTAAGGGAGTTGACGCGCACAGCCAAATAATTACCTATGGAATATGGTGTAATAAAGGGGTACGCGCGAGTTTGAAGTATTTTTTGGAGTGGTACGTAGTATAAACTAATTGGGAACCACTAGTATAGAGTATAGATATGCTCACGTGTGCGCGAGCAGGTCGGGGCGGGCGGCGGCGAGGCGGCGCGCGAGCCCCGCCAGGCGCGCGGCGCGCACGCGGTGCTGCAGCTCTGGCTCCAGGAAGCACGCCCACGCCTCGCCCGGCGTCCTGGGGGAGTGGTTTACCAGTGGTTTTATAGAGGAAACCACATAGCCGTTTTTGCGTACAAACGTAGTGCCCTGTTTCCTCCCTGGATAATAGGGGCCGTTCAAGTATTACGTAAGCAGATTTCTTGCAATTATTAACCCACCCCTCCCCCTCATCAGCAAAAGTAAGCAAAGCTCTTACCCCTCCCCCCATGCTTACGTAAACATTGGTACAATTGATTGATATATGAGCAGCAGTCTAGAAATAAGGCATGGGTTTGGAATAGAGGACTGTAATCCCCGAAAATGCATTTCGTTTTCTGCATAGACAAAGTGTGGGTTACGATATGTGTAAAAAAGTAAATAATTACTGCTGACGTAATCACTATCTAGATCCTCCCCACCCCCATGTCATCAAAAATAAACAAAGCAAAGACGGGGGTCCCCCGCCCCTCTGTAGTGCTTACGTAATACTTGAACGGCCTCATACCGGTAGAGTAATGTTTTTTTCCTGAATATCTAATGGCCATTATTATTTGATGTCCAATGATTGTCATGTCCCTATGATTTCCTTTTTTTTATTATAAGAAAAATTAAACTTCAAAAGCCTTAAAAAATTGCCAGATTTTCCGCTATGTTCAAACATTGGAAAACAAATTTGACTAAGGTCTACTTGCAGGAAAATTGGCTATATCTCCATTTTGTTCAATCTAGATTTAACCCTACAAAAATGTCAAATATTTAAATCTAGATTTAATTAAATCGAGATTTAACAAATTTAACTGCAAGTGGACCTAAATTATATAAAAAAATGAAAACATAGGAACACATTTAGTCTTTTTTATTTTTTTAATGAAAAAAGTACTTAAATCGGTTAAGTTTTGGAGAAGGAGTCAAGGGACTACGCATCGGTGATTTTGTACACTATTCACAGGAATTTATTGATTCTCTCGCCCATGGTATTTCCTCTTAAGATGTTCAGATGTTTTATACTGAATTACGCAAAAACAGCTTTGAAATTTGTCACCACAGTCACAAAACAAAAGCAAACATAAAAAAATATCTTTCTAAATCCTCGCCGCGTCTTGTGGATAATTTAAACTTATCAATCTTTTGTTTTTTTTAACTAATCATTGTTTATTAGCAATTCCTGGCGCTGCTGTCATTCTGATGCATGCTGTTTATTGTATCTGTGGAGGCGCAGCCTATCATGTAACCAATGACTAGGATTATCAATGATTTTATCTGTTGCAACTCTATTTTAAATAAATATTTTCATACAATTACACCAATTATCTAGCCATCGTTAAGAATCATGAAGAACTTGTGTTATGGGTACTAGATAATGGATAAACATTTTTTGTAAATACATACATAATATGTACAAACACCCAGACCAAGACCAATAGACATGTTCATGCACACAAATATTTGTCTTGTCCGGGTATCGAACCCGGGACCTCTGGCACAGAAGGCCGGGTTAGTACCACTGCGCTACACCGGTCGTCATGGTGTGACAAAGTGTTTTGTGTATAAACTAAAAAACTTGAGAGGTGTCAAGGGACGAAGTTCTCGCTTTCTATGAGAGAGAGAGAGAGACAAACAGAGAAACACGCGCACGCCGCACGGCTTACAACTATAGCAAAAACTGTCATTACAACTTTAGGTCTTAATTTTTTTCGCCTAGCCCCCTTTCGCAACGCGCGATAAGGAACTTCGTTCCAAAAATAAATGAATATAATTCCGAACTGCATAATAATACTGACTGATGGTCGGCTGGCGCGTCGGGCAGGCGACCGCCGTACGAGTCCCAGGCGGCGTGGTGCGGAAACCGGAGCGACTCCAGCGCCTGCTCTATCGGTAGGAAGCCGTGCAGCTCCTCGTCTTCAGGCAGAGGGGCTGTCTCCACTGCATGTAAAACAAAACAAAACGGTTCTGAGAGATTTTGAATCGACTCATAGATTGATCTTGAGTAAGCATAGAATTACATAGCAGTGTACACCTTTGTAGATAGAGAAAGATTGATTCCTTGTTTTTGTAAATTAGCAACTAAACTATCGGTCGAATAATAATCACAAATATGCACTGCTTCTTACGAAACTTCGTGGATCATGAAGTCAAATAAAAACAGAATTA
The DNA here is from genome assembly GCA_910589605.1 of Chrysoteuchia culmella. NCBI lineage: Eukaryota > Metazoa > Arthropoda > Insecta > Lepidoptera > Crambidae > Chrysoteuchia > Chrysoteuchia culmella. The sequence continues at coordinate 23,988,060 of OU342642.1, read as the reverse complement.
AGGTTATCTGTCTATTGACACGGAGCGAGCTAGCGAAGTGGAGAAACGAAGAAATATGAATTAATTAGCTAATTAATAAATTAGATTCCGCCCACGGTATCACCCGCATGGTCCCGTTCCCGGGGGAATATCGGAATAAAAAGTAGCCTATATTACTCTCCATCCTTTCAACTAGCTCTATGCCAAAATTCTTCGCATTTATAACATTAGTTTGGAGTAGGATAGGAAGAGCCGGAAAAACTCACCAGGCGTGCGCGTGCAGCGCGGATACGCGGTGAGCGAGCGGCGACAGAGCCACCGCGGCTGCTCCGCGGAACGCACGCTAGTGGAGCAGCGCCCACTGCAGCAATACCTTAGTACATCAGCGACTAAACTATCGATCAACAACTCACCGGCGTGCGCGGGCAGGTGCGTGGCGGCGGGCAGCGCGGACAGCGCGGTGAGCGCGCGCGCTAGAGCCGGCCATAGCGCCGCTGCAGCCACACCTTCGTACGTCAGCGACTAAACTATCGATCAACAACTCACCGGCGTGCGCGGGCAGGTGCGTGGCGGCGGGCAGCGCGGACAGCGCGGTGAGCGCGCGCGCTAGAGCCGGCCATAGCGCCGCTGCAGCCACACCTTCGTACATCAGCGACTAAACTATCGATCAACAACTCACCGGCGTGCGCGGGCAGGTGCGTGGCGGCGGGCAGCGCGGACAGCGCGGTGAGCGCGCGCGCTAGAGCCGGCCATAGCGCCGCTGCAGCCACACCTTCGTACGTCAGCGACTAAACTATCGATCAACAACTCACCGGCGTGCGCGGGCAGGTGCGTGGCGGCGGGCAGCGCGGACAGCGCGGTGAGCGCGCGCGCTAGAGCCGGCCATAGCGCCGCTGCAGCCACACCTTCGTACGTCAGCGACTAAACTATCGATCAACAACTCACCGGCGTGCGCGGGCAGGTGCGTGGCGGCGGGCAGCGCGGACAGCGCGGTGAGCGCGCGCGCTAGAGCCGGCCATAGCGCCGCTGCAGCCACACCTTCGTACGTCAGCGACTAAACTATCGATCAACAACTCACCGGCGTGCGCGGGCAGGTGCGTGGCGGCGGGCAGCGCGGACAGCGCGGTGAGCGCGCGCGCTAGAGCCGGCCATAGCGCCGCTGCAGCCACACCTTCGTACGTCAGCGACTAAACTATCGATCAACAACTCACCGGCGTGCGCGGGCAGGTGCGTGGCGGCGGGCAGCGCGGACAGCGCGGTGAGCGCGCGCGCTAGAGCCGGCCATAGCGCCGCTGCAGCCACACCTTCGTACGTCAGCGACTAAACTATCGATCAACAACTCACCGGCGTGCGCGGGCAGGTGCGTGGCGGCGGGCAGCGCGGACAGCGCGGTGAGCGCGCGCGCTAGAGCCGGCCATAGCGCCGCTGCAGCCACACCTTCGTACGTCAGCGACTAAACTATCGATCAACAACTCACCGGCGTGCGCGGGCAGGTGCGTGGCGGCGGGCAGCGCGGACAGCGCGGTGAGCGCGCGCGCTAGAGCCGGCCATAGCGCCCCCGCGGCTGCTCCGCGGAATGCGCGCGGACGGGGCAGCGCCCACTGCAGCCACACCTTCACTGAGAACGACACCGACCAATTAAACAGTGACTATATTTAAAGAAGTTTTTTCACTTTTATCTATACTAATATTATAAAGAGGAAAGATTTTATTGTTTGTTTGTTTGTTTGCATTGAATAGGCTCCAAAACTACTGAACGGATTTGGATAAAATTTGGTACACAGATAGTAGATAGCCTGGTTACGAATATAGGATACTTTTTATCCCGATCTTAACACGGGAACGGGAACCACGCGGGTGAAACCGCGAGCGGAACATTTAATATGTTAGTGAAGTGTCTTCTAATATTACAACTTTCTCACTTTGCGTCAATCAGACATCACTGTGGGTGTAACTATATGTCAATGTGTCAAGGCGTGCACTCACAGGCGGGCTGCGGGCAGCTAGGTGCGGGCGAAGGTAGGATAGGACCAATGCTAGAGCAAGTCTAAGTCTCGGTAGCTCAACGGTTAGAGCATTGGACCGGATTTCCAAAGGTCGCGGGTTCGATTCCCGTCTGAGAATTCACTTTTGGCCGAGTTAATTTTTTCCAATATTTTTCTATTTAAAATTTACCATAAGTATAAAAATAGCATTGAAAAATTCAAAAATTACAAAATCATAAAAAATGCTAGAGCAGTTGCCGCAGCAAGACTCGGCCAATTACAACGCGCGCTTCGCCCTCTCACAGCGCGCCTTCCGCCGCCAAGTATCAATCAGCTATATGTGAATGTAACAAAACATGCACTCACAGGCGGGCAGCGCTTTCCTCGGCGCGGGCGAAGGCAGAACCAACGCTAGCGCAGTGGCCGCAGCAAGAGTCTCGGCCAGTTGCGCCGCGCGAGCTTCGCCCTCACTTAGTGCGCCTTCTACCGCGTAGTCCTCGCTCGCGGATTGCACCAGCCAGATCAATACGCAGGTCATCTGGGCAAGAGGACAGCGCTTTATGCCCGGTTCACATTATTCCAGTACAGTAATACAGCGAATTAATCCAGTCCAATGTTGGACTGAATCAGAATTGAATCTGGATTGAAATCAAAAACTACTTTGGTCCTATGCACCGGACTCGTTCAAAGTCTTATTCAGATCCTCAAAAATTTCGATTCAATTAAGCATGAATTTTTATGACTCTCCTGAACAATCACTGAATAATATTTTTCAGTCTATTTAAATCTTCGAGTAGGTAGCATATTTGTAATTAGAGACACACCAGAGGAAACATACCTTTATCAAAGTCATCCACTCAAAGCTATCGGAGGCGATGAGTGCCGGCAACGAAGAGCTTAGCGTTTTCACTATCGCTTCCGCAGTGTCCAGCCTGTACAACACAAATAACAACATTGGTAGTTTGGAGACCGGTGGTACGGGTAAAATAAATGCGTAGTTATAATATTGCCACGTTTATTCGCGCCAGCGATCGGTACTTGTCTTGTCACTGCGCGGTAACCACTAACTCTAGACTCACAGGAGCGATGATGTGAGAGGAATAGCGCTAGAGGAACAAGTGAGAGTGGAATGTGTAGGTACTCACTGTTCGACTCTGGTGTATCATGTGCATGGCGCGTATGAGCTCGTTGACGTAGGTGTGCGCGTCGAGCCGCGTTGTAGCCGCAGGGGTGCTGGTCATCTCCGTTACGCCTGGTAAAAAAGGCAGGGTGCCTTCTTCACTCAGGCTCTCTAGCATGAACACTGTCTTGCTTTTCCTGCTAAAATGTGAGCGGAACAGCGACACGTTATCGAACTTTAAATGACGATAAATGCCGTTCATGGTATACAGGTCGTCGCTGCGAGCCGCGCTTTGCTAGTGGTAGACCGACTTCTTGATTTAAACCACTGCTAGAGGAACAAGTGAGAGTCTAATGGGAATGTACTCACTGTTCGACGCTGTGTATCATGTGCATGGCGTTGACGTAGGGGGCCTCAAGCCGCGTTGCTGGCGCGGGCGCAAAGTAGCTGGTCACCTTTGTCACGCCTGGCAGCACGGGCAGGGTGTCTTCTTGGCTCAAACCACTGTTAGAGGAATAAGTTAGAGTGGAATATGCAGGCACTCACTCTTCGACGCTGTGTATCATGTGCATGGCGCGTATGAGCTCGTTGACGTAGGTGTGCGCGTCGAGCCGCGATGTTGGCGCGGGCGCAGGGGTGCTGGTTATCGTCGTCACGCCTGGTAGCACGGGCAGGGTGCCTTCTTGACTCAAGCCGCCACTGTTGGGAGTAAAGTCATGTACAGTCAATGTCATTAAAATGGAAGGGCGCGCGCACCAGCAGCGACCGCACGTGCCAGTACAGCGCCCCAGCCGGTTGTACGGTATGTATGCGTGATGATGTGTGTGGTGAGTGATGTACCTGGCGGCGGCGTGCAGCGTGCGCGCGAGGTTGGCGGGCGCCGGCGGAAAGGGCGCGCGCACCAGCAGCGACCGCACGTGCCAGTACAGCGCCCCAGCCGGTTGTACGGTATGTATGTGCGATGATGTGTGTGGTGAGTGATGTACCTGGCGGCGGCGTGCAGCGTGCGCGCGAGGTTGGCGGGCGCCGGCGGAAAGGGCGCGCGCACCAGCAGCGACCGCACGTGCCAGTACAGCGCCCCAGCCGGTTGTACGGTATGTATGTGTGATGATGTGTGTGGTGAGTGATGTACCTGGCGGCGGCGTGCAGCGTGCGCGCGAGGTTGGCGGGCGCCGGCGGAAAGGGCGCGCGCACCAGCAGCGACCGCACGTGCCAGTACAGCGCCCCAGCCGGTTGTACGGTATGTATGTGCGATGATGTGTGTGGTGAGTGATGTACCTGGCGGCGGCGTGCAGCGTGCGCGCGAGGTTGGCGGGCGCCGGCGGAAAGGGCGCGCGCACCAGCAGCGACCGCACGTGCCAGTACAGCGCCCCAGCCGGTTGTACGGTATGTATGTGTGATGATGTGTGTGGTGAGTGATGTACCTGGCGGCGGCGTGCAGCGTGCGCGCGAGGTTGGCGGGCGCCGGCGGAAAGGGCGCGCGCACCAGCAGCGACCGCACGTGCCAGTACAGCGCCCCAGCCGGTTGTACGGTATGTATGTGTGATGATGTGTGTGGTGAGTGATGTACCTGGCGGCGGCGTGCAGCGTGCGCGCGAGGTTGGCGGGCGCCGGCGGAAAGGGCGCGCGCACCAGCAGCGACCGCACGTGCCAGTACAGCGCCGCCAGCCGCCGCCCGCGCCGCCACGACACTAGCGCCAGCTGGTTGTACGGCTGCCCCGAGTGCACCGACACTACCAGCGCGTGCCTGCACACACACCGTATTTATTATTTGTGTGATAATGAGGCTTTTCGACTCCAGTGGGAACTGTAGTCCCTACAACCTAAAAGATCTACCGTAATGCGTCTCACATTAAGAGCCTTATCACTATAGCGATTTGCGAGCGAGTCCTTGGCGAGACGGCAGCGGAGAAGCGAGCACGCCGCGGTGGAGGACGTCGCGGGCTCCAAGCGAATTCGCAACGGTTGCTAGTTAACGCGTGTCCGCGACGTTGCCGGTGCAAACCCGCGGCATGCTCCGTCCGCCGCCGTCCCGCACGCAAATCGCTAGTGTAAAATGGCATTTATAACAAAATAAGTATATCTTTTTTAGTCTGGTGGCTTTGAAGTCTAAAATTTTTATAACGTTATAAGATTTTAGTTCAGATTTTAGTTTTAGAGGATCAGCGAGGTTTTTTATTAAATATGTAAGATTATAGTCGAATCAAAACCAATTATTCCAGTGAAATAATTATTGAAATTGGACCAAGAATTACGAAGTTGTAGGGATTTTATTGCCGATTTCACACCACGCGCACCCGCACGGAGCAGCGATGACGCGCTCGTTTTAAAACTCAGTCAGTCAGTTACTCAACACCTCAACACACACCGTATATTTCGAGGTCGCCAAGGTGTACAAGGCAGTGCTACAGAAGTAGCGGGGCACCACAATCACAGCGTAACCTACGTTACAAGGTAACCATCAAACCTGTAGAAGGTGTGAGCGACGCGCAGCTGCTGCCTATAGCGCGCGAGGTCGCCGAGGTGCACGAGGCAGTGCTGGCAGATGTAGCGGGCCGCGGCGGGAGCGGGCAGCCGCCCCGCTGTTTCCCCGCCGGCTTCCCCCGCGCCCCAGCCTTCTACCCAGCCCAGGAGCGACGCGCGACGTCTGTAAACGGGTAGCTTGTTCATACTATGAATTTTGATGTCGTTTTGGTGACATTGAGCGCTCATTGGCTGCGCGTGTGCGCGCGGCGATCAATGATTCTCATTTCATACTTTTTCTCACTTCAAAATTTTTACATTAATTTACGAAATTTTGAAGAAGACATTCTTCAAAATTTCGCATAATATTTTTGTAATTTGCCATTTCTAAAAAAAAATTTACGCTACGGGTAAGCTTTTGTTGAAGAAATTACGCACTCATTATACCCAATATAGTACCTATTACGTAAGTACCTACCTGCTGCTGTCTGTAAACATTCTTCATGATTTTACACCATATGCGATTATCTTACCATAAAATATTTTTGTTTCAGTAACTATAAGTAATTCAAGCTCAGCTTTTAACAGTGATAATGAGGATATTGTTAAATTAATGGGTGCCGTGTGGCTGCTATGATGATGAAAATACCTAAATGTAAAAAAAATAAATTATCTTTATCCCGGATCGGCACTTAAGTCACTGAATTCCTCCGCCTCAATATTTATTTTTTTATTTTATTTAATGTTTGGAAGACCAACACCGAGTAGACAGAGTTGATTTTTGACATAAAAACAGTAAGGCAATAATAGGTCTTCACGTATATAAAACATATTTTAAATGGTTAAGTGTAGACAATAAGATGCTCTTGGAAAACTTAATCTAAAACTATTACAAACTAAGACAGTGCTTATAATGTGATTAGTTAAAGTTACTTAAATTGACATTTACTTAAAGAAATCCTCACATAATAAGCGCCTCGCAATTGCTAAACTAGAGTGATATATATATCGGCTAATTAGGATGGACTATACGTGTCACTTAACTTTAATCGTTTATTGAAATACACATAAGTCGATATTGAAATACCGGCCCTTACACAGCCACATAGCCTGAAAGCGGTCGTAACTTTTGCAGACATCGGCATCGCTTAATGCAAGGCATCCACCATCAAGTTCACCGTCAAGTTTGCAGCGGACTTGATGCCGCGTCCAGTTTGCAGTTCCTTCATATAGAATACACACAATCAAGTTTATCGGCAAGTTTGCTTGATGGCTGCCAGTTGAAGCAGCCATGGCGTCACCAGTGACGGACTACGACACGTTTGCCATCTTGGGCTTAGTACTCGCAATTAAGAAAACAGAAAGAAAAGATCGATCAGTGTGGTGCAAAAACTGGTTACTGAAACGAACATGTTTATCTTATGTAAATTTAGTACCTAAAAGAATTGAGGATTACTCCAAAAGATTATCTGAATTATAGACGGATTAATGAAGAAACTTATTTAAAAAGCTCGAAAACACGTGCGTGCGTGCGTCGCTGCGATGCCAAACTAACGTCATGCATACTTGACGCTGCTAACTTGATCAAGCCGGCGGAACGAAATTCTATTTTCGCTTCAAGTAGACTTGTCGTGCACACCCATAGCCATACACCATCAAGTTTACTGGACGCCGCATGCAAACTTGACGGTGAACTTGATGATGTATGGCCTGCATAATTACACGACTGTGTTAATAATGGTCTCGCGCGATTCCTTACAAAATTTGCGACAGACGCCCGCGCGGGGACACGCGACGCTGTACTTTTGTAAGGAAACGGGTAAGCAGTCCTATTTCAATAATTTATTTAGAGCTGGAACTGCGGTACGCGGTCGTATTATTACTACTACTAAGCCCATTATTGAAATAACGCGATGTCTGAAAACGTTACAACCCTGCTAAACATAGGCTAAGAAAGTTCATATTTGTGAGCAACTCAAACTTCTGTTTATTTATCGAACTTGAAAATTTTATTTAATAAATCGATGTAAGTATGTATTATGATCATGCTGGAAATAAAATTTATGTAAATATTTACTCAGCATTACACCTTAATTTATTTAAAAGACTCTAAGTAGTACAAAATTTCACCAACCTGAATGGCAAATCTAATTTGAAAGCTGTGCATATCTGATGCAACAGGCACAGGTAGAAGCCGGCAGCTGCTTGCAACACCCATGACAGCATCGCCTGCCCGTCGCTTCGCAGTGGGTTCTAGGAGCAATCACAATATGAATATAATTCTTGAATCTGTCAATGACTTCCATGTTCAATGACTTCCATGTTCTAATGTTATACATATTTTTTGTGGTTTAGTTGTTTCTGATCTTTTATTTTAAAGTATTAAAAGATCTGGGGGCTAATTGTCTAATTTTAAAATCTATCGCAATCCCTTTCAATTCGTCATTTGAAAGATATTTACATACTTCAGGCTGTCACTATTTGACATTTGATAGGGATTGTAATCGGGACGCGTTTTGAAAGGTATTGAATGAACGAAATTGAACTGTCTAAGCAAAGTGGCACACGAAAATATCTTTCAAATGTATGGAGAAATGTCAAATGAAGTGTCATTAAAAACATCATTCGTTCCGAAAGGGATTGTTACACAATACCATAAATCACTATCACAATTAAAATACCTTTGAAAGGGATTGTGATAGATTTTGAAGTTAGATAATTAGGGGGCAGATCAATGTTTGATCTAATTAATAAATATTAAAGATTTTGTTTGTATAAGCCCTGTACTGGCAAGCAAACATATAATTTATGACAATAAAAATTCTATTGTTTCTTGTTCATTGCCAGCGAAATTTTATGTTTGTAGTGAGTGTATTACCTATGCACAGTCACCTCTCCCAATTATTATACAGGCTGGAAAAATGTATGGGCCCTGCCAGCGTAGCATGCGGACCGCGACTCGCTGTCGACGCTTATCTCGCGATATCTGTCCCGCTCATATCAGTACGGTGTGAGCGGGGCAGACAATACGCTCGTGCGAGAAAAGTGTCGAGAAAGCTTTATCGAGGTGCTCATGCTACTGATGCTGGAGGGGAACTACCTTAAATTCTTTAGATAGCCCATTTTACTGAAAGGAAACATTCCTTTATTTTTTAAGAGAAACAAAACTGTGTTACAGATTTTTGTATTTTTTTTCAAAAGAGCCTTGAATAAAAGTTCTTTATCCGTCCCATTGAAATTATAAGTTGGGTTTTCATGTCTTTCCTTAAATTTAATTTACTATGTTTGTGAGAGAGAGTTGATCCTTTTGATTGACCCTATCGATTGATGGTATAAAAGTACAGAATGTTATTTTTTACAGATTTTAGCTGGTTCGATTTAAGCATATTTTTTCAAATGTTTCAATGCAGATGTGTTTCTTTTGCTGTGAGCTAAAAAAATGAGCTAACTAAAGGATTGAAGGTAGTTCGCCTCCAGGGCCCATAGATTTTTTCCACCCTGTACAAGCTCTTGCAGAGCCTAAATAACGTTCTTAAATCGCAGTCAGAATTTTTATTTGAAACACCCGAACCTAATACTTTGCAAAATACACATTTTAAGTTTATTAAAGTTATGAAACTATTGGATTCTAACACTACCTTTCTATCCTTAGAAATAGCCTGCAGAGCTTCAATCTGCTGTTTGAAACCAACATTCCAAAGATCTTGCTCCACCTTCTTTTCCAAAGCATAATCCAGGTCTAGTACCAACACTTTTTGATATATCTGCAAAAATACAAATAATCATGAATCAGATTATATAATAGACTAATACTTGTATAGATACAGCCAAGGGCGTCGCCAAGGTGAAGCAGGGAGAGGCAGCTGTGTCGTCGTCGTCGTCGTCCCCCCCTGGCGCCACGGGCTGGCGACGCTCTTGGATACGGCATTGATTGATCAGTACAGGAACTAGTAACTTGACAGTCACAATTTTATTAAATTTGTTATATGTCTCTAACCTTTTGAAGCTGTTGTTGAGTGGCCCACAGGCTGCGCTCTTGCAGCATTGAGGTCCCATTCTTAAACTTCAATATCTTTTGCTTCAGCTCATCTGCCTCCCTAAAAATTGCATATTAACACTAAAATATCATGCTAAGCCTAATACAAACATTCTTTCAAAAAGGTATCACATTTGAAAAAGGTGCCCACCTAGTTAATTCATGCAAAAGCTTTGCTTTAGTTTGTTCAATTTTCTTATTGGATAGAATTCCTTGATAACTTTTTTTTTTATGAACGACGGGAGACTCTTAGCCTTCATCATACCTGATGATAAGTATTGATAAGGCTGAAGAGCCTCTCCCGGAATCCTCAATCACTGAGGAACTGGCTATCTTATCTCTAACTGCCGGAACATAACAAAGCTGAAAACATTATTGTTATGGCGTCAGACTTAGATAAGATGGTGGTAGCTAGCCAGGCGGATATATAACAAGTCCTACCACCAATCAAACCGAATAAAATATGTACCCTCGCTGGATACTTTAATTTTTTATTGTAATCGAAACTAAGTACATATCCATACCTATAATTTTCGCTCATGCTTTGTCAGCAAGAAGTCAAAATATTTGTCATAGTATTTTCTATTCAAAACAATAATACTTTCTATTGGTTTCTAGTTCGTCAACTATTGAAAAGAGGCAAATATCAATCAATATTGTCCAAGGGTTTTAGAGCAAACCCCAAAATGAGCGTTTGTTGATTCAATTTTATTGTAATTTTCATAAAAATTAGAAGGTTATATGCATACCTTAACATCTGCACAGCGGCGTTCAAAACCATATTGGTAGAGGCTTAGAGCCTCAATATTTGTCACAGCATTAGGGAATAAACCAAAGAAATATAAAATGGAAATGATGAAAGGAAAAATACTAAAAACAATCGAGCTCCATGCACTGCTGTCAAATAAAAGTGCTGTCACCTGTCAGTTCTATGACTTTCTGTCATTGAATTCATCAATGAAATGAATGAACGATGTAAATCAGCTGACATTATTTATGAATAAAACAGAATGTGAGTAAACTCTATTGTAGATTGTATAGTGGTCAGTAGACTCAGTAGTAGTTGGTGTACTATTGCTTTTATTCTTGTGATGTGAATTCTTTATTAGTATGTAAAAATATGTATTCACTTTGATGTTTTATTTCCATTTCCACTTATACAACTACAGAAAAAAATTACAATAAGTACTACTACAAAGAAATCGTAATGAACGGCTTGCTTTAAATTTTAATGAATATTGATTGACGATATTGACCATCATTGACACTTTGTCTTTGATTCATGTTTGACGTTATCCATTCAATTCTTTCAGTTCATTCATTATAAAACATCAATCAAGTGTCAACTGTTAAAATGTACTCAGTAATGTGTTTGTAATTTGTATTTATGAAAAGTGTGATTATTTTGCTTTTATTACTTATTAACTATCTATTTTCTTTTGATGACAAGACCTTTTACAATGGATGTTGAAGATTTTGATAACTTGCCAGTAAGTAGGTAGTTTCTTTAACCTATAGATTTCGTTTATTGATGTATAGATTCCATAGATTTATTTGTGGGGATGACTAACATCTCTTAGATCACTAATGTTGTGAAATAATACAATTCTCGATAATATAATATAACATGTTACATTTACAGTTAGTTCCTTGTTTAATTTAGTTGTTTGATGCTTTGACAGGATGACAGCAGTGTTATCTTTGGCCACAAAGTTTGCCAAACCCGTGATGCTAAGTGGCTTTGTTTGAATAATGTTTATCAGAAAGTTCACCGGCCCAACCTCTACGACATCGGCGGCACATACATACAAGATATCGCAGATTACTGGTTCATGTACAAAACTGAACAAGTCACTGGGATCTTCCTCATACATCTGTTTGTTTGCAATCGTCAAGAAAATCTCTTCAACATTGCTATTAGTCGCAATGCTGACAATATGAAAATTGATAAAAAAAACAGGGCTGTCTATCTAACCCAATCTTTGAAGGAATATAGATTTAAAAAATCAAAGGAAATGTCTCAGAACTATCTCACCACATACAGCTTTTCAACTTATGACTTAGATTTAATCAAAGATAGAAATCTTTATATATTTGTTTCTTTTGATTCTTCTGAAATGCGAGGGATTAATCAAAGTCTTTTGGAACAAGTGAAGATAAAACACGATTTCAAAGCTTTACTGAATGATCCCATTGGGTCTGATTTTACTATAGAATCAGCAGATGGTGCAAAGTTTCAAGTCCACAAGGCTTTACTAGCAGCTCACAGTGAAGTATTCAAAGCTATGCTAAAAGAAGAAACAGCAGAGAGCCAGAATAGTTATGTTAAACTTATAGATGTAGGAAAAGATGACTTACAATGCATTTTAGAGTGCATTTATACAGGAACAGTTAATGATTTGGAAAACTGCAACTGTATCAATATGCTGATGTTAGCAGACAGATATAACTTGAGAGGATTGCGTGAACTGTCCCAATATGCTCTCTCTCAACAGCTTTCTGTAGAAAATGCACTTGAGATATTTATTGTAGCTGATATGTACAATTCAGAGATACTTAAGATGGCAGCACTCAAATTCATAAAAAAAAATATTTCCTGCATTCAAACTAGCACCTTCAAAGAGATAAACAACCCTGAATTGTTACGTCAGCTTTGTGAATATTTAATTCCTACTTAAAATATTTAGGAACTGTGAATTTCTATATTGTTAAAAGCTATATTTATTTGTTAGTCTATCTGCAAACTGTAGTATACTGTAATCAATAACAGACAAATAAAGGCAAAAACTAAATGAAAAGCAAAATACAGAAAACGTAAAAATAAACTTTATTGAATTTGAAACATAACTCATTGATTAGGTGTCATTAAATAAGGAGTAATTATATTACCTATTTAATAAATATTATTATTAGTTAGTCAAAGTTACAGTAGGTTGAGAATAGCTTGTATATGTTAAGCGCCGCCGAAGCCGCCGCGAGCTCGCACGACCGCGGGGGCGGAGCCCGAGCCCCGGGCCGCGCACTCGTTGGGTATATAATCATTTTGGAATGTTACTGGAAGTCTTCGTTTCTGTGGCAAACAAACATTTTCCATTAAAATGTTAGTTTACGATTGTTAATAAATATACCTTGTTTTCCATGTAACGTGCGCCAGTGAGGAACGTCTAAGACTGCACATCAAAAACTAATTATATAATTGGGTTGCTTTGCAATAGGCTGACCACTTTGATCAAACTCAACCGCATTGATAATATTATGGTAAAAAAGCTATATCTACGATTTGTTGACTATGGGCTATACCTAATAATTAATTGCTATTATTAAATTTAATACAACTTACTAAATTTATGAAGAAGTACCAGTTCTAATATTGTGATGTTCCGAGGGATTCTATTAGCGGCGTGACTACGTACAATTTTACAAATAGCGAATAATAATACTTTTTGCCTAGCTAATCAACTAAATTACATATTGTTTTTGGCAATTTTTTATTAATTTGTTGATGGCACACAAGTTCAAGATCTTTTCTTCATTCTAAATGCGTTCAGCGAAAGGATATGGTTATTAACATGCAGGATTAGCAAGAAAAAAGGCCAATACTTGTCATAGTGTTTATTTATAATTACTGTTATTGATACAGAAACGAATTAAGATATCTGTAGTGGCAAATGTGCTAAGAGTTGAATCTAGGCACTATTGTAATGAAAGCTTGGATATAAAAATAAAAACTTAACCGTACCCTATGGTGTTCCAGATAAACGTAATCTACTATACATAGTGATATCAAAGTATAGATGTAATATAAACAGGTATGTTTCAATATTGCGAACATCTGTAAACTACGCGTGTATAAATACTGAATGATTTTCAGTGAGATTTATCTATTACCTACTGTTGGATGACTTGGCTTTCTGTTGCTGATTTACTTTAAACGGCTGAAAAGATCGAGCGTGTTTTTTCATTGGGTGTGGTGTAGACCCACCATTTGAGTTTGCTATGACAATAATTTAGGTATTCGCCGTTTCAATATAATAATACCTTATATTACTTCTAGATCTACATAAAAATTTTCTTAAAAGTTATTTAGTCCCTATTAAACATGTAAAACAGCAACAGGCTGAGCATCATTCTGACAACTTACTGCAACTGCGCAAACATCCATCCAGTCTCATGGAATATAACAAATCTCAAATAATACAGATACTCCCTTGACCCCAGCCAGTTAGTTAAATTTTGTTTAGTACTCTTCACAACAGTCTCAACTAGACAAAGAAAGCCAAACTGCCTGGTGAAGCTCCACTCAAGCATGAAAGTTAGATATAGAAACAGAAGAAACAAAAAGAAACGTCGTCGTATTGCGTGGTAGTCATACTCATATATATAGTACTAAAAATGTATAAAATGACAGGTCACTTCTATTGCTTTATTTATTTTATTGCCGACCCCACAATACGCGCGTTCAACACTGAAGGGACGCGATACCGAGACAACACCAATCTATGACTTTTCTGTACAAATGTCGACGAGGCGGCAAGGACACGGTGATGCACTGTAGGTACCGAAGATCTATCTGTATCAGAGACGGATGAGGGCGCGATCTCGCGCCGCGACGTCCCTAGCGTTTACCGTTGTTGTACGAGACGCTCCGCAGAGGTGCTTTGAAGTTAGCAGCCGCTTGCTGTTGAATCTGGTAGGCCAGTGGGTGGATCTTGAAACCGTATAGCCTGCAATACAGTTAACTCATATCACCTGTGCGAAACATAATGTAAAATTTATGATTTTTTTGTTTTTATTTATTTATTTATCAATTTATTTATTTATTTTGTATTTTTAATAATAATTTTGAAGTCAAAACGTAAAAATAATAACAAATAAATAAAAACCCGTAGTTACAAAGAAAACCGACTCCAAAAAGTGTATTTTGAAGACGGTTTTCGTTGTAACTACTTGTTTTTTTTTTTTTTTTTTTTTTGTTTTCTTTATATATTTATTACGTTTTAAAGTCGGTTTTTAAATTTTGAAATTTTCTATAAAAAATAAATATAATGTAAAAGATAGTTTTCAAAATTAGGTCAAGAAGAGACCTGATTCCAAATTTTACAGGTAAAACGGGTACCTAGGCACGAATTGTGAGGCAGGGCGCTTGGGGCGGTACTCGGGGTGCACCATGAAGACCATGTGCGGGAAGCCGGTGCCGAAGTAGGCGCCGTCGGTGTGGTGGTGGCGCGACGACTTGGGCGTGTACACGTCCATGCAGCGCGGGCAGTACAGCTTCACCATCGCCTCGCCCGGCACGTCCGACAGACCTGCCCGATAACAACAGCACAGAGCTTTCATGATTAACAATTCAAGGTTAAAGTCGTTGGGACCAACAAGAAAAATGGCAAATACTCCACTAATAAGAGCCACGCTCTCAAATCAAAGAAAAATAGAATACAGAAACCTAGTAATAAATAAAAAAGAACCAGATATAAAATAGAGTTCATAAAATAATTGCAGCAAAAATTATGAAAATAATGGTAAGAATTTTATCCAATAATTTGTAAAACTTACAAAAAAGTGCTAGGTTTTGGTTGAGAATATAAAAGATTATTATTACCAAGCGGTAACATAGGTTGGCACTCGCAGTAAACTCGAGGACAGTGTCCAAAATCACCTTGCTGGAATTTTTCCAGCATTTGCCCAATTCCCCTGTAAAGAAAAAATATCTAAAACAATAGCCATTTGACATAGATAATCACATAGATAAAATTATAAACAGGCTGGATAGCTCTTGCAATAACGTAATTTGTGTTCCAGTTTTCATACAGTCAACAGCTTCTTACGCTTTACAGTTTGACCAAGTATGTAACACCCTAGGCCACATCCTGTTTCTAAACTAGATGGTGGCGACATACTTGCCCAGTCTCAAATAATAAAAAACCTTGAGAGCGCCCTTATGTAGCTTGTAATAGTGGTGGTTTTTGTTGTGTAGATGCATAGCCTGACATGCTGCAGACTTTTTAGGCTTTGATCCAAATGTTGGTTGGATATATAGCATAGGGAAGTGCTCAATGTTACTATATTAACATTGAGATATATATAGGTTGAGATATATATAGGTATATAGGTTATAAGGCTGAAGGAAAACTCTTCAACAAGGAATTATTTAAATATTATAGATGGCACGTTAAAAATCTGATTGACACTGCATATAAACAGCATTTACATCTGACACAACAAAATATAATTGACGACCCAGCCGCATTCTGGAAGTTCGTGAAAGATAGGAAGAGTGAAAGGCAGAGTATGAAAGTATATAAGGTTGGTGATGACGAAGTTACCGGGCAAGCCGCAGCTGACGCTTTCGCGAATTATTTCAGTTCGGTTTTCCAGAATAATGTGCCTGTATTAAACCCCAACGAGGCGGTGCGAGCTGCAGACGGTCAATGCAATGCCACTTGTATCACTATAAACTCAGTTGGCCCAGCCGATCTGAAGATGGCCATGAGACGGCTTAGACCGAAGTCATCGGACGGTCCCGATGGTATTCCTGTATTTTTAGCTAAGGACTGCAGAACGGTACTTGAGGGACCTCTCTTGTACCTCTTTAACTTAATCTTATCCCACTCTAAGTATCCAGACATCTGGAAAGTTTCGAGAGTCACCCCAGTTCCTAAGGCCGATAGTGGACATGAGGTATCAGACTTTAGACCGATAGCCGTTTCATCAGTCTTTCCTAAAGTATTTGAAACAATGTTATGCCAGCTGCTAAATAAGCAAACGGAAAGTCTGCTTCACGATAGTCAACACGGTTTTAGAAAGGCTCGATCTACCACTACAAATCTTGTGGCACATCTTGATTACGCTTATGGAGAGTTGGATACTGGTAAACAGGTAGATACCGCCTACTTCGACTTCAAAAAAGCGTTTGACTTGGTAGATAATGACATCTTGTTACGTAAGTTGGCGGTAATGGGCTTTGCCCCAAAACTTGTTGATTTTTTTTCAAATTACCTGCGAGATCGGCGTCAATTTGTTAGAGTTGGTGGTTTTCAGTCTGGTGACTATTTTACAAGATCAGGTGTAAGTCAGGGCAGTACGCTGGGCCCACAGTTATTCCTTATCTTCATAAACGATTTGCCGAACAGCGTCACCAGATCAAAATGCCTGTTGTTCGCAGATGACCTAAAACTAAGTTTAGGTATAGGTGACCTATCTGACTGCGACGCACTGCAAAGTGATATCGACGCGGTGAGGGATTGGAGTGAAGTGAATCGGCTTCCATTTAATACTAGTAAATGTAAAATCATGACATTCACGCGTAAGCGCTGTCCAATAAATGTAGAGTATAATTTAGCTGACGCACCCCTAGAGAGGGTAAGCGACATTCGTGACTTAGGAATAATGTTGGACTCTAGACTAGACTTTCACAACCACGTGACACTTATATGTAAAAGTGCCAATAAATTGCTTGGCTTTGTCTTACGCACATCGTATCAGTTCAATGGAGTGGGAGTTGCTATGGTACTTTACAATGCCTACGTACGTAGCAAACTTGAGTATGGTGCCATTGCATGGGATCCATATGAAGAAAAGTATATCGTCAAGATTGAACGCGTACAGCGTAAATTTGCACGGTGGCTTTACAAGAGGGAATATGGCTATTATCCATATCTGTATCCCTCTCTATTTGTATCTGGAATGGTTGGGTTAGATACCCTGGAACTCAGAAGGGTTATGAAGCTTTTTATACACTATTTGGCCATCATACGTAACAAGATAGATAGTCCAACGATCTTAAGTAAAGTAGAGCTATTGGCTCCCAAGCGTCTATGTTGGGATACGGAGGGGACGGTGGCTCCAAGGCGACTTCCGCGACTTTTGAGGAGGCCCACCACGCGCACTAGCTACGCCGCGCACGCGCCCACCACTCGTGCTTTGCGTCTCATTGGAGATATGCTCGTTCAACACTTTGAGATCGACCTATTTGCGGACTGTTTTGGCCAATTATGTAATAAGGCACTAGTATACATAAGTGGTACCATAAAATGAGTTCCCTGGTTGTTTAGTTTTTGACATACAATGTATTTTGATAATAATTAATTGACATTGATTCTATTTATGTAATTCCTTCTGACATGCTGCGATTGTACTTTATTCACAGATGATTTTGACATTTATTATGGACATTTGTATTTTAATATTTCTTTATTCCATATTTTTTTTGACATACTGCGATTATTTCTTAGTTTTTAGATGATTTTGACATTTATATTTTAATATTTTTCCCTAAGCAATAATTCTCTTTGACATGCTGCGATGGTACTTAATATAGTTCATAGACGATTTTGACATTTGTATTCTTATGTTTCATTGTTGTATTCTTTAATATTATTATATCTCAAGATACCCCTTTGACAAATAGTATTGTGTAAATTTTGTACCTATATAACATTGTATTTTTTTTATATATAATCTGCAATTTTAATTTATTTTGGATTGTTACTATAATTCTACGTATAATAATGAACTTATCCTAACTTGCTGGCGTTTTGGGCAAACTGTAAGCCAGTAAGTACACTGTTTTTAATAAATAAATAAATAACAGTACATCAGGATTATGCACTACGAAAACCGAGGTTATTATGAGTGACATAAGGGCTTTCAAAGCTAAACTGTTGTCAGGAGCTCCATTTTTTATTCACTGGTCTCGAGGATTTCGTATTCCGTAAAAGCGACCTTGCACGTATATACATAGCTTCGCTTTTCGCCTGTAGTATCGCCTCCCAGCACGACCGCGCGAGGGGCAAAGCGTGCTATGTCTATGCAGGTCGCTAATCGCCTGATCGCCTCCTCGTTCGCCTCGCCTCGCTAACATAAAGTAAGAACATAAAAAACAAATTAAGGTCAGTAGGCTTATTACAAGTTTGGCAAACTCGACGTTACAGTAAACCTTAATGTAAAATGTAGCTCTGTCTTTTTCATATTTAGCGACTGTTTTACCGACATGAGCAGTGCATCCGATAGTCTACGCTCACGAGTCCTGTAAATGTCATGTTAAGCAAACTCATAATAGTGGTACTGGTCAGGCTCTACAAAGTTGCCACATTTCTCCAATTGGCTTTGAACTTTAAGACGACAACCACTGTTGCGTTCGAATATTCTCTAGGTGCTGTTGACTGTACATAAGGATATTGTATTTACCGGTTTGTCAGAATATAGCGTGCATGAATCAGTCCATAGAGTATTTCCGAGGCTTGTTCTACTAGATCGGTCTGGTTGGGGTTGTCATCAAGGTCATCATCTGTGAGATTATTTGATTACCATTAATTCTTCATAAAATTTATTCTGTTTATTAGGAAATTAACAACATTTTAACATTAATTTATGTTCACAAACTGCAATCACTAAAAATAAACTGCCAATAACAAGAGTTTTGACACAGTTTCAATAATTAATTAAATAGTTGTATTAACTCGTATCAAAAACTTTCATTTTCTTGTGTGCTTGTTAAGGTGATATTCCACTTATCCAATGTCTTGGTCTAAGTTCTAGTCCAATATTTGATAAATTTTCTATGATTATGCTCATTCCACTTGCAGCCAAGACTTTGCATAGTTATTATCAAATAAAATTGCATCAAAAACTCACTTTTATTTCATAATTTGTACTGCTTTCATTCATCAATATCTGATTGCCCAAAGGTTGACTGGCAGAGAATGCTTTTAGTATTAATTCCTTTGTACTTAAAATTAATGTATTTTGTACAAAAAGTTTAATAAATAACTGTTTCAAAAGTATTTAAATGTCAAATAAACTTGGATCAATTATCAGTGTTATCACAGAATAATAATTAGTAGTGTTACTAGCACACTGAATGAAGTCGTCCAATTTCTATGATCAAATGCACTTTAGACCAAGATATGGGATAAGTGGAACACCACCCTTAGATGGTTTTCAATGAAATAATATGTTCAAATCAAGTTAATATTTGACACTTGGTTGCTAATTTTGTTAAAAGCTTTAAATATAAACAATAACATACCAGGCTCTAGATCCAAAATCATGTCAAGGGCTTGCCTGTAGTGAGGCACTTGCTCGTTGAGTCCAGTCAGGTTGAATTTATCATTTATATAGTCCTCATCCACCTATAACAAGCAAATTATCAATGAAAATATCACATGCACCCATCATGATATGGCCTGCCCAGATCAAAACAAAACAGCAAAATGCATGGCTTCTACTAGATATTGTCAAACATGAGTGATCTTATTATAAAATAGTTATATTGTACACTACTAAATATGTATCGTTCTGGAGATAGAAGTGTTACAGTAACTACTTTATTATAGTAATATGAATACGGGCACAGCCTAAAATTAAGCTCTTGAGTTGGGAATGTATTTTACTTAGAAGTAAGTCAAACCTCAAATGTATTTATGACCATTTAAAATGAAAACCATATACAACGTTAAATCAAGAACAGTACACCCTTTGATCATCATAATTTAATATACTTATAGCTAAATGTTGATATTACACAATGGTCAACTTAGACTGGCTTTATCACATAAACAACCAGTTCATGAAATCATCGGACATATCACAGTGATCAATTCTAAGATCTAGCCACGACATAATCTTATAAACAGGAACTTTCCATAATGAACTTATTGGCTTACCTCGCAAAAGAATTCATTACCACGTAATGTGCAAAACCAAGATATCCAGGACACCTCCTCTGAGCTGCTCATCTTTCTGCAACGACATGATATTCATGATATTATCATCCTTTTAGTAGGTATCGAAGATACAACGCCTAGCACGGAATGCGTTGGATAGATTGGTATTGTGTGCGTTTTGCAAGAGAGAGTTGTTACTTTCAAGAAGTCATTCCTAAAATGTGGGATGCACTAATTTGTCCAGCACCAAATAATCTTTTGAAGGTAAAATATTAAGTACTTAAAATGTGGATAATTTGCTAACAAACCTCACCTTTTCGTGCCTTGATTAGCCACGCTTGACGGAGCAGTACACTTTCTTTTTACACTGTGGAGGAGAGAAAGAGATGAAATGAAAAGCTGTCAATTTGACTTTTGGTTCGCCATGTTTATTCTGAAGTCTATCATTCTTTATTTTTGTCTATGAATTTATTTATCGCTCATTGCGTTGTTGCTTTTCATTCATCTTCTAAGATTCATCCTCTAAAAGGGAAGGACCCTTTTTGTTAAGTTGGTACCCCTGTATATCAAGAAGGCGCTTACGCTTCGCGTACGTACGCGTGAGAAACATCATTTCAAAACCATTTTACTTTCACCTCTTTCTAATGTTTCGAGCATGATTTTAAAACAAAATCCAAAACTTAAAAAGTCTGCATTTAATTCTTATCCTAAATTAACCTAACCTTTTATCAGAAATCGTCAGGTGTACCAACCTAACAATAAAGGGAATATACGATGAAACGTACTACCAGCAGTATATTATGTATATTGTGTGAAACGTACTCCTTCCTCTCCTCTACAAAGTACAAAGAAATAATGAACTTTTTTTTTTAAATGAGTGAATGTCCTAACCCTCATATCCCGCATCATGATCGAGATAAAAATACGATATAACTTTACTCTAGTCTGAGTATTGAAACATCAACTCAAATGGACTTTTGGCGGGAACGTCAACCAGTGAACATGACTTTGTGTAAATTTGATCTGTGTGATCTGTATACTCTGGTGTTTAAAGTGTAATAGTGATAGTGTTTATTATACAGTAAACGTTCAATAATGTGTACGATTGTGGGGAAACTATAATAATGTCATCAAGCAGTGCTTTGATGTATCCTTCCAATAGTCGCCGTGAGCCCTATTATCGCTTACGCTATCGCTTTACTAGGGACAAATCACTCATTCTCATTAAATTCATAGTTATCATTCTCATTATCACCTTCATAAGTATCATTGGCATACCATTCATCATTTCATTTAAAGAAAAATATATTACTGAAGACATGGCAGCATGGTCTAAGACCTTAGCCTGTCCCATTGTAAGACGATTGAAAAAAAAAAAATCAACGCAAATGTCAAAAATCGAAAATTTTTTCAAAAATAATTAATGTATTCGAGTTCCTTTTTATTCCGCAACTTTGTGTATGTGAACTCGCTCATCAAATCTAAATAAAAAGTTATTTTCACCAAATTCAGGTCAGTAAGAAAATTGTGAAATGGTTTTGACAATGCTCATCTTAACAAAAACATGTCTTTGATTATCTGAACCAAACCAGAAAAGGTATCTTATAAAATGATAATTATTCTCAACAATTCTTCTATATGTCCTAATAATTCATCTCCCTTCATACGAACCTGCGTTCACTTTTATTTTGAATCAGAATAAATTGTTGCAGAAGTTATCAATTTTTACTCCTAAGTCAGATTTTAGAACTAATTTAATTAAAAAGAGAAATTGCTCATTCAAACAAAATGATTAAAACTTTGAATACTAATACATGGTTTTATGAATAGATCAGTCGGGGTATTTTAATTGCAATATTATGCAATCTTTCAATAAAATGAGTCATCATCATCAGCTATTTTTATAATCATAGATTTTGGCATAACTAGAAATGTTTAGCTAGTGTTGAAGAGAGGAATGGATATGATGTAAATTGTGTTTTTATAAAGTATTTTATTTTCTGAGTTCTACTTATTGGCAATAAATCAGTTTACCAGAGCAGTCCTAGTCTTTCAATAGCTAGTTTTGTATGAGTAATGTATGAGTTTGTAAATTGTTGGGAATATAACAGCATTTGGCCACTGTGTCGGATCGTGAAATGTTGGTCTGAAGTAGCAGTTGTATTGTGTAGATTATTCATCGGTCTTCTCTCCGTAAACTCATATAAACTAGTAGTTCTATGAGAACAACAGACCTCGCTTCCAAAGTTAGGGCAGATATGCTAAATTTTAATGCAAATTTTACTACCTACATAAAGTAATTTGCACAACAAAAGTAATGAAGAAAGTCCAATTTTAGATAGAATTTCATGTGCTTGAATTTTTCAAAAGCTATGTAGAGTTTTGAGCAAAATAGGGGTAAAAGTTATAGTGATTACTCCCGTTGTCATGGTCCTAGTCCTAGGAGGTCGAATCTGGTGTCTACGGGTCAGTCTCGCGAAGGCGGAAAGGATTGTGTAATGTAATTTCCGAAAGGTCCAAAAATTTAAATAGGCCATATAGAATGCTACAGCAAACTTATTCGAATTTTGAATAGGTTGCAATGCTCTGTGCTCTCAATGCAAAGCTCTTCCTAAGGCTGGTTATTGAGTCGCGCGAGTCAAGTGAACGCAATCGCCGACACCCGAAATATATGAATATGAACTTCTTGGAAGCCATTATTAATAACACATAGGTATCAACACGGATGGTGGTCAGCGCTCTATATATTTTGGCGGTCAGAGCGGCTCCCAAAAGAGCCCTCAGAAAGTTTTGAAAGGTGAAATTAAGTTTATTGGCCATAAACTTCATCAGACATTCATAATTCATAGTATGCTTTCTTTAACCTTCGGCCCATCAGTGAATAATGTTGTTGACCTCCAGTGAAAATTTAATTGTAAAAGCAAGCTGAAAATATCCACTTACAAAATAAACAAAATTAATTCATATCAGTTTTTTTATTATAAAATAATGAATGAATGCGCGTGGTTTCCAATTGAAGGAGTTCCTTCAAGGTATAGGTAGTTATCTATACTATTATTATTCTGTGCCTAAAAAGACAAGTTGGACTACTAATTAACCGGCGGGACTATTACCTATCTTTGCAACAGCAACGCGATAGCAGAAATTGCGTGATAATTGCTTTACCTCACGTATCAACAGTGCGGCCTCTACCGAACAAACGATTAACTACAATGTGCATTCATTTAGTTCCTGTTATTGCTACCAAAATGTTTATGGAGCTAGCGTCATAGCAACACGCGGCGTCACACTCTCGCACCTACGTAGGAGCGTGAGGGGTCCATATTCGGTTGCATAAAACAGAAATGCATATTTTAGAGTTGCATAACGTTTTTTGTCATACTTATCATTTCGCATAACGTTCATACAGAATAAATCATAACGCATACTTTTTTTCCCCATAACCTTTTTTGTAATAATGGTATTTCAGTATATATTTTTTTCGCATAAATGTTTTCACCATAACGATTACTAATCATAACATTTATTGGCATATCACAAAATTTATCACAAAATTTATATCAAATACTTTAATGTTAAAAGTATACAATGCAAACATGCAATGCATGCAAGCAAGCAAGCAAACATACAAGCAAGCATGCAAGCAAGCATACACGCAAAGCAAGCATGCAAAGTAAGTATGCACTCTAGTATTGGGCATACAAGTACCACGGCAAAGTGACCACGGCAGGTCGGGATCGGGACCTAATTCTTTACCAAACACGCTCACTTAAATATAAACTTTAACTCTTAATTGTGGATGGTTACAGACAATATAGTTATGGATAAGTCTATTATGTATTTCGTATTTTATGATAAATTGCCTTTAGACGTATAACAAATTATGCCCTTTAATTTTATGGTCATTAAAATTATGTTAAAGGAAATAAGAGTAAGTAAGAATTATGCTGATGAAACCATTCTGCGTTCATAATTAACTATGCTTAACATAATTTATGCGAAAAAACTATATGCCAAAACTGTTATGCTAAACGACATTATAACTAAAAACATTATGCAACCGAAAGGGCACCCGAGCGTGAGAGAGTGAGACGCCGCTATACGAACCATCTGCGAGCGATTAGCCAGCAATCACATACCTACGTAATACCATTTTTATTTTGAAGTTCCGCAGCAATCGGGCTATATCTGCGCGATAATTGCATTTTTTTAGGTAATAGCCCCGCCGCCGGGGTGTGCTCTAGTCGCGGGCGCTCTGGCGCCTTTTTACATTTTTAGGCCAATCAGCAATAATCTGATAATCGACTCTTGGTTTTCAGGATTAAATAATCAATATGATGCTTGTGGACGACGACGGAGAGCTCGTCAACATAGGCAACGCTGGTGATTATCGAGCCGAACAACAAATAGCTATACAGCGGAGTCTTGACGCACAATACGTGGATGTAGGATCCTTTACTAAAAAGATTTTTAAAGACTAGTCTGTAGCAATTTATTTTAGTGTTGATTTTAATATTGTTTATTTTTTTTCAGAATGGTTCAGTATCGACACTTCACAAATGTCAGACAGTTGACGCGAAAAAACTGTGCATTTACGATTTACATCATAAAATCAAAACTAGTAATGAGTACGACATAGGGGGGACTTATACGGGTGATGAGCCTGACTTATGGTTTTACTATTCAACCTCAGTGTGCCCCGGGTATAATTACCTGGTGAATTTGTTTGTGTGCCATAGGAAAGTTGGTAACTTCTCAATTGGAGTTAGCAACTCTAATGAATTTAAAACAAAAGATAGACCCTCAGAAATATCGGGTTGGACTATTTTACCTCGCTCTCTCACGTGGTTTACTTTTAAAAGTTCAGCTCCCAATGAAAATTACCACATTAAAACATTTTGCTTCACAGAGAAAGATTTGAAATGTTTCTATGATAATACTGTATTTATTCCAATATCGGTCGTCTTAAATTCGAGCCATTCCCTCAACAGTGACGTTATAAAATCTATTAAATTGCAACACGATTTAAGCAGTATGTTGTCAAAACAAGAGAACACTGATTTCATCTTAGAATCCTTAAATGGAACCAAGTTTCCAACGCACAGTATCATTTTAACCGCCCACAGTCCAGTGTTGAGGGGTTTGATCAAAGATTCCAAAACTGCTTCTCTTCTCGTTGATATAAGCGACAGTGATGTGAATCTGCTACTGGAATTTCTGTACACTGGCACAATAAAAAATATTTTAAATCAAAATTGCGTGAGTTTACTGAGGATAGCTGACAAATTTCAACTAACCAATTTGTTCTTACTCGCGGAGCATGCGATAGCAGAACAGATACATTATGAAAATGCTGTAGACGTTGCATTACTGGCACAGAAGTATAACTTGGATACCCTTCGGCATAAGGTATTGAGCTTCATCAAAAATAATCCTAGAGTAATGCAAACTGATGGTTGGAACAATCTAAAGGATGTTGATCTTACGAAGCAATTGGTCGAGCATATATACAGTGGGTCAGTTGAATGACCCGCCCAGTTCTCCAAATGTAGGATCACTTAGATGTTCCGAAGGACTTAAATATTATTAAGGATAAAGAGTCGTTACCTACATACAATTACGATGAATCGATTTCATGTACTTTGCCATGGAGTACCCTCAAATAGGCACAAGTTCTGTTTGTCATGTTCTAGCGGCCGCCCGCTGTTAAACCAGCATGGTTCCCGTTCCCGTGGAAATATCAGGATGGAAAGTAGCCTATCTATGTTTTAATCCAGGCTATCTTCTATCTGCAAATCGATTCAGTAGTTTTTTTTTGTGAAAGAGTAACAAATAAATAAACAAACTGACATACTTTCACATTTATAATAATAGTAAGATTGTACAAGTTTAAAGTGTCGTGTCGTTATAAACTGTCACCTTATCTAATCACCTCTAAAGAATAATAAAATATTATAGTTATAATAATATTATGAACTCGTAACTGGCGATGAACGAGACACAATAGATTTTTTATTGTTATAAATTACTAGTAGCCGCTCCCGGTTTCACCCGCATGGTTCCCGTTTCCGTGGAAATATCGGGATAAAAGTATTCTATGTCCATAACCAGGCTATCTACTATATGTGTACCAAATTTCATCTAAAACCGTCCAGTAGTTTTTGAGTTTATTCGTTGCAAACAAACAAACAAGTCTTTTCTCTTTATAATATTACTATAGATTATATGTCTGCTAACCAGTACGGGGGTAGAGAAATATGTTGCTCTAGCACGTAATGTTTAACGTCGTCGCCCGTAACAAATCTCAAAAGGGTTTTTTGAATTCTTCGATAGCAATTGATAGCATTGCCTGAAATCGTGGTAGTTTTGGACGAAGTGTCGAAATATTTCGTTTTATGATTGTTGAAACGTATTTCTAAGCATCGTCATTTTCTCTACATTGAGCTCCTTTGGGACCCTTTTAAATAACGAGTTTACAATAACCCTATTGAACTCAAAAGGAGCTCGCAAATTATTCAGTGAAGTAAAGTTAACAATACCTATGCTACTTCTTTTTCTTGGAGGCAAGACGATATTATCCCGCTTAGCTGTAACTTATTCACATGGTTGTGATAGGCAGGCAAAGGCAACTACATTTCGATAATACAAAATTGTTAGATACCTAAGTACTTATTATGAAATAATAATATAGTACTTTAATATACCAAACTAGTCGACACGCGGGGCTATCACCTAAAAATTTATATAATTATCGCGCAGATATCGCGCGATCGCTGCGAAACGTCAAAATATATATCACAAAATGGTATTACAAGGCTCGCTGATGGTTCGTATAGCGGCATATCGTATCACTCTCTCACTCGCACCTGGGTGCAAGAGTGGGACGCCGCGTGTTGCTATGACACTAGCGCCAAAATAACAATAGCAATAACAGGAACTATACAAATGTACATTGTAGTTCATCGTATGTTCGGTAGAGGCCGCACTGTTGATACGTGACGTAAGCAATTATCGCGCAATTTCTGCTGTCGCGTTGCTGTTGCAAAGATAGGTAGTAGCCCCGCGACACGGTCGACTCAGAATAGAAACTTGAAAGGAATTCTAAAACTGAGTGTAAAAATATGTATGTCGATTCGGTGTGATATTTTACTCTTTTGTGATTTTCAAAAAGTGCTACTCGATATAATATTTAATTTGGGCGAAGCTCCACAAATCTATAAGTAATTGATTGAAGTTTGTTATGGCTTTAGTGGTGCATGCGCTAATATTTAACCGTTATAATTCTACCGTTTTGTTTAATGTCACATTAGTTCCTTAAACATAATATATTATAGAAAATAAGAAATTGAAATATCGCAAGATAATTCGATTGTCTATTTGGTTTTGAATTGATGTTAAAGCAAATATGATACGATAAATAAATTAATTAATAACCCTACATTTGTCTTTTATTGAATTATGAATATAATATTATTCATGTGGTGAATTTAGGTGCCGCTGTGCCGATTCAACTGTATAAACCTAGCGGTACATAAAAAAAAAAAACCTGCAAATGGTGTTAAAAGCATGGGAATCGGTATTATTGATCTTTAAGCCATATTAATCGATTTGACCCGTAGCAACATAAAAAATAGGAGAGAAGTAATGACGTCATGATTTTTTTTTATATGGGAAGAAACTTTTTGTTCTGAAACCTATTGCGTGTGGTATCAAATGAAAGGGCTTTCTATGCCGATTTTAAAAATATATCGCATTATTACACTTCAGCCATATATCTTTAATTAAAATTAAAATAAATTTCATATATACCTACCATGTTTGTGCTCCTCCACTCCAGATACAATACGTTTGAATATTTTTTGTAAAATATGGCTATACATCTCTCTCTATACATTACATTATACTAAATAATAATAGAATTTAAAAAATTGCTTTCATGCGTTTGGAAATGAGGATATACCCGCAATACGACAACAGATGCGACAAAATCGTCTCGTTTCACCGAGAGAATTCGATTGAACTCTGATGCCGGTCACATTATCTCGAGACCTCGCTGGAATGCGAACCTCCCGTTTCATTTCTTAATTATATTGGTTTTTTGGAAATCTTATTGTTTATAATAATATCCTACTAGAGGATGCTTGTTTTGCGCACCATATCAGAGCGCCGACGCGACGTGACGTCATCGACGCCAGCACCCCGACCGCCTAACGGTATGACTTGTGCTATCTCTATAGCTATCAAACTTCAACCCTCATAAAACTCTTCAACGATAGGGTTCTTGTCTAATATCTACATATTTCTATTCATCTATTGGATTCACTATTGCATTTTTAGTATGAAAGTGATGGCGTCAGCGAGAGCCCATGCAGGGGGTTTGAAAAATCGATAGCTATAGCGATACCACAAGCTATACCGTTAGGCGGTCGGGGTGCAGGTCTCGAGAAAATGTGACCGGGCTAAACCTACGTGTCATTTGAGGTATACTTTACAAAAAAAAAAAATCAATCGTATAACATTAGGAAAGAGCCACATGGTATGTTTTAAAAATTAATTTAATTTAAATTTAACTATATGACTGAAATGTAATGATGTGATATATTTTTAGAATCAACACAGAAAGACCTTTCATTTGATACCACACACGATAGGTTTCAGAACAATTGTTTTTTCCATAGGTGTGGACGTATTATCGGATTCGTAGGTATATTATCTGACCAAGACAATTAGGCGCATGACAGCTAAGAAAAACTTAAAAATCTAACTAAAAACCAACATTTTAAGAAACGGTAATCAATCAGTTAATCACTGTAGCGCTAATAAATCAGATAATAAGAGAAGTTCGGTGATAGAAGTGGGCTGCAGGTGCCAAAAGTGCATAACCGCATTCCTGTCATGCGCCTAATTGTCTTGGTCGTGTAGTACATAGGGTAGGGGCGCCTATTTTTTGTTTTCAAACCTGTCAAGTGTGGTATCAAATGAAAGGGCTTCTGTCTTGATTCCAAAAATATATCACATCATTATATTTCAGTCATATAATTTTAATTAAAATTAAAATAATTTTCATACAAACCATGTTTGGGCTCCTCCAAATACCATACAATTGATTATTTTTTTGTAAATTATACCTCAAATGACACGACGTGTAATATCCTTATTTCCAAACCCAAGAAAGCAATTTTAGAAATTCTAATATTTAGTATTTACACATATCAACTCTGTCTAGGGATATTATTATATTCTTCCTATCTCAAAAACTATCTACCTACAGTACAGAAAAAGTTTGTGTGTTTTTTGCCACATTCATTAAAAGCCTTGTTAGCCCTGTACTATTACATGTACGGTATGTATGGCGTACCCCGAGCGTACTAAATGTACGGTACGGGCGTACCGGACGTACTTATGAATATGCACATAAAACATTTATACTCTCTGACTAACGTTGTCCGCGTTAAATAGAGTCAGGACATTTTGGAATTAAAAAAAAAACAAGTTGTCGAGATCGAGACAACAACGAAGAATATTTTTTGGAACTCAGTTTTATTATCCATTCCATTATGATTCCATTACATTCGTTCATTGCATTTGGGTTTTGGATACTTAATCTGTTTTATCCGTCTATGCTCTATTGTCATTTTGTCAATTTCCGTTGCTGTCACTGTCAAGCGTGGCTAACCATAACCATAACCAACCAGCAAGGAATCGAGGTTTATTTATTTATCAGTTCAATCAAAATTGCATTTTACTTGTAGATAAATTTTAGTTCACGCAATCTTGAGCCAAACAAGAAAGTGAAATTTTAAAAGAAGTTTTATTACTACTCTTCTTTCGACTTACAACAGCAACATCATTGCAAATCGAAGAGTGCATTATTTTCTCTTAGCCGTGTGTAAAAGTGGATTGTTTCCGTAATAAAACGTAAATATTTCAGGAAAATGAGTAGCTCTGAGGAGGTATCTTGGATTTCTTGGTTCTGTACACTACGAGGCAATGAATTTTTCTGTGAAGTAAGAACATTGCGTACTATGCTGTTTGTCCATAATGCTGCGTAAATTATTTCCGACGGCACGTTGATTGACTTGAGACTGTAATATTCGCTTATAATTTCAGTATCTGATTTTCAGGTTGATGAGGACTATATAAATGACAAATTTAACTTAACTGGTCTGAATGAGCAAGTGCCACACTACAGGCAAGCACTTGATATGATCCTAGACTTAGAACCTGGTAAATATTAAGTTGGTTTCCAATTCATAAATATTATTTAAGAAATAACAATTGGTGTTCAGTATGTTTAATTCAACATTGTTATTCTAATTATAGAGTCAATGTTGAATGATTCATATAACTCAATAAACTGAAAGTTATATAATTGTTCATAAATACAACCACTAACATATGTAAACACAGATGATAGTGTTGATACTTAGTTAGTGTTGCACTCAAAATTAGCATAATTTGATACATGAGTAAAACAAAAATTTGCTTTATTAGCATGCTTCCTACTGAAAGAATGGGGTGGGTAAAAGAATTTGTTTATTGATTTTGTACTCCATTTTGTAGAGTGGAAGTTGTGTTGTTTAATTCATTAAACCTGAACCGGACACCTGTATCCAAAGAACAATAGAGTATCTATTGTGGCTCATAATCCAGGGCCTGAAAGGTTAATTTCTATTGAAGGAAAAAAGTTAATTCATAAAAAGTTACAATATTAACCTTATGTTAGTTATTTCTTTTTTTGAAGGGTTTCTCTACTTTTAGTATAACTTCAACAAGTTTTAAATGTAATTATTTTGCAGATGATGACCTCGATGATAATCCCAATCAGTCGGACTTGGTTGAACAAGCTTCTGAAATACTATATGGATTGATCCACGCCCGTTACATATTGACAAATCGGTAATAACATAGTTGAATATTATTTTGTGTACCTGAAACATTTTAGATCTTTATCACATCTTATTATATAAAAAGAAACTGTAAACAACATGCAATTTAAAACTAAATATGTTAATTAAAAGCATGTTTTAATTCATAAAGGTTGTTTAGATTCGTGTTATGACAATGAATGAATTTAAAAATAGTATTCTTTTTTAAACCGACTTAAAAAAAAAGGTTATCTATTCATTGTGTGTATATTTTTGTTTTTTCCTTTCTCTATCTGCATTATCCTCCAGGCTATAATCAGATTGGTTACTACACATTATGATTTTCAGGACTACACAAATCCAACAACATGTTATCCCACATATTATTTTATTTTAATTACTCTTTTTATTTCAGTGGAATTGGGCAAATGTTAGAGAAGTTTAAGGCTGGAGATTTTGGACACTGCCCTCGTGTTTATTGCGAATGTCAACCGATGCTGCCTCTAGGTAAACCAGTAGTTATTGCATACATGAATTTGCTTAGTCACTATGTGACTCCTGTATCTTTGTTTGATTTGAGAGCTTGGCCACAGTCTAAACAAAAACAGACTGTACTCGGCCAATATGACACGCTCTCACACAATCGTGCCGCTCGCTGTCGCTATATGGTAGGCCCTTCGATACTACCGGTTTTCACTGGTTAAACTGTTGCTAGCGCATGGAGGCGCTCGTCTAGCCGCGCGTATCTGTGTGAGTGCGTAACTTCGGCCTGGCTCTTGTTATTGGAGTATTTACCATTTTCCTCCTTGGTCCCAACGACTTTAACCTTGAATTGTTAATCATGAAAGCTCTGTGCTGTTGTTATCGGGCAGGTCTGTCGGACGTGCCGGGCGAGGCGATGGTGAAGCTGTACTGCCCGCGCTGCATGGACGTGTACACGCCCAAGTCGTCGCGCCACCACCACACCGACGGCGCCTACTTCGGCACCGGCTTCCCGCACATGGTCTTCATGGTGCACCCCGAGTACCGCCCCAAGCGCCCTGCCTCACAATTCGTGCCCAGGTTTGTATTCTGCTCTTTTACCTGACGTTCGATCGTGACCGCTAGATGGCAAGCTGATACAAAATCATGACGTTATAGGTATAGGTGGAGCTAACACTCCGAATACTTACTTGAAGCAAAATTTTATCTAGCGTTATCTCAATCTGTAAAGAATTCCCTCTCTTTGTAATTAATTTTGTTTTCCTATTTTAACACTTTAAGTGTAAGGATAAGTTAGCATCTTGGCCTACACTTACTTCCACCACCATATAGTACAAATATATCCAAAAATGTTATTGATTACATAACCAAAATTTCTAAAAACACAAACAATATCGCTAAATCATTAGCAAGTGAGGAAAAAACACAGACGCCGCGAAACGCAAATTTCGCGCGTTACAAAACGTGTCTAACTTTAGCAGTTAGAATATGGCGATCCTTAAACACTCGGGTGCAAAGAAATCGCACAGTGGCGTTATTTCACACAAACATTTGTGTGTCGATAGCGAGGTCAAATGTTGAACAAAGCAATTAACATTTAAAACAACTGAAAAGACTTCTTGATTACCTAAACTTTCAGTGAACCAAATGTTTAATTTAGATTTCATATAAAGTTGTAGAAAATCGGATTGAGTGAATATGTTTTTCTTACTTTGCTCATAACTGAAGGATTTCTTGAATTTTCGGGATTTTTATTCGTAAGCCGAGTATTCGACTCCTACATCGACGTATACATTTTCACATAACTGATAATACTTTTAAATAGAGTGTAACCTCTTAGTTTGATGTTGAAAAATTATAATCTGTTATTTCAAAATAATAATTTAGATATATTTTGTGAATCTAAAGCCTCCTTTAAAAATACAATTTTGAATTGTTGATTGTATTTTTTCATTACCGTATTTTTTTCTCTTTCAGTATTATTATTGATTAGTCTAACAATAAAACACAAAAGAAAATGTTGTGCATACCTTTAAGTTAAATGCTTATAACATACATATTTTGCTAAGTGCTGTAAAATTAATGTAATTGAAAAAATTAATAAATTGAAAAAATGATTATTTCTGTAACAAAATTAGTTAAACAGAGATTTAAAGGTGGGCTCCCTCTTTTAAGTGCCAAGGCACCTGTGTCAGAAGGAGTCACTCTTCCTTAACAAAGCATACATGTACAGAATTATAAACCAGTACAGTTATAATAAAAAAAAACAATAAATTTACTAAAACTTAAGACTTAACTAATTAAACATATAAGTACAAAATTGAGCTTGTTTTGTGTGTGTGAGTAAGTGTGTGTGTGTTGTGTGTGGGTGTGTGTGTGCGTGCGTGTGTGTGTGTGTGTGTATGTACGTATGTATGTTCTAAGCAAAGAGGCTATATTAGATCATGTTTAATACAATTTTCGATTTCTTCATAATCTAATGTCTTTAACCATTTGGTAAGGTTAGATTTACATTCCCGATAAGTCATTGGATATATTAAAAAAAATGTTTATTTTATTATACAATATGCTGCTGTGTTGAAACTGATTTCGAGCAAAACTATTGCGTGTACATTGTGTTTCGATTACCTTAATGTTAATGTGCTTCCTTCTATTTTGAGTAATATTAGGTATATATACCAGTGTCTTGTGTTTCCTTAAAATAACGTGTAGTACAGTTTCCTAATAGAAAGTAGATCCGCTAAGCTGTACAGTAAATGAGTAGAAAACCTGCGTTTTTTTTAATTTGCCTTTATGTATTTAGTTGGTAAGCCTTATTAAGTAAATAAATAAAGTGAGCATGTTTGTATGAAAATAACGCTGCGAGTGTAGTTTGGTAGTCTCGTGAGAATTTTGCGTTTCGCGGCGTCGCTACAGCACTTTATAACAATAATTCACTGTAATCCGCCTCTGTGGTCTAGTGGTACAACCACCGGTATCAGACCCAGGGGTCCCGGGTTCGATTCCCAGCGGTGGTACATATTGTATTCGGTTTGGTTGGTGGTAGGACTTGTTGTAAGTCTGCCTGGCTAGCTACCACCATCACATCTAAGTCTGACGCCATAACAACAATATATTTAAACACTCCATATCACCCGTAATGGCAGGATAATTTGAGTGTTTTTTTGGTGGCGCTAGTGTAGATAGACCTGTAACTTTCTCAAACGTGATTTCTTGCATTTTCTTAATTACTATCATTTTTTGAACTTGAAAGCGAATGCAATGCATTTTAAGATAAAAATACATAATAACCCACATGCACGCAAGTAAACAACGTTTGACAGGTGTACATCTACAGCAGTGCCACCAAGCAGAATTACTTTTTCTAACATCCTGCAAGGACTGGAAGACAATACATAAGACTGCAAAAAGTATAAAAAAATAACACTTTAAACTATCAATAGCTTGCTAGTTCTTTAATACATGAAGAATTTGTTTATAAATGCGTCTTTTATATGAATTTTATATTCTTCTTTTCAGATTATATGGGTTCAAAATCCATCCACTCGCCTACCAAATCCAACAGCAGGCAGCAGCGGATTTCAAAGCTCCGATCCGAACCGTTTCCTACAACAACGGGAAACGTTAAGTGTTAATTTCCGACACCAATATAGAGTTATGACCAATTTAAAACAATAGTGGCGAAAGAATAACAGGTACCCAATTTCTTTATAATGATTGTTATTGGCAGTCTGAACATAAACTGCGGCCGATATGACGGGCTCCCACACACACACACGCGCCGCTCCCTATCGCTGCACGGCCGGCCCTTTGATGTCACTGGTTTTCACTGGTAAAACAGTAGCCAGCGCGCGTGTAGCGCCGCGAATCTGTGTGAGTGCGTGATTTCATCCGTTTGTATTCAGAGCAAACACTTTTTAGTTAGACTGTGTTATTGGGTAACCTGTTCTGCTGTCGTCTGCATCACGCCCCTGATTATCTTTAAGTAAAAATAAATCGGTAAAGTACAACATTTCAATGGCATGGTATTTATGGCAGAGTATTCAATGAAATCTAAAATTACAAGAACTATTAATTGGCCATAGAAACATTTCAAATGAAGGGTGCAGGGAAAGAAAGAACATTGTCCATTTTTTCAGATTTTGAGTTAACAATGCCATCTAGAAAAAAAAAACGTAAAGCTATTTGGTTCTGAAACCCGAAACCGTTAAAACGAATCAGTGTTCACATGCGACTCATAATAATTATGATAAATTTTAAATAGAAAAATATTGGAAAAATTAACTCTGCCACAAGTGAATTCTCAGGTGGGAATCGAACCCATGACCTTTGGAAATCCGGTCCAATGCTCTCAAAAGGTCTCCAA
The DNA here is from genome assembly GCA_910589605.1 of Chrysoteuchia culmella. Taxonomy (NCBI): domain Eukaryota; kingdom Metazoa; phylum Arthropoda; class Insecta; order Lepidoptera; family Crambidae; genus Chrysoteuchia; species Chrysoteuchia culmella. Next base: position 23,952,597 of record OU342642.1, on the reverse strand, counting down.
AGGTCATGGGTTCGATTCCCATCTGAGAATTCACTTGTGGCCGAGTTAATTTTTCCAATATTTTTCTATTTTAAAATTTATCATAATTATAAAAATGGCATTGAAAAATGCAAAAATTTAAAAATCATAAAATACTTTACAATGTTTTTAAATAAATACTTTGACAAAGTTAAATAACTTTTATCAATTTTCTCAAAACTATACTCAAGTGACAATGATCTTTCTTTCCCTGTACCCTTCAAATGTAATTTCCAATTTCCATATTGCTTTTTCACATGACACAAAACGCACCTAAGCTCCAAACAAAAGTGATATTATCATCATGTTATAAATACCATGTGGTTTAATAAGTTTTTATTTTTGTATCATTGAAATAATAAAGCTCACAATGTACCGTTTCTAATTAATGTATTAAATGAATTTTCAAACGACCATCGTCTTTTAAATTCCCCTTCGTTTTCATTCAATAGTACATTATTGCAAAGGCCGTGAAATAGGCAATTGCCATTTCCGCCGAGGCATATATAGTGCTTTTCTCAAAAAAATGCAGGGAAATAAAACATACTTTTTATATTATACATTTAATAATAACTAAAAGAAAATCAAATTCATTGCAGGAGCGTCTTTTTGAATTTGGAACATTACAGCGCTCCAGCAATGTTGTATGAAACGGCGTGCTGTAGTTGTTAAATACTCTTTGTAATGTTCCAAATTCAAAAAACGCTCCTGCAATGGATTTGATTTTCTTTTACCGTAAATTCGATACTTCGCGTGTTCTTTTCAACCGACTTAAAAAAACCGTTTTTTTTTTTTTTTTTTGTGTATGTTTTACCATAACTTCGCCAGTTGTTAACAGATTTTTATAATTCTTTTTTTATCTGAAAGAAATTGGTTTATGTGTAAAATATCAATCGCCTTTTGGCAAGTAGTCGTTTACCTAGATGACATCATTGTTGTGTATGGGCTGTTTTTTTGTGTAACGGCACATGATGTAACTAAAAAACCTGAAATAAAAACATTTTATAAAAAACAATCAAACCGACTTCAAAAAGTAAAAAATAAAACTTTTGGAGTCGGTGCTAGCTAGCTAAGGCCAAAAAAAAATATAGTTAATAAAAGTGCAATGTAGAATGCCTTGGCTGGCACCGACTCCAAAAGTTTTATTTTTTACTTTTTGAAGTCGGTTTGATTTTTTTTTATAAAATGTTTTTTCGAAAATAATGACAACATTTCCATGCATGTTTGATTAAATGATATTATGATGCGATAGACAAGCTATTTCGAATTTGACCTTTACAAATAGTGACGATACAGACAGACGATCTCTATGGTGCAGTGGTAAGATTAAATTTCTTCTGCTCAGAGGTTGCGGGCTCGATTCTTCTCGTTGCGCGTAAAATCCCCACCTTTCAGTGGGTGGTTGCTACGTATTTACAAAAAAAGTATTTGTTTTTTTTAAATGTTATGTCGCTAGTACAATCGGGATACTTCCCGTTTGACCGGTAGAGTTTATTGAGAAACGTTTTCTCGGAAAGTACTAAGGTTAAAGAAAAAAAATATTAGTCAAATTAAATACCTGTTAATGTTCTATTATTTGTGATATAAACAATTTCTATACAGTTACTACCTTTTTAAATAAAGCTGTCTATTAAAACTACTTGTCAACCGGGAAGTCCCCGACTGTATCTGATAGCAGATAGTCAGGTTTTCGTAGTACAAGTGTAATGCCGGGCCTCCTGCCGACTGTACTAGAGATGGTGTTGACCGTTTAAAAAAATAATTGTTAAAAATTAAATGATAAATATTTATGTAAAACTTGCATCTCAAAAGCAAACTCTTTTAGCAAACTCAACTCGTGAGAGCCCTAAACTTGTGGGGCTGTTGATTCCAGTAAATAAATATCCCAATTAATACTTAAAATATATTTTTATTCGCAAAATCAATTAAGGTGGTACGACTTCCATACAAACAAACATTGCACATTAATTGGTTCATCATACATTAATAATTCTTAAATACATGTGCAACTAACTCGTTTCAGTTAATTGTTTGCGCGAAATTATTAAAAAAATGTGCATGAGCTATATAAATGCGATGGGCACACACACATACGTAGAATTATTGAAATCATAAGATTTTAGTATATTCGTGTTTTATGTATGAATGTACAATTTTTTTATTATTTTGCGCAAACAAATAACTGAAACAAGTTAGTTGCGCATGTATTTATGTATTATTAAGGTATGATGAATCAATAATTGTGTAATGTTTGTTTGTATAGAAGTCGTACCACCTTAATTGATTTTGCGAATAAAAATATATTTTAAGTATTAATTGGGATATTTATTTACTGGAATCAACAGCCCCACAAGTTTAGGGCTCTCACGAGTTGAGTTTGCTAAAAGAGTTTGCTTTTGAGATGCAAGTTTTACATAAATATTTATCATTTAATTTTTAACAATTATTTTTTTAAACGGTCAACACCATCTCTAGTACAGTCGGCAGGAGGCCCGGCATTACACTTGTACTACGAAAACCTGACTATCTGCTATCAGATACAGTCGGGGACTTCCCGGTTGACAAGTAGTTTTAATAGACAGCTTTATTTAAAAAGGTAGTAACTGTATAGAAATTGTTTATATCACAAATAATAGAACATTAACAGGTATTTAATTTGACTAATATTTTTTTTCTTTAACCTTAGTACTTTCCGAGAAAACGTTTCTCAATAAACTCTACCGGTCAAACGGGAAGTATCCCGATTGTACTAGCGACATAACATTTAAAAAAAACAAATACTTTTTTTGTAAATACGTAGCAACCACCCACTGAAAGGTGGGGATTTTACGCGCAACGAGAAGAATCGAGCCCGCAACCTCTGAGCAGAAGAAATTTAATCTTACCACTGCACCATAGAGATCGTCTGTCTGTATCGTCACTATTTGTAAAGGTCAAATTCGAAATAGCTTGTCTATCGCATCATAATATCATTTAATCAAACATGCATGGAAATGTTGTCATTATTTTCGAAAAAACATTTTATAAAAAAAATAGGGTTGTATTTTCCCAACCAAACAAAAGACCATCACACCAAATTGACACATTCCCTTTTTTACACCAAGGAGTTTCGGTATGTACATTACGACTAATAAAATATGTAAAAACCAAAGAGATTTTATACATTCTTCAACAATTTATATCAGTTAATTTTATCTATTGAAAATATTAGTTGATATTTTCAATCTAATCATAGAGTTACGTATTTTATTTAAACGTAGCAAACGAATATTATTAGGAACACGTTGACTCAATGAACTTTCCTTCATACTTTAACACGCTTAACACATAACTATGTACTTACGCTGAAGCGTACGTAACTGACTACTTACGCCTAATAATATTCAATCGAAGAAATATATCGTAAATAAATGAACTGATAATAGTCATTATTCGATTACCAATACCACTTTAATTTTACACTTATTCCGAAAGAGAAAGAGCGTACAATTGAGTGCAACCAAAAATATTCAATAAAATTAACAGATTGAAATGGCTGTCAAGAAAAAAATCATCCTTAAATGAAAGATAATTGAAATTAAATTCGATCGCAATCCGAATTTAATAATGATAACTTTAGCTGTAAATGTTTTTTTCAATTATTGTCTGATAATGATATTTTTATTTATCTGTAAATTTAAATGAAAAATTAATATATTTAACAAATCTATGACTGTACATACAACGCACATTCATTGCCAATTAATCGGAAACTACGGTTAAAATACCCCGTTTAGCCTTTAGTTATATGAAACCACATAGTTACCTAATGACTGAATGAAACCGTCATTCAAACGTAAAGCTCCAAGTTTACTCACGATAACGGCTTTAACGCTCATCTTACCAGCTACATTCATAAGATGCTATGCAACCCCTAGCTTAGCTATCTAAACACAGGTAATATTGCAAGTGTCAAAGAGCGCAGACGGGCGCGCATGCGCGGCCCGGGCCGCCTCCGGAATAGGTACCATTCTGTTCTCTCCCCTGCCTCCATAAGGAGGGCCACGGTCTACAAAGCCTTTGTCGATAGAAATATAATTTTAAGGAAACTCCGCACAAGTATTACAACAATGGGAGGAGGAATAACGTTCTCAAAATGTTAGTAGTGAATGATATTCTCGGTAGGGTAGGTTAATGTTATCAATGATGAAAACCACATCTTAGTATCTCTATATCTGCAAGTAAATTTTTCGAGCTTTTTAACCATTCGTTTGCGGTCGGTTGGTGCTCTGCAATAAATGGCGGTGTTTATAGTGGAATGTGAATGGAGAAGCTTCTCCGCAAGAAAAGATTTGCTTTTTTAATAAAAAAAAGTGGAGTTTCAGTCAATCGACACAAAAGAAATTAAGTTGAAGCTATGAAACTCCAGTAGTGTGTAGTAACCACGGGCCCTGAGCGTCCCCAGAAGTGGGAAAAAATGGTACTGGGGCATAAGGATTAGGGATAAAGAATTTGTAGATAATAGTGCGTGGAGAAAACAATGCGGCCATTATAATCACACGGTTGATATGGCCATAATCGGTGGAGGGTGTTGACTCTTGAACTCTGAAGATGAAAAAAAATATAAAAAATAAAGGGAGAGAAATAATTCGCCATCGACTGCACCCCAACCCTACGCTGCAGCATTTTCAAGGTCACATCTCTCAGTGGGGTGCAGGCGGCCGGCGGCGCCACACCAGCCACACGATGCGACGCGCGCGATGAGTGCCCGTCGCAACGACACGGTCGAGCTCCTGCCGTTGAAGTCGGCGCTCGTGAACAACTACCGCGATGAGGATGCCTACTACCCACCCGCGCCGCTCGACAACAACCCCTCCAGCTCCAACCTTTACGACTACACTCTGCTGTCGAAGAGGACACCGGCCTCCAAAAGGTACATATCACCTTTTGACGTTTTAGTTTGTTTTTTTCTATAAGTCGTTGACTTAAGTATTACACGATAGCTAGACACATAAAGAAGTTCTTCTTTGTTTTTATTTAAGGCAAAATGCAACTTTAACCGCTCCAGTTCCTCATATTTACTTGGTTTATCAAGTCTATTATGTCCCGATGTAATCAATCAGTACAAAACTTCCGCATTTATGTGAATTAAGTATAGATTATTAAGTTAATTTATTTACCTTTAGTTCCGCCGGAGTAGCCGCAGTCGTTTTGCCGCCGGCTTGTAAAGCTTGATCGTTGATTGACTAATATACTTAAATATTTTTAGATTTTTGTAATTTTGCCTTTTTCAATGCTATTTCCCATCTGTGAACTCACTTGTAACCGAGTTGATTTTTTTCAATATTTTTCTATTTAAAATTTACCATAAATACTTATATTAGGTACTTAATATTTTCTAATACTTTAAGTAATAGGTTTGTATAATCAATTTGAAATAATAAGGGGAAATAATGTAATTATCGCACATTAATTACTCTAACGAGATACCATTTTACGTTTATTACATGAACTGCCCCCTAATTCTCTAAGTTCAAAATCTATCACAATCCCTTTCAAAGGTATTGTGCTTGTGATAGTGATTTATGGAATTGTGTAACTTATAGTCGCAATCCCTTTCGGAACAAATGATGTTTTAAATGACACTTCATTTGACACTTCTTCATACATTTAAAATATATTTTCGTCTTTCACTTTGCTTAGACAGTTCAATTTCGTTCATTCAATACTTTTCAAAACGCGTCCCGATCACAATCCCTATCAAATGTCAAATAGTGACAGCCTGAAGTATGTAAATATCTTTCAAATGATAAATTGAAAGGGATTGCGATAGATCTTAAAATTAGACAATTAGCCTCCTGTCTGTTCATGTAATAAACGTAAAATGGTCTTAATTATTTATGCTCAATATGTTACGACTCAATAAACATTTTTTTATTATTTTACCTATTTATTATAACGGTGTACAGTTTACGGCTCCTATTGTATCAAAAAAGAGTTGTCAACCCTGACGGAACAAAAAAATCTTGCTTTCCCGCAATGAGGCATCTTCGCCGATTACTTTCATACTGTGAGCATCCCCAGCAGGCCTGTCCACTGAGTGATTAGTGCTTGGCATTGCACATTGTTTTTGCCATTTGCTGTTGCATTTTTTCGCAAAGCGGGCGCGATGCACCTAATTTCGTGTTTTATATTTACCCAAGAAAGCTAGGTAGGTATTCTAGTTTCCTAGGATCCTAGGTAGATATGGATTTCCACCACACAAAATCTCATAATTATTAGCCACTGCTGCTGCACAGGCTTTCCAAGTCAACAGGAGGGGCCCAATTAGTGGGTGTTAACGACATTATGCAGCCGGCATCAAGAACTTAATGTACTTCCCGGAGCAAGCAGGCAGAAGCTCGAGATAAACAATTTTTGGTCAATCCCGAAAGTGATTGCAAGAGAGTGTTCCCGAACCCCGAATGAGCTGCGAAAGTTACAGCCGCAATCGCCAGCCGAACGTCCTGTGACTGAACCACCGTTGGTCCTCAATATAATCCGATTGATAAAAAAAAACCATCACAGGACATCTGATTCAATAAACACTAGAAACGAAGGGCAGTAACGTGGCATACCTTCTTTCGTGCCCAGATTGCTATCGAAGCAGACGCAGCCGTCGCCCACGCCGCTGGTGACACTGTGCGGGGCGCCGCCGCCGTCCAGGAGACGGGAGGAGCTGGCCGCGCTCGCCAACCTGCGTAAAAAGGTTTCGCCCGCGCTGCTGCCTGGCAGGTCAGTCCACAACAGGCCGCTGGTGATTGCGTGACGCAGTGCGGCTGCCGCCGTCCTGGAAACGGCAGGAGCTGGCCGCGCTCGCCAACCTGCGGAAAAAGGTTTCGCCCGCGCTGCTGCCTGGCAGGTCAGTCCACAACAGGCCGCTGGTGATTGCGTGACGCAGTGCGGCTGCCGCCGTCCTGGAAACGGGAGGAGCTAGCCGCGCTCGCCAACCTGCGCAAGAATGTAGCGCCCGCGCTGCTGCCTGACAGGTCAGTGCCACAACAAGCCGCTGGTGATTGCGTGACGCTGTGCGGTCGCCGCCGTCCAAGAAACGGGAGGAGTTGGCCGCGCTCGCCAACCTGCGCAAGAAGCTGACGCCCGCGCTGCTGCCTGACAGGTCAGTGCCACAACAAGCCGCTGGTGATTGCGTGACGCTGTGCGGTCGCCGCCGTCCAAGAAACGGGAGGAGTTGGCCGCGCTCGCCAACCTGCGCAAGAAGCTGACGCCCGCGCTGCTGCCTGACAGGTCAGTGCCACAACAAGCCGCTGGTGATTGCGTGACGCTGTGCAGCCGCCGCCGTCCTAAAAACGGGAGGAGTTAGCCGCGCTCGCCAACCTGCGCAAGAAGGTGACGCCCGCGCTGCTGCCTGACAGGTCAGTACCACAACAAGCCGCTGGTGATTGCGTGACGCTGTGCGGCCGCCGCCGTCCAGGAAACGGGAGGAGCTTGCCCCGCTCGCTAACTTGCGCAAGAAGGTGGTGCCCGCGCTGTTGCTTGACAGGTCAGTGCCACGACAAGCCGCTGGTGATTGCAATGACGCTGAGCGGGGCGCAACCCGTCCAAGAAACGGGAGAAGTTGGGCCGCGCTCACCAACCTACGCAAGAAAATCGCGCCCGCGCTGCTGCCTGACAGGTCAGTACCAGTTGCCAGAGTACTTACATTACAGTAATACCCACTTCTTGTCAACAGTTTTCTGTAGAGTTGTGTCTCCAACCTACTTACAGAAAAAGTGTTGAAAGAAATAGGTTATTTTTGTAGAAAAGTAGAAGTCTCAGTTGTAGACACTGCACTGTCCAGCTTGTCGCCGTTTTGAATCTTATCACTATTTAAATAAGGATTAAATGGTGGCCCCAACCGGGGTTTATAGATTGTTTCTTAGAAAAGTAGAGTAGAGTTGATCTTTCGGATTACGATAAAAAAGTTGTCCGACCAAAAGGGCAGGAATTAACAAAAAAGAAAATACCAGACAACATCACACAATGATCTAGGTAATTTTACACCCAAAGGAGCTTGGTACCGCGGTTCATCGATTTATTAAGGTACAGTTACATAATATTACTACGTGAATTTGCAAAACAGCAGGCGTATTCGATTTACCACTACGATAACGTTGGTCTCGTATGCAAAATAATATGCAAATTGTTATTAGCCTCGGCAGCCGTAATATAAAAGTGCCAGTGCCAGCTGTGGCGGATACAATATATAGTGTGCTGTGGTGCGCACATTCGGTTACATTTTGTTACCGAATTCCAAAAATGTATTGCATTGCGCCATCATTTTGTAGTAAACTATGCCTCAAAACAGTTCTGTGTAAAAGAAGTTGAATATCAATGTTTTAAAGGACGTATGTACTAGTCGACCTCAAATAGAATAAAGAATACCCTAGTCAATATTATTCTTATTAAGAAAGCTGGGTCTGAAAAACACACCATAAAACAATACTTGGGTATTACCACACCAAAATAATTTGCGGTTGATGCCAAACATAAAAGACTATTTACTACTACACTGCAAAAAGATTTTTTGGCACCGACTCCTATTGGTTCGGTAATAAATATCATGGTCATAGTAATGCAAGTTAGTCATATAGACTGGTAATTATATCACGAAACACAAGACCTCCCATAATTGTTACTGTGGTTTGGAGGAAAACACAAAATAAATACTTTTCACCTCACACGCTCGGAAAAGGAGGATTTATCATTTTGCGGCCTTTGAAATCCTCGCTTCGCTCAGGATTAAATCTTTAAACCACTAGCCACGCTCGTGGTTCAATCCTAGAATCCTTCACTTGCTCAGGTTTCAATAGAGGTAACTCGCCGCTAATAACAACTTTCCAGCCTTGCATAACAAATAACTATTAACAGTTTGTTTAGTTAACTAATTTAATAATCAATTTCTTGCGTTTCTGCTAAAAGTTTTAATTCTCCATCTTATCCTTCCATTACAAACTAGCCAAAACTTAATTAAAAAGCTCTATGTTCTATGTGCACATTCTCAAACTACGCAGCCCTCAGTTCTAAATACCAAACAAATCTACACCAACATAGGGCTATTAAACTCGAACATAATCTACCCTCGGCATGTTTCATCCATCACTCACTGTAGATCGTGAAGGGTGGATGCCGTGAATAGTCCGCGACGTCAGCGCATTGTGCGCACAGCCTTGGGTTGTTGTCTCAGACCCTGGCCACAAAATAAAAACTTTTGAGAAGGATCCCCGTGTTAAACTCGAACATAATCTAACCTCGTCATTTTCCTTGTTGTTCCTAAATAGGTCGCTTGCTCAACTATCTATAAAAATATATCCACCAGTCTTGGACCTCCCTGTATGTAGTTTGTTAAACTCGTACTCAGTGGCGGCGGCGCTAGACCACAGGTGGCCATCGGTGACATCAGGTTTGCGAGGCCCCTTTTATTTCCCAGTCAAAAACAAAACGTTAAAGTACATGAGCCGAATTAAAATCTATTGTATAAGTAAACGAGTCTTATTGCTAATCAAATTATGACAAAATTACACAAACAGAGATTTTTTCAGGATCCCGTGCTATAGTCTAAGACTATCCGTTTTAGAACTGATAACGCAGTATTTCTTGGTTCACCGTGTTTCTCAAGTAGGTCTTAATCGATTTTAACTTTGTGAAGCTTCTGTCAGCGGTAGCTGTACTGGAACTGTGAGTGTTAATATTGTAATAAGTTGGACCTTTTTTGCGAGGCCCCCTCAACTGCGAGGCCGTCGTCGGTAGCCGACGCCTAGCGCCGCCACTGCTCGTACTAGGGTACAGAGTGTTCTCTCTGGTAGGGCGCCCGCTGCCTTACATACTTTGCGCCCTGTTGCCCTGGCTTATCGCGGCAGGCACGCGAGGGGCGGGCCGCGCGCCGCCCACACGAATTAGCAATATCCCATGCCGAGTGCGATAATTGCACTCAATACATTATGCGATTTGTAGTTTGGAAAAGTTAAAATTACAGAAATAAATAATAAATATTTCTTACACTCACACCAATTAACCTAGCCCCAAAGTAAGCACTGTAATGCTTGTGTTATGGGATACTAGGGTAGGATATAAATAGGTACATATAATTATACTTAATAAATATTTATGTGTAGAAATACATATAAACGCCCATGACTCAGGTACAAATGCTTGTATTCATTCATCATAAAACATTTGCGCCAACCGAGATTCGAACCCGGGGCCTCAGAGTAAGCGATACCTTGAAACCGGTATATGTACTACTCTACGGAGGTCGTGAAAATATAAAAATAGACACTAAATACTTTTTCATCTTTCTTCCAAACAGGACAAACGAATACGCTAGAAAAATAAATACAAAAGGAAGGTCGTATTTGATGGAAACATATTCCCTTTTATAAGACGATATCGATGTACAGATTGTATCTATTTACATTGCTTTAGGTTGTACTTACAATAATTATATTATAATAATACTGTGATAGAACTATCACTTGTATGTATTTATTGTAATAAATTCTAAACTCCATATTAATACAATGTTAATATTTCAGAAAGTCTTCCAAAAATAACAACGAGCCTACTAACAAAAATGACAACGAAACGGAACAACTCGACAACCGACCGAAATTATTACAAAGGGTAAGTATTTTTCTTCATAAAAAGATTATACTGTACCACCTACCATCCATAAAATTACAACCAAAAGCTAAGAGTAATCTACGAACGCAAACTTCAATTATTTCTTAACGAAAGCTACGAAATTTTCCGTAGTATCGTAGCTATTTCGTAACGAAAGCTACGAAATTTTCCGTAGTATCGTAGCTATTTCGTAACGAAAGCTACGAAATTTTCTGTAGTATCGTAGCTATTTCGTTACAAAAGCTACGAAATTGTTCGTAGTATCGTAGCTCGTAACATCAGTAATTGCTTGTAGATAGATCGTAGCTCGTAGCAGATTCGTAACTCATAGTCTCAATAGCAACGGCTACAAAGGAATAGCCAAGCTATCAAATTTAAAAAATAAGTTATTCTATCAAATCACACAATGTAAGCTTGTCACTGTACACTTTAATGTGTGTGATTTACTTAAAAGCTAATTATTGTTTACTGGCTTTTCGCCCGCGACTGTCTCCGTAGAAGTTGACTCGTACTATTTAAAAAAAACTTTTAAGTATAATAATATAAATCTTGTCCTGCCCATAACGAACACAACAAAAAAATAATCAGTAATACACTCGGCATCAAAAAATCAAGACACTGCGTTAAGCGGTTTTTTATAATTGTATTGAAATGTCAATTTTATAGAAAACTGCGCCGTCCAACACTCCAAAACCGCGTGCCACTTGGCCGCTAGCGGATTCCGCCACTAGGCGCGGAGGCACGGAGCAAATCGTATAAATGCTTTTGTATAACACCGCTTTCGCATGCAAATCTTACGATTACGTATGCGAAAAGTTATTCGATTGTTTCAAAAATACAACACCTGCTTCTCCATCACCGCGCGCGTGATCCGCGGCGGCGGGGTGCGGTGCGGTGCCAGTGGGTGAATCGCCGTATTTTCACCCAAACATACTTAGTTTACAGTCTCATTATTTAAAAAGTATAAACAGCTACGTATTAAATTGTACTTCGATGTATGAGTCAAATACTCGACTTACGAATAAGTCTCAAAAATTTAAGAAATCTTTCAGTTTTGTGCAAAGTAAGGAAAACATATTCTTATTAACAAATTATTATTATTGTTTAAAATTTAAATTTAAGTACCTATCTAAAAACAAATATATAGAATTACATAAAATAAATATTATAATATGGGTTATGATGTAAACAATAATCTATATACCTACTATTATAAAGCTGAAGAGTTTGTTTGTTTGAACGCGCTAATCGCAGGAACTACTGGACCGATTTAGAAAATTCTTAGACCATTAGAAAATTACATTTCTCCCGAGTGACATAGACATATTTTATCCCGATATTCCCACGGGAACGGGCACCACGCGGATAAAACCGCGACGATCCGCTAGTATTTAATATAATAGATAAAGATTAGATGAGTACTTAAATTTGAGATAGCACAAACAGTGCAATAATACAAAATAATAATACAATTTAAATATATTAGTTAACTTATCACATAAGTCTTTTAAACTTTATCTTTATAAAGCGCCATCCTCTCTTCTATTTTGCTGTGCCCAACAGGGTCCAAAATTGTGTCCAATATAATGTAATAATTATATACCTACCACATTTGTATCATTTTGGAATGCAAATTAATTTGAATTGAAATTGACTCAATCCGGTTTCCTACAACTTTACATGGAATCAAAATAAACATTTGTATCACTGAAATTTTATAAAATCAATTAATGTTTTCAGTTGTTTCAAAATCTAATTGGTTAGTTAAACATTTGCCCTCGTAATCTACACCCAAATCTTTGCAGAAATACACATAATTTTTTATTTATTAGACCGTGAAGTGAGTATATTTGTATGAAAATAACTCAGTGTCTCGATTTTTTTGATGCCGAAAGTATTTTGAAGGTATTTCTAAGCGTTGGACGAATACCAAGGTTCAAACGAATAGAAAAGACATATCTAGATCGCGGTGTTATTCTTGTTACGGTCGTGGCCTTGACAGCTGGCATCCCGCGTCCTTCCGGACTGTAAGCAACATTTATGATTGGTTCCTGTTGTTCCGATGTAGGCCGTCCCGGCCTTGACCGGGAACGCGGAACCGTTCGCCGACCTTCGCCCTGCCATTTTCATTTGTTTATCGGACGCTAGCGCTGATAAATTTATCTATTGTTAGGTATCTAATGACTTCCGTGCACCTCTGATTTTATTATTGATCTATATGTCACAAACCAATCAGTTCCTGTAACATAGCGCGTTCGGTTTTGTCACGGGATGGGATCAAACCTAACCAAGTATTGAGCTCTTCCAGTGCTCAGTAAGGCACGTTAAGGCGGTACCCCCACCGAAAGTGGCGCCGCGTTGAATTTTATTTAATATCGTAATTCTAATTCACAATTTTAATAAAACTAAACGTGGAATTTTTAGAGCCCATTGTCTTGTATTTTTAGAAGGTATCGCTACATCTCGTCATAGTCATTCGTAGAAGTAGATAGCAAATGTGTCAAAAACGGCCACTTTTAGCAGTTTTGCTATCTACTTCTAGCAGTGACTACGAGGGAATGTAATGATACCGTCTAAAAATACTAGACTATGGGCTCTAAAAATTCCACGTTTAGTTTTATTAAAATTGTGTATTAGAATTACGATATTAAATAAAATTCAACGCGGCGCCACTTTCGGTGGGGGTACCGCCTTAAGCTGTTGACCTTACGCTACATTTGCAGTCGTAACAAACATCAAAATATACTTAGGTTTAGGAAGTTTAATTTTTACTCGACTTCAGAGTAGTAAAAACAACTGTAACTCATCTCTACTATAAATGCAAAAGTTAAAAGGATATTTAAATGTTTGTTACTCTTAAAAGTACTTAACGGATTTGGACGAAATTGACACACGGATAGTAGATATAGCCTGGATTAAAACATAGGCTACTTCTTATCCCGATATTCCAACGGGAACGGGAACCACGCGGATGAAACCGCGGGCAGCCGCTAGTTATTTACGTAAAGAAAACAATCGTCATTATTTTCCGAGCTCTCCACCAAGTCACGCTGCAACATTTAAGCCGCGATAAGCGCTGACTGGGTGGAGACAGGTAAGTGGTTTCTGACGTCAGAGGTTGGACAAAAGGTTTCCTTTGCCGATTCTTTGTTTCTTAAGTGCTCTTTAGATCGACGCAGTGGTTGCCTATTATTCCGTCTTGTAACTTTGTTTCCAGAAACGTAAAGACTTTTGTAGTTTCAGGGTTTTGCTAGTGATTTCAATTTCAAGATAAAAAACATTGAATAAGTACCTAATTTAGTTATTTTGACTCTTAACAATTTATGAACCTAATGTTGAAGACTTTTGACGACCTGTTTGGCGCAGGGGCATACTAAGCCCACCTTCTGCGCCAGAATTCCCGGGTTCTATCCCCGGACAAGACAAATATTTGTGTGCATGAACATGTCTAATATGTATATTATGTTTGTATTTTCAAAAAAAAAAGGTATTATGTATGTTTATCCGTAATCTAGTATCCATAACACAAGTTCTTCATGAAACTTAACGTGGGCTAGATTAGCTTAGAATTGGTGCGGATGTACCTATGCATTTATTAATTTATTTATGAAGTCTACATTCAGCTTAATTACCTATAAGTTTTATAATAAGTTAGTTTCAAAACTTATGCACAAAATGATAACGTTATGATAAATGATAATGATAAGCTTTATGGTTAGGGACACGGTATCCATTAGAAAGTATCGATACTGTACTCATGATATGAGTAGCATCACAGACATAGATCTAAATCTATGTCTGTGAGTAGCATCGAAAAAAAACTATTGTCGTAAATTAAAGTATCGATACCCTAACTAAAGTATCGATACTTTTCTTAAGAACTTTTTAACCGACTTAAAAAAGATAGAGGTTATCAATACAACTCGAGATCCCACAAATTAGTACCTACTCAAATTAAAGTAGGTCCGAATCGGTACCGAATCGACACGAAGTACCTGAGCACTTTTTTTATTCTACTCTAACACAAACTCAAAAGCTAATAACTCACACACTATCCATATTATTTTAGTACGCAACGAGTGAGTGAGTAGAGTTGAATGAATGGACCTCAATGCAAAGCCTAACATAATTAATCGTCCAAGATATTAGCATAATGAAATTCCCTTGTATAGACAACGGCAACGGCAATTACGGTTTATACAAAATAACACTTCATATAAATATGAACTTAACGGCCTAAGTCTTAAAGTTCAAAGTCGATTGACTTCGACAGTCTTGTAAAGTCCCATCTATGAATAACTTAGGAGCCAAATCGTTTTTTTTTTCAAATTTATTAAAATATAATCAGCTAGGCTGCGTAAAGTCAATCGTATTAATTTGATAGTTCATATTGTATCATATGATATGTCATTCCAAAAATCGATTTTTTTTCAAATTTATTAAAATATAATTAGCTAGGCTGCGTAAAGTCAATCGTATTAATTTGATAGTTCATATAGTATCATATGATATGTCATTCCATACAAATTGCAGTCGATCGAATACGATATGAACTGTCAAATGAATACGATTTCCTTACGCAATCGCACCCCAGTTTTGTAAAGTCTGATTTGCTGCAGACAGTGAACAAATCTTGTTATTTTGTAACTTTATAATGTCATTCATAAAGCCTAGTTTAAAAAAATCCTTCATAAGATTTCTTCAATACGATACTTGCCAAAAAGTACGCATTAGTAAAAGTATCGAGTACGAAAGTACTCGGTATCGAATCCTAAGCATTCGATATCCAAAAGTATCTGATAAAAATTCGTATCCCTATTTATGGTTTTACTAGCGGCCGCCCACGGTTTCACCCGCGTGGTTCCCGTTCCCGTCAAAATTCGTTCAGTAGTTTTTGCGTGAAAGAGTTACAAACATCCTCAAAACTTTCGCATTTATAATACTAGTAGGATTATGATAAACTTTAAATAGAAAAATATTGGAAAAAATCAACTCGGCCACAAGTGAATTCTCAGATGGGACTCGAACCCACGACCTTTGGAAATCCGGTCCAATGCTCTAACCACTGAGCTACGGGGACTTGCGAACCACTGTCGAAATTGTCTAATACTATCCAAGTTAATCTTAAGTATAAATACGGTACAGATAACCGCACAGAATAGTTGTCATTAATTACATTTATTCATGTCAGCATATTTACGCGAGTGCGCCGAATCTGGGGCACAGCGCGTCAGTCGTAGTAGATCAGCAAACAGCGATTCACACTTCATCAACTTTTTTTTTTTTTTTTTTTTTTTTTTTAATTTTGGCTTCTTCCGTTTTCCACAGAAATTCCGCCAACGTCCCGTAGTGAAAGAGACACGGTTTATAGAGAATTTGCCCGGTGAAAAAAGCACGATTTCAAAGTTTATACCTTGATTTTCTTTGTGGTACCTACGGACAAACACAAAACGATACTCACAACACAATAATAGAACATATTATGTACAATAATATCACAAAGAGGATTACACAAATATCTACATTATATTTTTAAATACATATCTTCATTTTTATTTTTATAAATTAATATTATATTTTTTTTTTAAATTTACAGAGGAGGATGAACTTCGTCAACTAAATAAGTAATTTTGTATCAATAAACGTAAATCTTTCTTACATCATAAAATATCTTTCTTAGGTGTATCCTCAACCCATACATATAGCATTTAAACATGAAAAAATAAAAAAATCATATACTAGTAGGATTGTTTTCATTGCTGCATTCGAGTTGGAATAAGAATAGACATAGCACACGTTGATGCTAGTGTAAAAAAACGCTGCGTTGCATGTAGCTTTGTCACGACATTTTGTAAGGGTGTAATTATTAATATTTGTAGATACCTACAACTTCTTCATCATCATCCGTTCATCATCAGCCTGTGGACGTCCACTGCTGGACATAGGCCCCTCCTAGCTCACGCCTATTGAGGCTTTCATAGGAGGCTATTAGCCTACTGCTACCACGCTGGCCAGACGGGTTGGTAGAGGGTTTGTTTCAAGTTTTCCTTGTCTCGCACAGGTTTTCGATGCGTCGAGCCTCTTAGTCGACTCTTGCGACATCCCAGGCATGTAAGTGCTGACTTGATTTCTTAAGCCGTCACCACACGGCAGTAACTTCTTCCAGTAAAAAGAAACAAAACATTTGTCGTTGCTAGAGGTTAACAAACTACAAAACACGATATCTATTTATTAAATACTTCGTAACAGCTTTTTAATAATGTTATAGATAGCAAACCCTAGTTCTGATAATAAAAGCAGTAAAAAAAAATTGTAACAACTCTAGTTTCCTATGTAGGTGAACCACATGTGGATCGAGTGAAGTGCCTTGAAGGAGTGGAGTTCGCTAGAAGGTTCACTTCGACTAATGAGGCTCCACCGCACCCTTTGGCTGAGGGGGGACCTCTTAACCTTTCTTAAAATGGCTGTGTTTATTTCAGCGACGTTTTGTAACGCAACAAATATAGACAAGTATTGGCGATTCGTTAAGCAATCATGCTAGCAACGTAGCAACGGATTTGTTTGATCAATAACTACCTAATTTAGTAGAACGGATGAAATATTAAATTCTACTTCGCATACCTATGATACGGTTATTATTATATAAATGAAAGACTACAAAATTATCTAGTTAGTAAAAGTTTCTGAAATTAATTCCATAGAAAATGATTAACATTCACGACACGCTGAACATTAGTTACATTGATACCGATATCATATATTAACGCGCATTTTGTGACGTAACCTCCTACTGTTTCTACTGGCAAACAATTTGCAAGAAAATATGTTGTAAAATATAGTCCGGCAGCTGAGAGTATGACCAAGGCTCTCGACTGCTGCCAGTGACCGCATACATTTGTATATGTTGTAGGGGAGACCGAGGAGGGTAGTGACAGAGGATAGTTGTGACGCTTGCGATTTCTCGGTATCAGGGACAATTAGCGAGCTGGCAAAGTCGCACATTTATTGTTTTCTAGACCACCATTTTGATTCAGTACGCGCCGACGGCTCACGAGGAGCCGCTGAGTTACTGTGACGATGTCGTCATAAAAACTACCAAAAGTAATTTTTTGATCATATCTTTCTTATTCTGTCTTTTGATATGTATTACGATAGCGTTAGTGTAATTTTTTTTTTATTTACATCGGTTCTTCAAGATTCAGAGCAACTTATAATTTTATTAAATTCGCTTTCGGTTTGGAGGGTATAAATTATTATTCTGGCACACTCACAATTTTTCGCACCTAGGAGAGTTGTGACAGGCTGTCACAACTCCTGGTATGACAGAACTCTAAAGAGCCTGCAAATATTGAACCTGTTGCCTCCACATCCACTATTCGTAGTCCACTTGCCACTCAATCTAATATATTTTTGCCGGAAACAATGAGGCCGTTGCCTAAAGCTCCGCCAAGAGAAGGCACCCAACAGAATAGACGCAAGATTAAGTCTGCCGTGCTAACAGATACACCAGTTAAAGTTGAAATTGCGGCCATAGAGGAAAATAGAAAAGCGAAGAACGTGAAGAAGCGCGTTTTTACTGAAGAAAAAACTAAGAAATCAAAGGGTAAAAAATCAAAGACAAAGAATATCCAGGACGAAGAATATCTATATCTCTGCTATTTAGAAAGATGATTATTTATGTTAATTTTTGATAATAATGTCATTTAATTAGCCAAAGATGATGATTAAAGCTGTTTTGTGATTACTTGTTCTTTTTTACTCTACCAAAAGTACCGTTACATTCCAAATACTACAGTGTCACAACTCGCCTCGAGCGCTGTCACAACTTACCTTGGTACTAGGAGAGTTGTGACACGGGGAGTTGCTTTGGTTTTTGTGAATTTTCTCAGAAAATTTATTACTTTTGTTTATATTTGTATTTGCTCCAAGTAGACAACAGAACTAGCTTTGTACAGATGTAAGGTTTAAAGATGTAGGACAATTTTTAGCGGAGATATGCGAGTGCAAGCAAAAAGTGTCACAACCCTCCTCGGTCTCCCCTACGAGGATAAAATAAATAAATAAATAAATAAATAAAAATACGGGTTGCTTTAGTATCATTTGATAGGTATTCTTTACTTACTCTGATGGGCTTAATTTTTGCTTGCTTGCTAACTCTTATTCTGATTGGTCCACAGAAAGTTTACTACACGTGAGAGAATGGATTGACATTTGAAATGTCAAGTCGTCAACCAATCAGAGAAGATGTTGTTTTGGACGGTCCGACTAGCCAATTAGTGTTCTTACTCCATAATAGCCAGCGATTCTTTTTGTAATCTTACTAAGGCAACCAGTTTTTCGCAATAATCCTATCTTTTTCAGTAGGATTGAGAAATGACAACACCATTGTCTAATTATCCGTGTTTTCGCAATATCCCTAGGATGTTCGCAAAAAAAAGATTTATCTAACTATTCTGCGACATATACACGACGAGGCATTGAACACCTGTGTGAGAGACGGAAAACTTGAAACAAACCCTCTACCAACCCGTCTATATAGCCAGCGTGGTAGCAGTAATAGGCGTGCTAATAGCCTCCTATGAACGCCACAATAGGCGTGAGCTAGGAGAGCTGAAAATAGGTTCAGCAGTGGACGACCACAGGCTGATGATGGTGATGGTGATTGTACAACATAACGAAATAGGCGATTATCTATATCTATAGATAACTACTTTGATTAGTGAAACCGGTACCTGTATCATTTTCTCTCTGAGCTAAACGAGGAATTTCAACAGGTACTCCTGTCTAAGCCGGTGAGCATGGTGGTGCAGTGGAGCGAGGTGCGCACCGCCTGGCAGGACAGCGACTTCATCACCGAGAGCCTCTGCTGGCACAACGTGTACCGCCAGCGGCACGGCGCCCCGCAACTCTACATGGCGCCCGAGGTAACGGGCCATTTGCTCCATTCCGTGGCGGGAATGCTGATACATTCCCGGTAGATCCATGACAGAATTCATGATCAGATGAATCAAGATTTGCCGTTACTAAAGTGTAAACTATTAGAAAAAAACTGGTGAGAATCTCCATTCTTGACGCAACTTCTGGGACATTCCCCAGTAGTACTATAAGTAGTAAGAAGTACTATAGTGACACTTCTGGAACTGGGATAATACAAATAAAGGACAACACTTTATCCGATTAAGAGATAAGTTGCATAAGCACTTCTGTTCATCAGATCATGAAAGTAACGATGATATTACAAAAATGTAAAGAACTCTAATCTAAACATAATGTTTAACAGTTTAACACAAAGATGTTTGTACGGTGTGGGGTTCGAATCCAAATCTCGCTCAGTTGGCAGGATCATCACTCATAGTGCCATCGGGATCTAACTAACTAGATGTTTGTTGCTTCAGCTCTGTGACTACGCCCAGGCGTGGGCCAACCACCTGGCCCACACCAACAAGTTCCACTACAGGAACGACCGCGACGTGGGCCAGAACTTGTACCAGCGCCCCGTCAGCGCCCTGCAGCCGGAAGTCACAGGTGCGTGCTGTGATACAGTCGGGAAAGGTCCCCCCCATCGAGCCCCTATGGGCTATTTTATGAGTTTTAGCGTTGCCCGTTAACAGCTCTTATTGGCTAAGATTATTGTTGCATAATAGAGTAGTTCAGACATTTTATATAATGCTTTCAGGTCAAGAAGTTTCATCCTATTGGTACGCAGCTGTGCGACAGTACAACTTCTTCAAAGAGTCTGATGTTCTCCATGCTAACGTAAATGCAGGTGAATAAGTGTTTTTTTTTACATCTCTCATGTTCGGTAAGTAGGTTCTTATTACCTCCAAATGGGGCTTGTAGGTGACTATAATTAGCGCTCTAGGGTAATAATGTAGCTAGACTAAATTCTTTCTTTCAAAAAGTTCGGCTACATCTAACCATCATACTGGCAATAGACATCATGCATTCAGCCCAATGACTAAAGAGGTCGCTTTGCTATCAGTCATCAATTTTAAATATCGAACGGCGAAGCTCAATTTCGGTCTTGAAAAAAATATTTAAAAGTTCTTTACTTGATTCTTTTTAATGAAAAAAGGCGGGAATAGAAAACTTTTACTTTAAATATTGTTTGTTTTTGGGATGTTCTCATTTCACTATAAATTTCCACAAATAAAATGTTTTATTCTTGTAATGCCGGTTTTTTTCTACTTACCTCACAATCGAGATGTAATCAGAATAGTTAGCTCGGTTGTAAGCTTCAATAACCTCGAACTATAGGCGCACGAGCTGCAATTGATGCCTTACAGCCCTTGGCTACTAATCTACTATTATACACCACCTGCATCTGTATCACGTATTAAATATCAAGTATTCTCAATAGGAAAGTAAACTATTAATGCCCGGAGGGAGCTAATGTTGTATGGAACTTCCCTTGGTTAATTATGATAACATTTAAATTTGGAACGCCAAAGTGTCAACAAAAACTACTATCAAAAATTGTTTCGAAAAAAACAAGGCTGTTCAAGGTATAACTGTGTGTGATATTGTGCACTGATTCAAATATAATGTAATAGCTATCTTCTTACTTATCAGTAAACATGGCAAATCATCAAATTGTGAATGTGTGTTGTCTTGCTTGATTCTTGGTCACAGATATAATGAAACTTGTCATTGCGTTGCCTACGGAACTAAATATCTAAAGAAAAAATAGGTGATTCGATTTTTTACACGAATTGTTTAATTCATTTATTAGTTTTATTATTTATAATATATTTTTTATTTATCGTCATAGTAGGCACAGTAGGTGTATAAAGTAGATATGCTCCTCGGGGATAAGTGTCTTAGCCTTGGGCAGACTTGAATTCTTCGCTACATTCAGGATTCTTACCATAATCCCCTCGCTTCGCTCGGGAGTTGACATTTTAATTCCCTCACTGCTTTCGGGAATTAACTACAGAATCCTTCATTTCGCTCAGGATTCAATATGCTGCCCGTGCCATAGAAAAAATAGGTGATTCGATTTTTTACACGAATTGTTTAATTCATTTATTAGTTTTATTATTTATAATATATTTTTTATTTATCGTCATAGTAGGCACAGTAGGTGTATAAAGTAGATATGCTCCTCGGGGATAAGTGTCTTAGCCTTGGGCAGACTTGAATCCTTCGCTACATTCAGGATTCTTACCATAATCCCCTCGCTTCGCTCGGGAGTTGACATTTTAATTCCCTCACTGCTTTCGGGAATTAACTACAGAATCCTTCATTTCGCTCAGGATTCAATATGCTGCCCGTGCCATAAGACACTGCTTTATCCCCTTAGTGCATAATCTACTATAAACTGTTAAAATTAATTGTCATCGATCGTTTACTTTGGAAAAGGACATCATGATACTTTTTGCGAATATTTGATAGATAACGAATAAGTAATAATAATTAAGTGATACGACCTTTTCCAACCAGGCCACTTCACGCAAATGGTGTGGGTATCAACTCGCTTCTTCGGCGTGGGCAAAGC
Source organism: Chrysoteuchia culmella (assembly GCA_910589605.1). Taxonomy (NCBI): domain Eukaryota; kingdom Metazoa; phylum Arthropoda; class Insecta; order Lepidoptera; family Crambidae; genus Chrysoteuchia; species Chrysoteuchia culmella. Next base: position 23,930,444 of record OU342642.1, on the reverse strand, counting down.
GCGGTCGCGCGCGGGCAAAGTCATAGTGGTGGCGAACTACTCGCCGCCGGGCAACATGTCGGGCCAGTTCGAGGGCAACGTGCTGCCGCCGCTGCCCGAAGGGCTCCCCGAGCCGCCGCCGCCTGCGCACTGACGCAGATTCTCCATACGTGGCCGGCGACTCAAGATAGACGCCACGTATCTTAAGTAAACGCTCACAGGTTTCACGTTGAGTTTGTAATGGGCGTTTTAACACTCACCGGTACGGCGACGACCCGGCATCGGCCCGGGTAGTGGAAAAACGCTCAATGGTATTAAAAGAGTGGAGCTTTTTTATATCTCTTGCTTGGTACTGCAGAGGCAGTCAGCTCTACTACTGTCAATTATATGGCATCAGTAACACATATGTAGCTATGCACTCTTCTCCTCCACTTTGGTGAAGACGTATATAAAGTGCAACCATGCTGGGATCGAAACAATGTTATTCAATGGAATCGGACGTCATGGTCCATTCCAAGCAGATTCAAAGTGGTCAAAAAGTCGAGATCTTGCTGTTGTTAAAGTTGTTCTTTTGTTATACTATAACACAAAGTGGTCTATAACCACGTCAGGTTCGTTATTTAGCACAACTATTAAAGTTAATTTAATTTATTTTTTTCTCGTATGTACCTACACAATAGGTATAGGGCATTGTCAATTTTGGCTTCACGCGTAGTCAGCATAGTCAATTAGGTATTTGAAATCTCGGTTGTTTTGCCTGAGCTTGTATTTGATAAATATATATTTAGAATTTTAAAAGCAATATACTATTCACACGCACATACACATTTTTAGAGAGAGAAGTGTTTAAAGTTTTTAATAAGCCTGCCATTTTTACGAAAGTCCAAATTTTAAGCTTTTCGTAGTATTTCTAGTCATAGGTAAAATCGTAATGTATTTCGATGTTACAGTATTACAGATAGATTTTTAATGTAGAAAGTATAAATGACTGGCATAAGGACCTACATGATATTTAAATAAACCCCTGCGTGTTTCATGAGTACCTACATTTTCTTCAAAATCGTATCGGTGATTAGCAAAAAGAATACTACCTTTACGACGCTCCGTTTCTGAGATCTGCGCGGGCGCGCGATTCTCACCGTTTGAACTGCGCGGCCATGGCTTTTAAGATCTGCAGGTCGTGAATTACAAACTGTGGGGCTTTAATCAAACATTCTACAATTTCTTAGAAATCGTATCTATGGTTAGCAAAAAGAATGAGACCTCTACGAAGCTCCGTTTCTGAGATCTGTGTTCGCGCGGTTCTCATCGTTTCAACTGCGCGGCTATGACTTTAAAGAACTATAGGTCGTGAAGTACACACTTTAATTATAATATCCATAATGAACCCTTTGTAACAATTTGCAATGTTGAATATTGATCTTATACACATATTTTACTTAATAATTTAGATTATTAAGGTGTCATTACCTGTCTTCCTCCATGGTTGATGATTAATGTACGATTGTTATGTTTGTCCTTTTTTAAATATTAAAAACAGCTTATTTTTAAGTATTAGGTAAATAACGAAAATTATAAATGGCTTAAGTATGTAATTGTATTGTATTTAATAAGAATAAGTTGATATGAGAGAATAATATATAAATTAACATGAACTTGAAATTATGAATGTATGCACAAATAAACAATGCAATTCATGAAATGAAATGCAACCACTAAGTGAAGTTATATATGGGATCCTTCCAGTTACATTTTGATAAGAACAAAGTGTTTAACACAAATGTTACAAGGACAACTAAAATATCACTTTTGTTAGTAGTGACTTTTTTTAAATGTTATTTTTAGATGGGCCTAATACTATCTCAGTATCAAAATTGTCATACTGCTGTATGTTTTTGTCTGTTGTCATATTGGTGATACATTTGATGCACAGCCAGTCCACACCAGGGGGTCAATTCTGCTAATGCTTAGTCACAAATCTCTCTCGTTGGTGTTTCAATAGTAGTGCCGATTTCTTGTTACAACAGTGTAAATAAACACTACTATTGAAACACCATTGAGAGATGATTGTGACTAAGCATTAGCAGAATTGGGCCCTAGGTTGAATACAATAGATACAAAATCAATCAAACACTATGTCAATGTAAATATTAACATTGAAATTTTATTTACAAGAAATGATTTAGTTAGTAACAAGTTGTATTCCAATTGGCCTTGTGTAATAAATTGAATCAAAGTTTGCATTAATTAGAACTGAACAAATAATTTGACACTGATAAGGTGGAAGAAAATCACCAATGAAACTTATAACAAGATATTGTGCCAAATTAGACAAAGGCCTCAGATGAAATGTTTTATCAATATTTAGATGTAGTAGGTATGCACTCCAAATATTGTAAGCCTAAAGGCCAGTTTTCTTAAACATTATCATTAATTATTCAATGGCTGTGAATTGTTAACTGTTATTATTAGAACAGATATGGCTTGGCTACATTTTTTGTTTAATAAATTATTACCCGAGTTAATAGTTTTTCATTTAAGTCCATAGCACTTGTAATGATTTGATTTAATTCAATATTCAAAAGAATACAGAGACAGTCATTTAAATGACAAATAATTGTACACACACTTTATTTGATGTTGTATTTATCCCAAAAATATTGAACGTATAACTTAGAAGATAAACAACAATTCACTCAGTCCATCTATGTTTGCAACTGGTACACACATAGTAAAGTCTCATTTCTTCTTCTGCGCGCCGCGTTTGCCCTTGGAAAAATACAGCTTCCCTGTGATTACATTTAGGGCACATGTGATCTTTTGTGCGCGGCAAGGTCGGGTCACTCACCACATCGGGATTTATATGTGTTAGTTCATCAACTTCGTGCATAATTTTATTGACATAGACACAGTTGGAGTCCGCTAGTTGTTTGTAATCACAATTCCTACATGCGTACAATAGAACTTTATTATTTTTATCTTCGCGTGGGTAAAGCATGTTGTTGCACTCTTGACAAAATTGTATTCCCACGTATCCAGGGCCACCATCCTTTCTACCCAAATTAAGAGTCATGTCGATGTTCTAATGCTCAAATAGGTATTCAAGAAATTCAAACTATAGGAAATTGCGGTATACAAAATTAAAATTTTACAACACAAAACAAGCAACAAACAAAACAAAATGACAATGACGTTAGATTGTCTGTCTTGCTTTTTTTTATTATTATTATTTTATTCGTTCCTACTGGCTAGGTTCATAGACTATTGAAAAAACGGCACGAAAATCACTTTTTATCTGCCATTATTCCTTTTTTCGCAGGGTCGCCAATTATAAAAACTGATGATAAAAAGTAAAGATCTGAAATAGATTTTCGTGCCGTTTTTGTATAGACCATACTGCCTCTTCATTGGCACAAATTATATAGTAATGTACGTCATTGGTAGGTATCTCTTCTTGAGGAAAGGGGCCTGATTCTCGAGCCTTCGACATCTCAAATTCGTCATTTTTTGGAATCAAAAATCTGTATTAAAAGCCCACTGAAAGCAATCTTCGACATTATAGGATTATCAAAGATATTTTTAACTAAAGGTTTTTGACAGTAGTAGAGAATATACATAAAAAAAGACGTTACAAAGATTTTTACAAAAACGATTCCAACGCATTTGGAATGAGAGCGCTTCAAATATGTAAATAAATTGGTTTAATCCAAAGCTCGTAAAAATGTACCTACCAGCCCCCCCCAGTCAAAGGAAGCCCATGTCCATATCTGTATTTTTTCGCGATAGTCCCCCTGGACATTTATCCCCATCCCGTTGTGTTTAGGTACAGCCGGGAACATTCCCGGTTGACCAGTAGAGGTTTTTTAGGGAGCTTTATTTAAAAAATGAATAAATATAAGTATAAAACGTTTATATCACAAGTAATAGAACATTAACAGGTATTTCATTTGAATAATAAATGATTTCTTTAACCTAAGTAAGGAACTCGTTTTTCCAAAAAAGTTTCCCAAAAAAATTTTACTGGTCAACCGGGAATGTTCCGGATAGTACTTACAAAGAGAAAAATACCTCGGCTCTATATACCGGTTAATTAATGAAAAACCCTATACCAATTTTGCTCTTTCGTGTTACCGGTATTTTTGAGGTTAAGGTAGAGCCAAACCTTAATAAAACGCTTCCTTCGTACGTACTTGCTTCTACTAATGTGTGTGTCTACAGCTTCCTCATAAGACATAGAGAAATTCTAAGCATGCCATATTTTAGTGCATATTAGGAGCAATAAAAACGTGTCAGTGATATTTTAGGTGCAACCATAACTTCGTTACTAGGAGTTTTTTTTGTGTGTTAGCTGGAGAAACGTGTCCCCAGCTGACACATGCCGTTTTAGGGCAAACCAGTGAGGTTAGGGCTTTAGACTATAGTCAGGAATTTAGTGCACAATAGGAGCAATGAGAACCAAAAAAACTAACCGTCACACTCAAATACTGTTGAAACTACGATCAATAAAGTGTGTGTTAGCTGGAGACCCGTGTCTCTGGCTTACACACACCTGTATCTTCGTAATTATTTGAGGTAGGATTATGTTTTATACCTCAAATTTTTGAGTCGAATTGGAGCAGTAAGCTCCAAATTTTTCTAATCTCTAGCTCGAATAGTTTTAAAGCTACGAACCGATAAGCATGTGTAAGCTGGGGACACGCTACACGTTTTGAATCACTGTAACCGTATAAGTTAGAGTCTCGTATTAAGAATCAAATGATACCTTATAATAGGTGCACACGGCATGCAAAATTTCAAATCACTGGGCTTCTTAGTTTCAAAATTATAGGCAAAAAAACTGGTTTCCCGCCAAAAAATTCAAAATAAATGGCTCAGACGCAGCTAAAGCGCGGTTGCCGTTCCGTGCGCTACACTGTTGCAATCGACTTTGAACCTAACGGCTGGTATTAATTCGAGTCACTTTAGTTTGCGCTTTCGATCGTTTTAATTTCTGTTTTGAGAATTACAGACCAGGAGCCGTCCGATATATCACGCTGATTACAAACCATTTATGGTAGTTACATAAAATTGAACTATCTGATTCTCTTATGAAGTAGTTTTTAAATGTTAGTGTGTAACGTTGTAAACGTACATACTACTTTAAATAAACATTATTAACCTGTTTTTAGAACTTTATAATAAAACAAATGATTAAATAATTAAAATAAAGTAAAAACTGCAAATACAATAAAAAGAACATTTAAACTTAACTAAGCCCTAAAATTATAAACAAATAACTAAAATAAAATATAAACTTATAACTAATCTAACAATACAATCTAAACCTTAATACTAAACCAAACACTTAAAAATTATAACTACATTTAAAATTCCGATTCTCTAATTGCGAACTACGAATCCGTCAACACATTTTAGCACTCATTCTCCGGCTGTATTGTTTTCAATAGACGTCACGAATCAAGTAGGTGACATTCGTTCGGAGCGGACACTCCCGATTCCGACGCAGCCGAGCTAACTTGTTGTGCGTCATAACTTTGCAGTTTTTTGAACTTGCATATTTTATTCGATTTGAAACAGTTGCTCATTTACTTAATTTTACTAAGAAATTAGAACATTCGCTCACTAATAGCGATCGCTAATAAAATATTGTGCGTGAAGTGTTAAACCCCAGACTGGGTAAGTGGTATCTTAATTGTTTTATATTTTATAATTATAACGTAGGAAGTGTAGTTACCGAGTTAATTTGCATAGTAAATATTATAATTAAATTGGAATAATAATTCGTATTCGTTGTAATCTATCGAATTTGCATAGTCACATAGATTTCATAATTGTCTACCCACATTATTTGTGAAAAAAAAGTAGTTTTATTTTAACGATTTACATGAATCTCCGTAACCGATTGCGAACACCACGGCACAACAGCTGATTACGGTACTATTCCGGTAGGTTCTGCCGTTGGTGATCGCACTTTATCGAAATATGCAATAAGGGAATAACGCCTCTTGATGGCGCGTTCCAGGGTCCGAGGTCACCGCAAGGGCGTTGACTATTTAAGCAGAACTGTTGAATTCCGAAGCCACACTCTCCGCCCACTCCTGCTGCGCATCCTGTACACGGCCCGGGACCACATCACGGGAAGTACCGGAACGGAACAGAGCCAGGCCAAGACCCTTTTAATTCTTTGGGCTTCACCCATTCGACCCGCTTCTTTTACTGCCAGGGTATATTATTTGAAATAAATTATTTTCACTTTATTTCTATCGTTTCTATCTTCCTATCCCCGTAGGAAAAATAGGGTGTAGGGGGTAGAACGCGACAAGTGTTAGAAAATTCACAACATTTGTTGATATAAGGCATGGATGATGGGCAATTTTCTATGAAACCTGGGCGTTAAACCAACAGAAATGGAACTACTATTTAGTACTTAGTACTAGAAAATATTTTCTTGTTTATTAACTATCATAAGTCCCCAGGTTTGCTAGAAAATAACCAGAGCGAAATACACTATCTGTACCTAACTATTCTTTTTTCTCTCTTATTAATTCAGTGATCGGAATAGTCTGAGTATTTTACCTATAGTTCATAAAACAAAGACAAAAATCGGAGACTTCCTTAATACTATTTTTTTCCGGTAAAACTGGGAATTTAATTAGGCGAACTTTAACACCTTATTATTAATATTCAAATTATAAATGCTTTTCGTTTTGACACAACTGCTCAAAAATAATTATAATGTTTTCAAGGTTCACGTGATTTTAATATCCTAAAATTTTATTAATATTCACCATAACCAGTGTGAGCGACGTCGAACAATGAAATATTTGTTTGAACGCCACGCGAACGTTGAGAGACCAAAAGTTAGTAAAAGAGTCGCGCTGCATTAAATAAGGACGAAGATTGCGAGAAATTTCTCCCGCGGAAGCGAGTGAGCGAGACAGAAATAGTGTCTCGCTCTCTCGGCCGCTCGTGGATTGTCGGGAACGTTCGAGACGCACACGTCGCGAATATTCCATGCGATTCTCGACATTCCGCGGGCGGTATAAAAGCGGCACGCAGCGCAGCGTATGCATAGTGACTTAAAAAGTGTATTAAGTAAGCGCATCCGGAAGTGTTCAAAGAAGAGTTTGAAAATAAGTGTTCAATAAGAGTTCTGAAGAGTAATAAGAAGTGTTCAAACAAGTGCAGCGAATTAGAAGTGTCAAGCGTGAATTGTTTTTAAGGAATAATAGATTTTAAATTATTCAAAGTGCAGATAATTTAGTGGTCGCGGATTTAGCCGATTTTTAATCTGTATTGAAGTGACTTTGATTCAGTGCATTTATTTAATAATAAAATATACTGTGTTAAATAATAAATAATTGTTTATTTGTACTGATCAACGGTTCTTCAGCGTATCATTGGACGTAGTGGCATTTCCAGCCAGCATTTACTAAGTGTCAGTTGTGTGACTAAGTGCTCATCCACGACATATTTTTGGTCCTTCGAGCCGGATTTGGAGACGAAGAGCATGCAAGTCTACGTCCATTACGAAGCGTTCAAGAAGTAAAAGAAGAGCTAAAGAGTCAACTCGCGCCGCACCATATCACGAAGTTATACAGCATCGTGAAGAGGATACTTCTTCATCAACCCCTGAAGAGAATCTCAACCCCCAAAATAAAAGTGACGAAGTGCGATGCATTGAAGACAATGCTCAATTAAATGACGAAGGGTCATTGCGGGGGAGTAGTGTCGGCATACGTTCCGATGCCATCTCCAAGAAAAGAGCAGAGGTCACCGCAAGGATTTTGGTGGCCAGAAGGGAAATGGAAGCCGCTGAAGCCAAACTTAAGATGGTGCGAATAAAATTAGAAGCTATAGAGTTGGAACTACTTGAACTTGAATCTGAAGTTGTGAGTGTTCACGCCGAAGAGTGTCACCGTGACTACGACCGACGAGTCACGCAGGAAATGATTATAGAAGAACCAGTCAAAGATACGAGCTTCATGCGAGAATTAGCTGAGGCGATTGCCAAGCTCAGCGAAAGGTGGAAAAGTTGTGAAAGTGTTGAGCTGCCACACTTTAACGGTGCCAGCGAAGAGTGGCTGGCATTTAAAAGGTCTTATGTAGATACTGCCAAAGACTTTAGCGCCACGCAGAACTTAGCGCGACTACGAATAGCTTTAAGAGGAAGCGCCAGAGAAGCTGTGAAGAGTCTTCTGTTCACTGCCGAAGATCCGAACGAAGTTTTGAAGGGACTTGAAGCGCGCTTCGGCAGACCTGCGGCTCTAGCATTGGCAGAACTGGAAAAGCTAAGGAAGCTTCCAAGAGTGGCAGCGGACCCAAGCGACATATGTATATTCGCCAGCCAAGTCAAGAACGCCGTCGCAACTATTAAAGCGCTTGGGAAAGAAAATTATTTATCTTCTCCGGAAACTGTGAAAACTGTTATTGACAAGATGCCATCAGTTGTGAAATTTCGCTGGTTTGACTTTTACAAGAAACATCAAGATGAAGTGTTACCAGAGTTGATACTCATCAGCAACTTCCTGGAAGAAGAAGCAGCTGTATATGCAGACTTCGCTTCACTTGAAGAGTTCCCGGAAGCGAAGTCCAGACGCCCGCATAGAGCTCCTCATGAAGAGTTTTGGGAGCATAAGCATTGTGGACCATGGAGGAATGAAGTGATAATGAAAGAAAACTGGAGGCGCCCCCACTTGGCTCCACCTGAAGAGTCTCCGGAACAGAAAGGCAGCGGGCCCCATAAGACGTACCACGTTCGCGTCACTCACGAAGGTTCCAGGGAAGACGCGAATATTTGTCCGGCGTGTCAAGGAAAACACTACCTGCTGCAGTGCAAGATATTTAGAGGTTCCAGCATAAGTGCGAAATGGGACATGGCAAAGAAGGAACATCTATGTTTTAAGTGCTTGAGATTTAGACACTCGCGCATCACATGCCGAGCTGCCACTTGTAAGAAGTGTGGAAGATGGCATCACACAGTGCTGCACTCCGATACACCTCCAGCTAAGATAAATGAAGAGCCACAAACAGCTATAGCAAAGGAAGAGCCACCAATGACAACAGATCACCGAAATGATGATAAGTGCCCCCCGCCGTGTTTCAGAGCTGAACGTCGTCGCATCCAAGAAGAGAGGTGCTATGCACCGCGGGGGAGATTGTGAGCGACGTCGAACAATGAAATATTTGTTTGAACGCCACGCGAACGTTGAGATACCAAAAGTTAGTAAAAGAGTCGCGCTGCATTAAATAAGGACGAAGATTGCGAGAAATTTCTCCCGCGGAAGCGAGTGAGCGAGACAGAAATAGTGTCTCGCTCTCTCGGCCGCTCGTGGATTGTCGGGAACGTTCGAGACGCACACGTCGCGAATATTCCATGCGATTCTCGACTTTCCGCGGGCGGTATAAAAGCGGCACGCAGCGCAGCGTATGCATAGTGACTTAAAAAGTGTATTAAGTAAGCGCATCCGGAAGTGTTCAAAGAAGAGTTTGAAAATAAGTGTTCAATAAGAGTTCTGAAGAGTAATAAGAAGTGTTCAAACAAGTGAAGCGAATTAGAAGTGTCAAGCGTGAATTGTTTTTAAGGAATAATAGATTTTAAATTATTCAAAGTGCAGATAATTTAGTGGTCGCGGATTTAGCCGATTTTTAATCTGTATTGAAGTGACTTTGATTCAGTGCATTTATTTAATAATAAAATATACTGTGTTAAATAATAAATAATTGTTTATTTGTACTGATCAACGGTTCTTCAGCGTATCATTGGACGTAGTGGCATTTTCGAGCCAGCATTTACTAAGTGTCAGTTGTGTGACTAAGCGCTCGTCCCCGACAACCAGTGATCAGATAAAGTTAATTTTTGGCTGAAAAATTGTGGAAGCAGCATCTTAAAACCTTTTGTTTTTTTTATATTAATCCCAGGAATCCCAAAAAATTCGGGAATGCAAAAGTAGTCGGTAACATAGTGTGGAAACAACTACTTTAGCATTATGGTACTTATTATAAAATAATCCGGGACTCGCGATCCAGGTGTTGCAAAAGGGGTTACATATTCGTATTTTAGTACTTTTATAAAAAAAACTGTCGTCTCTGGAATTTCGCCGGCCACTGCCACGGCACACTCGCTTGTCTAGCTCAATTCGCGCGTCTTTTTGTCACAGTTATAACCTAATCTAATCTAGAGGTACCTTAAGTACTGTGGAGATCATACATGTCTCCGCACTACAAGGAGGCCGCAACACCGACGTTGCTGGCTCGTTTTGTTTTTAATAAAATTAAGCAAGAGAGGCCCGTCGTGCGTAGATATGAACAATTGCCATGTCAAATAAATATTTTAAAATATTGTAAAATAATAATATAATTGCTGAATATAAAAACAGCATCGAAGTCCTCCGCTGCTCTTCTATATTTTTTTATATATCTCGGAAACGGTGCATCGTAGCACAAAAATAAGGTATTTTTCGACCCCCTACGTAACCCATAAAACCCCCTTCCAGCATCAAATATCAATAATAATAATAATAATATCAATAATATCGATCGATTTTGTATGGCAAGCGACTTATCCAAATTTTAGAGTGAAATTACTATGGAAACTGCCCCCTAATTGTCTAATTTCAAAATCTATCACAATCCCTTTCAGAGTTATTGTGATTGTGTTATTTTCGTCTGCCACATTTGCTTAGACAGTTCAATTTCGTTTATTCCATACCTTTCAAAACGCGTCCCGATCACAATCCCTTTCAATTGTCAAATAGTGATGGCCTGAAGTATGTAAATATCTTTGAAATGACGACGGCTACGAATCGTAAATCATTTACGATTCGTAGCACAAAAATAAGGAATTTTTTGACCTTCTACGTAACCCATAAAACCCCCTTTCAGCTTCAATTGACATGATAAAAAGTCCAAAAGAACAAGCTCAAAATTTCTTCAAGTCCAGGGGGCTAATTGTCTAATTTTAAAATCTATCGCAATCCCTTTCAATTCGTCATTTCAAAGATATTTAAATACTTCAGGCTATCACTATTTGACATTTGAAAGGGATTGTGATCGGGACGCGTTTTGAAAGGTATGGAATAAACGAAATTGAACTGTCTAAGCAAATGTGGCACAGAAAATAACACAATCACAATAACTCTGAAAGGGATTGTGATAGATTTTGAAATTAGACAATTAGGGGGCAGTTTCCATAGTAATTACACTCTAAAATTTGGATAAGTCGCTTGCCATACAAAATCGATCGATATTATTGATATTATTATTATTATTATTGATATTTTTTTTTTTTTTTTTATTTTTTTTATTTCATAATTAAAAATATACAAAAAATACAAAAACTTAATTTTCACCAAACTGCGTAACAGTTTGTCGGCGAAATATAAATAGTTATGCTCTATTACTTAATTAATAACAATACATCAGAAATTAGGTGTTGTAGTTACATTATACAATTAAACTAAACTAAAATAAGTCTAAAAAAGCTTTCTTTAAATATTTTTTAATGGAATACTTGGACTTTAAATTATTGCTAGTTGTACCAAGTTTATTAAAAATCCTAGGTGTGATATAAGATCTTGTCCGCTGCTTATAGTAATTACCGGTCTTTGGCTCTTTGTACTTACATTTTGTGGATTGTCTAGTATTATATGTATATAATCTTATCTCTTTATTAATGTCCGACTCAAATTGTTCTAAAGCTATCATATAATTTACTTTTACATCAATAGGCATTATTTTACAAACTTTAAATAGATCATACTGGTTGTTAAGTTTTTTTCTCTTTTTTCTATTAACAAAATGTTTTAAGAATCTGAATTGTATGTTTTTAATTTTCTCTAAGTAAGTCTTAAATGTAAGGCCATAGGATGCGAGTCCGTAGTTTACTATAGAATCGACAAGTGCGTAATAAATTACATATAATGTCTTTTTGTTTAGCGAGCGTTTAAGATGATAGAATTTGCCTAGTACAGGCCTTAATCGAGAACACACAATTTCTATTTGTTTTTTCCAGTTCATATACTGATCAATATAAATCCCTAAGTACTTAAAATCCTGCACGTATTCAATTTTAGGACAAGAGCAATTTGTCTTACTTTGATGTAAACATGAATATGAGTGACCTATTATGTCAAAAGATGCCATTTTAACATTTTTTGCTACTTTATTGTATGGCGAAAATATATGCAGACACTTGGTCTTGTCTATGTTTAGTAAAATACCATTATCATGCGCCCACTTAGTCACATTATCAAAATCCGACTGTATTTGATCATGGATATTTTTTATGTCATGTGACGAGCATAGCAGGCACATGTCGTCGGCATACATAACCAATTGACTGTGTTCGAGCACGTTAGCAACGCTGTTGACGTGCATTATGTACCCTACTGGGCCAAACACGGATCCAGTCGGAACACCTAGAGTTACGTTGGCGGCTTTACCCTCCTCTCCAGCAACTCGCGCTTGTATCTGGCGGTGCCGTAGGTACTGGCGAAGCCACTCTTTTACAGGACCCCTAATGCCACATTCGTCCATAGCCTGTAATAGCACTTCATTGTCCAACGTGTCGAAGGCCTTCTTAAAGTCTATAAACAATGCTAACACCTGATTACCTTTCCCTAAACTATTGTTTACAAACTCTGTGAATTGCTGCAAAGCCGTTGCCGTACCACGGCCTCTTCGGAAACCGTGTTGCGATACTGATATTATGTTATTGCTTTCCAGAAACGAACTTATCTGACCTATCACAGCTTTCTCCATTATTTTATTGATTACTGATAAAATAGCAATAGGCCTATAGTTAGTGTATTCATAGTGACTACCATTTTTATAAATCGGCCTAATAATGGCTTTTTTTAACTGACTAGGATAAATACCTTGCTCAATACACATATTTATAAAATATGCTATAACGGGGCTTATTTGATTTCTTATATGTTTTAAATCGGTTACTCTAATGTTGTCGCTTCCAGGAGATTTTTCGCAAGATAATGAGTTAATAATTTTTTTAACATCGTCTGCGTTAATTTTTCTAAACCTTAATGAAACTTTGGCCTCTCGCACATATTTTTCCCTATTTAAAAAACTAACATTACATTTATGCTTAATATTTTCAATTTCTTGAGTAAATGTGATAAATATTAAACAAGAAAATATACCAGAAAAAAGCAACTAGTCTCATGTCGCCCTGACGGGATTCGAACCCGCATCCTTGGGAGTCCGGCCCAATGCACTAACCAATTATGCTACAGAGACCTATGAGGACACGTCGAATTTTTCTAGTATATTCACCGTTCTACGGTGTTGGCCACCGTCGCTTCATCAATGAGAGAAATATCCTCGCATTCGAAAGAAACATCTTTACAGATGTTTGACTATCGATAAAGATGAAACAGCCATCTAATTATAACTTTTTAATTTTGCATTTTACAATGCTATTTTTATGTGATAAATATTAAACAAGAAAATATACCAGAAAAAAGCAACTAGTCTCATGTCGCCCTGACGGGATTCGAACCCGCATCCTTGGGAGTCCGGCCCAATGCACTAACCAATTATGCTACAGAGACCTATGAGGACACGTCGAATTTTTCTAGTATATTCACCGTTCTACGGTGTTGGCCACCGTCGCTTCATCAATGAGAGAAATATCCTCGCATTCGAAAGAAACATCTTTACAGATGTTTGACTATCGATAAAGATGAAACAGCCATCTAATTATAACTTTTTAATTTTGCATTTTACAATGCTATTTTTATGTGATAAATATTAAACAAGAAAATATACCAGAAAAAAGCAACTAGTCTCATGTCGCCCTGACGGGATTCGAACCCGCATCCTTGGGAGTCCGGCCCAATGCACTAACCAATTATGCTACAGAGACCTATGAGGACACGTCGAATTACTAGAAAACGGTAGAGAACGGTGAATATACTAGAAAAATTCGACGTGTCCTCATAGGTCTCTGTAGCATAATTGGTTAGTGCATTGGGCCGGACTCCCAAGGATGCGGGTTCGAATCCCGTCAGGGCGACATGAGACTAGTTGCTTTTTTCTGGTATATTTTCTTGTTTAATATTTATCACATAAAAATAGCATTGTAAAATGCAAAATTAAAAAGTTATAATTTTTGAGTAAATGTTTGCGCAAATTTTGTACATATATTAATAACCGAATCAGTCTTACCTAAGTGCTTCATTATTACATCATCCACATTGCTTTTTGTTTTTCCCATCCACTTATTAATTAATGACCATATTTTACGATAATCACCTTCACATTTTAAAATTTCATTTTGCCTATGGCGATTTTTGGCACTATTTATTAATTTATTCACAAAGTTCCTATATCGTGTATAAGCAAGCCTTTTGTTCATACTTTTCGGACATGCTTTCCACTCCCGAAACAACTCATCTTTACGATTTAACTTATTACTTAATTCTTTCGTTATCCATGGCTGGCTAACTCTGCCACCAGAATATTTTTTACACACTTTACATTTATCGTAAATACCATTAAAAATATGATATATTTCTGAATACAGTTTTACCGGACAGTTAATCTTCAACAAATCTGACCAACTAATTAACTCAAGTTGTTGCTTAACAAGTCTATTATCTAATAAAACACGCGATTCCGGTCCGTCACTTGCACTCGCCTGATCACAAAAATAAGGGACACTCGTCCCAATTACATAATGATCTGAGTTCGTACTTGTGAACAGGTAGGCGCACGGTTCGTATTGCTGGGGCACTCGCAGCCACACATGATCGATGTTCGACGATTCTACCCGCCCGTTAACTATCGCCGTGCGGGTCACTTCTGTGTTGGGATTCCGCTCTGTAGGCCGAGTTCACACAGCATGCTTTTGTAACGTTCTGAGGTTGAATTATTTGAGCAATCATTTTCTACATACACATCAATATTCGTATCTCCTATGAGTATAAGATCTTCTTTTGAACTTATTTTCTTTATTAACATATTTAATTCTTCTAAAAAATGTAATCTATTTGTGCGTGGTGGTCTGTATATGGCTACAATATTTATGTAGTTGTTTTCAATTTTCAATTTGCCATGTAAATTTTCCAGGCTCAGCGTGTTATGAGATTCAGCTTCAAAATTAAAATTTTCCTTGACATATATTATTAATCCACCACCTCTTTTATTCTGTCTCGTGTTGGCAAATGTATTATAACCTTTCATAGTGTATAATGGTACTTCTTCTTCCTTAATATTTATTTCACTCAATATTATTATGTGTATTTCATTTATGCAATTTTCTATAGTTACTTGAAATTTATTAAAATGCTTCCGTAGTGATCTAATATTGTAATGCATGATATTCAATTTACCTTTTGAGCACTGCATATATGTATCCAGTTCTGTTATTGTATTGATTCTTTCAAAGTATATCTCTGTTTCAGTATTAAAGTTAGTGAATTTTAATGTAAAAATAACTCATAATGATGTGTACATAGCCTAAGGGGCTTCTATTTTTTTTTAGTCGCTTGCAGAAGTCGTTCAATATCATTCTCCGATCTTATCAGATAGATTTTTCTATCGTCATCTGATTTTCTTATTAGTATACACGAGTCTTTAACCCAAACGTATTTATATGTTGATTTAAGCTGAGTCCTCGCAGACCATAAAAGCTGTTTTTTAAAAGCGGATAGATGCTCGTTTATGTAAATTGATTTGTTACTGTTATTGCCATACACATAGTTATTATCGATCTTCGGTTTAAGCTGTAGCCATTTATCTCTTGCAGCTTTCGAGCGCAGCGTGACAACAATGGGTTGTGGCCGTTTCTCGTCTTGTTTTTCTCGGCCTACCCTCATAACGTCTTCAATTTCACTTGTGTCCAAATTAAGTTTTTTGGACATTTTTATGACAATTTGTTTTACATCTTCGTTGGGCAGCTTCTCAAGACCAATCACTTCTACATTTTTTTCTCTTTGTTTTTGCTCCACCTCTAAAACTCTTTCTTCAAGCGATTTATTGCATTTTTCCAAGTATATATTTTTCTGTTCGAGTACCTTAATTTCATTTTTTGGTATTGTTCAGCGTAAAAATCAACGGTTTCGGTTAATTCTTCTAGCTTTTTTTCGATTTTAAATATAATTTCCAGCTTCTTATTCATTTCTGTTAGTAGGCTTTCTACTGTCGCTTTATTTAT
The DNA here is from genome assembly GCA_910589605.1 of Chrysoteuchia culmella. NCBI lineage: Eukaryota > Metazoa > Arthropoda > Insecta > Lepidoptera > Crambidae > Chrysoteuchia > Chrysoteuchia culmella. The sequence goes on along the minus strand of OU342642.1, from coordinate 23,914,288 downwards.
ATCAATATCTATTGCGATCGACGATGACTTATTTTTGCACTCGTCACATAGTTCCAGTTTTTTAGGCGCACACTTTTTATGATACATTGTTTCACATCCTTTGCACTTTACAATATCGTCTTTCGCAGTTGAAAGGAATAACTTGCATTTTTTACATTGCACCATTATTATTTTTTTTGTAATAAACCACGCGACGCGGAACAAACACCTAAAAACGTCCGTACGCCGATCGAGCGGCTGACATGCTGACACATTTGATGCTGGAAGGGGGTTTTATGGGTTACGTAGGGGGTCGAAAAATACCTTATTTTTGTGCTACGATGCACCGTTTCCGAGATATATAAAAAAATATAGAAGAGCAGCGGAGGACTTCGATACTGTTTTTATATTCAGCAATTATATTATTATTTTACAATATTTTAAAATATTTATTTGACATGGCAATTGTTCACATCTACGCACGACGGGCTCTCTTGCTTAATTTTATTAAAAACAAAACCAGCCAGCAACGGCGGTGTTGCGGCCTCCTTGTAGTGCGGAGACATGTATGATCTCCACAGTACTTAAGGTACCTCTAGATTGAATTTTCTAACACTAACATTTAAAAACTACTTCATAAGAGAATCAGATAGTTCAATTTTATGTAACTACCATAAATGGTTTGTAATCAGCGTGATATATCGGACGGCTCCTGGTCTGTAATTCTCAAAACAGAAATTAAAACGATCGAAAGCGCAAACTAAAGTGACTCGAATTAATACCAGCCGTTAGGTTCAAAGTCGATTGCAACAGTGTAGCGCACGGAACGGCAACCGCGCTTTAGCTGCGTCTGAGCCATTTATTTTGAATTTTTTGGCGGGAAACCAGTTTTTTTGCCTATAATTTTGAAACTAAGAAGCCCAGTGATTTGAAATTTTGCATGCCGTGTGCACCTATTATAAGGTATCATTTGATTCTTAATACGAGACTCTAACTTATACGGTTACAGTGATTCAAAACGTGTAGCGTGTCCCCAGCTTACACATGCTTATCGGTTCGTAGCTTTAAAACTATTCGAGCTAGAGATTAGAAAAATTTGGAGCTTACTGCTCCAATTCGACTCAAAAATTTGAGGTATAAAACATAATCCTACCTCAAATAATTACGAAGATACAGGTGTGTGTAAGCCAGAGACACGGGTCTCCAGCTAACACACACTTTATTGATCGTAGTTTCAACAGTATTTGAGTGTGACGGTTAGTTTTTTTGGTTCTCATTGCTCCTATTGTGCACTAAATTCCTGACTATAGTCTAAAGCCCTAACCTCACTGGTTTGCCCTAAAACGGCATGTGTCAGCTGGGGACACGTTTCTCCAGCTAACACACAAAAAAAAACTCCTAGTAACGAAGTTATGGTTGCACCTAAAATATCACTGACACGTTTTTATTGCTCCTAATATGCACTAAAATATGGCATGCTTAGAATTTCTCTATGTCTTATGAGGAAGCTGTAGACACACACATCTTCTACTAGATTAGGTTTGAAAATAAACCGGTTATAAATGTCCAGGGGGACTACCGCGTAAAAAATATGGATATGGACATGGGCTTCAGTTGACAGTTAAATGACCATATAAGGTAATTTTATGAGCTTCAACTGGCAAATGAAGCCCATATCCATATCCATATTTCTTACGCGATAGAGGGGCTGGTGTAAACTGAAATTTTATCTGAAATAAGTGCCGTACATAAGCGTATCATTACCTCATATTATATCGATTGTTTTTTTGTGAAAACTGCGTTATGGCGCAGTTTCACGGCGCGGCAGTGTGAAAAAATCTTGGTTTAAATAAAACTAATAAAAAGAAATCCGACGCATAAGGTTGTGCATGTGATTATAGAAAATAAATCTTGCATAAAAATGTGATCCCTAGGCCTGATTCACTTCACAACATTTGATTCAATTAAAAATAGTTTTTCCGACAAATTATTTGTCACATTTAAATTCTGTAATCGATTGACTTTAGCCTTAAGCAATCGATATTTAACGTGTATAATGTTAGATAGGGCAATTATTGGCAACACTGCACTGGTTGTGATCTGAATGTTGGCAGACATGTCGAATTGAAGCCAATGGTTGGCTAGTTGATTCCTTTTCCCATCCGTAGCCGATTGGTGTCGTGCTATCCAAATGGGTAAGGAGCAGTTTGTGATAAAAATACCGTGGTTTTGTAGATAATTAAGTTATTTTACGATGTGTTTTAAGTGCTATATGCGCAATAGGTGTTTAAAAGTGATCATGGACCAATATTTTACAAGTTTGACATGATAACTTGTCTTCACGCCTACTTGTCGGCCATGGCGGAGACATGTTTTTCTCGTGGTGTAAATTAAATCTTTTTGCATCTCGCTGACCGTGCGTGTATGATGAGGTGCGAAGGAAATTTACCAATTCACGTCAGGTGTTAAAAATAGCCGCATATCAATTTCAGTGATATCTGTGAACTTAGTGTATAACCGGCGACATCGGTATTTCAGGCAAGCCCCGTGGTATTCGCACGGCGCGAAAGCACGTGAACCATCGTCGTGAGCAACGATGGGCTGACAAGGAGTACAAAAAAGCCCACATGGGAACGAGGTGGAAGGCTAATCCCTTCGGTGGTGCATCTCACGCTAAGGGCATCGTCCTGGAAAAAGTGTAAGTTATCATAGTCTCAGATTTATCAGTATTGCACCCATTTAAAAATGTGTATTGCATCGGTAAGGTGCAAATCGTATCTCTTTAGTTATAGTATGTTGTGATGCGGACTATTGGTATGCGAGTACTACTACATGCGCAACGCAAGATTGTCACGTCCGCGGCGCAGTTGAAATCTACGGGCGACGCGTCGCTTCCTCACGCGGTATCATTCCTGTGAATGTGTTTTCGCCACAATCACAGGATAATACTGCGAGAGGCGGTGACACTATCTACGGAGAAAATTGGGAGTGATATATAAATAATGAGTAAGTGGCACGTGAGGTCAGTGAACTCTAAAATTGAGGTTATAGACATCGTTTTTTTTGTTAAGTTTTAGTTGTACTTATTTTATGTGTAGTGTGCATGCTTGAACATTTCACCATTGCCATCTCAATTTTAAATACTCTTCCCAATCCATGAATATTAAAATAAATAGCCTTACCAAGAAGTAAATTGGCAGCACAGTTTGATTTTCATAAATCTACAATATCAGTATTTTATCCACAGAGGTGTTGAAGCTAAACAGCCCAACTCTGCCATCAGAAAGTGTGTAAGAGTACAGCTAATCAAGAATGGTAAGAAGGTGACAGCATTCGTGCCACGAGATGGTTGCTTGAACCACATTGAAGAGAATGATGAAGTACTAGTAGCAGGATTTGGTCGTAAAGGCCATGCTGTTGGTGACATTCCTGGAGTCAGATTTAAGGTAAAAAAAAATGCTAATTCAGACTAACTTGTCAATATAATAGTGTTATTTTTAGTCCAAAATTTAAGGATGCTATAAAAGTTGCTCACTTTTACATGATAATTTCAGAGTCCATTATTTTGTTTTGTTCTGCAGGTGGTGAAGGTAGCCAATGTGTCACTCCTAGCCTTGTACAAAGAAAAGAAGGAAAGACCAAGATCATAGGCACTCAATGTGATAAATAGGTGAGTTTTCACAAGTCATTTAGGTCCTGATTTGCAGTAAAAGGTTGAGCACTTATATCTAGCCTAATTTTATTTCGATGTAGTAAATTGTGTCTTAGATTCAGTAGACAACAAAAGTTGTGAATTGGAAATTTAACAAATATCTTAGTAAAGTACTTCACCTGATATATAAAGTATGTATCTGTAAAAGAAACTTGTGGTATACTAGCGGCCGCTTGTGGTTTCACCCTCGTGGTTCCTGTTCCTGTAGGAATATTGGGATACAAAGGTATCCTATGTTCATGATAAGTGAACTCAACAGGTATTGTAAGCGCACAGGAAGGTTCGAGGGTCCGACGCTGGTGGGGTGAACGATAACCCCCTGTTCTTCAGGGGATTACTTCACCGGGGAATTGGGTGAAATGGTTCCAACTAGGGAGACTGATCACCCGTCCGGCCTTGCTGGCGTCCCCTCTCCAAAAATAATAATAATAATCCTATGTTCATAACCAGGCTATCTACTATTTGTGTACCAAATTTCATCCAAATCCGTTTAGTAGTTTTTGCAAACAGACAAACAATCAAATCTTTCCTCTTCAAAATATTAGTAAAGATATAAGTTAAGATATTTTTTTTTCATATTTGTTTTTTCTAACATGCGATCGGTCCTTGAACCATAAGCAGTTGTTGTGGTCTTATTAGTGGCGTGTAGGCATGCCTTTCCAATGTCAAGCTGCCTTCACGTTTTGTTAACTAGTAGTGTTATTAAGATAAATGATGTTACTAATTTTTATTTGCTACTTCTGAGTGCCATGACGTCAAATACTTTTCTGATTTATTTTATCTGAACACGATTGAGAATTATTCCAACTATTTTACCAATAACCAAATAATTTGTTTCAGTGTCCTGCTGCTACTGCAAAGGGTGTTGTTGATAAGTGTTCTCTGTGTAAGTCTCTTCCTAAAAATGTAAAATCCAGTATGTAATAAATTTATGTACACCAATCCAATTTTTTTTTATCCTCTTTTTAAGATAATCTTACATTTAATGTTGTGTTAATTTAATATAACCACAACACTAAGCTCCAAAATTACATAACGAAACATTCAGTATAGACAGTCCTGTGAGTTTTTCACTTCTGGGTGGTATTCAGTTCGTACCTGGGCCCGTACCGCGCAAGTGGCGTCGGCATCGTAATCGGCTTCATTTTAACAGATGGATGTGACACATTGCTGCTTCTTTTTGACACAAATGAAAACTTACCAAAGACTAAGAGCAATATGTCACTTCCATCTGTCAAATGAAGCCGATTGCGATGCCGATGCCACTTGCGCGGTAGGGCCCCTGTACCGCGTAAGTGTCGTAGACTTGTCGAATGAGGGCGCAACTCTTCACACGCGAGCGCTGATGTTATAACACTGTCTCGGTCACACAGAGTCTACTATTGAAAAAGAATCTTATTGTTAGGACAATAAGGTTAATTTAACGGCAACAATCTTAATTATACATTCTAGTTACTTAATTACAAATTAATTACACAGTTATCCTCAATTTAAGAATGTAAACAGTTAAGGGTGCTTCGAATAAAAAGAATAGTAGTAAAAAATTAAAATTGAAAAACATAAAAACAGCGGCAAATAAACCTGCACCGAAGAGGTCGCGGTTAATTAAATTTTCTTCACTTTATTGCCCTAGGGATTAAAATTTAATTTTACTTTCTCTCTGGCATGTACGCTATAATAACAATTTTTTCGAGCAAGAGGGAGTGCGTTACCCCCGCAAAATGTTGTGCTTTAGAGAGATGAGACTATAACAGATAATTAGTGTGTCACGAGGAGAAATTTGTTTACTAATAACAAAATTTGTGTGAATTTTAGTTTTTAAGATATTTGAGAAAAACAGATTTTGCTGGGGTAACGTTTGAAACATTACCCTGGCAAAAAAAGTCGCTTCAGCCCGGAACCAAATACATGAATAGATAGCTTTTATTGCGTAGTAAATGTTTGCAAATAGCAAAATTTGTGTGTGCTATAGTTCTCGAGTAATTTAAGATTTTGCTGCGGTAACGTTTTGGGATTTCCTAGATCTCGAAAACGGTTCAAAGCAGAGGTCTGAAAAAAATACCAATCAGAGACCTTAATTTGTTTAAATTTGTTTAAACATAAGTTTTTGATTTGGTTGACGCAAACCAATGTAATTAAATGGTTTCGAAAATCAGAAAAAACGGATTTGCAAGTAAACTAGTACATTTTTAACCAAATAAATATCTGCAAAAAATACCCGTGGTGGACACTTATTACGTCAAGAGTTTTAGATTTTGTAGCTTTACACATTAGGAAGCTAAAAACTTTGTTCAATTTTAGACTGGTCGTACTTTAGCAATCGAATACGCAGTTTCTATAACATTTAGAAACATGGCTTACTTTAAACAAATTAAAGTGATTAACGAACATTCGTTCCTGTTAATTTCAACTTTCAAATAAGATAGTACAGCAATTCTCTGAAAAGCCGACCAAATTGTAGAGGTCACAAAAAAGCGACCGCAGCATACATAAGCGTTACCACCTTAAATGAATAGGATAACATGGATGATTTGTTAGTACAGTTGCGTACAAAAGTTTATGCTGGTCACAATATCTATTTATTAAAATCTAGTCTCGCTATAACTCTAGAACTGCCTAGTAGATTTAGCTGATTTTGGTTTTAAAATGTTTGGACGGTGAGAAAATATGATAAAGTTGCAAGAAAGATAATAAAAAATAAAAAAATCATTTCCCTATAAAAAACTGTACTGGTTGTCAAAGTGATACCAAATACTACACTATAACTTGTTTATATAGTATTTGGTGATACGAAATTACGAAGCTCACGAGGTCATACAGGTAGATAAAAATAATAAAATGATCATGATTAATAATTTTTGTTTGAAAACACCAGTCTTATAGAAATTATATGCATTGCTTTGCCTTAGCAACATTTTATCATTTTTAGGGAAAAATCACATAAGTTTAGTAATTTATTTTAACATTTGGATACTTATTTATCTTTTTCTGTTTGTACCAAATACCAATACTTAAAACTTATAACACAATGTTGATTTATAGATGTGGCGTGGCCACACAATCATCTATAAATATATAAAAGAATAAACTGACTATTGACATATCGACTCGCAGCCCAAACCGCTAGGTCTAGCTAAAGACTCCAAAGTTGGCACAAGGGTTCCTTGTGAGGTCTAAGGGTGCACTAAGAAAGGATTTTTCGAAACATTACCCCTAATGAAGTGAAGTATATGAAAGTTTGTATGAAAGTCCGTCAATTTTAAAGTTATGATCTTCAAATTTGTATTTAGGTTGACCTTTGAGTATTCCAAACTACTCGAAGAGGTTGACGATTGAATATTAATATAAATTTATCTGTCTCGGCGTTATGAAAATGTCATCCTCAAAAGTGTGAAAAGAGATATGAAATTGTGTAAGCTTTTTTTTACTATGGTTTGAAATTAATAAACATACCAAAATTTTGTGATTTATGGAAATCGACCCCTAAAAGGGGTTAATAATGTAGAATTGATATGGGTGTCGTTATTGAGGTTTTATGAGATGTTGATTACGAAAATGGCATCGATTTTGAAGTGCGACTCGGTGGACATAAGTCAACCCAGCGTTGCCAGACTATGTTGCCAGAATTACCGTAAAATATACCCCTAAATTACCGTACATGATGGTTGTACGAAAAGTCGCAATTATTTATTCGAATTCTGTGCTTTGTCTTTGTCTATTCTATAGTGAGTGACAGAGACAGCGCATACATTCCGCTGTCGGGAGCCGAGCATTCCCGAGCCACGGGGGCAGTTGTTCTGTTCATTCATCCGTGATAAACAGAAAGGAAAGAGATGGCAAATTTAGGATATTATTAGTGTGATAGAGAGAAATTACGGTCCGAATGTCAGGTCCACCTCACTTATCTATGGGTCAATTTAGAGATAAGGGCCAACTTAAAATTACCGTACGTTTTGTCGAATTTTTGCGCAGTTCTTAAAATTACCGTATGGTTTTGGCACCACGATAGATTACCGTACAAGGCTTGAAAATACCGTACAAATACGGTAATTACCGTATGTTTGGCATCGCTGAGTCAACCCCTAAAGGTATGAAAGAGGACTTGCTTTTTTTTAACATGCATAATAGACAGCGACTTTTAACGCTTAGGAATATTTTTTACAATACCTCGTGACATCAAATACTTCTCCATTCACACTTATCCATGCTAATATTATAAATCTGAAAGTGATTTGTTTTCTGTCTGGATGTTCCCTTATAAATGGTGCCACATAATCTTAGAAAACTTACTATCCTACTTCCTACTCATATGATAAAAATGTAAAAGTTTAGATGTTTGGATGTTTGTTACTTAATCTTGCAAAAGTGGCTGAACGGGTTTGGATGAAATTCGGGATACAGATACTTTATAGCCTAGAGAGGGTCATAGCCTACTTTTTGTCGCGTAAAAATCCCTATTTTCCACGGGAAAATACTCAACATCGCCATAGGTGGCGTAAGTTGTATTTTTTAAAGATGAATTATGAATTTATGATTTTTGGAATTTTTGCATTTTTCAATGCTATTTTAATAGTTATGATAAATTTTAAATAGAAAAATATTGGAAAAAGTCAACGCGGCCACAAGTGAATTCTCAGGTGGGACTCGGACATCTGCGAATTCACTTGTGGCCGAGTTGACTGAATGAATGAATGAAATTAATTATGAAATTAGGTTAGGAAATAGAAAGATATTTCGTTCTTTCTGTTACTAAATCTTTCTAGACCAAGTTCTAAAGACCACGCGGACGAAGTCGCGAATATTTGCTGCCACTGCCATGACAGGCCTGGCCACAGAATAATATACTCTAGGCCTGGCCAAGTAGCACTTTCACACCACGTTTTGAAATGTGCCTCTTGCTTGGCTAGACGTTATTATAATAGGATATACATCCTTTCTTTTTTCTATTATATTTTTCTTTTTTTAAAACACCAATTAACCCAGCCCCGAAGTAATGCCTTGATCACACGTACCGAGCAAACGGGCGAGACAGTGCTTTCGGCCGAGTACTCGGTGCGTATAAACAAAGTGCCGAGTACTAGTCCGAATGTCCACCCTCCCGCTTCCCCGCACTGTTTTCTCGCTCACTCGGCAGGTCTGAACGTGCACTGTTTCGCCGCTCTGCTACATGATTGTCGTCACGTCGCGTCGTCGCGCGACGGCAGCACTGGAAGGCTTGTGTTACTAGGGCAACGGATATAAATACATATAATTATATATTTATATACATATTTATGTGTAGAAATATATATAAACGTCGATGACTCAAGTACAAATGCTCGTATTTATCACACAAACATTTGCCCCTACCGGTAATCGAACCCGGGACCTCAGAGTAGGCGACACCATGAAACCGGCGTACGTATCACTCTACCACGTAGGTCGTCATTATTGCATGTTATCTATAGCACTATAGTGAACAGTGATGCTACGGCCAGACTTATTTTTGGCACGTTCATTAAATACCTTATTGCAAGTGTGACAAGGCTTACAATTAAAGCGGACAGAGGCGCAGCACAATGACGTTTGAATCACGTTCATTATAAGCCTTGTCGCACTGTGACTACCTTTTAGAAGACAAGACACTAATGGTTTGACAGCAGAACTGCTGTCTTGACAATCGTAACGTAACCATGAAGTTATAGGTATAGGTGAAGCTAACACTTCGAATACCTACTTGATGCAAAATTTTATGTACAGTAAAAGAGAAGAAAACTGATTTTTGAGTAACTAATTATCAACTTTAATGTAAGGCAAAATGACGACTGTTAAGATGGTAATTCTGCTGTCAAACCTTTAGCGTCTTCATAATAAATAGTTATTTTCATATTAATAAGAAGTGGAAATAGTGAAATATTTGCTTATTATTGACTAATAGTGGCCCCCCATTTTTATTTCGATTCATTTTTGTCGCACTGTAGCGTTATCTCACTCTCTAGAGAATTTGATAATTAATTCATTGATTTCACAACAACCCTAACGTCTTAAAAACACAAACATAATCGCATATTTATGTTGTAAAAATCAATACAAACTGTGCATTTATTTGATCTACGTGGTGGTAAAAGTAACTAGAATCCAAGATATAACTTATCCTTTCACTTAATAGTGTTAAAATTTCTTTTACGTACTAGAACAGAATTAATTAGAAAGAGAGAGAGATTTCTCTAGAGAGCGGGATAACGCTACATAAAATTTTGCTTCAACTAAGTATTGGGATTGTTAGCTCCACCTATAACTTAATTATCGTAATACTTGTACATAACGGACTAAAATAAAATCCTACTATAGTAGAATCAATGTATGAATAACACTTTTCTGCATAATTGTACAAAACATCGGATATTATGCTGCTAATTTGCGTAGATAGCTCGCACTTATAGTGCGGTCGCTTTTTTGTGACCTCTACAATTTGGTCGGCTTTTCAGAGAATTGCTGTACTATTCTTGTTATAGTTTAAACTTTCATGATAGCCGTAATTAAAAGCTGAAATTAACAGGAACGAATGTTCGTCAATCACTTTAATTTGTTTAATGTAAGCCATGATTCTTAATGTTATAGAAACTGCGTATTCGATTGCTAAAGTACGACCAGTCTTAAATTGAACAAATTTGTTTTTAGCTTCCTAACGTGTAAAGTTACAAAATCTAAAACGCTTGACGTAATAAGTGTCTACGACGGTTATTTTATGCAATTATTTATTTGGTTAAAAGTGTACTAGTTTACTTGCAAATACGTTTTTTCTGATTTTCGAAACCATTTAATTACATTGGTTTGCGTCAACCAAATCAAAAACGAATGTTTAAACAAATTAAGGTCTCTTATTGGTATTTTTTTCAAACTTCTGCTTTGAACCGTTTTCGAGATCTGGGAAATCCCAAAACGTTACCGCAGCAAAATCTTAAATTACTCAAGAACTATAACACACAAAAATTTTGCTATTTGCAAACATTTACTACGCAATAAAAGCTTTCTATTCATGTATTTGGTTCCGGGCTGAAGCGACTTTTTTTGCCAGGGTAACGTTTCAAACGTTACCCCAGCAAAATCTGTTTTTCTCAAATATCAGAAACGTAACGCACTCGGCAAGAGGCGTGAAATTTTTTTATGTTAGTGTCTAATCAGTCCAGACCCGGACCAAAGATATTAAGGTTATAAGTCTAAAAATATAATACTCCTTTTTTAGGTAATTTTTTTTTGTGGTCAAGCCTCCACACATGTTAATATATCGTAAAGCAAATATATAAAAAAAATACAAATTGAAAGTTATAAGTCTATAAAAATATTGGTGGTTTCAATACGTCGTATAATTCATAAGGTATAAGTACAGTCACAGAATACTTAATAGTACAATTAGTAGTACGCAATGCAATGCAAGCAACCATTTTATTCATGTTTTCTAAGATTCTCGATTAGGTACTTCAAAACAGGTGAAATATTTTCTATCGCACATTTGGCACAAATTAAGGGCTACTTATATTGTTTCCTGTATTATCGCACATTTAGTACCTAGTTTCCACGATCTGGGATTCTTCAAAACGTTACGCCCGCCGGCAGGAAATCGAATTGCTAGAAGGCCCATACATTTTAATTATTGACACATCTCTGCACTAATATAAGCTAATCGTCTAGCAGGGGTGCCATTGCGTAAGGTAATCGTATTCCTTTGACAGTTCATATCGTATTCAATCGGTTGCAATTTGTATGGGGTGACATTTAATATGATACAATATGAACTGTCAAACGAATACGATTGACTTTACGCAATCGCCTAGCTGCTCATATATCTTTATTTCTCTCAGACCATTCGTTTAGAAATCTTCCTGCTGGAGAGCGTTATTCTGGCAGAATTCCATTTTCATAAACAGTAGTAAGTATTTTTTTATAAAAACGGAAGTAAATATATGAAACTGACACTATTTTGATTACTTACGCACATAAAAACAACATTGACATGGTAGATGACGTGACTTTGACACTGTTTGTCCATAAAATATAGTTGGTTCAACTGTCACTGCTACTGTCAGTCAACTGCCAAAAGCGTATCATTATTATTATTATTATTTATTTAGTTCTCAGATATTACATCCATTTTTGTTAGTAACAATTAGCTTAACTCCTATGTTAGTAAAAAATAAGAATAAAATTTCAATTATGTAACTAGTCAATTCATTCATAATTCACAATAAAATAAAATTATTAAAGCTGAGTATGACCTTCACCCGTGCCTCGGACTGGACGTGTCTTGCGACACTATTCAATCAAGACACGAATGAAAGCCCTCATAACATTGGAGTTATACTTTTCGGCTATGACGTTTAGTATACTGTTGGTGCTATTACGAATTCTATTGAGTAATGATGCCACCCGCTTCCGTATTATCGCATGAAAGCCATCAACCCTCGCCTCCATGAACATCGTTGAGGCACTACAGAAGCGGGGCAATCCCAACAGTATCCTAAGCCTATTATTATACTGCACGCGCAACGCATTAAGCGATCTTTTTGTACAGGAAAACCACAGGCTGCTCGTATAGAAGGCTTGGCAGTAAGCTTTAAACAATGTGATTTTAACTTGATTACTACAACGAGCAAACCTGCGAGCAAGCATATTGGAGCGGACCGCCAGCGCCCTGCGCTCCCTGTCAACATCTAATTGGTCATCAAGGTCCTCGGTAACATAATGACCAAGATACTTAAACTGTTGAACCCGTTTTAATTCAATACCATTCAACTTTATAGCGGGTATAGTTAATGGGCACTTACCCCGGGCCCTGAAAACCATATATTCGCTCTTCATTGTATTATAAATAAGACCGTGAATACGAGCGTATCTTTCACAAATGCCTAACAAGGATCTCATGGCGCCTACAGTGGGGCTCAGTAGCACCATGTCATCAGCATAACTGAAATTGTTCATACAAATATTATCTATAGAGCATCCGACAGGTGAACTACTGAGCTCATCCAAAAGCTCGTTCACGTACAGATTAAAGAGCTTTGGCGAACTTAACCCACCTTGCCTAACCCCGCACTCTAATCTGTACGTGTCCGATAGACAGTTAGCCCATCTTACATTATTAGTCTGGTTAGCGTACCAGTAATGAAACAGCCTTTGTATTTGCGAATGTACGCTTGTTTTCCTGAGCTTTTCCCACAATAAATCATAAGAAACTAAGTCAAAAGCTTTTGACAGATCAAGAAAACAAGCGTACACCGGCGTACTTCTCTCTGTGTAGTATTGAACGGTGTGCTTGAGGCTTAATATTGCGCTTTCAGTGGATAGCTCGGTTCTGAAACCGAACTGCGCATCGCTAATATTTAGGTGCTTTTCAAGCTCCGATTCAAGCACACCGTCCAACACCTTAGCCACTACAGTGGCGAGAGATATCGGGCGGTAGTTACTTTTGGCCGAGCCGTATCGGACGACCTTTTCCGTTTTGCCTCTTCTTTTAACGCGGACGTTATAGTAAAATCGTTGCGTAAAAAAGACTCAGTAATTTTTACAAAAAAAATCATTGATAAGTTTTAAATCAGTTTCGGCTCTTACATTAGCACATTGTGGTATTATTCTCTATCACAAGCAGCTAACGAAACGCCTTGTTAGTGGGACTAGTGGGGGTTACCAAAAAGAAAAAAAAAAGCATTAACTCAAAATAAAAGACACTGAACACTTTGTAAGACTTCCCTGTTGATTATAAACTTGGACGAATTAAACACTGGACGCGTAACGAGGACCGCGTTCGCCTTTACCCCTCTGCTCGGGATTCTTCAACCTCTAAGGTTGGTACGGGTTCGAGCGATAGCTCCTTCCCCGGGCTTCATCTCAAGGGGTCGCTGCCCCTTGGTGTCGGGTGCCGCTTGAGTGGCCGTCATTGTCGATGTAGAGGTGCCCCCACCGGAGTTTGAGGCGCGGTCTGCTGCACCGGGTGAGACCCCCATAGTGGGGGAGGCCCAGCGAGCGCCTGCGAACGAGCCACGACTTATACAAACGGGGGGTAGGGGTTATAATTTAGGTCGGGGGTCGAGAGGAATCTGGGGGAGTGGATAAGGTGGGCTGGGGAAGTGGCGGGGGCACGATATGACGGGGCAGCGCTTTCTGTCTTTTCTTGGCCCATGTAGTGGTGGTAGGGGAAGGAGCTCTTCCGAATAGTAGTGCACTCGGCGCTGCTGTTGAAGAAGACTGTTGTTCGAATCCCGTCAGGGCGACATGAGACTAGTTGCTTTTTTCTAGTATATTTTCTTGTTTAATATTTATCACATAAAAATAGCATTGTAAAATGCAAAATTAAAAAGTTATAATTAGATGGCTGTTTCATCTTAATCGATAGTCAAACATCTGTAAAGATGTTTCTTTCGAATGCGAGGATATTTCTCTCATTGATGAAGCGGCGGTGGCCAACACTGTAGGACGGTGAATATACTAGAAAAATTCGACGGGTCCTCATAGGTCTCTGTAGCATAATTGGTTAGTGCATTGGGCCGGACTCCCAAGGATGCGGGTTCGAATCCCGTCAGGGCGACATGAGACTAGTAGCTTTATTCTTTTATATTTTCTTGTTTAAAATATTTATCACATAAAAATAGCATTGTAAAATGCAAAATTAAAAAGTTATAAATACAATAACTAATTGGTTGAAATATTCTTGCAATTAGTATTTCAGCTAGTAGTTGCTAGAAAGATACTGCCTTGGCTTTTTCTTAAATATAGGTAATTTATATGTTGTTTAAAACTGTCATAGCGTATACTAGACCATACGCTATCCAAACGCTAGTCTACTATTTATAATTTAGGTTTAGATTGTGCTAATTTTGTACGGTGGCGTAAATTTTGAGATCTTTAATAAAGTGAAAACAAGTTTATATTTTTTTTTACAAATATGCATATTTCTCAAATGTAAATGGATACTAGAGTTTAAAATTAAAATGTTTTAGTCTCAACGATCTTTGACAATCCTATAATGTCAATGGTTATTTTCAGTAAGTTTTAGTACACTTAGATTTTTGGCTCCAGAAAAAATGTCGAATACGAGATATCACAGCTCGAGAAGCACACAGGGGGCTTAATTTTAAATCTATCACAATCCCTTTAAATTTTTAATTTAAAAGGTACATATCATACGATCATCGCGCCACAACTATTTGATTTTGAAAGGAATTGCAATCGATTATAAAATTAAACGCTTATGGAGGGGTTGCTATTGTGCATGACCTATACAAAGGTTCTGTAATGAACTAATTACCCATATTTTGTTTTATATAAAAAAAGCTCGAGTGATTGAAGAAGTTAATGTAAATAATGAATTATATTATTATATAAACTAAATATTTATGTTTTCTACTCACTTAAAAAGTGTGAGTAAGTAATTTGTAAATCCACCTGGCTAGCGACTACCATCTTATCTAAGTCCGTTCCGGCAGTTAGAGGTAAGATAGCCAGTTCCTCAGTGATTGAGGATTCCGGGAGAGACGCGCTTTCATCTTTAGGCCTTATCAGTACTTAGTATCAGGTTGCATGTATCTACCCATTTTTCACAAAAAAAAACCCAAACACAAACGCTTTGGAAACCATATTTTATAGTTTTTATGAATTTGAGGGATTTTTAAAATGAGATTTTCATAATATTAGGTGCTTTTTATTTTTCCACGAAATAAACAATTAACTTAATAATTTCTTTAAAACACACATGATTTATCAAACTCAATAGATTCATTAATTCACTCCTTACTTATCGATAAAAAAAAATTATCGATTACTTCAAGCACTACTGTCATTATTTGACATTAGTAATCGCCCCTCAGCCTCACCCCTGCAAGAATTGGTTGATCGAGATTTCATACATTCTTCTCGGGTTTCGTGTCCAGTGGTTCCATTCGTCCAAGATTATAAGCCTACATTATAAATTAAACAGAAACGCTAAACATTGTTTTTTTTTCAAAGGAAAGTGCCTAATGTCCTTTTTTATTTTGCGCACATTTATAGCAAATATCGTTCTAATCATTCATCCAACTCTTTTCTTTCTAGCAGCTACTTTCCTGCTGGCGTAACGCACTCATTTCAAGTAGTGGACTTATACTTAGGCACAGAATACTAAATAGTACAAGTAACTTAGGTTACTTTTTATCCCGATATTTCTACGTTAACGGCACAAATTAACGGGCACCACCATGAAGCTATAGAGAATACTGGAGGCCAAACTCCTCATACCTACTTGAAGCAAAAAAAAATGACCTTGACTGCATTCTATCTCGCTCCATAGGTCCCCCTCCTCTCTTTCTAAATAGGGTGTCCATACAACTACAAAGTAAAGGAGACAAGTTTAAAGATTAAAACTAGTAATATAGGTAAAAACGTATCAATATCTGTGTAGGTATGCATGTGTACAATTTACACGATGATAATAATAGGTCTATCTCGTATCTTGGTCTCAATATGAAATTGTCATTATGTTTCAGAATTATCAGTTCAAATTTATGTCTATATACCCAGTTTATGCTAGAAGTAACGGTAGAATAGACGAATGGTATTATCGGAATTAGGTATTAAGGGAAAAATCGCGGTGGCTAAATGTGAATTAATTTTGCTTTTTTTAAATTAAATTCATTTGATTCTTAACATTAAATTAAGAATCTAATTTAATTAAATTAGCTCAATGCAATAAAAAAAATAGTACATACAAGCTATTTTCAAATCATTCAAAATCTTAGTACTTAGTATGAAAATTCAAATTTGCCTAAAATTCTTCTTACAATACGGCAATTTCATACTTTAAGACCTAATATTTTTAAATGCAGAATAGAATAACGTTTTGATAGCAAGAAACGTCGTATTATGAATCGCAACTTTCGAGTCCGCAAAATTAGAAATTGACATCCACCATATTGATTGATTGACATAGACACATACGGTGTTACCATTGCACGAGGATGCCGGATACCACAATAATGAGGAAATTCAGAAAACAATATTGAAATGATTTAATTTATTTTATGGAAATAGCTTAATTTTAATGAAATATAATTTAACAAATTACAGATTGAATTACAACTCGGGAATATTGAATAATGAAATTGAAATGACTGCGTCAAAAGTTACGAATTTCTATTTATTTGCAGCTAAGTACGTATGCTGCTACGCCTATAGCATAATTAATTTTTGCGTATAATTTTTTACTTAAGGTTATAACTAATTTTAGCGGTTGCAAAGTAGTCTCTTTGTTTAAGTTTTTCATATTGGCTTCGATTCCATAAGCTTTCAGGTCTAATGATATTAGTGACGTCAAAAAGATATCATTTATCAGTGATGTCAAAAAGTTTATAAACAGAAAAATGCTTACTAATATTATTATTATTATGAGTCTAATAATATTAGCAATTAATATCATTAACTATTATGAAACAGGCTCCGGGCAAATTTAGATTTATGAGATAGCCACACTGGAGTCCAACGAAAGGTCAATTGAGGTTATACCTACTTGGCTTCAACTTTAAGAACTGAGTTTGGCCTCCAGTATTCTCTATAGCTTCATGGGCACCACAGACAAACAGAGCAACACCATGGTTTATACAAAATGTCAAATTTATAAAGACAAATCAGCTAGGCGATTGCGTATAAAGTCAATCGTATTCATTTGACAGTTTATATTATTAAATGTCATTCCATACAAATTGCAGCCATTCCATTCATTCCATACAAATTGATTGAATACGATATGAACTGTCAACTGAATACGATTACCTTACGCAAACTCAATGGCATATGTTTTAGAGTCTAAAGTCGATTGGAGTTTGATATATAGGTAGTTATAGGCATACCTGCCCCCCTAGCATGAACGCCGCTATATCCCGCGATATGATATGGCGCATCAAGCCGTCTTGCTTACTCCGTTTTAAGATCCGAATGAAGATGTGAGCGGGACAGTAACACATTATCGAGTCGATAAAAGTCGCTCGGGCTAGGGCTACTGTCGTTGATTATAGTGCGACAAAGTTTTATTGCATGTGCAACAAGGCTTACGGCTGGAATAAGCACGCTGTCTTGCTACTAGGTGGCATGTGACTAACTAGCGTGCTCTCCGAGTGTAGGTATACATGTGCTCATGAAGCACAAAAATCTTTGAGCATGCGTATTACTAGCATACTACTTTCGAGCACGTCTGAGATACACATGCTCATCTAAATAATAAGCTTCAAAATGGACGTAACTTTGCGGAACGACTTAAAATCAGCAATTTTATCACTTACAATAAAATTAGTAACAAAAGCTCTTATAGAAAAAGTACACAAACAAATAAACAAACCAAGTCCCCAAACAGACGCTATAGGTATTCCATATAAACACAAGCTATATATATTTGATTTATTTATTATTATTTATTTAAGTCAAGTAGCATCTTTCGAATGCGAGGATATTTCTCTCATTGATGAAACGACGGTGGCCAACACCGTAGACAAAGGTGAATATACTAGGGAATTTCAACGTGTTCTCATAGGTCTCTGAAGCATAATTGGTCAGTGCATTGGGCAGAATTCCCAAGGATGCGGGTTCGAGTCCCGTCAGTGCGACATGAGACAAGATGCTTTTTTCTAGTATATTTACTTGTTTAAAAATTATCAAGTAGCATGCTTGCATAGAGCGCGGTCACACTTGGTTATTAACTACCCCCCTCTCACCCGCGCCCACACCGCGTGCTAATAAGCAGGAAAAATAGACCAGCTTGCGATTAGGTAGCATGCTTATTGACTGGCATGCTCATTTCGTATACACGTGCTAGTTGCTTGCTACTAAGTGGCATGTGCTCGAAGCTAGCATGCGTAAGTGCCACTAGGTAGCATGTGTATTCCGCGCTTTCGGCGCTTTATAATTAACGAGGGCAGAGACGTGTCAAGTTGGTTCCTTTTTTTCCACGTTCATTATAAGCCTTGTCGCCACTCTAAATACAAACATATAAGACATCCAGGGCTATGTCAAATGAAATATAAACGCGCGCGCTTAACGTCCCCGAGGCGAGGACGAAATCGGTTGGGCTGGATAGAGCTACGCGTTACAAAGAGGCAACATATTGATAATTCGATAACGCATGGGGAAGTGAGCGCGCTGCTGTGCGGCGAAATGCACTTTATTGTGGTGTTGGAGTAAGCCGTTATTTATTTAAGTGACTGCAGGGTGCAACTTCAGCCCCCTAGCACGACCATTAAAACGCGATAGGATAAAGATAAATAACCCATGACAAGACACTACAGTAGCATCAGCGGCTTTTATCAACGACACGATATCGTGTCTGAGTAATCAAGACAGCATGATGCGCCGACGACGACGACACACTGCTAAATCACGGGATATATAGCGATATATCCCGTGATATAGCAGTGTGTCGTCGTCGTCGTCGTCTCAGCCACATGACACCCACTGCTGGGTAAAGGCCTCCCCCAAGGATCTCCACGACGATCGGTCTTGCGCTACCCGCATCCAGCGGCTTCCCGCGACCTTCACCAGATCGTCGGTCCACCTTGTGGGGGGCCTACCCACGGAGCGTCGTCCGGTACGCGGTCGTCATTCCAGAACCTTTCCGCCCCAACGACCATCGGTTCTTCTAGCTATGTGTCCCGCCCACTGCCACTTCAGCTGAGCAATCCTTCGAGCGATGTCAGTAACTTTAGTTCTCCTGCGGATCTCCTCATTTCTGATTCGATCACGCAGGGAAACGCCGAGCATAGCTCTCTCCATTGCACGCTGAGTTACCTTGAGCCTCCTTATCAGACCCATAGTTAGCGACCACGTTTCACTGCCGTAAGCAGGCCTGTTTCACTCCCCGTGTATGCTCGAAAACATACCTACGCACGGCGGCCCCTCCGGCCGCCGGCGGGGCCAATCTAGTAGGGACTCACGAGCGAGCAGTGACGCACGCGCGAGTTTTGTTTGTCACCTACTTTCCGTAGTTAACTACCTTAAAATAAGTTAAATTTAAAATGGCAACACGTAAAAATAAAGCTCGTAAATATTGTGCAGTGTTCAACTGTTTAAACACGAATCGCGATCCAAAGTTAACTTTTTTTACGCTCCCTAAGGACGATGAAAGGCAAGTTCTACTTTAAAGTGGTTATTATTATTATGAAATTCTCATTCATGTTAGGTTTATTACGTAGGTTTAATATTTGAATAGGTAGGTACCTACCTACTTAGGTTACGAAAATAAGTAGGAACGTAGGCTGGTGTAATAATCTTTCACGAGTTTGATAGAATTAAACGAATTTCTGATGTTTGAGACTAACGCTCTGTTTTGTCGTTATAGGTTATAGGTATAGGTACCTACCAAAAGTTAAATAAAATAACAATACATACTATTATAAAATACTTATTTTCGTAACCTAAGTAGGTAGGTACCTACCTACTTAGGTTACGAAAATAAGTAGGAACGTAGGCTGGTGTAATAATCTTTCACGAGTTTGATAGAATCAAACGAATTTCTGATGTTTGAGACTAACGCTCTGTTTTGTCGTTATAGGTTATAGGTAGGTTTGTTTTTTTTTTTTTACTTTTGGTAGGTACCCTATTAACCTTTAATATATCTACCTTTTGATTATACTATGCATATGCCGACACAAAGTCTACCTATAAATAAATGAATCACAAAGAGGCAACCCTAGCTGCGTCAGAAAGAATACGTGTTACGCGATAGAAAGAGACGCAGAATGTAGGTGAATATAATGCTAGGCATTTAGCGCAGCGCGACGTGAATTGGACTTTATTGCGTCGTGAGCTAGACTAGCAATTTATTTGATTGGAGTTGCGAAGTGAACCTTCTGTACTTGTACTATTAAGTATTCTGTGCCGTAAGTCATCACTGGCAACACACACTGGTCGTAGACTTTCGTCTTGAGACACTGAGGTAAGTTGGACCAGCCGTAGGAATCACCCCTACAACAAGGTGGTTCGTAGTTTTTAAAAAAAAAAATGCTTCACAAGTCAAAACTCCATGTTGAGGTAGCCATTTTCGAACCACAGATTACCGAGCCGCGCAATTTGACAGCTCTTACTAATACTCTTAAAATTATCATAGTTTCTCATTATTCTGTGAACGTTTTAACGAGTAACGAACGACTTTCACGAGAATAAATTATCCACAACAATTGGTAGCATTTTATGTTTGTGAAGGAACTACCGCTGCTGCTACATTGAAAAACATTATAACAGTAAGTTTAAATTAGTAGCTTGATGATCTGCCAACTCTGCAAAGGATTTACGGAGTGTGAGTTTATGTTCAATAACCTATATAAAAAAACTTGTATTTTTGTTTTCAGGAAGTTGTGAAGGCTGTAAAACAAACAGGTCCCTCCTATGGCGATAATTTGTGACCAAGGATCTACATTCTGAACATGCTTGAAAAGATCTCAAGCAGACACCAAGCGTGAAAACTTGATTAATGAGATGTCTGAAGGTTAGTACTTAGAACTTCTGAAGAAATGGAAATCATTAACTTTAAAATTTATTTATATTTATATTATATTTTTTCACATAAACCTATGTCTTGTGAACATTGAGTTAATTCACCCATTTTGTAATACCAAGCTGCTATATTTTTTCAGGTCATTAAAATTTAAATCGCCATCAATGGACACAAATTCTGTATTATTTAAGATCCATCCTTAGAAAGGGCATACATACTAAGCAAAGACCTGTCATTATGTGGCAAAACTGATATACGAATGCTGCATAAAACTACAGATGACCACTTTCAACCAACATCATCACAACAAATGAAGGTAAATTTATATCCTCACTGATGTCATAAATGTGAAAGTACCTAACTGTTTGTTACCTAACATTTTTAGATGACATGTTTTTCCATAAATTTAAATTATATGTTAAAAAGTCACTTAAGCGAAGGTAGATGATTATTTAAAAGAAAATGCATGGATGTGATACTTTTGTATGAAAAACAGAGTGTAAGAAAATTTTCCTCTTATTTAAATATATTTCAAGATTGTAGATTTGTGTTTGGCAACAACATTCCATTGTAAATGTTCTTGTTTCTGTTAAAGCTGATAAGTTTGTTGCGGCCGTTCATCTTATCAGTTCAAAGATGTCCCAAATGTTTGGTAGGGAAAAAAAAATTTCTATTTGAATAAAACTCTTTGACTTTGCCCTTGACCCAATGCCTCTTTTGTCGAGATTTTAAGAACCCTGATTGAAATAATTAATAAGTCATGAACAAATATCCACACCAACCAAACATACTGATCAACATCAGAAACAAGTTTTTTAAATCAGTTCACATTGATTGGTTTGGAGGTCTTCAGCATCATGCTGATGCTTTAAATTTTTTCATTGTTATTGTTTGTAGAGTCCAAATTCATAAGTTTTGTACAATAATAAATAAAAATATAAAAGGGTCTTTTTCAGAATCTAGTATTAATATTAATTTTGTTATGCATCAATTGGCACTTGAAAAGCGCAAAAGGTATACCTACTGAAAGAAAATTACAATCAATAAAATAATTGTATTTTTTTATATGTGATGATGATTGGCAGGCAATGATTTTTTACAGGTTTTGTTTCATTTAAATATGTTACTTGTAGCTGCAATACAGCTATTATATACAATGTAACTATCTTTGTTCTCAGAATCCCGGAGAAGAGACCAGTGGCAGCATGGGTAGGACGGGCATTGTGCTCGGCGAGTCCCACATTACATTAAGTGTGCTAATGCGTAAATGCATTTTTCCCGTGCGTAATAAGAAAAAAGCCAGAACTAGATTCCAATTTCGTTCTTTTTTTTGCAATCTTATTTTAATTCTAACATTAAGTATGTAATAACACTAAATTTGCTATTAAATGAAATCGGTACCTGGTTCCTACATGTCATCGCTTAGTAATAGTTAGTGTATTACTTGTCATCTCATAACACTTCTAAAAAATTTAAATAAAAGTTTCTTCTTTTTCATTAAACACATGGGTTGTATCACAAGTTGTTGAAATCACTGTTTATAATTGTTTAACTTCTTCCATCAATTATGTACTGATAAAAGAAATGTTATATTTTAGTCATTCACACTTCTTATGTATTGAAAATTAGTATTTATACATTATTTTTTAGCTTATAGGTAATGATTATAAGTAATGACTTATTACTTCATTAAAAATGCAATTTTACAGTTTATTAATAATAACTTATTTTTTTTACTAGGTTAGTCATATTTTTGTATTATTGTGATTTGAATTAAATAAAAAATTAATCTTATTTTGTTGTTTTATTCATTTGAGCATTTAAAAGTATAGGATTTAAAAAGTACACTAGGGCTGTAGTGCTGCTTGTATCGATATCGATAAATTTTAGTATATCGATATGTCGTTCGATAGACTTTGCCGCACTATCAATGTGAAGCTGACATTAGACTAAGAAACGGCCAATAGCAGGCTTGATTCCTATCTGTACTACTATATAATTTGTGAGTTGGACGCGAAGATTTTACGGAGCTTCCCGAATGCTGCCCATCCGAGTTGGATTCGACGAGAGATCTCTTTCTCAAAGTTGGACTTGCCTAACTGGATTGTCTGTCCAAGGTAAACGTAATGGTTAACAACTTCGAGTGTTCCCAACGTGAACTGTAGTGGGTATGACGGTATGGACGGTATAGCAGTGTGTAGTATTGGGCAACAAATGGATTTATCGCGTTTGCCCGTCAAAGTCACAATGGATTTTGACAGTCGAGTGTCGAATAACGGCGATATTTATGGTCTTTCGGTGGTCATGCAACAGGGGCTGTTACACTTTAAAACCAGTTAAATAAAAAGCCAACATAATCTGAATTATTTATTGCTAAATATAATTTGATTGCTTTGATTACAATAGATACATATATTCGCATTATACTAAGAACAGCGGTTAAAAATATAGTAGGTATATACCTATTTTATTATACATAATGCAGTCTATTAATAGAAAGAGTTCTAGGCAAGATAGTGGATGAGAGACAGATTTAATTAGTTTACATTGCAATTATAACTACCTGCAATATTTTACATAGTGTAAATGAATCCAATAATAATAAGTTAATTGTTTATTTAAAAAGTGCGAAAAAAACTGGTGCTTGAGACTCAAACTTTAGCTTAGTCTAAGTTAAATAAATAATGGTCTTTTGCAATGTTTGTTAACAGATAATAGATGAGGTACTTATCTTTTAAAATATTCACAAAAAATAACTGCACACAAGTAAAAAAAAAACCAGAAACAAGGTAAGTACAGTCACGTGCAATGATATAGAAACACCAAGCAACCTTGTCACATTACAATATTGAATGACATTTGTGGACAGAGAGAGCTTTGTTTCTGTGTGCGTCAATGCGATAAGGTTGTAAACTATTGTAAAGTGTATATGTCGTAGGAGGATTTGATAAATATAATTTTTGCAAAATTCCTAGATATATTGCAAAAACACTGATAATTAGACAATAGTGTTGACATTTCTCAATGTTACTGAAAAAATATAGGGTTTTTGCAAAATACGAGTTGCTTTAGTAACATTGGATATTCTTTATTCTGATTGGCTTATTTTTTGTTTGCTTGCTAACTCTTATTCTGATTGGTTCACAGAAAGTTTAATACACGTGAGAGAATGGATTGAAATTTGAAACCTCAAGTCGCCAACCAATCAGAGAAGATGTTGTTTTGAGCGGTCCGACCAGCCAATCAGTGTTCATAACTCATAATAGCCAGCGATTCTTTTTGTAATCATACTAAGGCAACCAGTTCTTTCGCAAAAATCCTATCTTTTTCAGTAGGATTGAGAAATTACAACACCATTGTCTAATTATCCGTGTTGTCGCAATATTCCTAGGATTTATGCAAAAAAAGATTTATATAATTATCCTGCGACATATACATGCCATTGCACCTGACTGTACATGATAGAAGTGTTCCACATAGGGGAAACATTTTGTGTTGTAATTTTTTAATACCTCTGCAAACAAAGGAGTAAACATCAAGTACTAATACAACCAAAGTTATAATTGATGTAGTCAACAGCACGCATGGGTTTACACTTTGACCTTGAGAGTAGTAGACCCTTATATCGCTCTTAATAGCGGCGGCGGCGGTTTTCATAGTGCAAATGTAAAGCCGTACTAGCATTATTGACGACCTGTGTGGCGCAGAGGTACTAAGCCGGCCTTCTGCCCCAGAGGTCCCGGGTTCGATCGGACAAGACAAATATTTGTGTGCATGAACATGTCTATTTGTCTTGGTCTGGGTGTTTAATATGTATATTATGTATGTATTTACAAAAAAAAAGTATATAAGTATATTTATCCGTTATCTAGTATCCATAACACAAGTTCTTCATGAAACTTAATGTGGGCTAGATAATTGGTGTGTTTGTATGCAATTATTTATTTATTTATTATATTTTTTCCCAATTTGCACCATAACATGATACTTTAACAATACATTATAGGGCAATATAAAAATATAATTTCACTCTTCATCTAAGTACCTATAAATAAAAAAAAATTAAGAGGAGCTCTTTTATGTGCTTTTAAATAAATAAATAATAATGTGGAAACTGCAGTGAGATTCTTCATTTGTGTTTTATTTGCTACAGGCTTCTACAATTTATAAGGTCTTGAATTATTTTCCACTGTAGCTTCTACTAAGAAGGGATCTAAGGTATACTCACTTCCTATAAGACTACAATTTTTTTACTACATTATTCTGGCATAATTCCATTCAATAATCATAAAATATCACACCCATTTCATACGTTTCTCAAAAATACACCTCTCTTAGGTAGTCAACCTTTAACATCACAGTCCAAAGTAGGTGATCCAGTGTTCATTTCTGCAACGGACATCATTAACATAATATCGATACGGTAGACCCATTTTTATAACTTTTTATTTTAATGAACACCTAAAGGCTTCTAGCCTCGGCAATAGAGACTCGAATATATAACTCGAATTTTGTGATGATATCAAAGAACTTCAAATGAGCACATTCCACCTTAAATCCATTAAAATAGAGTTCTAATGTGTCACATGATTAAAATGCTCTGCATTATTATATTATCTATCAAACTTTAGCTTACATCCTGAGTTTAGTGGTAATGTTAAATGTTACACTTATATATTAAAATCTATATCTTACAATAAGTATATATCTATAGTTGATTTATATGAACTACATAGGTGTAGTTAGTGGAAAGTTAAATAGTTGGAAAGTTTGGGTGACGCTCCATAAAGCGCGACCATAGACCTATATCGAGATAGACAGTAAAAGTGTACCTACCTTGCGTGTCAAAAGTTTGATCCACGGTCAAAGTTTTACGACCCAAGTCAGTCCGCTTGAGACCATTGCCATGAAAACACGCGTCACTCAGAAACGAAAATGGTTGATTGTGCAGTGCTTTCTTGCAAGAGCTCGTCAATTACATTTACACATCACTAAATCTCGCTTGTGACGTCATCGTAGGTACGAAAAATTCGATCCGCTAGGTTCTTATGTAGTTTGAGGCGCTCTTTTCGTCTATCTCGATATAGGTCTGTGAGCGCGACGTGATTAGATCTAAGCGACTACTATTTACGAGTTGGAATCGCACGCGTACAGCCCGCTAGGTATTTATTTTAAATGGATTCTAATTGTTTTAATCTTTTTCATAAAAATATAAGCCTCTTCTAAAACGTAGAATATTTACGCTATACATTTTCGTATGTTTTTTTTGTCTAATTCGTTGCGACATTGCACTTAAATCTTAAAATGAGTATACCAACATGAGTATGGTAGTATGCGGAGACAACGGACTTTTAAAGTTTGATCGAGTGATCTTTGTTACTCGGACAGTAACGGATTCAACACGTCTTAAACGCGGGAAGAAGTCTACGCTCTTACTAATCAATAATAAACTTCAGGCTCATTGGATAAAAGTCCAAGGTCTGCGCACGAGATGAGTCGAATAGAGGCTATTGATACACTTTTTTTACCATACAACTTCGTATGTGAAAAGAGTTTATGGCCACATTTGGAAGTAATTTTAAATGAGTTACTTTCGAATAGTTATCCACAAACGTTCACACAGAGTGGCGGCGGGCGTATGTCAGGATTAATGTACGCCGATTGAATTCCAATTCATTGACACGCGCTGAATTCTGTAAAGAAAAGACCTATCATTAGCGACAAGTTGAAAAAGAAATCACTACACTTATCGGCGGCTATTATCTAAAAATCGCAGATATCGCGCGATCGATGTGGAACGTCAACATAAAAATGCTATTACGTATGTAATTGCTGGCTAATTCCGCTGACGGTTCGTATAGCGGCGACTCACTCTCTCGCGCTCCTGTGTTGCTATGACGCTAGCGCCAAAAACAATTTGGTAAAAATAACAGGAACTAAATGAATGCACATTGTAGTTTATAGTTTGTTCGGTAGAGGAGGCACTGCTGATACGTGACGTAAAGCAAATATCGCGCAATTTCTACTGTCGCGTTGCTGTTGCAAAGATAGGGGGTACATATTGTATTCGGTTTGGTTGGTGGTAGGACTTGTTGTGAGTCCGCCTGGCTAGTTACCACCATCTTATCTAAGTCTGACGACATAACAACAATGTTTTCAGCATTGTTGTGTTCCGGCAGTTAGAGATAAGATATCCTCAGTGGTTGAGGATTCCGGGAAAGGCTCGTATCGTTATCCAATGTAAAAAGTCAATCTGACTTGAAATGAAAAAGATAATAATAATCAAACTCAAATAAAAAAATATAATAATCAACATAATAAAATAAAAATAAAACAAAATTAATTAATGTCTAAATAAGACCATTCCATAGTATAGATTAATAATAACATTACAAAATTATCTCGTTCCAATAAAATATACATCAAAAGTTAATGCACATCTCATTAAATTAAAGTACTAAAAACGAATAGATTAAATAAATTAAATTTATTTACAAATTCATGTATAATAAATAAATAAATATAAATAAATATTTCCATACAATCACACCAATTATCTAGCCCACTTTAAGTATCATGAAGAACTTGTGTTATGGATACTAGATAACGGATAAACATACTTATATACTTTTTTTTTTGTAATTACATACATAATATACATATTAAACATCCAGACCAAGACAAATAGACATGTTCATGCACACAAATATTTGTCTTGTCCGGGGATCGAACCCGGGACCTCTGGCGCAGAAGGTGGGGTTAGTACCCCTGCGCCAAACAGGTCGTCTAAACAAAACTATATAGTACATTTTCAGGTTTTTAGGGGTTTTTTGATTTTCCCTACGTTTCGGCACCTTTTCAGTGGGATGACTGGTGATGATGAAAAGGTGCCGCAATGTCGAGAAAAAATAAAAAAAAACCCTTAAAAAACCAAAAAATACGGACAATTACAATATAGTTCGTGAAATATAGCGCGTTTGATATCCGTAAAAGTTGGTTTATTGCAATGAATAGTGCGCGCCTATACTTAACATGTACGTAAGTCACGCCGGCATTGTACAGTTTCCACCGTCTGGGAAGATGGCCAGACTTGCTCGGTCATTTTCCAGCCGAGGGGGCCCGGGTAACCGGGCCACGGCCGCCTGGTCTTAGGGATTGTGAACCCTACCCCCGTGACCAATGGCGGCCAGGAGGGCAAGTACTAGGAGTTTTAGTTGGTAGTACCCAAGAGTCCAACATACGAATCGCCCCTGCACCTGGGGGCGAGGGATGCGTAAAAGCATTTCTCCTTGTATAAAAAGTCTATTTGTGTTTTTTAATTCTGCATTTTCCAATGCGGTTTTTATACTTATGATAAATTTTAAATAGAAAAATATTGAAAAAAAACAACTCGTGTTCCCACTCCACAAGTGAATTCTCAGATGGGACTGGATGGAGAATTCACTTGTGGCCGAGTTTTTTTTTCCAATGTTTTTCTATTTAAAATTAATATAAGTATAAAAATCGCATTGAAAAATGCTAAAATAAAAAAATCATAAATTATTGGCTGTTGCATCTTAATCGATCGATAAACACCTGAAAAGATGTTTCTTTCGAATGCAAGGATATTCCTAGCATTGATGTGACAACGCTGCCTACAGCACATTAAAAATATAAAAGTATTGGAGAATTTCGACGGTGGTTCGCATATCTCGGTAGCTCAGTGGTTAGAGCCTTGAACCGGATTTCCAAAGGTCGTGGGTTCGTGTCCCATCTGAGAATTCACTTGTGGCCGATTTTTTTTTCAATATTTTTCTTTTCAAAATTAATCATAAGTATAAAAAAGTCTAGTCTAAGTGCAGCTGGGTGGTGATAAATGGCAGTAGTTACCGGGCGCGTGCGCTCGCGCTAGGTGTCGCGGTGGTCGTTGTAGTCCATGGTCTTGATGTAGGCGACGGCGGCGCAGAACTGAGTCCACCAGTACAGCGCCTCGCCCTGGAGCGCGCCTTCGCCCAGGGCGTTGACCAGCTCGATGGTGGACAACAGCGACGCGGGGTTCACCTTATTGCATAGAAAACAAATTTTATAATGCAAATTTTGTTAATAAACAATAACATATTCTCCCCAAAAAAAGAATTAACTTCTATCTCATAATTATTACAGTCTTGTATTTAATTTTTTATTTTGCATTTCACAATGCTATTTTTATGTGATAAATATTAAACAAGAAAATATACTAGAAAAAAGCAACTGGTCACATCTCATGTCGCCGTCCCGTCAGGGCGACATGAGACTTGTTGCTTTTTTCTAGTTTAGTATCGATTATGATGGCTAATTAAAAAAAAACATGTCGTTAAATTATACATTTTTAATTTTGCATTTTACAATGCTATTTTTGTGTGATAATGATAATTGATAAATATTAAACAAGAAAAAATATACTAGAAAAAAGCAACTAGTCTCATGTCGCCCTGACGAGACATGAGACTAGTTGCTTTTTTCTAGTATATTTTCATGTCGTTAATGTTATTGTGGTATGTATATGCTGCAGTGATGGATCTACATTGGTCTTGAATGCAATAGCCCTCTAACCGCCTCTGTGGTCTAGTGGTAACAACCACCGGTATCAGACCCAGGGATCCCGGGTTCGATTCCCAGCGGGGGTACATATTGTATTCGGTTTGGTTGGTGGTAGGACTTGTTATAAATTCGCCTGGCTAGCTACCATCATCTTATCTAAGCCTGACGCCATAACAACAATGTTTTCAGCATTGTTGTGTTCCGGCAGTGAGAGATAAGATAGCCAGTTCCTCAGTGAACATCAGGTATGATGAAGGCTAAAAGACCCCCGTGTTGTACCTAAAAATGCAAAATTTAAACAATGACACATGGTACGTAAAGCATCGTCCCCAGCACCGTCATGATGACGTCACGACCCGCATTATGCGCGACAGTGACAGTCGACGGTATACACCACACACACCAACCTTGATGATGACGTATACGAGCACGGGCGTGAGGTCGTCCGCGGAGGGCGTCTCGCCCTCGCTCAGCCCTAGCACCGCCATTATGGATGTCACGCACCGCATTATGCAGGATAGCTGCAGCGTAAAAAATGGACGTTATACACCAAACACAAATGCAGCACAAAGAAGAGGTTAGATAACAGTGATTACTAAACTATGTGATATTAAAATTGCGGTCGTTTTTCATTGCTCTGATAAAGATTATTCTTGTTTTAACAGCTCCTAATAGATATCGGACTGTTTGTATTTCGTGCGACAGAGATTACGCTCTACGAAGCCGAAATTAGCCGATTGTCTCTTTCCAAAGGTCGATGTGCAATATTTGTCGCCGGGTACTGTAGTGTGTGTAGCACTGGCCTTGTCGAATGGCGTGACCCAGGGGGGCGATTCTCGCGCTGAAATATGTCAAATTCGACGTTTATATATCTTTAATTTCTTTATTAAATATGTAAGTAAAATCTCCACTACTGTCAAAATCCTTTAGTTTCAATTATCTTTGATAATCCTATAATGTCGAAGTTTGCTTTCAGTAAGCTTTTAATACAGATTTTTGACTCCAAAAAACGTCGAATTCGAGATGTCGAAGGCGCGAGAATCGAGCCCCAGAGGTGGCGCGCTCCCATGTATATATGTATGTAGTGTGTGTAGCACTGACCTTGTCGCGCGGCGTGCGGTACACGGGCAGGTAGCGCAGGTGCAGCTGCGCGCGCGGGAAAGGCGCGGCCCAGAGGTGGCGCGCTCCCATGTATGTATGTATGTATGTAGTGTGTGTAGCACTGACCTTGTCGCGCGGCGTGCGGTACACGGGCAGGTAGCGCAGGTGCAGCTGTGCGCGCGGGAAAGGCGCGGCCCAGAGGTGGCGCGCTCCCATGTATGTATGTATGTATGTAGTGTGTGTAGCACTGACCTTGTCGCGCGGCGTGCGGTACACGGGCAGGTAGCGCAGGTGCAGCTGCGCGCGCGGGAAAGGCGCGGCCCAGAGGTGGCGCGCTCCCATGTATGTATGTATGTATGTAGTGTGTGTAGCACTGACCTTGTCGCGCGGCGTGCGGTACACGGGCAGGTAGCGCAGGTGCAGCTGCGCGCGCGGGAAAGGCGCGGCCCAGAGGTGGCGCGCTCCCATGTATGTATGTATGTATGTAGTGTGTGTAGCACTGACCTTGTCGCGCGGCGTGCGGTACACGGGCAGGTAGCGCAGGTGCAGCTGCGCGCGCGGGAAAGGCGCGGCCCAGAGGTGGCGCGCTCCCATGTATGTATGTATGTATGTAGTGTGTGTAGCACTGACCTTGTCGCGCGGCGTGCGGTACACGGGCAGGTAGCGCAGGTGCAGCTGTGCGCGCGGGAAAGGCGCGGCCCAGAGGTGGCGCGCTCCCATGTATGTATGTATGTATGTAGTGTGTGTAGCACTGACCTTGTCGCGCGGCGTGCGGTACACGGGCAGGTAGCGCAGGTGCAGCTGCGCGCGCGGGAAAGGCGCGGCCCAGAGGTGGCGCGCTCCCATGTATGTATGTATGTATGTAGTGTGTGTAGCACTGACCTTGTCGCGCGGCGTGCGGTACACGGGCAGGTAGCGCAGGTGCAGCTGTGCGCGCGGGAAAGGCGCGGCCCAGAGGTGGCGCGCTCCCATGTATGTATGTATGTATGTAGTGTGTGTAGCACTGACCTTGTCGCGCGGCGTGCGGTACACGGGCAGGTAGCGCAGGTGCAGCTGCGCGCGCGGGAAAGGCGCGGCCCAGAGGTGGCGCGCTCCCATGTATGTATGTATGTATGTAGTGTGTGTAGCACTGACCTTGTCGCGCGGCGTGCGGTACACGGGCAGGTAGCGCAGGTGCAGCTGTGCGCGCGGGAAAGGCGCGGCCCAGAGGTGGCGCGCTCCCAT
The DNA here is from genome assembly GCA_910589605.1 of Chrysoteuchia culmella. Classification (NCBI taxonomy): domain Eukaryota; kingdom Metazoa; phylum Arthropoda; class Insecta; order Lepidoptera; family Crambidae; genus Chrysoteuchia; species Chrysoteuchia culmella. The sequence goes on along the minus strand of OU342642.1, from coordinate 23,882,228 downwards.
GTATGTATGTATGTATGTAGTGTGTGTAGCACTGACCTTGTCGCGCGGCGTGCGGTACACGGGCAGGTAGCGCAGGTGCAGCTGCGCGCGCGGGAAAGGCGCGGCCCAGAGGTGGCGCGCTCCCATGTATGTATGTATGTATGTAGTGTGTGTAGCACTGACCTTGTCGCGCGGCGTGCGGTACACGGGCAGGTAGCGCAGGTGCAGCTGCGCGCGCGGGAAAGGCGCGGCCCAGAGGTGGCGCGCTCCCATGTATGTATGTATGTATGTAGTGTGTGTAGCACTGACCTTGTCGCGCGGCGTGCGGTACACGGGCAGGTAGCGCAGGTGCAGCTGCGCGCGCGGGAAAGGCGCGGCCCAGAGGTGGCGCGCTCCCATGTATGTATGTATGTATGTAGTGTGTGTAGCACTGACCTTGTCGCGCGGCGTGCGGTACACGGGCAGGTAGCGCAGGTGCAGCTGCGCGCGCGGGAAAGGCGCGGCCCAGAGGTGACGCGCGCGAATGCCCGCTCGCGACGCGCTCGTGCACGCTGATAGTCGCCGAATGTGCTCGTTCAGCACCCTGCACACGGACGAAAGAAACGTATCAAATATTGTGCAGTCAACAGTGTGCTTAGTGCGAGTTTTTTCTACTCACAGGCGATCGTGAGCGCGATAGGTTCTTGTATGGCGTTGCTGTAGTCCGTGGCGTAACCCGCTAGATGGCGGGCCGCTAATTATATACAAAAATCTACGCGTTCACGATCGATCGTGAGTAGAAAAAACTCGCACTGAGCATAGCACGTCAGACCATACATTTGCATACGAGACTGAAGTATTGATGATATTAAAAATCAGCTGTCAAGATGTTGTCGCCAATCATGAAGCTATGTAAGAGAAAGAAAAATAGAGCGGATACGTTTCGCCTCAGTGTGCTTCGCTTCATAGACTTCAGGTTAAGGACCCTAAAAAGTATGCGTAAAGCTCTGGAAGGAGAGATATTCCATGGACTCATATACTGAGTAGGCTGAGCGACTCCTCCCTGGTCATGATCTACCCTGGGCAGCTTGGAAGTCCTTAAATAGATTGGGACCCAGGTTGGCCGAAGTAGGTAAAATATGCGCAGGTCGTTACAGCTCTGAGCGCATGTCTATGTGGTATCTCTCCCCAGACTATGTTGGTATCCCTGGGGAACTGGGTGAAATGGTTCCCAGCACTAGTCTAGCACTACCCCCTCTCATCCCGTGGGTGTCGTAAAAGGCGACTAAGTCAGCCTTCAGGCGGGCAACAGCATCTCCTACAAACTTGGCCATACTGCGATCACCAAACCAGCCTACCAAGCGTGGCGATTATGGCACGTTTTCTTGTTTAATTGTTGAAGCTCATATTATTGTTTAATTCCCTCTGCTGATAGCAGATGTCGCTGTTTATTTTCTAGTTCGCGGTATAGGCATGTTATACTGAAATGTATTTGGCTCTAAAGGCATTTGTGTTCGCTTGTTTTTGGCTACGGCAGTAGCAATACATTCTTTATTCAAAAGTGTGGTTTCATTGTGTGTGGCGCCCTCTGCTGTGTTAGTTTGTGTTAAACAAATTTGGTGCCGAAACTAAATAGAACTATGGAAACAGTGTGGTAACAGTGAGTGATTAAGTTGTGATAATTTGGACCTTATAACCGTGAGTAACTAGACTTAGACAATTCAGTGAAGTGTCATTTGGACTTGTAGAGTTTTAGAGTAGTGTTATGTCATAGAATAATTTCACCGAAAGTGTTCAGACGTGGAACCTATGCCCGATTTTCAAATTTGGAATTGTTTTCAAGAACTTAGAAAAAGGACATCAGGCAATCTCCATACAAAGTTGGTCCAAAAAAAAAAAAGTGAGCGGCCAGACCCAAGATTATTTCTAATAGGTAGTTCATATTAGGACCTAAAAAAAAATATATGGACTTAACCCTGTAACCGCGTGAACTGAGAAGCTATTTAAGATAAGGCATTCTGGGCAAAAACACAAATAACATTAGGCGGACAGACCCTGGATTATTTTTAATAGGTAGTTCCTATAAAGACCTAAAAAAAAATATATGGACTTAACCCTGTCACCGCATGAACTGAGTTGCTATTTCGAGTTCAAAAATCAGGACAAAAAAAAAGTGAGCGGCCAGACCCAAGATTATTTCTAATAGGTAGTTCATACTAAGGCTTAAAAAAATTATATGAACTTAACCCTGTCACCGCATGAGGAGAGTTGCTATTTCAAGTCAAAAAATACTAGATAAAAAAAAGTGAGCGGCCAGACCCAAGATTATTTTCAATAGGTAGTTCAAATAAAGGCCTAAGAAAAATTATACGGACTTAACCCTGTCACCGCTTGAAATGAGTCGCTATTTCGATTTAAAAAATCTGTACAAAATAAAAGTGAGCGGCCAGACCCAAGATTATTTCTAATAGGTAGTTCATACTAAGGCCTAAAAAAATTATATGAACTTAACCCTGTCACCGCATGAGGAGAGTTGCTATTTCAAATCAAAAAAATCTAGATAAAAAAAAGTGAGCGGCCAGACCCAAGATTATTTTCAATAGGTAGTTCAAATAAAGGCCTAAGAAAAATTATACGGACTTAACCCTGTCACCGCATGAACTGAGTCGCTATTTCGATTTAAAAAATCTGTACAAAATAAAAGTGAGCGGCCAGACCCAAGATTATTTCTAATAGGTAGTTCATACTAAGGCCTAAAAAAAATATATGGACTTAACCCTGTCACCGCATGAAGAGAGTTGCTATTTCAAGTCAAAAAAAATCTGGACAAAAAAAAGTGAGCGGCCAGACCCAAGATTATTTACAATAGGTAGTTCAAATAAGGCCTAAGAAAAATTATACGGACTTAACCCTGTCACCGCATGAACTGAGTCGCTATTTCGATTTAAAAAATCTGTACAAAATAAAAGTGAGCGGCCAGACCCAAGATTATTTCTAATAGGTAGTTCATACTAAGGCCTAAAAAAAATATATGGACTTAACCCTGTCACCGCATGAAGAGAGTTGCTATTTCAAGTCAAAAAAAATCTGGACAAAAAAAAGTGAGCGGCCAGACCCAAGATTATTTACAATAGGTAGTTCAAATAAGGCCTAAGAAAAATTATACGGACTTAACCCTGTCACCGCATGAACTGAGTCGCTATTTCGATTTAAAAAATCTGTACAAAATAAAAGTGAGCGGCCAGACCCAAGATTATTTCTAATAGGTAGTTCATACTAAGGCCAAAAAAAAAATGGACTTAACCCTGTCACCGCATGAAGAGAGTTGCTATTTCAAGTCAAAAAAATCTGGACAAAAAAAAGTGAGCGGCCAGACCCAAGATTATTTACAATAGGTAGTTCAAATAAGGCCTAAGAAAAATTATACGGACTTAACCCTGTCACCGCATGAACTGAGTCGCTATTTCGATTTAAAAAATCTGGACAAAATAAAAGTGAGCGGCCAGACACAAGATTATTTCTAATAGGTAGTTCATATTAGGACCTAAAAAAAAATATATGGACTTAACCCTGTAACCGCGTGAACTGAGAAGCTATTTAAGATAAGGCATTCTGGGCAAAAACACAAATAACATTAGGCGGACAGACCCGGGATTATTTTTAATAGGTAGTTCCTATAAAGACCTAAAAAAAATATATGGACTTAACCCTGTCACCGCATGAACTGAGTTGCTATTTCGAGTTCAAAAATCAGGACAAAAAAAAAGTGAGCGGCCAGACCCAAGATTATTTACAATAGGTAGTTCAAATAAGGCCTAAGAAAAATTATACGGACTTAACCCTGTCACCGCATGAACTGAGTCGCTATTTCGATTTAAAAAATCTGGACAAAATAAAAGTGAGCGGCCAGACACAAGATTATTTCTAATAGGTAGTTCATATTAGGACCTAAAAAAAATATATGGACTTAACCCTGTAACCGCGTGAACTGAGAAGCTATTTAAGATAAGGCATTCTGGGCAAAAACACAAATAACATTAGGCGGACAGACCCGGGATTAAAAAACTTAAAAGGACTAACCCCGTCACCACATGAACTGAGTCGCTATTTCGATTTAAAAAATCTGTACAAAATAAAAGTGAGCGGCCAGACCCAAGATTATTTCTAATAGGTAGTTCATACTAAGGCCTAAAAAAATAGTTCATAGCAACAACAACAACATATAACAGTTCATGTGGTAACAGGGTTAGGTCCATATATATATTTTAGGCCTTAGTATGAACTACCTATTTGAAATAATCTTGGGTCTGGACGCTGACTTTTATTTTGTACAGATTTTTTAAATCGAAATAGCGACTCAGTTCATGCGGTGACAGGGTTAAGTACATATAATTTTTTTAGGCCTTAGTATGAACTACCTATTGCAAATAATCTTGGGTCTGGCCGTTCACTTTTATATTGTCTAGATTTTTTTGACTCGAAATAGCAACTCTCGTCATGCGGTGACAGGGTTAAGTCCGTATAATTTTTTTTAGGCCTTAGTATTAACTACCTATTGTAAATAATCTTGGGTCTGGCCGCTCACTTTTTTTTTGTCCAGATTTTTTAACTTGAAATAGCTACTCAGTTCATGCGGTGACAGGGTTAAGTCCATATAATTTTTTTAGGCCTTAGTATTTACTACCTATTGGAAATAATCTGGTGTCTGGCCGCTCACTTTTTTTTTGTCTATATTTTTTTACTTGAAATAGCTACTTAGTCTATGTGGTAACAGGGTTAGGTCCATATATATTTTTTAGGCCTTAGTATTAACTACCTATTGTAAATAATCTTGGGTCTGGCCGCTCACTTTTTTTTGTCCAGATTTTTTAACTTGAAATAACTACTCAGTTCATGTGGTGACAGGGTTAGGTCCATATATTTTTTTTTAGGCCTTAGTATTAACTACCTATTGGAAATGATCTTGGGTCTGGCCGCTCACTTTTTTTTTGTCCAGATTTTTTAACTTGAAATAGCTACTCAGTTCATACGGTGACAGGGTTAAGTCCATATAATTTTTTTAGGCCTTAATAGAAACTACATATTGAAAATAATCTCGAGTCTGGCCGCTCACTTTTTTTTTGTCTAGATTTTTTAACTTGAAATAGCTACTCAGTTCATGTGGTGACAGGGTTAGGTCCATATAATTTTTTTAGGCCTAAGTATTTACTACCTATTGGAAATAATCTGGTGTCTGGCCGCTCACTTTTTTTTTGTCTAGTTTTTTTTAACTTGAAATAGCTACTTAGTTTATGCGGTAACAGGGTTAGGTCCATATACATATTTTTAGGCCTTAGTATTAACTACCTATTGTAAATAATCTTGGGTCTGGCCGCTCACTTTTTATTTTTGTCCAGATTTTTTAACTTGAAATAGCTACTCAGTTCAAGTGGTGACAGGGTTAGGTCCATATATTTTTTTTTAGGTCTTTGTATTAACTACCTATTGGAAATAATCTTGGGTCTGGCCGCTCACTTTTATTTGTTCAGAATTTTTAACTCGAAATAGCTACTCAGTTCATGCGGTGACAGGGTTAAGTCCATATAATTTATTTTAGGCCTTAATAGGAACTATCTATTGAAATTAATCTTGGGTCTGGCCGCTCACTTTTTTTTTTTTGGACCAGAATGCCTGATGTCCTTTAGAAGATTATATTTGGACTTGGAAAAGTTTCGTGAAAATTTATGTTGACATTTTGACATAATGGATGTCAAAGACCTTTTGATTATACAAGAAGATAGACTTCAGAAAGTAAATAAAGCTGAATCTAACTACAAGAAAAGTCCAAAGGAAAGAATAACTACAGGTTATTTAGAGGCAAGATTGGAAACTTTAGAAACACTTTGGAAAGATTTCACGGATTCTCATTTGAAAATTATCACTTCAGTTCATGCGGAAAAACGTGTTGATCTTACCTATTTCAACGATGGTGTTTACGACAACTTCGAAGAATGCTATACATATTACAAAGGTTCTTTGCGAGAAGCTCTTCGTAAGATATGCATGACCCAAACTCAAGTCACCGATAGGAAAGCCAATACTTATTGTGATGTCAAATTACCGAAGATTCAATTGAATAGCTTCAGTGGGAAATACAGTGAATGGCAATCGTTTTATGATCTCTTCACATCAGTTGTCCACAAAAATACTAACATTTCATCTGTCCAAAAGCTGCATTATTTAAAGAGTACGCTCACTGGTGAAGCAGAAGTATTAATCCGAAATTTACCAACTACCGGTTTAATTACGAAGCTGCATGGGAAAAGTTGACTAAACGTTATAACAACAAAAGGTACAACTGCAACGCGATTCTGAGAACTCTATTTTCACAAAGATCATTCACAACAGAATCAGCGAATGCTATTAAGAGCATACTTGACACTACAACTTCCTTAGACCGATAGGGATAAGTTTTGAGGTTTCAAAAATATTAAAGTTCTTGATTTTTGGTATACAGTTCCAGGACCATTTACTTAACCTTATATATGATTTTGTGTCATCTTAGGTGCAGGGATAAGTATATATTGACGTTTTTGTCTTTTCTGACATTATCGGCCGAAAAGAAAATTAGAGACGATAATTTTACTTTCATGGGGATTAGAAAGTCGTAAACGATGTTCACTAGGTTTTTGTGTCATCTCTCCACGGGAATACTGTTATTTAACCATTACCTAAGATGTCGCCTCAGTAGCTCAAAAGAATATTAGAGTTGGTGAAATAAGTGTTATAAGTTTTAGATCAATGGTATCTTTTGTTTATAATGTTTTGTGTCAGATTCCTCCATGGCATTTTCAGAAACTTTCCTTTTTTTGTTCAAAACGCTGTAAAAGTCACAAAAGAAAATTCAAGTTATTAGAGTTTATGTTTTTATTATCTTTATGATATAACGAAACACTATTCAAAATTTGTGTCGTTTTTATCCATGGAATATATTATTAGATTCAGTTTAAATTCGGAACATTTTGAAATTTGCCGCTAAGAGCAAGCGCATGGGACGCGACGCGACACGCGAGCGGTGTGTGTAACCTTGAGAGCGCCCTTACGTCGCTCGTCGGTGGTTTTCGTAGTGCAAATGTAAAGCCGTACGTGTTGTTGACGTTACCTACATTGCTAGTCAAGAAGGTACCTACTTAATTATTTTTAAGTAAATTGATGACCAGACTAAGATGTCTTTTAGAAGTAGGTAAACATTAAATAAAAGCAAAAAAAGAAAACAGGATATATATCTGATCTAGGCAAGTAAGTAAGTATAATTTGTTTTTACTTTATACCACCTCAAGTGCCACTATTCTAAATGACAGCCTTTCTGATTGTTAAAATTGAAATTAGAAATCATGCACCCACTGTCAATCACTCGTTTAATACATTTTGTTTTATAGTTTTGCATTTCTAACCCATTCATTATTTATTATTAATGAGAGCCAAGAATACTGGTTCTTCTATACGATGGTACCGGTGTCAGTTAATTTGCGTCAGTATTGGGAGTCCCGGGAAAAAAATTGAACTTTGAATTCCCGGTACTTTTCCCTATCTCGAACTCATTCATTTGAATATATTTATGTTCAAGTTTACTATTAATGAGAACCGGTTCTGCGATACCATGTTAAAACCGATGCCAGTTAATGTGCCACAGTAAGTACCGTATCAGAAATCTCGGGAAAATTCGTAACCAGGAGTTCCTGGGACTATGCCCTAGCATTATTTATCGATGTTATATAAACATTATCTGATTTCTGACGTTTCCTTTGGCTAGCCCATATTTGCATTGCAATCTCCTGAGATCGGAAACTTTCCGGTTTTGGGGGGATTGTGGAGACAGGTTCATTTGCCCAGGTAGCTACTAATTAAGCATCTTATCGTTGTTCACACGTATGGAGCAAATTAATATCGGGTCATCATTCAATGCCTTCCTAGCAAAGAAAATCCAGTATCCAGCCGTAGGGTTTGTGAGCCGATGGCGTAGCTTCTTTGACGTTCATAAGTGCTTGTAACAGCATAGACTGAATAAATGATATTGAATTTGAATTTAAATTTGATGCACGAGCCCCTACTGAACTGGTTCATGAACCTGTCTCCGCAGGCAGACTCTTAATAGCGCAAAACAACTCTGCCCCCTTGTCATGTAACCCAAAAAGCTTCAGTTGACGACCGAGCAAGTCTATAGCTTTTATTGATATAGATGTAGAATCGTTAATTTTTTTGCCCTGGCCTTTAGTGAAATAGCCAAGCCAATGCTAACTTACATCTTGTCCCTAATTCCCTAATTCGGTTGTCCACTGAGGCTGTAAGATTAACAGGATAAGAAACAGGTCAGTCCTTTTAACCTGAATCCTACTTTGAGGGATATGCTTGCTGATCATGCGTGTCATTTTCATTAAGTTTCAACTTTTAATATTACATTAAAATTTTAATTAGCATGAAAAAAGCTTTGCTTTACTGGCAAAGGTTTTTTACGCTGTAATGGTTCCTCCAACTATACCAAACGCAAACTCAGTTGTTTTTGAGAGTCATAACGAGTCGTCTAGCTCGCAGGTTCGACGACTTCCTCACGAACAAGCCGGGTTCTGAAAAGGCTTCAGCACCAAAGACCACATCCATACGCTTCGGCAGGTTATACAGAAGACCGAGGAGTATAATTCGCTACTTTGCTTGGCGTTTGCGAACTATAAGAAAGCCTTCGATACGATAGAGACCTGGGCGGTGCTGCATTCTCTCCAGAGGTGCCAAGTGGACTATAGGTATTTCGAGGTGTTGAGGTACTTATACGAACATGCCACCATGACCGGACCGATTACAGAACCAGAACACAAATCCCATCTAACTTCAGCGAGGTGTGAGACAGGGAGACGTCATTTCTCGGAAACTGTTCACGCTGCGTCGAAGGATATCTTGAAGCTCTTAGACTCGAAAGGACTCGGCATCAACATTAATGGCCAGTATCTGACACATCTTCGTTTAGCCAATGATATAGTCCTTGCGGCTGAGACCTTGGAAGATCTGAACACAATGCTCGAAGATCTCCGTAGTGCTTCCCAAACATTGGGTCTTAAGATGAACATGGAAATGGCGAAAATCATGTCAAATTCCCATGTTATACCCACTTCAGTTCACGTTGGGAACCCTACACTCGAAATGTTGACCACTACGTTTACCTTGGACAGACAACCCAGTTAGGTAAGTCCAACTTCGAGAAAGAGATCTCCCGTCGAATCCAACTCGGATGGGCAGCATTCAGGAAGCTCCGTAAGATCATCGCGTCCAACTTACCGGAGTGTCTCAAGACGAAAGTCTATGACCAGTGTGTGTTGTCAGTGATGACTTACGGTAGTGAATCGTGGTCGCTAACTATGAGTATGCTCGGCGTTTCCCTACGTGATCGAATCTGATATGAGGAGATCCGTAGGAGAACTAAACTGATCAAAGCAACTGACATCGCTCGAAGGATTACTCGGCTGATATGGCTGTGGGCGGGGCACATAGAGAATAACCGATGGCCGCTGGGGCGGAAAGGTTCTGGGATGGCGACCGCGCACGGGACGACGCTACGTGGGTAGGCCTCCGACAAGGTGGACCGACGGTCTGGTGAAGGTCAAGGGAAGCCGCTGGATGCGGGCAGCGCAGGACCGATCGTTGTGGAGATCCTTGGGGGAGTCTTATACCTAGCAGTGGGTGTCATGTGGCTTAAACGATGACTACGACTTGATGATCGAAGTTTAGATCCAAACATCTTTAAGGGCGCTTTCAGTTTAGACGTTTCTTTCGGATCGCTGCGGTGCCGAAGCGGTGCATTTGTCGTTTTGCGCACGGACGGTCGTTTGTTTCCATACAAAGCGCGCGGTGCGGTTACAGTGCGGCATCGGTATCTATCTATTTTTGTGGCGGTACCACAACAGATATTTTTGTTATAAGCTTGAACGCAAACCCCCTGAGCAGAGACAGAAAGTAGCGTTGTTGCGAGCTTAACGCTTTATTATCTGATATATTTCGGTCTGAAATGGACAGCTATACTCTTCCCCTGCCATTAGACAAGCATAAATACGAATATGTACTTCACAATATATTCCAAAGACTGGCGTTCAATGCGTCGAAATCGGCTAAGTGTTTTGATTCTTATATCTTCTGTACCGCGCTAGAGTGTAACTTCTTACCTGTTCTTGCAAACTCGGGGATTCTAAATCCCTAATGAATACCTTCTAGGCTCATCGTTGATTGTATGATACTCCTAGCTTATCATTAGGCGGTATAACAGGGCAGTGACCTATTTATCAGAGTGAGACAGCAATAGCCAGACAGTAATATGACCGGTAATATGAGCGTATTTCAATAGTACGTTATAGTATAAAAGCGGAATTTTGTGTGTGTTACGCGGGGAACTACCAAAAAATAGTTTCACAGCAGCAGCACTTTCTATGGTTCTTTCATCTTGCGTCTAACATTTTCATTTATGCACACATTTTAAACAGCTCAATAATACAAAAAAGCTTTAGGGGTTTCTCAGTATCGGGAGTAGCGATATTCCCGGTTCTATTAACGGAGTATCGGACCCGGTTCCTGTAAATCTACGAGTATGCCGTATTTAGTAAGTATAAGCTATAAATTTTGTTTTGCTAACTCTACTTAAAGCAGAATACTTTTTTTTATATGATATATAAAAAAATAAAAACTACCGAAAAGCGATAGGTACCTGTAAGTAAAAGTGAAAATCTACTAAATAACTCATATAGTTATAATATCTGCTCTGCTATGCGACCGACGACCCGGACAGGGACACCCTGTCATTCTTTTACTTGCATAAAAGTAACAGTATTGAAAATTAGATGTGACCTGCGGCAGCATAGTAGATTAACGCTTAATATAGACTGTGTTGATAATCTCTACATAACCGAACGACGGCGTGTGTTCTTTCGTTCATCAATTCAATCCTTACCTAATCTGATCTAATCACGGGATAATCTAATAACCTATTATAGAAGGTACCGAATATAACCCGACTGAGACGGACGCCGCGATGTCACACGGTCCACGCGTATAGGTAGGTCGACCGCGCCGGGCTTGCCGCCTGCGGTTCGTTCGCATCGCGCGCTATGTACCTACTAACTTCGTGCGCTTTTTTGTATTTTTTTCTTAATTAATAATGCCGTGCATTAATATGACACAAATTCACACTGTCCATCAATCATGCATTTTTAATATCAAATAAGTAAATTCTAATAATTGTAATATTTTTTTAAAGCACTTATAGCTCGGACAAACAAAAAAAATTAAAATACTAAAATCCCATGCCTGAATCTGGCACAAATTTATTTAATGGGTTTATTTAAGTAATCTGCACATTATGGTACTAGTTATTTAAACTCTAATTTTTTTTTGCCTTAGTTATTAATGTACTGACTTTAAGTCACTTTCCCCTGGACGAATGTGACACAAACTAGGTTTGTACACTACGCAGGCTATCTTAAATTCAATACCATTGCGTTTTTTAACTTGAAATCAATTTTGTAAGTTTTATTTTGAATTATTTATATCCACCACAAATATTCGAATTTCTATAGATGCATAGGCAAGAAATGACACAAAACGCAAAAATAAGCTTTTTATATGCAAATACATCCACAGGCAAGTTTTTATAAACTTTAGAATTTTTGAAGGTTTTGCCTACAAAATAACTCAGCGCGATCGGTCTACCTGTCTGACTTCATTGAACAATATGGAAATTTCTACAACTTCGTGGGATAGAATAGTCATTTATCTGGTGGTGTCGAGATTAGATCAAGAGTCACTTCGACAGTGAGAGCTAAACATCAGTGGTATCTCTTCTAATCAGTTACCAAAGTGGAACGATTTGGTCGTGTTTTTGGAGTCACGGTTCAGAACCCTAGAGATGATTGACAGCAATAAACCAATTGCAAATGTCTACCAAGCGAATCCTAAACGGGTTGATAAAGTCAAATCATTTGCAACTGTACAGAATGATTAAAGGGGTGCTGTCAAATCTACGTGTACAATGTGTTCAGGGGATCACTACTTATACCAGTGCAAAAGCTTTAGTCAACTGACACCACGTGAGAGACAAGATATAGTACAAACGAGGTCTTTATGTTTCAACTGTCTCTCGCCCACCCATTCAGTTAGAAATTGTCGTCAATCAACGTGTTGACGTAGATGTGGCAGAAGACATCACTCATTACTAGACATTGAAAGAGAAAATAATTATCAAGGGCCCACAAATAATATAGAAAATTTACACACTTCATCAAAGCTGCCAAGAATAGAAAATCAACCAGGAACAACGAACCAAGTCAATGTGGTTGCTAATTTCGCTAAGGAAGAAGACGTGATCGGAATGTCCGATGTTCTGTTAGCAACTGCACTTGTTAGAGCTTATTCACGTAGCGGTCAATCGAACTTACTTCGTGTGTTAATTGACCAAGGATCTCAGGCGTCATTTGTGACTGAGGAAACCGTCCAGTTATCAGGTCTGGGAGACGGTCAATTAAGAATCAAATACATGGTTTCTTTTGATGTCCAATCACAAAGGGATCCTGTAAATTCAATTCAGGTTACTGCTTACGTGTTAAAATCACTCATTTCTCGAATTCCATCGTCAAATGTGACACCCTTATTGGCTAGACATTGAGAAACTATCTAGTGATAGGTCAGCTAGTGCTGATCCAGGATATATATCGCCAGGTAGGATTGATCTTCTACTTGGAGCTGAAATTTACAGTGAAATTTTGTTAGGCGACATGATCAAACACCCCCAAGGACACCTTATAGCTCAGAATACAATCTTTGGATGGGTCATCTCAGGGAAAGCGTCGAAATCAATTTCAGCAGAAAGAGTTATAAGTTTACATGTGCACGTCAAAAAAGATATATTACTCAAACAATTCTGGGAGTTAGAAAACGAACCTAATACTATTCAAAAGAAGTTGACCAAAACAGAAGAAAAATATGAGGAAATTTTTGAGAAGACAACTTATAGAAATGAAGAAGGAAGATAATGTAGTTAGGTTACCATTTACTAATCAAGACCCAGAATGTCAATGTGGAAAGTTAAAGGAAATATCACAAAAGAGGTTTCAGTTACTTGAAAGAATAATTAATCTCATGGTTATTATTTTCGTTTCTTATACGATAAAAAATACCTCGAAAGGTTCTCCTTTTTTTGTTAGAAACATTTACTATTTTATTTAATATAATTTATAAATTATTCATAAATTTGAAATATAAATTTGAGAGATTGCTTAGTCTTCAAACAATGATTGTACATAAAAAAATTGTGGCATTGGCACTTGCGGTAGTAACTATAACAAAAATTGTTAGTATGGAAAACGAACTTTTTTTGAAAATCTTCATAAAAAATCGGCATTTTCATAGTTAAAGACCTAATATGATACTGACTGATCGCGGGCGATGTCTCCGTCCCCGTTAGGGAACAGCACGTGCAGGTAGAGGCGTCCGAACGCAGCGCGCTCCACCGTCATCTCCACCGTCTCCAGCGCAGAGGCAGACGCACCTGACGAAAAATAACTTTAAACTCATACTCATACTCTCATACTCACAACATTTATTTAGTACAGGCGAAGGACATAGAAGTGATATTAAGTTACAGTATTGAGTAAATTGTCCCACGGCTGCACTAAAAGGGACCTATCATTCTGGAAACCACACAAAACCTTATATTTGAATTTGATAAGGGAAATGCATTTTTAGGCATACCAGCATGACTTGTTGGACTTGGTTAGTGACAGCCATTGTTCCACAGAACGGTCCAGGGCGGCTCAATTACCCCTCGCCACACCCAGGCATGCTATCGAGCCCAGTAAGCTCGGCGGGAGGGCTTCTAATCTCTCCCTGACGCCTCGACCAGCTTAAAAGCTCTATGGAGGGTCGGTGAGAAGGAACTTAGACCATAGGGCTCGTTCGGGAGACGGGTGTGTCCGAGTCCAACGAATCGACTGAAAACAGTCAATTTCCTCTGGCCTTCCTTGCTAAAGTCAACTGTATTCTCTCATTTAAGATTTGAAAATTATGAAGGATTGATAAACTGTCACTTGTTTCCTTCAGAAACCAGAATCATGTTTAGATTAACAATCGTTATATCATACAGATAGATAGATGAACACATACTCAAAACATCTCCATTACGTGCGATTCAGAAACTGAGTGAAAGTTAAAAAAAAACTGCTACTTATGCAACCAAATCTGAACTGACGAGAAAAAATCTTACCTTCCCACGAAGGGTCTGCCTTCACTTCGGCCGTGATGGCCTTTATACTAGCAGTCAGTCTTGAAGCCTTCTCATCCATTAGTTCGCCACCTATTAAACAAACAATTTTAAATAAAAAACTGTGAGACAGGACTAAAATTATGAGTATTCGTTAAATCAAATATGGTAATGTATGCGCATGTTCGGGTTAGAACTATTGACTGATAAAATGATTAAACTGATAGAAATAAACTTGTGTATATTTAGAATAAAAAAACTATAAAAAACGATTATGAGTTAGATGGTAAATGATATGAGTACGCGTGACTTGATAGTATGCTAATTGCGAACTGTTTTATGATATAATAATTAAAATAAAGTAATTTGCTTCAATGCGTATGAATGTGGGTCAAGCATGAACATGCTGATGATGCGATGTACGCGCTTGCTCGTACAGCGCAAGTCATTTCCGACATCCTAGAGTGCAGCCCCCACAGATCCATATCGAGATAGACGGTAAAAGAGTACCTACCTTGCGTGCCATAAGTTTGATCCACGGTCAAAGTTTTACGACCTAAGTCAGTCATTGCCATCAAAACACGCAGAAACGAAAATAGTTAATTGTCCAGTGCTTTCTTGCAAGAGCTCGTCAATAACATTTACACATCACTAAATCTCGCTATTGACGACATCGTAGGTACGAAAAACTGGACACGCTAGGCTCTCATACAGTTTGAAGCGCTCTTTACGTCTATCTCGATATAGGTCTGTGAGAGCCCTAACACCAATACCGCTAACCGCTATACGACGAGATATGATATGGTGCATTTTATTATTTTACTAGCCTTCCGCCAGCGACTTCATCCGCGAGGAATTAGGTTATCGCGCGAACTTATTTGTTAATTTTGCTTACATTTTTATATGTTCACATTTTTACGAAAAAAAATATGTTTCCGATGTTAAATTCATCCTTTTCCCATGAGAACAGTATATTTTCCTCTCGTTAAAAGCAGCCTATATGAGTCTTCGACTCTCCAAATGTCTCTAAAAAGAGTAAAGAGTAAAAACTCAAACAACTTTTGCATCCCTTTTCACCCCCTTAAGCGATGAACTTTGAAAAAAGCTGAAACACGTACATCATCAGTTGTGTTGAAGAGTATTAGTACCAAGTTTCAAGTAAATCTTATCAGAATTATATTAATTCCCATACAAACTTTTGCATCCCTTTTCAGCCTCTTAGTGGTGGAATTTTGGAAAACGCTGAAAAACATAATAATTCTTTGTTTCTGTTGTGGAGTATATTTATAAAGTTTCAAGCTAATTGATAACAGTAATAAAATGTTTCATACAAACTTCTACCCTCTATTTCTCCTCATTAAGGGTTGAATTTCCGAGAATTCTTTCTTAGTAGGAGCTTGCGTCATATAGTGAAGCTACTGTCCAAATTTCAAGATTCTATCTTCAATAGCTTAGGCTGTGCAATGATGAATCAGTGAGTCTGGATAAGTGTTTTTATATGTTTAGATTTTATTTTACCGTCGTGCTTGCTAGATCATTTGGAGTGGGTGGACTGTATCTCCAGAGTATGTAACTGTGTAATGACATTACTCCTAACTATTCGTGTCGTCGTATGTATATAAGTAAAATACGGGCGCGGCGAGAATGTGTCTCTGGCAGGATTTGGTCACACCGGCGTCGGCTGTCACGCGTCACCTAGCATTGGCTGGTGGTTGTGGTATCGGGCGACAATTGTTTTATGTGCGAGTGTGTGTCTTGTGCACGTCGTACGAGATCAGGAAGAACTAAAAATCTAATTTGTGTCCATGCGTAAGTATGTTTCATACGCGTGTCTGTCACCGTTCAGTGTGTTATCATAGTGACCTTACATGGGGTGATACCGCCGGTGTATTCGTTTGTATAGGTACTTGGGTTGGTGTACGTCTAGGCGATTGCGTAAAGTCAATTGTATTCATTTGACAGTTCATATTGTATGTCATTCCATACAAATTGCAGCCGATTGGATACGATATGAACTGTCAAATGAATACGATTAGCTTACGCAATCGCACCCCGTGTGGCACCTTGCATGGGCTGATACCGCTCTGGTGTATTCGCATAGGTATTTGGGTTGGTGTACGTGTATCACCTTGCATGGGCTGGTGCCGCTGGTGGTGGTGGCGCACCAGGCGGCGCAGCGAGGTGCCGCGCTCCAGCTGCTCCAGCACGCGCACGGTCGCCGCGGCGCGTGTGCACCACGCGCATTCCGAACGCACGCCCGTTATTTGCCTGCGTATGGAAAAAATTAAACGTGAAAAAATTCTGATCTAAATGAAATACAGTGGTGGTCACATAATTAACGACACTAGCCGATTTCCAATGGTCAATCCTTGACAGAGATCCTAGGCTCCAAAGTTATCTCGATTGTATAAAAACCGACTTGTGTCGTTAATTATGTGACCACCATTGTATGTATGAATATGGGGTTTGAAACATATACAATACAATTGAATAGACATCTGTTTGACAAGAATAGATAGCGAAACAGCATTCTGCTTTCATGTAACTGGTTTAAATAATGTGCGAGGGCGGCGCGGCGAGAGGCCAGGTAGGTGGCGTAGGGGCGGCGCACGGCGAGGTCGGCGCCGGGGCGGGGCGGGCGCTGGGGGACACTCACGTGCGCAGCGCGCGCGCGGCGTGCGCGAAGGCGGCGCGGCAGGAGGCCAGGTAGGTGGCGTAGGGGCGGCGCGCGGCGAGGTCGGCGCCGGGGCGGGGCGGGCGCTGGGGGACACTCACGTGCGCAGCGCGCGCGCGGCGTGCGCGAGGGCGGCGCGGCAGGAGGCCAGGTAGGTGGCGTAGGGGCGGCGCGCGGCGAGGTCGGCGCCGGGGCGGGGCGGGCGCTGGGGGACACTCACGTGCGCAGCGCGCGCGCGGCGTGCGCGAGGGCGGCGCGGCAGGAGGCCAGGTAGGTGGCGTAGGGGCGGCGCGCGGCGAGGTCGGCGCCGGGGCGGGGCGGGCGCTGGGGGACACTCACGTGCGCAGCGCGCGCGCGGCGTGCGCGAGGGCGGCGCGGCAGGAGGCCAGGTAGGTGGCGTAGGGGCGGCGCGCGGCGAGGTCGGCGCCGGGGCGGGGCGGGCGCTGGGGGACACTCACGTGCGCAGCGCGCGCGCGGCGTGCGCGAGGGCGGCGCGGCAGGAGGCCAGGTAGGTGGCGTAGGGGCGGCGCGCGGCGAGGTCGGCGCCGGGGCGGGGCGGGCGCTGGGGGACACTCACGTGCGCAGCGCGCGCGCGGCGTGCGCGAGGGCGGCGCGGCAGGAGGCCAGGTAGGTGGCGTAGGGGCGGCGCGCGGCGAGGTCGGCGCCGGGGCGGGGCGGGCGCTGGGGGACACTCACGTGCGCAGCGCGCGCGCGGCGTGCGCGAGGGCGGCGCGGCAGGAGGCCAGGTAGGTGGCGTAGGGGCGGCGCGCGGCGAGGTCGGCGCCGGGGCGGGGCGGGCGCTGGGGGACACTCACGTGCGCAGCGCGCGCGCGGCGTGCGCGAGGGCGGCGCGGCAGGAGGCCAGGTAGGTGGCGTAGGGGCGGCGCGCGGCGAGGTCGGCGCCGGGGCGGGGCGGGCGCTGGGGGACACTCACGTGCGCAGCGCGCGCGCGGCGTGCGCGAGGGCGGCGCGGCAGGAGGCCAGGTAGGTGGCGTAGGGGCGGCGCGCGGCGAGGTCGGCGCCGGGGCGGGGCGGGCGCTGGGGGACACTCACGTGCGCAGCGCGCGCGCGGCGTGCGCGAGGGCGGCGCGGCAGGAGGCCAGGTAGGTGGCGTAGGGGCGGCGCGCGGCGAGGTCGGCGCCGGGGCGGGGCGGGCGCTGGGGGACACTCACGTGCGCAGCGCGCGCGCGGCGTGCGCGAGGGCGGCGCGGCAGGAGGCCAGGTAGGTGGCGTAGGGGCGGCGCGCGGCGAGGTCGGCGCCGGGGCGGGGCGGGCGCTGGGGGACACTCACGTGCGCAGCGCGCGCGCGGCGTGCGCGAGGGCGGCGCGGCAGGAGGCCAGGTAGGTGGCGTAGGGGCGGCGCGCGGCGAGGTCGGCGCGCAGGGCGGCGGCGAGGCGCGGCGCGGCGGCGGCGGAGAGCGCGCGCGCGACGGCGCCGGCGACGGCCGCTCCCGCCTCGCAGCGCGCGCCCGCCGCCGCCGACCGCACCCACTCCACCAGCGACGTGCTCGTACACCGCTGCGATCAACATCGATACGATAAACACGGCCATTTAAAGCTGCCGCACATTAAACCCCTAGTCGCGATCACGAGTGCTTCAGACAAGCCCCTAAACGCAGCCTGTATCCAAAAGTAAGTGTAACAACAAAACGCGGTCACTAGCGAACACGAGCAACTTCAACAACTTGTGTTACCGCATACTTGATTAAGCCATAAAAAACCACCAAACCAACATACCCGAGTATATTATTATTATCGTGTCGATCATTTTTCGGCTTTAGATTTTGTGAGACCCGACACTGACCGCATTATCGGTAGCGTTATACAGGTCTTCGCGTGTGCAGGTTGATGGACACGGAGGGCAAGAAAAAAGGTGTGCCATAGTCTGTGGGGAGCTCCCACACTCGCAGGTGTTGTCGGAGCCATAACCATAACCCCATCGGCACATGTTTTCTTTGCTGCGGTCGACCTCGGTCCGGAGTCTGTTTAATGATCTCCATGGGAGATCACGGCCCGGTGGTAAGCTCTCTGTGAGTGTGGCGAAAGTTGAGAGCGATGCCCGGTATCTTTCCCCCCAGAGTTTGATGCGAGCATGGGAAGCATTACCATCGATCGGCATCGAGTCTTTTATAAAACTATGCCGACTTTTTAGTCCCTGGGAGGTGCAGGGGGTGCCTCGGGTCACTTTGTTTTTTGTAGCGCTCAACCGAACTCGCAACAGCTCTGCGAACATCAGGTGGGGCAATGCCAGCTAGCGGGTACAGGTCTACTACTGGAGTAGGTTTCAGACAGCCAGTTATGATACGGCATGTGTCGTTGAGGGCTGTTTCCACCAGTTTTGCGTGCGCTGAACGGGTCCACACCGGGCTGGCGTATTCACCGTCGAGAAGGAAAGAGCCAGTCCCGATGTTCGCAGAACTTCTGGCGAATCAACACGATTTTCAATTTCCTCACACAATACATATTTTCCCCAAAATGGCAATCTAACAACCGTGGTACCACGCTAAATAAGAACACAGGTTTGACTTTATTGTACACGTCATGACTTGCCTATTGACTTTGAATGCATAGCAACACAAAAAACAGCGTTTTACATAAAAGACCTTTAGAAATTGATGTGCTGTGGACTGTACATTCTACGCATCGCAAAGTACAAAGTAATTATTGGAAAAAGATTAACGAATGGTGGACTATTTCAGTAGCAATTGCAGTAATACAAACTGTTCAATTTGGGACTATTGTGAGTGAACTGTCTTATATTTGAGAAATCACAACCAAAACAAACATGTTGTGGCGTCAGCTCGGACTTTGTATCTAGGCCAAAATGCACTCACACAGAGGCAATTATTTCCAGCTGACGCACATACAATACTATGTTATAATTTAGTATTTAAGATGAGAAAAATAATAAATGATTGCTCTTAGCTATTAGCTCTCAGCACTAGCACACCACACTGGCTGTTTGATTCATCTCCCACGCTAGGAGCCAAATTGGTGACCCCGACGTGATTCTGCCCGACGTGATTCTGCCGACGTCATCAAGACCGACTTCATACTATTTCAAGAAATATATACACGGAAATCCAACGTCGCCCAGGGAGACAATCTGAAGATCGCAGCCACCAGAAAAAAATACAAAACTGAAGAAAGCGCAATCACGCAGTTTGACGTAACTGTTTCATCGTTCGTTATCTAGCGGATCGGTTACTGGCCTCCCACAAGCGGGTCTCACCAGTCAATTGAGAAGTCGCACATAGATTTCGAATATCGAAACAGAAAACAAGCGCTATGGCCTATCAACAGTGCCCTTCGATACCGTCGCCGTCGCACAGGGAAACAGCTACAGCCACGGCCGAGTTATCTGCTTTATCCGTTTCATCCCGGATACCAGACTTTTGGCGGGACCAACCACGCCTATGGTTTTCCGTTTTTGAGTCTGCAATGGCTCCCCAAAAGCAAGGTGACGACTCTAAGTACCACCAAGTCGTTAGTAAATTGGGAAGGAACGAAGTACAACAAGTCAGCGACATCATTTTAAATCCGCCGAGCACAGGAAAATACGATGCGTTGCGAGCACGGTTACTACAAATATTTGAAGAATCTGAAAGCAGACAACTTCAAAAGCTTTTGGGAGAATTAGACCTTGGAGACCAGCGACCAACACAACTCTTGAGGAGAATGCGAGAGTTATCCAGAAGTAAGATCCCGGATGATACCCTTTCTATCATGTGGCAGCGCCATTTACCATCCGCAGTACGAGCTGTCTTGACCGTAAGCGATAGCAAGGACCTGGAAACGCTGGCGAATATCGCTGATAAAGTCCTTGACAACATGAAGCCTTTAGAAATAGCACAAGTCTCATCCAGTAGTAAGGACACATCCACGATTGACTTTCTTGTCAAACGAGTGGATTTGCTGACAAAGGAATTATGCGAGTTGCGCACTTCTTACCGTCACGTGTCAAGAGGGCACGATAGAAATAAACAGAGCCGCAGATCAACATCCCGCTCACATTCAAGATCACGATCCCAGCGAGACGATTGGTTATGTTGGTACCACCGAAAGTTTGGAGATCAATCGACGCGGTGTGCAGATAAATCTCGTTGTGTGTACAAAGCGCAGCGAATTACGCAGTCGGAAAACTAACTCCGACACTAACCGCGGCGGGAGTTGGTGTTGACGGGTCAAGTTACCGTCTATGTGTCACCGACCGAAAAAGTGGGACACAATTTTTAGTAGACACCGGAGCAGACATATCTGTACTCGCCCGCACACGAGAAAAGCCCACGAATGCCGAATACACAATTTATGCCGCCAATGGAACGAAAATCAAGACCTACGGACTTAAGACCGTTTGCATAGATCTGGGACTACGAAGACCATTCACGTGGACATTCGTTATAGCTGACGTGCGCAGATCAATTCTCGGAGCAGATTTTCTCGCTAAAAATCAAATCAATATTGACTTAAGCGAAAAGAGATTGATCGACAAAATAACGAAATTATCGGTTGCTGCGCGCACAACGCACTCGAATGACTCATCGGTCCGCACGATAGATGTAACCGGACCGTACGCCGAGTTACTACGTGAATTCCCTGACGTAACAAGGCCGTCGACACTGAAAAATGCACCTAAGCATAATGTCGTGCATTATTTACATACGACGGGGCCGCCGATCTATGCAAAAGTTCGTCCATTGAACCCAGCAAAGTATAAAGCCGCGAAACAGGAATTTCATAGGATGATGGAGTTAGGCATTTGCCGCCCCTCTAACAGTCCTTGGGCAACGCCGCTGCACATCGTTACAAAGAAGAATGGCGAACTAAGGCCATGCGGCGATTACAGACGGTTAAACGCTGTTACACTTCCTGATCGCTATCCTATACCAAGGCTTCAAGATTTTACATACTTGCTGCGGAATAAGACCATCTTCTCCAAGCTGGACATCAGAAAATCGTTTCATCATCTACCTATTTTCGAAGAACACATACCGAAAACGGCCATTACAACGCCGTTCGGCCTTTTCGAGTTTACGAGGATGACGTTTGGATTACGTAACGCAAGTCAAACATTCCAACGCTTCGTAGATATGGTTTTTAAAGGGCTCGACGTATTTGTTTTTATCGACGATATCCTCATACCAACAAGGACGAAAGAGGAAAACGAGACCCTACTTCGAAAGGTACTGGAGAGGATGGACCAATACGGCATCACATTAAACGTGGATAAATGTGAATTCGGCAGAGAAGAACTGGATTTCCTGGGCTACCACATATCCAAGGATGGCATACGACCGCTGGATGAAAGGACTAAGGCAATTACCAACTTTCCGTTGCCTACTACGGTCCAGCAGCTGCGACGTTTTCTCGGCATGGTCAACTTCTACCGCCAGTGTATACCTCACGCTGCTAATATACAAGCTGAACTTAACAAGTACCTGCACAACTCCAAGAGGAAGGACAAAAGCGAGATAAAGTGGACACAAACGTCAATAGATGCGTTCGAGAAGTGCAAAGAAAGCATAAAAAGCGCTGTTGCACTATCTCACCCATCCACTTCCGTTCGTCTCGGCCTTATGACAGATTGTTCGGCCACATGTGCAGGAGCAGTACTACAGCAGCACGTGAATGGAAAGTGGGAACCCCTATCCTTCTTTTCTAAAACACTGAGCGAGACACAGAAACGGTACAGCACGTACGACCGGGAACTACTTGCTATATACATGGCAATTAAACATTTCCGTCACATGATCGAAGGAAGAGAATTTACGGTTTATACAGACCACAAACCGCTGACATTTGCTTTACACAAACCAGCGAGCTCATGTGACACGGAAAGAAGACTGCGCCAACTCGACTTCATCTCACAGTTTTGCTCCGACATACAACATATTTCCGGCAAAGATAATGTTGTTGCCGACTGCCTATCGCGAGTGGAAGAGATTACTTTCCCTTCGCCTATCGACTACGAGCAACTGTCGACAGAGCAAGAAAGAGACACCGAGTTGAGAGAGTTACGTAACAACCCGCGCTTGCAGTTTAAAATTTTCCCCGTACCTAATAGCGATAAGGTAATAACGTGCGAAACATCGACGCGCTATATGAGACCGTACCTACCGCAGCTGTACCGAAGAAAAGCATTCGAGATCGTGCACAACATCAGTCATCCCGGCGTCAGAGGAACACGACGCATGCTAGCGCAACGCTATTTCTGGCCATCGATGAATACAGACATTGGAAAATGGGCAAAGGCATGTCTATTATGTCAACGGTCCAAAGTGCAACGCCACACTGTTTCGCCGATAATGCACTTTCCGCCGGCCGATCGATTCGCGCACTTGCATATTGACATAATCGGGCCATTACCTACGTCCGAAGAGTGCAAATATTGCGTTACTATGATCGATCGCTGCACCAAATGGCCAGAAGCGTATCCCGTCAAGGACATTACCGCCGATACCATCTGCCAGATTCTACTCAGAGGTTGGATTGCCAGATTCGGAACACCGACGACGATTACGTCAGATCAAGGTCGACAGTTCGAGTCCGAACTCTTCCGGAAGCTGACAAGCAAGCTGGGCATCAACCACATCCATACCACCGCTTATCATCCGCAAGCAAATGGACAAGTAGAACGCTGGCATAGAACACTCAAGGCCGCGCTGATGACGAAGTGCAACCGAGTCAACTGGGTCAAAGAACTACCCATGATCCTGCTCGGACTTCGCACCGCTATACGGGACGACACGAAAGTGAGTGCAGCAGAACTGACCTACGGCACGACACTACGGCTACCTGGAGATTTCTTCACCGCTAGTACGACACTTCAAGATGAGAATGGCATGTTACAACAGTTACAGCATACAATGACGTCACTGCTGTCGACACCGAGGAGACAACACACTCAGCGAAACATCTTCGTACATGATGAGTTACGAACATGCTCACATGTATTTGTACGCGATGACGCAACGAAGAGCGCACTTACGCCGCCCTACAACGGTCCGTACAAAGTGCTCGAACGTCATGAGAAGTTTTACTCCGTCGAGTTACCAAACAGAACTGCCATTATCTCCATCGACCGTCTCAAGCCAGCCTTCCTACTTCACGACGAGCAGAGTGGCGAACTCAGCGAGCAGCAGTCGCAGCCGCCGCCCGTGATGAAGCCTGGACCATCGACGATTCCTGAGGGTCAACAGCCAGCCAAGGACAACGTGAAGACCACGCGTTCCGGCAGAATCTCCAAGCCAGTTGTTAGATTTAAATTCAATTAATCACATGCACTTAATGCAATGATTAATTGAATATAAACAAAGTCTATTTTTATCGCCGCCGCGAGTACTTTGCCTATACAGCAAATACCGTCCTCGGTCAGTGGACAGTGTCAATTTACAACACCTGTTCCTAGTAGTTAGTCATCGTAAATATAGTAACTTTTACTTTTGTTTTGTTTATTGGTTTACATCATAATTGTTATAGATTTTTAGTTATTGTAAATTTCTTTTTTTTATCCCTTTCTTTATATTTAGGGGAGAGTGATTTGGCGTCAGCTCGGACTTTGTATCTAGGCCAAAATGCACTCACACAGAGGCAATTATTTCCAGCTGACGCACATACAATACTATGTTATAATTTAGTATTTAAGATGAGAAAAATAATAAATGATTGCTCTTAGCTATTAGCTCTCAGCACTAGCACACCACACTGGCTGTTTGATTCATCTCCCACGCTAGGAGCCAAACATGTTAACATCGACCTTCATTGAGTTAACCGGGACTAAACATTGTGAAGTAAACAAAATACTTACATTAGGCACATACTCGACACAGTACAGATCAGGGTTGGACAACACCAACCGTAGTTTCCGCTTCATACTGTTGAACACTTCCGGATCGCTCAGATCCACTACGCCTTCAGTCCTGTACAGAAAATGTTGAATAAGAATAAATTATAACTTGTTTAATTTATACTACGAATAAACAAAACACAATATACACAGAATCGAACTTTATCTACACGAACATTGCGCCGAAACTCTTGTTTAACAAATTCATGGTCATCAATCTGTCATCGTCCAGCCAGCGAGTTCAGCGAGCGCTTCAGTCGTGCGTCGGCTCCGGACTATGATCGGCTGAAACCCTGCCCAGGGCCCATATTCACAATGACCACTTACCGATTCCTTGCTCAAACCACGCCAATGTCGTATTTGTTTTTGACATTTTCAAAATTCGTTTTCTCTATGAGACTTCCAAATTTAGTTCCAAAGTTATTTTACTTTAAACTCAAACTGTTTATTTGCAAACTGGATGGGCCAGGAATAAGATGGGAAAATACCTTCGATAACTTATTGGCGCTGGCCGTAGTCTCCGTCCAGAGTTAATTTTGTATTTTAGCTTAAAAAACTTCACACTGCACTGATTGTTCAGATATTTCGATTGTTTAGCGTATTGTTCCTTTTAACACATTTATAGAATATTTTGAGATAGTTCTGAGCGCGCGCACGTGAGCCGGTTCGAAAGCCATTGGAAGAGGTTTTTTTTTGTTGAGGAAAGGGTAGGGGTCAGGATTCGTGCGTTTCGTTTTACGTTCATAGATAAATAATGTTTGTATGATTCATGCGTGATTAGATAAATTATATAATATTAATTGAATTTTAAAACAGTATTATATGGCGCAGCCACAAACTAAGTGTTACATAGGTGTAAAATATTGCTCGTACTCAACTTAGTTACCTTGAAAAGATACCGCAAATATAATAAAAATTTACATTTGAAAAATCGTTTACCAAAATTTATTTAAATATACAATAAGCACATCTTAAGTTTCTTCGCGCACTCATAATTGAAATAAAATAAATTTAAAATTAAAACTGACAGTGTACAAATTCACCATTTACATTGTGGCGAGCACCCACTCCCACATTGAACTTGGGCAACCGCCTTACAATTTCGCAAATCCGCTCCGCTTATGCGCCTTGGGCCATACGCCTTCTGCAGCGAGATAACATGCACCCGGCGCGTGCGCGTATAGATCTCCTTATCGCACGCACCGCGCGCGCCCGGTGCCCGCTGCATCCTTCTCGCTTGCTTTGCAGACGCCGGCTAAGTTCGGACGGAATGATTTCGCAATAAGAACACTTTGCTACTGCCTTACGCTTGCGCTTGAATGTTTTTGATTTTAATTCTAATTGATTGTGATATTCCTATTTGTATGTTATCTAATTTATTGCGAGTGTCTAATATACGTTAAATTATTCGTTCTCCGTGTGTTGTGATTGCTGTTTCCCGTCTACTGTGCCGTGCTGTGCCGTTAATACAATTACTCGTTTGGGTTCGATTCCCAAAATTCTTTTATGTTGGAGTGCTAGGCCTGCGCCCCACAACATCATAAAAAAAAACAATTAACTATATACTTAAGTATTCGAAATAGCAATTTTAATAAAAATATATAGTTCAAATATGTACTTAACTTATTTAAAAATTATACTTGTTTAATAACTATGAAATTTGTGACTGTCATGTACTTGTACAATAACTCTGTAATTTGTGAGTATCATGAAGAAAACGAGTTTTGAGAATGTCAAAACCAAGTAGGACATTGGCGTGGTTTGAGCAAGATATCTGTAAGTGGTCATAGTGAATAAGTGCCCAGTAGGCCAAGATGAGCACAGCGACAAAAGTATCTCGTCCCTTATGTCGCGTAAGCGCACTGTGTGTCCCGCTCACACCGTACTGATATGAGCGCGCCAGACATCGCGAGATAAATTTCGACAAATAGTCGCGGCGCTCATCTTAGCGCTGCTGCTGGGCAGGGCTTGAGCCGGTCATAAGTAAGATGCACACACAACTGGAGCGGTCGCTGAACTCGCTGGCTAGTTTGAGCAAGGAATCGGTAAGTGGTCATAGTTACAAAGGATCGATATGATGCGAGCCGCTATCTCGATCTCTGCAGGAAACATTTAGTATCGCGACAGGCAGACTTAGATGTATTTGCAATGAATGAGGCCTCGATCAAGCGAATCATAAGCAAAATTTTTTTCAACGAGACATAATTATGTACTGTTATATTATTGATTTAAACTTAAGATTGTGCTTTTTGTAAACTTTGTTGTTACCTATAATTGGCTTTCTGTTACTAGATAAGTTATCTTTTTTGTTAAACATAGCTGTTGGTCGTCCGAATATAAATAAATAAATAAACAGTGAATAGAGGCCCTAGAGGGCAAAGTAGGTATAAGGACGTACTTGTCAAAGTCCGCGTCGACGTCAGAAGGGCGGCGCGTGTGACTCGGCCTTCGCTTCGGTTCGGCGACACGCCGGTACTTGGCTAAGATGTCTTCAGAGCTTTCGCCCTCGCGGCTGCCGTCGTCGCTGCGGGTTTCTTCTTCGGACAGCTTCACTTCAGCTGTGTAACATAATTGGCCAACTTAGAAGAGTATTTCGGTTCTGAATTACTCAAATAAGTTCAGTTCAATATCATTTATTCAGTCTAGGCTGTTACAAGCACTTATAAACGTCAAAGAAGCTACGCCATCGGTTCACAAACCCAAGGCGGGAGACCTTGTAACGAGAAGAACCGGCAAGAAACTCGTCAAGGGCTGTCTTTTTCTCCCTGTTTTATTTCATACAGAGTCGTCAAATTTAAAAGTGACCTTAACATATCAGTAAGGTTAATGTTCATCACAAAAAGAAAATACTAATTATAATATTACATTTTATGGTTATTGTAACCGTAAACAATTTTCAACCGGCAAAGAAAGGCTTGTCTATCATACATTACAACCTTTCTCGCATTACAAGATTACTGTACTGCAAGTTGTGAGGTACCTACAGGTCAGTATCAATTTATTAAGATAAAAATATTTAGGCTTTAAGCACAACATTAAGATAAGCAGACTGAGGTAGACCCATTTCCGCTGGCGGCACCCGTTCACGAGCATGACGCATGAACCAGCCATCGCTTCGCTCAACCATATTTTAGGGAAGGTAACCACCCGCCTCACACGACACCGCCGAAGAAACGTTTGAGTGAGCATGACGTACTTCAGGTACTTATGTTAAGCTGTATAAATATAAAACAAAATACAATGGCAAAAGCAAAAAAATATATAAAAGTGCATTAATGTAAGACACAACTTACAATGTTACTAGAAGACGCATCAGCTGGGTCATAATCTCAAAGCGTAATTAAAGTAAGTTAACAAAAAAAACTATATAATTGGAATAATTGAAAAACATTATTTGTTTTTATTTATTGTGATCAAGCAGTGCCACGAATCTCAACTCAATACATCATAAATAACATAAAATATATCTCGACACATTTTAACGACCCCGACTTTAGTACGGTCAACAGAGCTTACAAAATTGACAAATTTGAACTTTATGACGTAAGGCGTTGAGTTCGGAACTGGCGGAAATTTGTCATACCGTAGGTGCTGTTAGCTATACAATGTTTATCTCATACGTACTTGTGTGATGCGTCTGCGAGCGGCCCTTCTGGCGGAACATCTTGATCTTGTGCAGGATGTTGCCGCCCGACCGCTTCACGTTGTTCTTCAGCTCGTCCAGGTTGCCAACGAGTCCGTCTTCGCCTATTATGCGACGCCTGCATGCAAGTTATAAGTATTGTAAGCCCCCTTGTACACACACGATTTTTCGCCGTGCAAATCTATGGTCGTCAGTGTTTTATTGCTATTAGAAGCTAGTAGAAGGACACGGCGAAACCACTACAAGTCTACAAGCGTCCATAGTGATCCATATAACACCGACGATCGTTGCTACGCACGGCGAATCAGCCGTAGATTTTCAAGGCGGAAAAACCGTGTATATAGAAATGGCCTGAGGATTGGTGGATTGGTTTACTTATTCATGCAGTATTCAGAAAGAAGGGCTCTAAAATCAACTTTACTGTTACCTTGAAAACAACTGTTTCGAATTCTTAACGCGCAATTTATTGTGTAAATAATCCGGAAAATCTGTCTTAATCAATGAATAGTGCGCGCCAAAATTTAAGATGTGTGTTTGCGTAACCCCTTCTATTTAATAATGTTTTATCAAACTATTGACCAATTGGGGCGGTACCTCTGCGCCTTTTCGGCGGTGGCGTCGAAACTGATACTCTTGGGGATGGCACCAGTAGAGGCCAACTTCAGCGGGGGGCTAATGCGGCATTCCGTAACGTTCTCACGAGATGCTAGTGTATCACATACATAGTACCTACCTCTGCGCCTTCTCCGCGGTGGCATCGAAGCTGATGCTCTTGGGAATAGCACCAGTGGAGGGCAGTTTAGGCGGAGGGCTAACACGCCGTTCCGTCACGTTTTCGCTGTTCACGTCTTGACTCGAGCTCTTGTCCGATGCAGAAGTGCCAGCGGAGTTCACGGACAATGTGCTTAGGGACACGTTGTTCGTACCGTCGCGTTTTTTCTCGATCCTTCGAATAAATATTAAGAATATAAACATTCGTCACTCGAAAACCTAACGCCATATGTGTTTTATCACAAAAAAAACCAAAATGTTAGAAGATGCTACGAGTAGAAGCTAGGCTGAATTCGGGCTCCTCATAGGAGTCTAGACAGATGGCAGTTTTATTTACTTTAAGCAAAGAAGCTTGCTTTTAAGATTTTGATTTCCCTCTGGATTAAATTGAACGTGCCCGGGCTGAATGGTGCGAAATTGGTTACCGAAGAGTTATCGGGAGATAACGAAAATAGTCATTATAAGATAAATATCACATCTACAAAAACATCTATACGACCCATCGTATTGGCACCTGGAATGAAAGAGGCCTACTGAAACCAGGCAAGCTTGGCATCGTCGAGAGAGAAATGGAGCGCCACAGACTTAGCATACTAGGCTTATCCGAGACTCATATGCGCGGAGGTCGACATTTCAAAACCGCCACAGTAAACTTTATGTACTACTCTGGCTGTACAAACTCTAGCCTACATGGAGTCGGAATTGTCATAGCTGAACGCTTCAGTTCTCGGATATAACCCTGTCTCAGAGCGTATTATGACCATGAAGCTCAAACCACCAAACCTTTACGATCATACAAGTATACTATACGCTCCCACGAGCACAGATTCTGCATCAAAAGATGAAGTAGAGCGGTTGTATCGAAAGCTGGGGGAAACGCTAGATGCAATACCGAACCGAGAAATGGCAATGATTTTGGGCGATTGGAATGCAAAGGTTGGCAGCACTTTAATACATACGTGAACTATTAGGGAGGTTTGGACTAGGCGTCAAAATCAGAAATGATCGTGGCGAAAAACTCCTAGATTTTGCACAAGCCAGAAGTTTACCATCCTAAATACTTGCTTTTAACACCATCCCAGACGTCTTTACACGTGGAGATCTCCAGGTGACAGGTACAGAATACCAAATAGACTACATTCTTATTAATACCCGCTGGAGATCAGTTACTACCGTGAAGACCTTCCCTGGCGCCGATTGCAACTCTGATCACAGTTTGCTGGTTGCAAACTTTGCGTTGCGTTTGAAGGCTCCAAGAAAGCGGCCCAAAGCGTGTCTTAGACAACTGGAATCTGCCGAGAGAGATGCTTTCCAGCAGTACACAGAAGACAAGCTAGAGAGTTCAATTGCGGACTAGTATCTGACGGCGGACTCTCATTGGAAACACCTAAAAGAACTGATAAACAACACCCTGACTGAATTAAGGTAAGCTCAAAAGCCAGAACCAAAAAAGACATCGTGGATATCGGATCGCACTTGGGCTCTCACTCAGCGCAGGAAGGACTTGAGAACAAAAGAGCAGTAGAGAGAGAATGAGTACAGCTGTCTTAGGAAGACCATGCATGCTGTCGAGAGGATAGAAACAGCTACATCGTCGGAATATGTCTTGACATAGAAAACCACTCTCTCGAATACCAAACTGTAGATTTATTCAGGAAAGTCCGGCGGCTCACTAACAAGTTCATATCAAAGTGATTGAGGATTCCAATAGAAAACTCTTGTACGAACTAGACGAGATTGCAGAAAGATGGCACGCTTACTGCGAAGATCTTTACAAGGATACCTCACTGAGTACAACGATCGACTTTGATTTCCGCGGGGGTCAAGACAGTGAATCTAATATTCTGCGTTCCGAGATCATTGCGGCAATAAACGCACTAAAAAATCAGAAGGCGCCGGGACCAGATATAATAACGGCAGAAACCTTAAGTAAAATAGGTATCGACGCTCGCAATCTGCAACAAAGTGTGGGCTAGTGAGGAATGGCATAAAGACTGGACTGCAACTGATCGTAAAAGCCTATGAGTACAATATTCCAGTTGTCATATGCTTCACTGACTACAGCAAATCGTTCGACTGTGTCAACTGGAATCGCCACCTTAGGCGTACCAAAACACCTCACCGCTCTGCTTCAAACTTTATACAATGGCAGTTAAGTGGCGGTCAGAATTGACGAAACAACTTTCCAACCTTTCTACTTCGGAAAGGGAGTCCGCCAGGGCTGCATCGTCTTACCTATCCTTTTTAATGCCTACGGGGAGTACATAATGCGGCAGATGCTTGCGATGGCTGGGATGGCGGTGTGAACATTGGCGGGACAAAGCTAACTATCCTTCGATACGCCGATGACACGACACTGCTCGCTGGGATTGAGTCTGAAATGGCATTTTTACTTCAGAAGATGGAAGATATTCCTAACAGTCTTAGGCTCGCCATAAACAGATCAAATAACAAAGTTGTGATAGTGGATCGCGCTAAAACTTACGTGCTAAAACGTTACCGATTTCGTTTACCTCGGCTCTAGCATCAGCAACACCGGCTCCAGCAAAACTGCTAACTGCTGGCTCCAGCAAAACTGATGTGCGAAGACGGATTGGAATGGCCAAGAGCGTCATGTCTCAGCTGCATAAGATGTGGAAGAACAGAGCTGAATACTTATAACCAAAATAAGACTAGTCCGTACCCAAAATATTTTCCATCCTCCTGTATGGTGCTGAGACGTAGACTCTTTAAGCCGCGGATCGTGGGCGCATCAATGCTTTGAGATGTGGTGCTGGTGAAGAATGCTCAGAATACCATGGACATCACATCAGACCAACGTATCAATACTCCAGCTGCTCAGATTCACGACAAGACTATCCACCATATGTCTCAAGCGTGTCCTTGATTATTTTGGCCACATTGTCAGAAAAGAAGGCGACAACTTCGAAAAATTAATAGTAACAGGGAAAGTCGACTGCAAGAGGTTACGAGGTCGAAGTCCAATTCGCTGGTCCGATCAGATCCGCAACACTCTCGGTAGCTTAGTCTACGACGCGCTATGTGCTGCCGGTGGCAGAGGAAGATGGAGGAATACCATCAACGAGAGACTCCTGGGAGGTGGTGGTCACGATCCTCAGCTATGAGGAATACAACGCGAGGAGAAAACGAAAAAGCTTGTTTTTAAGATTTTGATTTCCATCTGGATTGAATTGAACTAAAATACCGATCGGTATACATATGATCAAACAGTAAAAAAAACATTAGGTCCCCGTTACATTCATTTCAGCCTCTATCTATGCCAATGGTTTCTGGATATAGGCCTCCGCCATACTTTTCACTAACTGACTACTCGTTTATTACTTTACGACACATAAATAATTACTTCTAAAAAAATAATAAACAAAGTGTAACCTTGAAGAACTAATGCTGACAATACTCGTTCTTATCTCCGACTTGACGATCCTCGACGTCAAGTTATTAACCAAATTAGCTGACGTAGAAATAGTCGCAGAACTCATTCTCGTCATTAGATCCGTTATAGTCGAGCGAGGTTCAGGATGTTCCGTATCGATGCCAGAGTCATACCGCCTGAAATGAAATCAAATGACATTTATTTGCATTTGGTTAGAGTATAGGTCTTATGCCTAAGAACAACAAGGTCACAACCCCGATTGAACCTTTAACTTAAGGTGGCACTTAAACATCATGTCGTCTTTTTCATACCTTTGACATTTAAAGTGTCAGAATGATGTTGAAACTCCTAACGTTGTTGAAATCGGCCATTAGAGTATTTTATACACCACCTGCATCTGTAGCACGTATTAAATATCAAATATTCTCAACTTGAAAGTAAGCTATTAATGCCCGGAGGGAGCTAATGTTGTATGGAACTTCCCTTGTGTAATTATGATAACATTTAAATTTGGAACGCCAAAATGACAAAATAGTTTCCAAAAAAAAAACAAGTCTGTTCAAGGCATAACTTCCTGGTCCAAGGAGTTTTTAACTATAAAATTGACACTTTAAGGTGGAACGATTTTCATACAAAAAACAGTCGAGATAATCTTGGTAGATTAACAGAATTAATACTTAAATATATGTGCAACTATTTCTTTTCGGGTATTCATTTGCGCTAAATTAATAAACAAACATTGTTTCATTCAGAAATCACCTATAAATGAACACAACATTTTTGCAAATATTACGTGTGTGTATGTGACAAATGTCGTGTACGTATACAAAAATCGCGACGTTGCCATTCCATGCGGCTAAGACGCGCAACGCGCGAAGTTGCCGCTCTTACGTTTGTCTCGATTTGATAATTGTTTAAATTTCTCTTTACTAGATTTTTCAGCTGTGTTGCCGTTGCGTCCCAAAAGAGATGAGTTTCGTCAGTAATAATTTACTTTGGGATTATGATATAAAGTTGTGATTTGTAGGATTTATCCTAACTCCGATTTTGAAAAAATGCTAAACACGACTTTACATTTTGTTTTTTATGCGTAAAACTTTTTTCTCCCATCACTGTCAAAAAATGGAAAATAAGATTTTATAAACAAAAAAAAGAAAAGAAAATTTTATCTGCTTTGTGCAAATAAAATTTACTTGTATTATGTAACGTACTTAATATTTAAATATTTTATTTTTTCAAATAGGTATTAAATTGTCCGGAATCACATCTACGTACTGACAACACCGACCGGTCCGTATTTGTCATTTGTTTATAGTGTTTTTTCGTTGTGTTGTTGTGACTAGGGATGGTCAATACTACTGACTAAAATTTCAGTGAAATGAAAATGAAATATAAACGAAACTTATGAAATCTTTCAAAACGGGTTGAAATATTTCAGTTTTGAGTGAAATTTATTTTCTGACTAGAAATGATTTATTTTACGTACATCCTAATGATTTAACGATCTTAATGATTTATTTTATTATTAATATTACAATTTTAACGTATTAAATGATAATAACAGACTTAATTTTGATTTTACTGTTAAGAAAGTTAAGAAAACAATCTAAGTATTCAAGTACTAATTCTTATGATGTTTTTACTTAGCTTTTCAAAACATCATAAGTATGATGATAGGATAGAGATAAACATAGACTAAACCAAATACAAAACATGAATTTGACGTCACATATCACTTGACTATTGATGTTTCGACTATGAATCAGGACATTTGCGCGAAAAGCTAATAACGTGAAAGACTCTTACACGAAAAGCCGTTTGCTCGAATGAACAAATGTAATTAAATTTGCCTCAATTATTGGTCAGTTAGCCTTCAAAAACCATTTTCACCGTACAGCGCATGAATGAATGTGAGCGCTATCTCAGCACTTTTTATCTAGATTGTACTTAACATTACATAGTACATATTTAAGATACACAAGAGGTTAGCATTTTTTATTTTATAACCTCTCAGGCATCGGAAAACGAAACACAATAGATATTTTATTATTTGCAACCCCGGTGTTCGCTGCGCTGCTTTACGAATTAAGTATTTGTTGAATAATACAATTTCATTATGAGGTAAGTACTTAATAGTAATATTTTTTTGGGACATCTTTGCTTACTTACATGTTTTATGTATTAATCTTTACTAATATTATAAAGAGGCAAAATTTGTTTGTTTGTTTGTTTGCATTGAATAGGCTCCGAAACTACTGAACGGATTTGGATGAAGTATGGTACACAGATAGTAGATAGCCTGGTGTCTGTAATAGGCTATTAGGTAATAGGCAGGGTTTTTCTAGATTAGATAAGGTTTCATGTACATTATAAACAAAATTATCGTAAATACTACATCGTCAGTCAACAATGAAATGAAATATATAAAAATGCTCATAACATAAAAAGTACTGGGTCAAACGAAACCAAATTTTTATGGGACCAATTGGCATCTATTCTGCATCGAACAAAAGAAGAATCATGGAAATCGGTTCAGAAATCTCGGCGTAATCGGTGTACATACATAATATATATATATATATATATACCAACCGAATTGAGAACCTCCTCCTTTTTTGAAGTCGGTTAAAAATACTAGCGGCCGCTCGCGATTTCACTCGCGTGGTTCCCGTTCCCGTGGGAATACCGGGATAAAATATAGCTTATGTTAATCAGGGATAGTGTAGGATTCTAAAAGAATTTTTGAAATGGGTCCAGTAGTTTTTGAGTTTATTAATTACATACATACATACAAATCTTTCCTCTTTATAATATTATATAGTATAGAAGTATAGAAAACGGTAACATGATGATCCAATAACCACCACCACTTTTTTTATTGAGGAAACACTGCAATTTTAATCAAAATCTGTTCAGCAGTATGTAGTTTAAAAAAATATAGATATTTTATTGGGCAAACCCACTAAGAAATCTTAAAATTTAGAGTATCAATTACATTCTTGTCACTTGTGCAATTTAAAAAAGTTGCAATTGCATTTGTTGCAATTTATACATCAAAATTAATATTGTAATGTTATTTAAATAAACAATAATAATAAATAAAAAAAAAACTATCATCGGAAGTTTCGAACCCCGACTCTTTGATATCTAAGTCGAGTACGTAGACCGCTGAGCTACGTGATCTTTTTTAGCTGGGTCGAAATATTCTACTACAAGAAACTCAGAAATAAAATATGCATGTGTGAGTGATTAGTAAAATTTGGAGACAGACACACTCTCTCGAGATATTTGGATGATTTATGTACTACAAAAAGATAAATGTTGGTTTCGAAAATTCAATATTTATTTATAGAATGCGCAAAAAGTATTTTGAGTTAAAAAGATACAAAGAAAAATTAACAAAAAAATAAAAACTACTAAATAGCGAAAGTAGCGCCATCTAACGACCGTTCAGCTTTTTGTAACTTAATCGTTCCACCTTAAAGAGATTTTATTCCAATGAAAAATATAAACATGGCTGTATGTATCGGGGTCCCTAGCACCAAGACAACATTTGGAATTGGAATTATGTGATTTTGTGCACACATTCAAATATAATGTAATAGCTTTTGTCTTACTTATCAGTAAAATATGGCAAATCATCAAACTGTGAATGTTTGTACTCTAGACTTTTAAGTCACAGTCACACAAGATATAATGAAAATTATCATTGCAATGCCTACGGAACTAAATTTCTAAAGAAAACATCGGTTATTTTCGATCCTTTCGATATTTTTTCCGCGAATTATTGTCACCTATTGGTTTTATAATGTATAAATAAATAGATAATTTCTTTTTTATTTAACGTCACAGTAGGCGCAGTAGGTGTATAAAGTAGAGTATGCTCCTCGGGGATAAAAGTGTCTTAGCCTTGCGCAGACTTTAATTCTTCGCTTCATTCAGGATTCTTAGCATAATTCCCTCGCTTCGCTCGGTAATTAACGTTTTAATTCCCTCGCTACGTTCGGGAATTAACTACAGAATCCTTCATTTCGCTCAGGATTCAATATGTTGCCCGTGACATAAGACACTGCTATATCCCCTTAGTACATTATCTACTATAAAAGTTCTACCTATTCAACAATTAACAAAGCATGCAAATATACCTTATATTAATGCCAGACTTCGTATCAATAGCAAAGAATATATTAACTTCGTTCAAGTGTGCATTAATCATCACGCTCCTTTTTTAACGTTTTTATTTTCACACAAATTAATATAATTTGATATACTTAACCTGTCGTATTGAGACACGGAGAGGGCGTTGAAGGAACTCTCGCTAGAGTTGAGCGATCGGTCCATAAGTTCGTTCTCGTCGAATGGTTTCGAAGTAGAAGGCATGTCGTATTTAGATGTGGAAGGGAAAGGCCGGTCGGGGGAGTGCTGGGGGGCGGGGAAACTATCGTCCACCCATTGGCTGGTGGCGTCTGATTGGCTGTTCGCGCCTTCTAACGTTGATTCGGTCTGCTCACTGTTGCTAAACAAACGAAAAAAAAACAGTTTGATAAATATTAAACATGAAAATATACCAGAAAAAAGCAACTAGTCTCATGTCGCCCTGACGGGATTCGCATCCTTGGGAATCCGGCCCAATGCACTAACCAATTATGCTACAGAGACCTATGAGGACACGTCGAATTTTTCTAGTATATTCACCGTTCTACGGTGTTGGCCACCGTCGTTTCATCAATGAGAGTAATATCCTCGCATTCGAAAGAAACATCTTAACAGATGTTTGACTATCGATTAAGATGAAACAGCCATCTATTTACCAGAAAAAAGCAACTAGTCTCATGTCGCCCTGACGGGATGAGAGGACGGACATGAGACTAGTTGCTTTTTTCTGGTATATTTTCTTGTTTAATATTTATCACATAAAAATAGCATTGTAAAATGCAAAATTAAAAAGTTATAAAAAAAAACAGTTTGTTAGTGAGGAGGTAAACTAAGAACTAATGGCATCACCCACCACCTATTGTCACCACCCAAAATCTCAGGCGTTCATTCAGTCATGTACTTGTAACAATGACAAATACCTTATTTGTAATTTTGAAAGGTACGTGACAACGCACTTGTGGCCTCTGTAAGTCGCGCTTAGTCCTTATTTACATAGCGTCAAGGCTCAAAGTGGTCACAACTAGGGCTTCTACCCTATTTGACTAAAGACAATTATATTTTTTTGGTGCCTTGAGTGGTTGCACCACTAACTGTCAGTGAATCTTCCCATTGATATAATTAAAGTCAAGAACGCAAGTTTTTATTACGCGATAAGGGCGCTCAACAACGAACAGCTTTATGCGCGGGATATAGATCGAATCATAGATTCGTTGACATAGCTAGAAGCATAGATTTAGCAGCTATAAAGCCAACAACAATAAATAAAATCAAATAAATAACCATATTTACTCATAGACTTACCCGTTTTGAGGCCCGAAGTCAAATACATCGTTGGGTAGCGGCGCAGGAGTGGATGTACTGGGACTTTCTGGCGCCGACATTGCATAACATGTCATTACCTGCCAAAAAAAGTGTGAAAAGTTAATAATAAAAAAAAGCTTTGGAAATTATTACGAATCTAAGTACTTAAGTAAGTGGTTATTTTTCGAATTATTTTCTTAACTTGGATGCAATATATTTAAACCTGTTACAAACAAGTGTTTCGGCTGAAAGCCATAGAAGCCAGCTCCCGGAACATGAACACCGCTATATCACGCGATATGATATAGCGCATGCGTCTTGCTTACCCCGCTAATATGTGAGTCTACTTTTCACTGTCCCAGTGAAAAGTTATCGAGCAACCATATGTTGTTAACAATGATCGAATGACCGAATAATAATGTAATAGTAATTTTTGAGACTTAATATAAATTGACATTGAATTGTAATAATATCTTGACATTACTTTTTTTTTATCTATTTAATTCCTTATTTGACATTAATATTTGTACATCGTTTAATTTTAACGGTAGACATGTTAAGGCACAAAATTAATTAAGACTACCCAATGTTATACCACATGTTGTTACAAATAAAGATTATGATGATTGATTGATGGAACTAATGTCGGTAAAAGCCGATCATGCTAGGACTACAGCCTCCCTAGCATGAACACGGCTATATTACGCGATATGATATGGCGCATGATGCTGTCTTGCTTAGCCCGTTACGATGTGAGCGAGACAGTGATACGTTATCGAGCTATCGAGTCGATAAAAGTCGCTCATGCTAGGCTAGCAGGGCCGGTTAAATTTTACAAATATATAAGTGTCATAGAACCACAGACCTATATCGAGATACACCCAATATTATCTAACTGCTATCTGAGATAGTTGCCTAGGATATTTTTGTTAATATGACCAAATTAACGACGGTTGCCAGGCAACGAAATAAGTATTCTAGGCAACTATCTCAGAAAGCCGTATCCATATCTACAGATAGGTTATTAATTTCGGGGGTTAGAGTGTATCTACCTTGCGTATCAAATCCACGGTAAGTTTTTCGACCTTATATAAGTGTCATAGAACCACAGACCTATATCGAGATAGACGGTAAAAGTGTACCTACCTCGCGTGCCAAATCCACGGTCAAAGTTTTCCAACCTAAGTCAGTCCGCTTGAGACCATTGCCATGAAAACACGCGTCACTCAGAAACGAAAATGGTTAATTGTGCAGTGTTTTCTTGCAAGAGCTCGTCAATAACATTTCCACATCACTAAATCTCGCTCGTGACGTTATCGTAGGTACGAAAAATTCGACACGCTAGGCTCTCAATCTCATACAGTTCGCTCTTTCGTCTATGTCGATATAGGTCTGTGCATAGATCCGTTAGTTACCGGATATCCGTTGACAAGTATGCTTTTCCTGTTCTCCACGAACTGGCCCGCGTGGGACGGAAGATCTAGTTCTCCGCCGCGTGATAACGCGGCTGTAGCGCTTAGATAGCCACCGCTCCTGAAAATTGAACCTCATTAACCTTTGCGATTTGTATTTGAATTATTTTTTATTGGTGCTAATATTATAGTGAGCAACAACAATCAAGTATGTTTGAAATAAGTACCTGTTATGTAAATTAGATCGCGATGTATGTCTCGGACTGCTGATGTCAGATCTCCGCGCATTTCCATTCTGAAACAAGTTAAAATTTAAAAAAAATTAAATTTTAAAAGTTTTTAATTATCTCGTGTAGATCTAATGTTATAGTAGAAAATATGATTTTATTGAATATATTAATTCTTTTAGCAGAAACGCAAAGGAAGAATCGTGAAACAATCTGTAAGTCTTTGTGAAGTATGAGTTACGTCTACCTTTCTAAAAAACCGTTTCAGATTATGTAAATCGACTTTCTGATTGCTACTCATTGTTAAATAATTTCAACATTACAAAATCTTTAAGCTTTTAAGTATAAATGAATTTGAAAAATAAAGAAAAAAAATACTTTTTAGAAGATATATCCGGGTCGAAGGACCAATACTTTAAAAATATTCTAATAAAATGTCCAAACTTCTGTCTGCTATAGACTAATGTTACCTGGTGACTTGGTCTGACGGGCATAGGGTCGTCGTGGTTGGAAGGGCGACGCGGCCACGAGGTGTCCGAACGGGCTGCCACTGACACGCAATCGTCGGTATCAACCTGCGGGAAATTTTACTTTATCCGTAATAGAATAGGGAGGCTTATAGGATATCGAAACAATCTTTAGAAAAAAATTACGCGGAAAAAACTTTAGCTCACTCGGTTTTCCTCATTCTTAAGTTTTGAGAAATCCCATGATGGAAAGAAAAGCATAGAATGCTTTCCAGACTATCAATGGACATATATTCGCAAACTATTGGAGGCGATGTGCTGGTAACCTGACACTATTATTTCCTGACAATATAGTGGGCCTGAAAAATCAAATGTAGCGTCGTTGAAGCGTGGGTATGAAAGTGATTCAAAGCGGAGCGGAGTGGAGTTTCATACATTTGACAAACGAACGGAGTCAGCTCCACTGCCAAATGTATGAAAACTCCGATCCGCTCCGCTTTAATGAACAGGCAGCCTTAAGCTGCATCGCTGTCAACCATGTAAAGGATATTTGGCGCTGTAAGGATGTGCCCCGAAAGAAAAGCAATGTTTCGTGTACTGGGATTTATTGTTGGTTATCACAGGAAGAGGTTCGCAGACAGAGTGGCGGCGCTCGTGGAGCGGGCCCATATTCATATTCAACTAATTTACCGCAGGCGCCATCTGGCGTTTTCTTAACCACTAGCGCGCTACGGTTGCGCGATAAACGTACAAAGATCAATGACTAATAAACTACGACGTTGTTCGAGCCATCGTTAGATGGCGCTGTTTTACATGCTGCGGGCCTAACTTACATTTCTTTTTTATAACTATGAAGATATGAATGAGATTTATAAATTTAACAAATCTAATAAAGCTTTTCAAAACTTTATCTATCAAATAATTTAGGGTCTTACTTCCGTGTTACGGTCGCTGTCGGAAGCGAGGACGTCCATACTCCAGGCGGATTCGCTCGCCGTTTCCGACACGTCCGGAGCGATCGTGCCGCCCGCGTTACCACCTATGGGCAGAGGGAATACCGTAAGGGTCATGGGGATGCATAGATTTAGCGAAACGTGCTTCAATCTGATACTTAGATCCATTTTCACTAACTGCTTAACCGACTGATTAACCCTAAATATCTTGTAAATGTTAATGTAATACAGTGGTTTGTTTGAAGTTTAAAGGGAAACCACGATGTTTTCATCGACAGTTAGTAAAATCGAGTCTAAGTTCATAATATGGCGCATGCAACCACAAGTCACGCGGTACAATATAACTGCCTGGTCGTCTTTGTCGGGTCGTTAGAATTGTCGGATGAGGTCGAGGGCAAACTCTTCGTAATTACCACCGCCCTGTCTCGTAGTCATCTGTCTCCTGTCAGTCTCGTAATCGGTCATGGTGTCTGTCTGTTATCCGTCAGCTAGTCAGTCAGCCCAAGGAGGCTGGACTTCACGACAATAACTATACTACGCACAAACTTATACATCACTAAACTGTGTAACTGTGTTATAGTTTACATTACATTTAGCTGCGACTCGCGCTCTTTATGGGTCAAATCAGTCTTAATCACGCATTCTAGCATAATATGTCAAGCATACACCAAACGAATAAACTATACCGATCCATACCCTGGTTGGCAGGCAGCTATGCATGGAAGCCAGCACGTCCGTGCTCCAGGTGTCCGACATGCTCACCGACTGATCGACTTCCAGCAATATCTGTATAGGATCATGGATATTCCCTAGTAACAATGTTCATACCCTGGTTGGCAGGCAGCTGTGAATGGTCGCAGGAGTAGCCGATGGTCTCGGAGTCGGACGCCAGCACGTCCGTGCTGCAGGTGTCCGACATGCTCACCAACTGATCGTCTTCCAGCAATATCTGTAAGGGATCATGGATATTCCCTAGTAACAATGTTCATACCCTGGTTGGCAGGCAGCTGTGAATGGTCGCAGGAGTCGCCGATGGTATCTCGGAGTCGGACGTCAGCACGTCCGTGCTTCAGGTGTCCGACATGCTCACCAACTGATCGTCTTCTAGCAATATCTGTAAGGGATCATGGATATTCCCTAGTAACAATGTTCATACCCTGGTTGGCAGGCAGCTGTGAATGGTCGCAGGAGTAGCCGATGGTCTCGGAGTCGGACGCCAGCACGTCCGTGCTGCAGGTGTCCGACATGCTCACCAACTGATCGTCTTCCAGCAATATCTGTAAGGGATCATGGATATTCCCTAGTAACAATGTTCATACCCTGGTTGGCAGGCAGCTGTGAATGGTCGCAGGAGTCGCCGATGGTATCTCGGAGTCGGACGTCAGCACGTCCGTGCTTCAGGTGTCCGACATGCTCACCAACTGATCGTCTTCTAGCAATATCTGTAAGGGATCATGGATATTCCCTAGTAACAATGTTCATACCCTGGTTGGCAGGCAGCTGTGAATGGTCGCAGGAGTCGCCGATGGTATCTCGGAGTCGGACGCCAGCACGTCCGTGCTTCAGGTGTCCGACATGCTCACCAACTGATCGTCTTCCAGCAATATCTGTAAGGGATCATGGATATTCCCTAGTAACAATGTTCATACCCTGGTTGGCAGGCAGCTGTGAATGGTCGCAGGAGTCGCCGATGGTCTCGGAGTCGGACGCCAGCACGTCCGTGCTCCACGTGTCCGACATTATGCTGACAGTCTCGTCACCTTCCAGCAGTTTCTGCGCACGATAATAACGTTACACGTTCGTTCAATATAAACACACGACAGAATAAAAGGGAAGACGTTAGAAGTAGTCCGGTGGTGTGACTTTTACATTTGCAATTCAATGATAGTGCGATGATTTTGTTCAAAACCGGAGATAACGATTTTGGGTGGGCCCAAGAGTCTGTCTAGTTTACAAAGTTAGTACTAAAACTTGGCGTCGCATGTGTACTACCTTTAGAGCGCATTTAGACGAGGCAAAAACATTCTTGCGACCGCCGCGTGGCGCTTTGAGTACGCGGAAATCAAATTGCCGCGCCCTGATACAAGTTATTTCTAATAATAGTACATTATTGCAAAGGCCGTGAAATAGGCAATTGCAGGTCGAGTAACTTCACTAATACGAGACAGGCAGTTGCCATTTCCGCCGAGGCATATATAGTGCTTTTCTCAAAAGAATGCAGGGAAATAAAACATACTTTTTATATTACACATTTAATTTAATTAATATTAAAAGTTACATTAGTCATATTGGGGCAATAACTAAAAGAAAATCAAATCGATTGTAATAGCGTTTCTTAAATTGACAAGGCTCCAGCAATGTTGTATGAAACGGGGGGTAAGGTTTTTAAATACCCTTTGTAATGTTCCAAATTAAAAAAAACGCTCCTGCAATGGATTTAATTTTCTTTGTCCTTAAATCGATACTTCGTGTGTTCTTTTTTGGAAAATAATGGCAATATTTCCATGCATGTTTGAGAAAAGATATGTAACTGCACCCCGACCGCCTAACGGTATAGCTTGTACTATCGCTATAGCTATCGATTCTTCAAACCCCCTACAAGGGCTCTCGCTGACGCTATCACTTTCATACTAAAAATGCAATGGTGAATCCAATAGGTGAATAGAAATATGCAGGAATAGGCTATTTCACAATGCGAAAAATAAAGTGTCAATTACTGTTATCAGTATAAATTATGAATTTAAAAATGGTTTTTTATTAACGTAAGTTGAAAATAATTATAAATTTATTTAAAAATCCGTAAATAAAAATGCATTTTTAAACGTTTTGTCACGTGACTCAAAACGCTCCTGATTCGTCGAGTTTATAATGACGTCACCTGCTTGTAAACCTCGTTTGACTACGTATGTGGATGAAATGCAGAATACAGGCAAGTGACGTCACCGAACCCATTGCAGCGCCAAATTGTCAAAGTAGCGTTTTGGCGCCCTACTTAAATATTGAATTTTTAATTTGATATTTTTCAGCAAATATGTAGAAGAATTAAAAAAAACTACTTTTACTGGGTTCCTTAAACTCCACTACATAATATAAAATGGATTTTCAAAACCTGTCAAATAGCCTATTAGTCAAAACCCTATCGTAGAAGGGTTTTATGAGAGTTTGATAGCTATAGCGATAGCACAAGCAATACCGTTAGGCGGTCCGGCCGCTGGTTGGCACAAGTACCTTGATCTCGAACTTGCAGAACTTGTCGTCGATGTCGCTGCGCGTCTGCTTCATGAGCTTGGCCTGCGCCATGCCCGCCTGGCTCGTGGGCGCGTGCGGCGGCAGTCTGCTTATATTATTTATTCATTTATTTATGAAACAAAACCAAACTTGTTGAAATAAACGAAATATCAAGTCACCCGTCACGAGTAATTACAGAAAGAATTGTAAGTGATAGATAAGGTTATTAATTTACAACGTGACCATGACAATTGGCATGACAGCTGAGAAAAACTTAAAAAATCTAACTAAAAAACCAAAACTTCAAGAGGCGGTAGTCAATAAGTTAATCACTGGAGCGCTAATGAATTGCATAAAAAGAGAAGTGCGGTGATAGAAGTGAGCTGCAGGTGCCAAAAGTGCGAAACTGCATTCCTGTCATGCGCCTAATTGTCTTGGTCGTGAAGTACATACAATATTTCATTCAAATCTACGCAGACGATTTTACGTGCAGCAGTCTATAATTATTTTATAGTTTACCGGAAGTATTTGTACAGTCGACAGCGCGTCATGTTTTATTCTTATTACACTTGCAATACGAAAACCGTCGCGTCGTCGCCATTACGTCAAACTATATTCAAGGTCAAACTGATA
Organism: Chrysoteuchia culmella; assembly: GCA_910589605.1. Classification (NCBI taxonomy): domain Eukaryota; kingdom Metazoa; phylum Arthropoda; class Insecta; order Lepidoptera; family Crambidae; genus Chrysoteuchia; species Chrysoteuchia culmella. The sequence goes on along the minus strand of OU342642.1, from coordinate 23,837,296 downwards.
GTTTGACGCTTTCATTTGTAAAAAAATGAAGATCAATAAGCTATTACACCTTTTTTCGAAAACTGGTTTAATAGGCTTGTGTCCATTAAGAATAAATATAATGGATAGGGGTTTATAATGATTAATTATATTATGGAGAAAATAACAAACAATTTTAATTATTAAAATCGTTAAAGATTAATAATATTTAAAAAAAATAAATTTCGTAAAATGAAACCTTTAGTCACGTGACAGTGAACGCCAATCAGAAAGCGTTACGTCACGCCGTGCGAAACTCCAATCTTGTCTTTGACGTTTCGAGTATCACTACCGGTTCTTGATAAAATTTTGGTTTTTAACAATTAATATCAAGTTGATACAGTTTTTGCTAATTATAATTTGAAAGAATTAACCATGGAATCTGGATTCAGCAAAGCAGACAGTAATAATTTGCCCAGAATCGATGCCGTTATGCTTGGAAATTTTTTCGCGTCGAACAGTGAATTTTGCTCATCCGAATTTCGCAATGTTAAAACTTCCTTGTAAGTATAAAATAATTCCAATGATTGCTGGTTCCCCAGATGGAATATTTGAAGATAGCATAATCGAGATTAAATGTCCTATTAATGCCAACACATTTAAAAATTATATACAAAATGGAAAAGCTGCAGACAAATATTGTGCCCAAATGCAGCTTCAAATGTATTTAACAGGAAAGAATAATTGTTTGTTTTGTATAGCGGACCCAGATTATAGTGAAAATCAAAAAGTGGAGATTTTAAGTGTGCCATTCAATATTGAGTATGTTGAGAATTTGATTAATAATAAACTATTAAACTTTTGGAAAATTAATGTATACCCATTGTTATATCAAAGTGTGGAACTATAACATATTTGAAATAAAAAAACAATCTTAAAGTTTTCCTTAGTTTTATTTTATTAAAGAATCTTGCAAATTAATTAATGCACATGCTATGATTATTATCTCGTCAAGAATTTTTACAAATTTAAAAGTAATACATGCATGTGGTCTAAGTATATAAAATTCACGTAAGCGCCCGATAACTCTCTCTATATGAATCCTCAAGCTGGCAATCTGTTTAGTTACGTTCGCTTCAGTTTTACTCATTTTTACTCCTTTTTCAACACTTGAAGGTCTTACTAGAGTAATACCTGATTTTTTTAAATATTGTTCTACATGTTTAAAGCCCCTATCTGCCATAACACGCATACCACTTTTTAAGGTGTTTATAAAATCACACGATTCAACTAAACATGTGTAAATAACTTGTTTGGCGTTTTTATATTCGTGCTATCACACTGGGGCACTATACAGTACTTATAATATGAAAAATTCATTTTTAAACGATAGAAACTAGCTATAACGTACGAAGACACGATCGCTCTTTGGTTTGTTTCGCACGGCGTGACGTCATTCAAGACGCCATGACAGTCTTGTGCGTTTTGGAACCAAATTGAAATTGGTTTTTTTAAAACGCGAAATTTATATTGTAAACGCTCGATTAAAAATAAATAAACCTTTTTTTACGATAAAATGCCTAATAAGCTAAAATATTAAGCAGTTATTGAAATTTTGTCAACTAGCCTATTCAATCCTGAGGTTGTAGTGAACCCTTAGAATTTTTATTTCGATTTAGAATAGCCGAAGAATGCCTTAAATCCCACTTTTAATTTACGATTTTGAATTTACGCGCGAAAACGCTAGCCGCCATGCTGTTTCGCTCGTGACGTCACGCCGTTTGTAAACAATATTACGACTACGAAAGATCAAGCAAAATATTTTTGAAAATGAGTTATAATCCATATCATAAATACAAAATAAACGTCCACAAACGTAATAATAACAAATAAAACTTCAATTCGTTACAGAGCACAACAAAAATTCAAGTTTGTTTACTAACGGAGTGACGTCACGACGTAACCCAATATGGCGGATGGCGTTTTAGACATTTGAAGAACTGATTAAAAAATACTATTATTAAAATTGAATTATAATAACTTTAAAACAGTTTAAATAATTAATATCAACGTTTTTCTTTTACATTTTCGAAACTACGAAATCTATTATAGACATGCATTTTGATATTTTTTCGTACATGGTGTAAAATACCGTATTAATTACTGGACCATTGGCTATATTACCTTCTGGAGGGCGCATCTCCATCGGTGACCTGTGACGAAGGCGTCTCTCTACCTGAGATGTTAGGGCTGCCACGCCCACTTACGTTGGCCGACACCTGTGACGTTCAATCAAGATTTACTGGGCGAACTTATCCCAAACGATGCCTTAAAAAGTCGAAAGCACAGACCTATATCGAGATAGACGAAAAAAGCGCATCAAACTGTATGAGAACTTAGCGTGTCGAATTTTTCGTACCTACGATGACGTCATGAGCGAGATTTACTGTTGTGGCCAAACAAAACTTTGACCGTGGATCAAACTTTTGACACGCAAGGTAGGTACACTTTTACCGTCTATCTCGATATAGGTCCGCGGTCAAAAGCATAAAGTTTATTCACGTTAAATTATAAACATGTGACGATATGACACTGCAGTGTATATGTTCTGTGATTAAAGCGGGCACTTAATGATAAGCCAATATAGGGCAGTGTAATTAATAATTTGGAGGTACGCCAGGCCCAGCCGTAGCACGCTTGCTCCGCTCGCTCGGCTCCCGCTTTGGTTTGGTCTAAGTTCCACAGCGTATCAAACTATACACTAGTTAATCACACTTGGGACGCAAATTCATTCTTTTTTCACATTGTTTGCTCAGACCGGGCATTTTTCATACTGCTCGGTCATTATGGATAATGCCCGATTTACCATTTGGTCCATGACAATACTGACCATGTCCATTCAAGACGCAAATGGTTGGACGACATCAAACAGTGGATGAATTTTGCTATTCTCAATTTAACGATGGCTTATGGGACTGCAATACTGCAACACTGCAGTGTATACTGACCATGTCAGAGAGGTTGTCGTTCTGGTCTTCAGTCTCCAGCTCTAAGCTGGAGGTGACGCTATGGTTGGATGCGGCTTCAGACACCGCCTCTAAGTTGTCCGATGTATTTCCCAGCGACACTTCGTCGTGTGACACTGAGAACCTGTGCGGGAGGGAGTTTTTTTGTAGATTTTTTTAAAGGGCGAGTTGGTATCTTTCCTGAAAATAATCATTAACATTTTCAGGATAAATACCAGAAGTAATAAAAAAGCTATTTTGATTCTAAAGTTTTAAGGGCGTAAATTAAGTGAAAGAAGTGTAAGGTCCAGTAAGACATAAGTTATTTTCATGAAAATTCATCTTACATAAAAATACTATTTACTAGACACTGCTGTTCGATATTGGACCTTATGTATATGGCAAGAAGGCGCACCTGGTCTGCTTCTGCACGGGCGCGCCGGGGCCGGAGGGGGCGAGCGCAGACCTGACTGAACTGCTGTTCGATATTGGACCCTAAGTATATGGCGAGAAGGCGCACCTGGTCCGCTTCTGCACCGGCGCGCCGGGGCCGGAGGGGGCGAGCGCGGACCTGACTGAACTGCTGTACGATATTGGACCCTATGTATATAGCGAGAAGGCGCACCTGGTCCGCTTCTGCACGGGCGCGCCGGGGCCGGAGGGAGGGGGCGAGCGCACACCTGACTGAACTGCTGTTCGATATTAGACCCTATGTATATGGCGAGAAGGCGCACCTGGTCCGCTTCTGCACGGGCGCGCCGGGGCCGGAGGGGGCGTGCGCAGACCTGACTGAACTGCTGTTCGATATTGGACCCTAAGTATATGGCGAGAAGGCGCACCTGGTCCGCTTCTGCACGGGCGCGCCGGGGCCGGAGGGAGGGGGCGAGCGCAGACCTGACTGAACTGCTGTACGATATTGGACCCTATGTATATAGCGAGAAGGCGCACCTGGTCCGCTTCTGCACGGGCGCGCCGGGGCCGGAGGGGGCGAGCGCAGACCTGACTGAACTGCTGTTCGATATTGGACCCTATGTATATGGCGAGAAGGCGCACCTGGTCCGCTTCTGCACGGGCGCGCCGGGGCCGGAGAGGGCGAGCGCAGACCTGACTGAACTGCTGTTCGATATTGGACCCTATGTATATGGCGAGAAGGCGCACCTGGTCCGCTTCTGCACGGGCGCGCCGGGGCCGGAGGGGGCGAGAGCTGAACTGGCGTCGTCTGCGTCTCCCGCTTCTGAGCCGCCGTAGTAGCACTCCAGCACTTTCGATTCAGGGACCATCCCTGGAGAATTACACAATTTTGTCAGACATATTAGCGCGCAATGGCAATTTGTTAAAAGAAAATCGGCCGTGCGAGTCGAATTCGCACATGAAGGGTTCCGTCTCTCAATCAAGGTTGCTTGGAAGAGATTGCTATGTAGCAATAAGGCCGCCTATTGTGTCTTCCTCTTTTTTGTAATTTTTCTGTATGTGTTTGTTTTTGTATCGTGTGAAATAAAGCTTCTATTATTATTATATTAAATTGAGTATTCACTTGACTACCGATTACTTTCACCTACCCAAAATGCCACTATATTTTTTGTCTGCAAAAATACCTTTGTTTTTTATAGTGTTTGTATGAATGACAAAGTTATATTTGGGTTGCTATGAGAAAAAATCGTTTTAGAAACCTCAATGTAATTTTTAAAGACCTATCTATAGATACCCCACATGTAAAAAAACAGTTTCAGTTCCATGTATGGGGACTTCGCCTTAATATATATATATATATTTATATTTGTGTAAAAAACCGTAAAGCCGTTTACAGAATACATCTACCTACTAAGTTTCAACTGTGTAATCCTCATAGTTTTGGAATAAAGTGGCTGTGACATACGGACGGACAGACAGACAGACATGACGAATCTATAAGGGCGGTTTTTGCCATTAGGCTATGGAACCCTTAAAACGAAACGAACGAACGAACGTTCAATAAACCCATCTCCTCTCCACAATCCCGTTAGCAACTTGTCATCCCCGGCCGAGGCTTGGGCACTTTCATCATCAGCCATTTATATGTCGTCACTGCTGGGACACTGGCCGTCCTTATGGATGGATAAGGAAAACTGTTTTTTTTTTATCATGTGATAGGTAAAGCGCTTTGACCGCCTTCTTACCTGACGGAAAGCGAAGATGCGATCTAGGATGTAACGCGCTTGCCTAGAAGATACCTATTCATCTACTTATGACTCACCAACATAATCATTATCTTCAATGCTGGGCAGCTTTATGATCATAACTTCGGGATGGTCAAGGACACTGTCATTTTTCTCCACACTTCCGTTCAGAGACTTGTCATCGCTTGCCATAGTAACCGCGTTACTAGAACTCGAGCGGGGTAGCCGTGGTTTGGACACTTTGGCGAGGATGCTGCGTTTGGTTTGCCCGTTCTCTATCACCGGCTCTTTGGGCTCGGAGGGGGAAATTGGCCTGTAAATAAAGTAAGTATTAGCACAAGAAAAGAGATTTCGGTAGTGTTCAGAAAGTCTCTAATTCTTCCAACATTTCAAATTGTTCTGGGCATAATTTTCTAATGGTTTCTCATCTTTTGATCAAGATCGTGACGTCTTCGTCCTTCTATTGTTACTTTTGATGAAGCAGTACGAGTTTGGTAAAACTTTATTCTTTTTATAATACTTACTTACTTTTTATAATACTTACTTACTTTTTATAATACTTACTTATTTAATTATACTACACTCGGGCATGTGAGAGATTTCGTTTTTGATAGATTCCTCTCAGTTCGTTAAGTCTAATAAATTAAGTTCATTTTCGATTATCAGGAAAGTTATTTCTGTAGTTAGTTATAGATATTCGCAATTGACATTGCGACTAAAAGGCCTAACTTGACTGGGGTACTGACTTAACATCGCTGAGGTCGGGCAGTTTCCGCAGCAGGTCGTGCAGCCGGCTGCGGTAGTTGGGCTCCAGCGTTTGCAGCAGTAACGCTACTCTGCTCGCGCACGCTTCCGCGCCCGCTGTCACTTCTGCTTCCGCTCTTGTGCCCGCTGCTGCTGTGGCCCCGCCCGCTTCGCTACTGCTACTGCTGCAAAACAAATATCCAGGTTGCTAAATAAAGAAAGTAAGATATTTTTTTTTTTTACTACGGTAGGTTCTTGAAACTGACAAAAAGAGATTTGTTTTTTCTTAAAGTATCTAGCCTGCAGCATGAAAACCGCTTTATCACGTGATATGATATAGCGCATCATGCTGTCATGCTTACACCGCTACTATGTGAGAGGGACAGTGGCACGTTATCGAGTTTTCGAGTCGATAAAAACCGCTCATGCTAGGCCTACTGAAATAATTTTTGATAAAACTTCTACTTAAATAAATATGAGTTACCTTGATACACCAGCATCTGATGAATCGCCGTTTGGTCTGTCGGCGGCTGCCGTATTCGCGGTGTTATTGTTTAACTTCGATGATATTCGTTTCAAGAACATTATCTGTGAAAAATAATAAATACGTTTTATAAATAGACAAAGTACACTGGGAGTAGTGGAGACATTAAAATGGCAGATGATCATGACTTCATACCGCATTTTGTTTCTAAATGTATGAATACAAGGGTTGTTACATAAAATAATGACCGACATATTCTGCTGATACGTCAGCGTGCAAACATAAAATTTGGTAGTACAATTCAGTCAAAGGAAGACATACTGTATTAAAACCAATTAAATGTCATTGTTGGGCTCCGTAGTAAAAATCGTTAGTATTGACGGTTACTATCAACCCCTACGGCCTAAAGTATTTCCGTTAATGAAACTTTACGGTGTATGTAGACACTCGTACTGATCAGTAGATGCACGTCAGCCGCACCTGGGGTGTGTTGCGAAAGCGTCACCGTTCGAAGCGCGGGCGAAGAAGCGGGCGCTGTTCCAGCGTTAACCCCATTGAGACTACGTTCTCTACGAGCGACCACACGCAAGAACGCTTAGAATTGGCTCATGTACACACTCATATACCACAGGTCGTACCAGCCCCCCCGCCCCCCTTACAACCGCACAACCGATGCAACCCCATGAGCACGAAGCTTATACAACACAAATCGAGTCTCTCAACAGCAATGCGACAATGTATTATCATAGCAACCGCACGGTTGCTATAGTGATACGCACAGTTGTTATGGTGATAAGTGACGGAAAACAATAAATAAATAAATAAAATAGAAAAATAAAAAAATAAAAATCATTTATTTTCAGACCAAGGAGTCCATAGGTAGGTACATTTTATAGCACACAACATATGATTATGATTACAAAAATTTATAAAATTATAATTACAATCAAAATTAAAATTAAAATTAAAATTCGACATTTTAAGCATAGTAAGTTATAGATAAGTATAATAATTTAATTATTTAGTTATGTCATTATATTATTATTATTATAGGTAAGTATTATTAATTTTTTTATAGTGAACCTACTTAGTAGATTAATCAAAACACTGTTCATAGAACATGTAGCTTAATAAATCTACCAAGTAATGGGGAATCTAACCTATCGGCTATCATCCTCAGGATACTGTTCCGGCTTCCCCTCACCCTATACATAAGCGAAGTGGACTTTTTACGCATCATTGCATAGAAGTCATCCACTGCGGCATCTGCAAACATTCCAGATGCACTGCAGTATCGAGGAAGCCTGAACAATGCCCTGAGTGTATTATTGTATTGTACTCGCAGTGCATTATAAGCCCTCTGTGTAAAGCTGGTCCACAGACTGCTTGTGTAGAACGATTGGCAGAAGGCCTTAAACAATGTTAACTTTACTTCTGCAGAACTACAAGAAAATCTGTGCACCAGCATATTACCACGAACTGACAATGCCCTGCGTTCCCTATCAATATCAAGGTCATCCTTCAAACTATCCATTACAATATGACCAAGGTATTTAAATTCAAAAACACGATTTAAGGGCATTCCATTCAACGTGACAGGTGGAACATTCAAAGGCAGTTTATTTTCACTTTTGAAAATCATAAATTCGCTTTTCTTTTCATTATATTTCAGTCCGTGTGCTAATGCATAGCTTTCACACTTATTTAGCAAGGTTCTAAGACCTCCAATTGATGGGCTCAGCAGCACCATGTCATCAGCATAACTTATATTGTTTACACAGATGTCATCTATAAAGCAACCAACATGAGTACTACTGAGCTCATCAATTAATTGGTTAACATAAACATTAAATAACAAAGGAGATGTCAGGCCCCCTTGCCTCACACCACAATTCAACTTATATTCGTCTGAGTACTCATTTCCCCACCTTATTACATTAGTTTGATTTGCATACCAGAAAGACAATATATTTATTACATCACTAGGCACACCATTCTTTTTCAGCTTTGACCACAATAAGTCGTAAGACACCAGTGATCGCGCAAATTTTGCTGTCGCATTGCTGTTACAAAGTTAGGTAAATAGCCCCGCGGTTTTCTGCTGGTTTTACTGCTACTTTACAGGCGACGATATTTCGGTAGGAGGAGGCGAGTGTCACTACTTTACGTTAGTTATAGTTAGGATTCTTTGCTCGTTCAGACCAGCAGATGCGCGTCGGGCGGCGTGTACAGCGCGACGGTGGTGTGTTGCGGCGCGTCGGTCCTCAGCGCGGGCGCTGTTGCAGCGGGAACCCATTGGCTACGTTATCTACGACCAATCACAATTAAGATTGCTCGACCTTAAGGCACAAGATACTGGTACCACAGTCTATCTATCTTGTTTTCCATACAGTCGTCCGACGCCACGTTTTGACACAGCAATCGTGCGTGGATCGCGAGGCGAATGGGAGTGCTAGCGGGATCGAGCTCCCATATAAATAAACGCTCGCTCAAAGTACAAGTCAAATACTAAGAAAGTCTTGTCAAAAGCGGGATTGCGCGAGGTTTCATGTGCGTTGTCCACCTGTTAGTTCCCTACTCTGCGCTAGTACTGACCAGCAGATGCGCGTCGGGCGGCGTGTAGAGCGCGACGGTGGTGTGTTGCGGCGCGTCGGTCCTCAACGCGGGCGCTGTTGCAGCGGGAACCCATTGGCTACGTTCTCTACGACCAATCACAATTAAGATTGCTCGACCTTGAGGTACAAGATACTGGTACCACAGTCTATCTATCTTGTTTTCCATACAGTCGTCCGACGGCACGTTTTGACACAGCAATCGTGCGTAGATCGCGAGGCGAATGGAAGTGATAGCGGGATCGAGCTCCCATATAAATATACTAGAAAAGGGCCCGTTACTGCACTAAGTGCAGTAACATCTAGCAGCATTTATACTATCAATTAAACTAAAATAATTGCGTTTCGGCCTAGGTGTGTAGGGTGTGTAATAATGTGTAATAGCATTGAGATGTGAAATGCAGAGAATAAAAAAATGAGTCCTACACAGACCCAGCTAGGTTCTTCGCTTATGTTCTTTGATAACGCTCGCTCAAAGTACAAGTCAAATACTAAGAAAGTCTTGTCGAAAGCGGGATTGCGCGAGGTTTCAAGTGCGTTGTCCACCTGTTAGTTCCCTACGCTGCGCTAGTACTGACCAGCAGATGCGCGTCGGGCGGCGTGTAGAGCGCGACGGTGGTGTGTTGCGGCGCGTCGGTCCTCAGCGCGGGCGAAGGCGCGGGCGCTGTTGCAGCGGGAACCCCGTTGGCTACATTTTCTACGAGCGACCACACGCAAGACCGCTCGAACTTAGAGTACAAGTCCCACACTTTGGCCTCCACCTGGACACAAAAGATCAAGTGATTTGTTAGAAAATTAATGGGTATTCACTCTCTCGTCCCGTACACATCGTGAGAGCTAACCGAGGACTCAAGAGACATAAGAAAACATTAGATGTAATAACTAAGTTCGCAGGCCGCGTATACTATCTTTTTGCTCGAGAAGCAAAATAACCGATTCATCCAAAATTGTTTTTTTTTTCACTATACAGAGTAAAATTAAAGACGGTAGTTGGAGGGAAGGTACCCTAAATATTGATGATAGAATACTTACAGGACACACTTCTTTATTTTCAAAAGTAATTAAAACTGAATGCGGCACCAGCATCTTCTGTCATCTTGTTTACGAGGATTTATAATAGTGACAATTAAATCAAACTTCTCTATTTAAGAAATGTAACATACTACTGGGTGTAGAGCCCAGCAGTTTACGTCACAGCTGAAAAAATGAGGAAAAAGTTAAGACTCACCTCCTGATGCCTCGCGGTGCAGAGCATCTGTATAATCTGCGAGATCTGTCCGAGGTTGAAGCGCGCGATGTATGAGACGGGCACCTCGACGATGCCGTACGCTTCAGGGTTCACGATCGCCGGGCAGATGAAGTACTGGAGCACCAGGTCAGTGCATATCGCGTGCAGCTCGCGGTCACTCGGTCTATGGGAAGGTTGTTATTGTTCAAAAGGTCAACAGCGAATATTTCATTTAAAATCACGTCTTTCTCGGGTACTTCTCACCACATTCCTCATTATCGGTCGCCTACAGTCTTCGGCACATACATAATATAAAACGTACCTATAGACTATATAATTATTACTACCCAAACGTTGAGAGTGCACTGAGGCCTCTTCGAAAACGCTTTCTCGAACGCTACACTTAGCCGCCTACTCCGCGCCGTTAAGCTGGCCGAACTTCATTAGGCAGTCTGCTCATAAATATCTAACCTTAGTAAGGTTATCTTAACTAAACAAACAAAACCTACTTGAGTGAATGCACGATCTGCTGCACGATCCAGACGATAGTAGCAGGGAAGTTGGGCCAGTGATCGCGCAACGAGGCGATGAACTTGCTCGTCAGGTTGTCCAGCGATTGCACCGCCTACTTGTAATAGCGCGCAACCTTTGCGACGTACTCCGCGCTGTTTGGCTGACCGAACTTCATTAGGCAGTCTGCTCATAAATATCTAACCTTAACTAACCAAATCTCACCTGGAATGTTGTTTGAGTAAATGTACGATCTGTTGCACGATCCAAGCGATGGTGGCGGGGAAGTTGGGCCAGTGGTCGCGCAACGAGGCGATGAACTTGCTTGTCAAGTTGAACAGCGACTGCACCGCCCACTTGCGGTAGCGCGCTACTTTAGCGACGTACTCCGCACTGTTAGGCTGTCCAAACTTCTTTAGGCGGTCCGCTACAGAAAACCTAAAGAGGAATAAGTAACATTTTAAACTTTCGTGGTCACTAGCACTACAATTATTAGGAAAAAAAGGGAACAGCCATGATCACGGAGAAAAGTTCCTCGGTGATCATGTGAATTGCGCCGAAATACCGGAGGTTCTAGTTCTAGGTTCGGAGGAGGAGAAGATGGAGTATCCCATAAGACAAATCATCTTAGAGCCAGGAACAAACAATCCTCACCTCTCCATAGATGTATACGGGTCAACGTCGAGGTAGAACTCGTCCTCGTCAGGCCTGTTTCACTCTCCGTGTAGGTTCGAAAACATACCTACGCGCGGCGGCAACGCCGGCGTTGCTAATCTAGCAGGGACTCACGAGCGAGCAGTGACGTACGCGCGAGTTTTGTTCGGCACCCTACTTTACCAACAAAAATGGAGAAACATAAAAAAGCAAGTAAATATTGTGGAGAAGATAACCATTTTTTCCCGTCTGAGAATTCACTTGTGGCCGAGTTAATTTTTTCCAATATTTTTCTATTTAAAATTTAATATAACCATTTTTTTGTATTATATGCCAAAACATTCTACGAAAAATTACAAGAATAACTGTGCTTTTATTGTTTTTCTATCTTTAAAACTGACCGAGATATAAAAGTGCAAAGTTAACATTTTCGGTCTAAGCCGCGGACCGAGCGCGATATCGTTCATGACGTCACGTCGTCCATCTCCGCGCGAGCAACTCGGTGAATCGAAGCATTTACCCAAATGTGCCCGACGCGCGCGGAACTACTTTGTTTATTTTGATTAAGAAACAATAAATACAACATGAGTCCATCTATTAAATATTGTAGTGTGCCTCAGTGTAAAAATACGGTCACGAAAACACCCGTAAAGTTGTTATTTCACGTTCCTAGGGAAAATCAGAAAAAAATGGACAAAGAGCATCCATTAGAACCAAACACGACAGCATCTTGTTGTGAGGATCATTTCGATGTAAGTATTAAAATACTATTTATACCTATACCTTCTCATGTGGAATACTAAGTAGTAGGTAGGTACTTGGTTATTGCAAGTAACTAGGTACATGCTATTCAGTAGGTATGTAGCTCGATCGCAGTGTATTGAAACTAACGATGTATTGAACCTTTCGTTTCCAAGGTTAATGATCATTATAATTTCAAGAAGAAACATTGATTATAAATTTTAAACTACAGTATTCAATGTAAATAAACACCCAAACTTGGGTTACACAAGTAGATAGATAAATGACCTAAGTCGTTTTTCAAGATTGACGTAGAGTTCGAAAGTTTGCGCATGTTTTGCAATAAATTGTTTATTAATATGATCTTAGGGGTAGATGTTTGATTATTTGTAAAGGGATGTGTAAATATATTTATCTACAAAATCTTTATTTTTTATAAAATATTCTGTAATAAAATATTCGTGGACTATGGGAAGGTTGTCGGATTGGCCTTTTTCAAATCCTTCTTCCATTTTAGTTCTAAAACAATAATTTACACAATACACTTAATCAATCAGCATTATTTAAAATCAATAAATAACACCAGAGCGCACGAGAGCAGACAACTTACCCGCGAAATGTACTATGGACGTATGAGGCGGGGTCGCCTGCCGTGCCGTATGGACGAGATGACGTCACACGGTACTCGCGAACACTGACGAGATTTACAAAACCTACGTAAACTTCCCACGCTTATAACTTTGGTAATACTGCACCGATCGATGTGAAATAAAAACTAGAATAGTGTATACGGTCTAGACTTTTATTCTACGCATTTAAAATTGTAATTATTGTAACTCTGTTATCTTCTCCATTGTTTAACCACATATCGCGATTCAAATTTAACTTTTTTACCTTTCTTGTTTGCGTCGTAATATTATGTCATTCCGATTTGTTACGAAACGTACCTACATAAACACATAAATATTGAATATGCACTAAGAGGATAAAGCAGTGTCTTATGTCACGGGCAGCATATTGAATCCTGAGCGAAATGAAGGATTCTGTAGTTAATTCCCGAACGAAGTGAGGGAATTAATAGTTATGAATCCTGAATGAAGTCTGCCCAAGGCTTAGACACTTTTATCTCCGAGGAGCATACACTACTTTATACACTCACTGTGCCTATGTGACGTTAAATAAAAAATAATTTATAAATTATAAAACCAATAAGTGACAACAATTCGCTGAAAAAAATTTCGAAAGGATCGAAAATCACCGATTTATTCGTTAGATATTTAATTCCGTAGGCAATGCAATGATAATTTTTATTATATCTGTGTGACTGTAACCAGTCTAGACTACACACATTCACAATTTGATGATTTGCCATGTTTTACTGATAAGTAAGACAAAATACACGAAAGTGAAAGAGATAGCTATTACATTATATTTGAATGTGTGCACAATATCACATGCAGCGCCGCGATCAGGAACAGGCGCGCCAGCGTTCGGCTGTCGCGAAACGCGCCGTACCGTACCCCATAAGATAAATCATCCAAAAGCCAACAGGGACAAAACCATTCTCACCTCTCCATAGACTAATCCGGGTCAACGTAGAGGTAGAACTCGTCCTCGAGCAGCACCGCCAAGACGGGCGTCTGCAGCGCCGCGATCAGGAACTGGCGCGCCGGCGTGTGGCTATCGTGGAACATGCCGTACCGTACCCATAAGATAAATCATCCTAAAGCCAACAAGAACAAAACCATTCTCACCTCTCCATAGCTTTATCCGGGTCAACGTCGAGGTAGAACTCGTCCTCGTGAAGCACCGCCATGACGGGCGTCTGCAACGCCGCGATCAGGAACTGGCGCGCCGGCGTGTGGCTGTCGCGGAACACGCCGTATAGAGAGGCCAGTGCGCCCTTGCCCGTGTTGAATAACCTACAACATTTACTCCATCTATAGCGTAAGCCTTTATTTAGAAAGGATATCAGGCAATTTCCTTTGAAAAAAAACCCAAATTGTATAGCCCAAATATATTATAAAGGTACCCAAACATTCAGTGGTTTTTAATGAGCAACCGTATGACGGCCATCAGCCGGGTCGTGTCGGTGGTGGAGCGGGCGCTGCCATACAGGCCGGCGATCAGAGAGGCCGGCATGGCAGGATGTGGTTGAGCCAGCCTATATAAAACGTGTCCATATTATCGATGCTTACTGGCGAGGATCGCTCGAAGGCGCTAGCTGGTGTTTGATGAGCGACCATATGACGGCCAGCAGCCGGGTCCTGTCGGTGGTGGAGCGGGCGCTGCCATACAGGCCGACGACCAGGGAGGCCGGTGATCTTGGCGGCATACGCTCCTACCCAATAAGCAGGCAGAGAGCCATCAGGTCCTAAGTTAACGAGATGCTTACTTGCGAGGATCGCTAGAGGGCGCTAGCTGGTGTTTGATGAGCAACCGTGTGACGGCCAGCATCCGGGTCCTGTCAGTGGTGGTGCTGGCGCTGCCATACAGGCCGACGACCAGGGAGGCCGGTGACCTTAGCGGCATATGCACCTACCCGATAAGCAGGCAGAGAGCCACCAGGTCCTAAGTTAATGAGATGCCTACTTGCGAGGATCCCTGGAGGGCGCTAGCTGGTGTTTGATGAGCGACCGTATGACGGCCAGCAGCCGGGTCCTGTCGGTGGTGGAGCGGGCGCTGCCATACAGGCCGGCGACTAGCGAGGGCGGCAGGCTGGGCGGCATGTGCTCCTCCCCAAGAAGTAAGCACAAAGCCACCAGGTGCGGAGAGTCTCGCAGCCATCCTAACAGGTCGCCGAGGGCTGTAGCTTCCTGTTTGTTTACATTTTATATTATCATTATCACTTTCTTTACAAAACCATGAAATAACTAGTTCGGCTTAGGTAGGAACACTTCTGTATAAGTCAAATTAAATTTCAAATTTTCATCTCATTTCATTCATACCTACTTAGTTGTGGTGTCAGAGTTTATAGTATCAAATATTGTACTTGTTACATGCAATTGGTCTAATAAACTTAAACAAAGGTTACATAAATAATACTTTAAATACAACCACTCAACAATCACATTCGCCTACAAATCTATAATCTAGCTATTTTGCCAATAGCTGTAACTCAGGCTTATGACTATAACAGCTGTAAATGCTAAAATGCTTTTTGTATACATGTTATGATTAAAAATAAAATTTTATTACTATTATTATCAACATTCAAGTAAGTAATTGAATAGTAGTAATGTCTATCAATAAAGTAATTAACATTCATAATAATTGCTATACTTAAGCTCACTGCCCTTGAGGCCTTGACTGAATCCCTAAGCATGCAACTGCAAGTATACAATATTACTTATCAGGTAATCAAGTAAAAATCTGATAACACACTTCAACTTTCAATGTGTTAACCCAGTTGTTACGGTATACCTTATACCTTTACCTTATACCTTTTTTCATACAATTCCTTTGATTTTTTAAATAAATTAGGCTAATTTTATTAATGCATCTATGCAACAGGAAAAATTAATAAAAAACATTAGGTCTCGCGACACGTCTGACAGACAAATGCACCTTTCAGCAAATGTTTAACAAAATAATTTTATCAGAAAATGCACATATTATATACTCTCCAACATATTCTATTGTGCGAGGATGATGTACAATTTTAGAATTTTACAAGAAAAATGCCGGGTTAAATAAGAATAATAAAACAAATGCACAGTACAAACTGACATTCTCTATTGATTACTAATTGACATTCTCATGTGAATTAATTAATTAATTCGGAATTAAATTCTCATGTGAAAATTGGTGTTATAAATTAAAAATTTCAAGTACAGACAACAGCATGACAGGTTATTCAAAACTGTCAAAAATCTTCAATTCATCATGAGACTTAACACCATTGATGTTAAGTTAAAAGTCAATCAAAGAAATCTGACAGTTAATTTCAGAACGCCTCACTTAGAATAATTCCGGCTGGACACCTGATCAAGTGCCAAAATACCTGGCAAATCAGGCGACCTGGCATATGGTAACCCTAAGTAGTCAGAATAATGTTAATAATACATTCCTTTATCCCATTAATCCCTTGAATGTCGGAACATAGATCCACGCGAGACAAAAAATATTTTCTATTGTGTCTGGAACCCGACAGACAAGAGGTTAAGCTGTCAAAATGAAGGTGAAAAATCATGAAAACTGAACATAAATTATATCACAAATAAATAACTCAGAAGTGAAAAACTTGACTCATTGTCACACTCCATGCTATAAGAAACTCTTTAAACCTATGACTAATAAAATCATAAAAGTGGGTGGATCACTCAACAGCAAACATGTTGTACAGTATAACATCAAGAAAAATTTAGTACTTGCTATATAAACATTTATTTAACAATGTTTATTTTATTTCATAATTAGTTTTTTTTAATCATCATGTGCTATTTTGCTAAAACATTGAGAAAAATATGTAACACTATGATCAGATAGCTACTAGTAGTTTCTGACTTATCTACATAGTCATAGTTGGTTCAAGAGTTTATGCGATTGAAATTGAAACAATTACTAATTAATCATACATATTTTTGTTTGTTTTGTATTCTCAATGACTACCATATCAAAATTCACTTACCTTATATTTCAATACTTTATAAACATCCACAAAAGTTGCTCTTTCCAACCAACTTGCCCTCTGGCAAGCAGTTATAGAGTCAGCTTCACATCTTGAAGTCAACAGATAGGTCAGATTCTGGCGCTGCTGCAAGCATATCCAGGACACTTGTAACAACTCCAAGGTCTTTTTTTCCACCTCCTCATTAAGGTTTTGCAACAGCTGTCGTTCTGAATTAATAAATATTTTCTCCCTTCTAAGCTGGTTTGCCAGTTCAGCTATATTCATGCAACCCTCTGATGTAGACTGCATGATGCCTTCACCTCTTCAGGCATATAATAACAAACACGAAACTTTTGTTAGATGATTACACTACGTGTTTCAATGATCATTGCATTTCTTTTATTGGAAAACTCGGTGTTTTTTCAAACATACACAAAAACTTTTTGTTGGCGAAGTTTAATCACCTGTGTCTCTTCCAAAAGCATATCACAAAATAAAGAATTGATTTGATGGTTTTATTCGACACTTCACGAAGAGAGAAAATTACAAATACGAAATTGAGAGAAAACGCGAAATACAGTGCGACGCGACAAGGATTCTAATGTAATGAACGCGGACGGGGGCGCTGTAACTGTCAAAATTGACGTAACACAAGATGGCGGTGTTAGTTAATGTTTTTTGCCACGTGCATTATAGACCATAACACAAGTGCGATAAGGCTTATAATTAACTTGAGCAGAGAGAGGCGCTGCACAGCTGTCAGAAATGACGTTTCATGTTAGTTCCTATTTTTGCCACGTTCTAAAAAAGCCTTGTCTGTCGGTCGCACAGTCCCACTGTATTTTTTAGCTGTAGAGTAGCCAGCTAGCTGTCTCACTCCAAAAGTGTGTCGAAAAAAAAGCAGTAATTTTCACATGACAACTTTTGCACCAATACATGGGCTATTGGAAGGGCCATGGAATGGAAGTAATAAGAATAGTACTTTAAGAGTCCGCGCCACGAAAGAAGTCCCCTCTATTCACAAATTATACAGCAATGTACTAGTCGTCTATTACTAGGGGGATAAATTTAGTTCCATAATGTTACACGGGACTTCTTTCGTGGAGCTGAAGTAATAAGTACCAGTAGTAGAGAGTCCGCGCCAGCGCCACGAAAGAAGTCCCTTGAGAGACATTTCCAGTATACATATAGTACTCTGTGTTGAGAGAGGCGCTGCTTAAAGAGTGGAGACGCGGGCCGCCACGTAGTCACTTTCCCGGGTAGAAGAGAGGGCGCCGACGACTTTACGTGCTCCCACTACTTCCCCGACCCAACCCCCCCGTCCCTCATTCCCTACCCCTCACCCAATACCCTAAATTATAACCCCCACCCTAGTTTGTGTAAGCCGTGGCCTGCTCGCAGGCGCTCGCTGGGCCTCCCCCCTAGGGGGGTCTCACCCGGTGTGCAGACCGCGCTGAGGGCTGCGCCGCAAACCTCCTGTGGGAGCACCACTCGTCCTGAAGGACGGCCGCGCATCGCGGCAACCAGTCACCGCGGGGCGGTAGCCCCGTCGAGAAGAAGCCCGGGAAAGGAGTGAAGCACTCGACCCCGAACACCCGCCTAGAGCGGAAGAAACCCGAGGCGAGAGGCGCTGCAGTCTATGGAATGACCCGTTCACAGGAGTTCTGTCTGTGCCCGTTCAACATTGGAAAATAAGCTCTATTACTAGAGGGATAAATTTTGTTCCATATTTAATATTACCTACGCACATTAATTCGGCATATTTAAATATATATATAATTTTTATCTTTGATCTTTGTCAGCTTGAGATTATGGGTTTAGTTGTCTTGCTGAGAAAGAGATAAAAGCAAGCTAAAAAAATAATGACATCTGGGGGGGCAATTCTCGCAACTTCGTCATTTTTTGGAGCCATAAATCTATATTTAAAACTCACTGAAATACAACACAACAGTCAATATTCTTTCTATGATTGTCAAATCAAAGATCATTAATTGAATATTTGAATCTACAGGATTTTGACCGTAGTAAAGATTTTACTTACATTTTCAATAAATAAATTATGGTTTGAACTAGGTACTGTCAAAATACTTAAGTTTCATTTATCTTTGATAATCCTTCCTTCCTATAATGTCTTGAAGATTGCTTTCAGTGAGTTTTTAATACAGATTTGTGACTCCAAAGAATATCGAATTTGAGATGTCGTCGGTCGGAGGCGCGAGAATTGAGCCCGTGAGAGAGCGAGCAAGCGTTTCACAACGGATGACAGATGAGTATGAGTGAATGAAATGAAAATGGTTGACGAAAGAAATCCTTGGACTGATTTTCATTGTAATTTTTGTGTAAATAAAATTTGGATGTTTTATTATTAATTAGTACATATAAGTGATAAGTGTTAAACTAGAATAGTAATAATGTCAAATAGTACAATTGAAAGAAAACTTAAAGGCTTAGAAGAACGCTTTGAAAATGAAATGCGTATCCACCGAGAGGGTGGCAGCCTCAATCAAGGCGGACTTGGAGCTCCCAGACCCGGGAGCAGCCGAAGACCAAGGCCTCGTAAGTATATTTTCACATCTATAAATTAATCTATCAATACCCATAGCATTAGATTGACATATTTTACTTTACATTGTAGGCTGATTTGGTATTAATTACTGTAACATTAAAAAAAGGATAGTGTTTTGTACAAGATATTGATAATTTTATAGAATCAAACCTTATGTAAAGATATGGTCTATAGCCTCGATATTTTTAAGTAAAACTTTTAATCTTTTCCTTTTTGTAAAGGTTAGAAATCAATGACAAATTGGCATCTATCATTTGGTATTGGAAACATCAGTAAGGGACTGATAGATACCCCTGAACTCGATCCTGTTTCAATATTACAGATAGAAAAGACCACTTTCAATATGTATTGAGATTGTGTTGACACTATAATCTACCACAATTTGTTCTAGATATGATGATGATGTGACTAGGATAAATATGGTTATGTAAATAGATTTGTGACTATATTGCATACTTAGTTTATCCTCTTTTCTCATTTATTAACCTTTCAGGCCCAGGATTATGAGACACAGATTTTCCATTGTACTCTGGATACTGGTGTCTGGTTTGGGTTTGATGAATTAACAGAAACAAATAAAGTCTTAATAGTATAACCTTATTTGTGTTTGTTTTTTACTTAATAATAGTTCCTATTACAAAATTGTTGTTTTTCTATAGTTGTTTCTACTGTCTGCTTGTTAGAAACTGAATAAAAAATATGTATACAAATAATGCGAGGCTTAGGCAGTTCTTCCTGCAATTTTTTGAGATAGCACTTGGTCCGCTTACATATGCGCAATATTTGTAGCTCAAAAGTTGCTTTTGCAGTTGACTCGCAATATCTTCCTTACAAGTTCTTGGCCGAATGTTAGGCTGATTATTCAATGCTCGGATAAAAGTTATCAGCCTGTTTAATTCATAATCAACTATCTATAGTAAATGACAAAATTACAAACTATATGAGATTAGAATCGCAATTAATTTTGAATTTGTCCACATATGACAATACATAAGAGAATCACTTTTATCTGAGCATGTACAACTGACCCTAAGATGTAGTTTTAACCAACTTCAAAAAGAAGGAATTAATGTGGATTGTTGTATTTGTTGGATATGTTGAGTTAAACAATAAGGCCTCTGGCTACAAACTTGTTTTCTATATTGTTATACTACTATCATGGTATTTATTGTTATTGTTATTTTGATTTGATTTGATATGTCATTGATTGTAATATGTTAAGTACAGGGTACCATATTAAATAAATAATAAATTGTTCAGTTCACTCATGTACACATAAACTATTTGCCAAGTTAGTAACAAAATAAAAATAATATGAATTCTTTTTAGCTCCCATGTTCACTAACAAAGAAATACCAGCATTCCCACCTCGGTCACCGCAGGCCACAGAGACTGAACACAGGATGAGAGAAGTTTATAAGGTACTGTCATGTACAATAACGTACAAACATTACACAAACGTGTCTGAATACAATATTGAATGTCATTTGTGGACAGAGAGAGCTTTGTTTCCGTGGGTGTTAATGCAATAAAGTTGTATAGTGTATATGTCGCAGGATAATTAGATAAATCGATTTTTTGCAATAATCCTAGGTATATTGCGAAAACACGGATAATTAGACAACGGTGTTGTCATTCAACTCCTAACAACTCCTAGTTGTTAGACCGTGCCAATCTCAGCACCGACTCGGTGCTGAGATTGGCACGGTCTAACAACTCCTGAGGATGCTCCGTGTGTGGGCGAAACACGTGTAGAGTAGTCGGTGAAGGTGCAAGGTGTGTCACTGGGCTGCATCTGCATTTTTTCTTGCGGAATTACGCGACATATTTTTCGTTTTCTACTAAGATATGGATTTCCGCCAAGTAACGCCTGATTCTATCAAATAGTAAACTTTTGGTTTCACCCGAGTTCTTTTCGTAATAACACGTGTTGTGAGGCTCCATTTTTAACTCAATCTACCGTACAATTTCTTTATATTACGAAATATATTTACTTAACATCATCAAAATTAGAACAAGAAAGAAGTAGTAAATTTTCTATGAACCAATCAGAATAAGAGTTAGCAAGCAACCAAAAATTAAGCCAATCAGAGTAAAGAATATCCAATGTTACTAAAGCAACCAGTATTTTTGCAAAAACTTTATCTTTTTCAGTAAGATTGAGAAATGTCAACACCATTGTCTAATTATCCGTGTTTTTGCAATATCTCTAGGATTGTTGCAAAAGTTCTATTTACCTGTCAAATCCTCCTACGACATATACATAACATTGCTGGACAAACAACAGCAGCTCAGATTTTACAGTTTGACCTTGTTGAGTCTGCCCTTATTTTGCATATACTAACATCCGTTTTCATAATACAATGCAAATGTAAAGTCTATCTGGAGCAAGTTCAATTTCATATGTTTTAATGTATCTTTTTCTACTCTATAACCCTTGTCTTACTTTATGTTATTGATTGTAGGTTAGCGGCAAGTTAAATGTAAATGGAAGGGAATTCCGGTCACACGTTGATGACCTGCAGCACTTGGGAGAGCTGGGAAGCGGCACCTGTGGCCATGTGGTCAAGATGCTGCACAAGCCTTCCAACACAGTTATTGCTGTAAAGGTGAGCTTAGCAGATTGTGTGTTGCTGTTGGCGAAGGTGAAACTTTTTCAAATTGAAAATGTCTGTAAATATACACATAAATTAACAGAGACACTGAAATTGCTATAATTTAAAATAGCAAACTAAGTATTGCTGCTATGTTCATCAAAGCAACTTTAGTACTTTTGAATATGTCATTTGAATAATACTATTCTTCTTTGTGAATAGCATGCTTTATGTTTTTTTGTAACATAATTCTGTAATGTTACATATAAAGGTATACTCACAGAATAGTTTGAAAGCTGTTGCACTAATTACCACCATATCAAATCTTATACTTACATGGTTAAAAAAAAAAATGTCTCTTATACATTTTTGACATATTAAATAACTGTTCACATGGACGTAGACATATATGGATACTGATTATCAGTGCATCAGTAAAAAAAAAAAAGAATTAAAAAAATGCTCATTATCATCATCTCGGCCACATGACCCACACTGCGTGGCATTATTATTAATATTTGTGAGAGTTAGGGGCTTTGTCATTGAGAACTGTGGTACTGCTACTGCACAGCTGGGCATAGGCATATACATACACATTTAAATGTATTGACATGTATTGAAGACGTAATCTGTACTTACTCCGACTTAGCTATATTAATCATAGGTGATTTCAATTTAAATTCTTGTAGCGCTAATGTCAAAATGCACTTTAATTTATTTTGTGACTTTTGTTTGCTAAAACAGCATAATAGTGTGTTCAATTATCGTGGTGTCATGTTAGATCTTGTGCTGAGTGATCTTGAGCTTGACAATATCAGCGTTACCATTAGTCATGATCCATTAGTGCACCCCGATAACCATCACCCTGCGCTTGAAGTAGATATTAATTTCCCACGTCATGCGCGGGTTCCGAATTCTGTGTCTCCGCCCACGCAATCCTCTGCATTGGGCCCTGATTTTAACTGGCGTAAAGGGGATCTGCATGGTTTATATATCGAACTAGCGAACATAGATTGGTCGGATCTATTAGCAATGGCAGACGTAAACTCCACTGTTGAACTATTTTATAATAAATTGTATGACTGCATAAAAAGGTTTGTCCCGATTAAAACACATTCGACCAACGGCAGTCGGTACACTTATCCGACATGGTTTACGGCGGAAATAATAAAAAATATCAAGCAGAAATATTTTCACCTTAAACGTTATAAACAAGAGGGCAAAGAGTTCAATCTAGAGCTTTTTAAATACTATCGGGAGCATGTGAAAAATCTTATTGATATTGAGTATCGGCGACACATAAATGTTATTGGAAGCAGGATTATTGATGACCCAGTGCAATTCTGGAATTATATAAAAGATAAGAAAAAACAGCGACAATGTGTAGATACCTTCTCTCATCATGGAGTTGATATGCAGGGTCAGGAAGCAGCGAATTCTTTTGCCAAATATTTTAGCTCTGTGTTTCGTACGGATGTTCCTCGACTGGACCACGTTGATGCTGCGCGCGTTGCTCACTCTCTGTCAGACTCTTTGTCTATATCTATTTCATCGGTCGATGAAGATGACCTAAAGCGGGCTGTGAAGCGTCTTAAGCCACGCTCTTCGGAGGGTCCTGATCGTATCCCAGTTTTCTTGGCACGAGACTGTGTGAGTATTTTGAGTGCACCTTTACTACACATTTTCAATCTCTCTCTCAGCAAAGGTACGTATCCTGTGAGATGGAAATTATCACGCGTTACTCCAGTTCCAAAAAGCGTGGGTGCCACAGATGTGCCTTCTTTTAGACCGATTGCAGTATTATCAGTTTTTCCAAAGACTTTTGAAATCATCTTGAACAACCACATTAGTGATCAAATCAGCAATTTATTACATGACAGCCAACATGGTTTCCGCAAGGCTCGCTCCACCACAACAAATCTTGTTGCACATGTAGATTACGTCGCTGCTGAGATGGATAGGGGTCACCAGGTGGACGTGGCCTATTTTGATTTTAGAAAAGCCTTTGACCTAGTCGATAATGACATCTTGCTGCAAAAATTGGCAACAATAGTCTTTACACCAAGCTTACTGAAATTAATGGCTTGTTACCTTAACAATCGGTGTCAATATGTTAGACTAAATGGGTATGAGTCTGAAGTATACTACACAAGGTCAGGAGTCAGTCAAGGGAGTACCCTGGGGCCCACATTGTTCCTGATTTTTGTCAATGACCTACCGAGGTGTGTGGAAGAAGCAAAGTGTCTTCTCTTTGCTGATGATCTCAAGCTGAGCTTGAGTATCGTGGACGATAGTGACACTAATATGTTACAGCAGGATGTAGACTCTGTTTGGAAGTGGAGTCAAGATAACAATCTGGCCCTTAACAGTGACAAATGTAAAGTTATCACATGTTCTCGCAAGCGACAGCCGCTACATGCAACGTACTATATGTCTAACGCACCTTTGGAAAGAGTAAGTAATATTAGAGATTTAGGTTTAGAAGTAGATACAGAATTTGACTTCCATACGCATATAACAATAATCTGCAAACAGGCTAGCAAAATGTTGGGCTTTGTGATAAGAACCGCGGCCCAGTTTGACAACCCGAAGGTTGCAGTAGTTTTATACACTGCATTCGTTCGGAGCAAATTGGAATATGGCGCTGTGATTTGGGATCCGCATGAGCATAAGTATGCACTTTTAGTAGAAAAAATTCAACGCAAGTTTGCACGCTGGCTCTATAAACAACATTATGGCTATTACCCTTATCTGTATCCATCAATGTTTGTTTCGGGTATGGTGGATTTAGAGACTCTGAAATTTAGAAGACTAATGCTGCTGTTAAAACATTATCTGTCTATCATACACCACAAAATAGATAATCCGGTAATATTGGAACAAATACGGCTGATGGTTCCCAGAAATATTCCTCGGGATGCGGATGGTCTATTTGCGCCGCGCCGCAGGCCGCGACTGCTGGCCCGGCCGACGACGCGCACGAAGCGCGCCGAGTATGCACCTACCACCCGCGCACTGCGCTGTATAGGAGATTTGCTCGCCCAGCACAATGATATTGACATTTTCTTTGACCAATTAGGACATATCATTAATAAATTCCATTTATATCTGAATGACGTGCATATTGACTGACATATAATAAAATTATAAGACTGACGTAACATTTTTCATTGACATAACTGTAAATATTGTAACGTTGACATTTATCTGAATCTTGTGATTAATATTAATTTATTAGGAACTTAATTTTAGTTGATGACATTATAAATTCTAATTCGACTGAGTATTATACTCTTAGTTACATAGTTTATTTTTAATTTGACATTTTTGCTTCTAATTTTTATTCTATATTCTTTGGACATTATTTTGAATTTTATTTTGCATTGCATGATTATTATTTGACATTTGTTTTGTTTTTTATTTTTTATTTATTGTATTGTATTTGTAATTAAGATAAATTCTAATGTATCCATCTATATTATTGTTAGATTAAGCTTACTGCCGTTTTGGAGTATTCTGTCAGCCTGTAAGTTATTGAATTGAATAAATAAATAAATAAATAAAATAAAATAGGCCTCCCCCGAAGATCTGCATGACAATCGGTCCAAAAATAATTAAAATTCTCATTTCAAGTTAATAAAAAAATAATACTTCATTTCAATAGCAAATGCGTCGGTCAGGCAACTCAGAAGAGACAAAACGTATCCTAATGGACTTGGACGTAGTGGTCCGGTCCCACGGGTGTCCGTACATCGTACGGTGTCTCGGCTGCTTCGTCACCGACGCGGACGTGTGGATATGCATGGAGTTGATGGCGTCGTGCTTCGACAAGCTGCTCAAACGAGTTGGTGCGCCCATACCGGAGGCTATACTGGGGAAGGTTACTGTAGCGGTAAGGAGATTATTTCAAGCGTTTCTGAATTTTAGTATTTAAGTTATTTAGTTTTGCAAAAAAAAAAAATTTTTTTCACTAGAGTTCATTTTTTTTTTTTTACATTACTATTGTAAATTAGGAAGAAGGCATGGAAACTACTTAAAGTAGGAAAATCTGTTGAGGTGTGGCCTCAACAGACAACATCTGATGCAACCAATGCTGATGAAGGGTTGTTTGACTCTTTTGGGTCTAAGATGCTGTCTAAAAACAATACAGACATATTGCAGCAAGCCTGCTACAGTTTTCGAACATGTCCTGTCTGTCCGTCAGTAGACTTTTACAGTTTGCACTGGAAGGCGCATCCCACGCTTTCTTTTGGTTTTCTGCAGGACATGCTTGGAAAAGTATTGTATATGCTTATTTATGTGGTATATACCACATAAATAAGTATATAGATTCCTTTTATCCTATAATATATTTACGTGGGACGACATAAGTTACGCTATATAACCGGATTCAAAGTGGCCCTAAAAGTAGTAAAATATATTGCAATTTCTCCAGAAGTAGGTACATTGACTCTTATAAAAAATCAGGATTTCAATATGGGACATCTCTAGAACTGTCTTGAAATGTCACAGGAATCATCCTTGTTGAAAAAGACTGTAGGATATTTTAACGTATGTGTATCCAGACGGTGAAAGCGCTGTCGTACCTAAAAGACGAGCACGGCGTGATCCACCGCGACGTGAAGCCCAGCAATATCCTTTTGGACGAGTGCGGGAACGTGAAGCTGTGCGACTTCGGCATCAGCGGGCGGCTCGTCGACTCCAAGGCCAAGACGAGGAGCGCCGGGTGCGCGGCTTATATGGCTGTATGTATAACATCCATCACCATCATCTCAGCCACATTACACCCACTGTTTCGACAATCGGTTCTGCGCTGCTCGCATCCAGCGGCTTCCCGCGTCTGCGCACCAGATTGGCGGTCCCCCTTGTTTGGGACCTACTCACGGAGCGTTGTCCGGTGCGCGGTCGTCATTCCACAACCTTTCCGCCCCAACAGCCATCGGTTCTACTCGCTATGTGTCCCGCCCACTGCCACCTCAGCTGAGCTGAGCAAGCCTTTGAGTTTTATGTCTATTACTTTATTTCCCGCGACTTTATTGTTTATTTTACCTGTTTGTATTTAATGTGAAATATGATTGTTGTTTTCCATAAATGCTGTTACAACCACAGAACACGAAAAAGAACTTGGAAGAGGCATGTTACTCATTTGCACTGAAAGAAGTTCAAAATCGCACAAAGGGAAATGTATGAACTGCTTCTGCTTCGTGCAAAATGGACAACTTACTATACCTCGCGAACCTAAAAAGAACCCTGAGCGACAGAGATCGAGGATATATTCCACTTGGTTTTGACACGGGTACACATTTTCTCTCTCTATTCCTCAGCGTTCTTTTTACATGACGCGAGTTATACTTCTCACCTGTTTGGTTCTGTTCTGTGGTTACAGCTTTAAATGGTTTTTCAGCCGGAGCGAATAGATCCGCCTGATCCTACACGGCCGGATTACGATATCCGTGCAGACGTGTGGTCGCTAGGCATCTCCCTGGTGGAGCTCGCTACTGGCGTGTTCCCCTACCGCGACTGCCAGAACGACTTCGAGGTGCTGACGAGGGTGAGTGACATGTTCAGTAGGTCTATTATTATTATTTGGCAGAAGGGACGCCGGCAAAGCCGGCATCGGCCAATCGGTCACCATAATCGGAACCATTTCACCTAGTTCCCCAATGTCCCATGAAGACGGGGGAAGGCGGGTTGTCATTTATCCCACCGGCGTCGGAACCTCGAACCAACCTGTGCGCTTACAATACCTGTTAGTTGACTTATCGTAAGCTGCTGCTTTAGATCCTCTTCTTTCAGCTTGTCTACTTCAAAGAGCTCCCAGCGCAGCGATGCGTACATCGGGCATTCTGCCATGAAGTGGTAGTTTGTTGATTCTTTTTCTCAAAGTAGACCTAGCATCAGCGGCTTTTA
This sequence comes from Chrysoteuchia culmella, assembly GCA_910589605.1. Classification (NCBI taxonomy): domain Eukaryota; kingdom Metazoa; phylum Arthropoda; class Insecta; order Lepidoptera; family Crambidae; genus Chrysoteuchia; species Chrysoteuchia culmella. Next base: position 23,809,522 of record OU342642.1, on the reverse strand, counting down.
TCCGGTCACATCGTAGCGGAGTAGGCAAGACAAGATGCGCTATATTATATCGCGTGATATAGCGGTGTTCATGCTAGGGGGGCAGGGGCTCTATTTTGGATTCACTCGTCTCGCGTCGACCGCTTAGTTTCTTTTCTACTGATTTTCGTTCGACATTTAAATTTCCATATTTTTAATCGCTCCACCGCAACGAGTTCTCCCACCAAAGCGTTGCAGTCGAGCGAAATAAAGCTAGCGACGCGACTTGTGACTTAAGTCGCATGCGACAGCACAGTGTCATACGAGCGTTTCACAAATAGAGCTCCTGTCGTCGTAACACTCGCATATGAATAATTCTGTCGGCGAAACGTCCATGGGTGAATAGTTCTGACAGCGAATCTCTTCTTTGAAAATGAAACTTCCTATCGACGCGCGATCAGTCCAAAGGAGAAACGACTGTCGGAGAACGCTTCGACTTTCAAACACATACATGCTTTCACAGACAGATCTTTTTCCAACTCACCAATTTCTCCAGCTATGTAGATGTAGAATTGTAGATGAATGAAGAGCATTAAAACAGTATCATGTTTTTTTATGATTTTAGAATTTTTGCATTTTTCAATGCTATTTTTATACTTATGATATATTTTAAATAAAAATCAAAAGCTCTCCGGATTCCGCCGGATCCTACCGGATTTCCAAAAGTCGTGGGTTTGAGTCCTATTTGAGAATCCACTTGTGGCCGAGTTGACTTTTTCCAATATTATTCTATTTAAAATTTATTATAAGCAGTATCATGTTGTTGTTTATCTTTTTAGGTAATAGAAGACGATCCACCACAATTACCAGACACCACCGACTTCTCACCAGAGTTCAAATCATTCGTATCACAGTGGTGAGTACAATCATTTGGAACTGATAATACCATCTACGTAAATAACTTGTGAGCGTGGAAATACATAATAAATATAGTCGTGTTCGTTTATCTTATGTTGAATTTAATTCTATTATGTATATTTCTGTTTCCTTGCAGTTTAACAAAAAACTACAGGTATAGGCCGAAATACGTGAAGCTTCTAGAACACCCGTTTGTCGTAAACTCATCGCGGAGTAACGTATCCGTAGGCGCGTGGTACGGGTCCCTTCCGAATCAGCCGCGGTCGCAGGCGCCTATTCGGATAGAGGGGGGCATAGGGACCCCGATGCGGATTGAGGGGGGCGTGGGGGCCCCGCTGCGGATAGAGCAGGGGATAGCGACCCCGCCCACGGAGCCGCCGCCAGCGCCACCTACGCCACAACCTGTGAGGAACTTCGTTACTAGCGCCCAGCATTGGACGCCGGATCAAGCCACGCCTACGCCTGGGAGGTATGATACCTTTTTATAGTAGTATTTTGCTTGTTGATTCTCATGAGAAACAGAATCGATAGCCTTAAAAAATATATTTTTGAAAGCTCATCATTTTTCTGCTGACTGTACTTTTTATTCAAAATCGGTGAATGCAGTTCAAAATTTCTCAAAAAATTAAGGGTAGTTTCCCAAGAACGTTTTCATGCATCTACATTGGTTAATGTACCTGCCCTTCGTGCTCCACCCTGTATATAGATTATACTGAAGTTCATATCTAGAATGTTGACCAGCGGTCCGACCGCCTAACGGTATAGTTTGTGCTATCGCTATCGTTATCAAACTTCAAACTCTCATAAAACCTGTCAGCGATAGGGTTTTTGACTAATTTCTGCATATTTCTATTCACCTATTGGATTCACTATCGCATTTTTAGTATGAAAGTGATAGCGTCAGCGAGAGCCCTTGTAGGGGGTTTGAAAAATCGATTGCTATAGCGATAGTACAAGCTACACCGTTAGGCGGTCGGGGTGCAGCTAGGCGATTGCGTAAAGTCAATCGTATTCATTTGACAGTTCATAATGTATCATACTAAATGTCATTCCATACAAATTACAGCCGATCGAATACGATATGAACCGTCACATGCATACGATTAGCGTACGCAATCGCACCCCAGATCAGTTGGGTATGTATAGTAATCTGGATTTCCTCCATTCGCTGCCTGGATGACCATTAACAGATCGCACCTCGGTCAATCCTTGGTAATTAGCCCCAAAGTTACCTTGATTGTATGAAAATCGGCTAGTGTCGTTAATTATGTGACCACCACTATATGTAATTGTTGTTTGTTTAGGGCGTGGTGGGCGGCTGGAGCAGGGGGAGCGGGTGTGGTGGCCGGTAGCAGTAGTTCGCAGCCCGCCAGCTTAGAGGCGGACTTCTCCGCGCATTCGCCATACCCGAGACGCAGGTAACCTCACTACACAACATCACACTGTACACTAAAGTGTGGTTGCTGGGAGTTCATGCATGCGTTTCTGATAGGCTACTATCAGTTCGTTATATCTACTACATATACCTATTAAACTCAACCCCCAACCCGCAGCATATATTTGTCTTGTCTGGGAATCGGGGCCTCTGCGAAATCCGAAACAGGTACTTACCGAGCCCGAGTGGACACACCCTTCCGGTGTGCCCTGCCTGGGCTCCGCAGATCAGTCATCTGCAAGCAAGGCTGCGAGAGGGGCTGACCTCTCGCAGCCCGGTGTGGCACGCGCCATGCTGGCCACCGAGAGATCCTGGGAGGCAGTAGTCTCCTTTTGTGAAGAGGTCATGTCACAAAAGGAGGCATCGGAGCGGATCTGTGAGGAGGATGCTCACGCGGATCGGTTTCGACGGAGGCGAGTGGGGTGAAGGAGGCGGCGTTATGCGCATCTCATTCCCCTTAAGCGGGACGGCGCTATCCGGCTGACAGCTGAGTCGTCGCCCAGATCGCACGGTCCCCTCACCAGCCTGGAAGGATGGCCATACGGAACCACGCGGGTGAAACCGCGTTCGGCCGCTAATAGTCTTCAATAAGTCTTGCTGAAATTCTAAAATACCACAGACCTTTATCGAGATAGACGAAAAGAGCGCTTCAAACTGTATGAGAAATTAGCGTGTCCAGTTTTCGTACATACGATGACGTCAAGAGCAAGATTTAGAGATGTGTAAATGTTATTGACGAGCTCTTGCAAGAAAGCACTGTACAATTAACCATTTTCGTTTCTGATTGAGTATTTTCATGGCAATGGTCTCAAGCGGACTGACTTAGGTCGTAAAACTTTGACCGTGGATCAAGCTTTTGGCACGCAAGGTAGGTACACTTTTACCGTCTATCTCGATATAGGTCCGTGTAATTTACGTTTCCACTTCCCTATAATTTTTACTAGAAAAAGACAAGGAAATATCGACTCGCCTCACAATCACAAGTTTCCGGCCCCTAGGCGAGTAGATATCGTCCAGTTAACATTAATAGTAATAAGCCTGTTTGTTCCGTCAGGACGTTCGACACGTGCGCGTCGCCGCCGCCGCCGGTGCGCCGCGTTTCCGCCGACAACCGGTGGCGGCCCTCCCCGCAGGTAAATAGAATATGTACTAATTCTAATTCTTATTAAGGCACTTACAAACACACATTAAGGCACTTACGAAGGTACTTACACACACACGGCAACTGAAAAGGTGCCGAAACGTCGGGAAACCAAAAAACTTCAAATAAAACGAAATATTATAGTACAGTGAGATTCAAATAGGATGGCGGCTGTGAAGTATGCTGCGAGCGCCGGTGCGCGCAGGTAGTCAAAATGAAAATTATTAGTATCGATTGCAACGTCTTGTCAAACGTGTCTTGTAGCTAGGTAACATTGTTTTCAACATGAAATAATAACTGAAATAAGTACAATTTTTATATTAGGTAAGTAAGTAAATTGTTTTTGAAAATACCTACTTGCTCCTCAAAAATAAAGTTTAAAAATAAAACGGCTTTTGCTACGGTGTTAAGAGAAAATTAAAAATAAATTTGCAAGCCTATAATTTATTTTATAATGGTACAAACATTTATTTTATAATGGGCATACGCCTTCCATAAAAACATCCTCGCTTGTGGAATCAACTGTACGCGGACAGAAACTCGCGAGTGTGTGCAGTGTACGAACGTATTACTCACACTAGCACACCGCGATCCGAGCGGCATCGGGAGGGCGGCGGCTGCTAGCGGGCGGGTGTGCCTCGTTCTCTCCGCCCTGTAACGCCCCGCTGACACCTTAAATTCGCTACTGCGACGCGACTTGTGACTAACTTCACAACCGCCATCCTATTTGAATCGCACTGTACCAAATATATATTTCGGGTAAATAAATCGCACTAAATATTCCGCAAAAGTTGTTTTATTTCAATTATGAGTGCGCGAAGAAACTTAAGATGTGCTTACAAACACTTGTAAGCCGCGTGCTCGTACAAACATTCGATCACATTCTGCATTGTACCGTTTACCTGACGCTTACAACAAATTAGCTTCTGTCGATATATTTGATAATCCCTTTCGACAATTTCGCGTTAAAGTTGTGGAGTTGTTAAGAGAGGTGTGAAAAAAAACACGTTTTTTAATTTCAATTTAATTTTTAATTTTTTAATTTTACTTTACTATTTTTTAAATTTAATTTTATCAAATTTAATTTTTATCTTAAGTAATTCAATTGTATTTTTATTTTAGCATATTTTTATTATTTATTTTATTTTTTCTCTAATTGTATTTTTACTGTTGAGAGTGACTTCTAATGCATGATGTGGCTACCTTTGAAAGAATTTTACATTTTGATAGTGATCTCCATAATTTGTAGTATTTGTAAGCTTTATTGTAATTTTCCCTGGTGGTCCAAATAAATAAATAAATAAATAAATAAATAAATAAATAAATAAATAAATAAATTGTGTAAAAGTTACACCATCGAGTCGCAAAGCCCTACGATGGGAGACTTTGTAATTAAAACGGCAAGAAACTCGTCAAAGGTTGTTTTTTCTCCCTGTTTAATTTCGTACAAAGATGTAAAATTTAAAAAGAAATATCTTAATATTATGATTTGATGTCACTTTTTAATTTGATGCAAAAGGCTGAAGCGAAGAACCTAAAACTTAATTACCTCTAGTTATTATCCTCATTTCTTAAGGAAAACAGATTAGAAGCGTCAAAAAAAATTGCGGATGAAGCCAAAGTGGAGGTATCAATGTTATCAGTGGGCTGATTATCTAACTCTGTTTCTATTAGTTCTCCATTGAAATTAATGTAATTGTATCCTTCAAGTCAGTTTTGCGATTATGTATATACCATTTGACAAGTTGAAAATCCATTGCAATTTTGGCTTATCAATAGAAATTGTTCGCATCGAGCACCGATCATGTAAGCTTGTTGCAATCAAAGTGACGGCTTGGATTTTCATAGCAATGGAAACTATTCAGACCTTGTTTCTTATAATCGAAGACATGTTTTTATAATTTAAAATCTTTGTTTTTTTCTTGTATTATGATATTTACTAGATTTAACTTATAAAATAAGCAGTATAAAAGACACTGCATCTGTTTTAAGCCTGTGCTAATAAAATGATACTCATAGATTTTTTTTTAGCCTTTTGGCCATTTAGCCTTTTATACTATAATTTAATTTTAATAAAAATTGGAGGAGCTCGGTGGCTTAGTGGTTCACGCCAATTTTAGCGGTTAAGCAACTTTACAACAATACTTGTTTACAATAATTGAATTTTAAATTATTTATTCTGTGATTTTCATTTTTTTTTTATTCTGTAATAAAGAGTAAAATGTGGATGACATGACTAGTATCCATAAAAACTGGAGTAATGCTGATAAATTATGAACGTACATGTCACTGTTGCGTTGCATAACGATGCACTGACTTTTTAAATACGTCGTATTATCCGTATTTCGTAGCAACTTCATGTTGGAGTCTAGTTTATATAGTTTATATATTATATAGTAAAAGACTAGATGGCGCTGTCCGTCTTGTAAACACTAGCTCCGTAAAATTTTACTATTAAAAATATAAAAAGTGATATTATCTTAACTTTCTTTGTACAATATTTATGTATTCCGTGAGTGTTAAATGTGTGATTGTTTGCAACTAAATATAATAAGTGCACAAGCAGAAAAGTGAAATTGAAAATATTTTCAAAAACGGACCTCCAAGCAAGAAATCTTCCCAAAGTTTCACCGAAAAAGTTTGTATATAATAACTCTGCATAAACTTAGTGGTAAACAATCTAAAATAAATTACTGAAAGTGCTTTAATTTACAAATTTCTGTTTTATAAAACCTTATTGTGATAAAGTGGGTGAATAGAAAATTCAGTCTTGGGTGAATGCGCATGCGCACTACCCACGTTAGTAATTGGCAATTTAAACACAATAGTTATCTAGAATGACGGACGAAACGTATGCTTAAATTGGACGCCACAGTTACTGTCACCGTGGTGCATCGGTCGCATGGCTGAGGTAAGACTCAAGGGACCGAAGATCGAACCTCAGAGCAGTCGAGTTATTTTGATATTTTATCCAAAACTTATGACAAGACAAAGTTTAATTAATGATGAATGAAGAGTTGGCTGCTAATAACTACGACTTTAATTTTAATATGGAGAACATAACCCAGCGAGTACACCACCGACAAATACCGAGATCTTCTTCATTAACAAACTTGTCACATGATACTTTATTCGACACCACTATGATGAGTTTACCAAATGGTTCTCTTCATGAATCCTTAAATGTCACTGAACTGGGTGAACAAGTCAAACTACTAACAGAACAATTAGAAAATGTTAAACAGCAACTTACTAGCGCGCATCAAGAAATAGAGAACTTACATGGTGAAAATTACCGACTTAAACTAGATCTGAACAAAAGCCTTGTAACTATTGATAATTACAAAAAGATTGGCATCGAAACATCAAGTAATACTCCATTCACAAGTAGAAAAGAGACAAAGAAACACAAGCGCGGCACACCAAAGTCAACATCTTGCTCGACGCCACTTGATTCGAACAACGACGTAGTAAATCCACGAAAAAGTCTATTTTCTCAAGCAACAGTTCATGATGGTAGCCCGCTGCGTCACGAGAAAACAACCACAAACCAAACCAAATGTAGCAAAACTCTTATTGGACCTCCACATGAACAAAAATGTAGCTACAAAAGAAATCTCTGTATTTTAAGTAATAGACATTATTCAGGCTCTCTTAACAGTATCGAAGAAGCATTCTCATCTGATTTTAAATTTTGCCGATTTCTATTGCCTAACATAGGAATAAAGCAGCTCTTAACCAATTTGAGTAATAAATTGTCAAGTTTTACAATGAACGATTACTGTTTAATTATACTAGGTGACAACGATATTAAGAAAGGCACTAACTGTATTGAAATTGTTAATGCGATTGGAAATTTAATTAAAGAAATTAAAAACACAAATCTGATAATTTGTACTCCTACGTATGTACTAGGAGCTCCCATACATAATTATAAAATTGAATTGTTTAATAGCTTACTGTACGTAGAACTACAAAATAAATCCAATGCATATTTCTTTGACTCCAATGTAAACCTGACTTACGAAATGTTTTCAAATTCAACAGGTAGAGTAAATAATTATGGACTTAGAAATATTTTTCAGTCTATCATGAAGCAGATACACTATGACTTTGAAGCATTTCCGATACTGAGTCCGAAAACTGACTGCAATATAGCCATTGAGAGTAATTCTAAATCTCACTGCAATCCATCTGATCATTTATTTCGTGCTTAATTCTTTACATATAATGCATCAAAATATTAATGGCCTAATTACAAACTGTCTAGATAATATTATACATAACATCCGTGGTGCAAAGGGAGAGGTTGTAGAATTAACATTGTCTGACCACTATGCCCAAACTTTAAAGGTACCTGTCAAAAAAACATGTCGACTAAAACACTGGTTTACATATCGCCGAGACTATTCTCCAGAAAATATAAAAAAATTCTCGAACTGTATCGAAAGCTTAACTTTCAACGAAATATATGAAACAAATTGTCCAAATCACGCTTTCAACTTATTCCACGATTTATTTACTCTTTTCTATAATCTCTGTTTCCCAAAAACTAAAATTAAAATTTCTACTACAAATAAACCTAAATGGATATCAAAGGGCATTAAATCGTGTAGCAGGAGACGTCGATATCTCTTATGGAAATATCGTGTATCTCCAACAACATCAAATAAGATAGTTTTTGACAATTATAGCAAACGTTATAAGAAGATAATAAATCTCACCCAAAAAGCCCAAAATGACCATTTCATATCCCAATCCAAAAATAAGGCTAAAGCAACATGGAACGTAATTAATAATTATAACAATAACTTACCTAAAGATCACATTAATAATATCGTATCTAAAAATAATATAGAGCTATCAGAACCAATTGAAATAGCGAATGCATTTAATGACTTTTTTACAGAATCATTGAAGGTAATGGATGATAAAAATAGACAACCACATTATATTCTTCAACGCCAACCACATTCAATGTTTCTTACACCTATTGTTCCCTTAGATGTCATTAAATCTATTAACTCCCTTAAAAATACGAATGCTGTAGGTTTTGACGACGTTTCTACAAAAATTATAAAAGCAGTAGGAAATATAATAGCTCCAATTTTGTGTTACATTTTTAATTTATGTTTAGAGCAAGGAACATTTCCAGATATTTTAAAGTTGACCATAACCATCCCAATATTTAAAAAAGACGATAAAAAGCTTTTAAAAAACTATCGCCCTATTGCACTCATTTCAATATTTTCAAAGATCATAGAATCTATCATATATGAAAAATTAGCAAACTACTTTGAAACCAATAATTTACTCTCCAAGCATCAATATGGCTTTCGGAAAAATAAGTCCATAAACATGGCAATTTATGAATTTTTGGAAAAGGTTGTAAATAATATCGACAAGCGTAATCCAACGCTTGCTTTATTTATGGACATGTCAAAAGCATTTGACAATATTGATCATAGGACACTACTTAATAAATTGGAAATGTATGGTGTAAGGGGCAATGCCCATAAACTACTTGAGAGCTATTTGAGTGATCGAAAACAAATAACACGCATCAACAGGATTGACTCTAATAGTGGTATCAATACTACTTATGTATCAGAAAAGAGGTCAGTCTGCTGTGGTGTACCACAAGGAAGTGTGCTAGGCCCCCTTCTTTTTATTATTTATATAAATGACTTTCCGAATGTGTCTAACCACCACATGACTCTTTTTGCTGACGACAGTACTGTTTTATTTACATATGATAACCTAAACGATATTAAATTTGACATAAATAATACATTGACATCTCTAATTAACTGGCTGACATTAAATAATTTGACTATTAATTTAACAAAAACACATATAATAAATTTTAAACAAAGAAATAATTACCCCTTAAATTTTGACATTAAATACTCTGGGAACACAGTGAAGGAAGTAGACAGTACTCAATTCTTAGGTTTGACTATAGATAGTAAGCTGACATGGAAACCTCACATTGATAATCTAATACAGAAACTGCACAAATTTTCGTATGCCCTATATAAATTAAGGAAAGTTGCTAATGTTAAGACGCTCTTGACAGCCTATCACGGTTATGTAGCATCAGCATTACGATACGGGATAATGTTCTGGGCTAATAGTACTGACAAACAAAGTGTTTTTAAAGCACAAAAGAAATGTCTCAGATGCATTTTTGGTCTAAAACAAGATGACTCATGTGTACCCTACTTTCGTAAGTATAAAATTCTAACACTGCCATCCATGTATATAAGTGAAGTTGCAAATTTTATCCGAAACAATCCTGATTTTTTTGTAGTGAATCCCATCGGTAGTCGCCGTGAAGGCACCTTGAAAGTTACTCATGGATGCAAAACTCTTCTCAGGAGAATGAGTGTTAATTGTATGGGACCTCAAATTTATAATAAAATCCCTCTGACCATACGCACGATCAAAGATAACAAAAAATTTAAAACTGCGCTCAATGGCTACCTTGCTGAAAAAGTGTATTATGACATTAGCTTATTTTTAAATGATAAAATAGACAACTAGATATAGGTAGTCATAAGTTTAATAATAATTATAAGGACATTGACATTTCATATATTGACATTTTATTTTAGTAAAATTTTATAATAATCAAATAATTGCGTTTATAGTGGTGTATTGTATACTTATAAGATATTAATGTTCATATACCTTTAAGGTGAATCATGGCTGTAACTTTTTTTTTCTGTATCTAACTGACATCTTTGTAATACCCATGTTTATGAATGAATAAATAATATGAATATGAATATGAATATGAATATATAGTCTGTTATTTTATCGATAGAAACTGAATAGCAATTACAAAAAAACCGTTTCAGTTATCGCATTTGATCGATAGATATTCTTAGGTGTTAGTTAAAAAAGGTTCATTGGAATCTTCAATAAAAGTTAGCTAATCAGCCTGCCAGTCTATATTCAGAGCTTAAATAATATTTTAATAATATTCTCCAAAATCTGTGTCAGAATTCAGGCAACACGAGTCCCATAGTGCTGCAGCGGTTCTACCACCAGAATCAGCAGCGGCGCTCGCGAGCTGATCTGCACGCCGCGCCCAGACATAGAAGGTCAGTCACATTGGGATAGCTTTTCATCTGTCTCTCTAAGCTTGTTTTGTTTTTACCTATCTTAAGTAATTTTGTTTTAAGGTTTGGCATTTTGAAAATATTATTAAAAGCATATTTAAGTTTATCATTAATTTGTTTTACTTTAGATCAGCATTTATATGTTGCTGGTTCAGATCCGGCTCGAAGGACTAAAGATATTATGTTGTCCTGGACAAGCACAAGAACTATAAGTCATAAAAAAAAATTGCGCAGAATACTATTTTAACTTCGCGCGTGACAGGTCAACGACAGCAAGTAATAAAATAAAATGATTGTTTACTAAGTAAGCCCATAAACAACCTACAGACATTCTCCGATATATACAGTGGTGGTCACATAATTAACGACCCTAGCTGATTTTCATACAATCTAGGTAACTTTGGAGCCTTGGTTCTCTTCCATGGATTGACCGAGGTATGATCTGATAATGGCCAAGCAAAAAGCGAATAAAAGAGTACCAGTTTGCTATACACACCCAACTGATGTGAACAACATTCTGAGAGATGTATTGATATGTAAAAAAAAACGTGAAAATAGCATAAAAATGTATGGAATTTCTGAAACCGAAAACTCTGATCCTTACATCTTTACGAATATTGATTTGATCAGTTGGGTATGTATAGCAATCTGGATCTCCTCCATTCACTCCTTTTATGGCCATCTATGTCAGATCACAGCTCGGTCAATCCTTGGCAGAGAACCAAGGCTCCAAAGTTAAATAAATAAATAATTGCATACAAACACACCAATTATCTAGCCCACGTTAAGTTTCATGTTGAACTTGTGTTATGGATACTAGATAACGGATAAACATACTTATATACTTTTTTTTGTAAATACATACATAATATACATATTATACACCCAGACCAAGACAAATAGACATGTTCGTGCACACAAATATTTGTCTTGATAGAACCCGGGACCTCTGGCGCAGAAGGCGGGTTTAGTACCCCTGCGCCAAACAGGTAGTCAAAACAGTTACATCGATTGCATGAACATCGGCTGGTGTCGTTAATTATGTGACTGTATGTGTTGTGCACCCCTCAGCCTTAGCCGAGAGCACAGCGCGGGGCGATCGCCCGAGCCGCCGCCGCGCTCCGCCCGCCTTCACCACATGCTGGGACACGACGCACACATAGGTCAGTTTTCACATCAAACTTAATAATTCGTCGTCGTCGGGCCGGATTCCCAAGGATGCGGGTCCGAATCCCGAATCGGTGACATGAGACTAGTTGCTTTTTTCTAGTATATTTTCTTGTTTAATATTTATCACTTAAAAATTGCATTGTAAAATGAAAAATTAAAAAGTTATAATTAGGTAGCTGTTTCATCTTAATCTATAGTCAAACATTTGTAAAAATGTTTCTTTCGAATGCGAGGATATTTCTTTCATTGATGAAACGACGGTGGCCAACACCGTAGAAAGGACTCTGTAGCATAATTGGTTAGTGCATTGGGCCGGATTCCCAAGGATACGGGTCCGAATCCCGTCAAAGCGACATGAGACAAGTTGCTTTTTTCTAGTATATTTTCTTGTTTAATATTTATCACATAAAAATAGCATTGTAAAATGCAAAATTAAAAAGTTTTAGCGAAATACCTTGTTAAAAACTGTATCTTAAGCTGCCGCTACGCTGGACGAATCGAGCACGAGCGGAGCCGCTCTGTTCGTCGTTGGCAGCGTGTGAGGACGGAGGACGTACAGTCAGCGTCAAAATTATCGGTGCATCCAAACCTTGGGTGCGATTGCGTAAGGTAATCGTATTCATTTGACAGTTCGTATTGTATTCAATCGGCTGCAATTTGTATAGAATGACATTTAATATGGAACAATATGAGCTGTCAAATCAAGTCAAATGAATACGATTGACTTTACGCAATCGCCTAGCTTGTTGTTCTCAGCTCAGACATCAAGTGCACCGTAATGTCTTGAGATAAGGTTGATTTTTGTTAATTCAGTATTTTGGTAGGTTTGCTCTGGTCATTTTGTTAGACGCTGACTGTATAATAAGCTTTCAACGATCATTGTCCTCAAACATAGCTTTCTGCCTTGCGAATCCCATTCCAAACCAGCCGAAGGCTGCGTTTCCATAGAAGCGGAGCTCCGCGGAGCTGAGCTGAGACTTACAAAAATTGATTAATGATATTGCTCAAATCACACATCTCATCTCCGCTACGCTTCAGTGGGAACAATATTAGCTGAGTTGAGAAGAACTATATCAAAATGTATAGCGTGCTGTGCAGAGCTGAGCTTTGTCATGCTGAGCGAGGCACAGCGATGCGATGTTGAGCTAAGTAGCTGTGCTAGGTGAAGCGGGGCCGGGCGGGGCTGAACGGGGCGGCTTTCTTCTTCTGCTTCAAACTCTTCATCGACTAGAAGCGAAAGATATGAAAGGGCTTTCTTTTTGTTTAGCGGCCACATTGCGTCCTCACTGTCTGACACACACTGTTTAACTGACTGCAACCAAATTGTATTCACAGCCCTGCTCGGCTTAACTTCAACCAGCTACACAGCTAAGCTCTCCACCACTCTTCTTTGCGCTTCAATGGAAACACTGACCTCTTTACACAGCCCCGCTAAGCTGAGCTCCGCTTCTATGGAAACGCAGGCGTACGCTCGTTGCGTTTATTCGAGGCTTGTAAATCGGTCCACACAACACGAATTTGTTAATGTATTTGTTCAATTGCAGCGAACGGTAGCGCAGAGCTGGAGCCGCCTCCTTTACACGAGCGACTGCACCCCGCCTCGCCCTTGCTGCTCAATAACGATAAGTATGTCTAACATTTACTTTTCTATGTCCTCTAGAATTGGATTGGAGATCTAGCAAAATAGTTTACTGAGATTCTTCCATTTCATAACTAATCATTCCTCCCTTGATTTAAAATTTAGACAAGACTAGAATATGTGTACATTTTCTTCAGGCTGTTTTCAGTAAGGATTCAAGCTGGAAATGTCAGCTTCACTTTGATGTTACTACGTTGCTTTTTCAAATGTAGCTCATATAGGATGTCTTTTCATATATTAGGTCTTTAACTATGAAATTGCCGATTTCTGTGAAGGTTTTCAAAGAAAGTTCGTTTTCCATACTAATATTTTTTGTTGTAGTTACTACCGCAACTGCTAATGCCACAATTTTTTTATGTACAATCATTGTTTGAAGACTAAGCAATCTAATGCTGTATTTTAATTTAAAAAAATATAAATAATTTATAACTTAAATTAAATAAAGTAGTAAATTTTGCTAACAAAAAAAGGAGAACCTTTCGAGGTATTTTTTATCGTATAAGAAACGAAAATAATAACCATGAGATTAATTATTCTTGATCATTATGATCTTAATTTAATATAAAATCAAGCAATAGATGTACCTTTTAATCACAGAATTAGTGAGGTTCTCTAGAAGTGTAAGAAAAAAATCTTCAATTTCATACTTTAACCCCTAGTATTTTGACGATAGTAATTTCTGCATTTCTACAGTTACGTGCAATCATATAGAAACACTAAGCAACCTTGTCACATAACAATATTGAATGACATTTGTGGACAGATAGAGAGAGATTTGTTTTTGTGTGCGTCAGTGCGATGATAAGGTTGTAAAGTGTATATGTCGCAGGATAATTAGATAAATCGTTTTTTTGCAAAAAAATCCCAGGGATATTGCAAAAACACGGATAATTAGACAATGGTGTTGTGACTTCTCAATACTACTGAAAAAGGATAGGATTTTTGCGAAAAACTGGTTGTCTTAGTAAGATTGCGAAAAGAATCGCTGGCTATTATGAAATAAGAACACTGATTGGCTGGTCGGATCGTCCAAAACAACATATTCTCGGATTGGTTGACGACTTGACGTTTCAAATGTCAATCCATTCTCTCATCTCTCCATCCAACCAATCAGAATAAGAGTTAGCAAGCAAGCAAAAATAAGCCAATCAGAATAAAGAATATCCAATGTTACTAAAGCAACCCGTGTTTTTGTAAAAACCCTATACTTAAGTAAGTAAGATTGTGAAATGTCAACACTATTGTCTAATTATCCGTGTTTTGCAATGTCCCTAGGATTATTGCGAAAATTCTATTTATCAAATTATCCTACGACATATACAGACCATTGCACGTGACTCTATACCATCTTCATAATTCGCGCAGGGGCTCTGAAGGCCGAAGTCAAAGTCTGACCAGAGCAGAAGTACGCAACGGATTCCGCGCGGAGCCGCCCCCGCCCAGGCTGCACCACGAGGACCAGGGTCAGTGCCGAACCCGTCACACTAAACACAGACTACATAAAACGCAAAGACGCAACACACATAGACCGCAAACTCCGCCACATATTGTGAATCAACTGGATATTGAGTCGCATAGTCCTCATAGTACACAGAATACGAATAGTTTGCCACACAGCCCCAACACTAAAAAGAAACTGGATATTTTACCACAAAATCCCTACTCTACGCATAATAATATCGACAGTCTAGCTTACCCTCTTCCCACTTCTAACAAACTGGATATTAGTACACATAAACTTGACGGGATAGCTCACCATGATACTTCAAACAAATTGGATAATTTGCCACACAACCCTTACACTACACATAATAATATTGACAGTTTAGTTTACCCCCTTCCAAACCAACTAGATATTTTGTCACACAACCTTCACAGTACCAATAATATAGATACACCACTATCCTTCTCATCTACATACAAACTGGATATTTTACCCCACCCCCTTCTTACTACTCGCAATCGGGATACCACCCACTCCCTCCCAACTACTGACAAAGTTGATACTACTCCAATCTCTCGCCCCACTAAACATAAACAAGATACTTCGCTACACAGCCCCCAGTCAGCTAATAAATTGGACAGTCTACCCCCCACTACTCACAAGCTAGACAATTCCCCACACTCCACTTCACGTAAACTAGACGGTCTAGGCATTTCAACTCATCCTCTCCCCACTACTGACAAAGACACTACTCCCCACTCCAATCCACAAAAACTAGATAACTCTCCACACACTCGCCACGCCTCAGACAAACAGGGCGTGGCTACCGATAATAGTATAGTTGCCAGCCTTATTAGGAAGTATGAAGTAAATACTAAAGGATAGAGTTATTTTGATAAATTTATACTAGAAAAGGCGACTAGTCTCCCGAGTTGATCAGACAGGACTTGGAGGTTGGAGAATAATCGTTTTTTTCTATTATAAAATTTACCTTTAAAAAATAGCATTATGAATGCTACAATTATGTTATTTGGTATAGTCGACATGATCAATTGTAAATATTTAATTGTTATAAGCCGGGATATTGCTATTCAAAAATAAGTATTAGTCAACGCCATCATTAGGATATTTGATTGAGGTTGTATGAAATACAAGGTATTGTGATGGAAATATGTTAAAAAAGCAATAAAGGATTTAATTCATAATTTATTTCATACTTATTAATATGGCTGATTTTGGTGCTTTACAGGAACAAACACACACACTAAATTAACTTTAAGAACTAAGCCCGGGTTTGATTCCCGACTGCAAGAAAAAGTTTTTAGTTCCTATTTCTCAGAATTAAATCGTTCTCGGAACACATAATATGTTTATTGTGAGTGACTCCTTTAAAAATATGTAAGTCGTCATCAATGTACGCCAAAGTAAAATTTAAATATATATTATATTTTTCGATTCAATATTTTTATGTTTTACTTCTGTGTATGTTGACGTCAACTATAATAATAGTGGAAATACAAATTAAAAGAAACTTTTAGTCTTGACAAATATCAAAAAGTCAACCTCCAACTTAGCATTTATTGAAAATTAATTAACCGTCTACACAAATCTGAACCTTAATTGTTCTGCTTAGAGATTATATTTGTGTGAGGGCAGCCAGCCTAAGTCCGAGCAAGAGAGATCAGTCCGAGACGCTGCGCTTGCCACTCGCGTCTCACCGCCGCACACGTCACACGCGTGGAACGATTGTGGCGATGTTCTCACATTGAATTTGAACCTTAAAATGTACGACGTTAAGTTCAAAATGGCTTGAGGCGGGTTAGGGAAGGTAGGTCACGTGGGTGATGACGGTACTTCAAAAGTACGTAAGTAATATTAACAAATGGTGCTAGTGATTAGTTCCTCTAAGAGGTAATTTGTATATCAAAATATTATATCACGCTAACTCATGTGAGGTGAAATGAGAAAGTTGAAAATATGTGATTTAGTCAATGTATCTGGGGATTTCTTAGTAAATTCTAAATATTTGTCAGACATGTTAGACAGTTAAAGATTTAAACCTACTATACGAATCAAATAAAAAAAACTAATAATTAAATGGTTTGTACGCATACCAATAGAAAGCAGATTTCTCATCGCGTGGTTCACTTAACTTGTGTGATTTAAATCATTAAAGAATGCTCATCTAACCACAATCGTTCCACAAAATCATTCTGTATCATATTCATGTCTTCTGTGTTTCACGTTCCCCTTCCATTGTAAATATTTAAAAAAAAACCATAGTCAAAATGGGAGCTTTAGACGCGATCCTTTGTGCTTTGCAGATACTCTGCTTTGAAGGAAAACGCGTATAAAACTTGTATATACTGTTCGCAGTCAATTTATTTACTCTGTAAGCTCAACTAACTCGATGTGTGCAGTAATGGCGTACCAAGAGTGTCAGTTGCAATATCACCCTTAACACCGGTGTAGTAAAGCACAAAATTGCATCATTGTACGCCTGGTACGTCGTTCGTCGCTTTGAAAAGTTTCAAATACTTGTTGACTTACAGATTGTTCGTGAACATTTCTGTGTATATTTGTTACTAATGTGTTGGCGATACATTTAATCAAACTACCAAAACTTTTACCCCCTTGCTTATAAACCAGGTATAAGCTTAGAACAGTTATTCCGCGTTTTGTCTATGTCATTAAAATGTCATTCTGAACTCGAGCAAATAAGACAAAACACTGTCTAACTATTCTAAGCTTACACCACGTTTATAAGTAAGGGTTTCAGCTGTCTTGATGACGTCATATGTTATTTTCTTGAGTGTTGGTTTGTCGAATGTTTGCGCCAGCGCATTATTTTTGCTTTGCCGCTGTTTCCTCACGCCCCACATCGCCTGCCCATCGTTCGCCTTGTCACATGCCTCGCTACACTAAACATAACCTTATGTGTTAGCTATTAGGGACTATCTGTAGAGTTGGCTGTATGGTTTTGGGGTAGACAACTTGTTACTACTGTGAGAAATATTTATCTGAATACCTTGACAGCTGGAAGAATTTTCTGGAAAATAGCATTGTAGAAAGATAAAATCTACTTAATTGTCATAAAGCCTTTAAAAAAATGGTAGTAGCCTCTATGGTAAAGCTTTAGTAGCTAGGTGTGACTGGGGCCTCATCACTATGCCATTACACGGTGTCGCTTCGCTGTCTCCCCTAACACTCATGGCCGGGCATATGACTTGATCGTGTTACCTCTTTGGTTCATTTCTCGTAAAAATCAAGACATGACATAAAAAGCAAAAAAAGCGCTTCGTCGTGAAGACGAAAGAGGTTGTATTTCCAATTAAAAAAGTTTAAAAGAGTGAAGACGAAAAAGGTCGATCAAAATGTTTGTCAACCTTCGCGGGAGTTTGAATGTGGAACCAAAGAGGTGGCATAGGAAGAGTGGGCAGCGTGTGCGTGCGTGCGTGGACGTGTCTGTGTGGGCAGGCTGGCTGCACTCGCTGGCGGGGCTCGTGAAGCGCCGCCTCAGCGGGTACGTCAAGTGGCATCACGTTGCAGCGCGCCGCGACCACCATCCGCACCACGAACACCTCAGGTGAGACTGATTTTCTACCGCTACATCATTCTATACAAAGATATTATTTTTGGAATAACTTATTTGACGATTTGAGATAAAAAATAATAATACTGCAAACAGTATTAGTTCATATTTATCACATGTTTTGGTTAGTAAATTAAATTGTATAACATTCAATAACTATGGCAATGTTGCACCAAATAACTGGAATTGCAACCAATTTATTGTTGTCAAAGCTGTCATATCCTATACATTTTCCCATATTTCAAGTAATAGTTACCAAATGAGATGGTGCAATCCATCTAAAAGTAAGTAAGTCGCTACAAAGCGTGCCGTATAGTCACCATCCAACTCCACTCAGATGGGGCGCCAGCGAGAGTTGGAGTGTGCCGGCGTCGCCGCTTCCACCGCGAGCGCCGCCGCCACGCCCCGCCGACTAGCGCGCGCGTTATATCACGCTAGCTCGCGGCCTAGCGTCGCTAGCCACGTGACACACGCTACCAGTCGCGTGACGCTCGCAGCTGCTGTGTTATTTTGTGGTTTGTGTGCTATGAAGTGCTTCATGTGATAACGGACTTATGTGTTTGTGCTGTAACAAGCGCGTCACGCATCCGTCACCTCATTGACTAACACGTTCATTGTCGATATAGTGCCATCACGTGGACGCTCGCTGTCGCGTGAAGCGTCTAGCGGCTTCGCAACGTCAAAAGAGATTTGTTCATTAGGTAAAAGGCGCTATTTTGAAAACCCCATCGTATTAAAATAAACTATTTAAATTAAAACATCTTTATTAATATAAGTAATGTGTTTATGTACAAGTCAGTATGAAATGCGTTACCTATGTTTGAATAGGCCATATTTTATTGTCTCGCCATATTACGGTAGTTTATCACAGGAATGTATCACACAAATAAAGAGATATTCTTTGTTCGACATAACACAAGATTGTCACAAACTGGCTAACGGTGACGCGTTAGCATTACTGTCATCATGGCATTTGAAAATCAACTAAAATAAAGAACCTGTTAAGTCTATTTTTATATTGTAAACAACTCATGTTTAACCTTTGCACAAAGTAACAATATTTATAAACCATTTTTTTTTACTTTATTTTTCATTGCCAGTTTGTGTAAATCAAAATTTTATGTTTCTGAATACAGGGGTCAAATTTCAGATATATTTGAAGTACAACCTTGGCGTTACGTTTCAAATATGTCATATCAGTATAGCCATGTAATAAAATTGTCATGTAATTTGCCCCAAGTGTGTAAATATGCCATGCAGTATTACTTGCACTAGTGTAATGTCTTGACCAATGTTTATGTATTGAACGGTCGGCTTTAAATGTAAGTGATGCTAGAATGTTGACCAAAACACTGATTTATCAACTTGGTACAGTGATCACAAAAGTTTATAGGTGAAGAAGTTTATTTAACATAAAGTATCCTAACCGGACACTGGTGTCCAGACATCAATGGAATCAATTGGGTCTCATTATCCGTGGCTTGATGGGTTTCTTCATTTTGGTATTTTGTTTAAAATTGGTTTGGTTTTACATTAATACAGGGTAGAACGAAACACGTTTCACCAGGTATATTTTTGATAATAATTTTATATTACTTTACAATATTTCCGTCATGGCTAAAATCAAATTATTAATATCTTTCTTTCTTATTGTATGAGGATTAGTGGCCACCTCTAGTGTCAGAGTTTATCAGGCCGCATTTAAGGCCTCTGACTTGGCTTAACGACTAACAACAGCCGGGACTGACGGTTTAACGTGCCCTCCGAAGCACGGAAACGCTCAGTTATAATGCCATTTTACGGTCACCCATCCGACACCTGACCGGGCCGAACGTTGCTTAACAAACGTGATCGAATACTATCAGTTTATCAAGCGCGGCCATGAGCGCTATTATTAATATCTAAAACTTTTGATGGTTACTATACGATGCATATCATTATCGACTTGTTATGAATAATAAACACAGTTCACAGAATTGAGGTTGTATACTTATATACACGCAAAGATTTCTTGATAATATCACCAATTTATTGTAGAAGCTAGGAGCCTACCATGAGTTATTAATTTAATTAGCGATTGGGTTAATATAGTATGATATATGAGGATATTAATAGTGCTTCTAGCGGATTCAAACTGTACGTTGTACGCATTATGAGGACCTCGCTGCATCTTGTAGGTAAGTTTGTATACCAAATATCAAGAAAATCAGCAACATAAGAAAAATATTTTCAGGACTAAAAGTTGCCTATTTCTCTATACTACCTACCATATTCAGATTGTCTTTTTCAACTAGTGTAGTTTAGTTGCTTGCTAAAACTACTTGCTTATCTTTATAAACTTCTATATTTTTTTCTTTTTTCGTTTTTTTCCTTTTTTTCCATTCCTACAGTGAAATCACGAAAAACCATACTCAAATAAAACAAACAATGCAATAGTTTCTTTACAAAACAATATTTAGCGGCTGCGGTTTCACTTGAGCTAAGCTAAGCTAAGCTACATTACACTTGCATTTCTTTTTAAAACCCTTTTAATTTTCCTTTAGAAATTACAATGCAGCAAAAAACATTCTGATAAACTTTAAAAGGTCCGCCATATGCAGGCCAGGATATCTCGTTAAAAATGAGGTATCGTAGCCTCCTACGTAAAATAATAGACTCCAGTACAATAAGGTTGAAATTTCCGTTTCCACTCATTGTAGCTTGAGTCTTAGGAGGTTAGAAACAATGACTAGTTGGAATAGACCAAAATTTCGCGATTTCCCACCTTATGTCTGCGATATGTTCGAAATACTGTAGTAAATCTTTAGTCGAACATAGTATTAAGCGCGTCCTAATATTTCTAGCCGATCAGATTAACGTACTCAGCTGGCTGTAATGTTAGTACGACTTGAATACAGGGTACTTATACCATAAAAAAGAGAATCACAGCCAAATGGAGCGATTAGCTTTATATGACGTCATTTGCTGGCGTAGAATTTTTGTTAAGGGGTATCTGTAAATATGTTAAAATTAAACCCGTTACCAAATGATAATATTTAACCAATTGATCGAGTGAGTTCTTGGTCAATAAGTCGATAGAGCTTTATTATTTAGTAATTTAATTTATTTGAAGCGCTCGTGATTATTTCGCTTAAGAAGTCTATGAAACAATATGACCTGCGTTTGATAGTAATTCATAAAGATACATACGTCTAATCATACTTATTTACAAGTAACGAAGGTTCATAGGGACTAAAAGCATCAAGAATTTTTAATCAAATTAGTCAAAAAGGGATTATCGTTATCTTTTTGTGCCATTTGTAATTTCATCCAACTATTGCTTATACGATTTCTACTTAATTTTTGTGGACAGTATTAATTAAAGAAACTTGACTACTTAAAATAAAAATGTCTATTGATTGAAAAACACACTAAAAGTATTCACGTATTATTGACATAGATTACAGACACCCCGACACTATAGTACAGTTCGCAGGGAGCCTAGTGAGTGGCGGTTATTCCTATTTAACGTTATAGTGCAAAGAATCTTTCGATTGTAAATATATTGTATTATATTGATAAGCGACGACAAATGCAATACTTAAACAGTAAACAATTTATTTTATAGACAAATGAATAGATTTTTAATTTTAATACAGATGATTGTAATTACTATAGAGCATTATATATAGTATATGGCTTATTTTCTAATTGTAGAATGTAATTTGTAAATTTTATTTTTATCTTTAATTAATTTGACCAAATGTATAGGATTTAAATGATTTTTGAAACGCTTCTTAAGTATAGTCACAAAGTAGGCCCCGGAAGCAGTTTTTAATAAAATATAATAGAAAATTACATTTATTTAACTTTAGCACAACACTTATGAGTGTAGTATTAAAATGTCATTTCGGTTATTTTATAAGACAAGTCATTATGTATCTTAATACGAGTGCAGTATATTTAAAATTGCTTACTTATATTTGTTAAAAACTGTTTCTTCGGTCGCCGGCGGCGTTGTTTATGATTTGAAGCACGCGTGCTCCACTTGGGCGCTTGGGTTTCACTACTGAGGCTAATTACTGTAGCCTACATTATTTGTTAAAGAGTGTGGCTACTGAGAGAATTTCCGACAGGACTTTTAGTTGTCTTTGATAAAGTTCATTAAGGATCGAAAGTAGGATATTCAAAAATAATCTTTGTTGTTTACTTGACACGTCACGTCATGTCAGAAAGGCATTCTCTCAGCGATCGGGCTATTTATTATCTTTACAAATAGTCATCAAGTTATATTTAATGTTGTTTTATCGAAAAATATTCCCTATGACTTCTGTGAAGTTATTTTAAAATTGTTACATTGAAATAACGCAACACAAATAAGTATAAATTTATTAAAGTCAGGATTCAGTAACTTTATCATTAGAAATTTAATTTATGTCTATAATTATTGTTCAGTTATATATTTTTAATTTGAATTCACATTATAATGGGATGTTTCTACCATGAAGATTATTTCAATTTGTTCATTGCATTTTTTATATCAAAGGTATTTATGCTGTTTGTAGTGTTGTACCCTTAACTTTTATTCCTCATCACCTAAAAATAGCAGAAGATTGTAACAGTTGTGACCCACTTGAAGCGCCCTCTAGTCCGCACGCCACTACGTGCAAACGCCTTAGAATAATACGAGTCTATATTTAAACAAATCTATTTAATTCAAACAACGATTAACTTGTTTTATTTTTATTATTATTATTGCAATAACGATTATTTTAATGTGTACTGTAATAAACTGAGATGAAATTTTATACAGTATTATATTTTACACCCCTGAAACATGCAACCGGGAAGAGTGGAATTAAAATGTTCCTCTTATCCCACCTGGGTGGGAAGAGTGGAAACAAATCCACTTTTCTCTCCCAGGTCGAAGAAACCATGTGTAAGTCATACTTATCTTTAAAAAAAAACTTTATGTGTTAATGTATTATTATATTATATTTTGAATTCTATATTGAAACTAACAATATGCCACACGTTGTTAAGGTAAAAACATGTAATAATTGGCAATTTATTTTGTCATAAAGGCATATTTTTACGTTTCGAGTGAAAAATATCTTGAGGTTATTCAAAAATAACTTTTATGAAACGGCAATTACGTGTAACTTTGTACATAAAGGTGTATTTAAATTAAAATAACATTTAAAATAAAAATAGCTTTATTTTTAAATAAAACTCTTTGTACACTATTGGTTTCTGTCAGTGAAACTACAAATTTCGTAAAATTTTACAGTGTTTTACGTAAATAACAGCATCCACGGCGTGTTATAAATAGGGGACACAAATTAATAATTCTATTATATCTACATAGCCTCACGCGTCGAACTATCACATTTTTATTCATGCTAATATTTAAAATTCACACAATAATATCACTGTCTAAACATATAAATAGTCGATACGTTCGGCCGATATGACGCGCTCGCATACACACGCGCCGCTCGCTGTCATTACACGGTCGGCCCCTCGATCTCACTGGTTTTCACTATAGTCAGATCCTATAACAGTTGCAAGCGCCCGTGTAGCGGCGTGTATCTGTGTGAGTGCGTCATATCGGCCGTATGTAGGCAGAGCAGACTGCAAATACTGAGCTTGATTATAAAGGTACGATCATCAGCAGCATGGTTTTATAAAGCTGTCAAATCAAACATAGCAAATCGATTTTAAACCCTAATTTATGAAATAAGGGAAATATTGCATAATCGACTGTATTCAGCAAAAAATAATTGACAAGTGCCTAAAAGATGAGAAAATCTTCAAAATTGCCAGTCTAATTATGTTACTAAAATTCAAAATATTTTTTTTTATGCTTCAACTTTTATGCTTACAGTAGGCAGTCGGTCCGAGTCAAAACATTAAGCAAAGCAGATGCAAGCTGAATTCAAAGCAAGAAATTAAGAAACACACCTTTTTCTGACATTTCTCTGGCATCGACATCGACTTCATTTGACGGATGCATGTGACATATTGCTCTTAGTCTTTGGTAAGTTTTCATTTGTATCAAAAAGAAGCAGCAATGTGTCACACCCATCTGTCAAAATCGGCATCAAAATATTTCATATTTGCGCTGAATAACACAGCAAATAATAGCCCAGGGGCTTATTTAACATACGCGACAACGACAGGTGACAATTTTGTCAATCGCATTTCTATATAATTAACAGCGCCTGTCGCGACAATTCGACTTATTTGTCGATAAGTGACAAAATTGTCGGATTGCCACGTTTATTAAATAGGTCCCAGTATATACAGACACAGTGCTCTATGAAATCTAGTAGTTACTCTTTTACAAATTATCACTAGTACTTGCTTATCTCTTATTTTATACCGAACATCAAAATGTTTCAAAACAAATCCTTGCTCTTTATTCTTTGGCATAAGCAAGCGCTCTAGAATAGCAAAACGCTTTAGAAAACGCAATTCAATTAACACATTTAAAGGTAATAACATTAACAATTTATAATAAATAACAGATTTAAAACAAACGCGGTAACTTCACAACAAACATAAGGCTCATTATCTTAATAATTTAAGATATTCAGTAGAATCAGAAGTAGGTAAGTATTACTTTATACTTGATTCCTTAATTATCTAAATGTCATCATTAGTATGATTAACTTTATCTGAAATGTAACACACGAAAAATATATTAACTATTCCATGACGTTCATTTAAGACGCCATTTTATACTTTAGCCTCAATAGAAGATCCATTAATTAACATTTTTGCTTAAATTTTAGTAAGCAATGGTTTAAAGTGATACAGCTTAAAAATAATTGTTACAAATAAATAGGCAGAGTTTTAATAACAAGTTTCTAACGTCAACTTACTTACTATTCAATTCAATTCAATCAGTTTATTGCACTCCATAAGTATACAAGGTCTTAAAAATAGATGAGAACATTATGGGTCCGGATTGGACATGACAAATATAAGATCACTTATTACGTATTTTTCAGGCTAGTTTAAAAACTACAAGTGTTAGGAAGGATTTGCCTAAGTATTGTAACCATACAATCTTAAAAAAATATGAGAAAATATTGTAACACGTAGTGATATTTACCCATTTGCTCGTGATCTCACAGCTTTGATTTTATTATTTCAAAATTGAGCTGTTACATTAAAAAAGCATACACTCGGTTAAAATCTTTCTAAAATAAATAACAGACATTTTTACGATAACAAATTTTAATTTAAATCGTCCTTATATGAATATTTGTAGCCTTTGGATAAGATACTTCTGACTAGTAAAATTTAGTTTCTATTCTTCACTTAAAGTAACAGCCAAACGATGCCTCTTCATAAGTTAAAAGTAATACTAAAATATAATGACAATAAATATGAGTTAAAATATTTTATGGATATTTCAATCTCACAAAATAACAATATAATTAACTACTCTCTTTATGGTTTATCTTATTACAAATGATTATATTAGTAAGAATGTATAGAATATAATTCACTACGAGTATGATGATTATTTGTCATTTTAAATATATTTGGAAAACAAGCAACGAACAACTTACTTCCCTCCCAATCATCTATAAGCATATCAACGCCATTAGTAGCGTGATCGTGAATAACACAGCAAATATTTTTTATAAACACAACCAATGATCATTATTTATTGCTATAATTTAATAATCAAAACTGCGTGTAACCGTGCGTTGGCTGGCACTGCTGAAATATTTACTAGAAAATATGTTCTACAACCGCGTTTTTTGCAGTGCGAACGCTCGGTAATAAGCACACGAAAAAACTTTATAGCTTCTAGATCCAAGTTATCTACTTGCCCCATTAAGGCTTATTTTGGCGTGCTCCTTTTGAAACCAATAACCAAATTAACAGTCTCAGAACAAATTAAACAATTCCAATCTATCTCAAACAAATCTAGCTCAGTTTAACTTTATAGCACCGCCGTAATTTCCACTAAAATACATAAAAGTTACGATCAAAGTAGAGAAAATGTCTAAGTACATATGCCTTGAGCATATCGTTGCGAATATAAATCCGATTGACTAGTTTAACTATCGAGTTCCAATTTCCACAGATATGTTTAGCGTTTGTTAGATTTTGTGAGGTGACGTCATCAAATCATTTAAGATGATCGGATCACAGACAACTGTTAAATTCCAAAACTACTAGTGCTCGTCTTTTAGACGTGGCGACCGCTACACGGCGCACGCATCCACCTCAGAGTTCACAACTCATCCTGAAAAATAAAGTTTAAATAGCTGTTTGATACTGCACTAACTGCTCTATAATAAGCACAAGTTTAGTTTAAGCGCGTACTGCATGCGTAGCATGCGCACCTCGACAAAGATTTCTCGACACTTTTCTCGAACAAGCGCAGTGTCTGTCCCGCTCATAGGTACTGTACTGATATGAGCGGGACAGATATCGCGAGATAAGGGTCGACAACGAGTCGCGCTTGCTACGCTGGCTGGGGCCATACTATGACCTCAAAACAACCTGAGTGCTGAATGTGAGTTTTATCACCTTACTCGCTTACGCCGCAGTTTGCGAATGGAGTTTAATTCTCAACCTTATTCCCATTGCATTAAGGATAGCTGTCAAAACTTTACTCTCAAGCGATGGTAACGTTGTGACATTTGCAAACTCACAGTAAGCCCTCTGAACTCACTGAGTCGCTATATAGTCGGTGGGTACGGTCCGTTTTTTTTTATCGCCTCTGTGGTCTAGTGGCAACAACCACCGGTATCAGACCCAGGGGTTCTATTCCCAGCGGGGGTACATATTGTATTCAGTTTGGTTGGTGGTAGGACTTGTAAGTTCGCCTGGCTAGCTACCACCATCTTATCTAAGTCTGACGCCATAACAACAATGTTTTCAGCATTGTTGTGTTCCGGCAGTTAGGCTCTAGACAGACGGACTGCAATTCAACTGCAATCACGACTGCCAATTGCAGTTTCGATGCAGTTTGAATGCAGTTGGCACAACTGGAATGAAACTGCAAGCTAACTGCCCGTCAACGTGCAGGTGCAGTCGGTGTAACTACTCGACGACTGCACACAAACTGCCGGTCGACCAGCAGTTTGTGTGCAGTTGCAATGCAATTGCATTCAACCTGCATCGGAACTGCAATTTGGCAGTTGCATTGCAGTTGAATTGCAGTCCGTCTGTCTAGAGCCTTAGAGTTAAGATACCTCAGTGATTGAGAATTCCGGGAGAGGCTCGCTACTACCATCTTCAGCCTTATCAATACTTAAAATCAGGTATGATGAAGGCTAAGAGTAGAAGGTAGGTTATAAAAAAAATAATATAGAATTGAAAAAAAATCGATATATATAGACACCTTAGTGCGGGCGTCCACCCTTGGCGGCGCGCTGCGGGCTGCCGGGCACGGAGGCGATGCCGTATTGCAGCGGGGTCTTCTCCACAGGGCTGCGCTTCAGGTAGTCCGAGATGTGCTGCACGATCAGATCTATGGCCACTGTGAAACATATCGCGATTAGTGCAGCTCGATTAGGGTTTTGTCAGCATTGGGCAAAAGAAGCAGAGCTGCGTTTTCATACATTAAAGATGGAATGTTTTTCTATTTAATGTGGGAAAAATCGCTCCGTTCCTCTCCGCCTCAGTAAAGACCCTCATTAAGATTCAGAAGTTATCGTTCCCGCTTTAACATATTGTTGTTTATTACATCCTAATATTATAAATGCGAAACTATGTCAAATTGTTTGTTTGATACTCTTTCACGCAAAAACTACTAAACCGATTTGCATAAAACTTCGCATACAGATAGAAGATAGCCTGAATAAAAACATAGGCTAGGTACTTTTTATCCCGACATTCCTATGGGAACGGGAACCACGCGTGTCAAATCGCTAGCGGCCTCTAGTTACACACAAGAATCGCGCGGTACCCACGCCACGCGATTCTGAAACCGCACGGTTCCCGCATTTTCTGAACGAGCGCTAAGAGTAGCCGGTACTGTGCAGATGGCAAATCGGCGTGATAAAGGCGAAATGATATGAAACAGTAAGTTTAGAGTTGATACCTATGATATTATATGTGTACTTGATGCAGATAAGTCGATGTGAAGATCCTATATGGAATTAGATTCAACTAAAAAGCACGGAAATTAAAGAGAAAGCTTTAATTTCCGTGCTTTTTCGTGTCTTCTGTTCTATTTGTCAATTGTCAATGTGTGCAGTCATCGTTACAGATTCCAACGCAAATTACTTTGAAGGTAACATATCTGTTATTATCTACATATGTAACTAGTAGGTAAGTACCTAATAATAGCAATAACATTACAGCTAATCAATAATAAGTCTGGCGTGATTCTTGTTTTGATAAGTCAACTGCACTACCAAACTACATCCTGGTGAATATTCACAAAAACTACGGCGTTAATAAAAAAGTTGAAATTACCAACGTTCTCTTCTAATTCCATGAGAGCCAAAGCAGATAATTCTATACATATGCAAGAAATATCTAAATTTATTGATCACTAAAAAACTGCGCTTTATGCATTGCATAATCCCCAAAGAAGCCCGCGGCTGGGCAGTTTCCCATTCAAACGTAATGCCAAAATAATTTAAAATTTGAGCATGATAGACTACATAGGTACTCTTGATGATAATCAGATTAAGACAATATTTATCTAGGTCCCTATTAACAAAATAATCCAAAATAGCTACCCAATATAAAAAAATGCCAATTACATTTTTTCATACAAAACTGCAATTGCCATTGATTTCTATTTAGGTAAGTATTTTGTTTCCGTTCCGGCTGCTCGGTCACAGTGTACCAGAGAAAAAAATTACTACGTCAACATTACGAAGGAATTCGTAGAAAACTAATAAAGAAAACAGCAAATTCGTAGAACTGATATTTAGAAAGTTGTAAGGGCTTAACCGTGGCCGCGCAGTCGAAACGTGGAGAACCGCTCAGCCACGTAGATCTCAGAAACGGAGCTTCGTATAGATCTAATTCTTTTTGTAAATCACTGATATGATTTCGAAGAAATTGTAGAAGTCTTAATAGAGCCTTAAAGTATGTTCTTCACGAGCTATAGTCCTTTAAAGTCATGGCCGCGCAGTTGAAACGGTATTTTGGGTTATATTTATAATGGATAAATACTATTTTAATCTGAATAACATCATAAAGTACAGCAGATAATGCTCTAATTGCAAATCATTTTGGTATAACGCTAGTATGAGGAGCTAACGTGTCGCCGGCCTCTTAAATTCCAACCACAGAACACATGAAAAAGAGGTTTAAGTTCGTTGTCACGCGTCGTCATCCTTTTGCGCGAAACATAGAGGCAGCCCGTACATCTCTCTTTCTACGAGTTCAAATTTTTTGTACTAATCTAAATACGAAATATGCTTCTTCTAATATCATGTTCTGTAGTTCCAACTGAGTCAACTGACATATAGTACTCGTCGTCAGCCACATGACACACACTGCTGCTCGGTATAGGCCCTCCCCCAAGAATCTCCACGACGAGCAGTCCTGCATATAATAATACAATAATACTCACATAAGTTTAATTTTAAAGTAACTTTGAAACAAGTGTGAAAAAACAAAAATTTAATCAAAAGTCGTCAAATAATAAGTAAATCACCAAAGTTGTTTTATATGTAGGTAAGTATAATTACATATAATTATTCAATTGGTTCTCTATTGATCCTAATCAAGCTCGGTGGCTAAGACCGGATCTACGGTGGATCGAGCTAGTCCAGAAGGTGCCTTGCTTTGAAGATGGACGAGTTATAAGTACTCGGAAATACAGACGCAGGGAAGGAGTTCCACTCATTTGTTGTGCGCAATATAAAAGATGATGAGTAGCTTTGTGCGAAATTAAGGAATATAAACCCGCAGTGCGTCTGGATGTCCAATGGAAGAAGGGGGCTGGCGGTATGAGCTCATGCAGCTCCTGATCACACTCTCCAAAGTATAGTCTGTAAAATACCGACAGACAGGCAACTTTGCGACGGCCGCGACGGTGAGCTAGGGTATGAAACTTGCTTTTGACTAGTTCTTTGTCACCAATTAGCTTCTCAGCTCTGCGTTGGATCATGTTCAGTGCAGCTAGTTGGTATTTCGCTGAGCCTTCCCAGAGGTGACTGACTGCAATACTCCATGCAAGATCGGACTTGAGCTTTATAGAGTTGAAAGTTGTTCCGGCGTGAAATATCGCTTAACCTTATTTAGGAAGTAAATCAAACTCACAAGTAATTTGCAAAAACTTTATTAACTAAAGAATATTATAATCAAGAGTTACTCTCAGTAACACGGCATCAATGAAATACAATTTGTGCCGAGACCAGCAATCCTGAACAATCACGCCAAATGCATACTTCAATTTATGTTTAAAAAAATGAACAGGGTATACAAACCAATAAGTCTATAAATATCACAATATGATATTAGGAATTATAGGAATCATATTTCTGTTAGTACTTGAAGACAAAACCAACTTACTTTTCACATTTAATACATTATTTATTGTACACTTAATTTTAATTTAGCATGAAAATTTCAAAGAAATGGGCAAGAATTTCACAGGAAAATTGTGGGGACCGATTATGAACTTAGCGTGCAGTGCAGTAAGGTTTAAAACCTAATGGAGTTTGCCCGTTTCATATAATCTGTTGTGCTAGTGACTATAATTGAAGAACTAAGGATTAAATGCTTTAAATGCGGAAGCCTATTGCCATACTGACAAATTGTATAAAAAATGTTAGTAACATTGATATATTATATTATGAAAAATATTAATGGTGGTAAAATCTGAAAAGCTTAGTAGAAACGAATCACGATTACATCTAATGCTACGGATAGGTATAGTCTTTTCTTTAAAAATCTTTCAGTCTGTCGTTAGTTTGTATTGGGTATTGCTTATAGTCCAGAGGGTCTACAAAGGGCGTTAAAGCAATATTGTTAAGTGAATTCCCTGACAATTTTTTTCTGTTTATTTCCTATGGAATAGGCTATTTGACACTACGAAAAATAAAGTGTCAATTACTGTTATCAGTATAAATTAAGAGTTTAAAAATGGTCATTTATTAACGTAAGTTGAAAATAATAATAAATTTATTTAAAAATCCGTAAATAAAAATGCATTTTTTAAACGTTTGTCACGTGACACAAAACGCTCCTCGAGTTTATGATGACGTCACCTGATTGTAAACCTCGTTTGCCTACGTATGTGAATGATATGTCCCACAGATCCATTACAGCGCCATATTGTCAAAGTAGCGGTTTGGCACGCTATTTAAATATTGAATTTTTAATTTGATATTTTTCAGCAAATATGTACCAGAATTAAAAAAAAACAACTTTTACTGGGTTCCTTAAACTCTACCACTTAATATAAAATGGATTTTAAAAACCTGTCAAATAGCCTATTAATTTTTTTGCGCATTTCCTCTAATTCTATATTTAATTCTAATTCCATATAAGCTTGAGTATATGAAGTTTTCTTGCCTTCAAAAAATTAAAAGCAAATTCTGCTACACTGACACAGTTCTAAACTTCATAGAAAATAAACAATTAAATGATTTTTTAGGGAATTCACATAACAATATTGCGTTAGCGCTCCTTTTATATTCTTTTTCAGTTAGAATGATTGTAAAACAGTGAAAAAAAAATAAACTTTAAATTTCAAACAATACAAAATTCAGCGAGTTTTTTGATGCTAAAAATTAAATATTGAATAAATACCAAACTAAAATTTTAAGCAAGTTGGCGCTAAATGCAATGTTTAGTTACGTTCTTTAATTAATATTATGATAACAGTTGATAGTAGGGCCTCTGGAACTCTATTTTTGATTCACTTTTCTCGAGGTTTCTACTGATTTTCGTACGACGTTTGAGTTTCCGTATTCCGTAAAAGCGACCTTGCCCGTATATACATAGCTTCGCTTTTCGCCTGTATTACCACCTCCCAACGCGAGCGCGCGAGCGGCAAAGCGAAAAGCTTGCTATGTCTACGCTGGCAAGATCGCTAATCGCGTGATGGCCTCGTTCGCCTCGCCACTCGCGCAACGAGTGACTCAAAAAAAGAGATCCTGATGAGATATTTCTGTAATTTATCATAATCTATTGTTACCAATGTTTTAGTAAAATTAAATGCCTATAAAATTTGATCACGCAGCGGAATAAGTATTTTCTATTGCATATCATTTTCACAAGAAATATAAATGTATGTGGTGTTGTGCGCTATTTCAGTATAAAGATTTTCTAATAAATGCTTATTTCATTTAACAGCATTTAGCATAATATTACATTAACATCACATTGTTCTAATAATTATAATTGTTTTTGACTGGTTTCATATCTTTTTTTTATATTATCATATACTAAAGATATATAGTTATGTATAATACTTATATACAAGATAGTATACCAATAAAACCCTGTGAAACTGTTTGGCATAAATACTTTGATAATTTAAAAGCTTACAGAAAAGCAGGTATTATTAATTCACTGATTATTGTATATCGTCATACTATTTGAAACTGTCACAATTACCTATTGTCATATAATGTACTTATGTAAAACGGAAGGTTTTTTTTACCATTGTCATACATTAAGATATATCTAGTCAAAAGCAGGTTGGGCTTTACACAGTTAACAAACTCTTCCAATCGACTTTGAACCTTAACACGTTAGGGTGCGTCCACATCTGGCGCGCGAGACTAATGTGTACGCACCCTTAGATGCTGGGTTCAGAATTGATTGAAGAATTTTGTCACTTATGTAATTATCCTGACCGGCTGTTGTTTGTACAGTCAACAGTAGTTACGGTTTTACAATTTGCCCTTGAGAGCGTCCTTACGTCGCTCGTAATAGCGGCGGTATTCGTAGTGCAAATGTACAGATGTACGTACGGTTTTAAACTCTTTTTTAATATTTTTGAACGCATTCATAACTTAATTCTTACATCTAATCGCTTCGTGAGACGTCAGCCTTATGATAAGGATATAACGCATAAAACCTTAAAATAACGTAACATAAATAATACAATGGTCTTACTTGGTGTACACTTTGGCGCGCATGTGCAACGAGGCTATACTGAAAGTGTAAATAGGAGATAATTCATTTCCGCACGGCTAACGAATAAACAATCAGTTATGAGCTTAAAATCGAGTTCCGTGAGTACACTTCACATTGACAACATAGCAAATGGCTTACCTCGCGTTTTCTGCTAATTTATGTAGCCAATCAAATCAATGCGAAATACATCTACAGAGCCCTTAAAGCTCATATTTGAATGATCACTCATCGCAGTACTTAAGCAAGTTCAAACCTTTTTAATATCCACAAAAAATAATAATAATACAGATTCTAGTATAGTAGGTCATATACTCATAGTCACATAATATTAATACTAGAATTATACAAATACTTACAATATTAATTCTGCTGGTTCATGTAAAAAGATATTTCTATATTCAAAGAACTAAATTATTGCACATAACGCAAAACGATATTACGAAAAAAAAACTAATCTTGAACTAAAAATATAAGAATCGTCATGATAAAATTTTAGTCAAATCAATTAAGTAGGTATATTATTCCATCAACACTAAATGAGGAAAATCACATTCTCTACCAGCAAATCTTAAGTAATAGGACATTTACATACAATTACTACAGTAAACAAAATCGTAAGGTTTTTTAACCTACAAACGTGTTGTCAGAAAATTTTTCGCCTTTTCTGTCAGTCGCTTTTGCATCGCAGTGATGTTGAGATATCGTCATCAGCCATCTTTTATGTCCCCACTGCTGGGGCATTGGCCTTCCTTATGGATGGATAAGGAGAACGGGCTTAACGTGCCTTCCGAAGCACGGAGGAGCTCGAGATAGTAAATGTTTGGTCACCCATCTCGTGACCGACCATTGAGAAAGTTGCTTAACCTCAACAATCGCAGGCCGAGCGCGCGAACCACTGCGCCACGGGCTCCTCCGGATATTGAAATATAAGACGTTTATTTTTGAAAATTTACGTAACAAAACACTGAGACCAGTGAGACCACTGACATTAGGTCGATCACAATAACTACAGCTTACCACCCCGTTCTCAAACATATATTTCACCTTTTTGATTACTCAGTTACACTATTAGATGCGTCGCAATCACTTTACAAATAAAATCTGACCACTGCTTCGTACTGACAACCAGTAAATACGACTCAAAAATCATTTCATCTTTTAACTAAATTAGTTATCTGCGAAAAATCTTAGCAGAATGAAACGCACCTATCAAATAACCGGTATCAACTCATCTGAGGTGAAAGACTATTGGGTCGGACCCTCAACGCCGGCCCACCCATCGACCGCCTAACTCAATTGCTATTGCTATCCCTATAGCTATGTAATGCTCTTGTAAAATCTTTCAACAATAGGGTTTCTGAGAAATCCCTACGCACATCTTCGATTTTGGCGCGTACCGTTCATTGCTTTTTTTTCCGTATTTGGTTGCGCGTTTATTTTTAAGACACTGTTTTGAATTATTGAGTTATTGTAAGTTTTTGACGTTTCGGCACCTTTTCAGTTGCCGTGGTCACGGGTTGAAAAACAGTGTGTTACAATGAAAGATCGATCAAATCAGGAAAAGTTGCTTTATTCAATAAATCCAAATATTTCTATTCGTATATTGGATTCACTATCGCATTCACTAACGCCCGAAATTAATAACCTATCTATAGATATGGATTGGGCTTTCTGAGATAGTTGCCTAGGATATTTTTGTTAATAAAATCAAAATATAATTCCATTTCTAGAAAGTGATAGCGTTAGCAACGCCGTGTATGGTACGCGGGACGAAAAATTATAAACTGAAGCTATATTGATAGCAATCGAGTTAGGCGGTCGAAGAGCTGAAAGGAGGCGGCACACTTGCCGGCGCGGCAGTGCACAGCCTTTACCCAAACTACTATCGACTCAGAGTATCCTCAGAACTTCCCGACATCCTCCTGCCCCCTTCATCCACCTCGTGATGCGTTTCGTTACACCCGTTCACGGGCCTCGGCCCCGGCTTCTTCTTATACATTATGTCCCAAATGTGATGAACGATCAAGTCAATAGCCACTGCAACAACGGAAAACGGACTCTAAGCGGACGGCTCAAGGTTCAAGCAGCTACGTAAGAGCATAGCCGCTGCAAGAAGTGTGGATGTTAAACGGAAATATAATTGAGTACGACCTCGTTGCAGTGGCTATGACCTTGCGAGTTGCATTCTTTTGAACTTTGGAGATTTGGGTTTTTAACGCGATTGAAATTGAATTTTCAATGTTCTTACTCAGTTTTTCGATTTAAATCTATGGGATTGTATTGAAGATGACTGTTTTATTACAGATTAGTAAAAAATATGTGAAAACTGATAAAGGAACAAAATAAAAATGCAAAAAAAAACTTACCTAAATTATCAGCTCCTCGGGGAATGATGACATCTGCAAACTTTTTCGTCTGTAAAGAGCATTACTGTTTCAGTGGATTATTCGTTTTATTCACTAAAAAGCGAGAGCTCCGAATAATTTGTTTCAACTCTGATAAATATCCATTGGTAGAGACTGAATGTTGATATGAAAAAAAATCTCGAACACACATCAAAGTTTATAACTCCTAATATATTTTTTAAATAGTTTAAAAACATATATTATTTAAATAGTTAAGAAAATAGACAAATAAGACTTATTTTGTATACTTGTTAAGTAACTTGAGAGGAATTTAACAACATATTTACGTTATTCACTATTATGTCTCCGTATCTTCGTTAATCAGTATTAGGTGTAAGGTGCATGACTCACCGGCAGACAGAACTCCTCGAAGGCGGGCTTGACGAAGTTCATATACTGGTTGAGCACCTGCTCCAGGTCCCGGCCGCGCTCCATGATGTCACGGGGCACTAATGACACAATATTGGTCAGATAATAATTTTATTATATGAACAATGGGAAGGCTCTTAGCCTTCATCATACCTAATGTTAAGTATTGAGAAGGCTGAACGGGATGGAAGCGACCCTCTTCCGGAATCCTCAACCACTGAGGAACAGCTAACTTGTCTCTAACTACCGAAACACAACAATGCTGTAAACATTATTATTATGGCGTCAGACTTAACTAAGATGGTGGTAGCTAGCCAGGCGGACTTACAATAAGCCCACTACCAATCAAACCGAATATAATATGTAACCCCGCTGGGAATCGAACCCGGGACCCCCTGGGTCTGATACCGGTGGTTGTTACTACCACTAGACCACAGAGGCGCGCATCGACATTGCGGGGCAGCCTCGCGATGTGGAGACATCTTTGCCTCGTTAGCCAATTTGAACGTTGCGAACTTTGCTCAGATCGCTGTCGGTTGGCAAAGCTGAAAGGGCGCTCAGAGGGCGCTTGTGTATTGTCACACGCTCGCGACGTGGAAGACAAAAAAGAACGTCACAATCTAGTGAGGTTTGAGATTTCAAACGTATACTGCCGTTCGAGTGCGATTCTGTAACAAAATCCGTGATTTTTACCCAGATATAAGCCGTATGTCGCAGACCGCTCACAGGCACCGCTGGGCTAGGAGGCCCAGTCCAGTCGAGACGAGACCACAAAATTCCCCAGCGTCACTCACCTCTCCTGGCGAGCCTGTTGTCGGAGTCGGTGTCGACGAATAGCTTCATGTGGATTAGGCGTCGGTTTCAATAACCTACCCACAGTAAGAGTTAGGTTTACTAGAGCTTTGTTGCCTACATATTTTTGTTAATCGGCCCAAAATTATCCAAATTAACAGCGGTTGCTCAGTAACGTAACCAAGATATGCCTATCTCTTGTTAGAGATAGAATATTGAAATCGGCCGCAGATCGCGCACCTCCGGGAAGTAGAACACGAGGATGCCCTCGATCAGCGCCACTCACCTCTCACCTCTCCTGGGAAGCCTGGTGTCGGAGTCGGTGAACGAAGCTTTATATGAAACAGCTCGCGGGCATTAGAACACCAGGATCGATCGATCGCCCTCGATCAGCATTACGACCGTCGAGTAGGTTGTGTGCTGTGCGACCTTTGCGGTACTTCGGCGTGTCGTAATTGGACTCGGCTTCATAGCAGGCGACTTTTTGCGAATCAGGGTAGGCTAGCGCGCCTAGTGACGCGAGGTCTTACACTTCACCAACCGCTAACCTAAAGGAGTTCTAAAAATATGTCCAGCGCCACTCACCTCGCCTGGCCAACCTGGTGTCGGAGTCGGTGTCCACGAAGAGCTTCATGTGGAACAGCTCGCGCACCTCCGGGAAGTAGAAGACGAGGATGCCCTCGATCAGCACCACGTCCGCAGGGTATATAGTGTGCGACCGGTGCGGGCTGGGGAGAAGTATTTACATTAAATATTTATCAAAGTATCTTCTTTTATCTACTTTATACTCCTTTATTTAAGTATCGAAGAACAGAAGAACAAATATCGTGTGGTAATATCTTAGTAGTGGTCCCTCTGATCACAGAATGATTATCGTTTCTGCATTTAAAATAGAAAAGAATTAGAGAAAAGAAGTCCAAAGTTTTTTACTGTCTATGAATTTCATGCCTTTGAAGGGCAAAGGCATGAAATTCATAGACAGTAAAAATAAACGTCACAGAAACCTCACCTGATAGCATTAGTGATGTAATCATACTCGGGCACCTCAACCTTCTTGCCAGCCAGAATGTCCTTCAGAACAGCCAGTAGCCTCCGATCATCGAACGCATCGGGGTGATCGAAGTTGAACTGTCCGCGTTCAGCGCGCAACCGCTCCGCCGGCGTCAGCGTGCGGTAGAACGAGTCTTGGCTGATACACACCACCCGTCTCTCCGTCTGCTCCTTCTGTTGTTGTCCTAGCTTCTCCATTATCCGCTGGCATACTGTCGACTGTTTATGAATACATTAGCCAATTATTAGTATTTCTCATTCTCATCATGTACAGTCGCGCGTTTCTCGCAATTTTGACAGTCAAATAGGCTTAATACGTCACCCACTGTTAGTAGCAGTTCAAGGGACTTTGTGCGGAAGGTGGAATTCCGCGATTGTACGATATACAGGGTGGCCAGGCACTTGAAGTCCAAGTTTAAAGACATTTGGCGGAAACGGTTCAAATTAACACCACCAACAAGAGCTACTTAAACACTGAGTAACTTTTAAAAAGAGAGTTCCCACACTTTTTATCACAAGTATCACCGGGAAACTAGGTACGTTTTATCTTGGCATTGGAAACCTTAAATCTATTCGGAAGTTACTGTGTGAATTTTATTCTTGCACATGTAGGAAGAATAAAAAAAAAATATTTAAAAAATCCCAGCAGACTTATTTAAAACAATGCTTGATAAGGCTACTGTCAACTGCAGTTTATTTTCTGTATCTGTGTGGCGTATGGGAAAGAGAAAGAGAAATAAAAACAAATTAAAGGTGGAAATGGAAAAGTAAAGAATTTAAAAAAAAGCTATCTCCTAAACAAAGCAAAACTGCAGAACAGTGTCTAAGATATTTCTTTGGGGGATCAAAATTTTAGCTTTAGATATCAACTACCCAGCTAAAAAGCAACAGGGTCAATGTATACAATAATAAAAATTACAAACTGATTTTGTAAATACAAAGTGGAAATTAATATGAAATACATATTCTGTAATTTTTTCTAGATTTAGACTTAATAGACTATCATAGGGAAAACATAAGATAATATTAATTATTCAAGCCTCCACACTAACAGTCATATACAAAGATTATATTTTAGAAGAATTAGACTGTCTTCTATCATCAAAAAAATCTAATCACAGAAATGAGAATGGCTCATAATTTCAACTTAGTTTTGTTGATAATGTTATTAATGGTTATTCCTAATTCTCTGCTTACAGTTTATAATATATATCTCTTATTAATTACCTATGCTATAAAATAAATTTCTCTTAAAGTTATTATTTATCATTACTGTGTTTAATGTTATTTCATTAAAATACAGTCATTCTTCTAGTCATCTTTTTCTATTTATATATTTTGAATACAATATGCAAAAGGTTATCATAAATTGTATCAGCTAAATGTTGCATTCTCTTTCTTGAAAGATAAAACAAAACACACTGTTGGTTGCACCAAAAATTTATTTACGAATCCGAAAGCTGTCAAATCCCATACTTTTGTAAACCATAAACACCGTAAAAATATTATATTATATAATATGTGTGTACTTAAAGCAGATGTCATACTACGAGCTCGCATTGTGAAGATTGGGAAGACCCTATATGGGGTCTCAACCAAATTGCTTTCTCTTTCATTATTACTAGTGACCGCTCGCGGTTTACCCCGCGTGGTTCCTTTTCCCGTGGGTAAATCAGGATAAAAAGTATCCTATGTTCATAACCCCCCTACAAAAGGGACGGTCTGCGGATGGGTTTGATATCCCACAGTCATTCATGCCTACATAACCAAACACTAAACCAAACGTGTTTAAATAACTGTCCTACTATAGAGGTAGTCGATAGCCATATGTATCTTGGTCTCGTCATAGATAGTAACTTAAACTGGAAACCCCATATCGATCGCATCTGCGATAGCTTAAGAGCATTCTTAGCCAATTTTATTATAACTAAGAAACGGATACCATTTAAAACACGCTTACTTATCTATAACGCGTTCATCGCCTCCGTTGTGTCATATCGACTCAGTAGCTATGGACGTACTTTTAAAACCTATATTGACAGGATAACACGTCTTCAAATTAAAATCTTGAATAATATCGTAACCCCTAAAATGAAACTCGACTGTGACAATAACGTCAACCAATTATTTAAAATTTATAAGATCCTTCCGATACAATATCAAATCAATTATAATCTACTCAAAGAACAATTTTTTACCGCAAACATTCAAACACAAAAGGCTCACAAAATCACTACCCGCCAAATATCTAATAAAACATTAATAACTTCAAAAGCCAACAATACATATGGTCAACGTACCACTTCATACCTAATTCCCCGTCTAATTAACAATCTCGATTTAAACTTAAGGAGAAGTATAAGCCCCACATTTTTTTTTTTTTTTTGAGTTTTTGTCTACAATCATTCCTAGAACTTTGAGTAGGCTTGTTGAATGTGCCATTGGAATTTGAGAGTGCTCCCCAGCGGAAGATGCCCTCGTCAGTTAAAAACGCTTCTCTAGACCCTGGATGTCATGGCGCTTGAGGCGTTTGCGGTATGTCACATTTGATAAGGCGGTAGCCAGTTCATTCGGGTGGTACTCGAGACGAGTTTTGTAGCTTGAAGCCGATCGTTTTATCTCCTCCTTAACTGTTGTGATACTCAGTGTCTCATGTAGTTCCGTATTGGTAACGAACCAAGGAGCATTGGATATTGTACGCAATATGCCGTTTTGTAGTCTTTGGATGACTGACAGGCTTGTGTTACTTCCCCACAGTTGGATGCCGTACATCCATACCGGCTTAAGTATTGCTTTATATATTAGAAGCTTGTTGTCGACAGAGAGTTTTGAGTTTCGTGCCATTAGCCAGTATATATTCCTGAACCTCGTATTTAATTCGTCTCGCTTTGTCTTGATGTGTTTCATCCAAGTCAATCGTCTATCCAGATGTATTCCGAGATATCTGACTGTTTCATGATGAGGAAGGGTATTGTTTCCTAAGGTCACTGGTGGGCAATTTCCTTTTCTAAGTGTAAAGGTAATATGCACAGATTTGGATGCGTTTGCCTTGATTCGCCATCTCTGGAGCCAGTCATCTATTTTCCAAAGGCTAACTTGCAAATGGTTGGAAGCTATTTGGGGATCTTTGTTGCTAGCCAATAGTGCAGTATCGTCAGCAAATGTAGCTGTTGTTACTCCATGTGTTTCGGGAAGGTCAGCAGTATATATGGTATACAGTACAGGTCCAAGAACTGAGCCCTGCGGTACACCAGCCAAGATGTTGTAGATTGCAGACGTGTCTCCATCCTCTCGAACTTGGAAAATGCGGCCAGACAGATATGACTCCATCAATAAGTAGAAGCTATGGGGCAGCGACCGTTTTATCTTGCACAGCAGGCCCTTGTGCCACACTTTATCGAAGGCCTGTTGGACATCCAGGAAAACTGCCGAGCAGTACTCCTTTGTTTCTAGAGACTTACGAATTCGGTCATACACGCGATGTACTTGCTCAATAGTCGAATGTTGTTGCCTAAATCCGAATTTGTGTTGGGGAACAATTTTATTTTCGATAAGTATTGGGCTATTCTGGTAAGAAGCAACTTTTCGAACACCTTAGAGAGAGTCGGTAGTAGGCTTATCGGTCTATATGAGGCAACTTCTTCTTTAGGTTTTCCTGCCTTGTGTATCATGGTTGTAACTGATACTTTCCATATGCTTGGAAAGTGTTGCACCCGAAGTATACCATTGTACAGGGTAGTGAGAAAGACTAAAGCTTTCCTAGGAAGTTGAACAAGAATCTCCTTAGTAATCAAATCAAATCCTGGCGCTTTTCTATTCTGGAGACTGTTGATAGTCCTTTTCAGCTCCTGTACTGTCACTGGTTTTGGTGGCAACGATAATTGGAAATCTTGCTGTAGGGTTTCGTCTATTTCTCTTTCGGCATCTGTGCGGTCGCTTTCGTTTGGCTTAAAGACTTTCGCCAGGTGGTCTGCAAAAGCTGCGGCTTTTTCTTGACTGGTTTTAGCCCATTGCCCATGTCCAGTTCTTAATGCTGCTTTAAATTGCTGAGGTCTATTTAGCGGTTTTGTAGCTTTCCATAAAGAATATTCGGTCGATGCTGTTGCAGTCAAGTTTTCCAGCTTATTTTGGAGTGTAGCATTATTTACGTTTTCCAGCATTTGTTTCAGTTCTACAATGGCTTTGTTGAGCGCTGTCTTATCACTTTTATGCCTCGATTGGTGCCAGATCCTTCTTAGTCTTCTTTTTTCCAGTACCTTTTGCTTAATTTCGAGTGGTATATCTCGCCTAATGCATTTTTCACTCTCAGATGGAGTATTAAGCCAGCATGCGTTTTGTATTAGGTTGGTTATATAGGAAGTTGCATCTTCTATCTCCTCGTGCGTTTTCAGGGAAATGTGTAGTTCGATATTTTCGTCTAAGTAGTCTCTGAATCCCTCCCA
This sequence comes from Chrysoteuchia culmella, assembly GCA_910589605.1. Lineage (NCBI taxonomy): Eukaryota > Metazoa > Arthropoda > Insecta > Lepidoptera > Crambidae > Chrysoteuchia > Chrysoteuchia culmella. The sequence continues at coordinate 23,766,974 of OU342642.1, read as the reverse complement.
GTCGGTAAGTTTGTTGTATAAATATTCTGGTCTTTCGTGATGGATTACGGTTGCGCTCATAGTCATTATGACTAGCGAGTGATCAGAATCACTGTCAAAACATGATTCCGCCTTGAAGTAGTGCTTTGACAGACCTTTGGTGATAAAAAAGTCTAGGAGATCAGGCTTTTTATTCGGGTCTGTTGGCCAATACGTTGGTTCACCAGTTGAGATGTAGGATTGGTTTTGTGTATCAATACTAAGTTTGAGCTGTCTTCCTCTAGTTGTTGTCAACCTTGAACCCCAACAGGTGTGTTTGGCGTTCCAGTCGCCACCTGCGATAAATCTGCCTCCCAATGTCGAAAAATAGTGATTAAATTTAGCGGAATCTATGTTAGGTCTTGGTAGACAGTAGACTGCAGATAGATTAATACATCCGCTCTTGGATTCCACTGACACAGTGGTCGCCTGGATATGGTAACTTCTATAATCAGGTAGTACTTGGTGCTTAATAGAGTTTCTTATCACGATGGCTGTTCCAGCATGTCCGGTTCCATCAGGATGCGTAGTGACGTAGGTATTGCAGCCTTGGATCCTTACATCACTTCTTTCTGTACTATGCGCTTAATGCGCTTCTGATATAAGTACGACATCAAGTTGGCTATGGTTCATTAGTACTTCTAACTCTGCAGAGTTAGAAGCCCCACAAATATTAAGCATAAATTGAAACAGCATTTTTTATCAACATTATGACCTGTATGCAAGTTCTCTTACTTGAGTCGGTTCATGTTAGCTATAGTTGTGTATGCGCGTGCGCATTCTATTTGTGTCGCGCCCGCCGCGCGCCGTAATGTATTATGTGCTTAACTACCTAGATAAGTTATTGCGTGCGTGATTGCTAACTAATACCTGTATTATTTAAGCGAATGATTGTCGAATAGCACATTCCTATTTTCAACTTTCGTGGTTTTTTGTGAATGTGTAAGTTTACTTTATAAAACTATTTTGTAAATTGATAAAAAAAAAAAAAAAAAAAAAAAAACCAGGCTATCTTCTATCTGTGTACCAAACTTCATCCAAATCCGTTGAGTAGTTTTTCGAATTTATTCGTTGCAAGCAAACAAACAAACAAACAATCAAATATTTCCTCTTTATAATATTAGTATATATGGCTGAAAGAGATCTCTTTTAGAGATAAGTCCGCCTTTGCTTGAAGATTTACAGACAAATATCTATCCTGTACAGTGTGAGAAGTCGATATCACTCATGCTATTTTATTACTAATGTCCACAAATAGGTATCAAAATGACTTACATATCTTGAATATATTATACATTTAACAGTCAGCTTTTAAATGTATGTACCTGACCGACGCCAATGTTATTCACATGTTTCATTAATACATCATTTGCTAGCAGGACATTGGTGTCTAGAGAACAATGGAATATCTATTGTGTCTTATAACCTGGGGCCTGAGACGTTATTTGTATTATATATGGAACAATGAAGGGTATATCATATCAATTATAAATTATGTTTCTTTGGTGTACAACACAGCCCAAACCGACAGCTTTTGTTTTTTAATTTGTGTTGCTGTCATTATTATTTGTGTTATTATTTAGAAAATGTTCATAATTCTCAATTAAATAGAAATAATTATATGCAACGCTTCTGTAAGATATTACCAAGTAACTGTAGCTGATATGATCAATTTTGTGTGAAACTACATTATGGAATGTTGAATTCAAAGAGGGGATGATTTCGAGATTTTGGAGGTATCAGGAGCTTTCTATTTCTGCTGTTTACAGGCACTTAAAGTGGCCACCTATTAATAATTTAGTGAGTTCTCCAAATAAATAAATAAGTTGAGAGATTCAGATAATTATTTGAGACTGCAAATTAAATTGAGATCCCACGGCTAAAGAAGATATTCCGGAACAGTTTCGCGAAATAAAATTTTTAATTCTCAGTAACTGCGTTGCAGCTAATAATATCAAATGTCATGCCATTGTTTTTGGTTTACCAAGAGGTTATGAAAGATAAACAAACATGATGAAACCGTAACAAACCATATAGGCATATTATACCTCACAAAGATTGTGAAACTAACGCTGAAAAATACTTTCAGAGTTACGTAATGATGAAGAAGACTGAAAGAAAATCAATAAATTCTAGGAAATGGGCATGCGATACGAACCTTTCCACTGGCTGTCCCACCGGCAACACCAATTAAGAAAGGGGTCTTGCTTTCAATCCCATTTGTATTTGTGTAGTCAACAGGCTTCTCTGCCATTTTTTTAATATGTAAAAACCTTAGCGAAGCTAAAACACCACCATGCAATCCACGAGATCGACAACTTCCCAGAAGACTTGACAGTGACATTTTAGCAGAAACTTGCAAGACGCAAATTAATGTAACATTCATTCATAAATCGATAAGATATTTGTCTATGGCAACATTCAATTTGAATATAAATGATAAAGGTCTACTTACACGACATAAGTAAAAAAAATCCTGTTTATTCAAATAAACATAAATGTAATAAATAGTAAGTTACGAGTAACGAATTGAATTCACTCATCCTACTAATGTTATAAATGTGAAATTTGTTGAAAATGGATGTTTGTTACTCAATCACGGGTGACTAAGCGGATTATTGATGAAATTTGGGATGCAGATACTTGATCTTGTTTTATAAAAATAAGCCTTAGACTAATATTAATAGTTATAATTATTAGAGTCTATTTCATAAAAGTATAAACTAATAATATTAGTATTTAGTGTAAACCCTAATATTATTAGATAGTTTTATAGTAAACTGTTTCATAAACAAATTATACTAATATTATCAACTAATAGTATGAAAGCATTTCATAAGTCTTTCTAGTTGAAAAAATCTATTTATTAGTGTTTCGAAAATACTTTTAAATTAGTGATTCAGGGGCAAATGAAGAAAAGAATATTATTATGAGATGCCCGAAGATATTGTGAAGGAGAACTCTATACTGGCATGGAGTTTACATACACATTCAACGAACTATTAGGTCCTTATTACACTTACTCGAATCGATGGCGGATGGCGATGTGTTTTTTGTTAGAAGAATATATTTATTTACCCACCGAAATCGTGTATTTTCCACCGATAATACGAAATCATGATTAGCATCATCAGTATTTTAATGTCGCCAGTTCCCCACCAGCCTGTTACTAACAGGCCTTCCTTATGCAATCCATAACAGGCTCCCAATGCGGATTGTTAGGTTTTAACGACTGAAAATACAGTGATAATAAATTATAGGTCATCCATCCCGTGCTAAACTACTGCGAAAGTTGCTTAGCCGCTACAACAGCAGGAAGTGCGCGCGAGCCACTGTGTCACCGAGTTCTATTCGATTCTACAGAATGCATAAAATATACCATATATTGAAGGAAATATTTCCATGCTTTAACCAATGCTCGATTTACCTTTACTACTAATTTAACGTCAAAGAACCCATATAATTAGCGTCATCGAAAAGTTTATGAAACAGAAAAATGCTAACTAATAAAATTATTTTAAGTGTAATAAAATTTGCTTGACTCCAAAAGGCTTATTTTTTACTGTTTGAAGTCAGTTTTTATTTTTGTATGAAAAGTTTTTTACTTAATTTTTTTGTGAGAGAAAAGATGTGTTAAATGAAAATTAAAAAAAAAAACAGAATTTATGTATAAAGCTATATTTTTTGGAATGTTACAATATGAGATTATATATCCACGGTTCAACAAAAAATATATGTAAATCATTAACGAAATACTAGATGCAGTTGCAATGATAGTATTTTATGATATTATAATATTATTTGCTCGCCTTATCAAAAATACTGTACTTACAATAGTTAACAAGGAATACAAAAATAATGTAGGTATTAATATCAGTTAGGCGGTTGCGTTTCTAAGTTTTTTATCAGCTTGTCTCAGAGACGCAGCCATTTCAAGCTGTTTTACTCTTAGACGAGCCCAAACAAGATAATCTTGAAGGCCTATGATTTGCGCAGCCATGAGCGCAGCGCTATCTGGGTAGATGACTGTGGCACAGCCTAGTCCAGACGGTACCGAAAGTGATGACCATATATCCTGAAACAGCAATTTGCAAAATCGTTAAAATTATCCTTCCAATATTAAAAATGGGTACTCAATCACGCGTAAACGGTTAAACAGATTTTGATGAAATTTTGTATATAGAAAGAGGGACTATGATGCGTAATAGGGGGCATTGGATAAATCTTATCTCCATATTTCGACGGGAAAGGAAACAAGTTGCATATTTACCATTACCATGCAAAAGGTAGCTGTCAAAAGTGACTACATAAGTACAAATACTTTTTACACTACACAACATGATCACTCAAATTTTGGAAGATTTTTTCTGTAGAAATTTCGTTGTTATTACCTGAACTAGTTTGTCAGATGGAGGTGGGCAGTTAATAACTGGGTATGACGTATTTCCAGAAAGCACAGGTCCTAAGCCATTGGATCTGCCGGCCACAGCGACGAACACCAAAGCGCCATGGGTGTCCTCGTACTGTTGCATTATGCGAAGTGTCTCTTCTGTCGCCTTGTGCGCGGATGTAACACGCAGATCCACGTCCAAACCAAGATCACGTCCAGCTAAGTAAACAAAAAAACACAAATAAATATTTAAAATTGAGTGTTAACCGAACACTTCTTTAAAATTTTTACTTTATTTGAACAAGAATAAAAAAAGGTTATAAGTAAAAACTCAGATAAAAGTGCGGTCAAATTAAAATAACGTTTATACATTGAAACGTATTATCAAGTGGAAAAAGAATTGTTTGTGATATCTAAATAGTATCACACCATCATCAGTAGCCTTTGCGTCTATGGCAGAATTTGCAGACAATTTACAGCAGTACCACATAGGCATGTATTTACTTAAAGTATCATAAAAGCTATAAGGAAGTATAAATTCACATTTACCCTTAGCGATCTTTTGGCAATGTTCCTGATCAGTAGGAGACCCCATAAAGACAACAACTTTGTGGTGAATTGTCGGCTTTAAATGGTCGAGCTGTTCTTTAACCCATGCAAAATTACGTTTTACAGTGTCTAAATCAGCAGCTGTTACATTGGTGAGATTTCTGTAAACCTGAAAGGATATATAAAATAAAGTTTATATGTTATAGACTATAGTGTTATAGTCTATATCTTGCACTTATTAATTTTTATCCTGTTTTAGCTTGCGACGGATATAAGTTGTTTGATTGGATGACCGTATTACGAGTTAAATGTAAATAAAATTACCTGTTTATCAACCATCAATCTCTTGTCTCCAGAGGGCCACAACCTCCACGAATCAGAGTCAATGACATCAGCAAGTAGGATATTACCTACAAGATAAAAATAATTAATGTGAGTGGAAAGCAATAATAAAATATAATAAAAGTTAATAAGACTGATATAAACAGTTACCTTTCGTGTCTACACCAAATTCAATTTTCATATCAATTAAAGCACAATCCCGAAGAGCCCATGCTTTCTCCAGAATTTCAAAGACCAGAATAGTATATTTACGCATATAGTCCACCTCATCCTGACCTGTAATGTAATCAATAGTAATTAAATTTTATCAGAAATATATACATGTGAAAGAAATTGTCTATACATACCAATTAGAAGACCATTAATATTAAACTTGGCTGAAACAATCTGTTCTTCAGACCATTGAGGATCATGGTTAGCGTCATCTTTGAAGAAGGTTTCTTGTTTTGGAGGAGTGAATCTGAAGCCTTCTGGCACTCCAGGATTCCTTTTCAGGAACGAACCGGTAGCCAAGCGACGAGTTACCCATTCAATAGGGATCATATCACATTTTTTCGATAGGAATGCAGTCGATGAAACCATCTTGACAAAAGCAGTCTTAAGACCTTTAAAAGAAACAGGGTCACAATTTCATAATAATCAGTAAATCAATAAATCAGTAAGTAGGTATTCGATTTCTGTTTTTGTAACAATCCCAACTCTCAAACGAGTTGGGTTCCATTTCCATTTTTGCCATGCAATTATCTAGGTACACCGTTTTGTGGAGTAGTATGACATTGTATTTTAATATATTTTTTTCTGCTTCTATTAGTAAGTATTGTAGGTATGTCCCACGTAGATATATCCCAACTCTTCCTAAGTTATCCAGATCGTATCAATTGTCTAAGATGCTTTGGTAACATCATCATCATCATCATAAATAACATCAGTATGTAGGTATTACCGTTATGCTTATTATATTAAAATATTTTTTCTTTTGCTTATATATTCTGCTCCTTGATGTGTGTAAGCCAAAGAGGTCATTGGCGTCAGTTGCCGATTAAACTTACATAAACAAACATATTGACAGATTTTATCTTACTTCATAATTATTATGCAATAATATTTTAGCCTTACGTTTGTTCAACATGAAAAGAAGAGTTAATAAAAAACAACATGTAACTACTTTATGTATCTGTGTAGTAAAACACATTTACAAGACATTATTAAAATAGCTAAGGTCGTAAACATAATTACTTTAATTAAATAAACACATTTACTTATTATAAATAAACTTAAGATATCCAGTCCTTCAGTGAGTCAAAGTTATCTTATTGACCTATGATTTCATAAGAGATAAAGCAGAATGTGGGTGGCTCTCTAAAAAATGTTGCGTTAGTTAATACGTATGTACGTATGACTTTAAAATATTCCTATAAATTTAGTTACCATGTAAGGTAGGTATTAATATATACATAAGTGCTATATCACTTCATACATACACCTCAGGGACGCCTAAAGTATTATATTATATTATTTTATGCTTCACATCACATGGCATAATAAACAATAGTAAAATAATACTTGCGCGTCTTAAGTATTTTTTTTTATTATATTAAGTAAGCATAATAGTGGCGTAATAAAGGCGCTTCGGCAAAAAGTGCCCTATTATTATATTTCAGTACCCTATTATTATATGATAAATTTTAATAGAAAAAATATTAAACAAAATCGACAGGGCTCACAAGTTTAGTTTTCTATTAAAATGTATCATAAGTATAAAAATAACATTGAAAATGCAAAAACTTAAAAATCTATCCAATATAATTATACTTTGTGATATCAACTAAAAAACCCTGTAACAGTCGAAAACTTTAAAGTTTCCATTTTATACGTGGTCTAAGGTTGAAACTCTACAACGTACGTATAGCTACGTATGTAGATAGGTATAAAGTATTAGGGCAGGACTAATAAGAAAAGAAACTTAGCAAACAGAGGTTCAATCTGCCTCCTTTCATATGCAAATATTGTACTTTCGCGGTTACCGCGAGCTATAAAATTCATTACATCGCTTTATTATGCAAAGCAAAAGTAACCTCTCCCGCCTGATTCCTCTTTTTGCTAAAATTCAATCTCAGCTGAGCTTATGCTTTAATTTTGAGCCCGTTAGTTTAGTACTACTAAATTACACCAACAGTTGTGGTATCTATTACCGTGACTAAACACTTACCAGCTGACTTTAGGATTTCGAAGACTTTAGCATTGGTCTGGTTGGAAATGGCAGCTTTGCCTTCCATGTCGTGTGCTTTAACGCCATCTCCCGCTGTAATCCTGTCTTTGTTCAATAGAAGACAGTGATCCGCAACCTCTGGCAAGTCAAAAACTTGCTTGGTTTTACCCTCAATGATGAGTTTTCCAAGTTTGTAACCTCCAACTGAAAAATTTTAATAAAAAGCATTAATATTTTTATGAGAAATATTGAACTGCATTCACGGATTTTAGAAAAATGTACAGACAGCAGGGAAATGAGTAGTTTTCAAAAATATTTTTTGATGTAAATCGATCGTTAAACTTTTTCCACCCTGAAGGTTTAGCATGCTCACAATTTAACCCAGTATTTAGGTTGTCCCAGCATCTACTCATTGCTTTTAATAATGTTTTTTCATTAGATTGGTTTTGTTACTGTTATAATACATGTCTAGTCTAGATGGCTCATACCCAGTCGGACAGATCTGATACGATTGGTGAACATATAGGTACGTAACTGTTTCTCAGCCAAGCTGTGGCGCACTTTAAAAATACTTTTAAAAGGCGATTTTCAATTAATAAGAAGTATCTATGATGTATTGGTAACTCAGAACCTAACACAATAGATAACGCGAAATTCTCAAATAAACACAAAATACATAAAAATATCTCATTTATCGGGTATCTAATAAAATAAAGTAATAATCACATAACCATTTGACTTTAAGTTTAAGCTCATGCGCGGCATGACCGAAATTGCTAGCATTATTTATTTAAAACATGCCTATATATACCTAATATACCTATGTTCTCTGTGTCTTTTTTACTTAATGTGTGAAAAGGTGATTGAAATTAATTTTCTGTAGAAATTGAATAACAATTTGAATAAACGTTTTCAAAAAAATGCTTAAACGTGTGTAGACACCATAACATTACAAAAAAATGTCGTTTCGTTCCCGAAGTAGCAAGATGCAGTTTATCTTTATCATAGAGTAACATAGTTTATTCCATGTGAGTATGCGACTAAAGACATACTACCTATTGTACCTATTAGTAATAAAAAAAGTAGTAGAGTCAAGTCAGTAGAGTGAAGAGAAGAGTCATCACGTCAACAATAGCCAAAGTCTTTTGAATTGAAAAGAATTCCATTGGCAAAAACGCGCAGGTATAATACGATCCAATGAATGAAAGAAAGAGGAAGCTTTTACATTATTTATTATCATTGAGCTATATTAGTACATCAGTACAATAATATAATGCATAACACAAACATTAGGTATTTATCCATAGGTAACATAACCTTTTAAACTAGTCGCAAAGTAAAAAAAATAAACAAATGAAAATTAGGTACCTTCTTTCGGTTGAGACATTTTGCCTTGTCGGATGCCGGGTTTGATCGGGGATGTGCTCTCTGGAGTGCGAGGATCGCGCGATGGTGCCGCTGTTCTGCGATGGCCTTTTATAAAGTTTTGACAACCAGCATCTGAGAAGTTGGACCACGTGCGCTACTACGCATTCGGCCGGCGAGGCGAGGCGCTCGAGTCGACTTGATAACAAGTTTGGTATACGCTTGTCAAACGTATTTGATACTTACCGCATTTTAATAAAATATTTTGTAAATGTTTTATAAAATGTAGGCAGGGGACAAGTATTTCGCAAGTAAAATATACAAAATAAATATTGGTACAATCGGGGAACTTCCTGGTAAAGATTTTTGGGAAACGTTTTTCTCGAAATGTAATAAGGCTAATGGAATATTGTATTATTTCAAATGAGACACCTAATTTGTTCTATTAATATTTGTGATATAAACGTTTTCTATAACTATTACTGTTTGAAATAATGCTTCCTACTAAAACTCTGCTGGACGACCGGGAAGTTCTCTGTACCAAGATGCAAGATGAATATGCGACCACCGACCACATTTTTTTAGTGTAGGTAACCTCAGTACCTATTAATTCTATTGTTTTTTACTATCAAAGTGTCAATATTTTAAATATAAAATTAAAATATGTAGGTAATTAAGTATTTTACCAAAATTAACAAAAATATAGTTTTCTTTAAGAACGATCAATTTCAGAAAAAAAAAACCGTAAAAGTATTTTTGCCATGAAGGTTTAAGTGTAAGTGAACTACAGAAACTTGGGCGTTACGATCATAGGAATGAAAAAGCAATTGATGAAGAACACCGAACTTTTCCAAATAAAAAATATTTTGATCTCAAGTATCAAAATATTCATTCGAAGTGCACTTTACCCTATAGCTATTTCTGTCTGACGTAGCTTATCTCATTCGCACAGTTTAACTTCAAATTCAAACACACGATCATTCATTTATTTCTTGGTACATTCTGCTGCGAGTACTACCTACACGCTGTCAAACTATTTTGTGTGAAACTTAGATTAATATAACCAGTGATTTTTTTGTATTGAACGCAGACAGGTGAGTGTTTACTAATTTATCAATAACACGTTATTCGAAAGTCAGCTGTTCTCAAAAAGAGTTATTATACGACTTAATTGAGTTGGTGACCGATATGTAATTTTACTTTGAGTTCTAGTACTCTTTTGTTTTGATCGGATATTATGACATTTTATGTTCCATCCACATGGTGGCATGGCCGTGATTAATGAGCTTGATTTTATTATGTAAAACTCATGTTTTTAAAGACTAAATAAATAATAAAATGGTTCTCATTCATAGGCACTAGTACCTACTTACTTACTTATGGACATAAATTTAGTAACCATGGCAACTTGCAGAATTAATTAGTTAAGTAGGTAAGTAACCTATTAATTTCGACAGAATTTTTTGTTTTTAAACTTTTTTGTTACCTTGAAAAGTTAATAAAGAAATACATACTGCTTACCTTACACCTACTTGACTCAAATCGAATTCTAAGAAAAAAGAGGTTAAGAATAAACATCATACTTACTTTGTTATTATTTCATAAGGTCAAATATTTTGTAGTATAGGTAAGTACTTTGAGGTACTTACCTAAATAAAAATAAATAAAAAATATTCACTAAAAAATTAAATTATACTACCGCACCACTATAAATATTGTTTTCAAATTGCAGTCTTGTTTGGATAGACTTATCTATATGCAATGGTAGCAAACTTATTAACCACATAAAGTAAAGAAACCATCCAACTATATCCTAATGATAAGACCTGTATAGAAATAAAATGTATGTGCTTATTAATAAATATAATTTTTAAATAGACGGTATTGATGATAATATGTTTGGTACTGCTTGTTTTGTCCCGTACCTTGGTCCGTGTGATGTAATATTTTTGTGATAATAAATAATATGCATGCCAAAGAAACTCTAGGTAATTATTATAAAATATTAAAAATTTGTCTATGTTACAAAGTTCTTGTTTTCACAAAAATCTTCTACAACTTCTTATTTGAGAATGGTTCAATATTTTTTTTTGTAAATATTATATGTATATTAACAAAAAAAAATACCTATTAAAAAAAAGCCAAAAATTCAAAATTTTGAATTAAAAAAAGACTGGGTATTTAGGGGTGTCAATATGAGTTGAAAATTTAAAACTAAAAATGACTTGCCGGAACTTCGCCTGTTTAACGAAATTCATCCAAATTGGTTCAATCAGGCGCAAGCTGATAGACTAGCAGTTAACAAATGGAAAATTGCTCATCAGTATCAGTACCTTACCTATATGAATCAAACCCGCTATCTTTTTATTTATTTATTGATTGCAAGTCACAGGTTACAGAAGGTGTTGCAGAACTGCCCTGCCCCCTAGGGCACAGCAAACATGGAACAGGAACAGGGGCAAGAGTCAAATTAAATAGATTTCCTTAACTAAAATAATATTCAAATTATCACATGCATTAAATTAATTAAATTGAAAACAGATATATAAACTATTAATATTCTATCTTTATTACTTACTCCTCGAGTCGTCTCGGCTCCGTCCGCGTCCCTGTAAACACCTTTGCACTTCCGGTGTCGTTTTACAATCGTTGATCTTTCGCTCAAATTGCACATCTGTTTTTCGGATTTATTTTTTAGCTCAGTAAAATAATACTGGCATCGTAAGTAGGTTCGTTAAATATAAAAAAAAATCTAGCTTACGACGGCGGTTCCACCCGCGTTTTCCCGTTCTCGTGGGAATATCTGGATAAAAAAAAAAGTAGCCTAGGTATGTTACGCTCCGTCTATCAACTAACTTTATTTAAAAATCAAGTCGATTGGTTGCTTACACAGACCTATATCAAGATACCTACCTTGCGTGTAAAAAGTTTGATCCAAGGTCAAAGTTTTCCGACCTATGTCAGTCCGCTTGAGTTGAGACCATTGCCATGAAAACACGCGTCACTCAGAAACGAAAATTGCAAGAGCCGAAGCTCGTCAGTCGTCAATAACATTTCCACGTAGGTGCGAAAAATGCGACACGCTATGTTCTCATACAGTTAGATTGAAGCGATCTTTTCGTCTATCTCGATAATAGGTCTGTGGTTGCTTAGAAATCGGTAACAGTCAACTGTATTTTGGGAGTTACACTTGAATACAATACAAAATTCGCCAGTATTACGAGCGAAGAGGAGAAACTCGAGCTCGGTGGCGACTGGCGCAGGTAGTTCGCGCGCGCTGCCTGCAATTTCGTAATGGTCGGTCACGGGATGGGTGACCAAACATTTGTTATTTCGAGATTAAACACTTACACAGTTAAAACCTGTCCCTTAAAATCCATTAATCCCCATTGGGCCCGCGTGGTGCTCATGCATGGCCCATTCTCCTTATCCTTATCATAAGAAAAGCCAGTGCCCCACCTGTGAAGACATTAAAATTTTGGGAGTACAAACATTTTGAACCATGAAAGTCCCAAAACCCAACCAATAAAAAAGTTAGTTTTTCTAACTTGACCAGCCGGGAATCAAATCCGGGATCGCCGCCGTGGTTAAAGACGTAGGCGGCTTGATAAACTCTGAACCAGAGGTGGCCAGAGGTGGCCATTAATCGTCACTAGACTTATCGAGTGAGGATAAATGGCCACCTCAAGAAGAAAGAGACGTAGGTTGGTACCCATGTCACAGATAATAAGTTGTTACTTCGTCCCAAGTCTTGTACGCTACCGATTAGAATATCGGTTGATTTAAAATCTCAAGTGCGAGCCTAGACAACTATTAAGTATTCTGTGGCGTAGATGTAAATTGTAAGTCGCCGTATCTAGTTTTATTTTATCATGTTGCGGTGGTCATGCTAGGTAGACTGGTATTATCGAGATCTCTCGCACATTACAGTAATCAAATTACCTTATCTACCTCAATTCTGCATAGGTTTATAAGTACATAAATATAATAATAAAACTGCTAAAGTGTATTTGTTTGTCCTTCATTAAGGTGGTACGACTTCTATACAAACAAACATTACACAATTATTGGTTCATCATACCTTAATAATACATAAATACATGTGCAACTAACTCGTTTCAGTGATTTGTATGCGCGAAATTATTAAAAAAATGTACTTTCATATATGAGCTATATAAATGCGATGGGTCACACACACATACGTAGATTATTGAAATTATAAGATATTAGTATATTCGTGTTTTATGTATGAATGTACATTTTTTTTAATTATTTCGCGCAAACAATAGTTTCGCATGTATTTATGTATTATTAAGGTATAATGAACCAATAATTGTGTAATGTTTGTTTGTATAGAAGTCGTACCACCTTAACGCCCCAAATAAGCAACAACTTGACCTTTGGCATAGAGTTAGCTGAAAGGACGGATAGTAACATACATTTTTTTTTTTTTTTTTTTTTTTACCAGGGGGAAATGCCATCGCATACCCCCCCGTCCGGGGAGACAGGGAGGTTATGTGGGACATGAACCCACTAAAACCCCCTGGGTGTTCCTACCACGCGTGTGGGCGGAGACTTCGGGATAAGGGTAGCAGTCTCCGAGTCGCCGCCCCGCGTTTGGCCCCCTTGGGCTACCATCTTCGGGTCGATGAAGTGACCCTTCCTACTACTGATGGGGCGCGCCGGAACACGTGGCGCGCCCGACCACCACGGGAAATAGGCAGTAGCCTTGGACGAATTAACCACTGCTGCTATTATTGCTGGGTTGGATCTCCCAACATGATTTTTATATTAATTTGAGTGCGGATTTCTTTTACTTTCGAGTGGTTTTAGCCGGACTCTACAAAGGTCCCTGCTCAGTCGCTTCCTGGCTTTGATATGATGGTGCTAGCTATCCCGGCGGACTTAGAACAAGTCGTGCCACCATCCAAATATTTACCCCCTCTGGGAATCTAACCCGGGTCCTCTGGCTCTGATATCCATCCATTCAGCATAAGTTGGCGATGGCATAATCCTAATCCTAATTCTATATGTGAAAGTGTGTTTTTTTGTCCTTTTTTCAAGACGTTAATTCGTCCAAGGCAGTAGCCTATGTATGCCCGTTCCCGTGGAATTATCGGGATAAACAGTACTTTTTATCCCGATACTAGCGGATCCTCGCGGTTTTACCCGCGGTGTGCCCGTTCCCGTGGGATTATCATCGGGATAAAATATAGCCTATGTCACTCGGGAGAAATGTAGCTTTCTAATGGTCTAAGAATTTTCTAAATCGGTCCAGTAGTTCCTGAGATTAGCGCGTTCAAACAAACAAACTCTTCAGCTTTATAATATTAGTAATAATAGATTTCCACGGGAACGGGAACCAGCGGGAACCAACGTGAAACAGCGGGCGGCAGCTGTAGATCGTCTATCTATTACATAACCAAAGGCAAAGGGACATTAATTGAACGCAATCACAATCAAACTACACAACATAGTAACTGTGCTGTTTATTAGATGTTAAATATCTAGAAGAGGTTATAAATATGGAGTTATCTGCAAATTCCTTCGACGTAATGGGTCCGCTGTGGTTAATTCGTCCAAGGTCCGCTGTTATTGGCCCAGTTGTCATGGCCCGTCAGTCACTAGGTCTGATCGCCGATCGTAATATGAAATAATCTACATCGTAAATTGCTTTGATAACTATTTAGATTCGATCTAGACCAGTAATTAAAGTACCTAGATAAATCTATCAAGTAGTTTCGCTTGTGTAGCGAGATGTTGAAGAGGCGACTCTTTGTAAAGTTGCAAGTGCCAAGCATAGATTATCACTAGCCTTCCGCCCGCGACTTAGTCCGCGAGGAATTAGGTTATCGCGCGGATTTAGAATGTCGTGTGGTGGTGACAATTCGTCGTCTCAGCCACATAACACCCATTGCTGGGTAAAGGTCTCCCCCAATGATCTCCACGACGATCGGTCCTGCGCTGCCCGCATCGAGCGGCTTTCCGCGACCTTCACCAGATCATCGGTCCACCTTGTCGGGGGCGTATATTCGGCCGGTGCGCGGTCGCCATTCCAGAACCTTTTCGCCCCACCCAGCTGAGCAATCCTTGGTTATCGAATACTTTAGTTCTCCTACGGATCTCCTCATTTCCCTCTTTGAGCATAGCCATCTCCATTGCACGCTGGGTGACCAGTGTGACTCCATTGCACGCTGGGTGAGCAGACCTGGGTGGGAGACAAGTGGGCCTTCTTATCGGACCCATAGTTAGCGACCACGTTTCACTACCGTAAGTGTGCCATTTATCGGATTAAAAAGTATTTTATGTCAATCTCCAATTCTCCACGGTTCAAGTTAAGTCCATACAAATTTTACTAAAATCTATTCAGCAGTTTACGCGTGAAAAGAAATAGCCAGACAGACGTGCAGTATTTCTTTAGCATTTATGAAATTTAGAATGGAAAAGTAGTAGAAAATGCTCCAAAGCTATTAGAATTTTCAAAAACGCCGAAGACCTGTCCCGAAAAGTCTATTTTCAATCGTCAACCTAAATACAAAATTTGAAGTCCCTAACACTTTTATTTTGAAAATAATCTTTACACAAGAACTTTTACACATAAACTTATCACTAAATATTCCGCAAAAGTTGTTTTATTTCAACTTTTACACAATTTCATTCTCCCCTTTTCACCCCTGTTGAGTAGAATTTTCGCAAACTTCGAGTTAGGTCAATGTTCATTTTTAATAGAACATCCACTATTTCACCCCTTGGACGAAGGTTAATTCGTCCAAGTTTCACCCCCTTAGAGGTTGAATTTCGAAAAGTCTCTTCTTAGTGCATCCCTTTACTTCATAAGGAGCCTATGCGCCAAATTTGGAGTTTCTAGACCCAACAGTTTGGGCTGTACGTTGATTATCAGTCAATCAGTCAGGACATTGAATTTTATATAATATACTCGTAGATAGATTGGTCGCCGCGTTGGCAACGCAACAAATAAATCTATGGTGCCAAGTTTGTTTCTGCATATACTATGCACTTTGACACGAAGTGATAATGTACATTTCCGCTAATTGCCTAGTTGCCTCAGCAGCGCCCCTAACATGAACATATCTATATTATCGCGCGATATGATATGGCGCGTGATGCTGTCTTGCTTACCCCATAATGACACTTTATCGAGCTACGAGTATTGATAAAAGCCGCTCATGCTAGGGCTACAGTAAAAAAAATAATAATGAAGTTTATTTAAAAAAAAATGTTCATAGAGTAGAGGAAAAATAAGTTGGATTGACCTGAATTTATATTCGCGACCTCGTCGTCGTTACCAATCCAAGTTATCCATTACCCATTATCGCCAACTGACTGATTGAAATTGAACGTTATTAAAATCGTTTGATTAACCTCTCAGGCCCCGATATAATATGAGACACAATAGAGATTCCATTGTTCTCTGGACACTGGTGTTCCTACTTGCAAATGACGAATTCAGGATGAGATTAGAAGGATGTTTTAAACTACATTATGTAATCGATAGTTGATGCTGTTATTACTATGTAGGTAGAAAATACAGAGCATTATGGACCTATTATGGATGTAGAGCATAACATGCAGGAGAGAAGAAGAACACACAATTTAGAAGTAGAAAATATTAGGATTAGTATCAGTTAAGTTAGTGAATGAGATCACTTTAGTGATGTAGGGAACGCTATTTCATCAGTCTAGTAACCCTTGATAGCTAAAACAATAGAGATGCCCTTAACTTTATGTATTTTTCTTACTTAACCTTGAATGATGTCATAATTTGCAATTTAACACGTGCTGTTACAAAAGAGGCGTATAAAAACTTTTTGGTCAATAAATCCGACCATGACCTTACTGATACTAAAGCAGTTGGACGATTTGTGTGGCGCAGATTGATTGATCCTACATACTTTGTTGTCTTTCTTTACCCAATTAATTAGTTTGCTCTTGATAGCTCAAGATTGTCGTTATAGCCACAGGCATGTGACTTTTTAAGGTTTACTAAAATAATTATCTTTGTTATATAGTTTTTTAAACCATATTTCAGACTTGCTTTTACGCAGTACCTACGCGTTATTGTTATCGTAAGAATTATCGTTATTATCCAGTCGTATTCCTATTAAATTAGAGGCACAAACGCAGCTTACAAATCTTATGTAAACCGGGGTATGGGGGTTATAATAACTTCTGATATTTTTGTTTTCTTTACGATTGCATCATACCCATATATATATCTATTGCATATATGCAGAGGAGGTACCAAGAAACGTTAAAAAATACAACATTTCCTCTAGATGTTACCGAGTTTTCTACAGACCTAAGTATATCGAGATAGACGGTAAAAGTTTACCTACTTTGCGTGTAAAAAATTTGATCCAAGGTCACAGTTTTCCCACCTAAGTCAGTCCGATTGAGATTTTAAGACCATTGCCATGAAAACACACGTCACTCAGAAACGAACATGGTTAATTGCGCAGTGCTTTCTTGCAAGAGCTTGTCAGTAATATTTCCACATAATAATAACGCTCTTTTCGTCTATCTCGTTATAGGTCTGTGGATTATTCCCAATAGTCCAAGTGAAGTAGTCCCATGATTTCGTTTATGGGACCTCTGAAAAATAAAAATCCCAAAATTCCCACTGCCTGGACTGCGAGTAGTGATGATGTAATAGAAACAGGGAAAATAGTGGCGGAAGCCTTGTTTTGTTCACTGACAAAAACAAACTAAATTCGTAATTGCTTACACTAAGTTCAATTTTATACCTACGAATTGCTGGCAACCAAAATGATTGATGATGATAGGTTAGGTTCCCGTCATAAAGAATCAGAGAAGAAGCAACAATTCAGTTTCGGATTTGCTCTTCATTCAGGGTTGCTTCCGTAATAAAAGTTATTTGTATTGGTCATCTCTACAAATAGTTTTGTGATTTTTAGCAAAGATAAATAACGTTCTAATTATAAAAATAATAATAATAAAACACTTTTTTGCACACAAAGACAAACAAATAAAGAAATAACAAAAACAGACAGAAAGCATACAAAAAGGCAACCTTATAAATAAATACTATAGCAATCTCATCCAGGCAACCATGAGTAGAAAAATAATAACGGAGAAGACAAAGGGGAGTGGGTGCAATTATGGCAAATATGTACTTAG
Source organism: Chrysoteuchia culmella (assembly GCA_910589605.1). Taxonomy (NCBI): domain Eukaryota; kingdom Metazoa; phylum Arthropoda; class Insecta; order Lepidoptera; family Crambidae; genus Chrysoteuchia; species Chrysoteuchia culmella. The sequence continues at coordinate 23,748,942 of OU342642.1, read as the reverse complement.
TTACCAATTGAGAAGTTACTTAATTGGGCACAGTTTCCGGTGAAAAGCCTACGGCCACGTTACATAACGACTGCTGTCGCTGCTACACCCACTTGTAACCTAATCATTAAATCTGATACGATGTTTCGTAATTTATTAACAATGAATGACACTACCTTTGCATAATGCAATATCGAGTTCATTACACTCGTATGTTTGATGCTCTTGCAATGTAAAAAAAATCCCTTTGACTGAACCATTTCTTTGGCAAAACCTCTACAAACCTACGAGAATTCAAAACGCACATAGGTACCTACTTATTATTATTAGTTAATTATTGTGATTATTATTTTATAGTTGTTATAATAAAACAACAGAACCTGAGACGTAGAGTTCAAGTAATAATGAAGATTGCATCATAGCCAATACCTACGTATGCAATATATTACCAGAACCTATCATTGACAAGTAGCGTTCTCAGTGATAATGTTTTACGAAGTTCTCAGAGATATGTCTAATAATAACCAGACAATAACTGTGCCGCATTAATTTCCAATCGCTATCGTGTTGTTTGTACGTTTGTGGAAATGTACGCCGGTGTCAGTCGATACGTGCCCCCTGCGGCTTCGGTATCGCCGCTGTGACCCGCATGGCGTGATGCCACACTGCGCCAGCATTGCTAATGTTTGTTTACATTCGCCTATCACGCGGTAAACATACTTATTTGTCGCTTGTTAATTGTTTGCCCGATTTCGTGTACCGTATCACATCGGCTGTGACGAGGATCTCGACTCGACCTTTTGGTGCGTCAAAAAGTCTTAATCAAAACCGGGTTGTTTACTGGAGATGGAATTTCGTAATTTCTGACGCATCAGGAACAGAGCAACTCACTCGGAATTGATCCTGATATACAAAATATCAGAATTATTTAATTATAACGAAGTATTAGCATAGAATACAAATAGTAGTACCTATTAGTAACGATTCCAAAGCATATTTTCGAATCTTCGCAAACGGGTAACGAGATTTGTTCCACTATTGGTTTATGTAGGTTGGAAATGTTGGAATCCTTTTATGATGTCACGTCATGATGGTGATTTAAAATCATTTTCCTCTACTGCTGCTGCTTTCTTGGAATTCAAGGATTTATTTCGCTTCAGTACCTACGTAAAAGATGAAATGCTTTAAATGGCAGCATGTCTCTATAACGTGTCCTTTGTAGTGGCACCGGTGCCAATAAAATAAAATGTGGAAAGTACTTACCCGTTTTTCTACAAAGCCTGACTTGGTTGGTGGTGACTGTCGTGTTCCGGTTTCAAGAGTAATTATAGGCATAGAACAAGTCAGTAACGCTTGAATTACAAAAGATCCAGTCATGTTTTACATTACCTATCTACAGGTACATATTTTTAACGCTGCCGCTGCATTAATTTTTTTCTATTAATTTGTTTTAATACAAATCAGAATCGATGTTAAAAGCATTTTGATATTTTCCTTATCAGTTTTTCTAGTTTATTTCTGTCTGTTTAGTTATGTCAGAATAAAGTATTTTTTTACCTTTTCGAAAAGAATACGTTTTGCTGAAGAGTGTCGGACAGTCACTTAATAATTTAAAAGGGTAACTGTTCATTGATTGGTATTTATTTCTTAGAAACTGGACTCTACTTCTACTTTTTGTCTATCTTATCTTCATTCCAGAAAATTATCACTGACGTCCATACTTCATGTAATAATAATATTGTTATTTCGCTCTTCATGACGTCAGCAATTCTAAGATTACACGATTTGGCAAACATCGCTGCAACTTGCCGAATAAAGTTTATTTTCGAGTGGCTCTTCGATTTATCTGTTATTTAGTAAATGGGCGGGGAATATCTAACTAGTACATGTTTTGTTCCTTTATCAAGCAATTGTAATGTTATTGGCATTAAAAAGTTGTTGCGCGTGCGTCGCTTCGTTGTTTATAACTACAAGACGCCTGAGTATATCGTTAGTTGGCGTTGTTGTGGTTGCAGATTAAGTCGTGTCTAGTCGGTTGTTAACCCTTTCACTTGTTTCTGATCGCTCGCTGTATCGGGAATAGTTGCTGAGTAAGGACCGATTGTTTGTACGTGCATATTGCTATAGTTATCTCTTACATTATCTTGCGATTTTATATCATTTATAAGTATAAGTAGTGGTAAAAACTGTTTTTATATTTTGGTTTTGATTTTGTTACTTTAGCCGGGCTTATACACAAGTTAAGATAAACCAATAATTAAGATTATTCTAGGAACGTAATAAAAAGTCCCGTTGATAACGATTGTACCCAGAACCCGAGAACTAAAACACAATGAAGTCACTGTATTTCATAAATATGGGTCAGCATTAGATGTTAAGTCTAGATGAATACTGACCAATCAGGTGTCCAATTTTTAGTTAATAATGATGGTTAGTTATTTAGGCGTAACTTATTAAAGTTACTAAACCATTCTATCATATCATTAAGTAAATTTAATGTTTCTTTTCCAGATAAACATGGACGGTCCGAACGGGCCAACTCCATGTGGCGTGGAGGGCTCCAGCCAGGCAGGCCTCGACAGACTTACAGGCTGCGAGGACAGCTGCCACTGCCAGCCCGAGGTGAAGGTGCGCAGCAAGAGATACGGCAGAGGAGCGGTGGAATCAGGTTTGTGTTTTTTTTTATAAACAATGGTGAAATGCTCAGCCTTCATCATACTTGATGTTAAGTTACGATTAGGCTGAGCTGAAGGGGGAAGCGCGCCCCTTCTGCTAAGGAACTGGTTATCTTATCTCTAACTGCCGGAATACAACAATGCTGAAAACATTGTTATGGCGTCAGATTTAGATAAGATGGTACCTAGCCAGGTAGACTTGCAACAAGTCCTACCACCAACTAAATCGAAAACAATATATGCCCCCACTGGGAATCGAACCCGGGCCCGATACCGGTGACTAGAGAGGTAGTCAAAAAGTGCATTGGATTTTAGGGCCTTACGTCAAACACTATAGAAGCTCTAGGAGCTAATACCTACTAGCGAACCTAGTGGCAGCAGGCGAACGATTACGCTTTATCGTGATTTTTAAATTTTATTGTTATAATTGAAGTTTTTATCACAGACCTATATTGAGATTGACGAAAAGAGCGCTTCGAACTGTATGAGAACCTAGCGTGTCGACTTTTTCGTATGTACCATGACGTCACCAGCGAGATTTAGTCATGTGGAAATGTTATTGACGAGCTCTTGCAAGAAAGCACTGCATTTTTAACCGTTTTTGTTTCTGAGTGACGCGTTTTAATGGCAATGGTCTGACTTAGGTCGGAAAACTTGACCGTGGATCAAACTTTTTACACTCAATGTAGGTAGGTACAGTTTTATCTATCTCGATATAGGTCTGTGGTTTTTTTTTTAATACACCAATTATCTAGCCCACGTTAAGTTTCATTAAGAACTTGTGTTATGGTTACTAGATAACGGATAAACATACTTATATACTTTTTTTTTAATACATACATAATATACATATTAAACACCTAGACCAAGACAAATAGACATGTTCATACACACAAATATTTGTCTTGTCCGGGGATCGAACCCGGGACCTCTGGCGCAGAAGGCAGGCTTAGTACCCCAACGCCAAGCAGGTCGTTATTATCATAGTCATTTATACAATAGATAATTCAGGGCCTACAAAAAAAAATTGTCAACCCAGGCTGCTATGGCTAAGAGATAGCTTGGTGAAGAGGTTGCCATGTAAATATATGAGTTACTTCAAGAGCTGTGCGTAGTTTTGGTCCTACAATTAAAGAGGCATGAGACGACACGCTAAGAACAAAAAGACATCACGCATAGGGTTACGCGAGTGCTACTAAAGGTGAATTAAGCCGAGAAAGTTTCGTAATCAGCTCGTAGGGAGTTGGGCAGCAGCATAATAATTATGCTATGTAGTGTAGTGATTAACGCAAAATAATATAATGGATAGGGATGTAGGGGGGGATAGACGACCCCTTGACATCACTATCCCGGTTGTGACCACTTTGAACCTTAATGCTTTGTAAATAAGGATTTAATATAAGTCGTCGCTTGGCCAAACTAAGTCATCTACTACTCTACAAGACTGTTTGATTCTTGCCAAAATAAACAAATTAAAAAAGCCTCTCCTTAGGCAGTCTTTTACCCAGTATTTGTCTTGGAGCTGATATGATGAATGATGATGTATGGTGGATGAAATTGACCGCCATGTCTAGCTAGCTAGTGATCACTGATATGCGCAGGTGCTGAGAAGCCTTTACAATGTGGCGGCGATGTCTGTCTAAGTACAAATAGATTACCAAAACGGTTAGTAGAGCATGGTTAAGCTGAATATGAGTAGATTACGTAGTTTTGTTAACCTGATACAATTACAATCAGATACCCTACGGCCTCCGCGATTGTAATTGACTTTGCCAATGTTACAGTTATTTCATGATTCAAACTAATTGCATAATTTATTTGATCACATTCTGATGACATATATCCAATTGAAACGATGGTTTGAACTGATCGATTGAAAGGCCTTGAATTTGGCAACATTTTAGCGTTCAGATAAAAGTTTAATAATAATTTGGTTGATTATTTCAATATCGGTACAGCTGTGACGGCGATTGCGCGATGGCTCGCCAATCAGACGGAGACAAACTCGTGATACAAGATACTATTATCTTGGTTATGATGAAACGATCCCGAGAGGTCACCCCAGTCACTTCAGTGTCGATCCGCCGTATTTGTTTAGGGTTGTTATAACAATAAGGACGATTAACATATTATCTGGGCATTGTGGCCAAAAACCTTGGACGAATTCGTCCAAGCCAAAAACCTAAAAGCACGTGTAAACATTTTCGCTTGATCTGTTCATTAACAACCTTAGTTTTATGGATTTGTATCTTCCCCGACGTTTTGGCAACTTTCTAGGGGGCGTCGGGGCGTGGGTAACACGCGATCAAAACAAATGCAACGCAACGAAAAAGTCAATAGGAATTTAGGGATTACCTACTATTGCATAAGAAAAGCAAACGTAACTACTCAGAATGTAAAAAAAAAACACGTATTTGATGTCACATCAATTTTAACGGCTAGATTGGATTGGAGTGGATTGAAGTATGGAATATCGGGACAATCTCGTGACGAATCCCATCAGTACCCCTATTACGAGTTTGCTTAACATGACATTTACAGGATTCGTTAGCGTAGACTATCGGATACACTGCTCATGTCGGTAAAACAGTCGCTAAATATGAAAGAGACAGAGCTACATTTTACGTTAACGTTTACTGTAACGTCAAGTTTGCCAAACTCGTAATAAGCCTACTGTCTGGCAACCGTAGACGTATTACGTTCCGAAACAATATTCTTGATGAGCATATATTCTGTTTGGCGCAGGGGTACTAAACCCGCCTTCTGCGCCAGAGGTCCCGGGTTCGATCACCGGACAAGACAAATATTTGTGTGCATGAACATGTCTATTTGTCTTGGTCTGAGTGTTTAATATGTATATTATGTATTTATTTACAAAAAAAAGTATATAAGTATGTTGATCCGTTATCTAGTAGTACCCATAACACAAGTTCTTCATGAAACATAGCGTGGGCTAGATAGTAGGTGTGATTGTATGCAATTATTATTATTAATACTTATAATTATTCATTTTGTGCGTTTTCAAGTTCCCTAATTAATGCGATAATAATAATTGGTCGTGGTCGTCTTGTAAGTTTCAGTTATTGCCGGTTCGATTCACGTGTTGCTTTTAAGGAACTTTGAACTGCAAGATATAGTTAATTATCAATAAAATTTATTTTCTATTATTATTGTAACACATTGTTTAACCACTTAATTCCTATTGTAACTGGTTCATTTGAATACAAGGTTATATAAACGCACTCGTTGTGAAGGTATGTCTTAAAAAAGGATTTATGAATAAGTTAGATTCGGGCTGCCAGAATCTTATTTAAACGTACTGGGATTTATTAATTAATAAAGCCCTGACTTACGTGTAGAATTATTAATGTATAATTCTATACTCATAAAATTACGAAGTAGTCTCTAATTCCCTATTCAGGAAATGAGCATACTGAGTTTGGAAATAACTTATTTTTAAAATGACTTGTTAAGAAGTCTGTGGCTATTTAGATATCATCTAGGTGCATTAAAATCTAGACTTGGATGCACACGCAGTCATAGTATTTGTTAACGGAACTGCGGTAAAACGAAACTACCTCTAATAGTTTTGTGAGGTTGCAAATAACTTAAGACTACACTAAGCCCCTGTTTTGGCCACTTTATTTGTTTTAAGGTTCAAAGAGGTTCAAGGGTCACAAGGGGGTCGTCTGTCCTATACATAGAACATAAAATACGATGCAGATAGATAACTGTAATAGATACTTTACACATTTGTTTGACTATAGTGTATTCTGTCGCAGGATTGACACACGAATGCGGCGTTTTCGGCGCCATCGGCACCGGCGAGTGGCCGACGCAAGTCGATGTAGGCCAGGTCATATGTTTGGGCCTGGTCGCGCTACAACACAGGTAAACGATCCTTTTGAGTAATCAATACTTTATTATGCACTGGGCTGGGCAACTTAATACTATCACTACTACGAAAAACTGTATTTTTATCATGTTTGTATTTCGTCGGGTCCCCGATATTTAGGCGCAATTGCATGCGCCATGATCACGGTGTAATAGTTAGTATTCTTTGGTGTAACTAAGTAGCACCCCGTAGTAGTAGTAAAAAATTCCGTTTTTCGTATCATAATACAGTCCTAAGTGGTCCTAATGACGTAAGTACTTTTATTGATTACCAGCTTCATAAACTTACTTTTTTCTATGGGCGAACAGTTAAAGGCTAATGACGCCGCTGCCACCAGTCTGTTGATTGGTCAATTACTTGTAATAAAAAGATGTCAAATTTTGGTTTAACTCAAATCAATCAAGATAATTTGGGTACCAGCCATCACCATTCATCCTCCCATATAAGATAAAAAATTAATATCTGAAGTTTGTTTGTTTGTTTGACCGCCTCGAACATTTCTGAATGAAAAAAAAATAGTATGATGCCCGCCCAATAACAAATTAAGCTATCTCCAACTATGTCACTGTTGGCTCTTGTGTTATAATCATAACTCACTTCTCTACCCACAGAGGACAGGAGTCAGCGGGTATAGTGACGTCTGAGGGGAAAAGCGCGCAAAAGTTCAACTCACACAAAGGCATGGGCCTCATCAACAACATATTCAACGACGAAGCCATGAAGAAGCTCAAAGGAAACCTTGGCATCGGACACACTAGGTTAGCACTTTTGCCATCATCCTAAGTATCTTAAAAAACGTTTAATAAAAAATTTAAACCGACTTCAAAAAACAAAAAATAAGCTTATCTTTTGCCTCAGATCAAACAGAGTTCCTCCTTTTTTTGAAGTCTGTTAAAATCAGTCACAACAATATCATCTAGGTAAACGAATATTTGCCAAAACGTAATTTATATTTTTTAGGATTATGAAAAAAAACTACTATCCAGATCTTTGTAATTAATATACTAAAACCTTCTCCTAAATGCAGCAAATACTTTGCTGAAAACCGTATCAAAATCGGTTCAGCCAAACGCGAGATAATTGCGGACAAACATACATACATACAGGTCAAACTTCCTTCTTATTTTTTGAAGTCGGTTAAAAACTGTTTCTATGCCTGCTTAATATAGGCTGTGGGTGTTGTGAAAGCCGAAACCCTACCTGGTTGATATTCCTCGTCTGCGTACAAAGCGCTTCTCCTCATCTTTTATTATACGCACTGCCAGGGAGTGGAATTCCCTGCCTTCGTCTGTATTCCCGGGAGCCTATAATCCTGGTATATTTAAAGCTCGAAGGATAGGCTTTTTCTAGGCAAGCTCGCCCCATCTTCCACCTCTTCTTAAATCTAACGATTCAGAATGAGGCCAAGAGAAAGCTTATTAAATGTAAATAAAAAAACCATGCTGCCTAGTGTGGCGATCATAGGCATAGGCATAGTGTACGTTAGTTCATATATTATGTAGGATTTTTGTTATTCGGTATGCGGTGGGGTGCAGTGCGGCCCGCTCTAATATGCGCAGCCTTGAAGCAACACCCTAAATGTGGAGAAACCTATAAATAACCAGCAGTGATCATCAAAATCTAAATTCGTCGTAAGCAATGCAGAAAAGTTATACTTTTATCTGTCAAAGCACACATTTACACAGGCCAAAAGCATTACAAAAGCCTTTATTTGCTCGTGTTATCGGTGGCTTTTCTCGAGCAAGCGCAGTGATATATTCTACTGATATGAGCGGGACAGATTTCGCGAGAAAGGGTCCATAACGAGATTAGGACGGTGCGGACGCTACGCTGGCTGGTCAGACTTGATTTTGACCTTGATAGCGACTTTATGTTGCTTGTAATAGCGGCGATTGTCTTACCACAAGTGTTAGTAAAATCCGTATTTGTCCAGGTATTCGACCTCAGCGGCGTCAGAGGAGGTGAACTGCCAGCCGTTCGTGGTCCACACGGCGCATGGAGCGCTCGCCGTCGCACATAACGGGGAGCTCGTCAACTGCAGTAGCCTTAGGAAGATGGTGAGAGAGTAGAACTTTCAGACGTTAGCCATAAGGAGCATATTTTGTCAGCAACAGAATCGCAGTCTCGCATAACACAAGGCTCATTTTATCTCACTTGCCGACGCGCACAACGGGAATATAATCGGTGGTAGCAGCCTCGGGTAGATGGTAAGGAAGTAGAACCTTTTTATATGGGTCGTAAGGCTCATATCATATCAGCTCATATCATATCATATCAGCAGCAGACAGCCTCAGAATCATATAAAGCTCAAAACGCACTACATCAAGCACAACGGGGAGCCCGTCAACTGCAGTAGCTTAAAGAAGATGGTGAGAATGCGACCTTAGGATGTAGTCCGTAAGGTTCATATTGTAACGATTGTCCGACATCAGTGGCGTCAATGGAGGTGAACTGCCAGCCGTTCGTGGTCCACATGTCGCATAGAGCGCTCGCCGTCACAAATAACGGGGAGCTCGTCAACTCCGGTAGCCATAGGAAGATGGTGAGAATGCTACCTTATGTTGAAGGCCGTAAGGCTGATAATCCTGCAGCAGCCTCTGGACGATGGTGAGAGAGTAGGACGCTAGTGTGTAGGCCGTAAGGTCCATATTGTAACAACAACAGTATTGCATTTGCATTACCTATTGTAGCGCTGGTCAACTGCAGTAGCCATAGAAAGATGAGGAAGTAGGATCTTAGGGTTTAGGACATACTTATACTTATTGTAGCCATTGCGCACAACGAGGAGCTCGTCAACTGCAGTTTTTTTCTTTTTATGAACGACGGGGATACTCTTAGCCTTCATCATACCTGATGTTAAGTATTGATAAAGCTGAAGATGGTAGCGAGCCTCTCCCGGAATCTATCTATCTATCTATATAAACTGGCTATCTTATCTCGAACTGCCGGTACACAACAATGCTGAAAACATTTTTGTTATGGCGTCAGGCTTTGATAAGAAGGTGATAGCTAGCCAGACGGAGTTACAAGTCATAAATTTTTAATTTTGCATTTTACAATGCTATTTTTGTGTGATAAATGTTAAACAAGTCCTACCACCAACCAAACCGAATACAATATTTACCCCCGCTGGGAATCGAACCTGGGACCCCTGGGTCTGATACCGGTGGTTGTACCACTAGACCACAGAGCCGGTTAAAGGTAGTAGCCTTAGGAAGATAGTGAGAGAGTAGGACTTTAAAGTGTGGGATATAAGACGATATAAAATGTATATCGTCGCAATAGCTGCAGCAGCGTCTGGCTGTTGGCTTAAAATGTAGGAGGTAAAGGTTAAGGTTGTCTACGCAGCAAACCGCCTCAGGGTCTCATAAGGTTGAATTGAATTGATGTGCATACCGCCGCGCTCTATGGGGATCCATTTTTGCAGCTTTAGGAAAATTTTTGTGAGAGAATGGGACCTTTAAGTGAAGGATATAAGGCTCAGTCGGCTGTCTCGTCAGTTGCAGCAGCCTCAAGAAGGCAGTGAGAGAACAAGAAATTTAGATGTGGGGTGTAAAACTAATATTAGATGGACATCCAAGGGTTGCGGATTCGTATCCCGTCTCAGTGAGACGAGTTGAATTTTTTCTAGTAAAAAATTTAAAAAAAAACTTATCGACTTTTTCACATTTCAGGTTTTGGGCAGGGGCGTAGGATTGTCGACCCACTCGGACTCGGAACTGATCACGCAGGCGCTGTGCCTCAACCCGCCGGAAGGGGAGACTAATGGCCCCGACTGGCCTGCCAGAATCAACCACCTCATGAGGTAAATATACACGTTATTATCTGACCAAGACAAGTAGGCACATGACAGCTGAGAAAAACTTAAAAAATCTAACTAAAAACCAAAATTTCAAGCAACTGTTATCAATCAGTCAATCACTGTAGCGTTATTAAATCAGATATTAAGAGAAGTGCGGTGATAGAAGTGGGCTATAGGTGCCAAAAGTGCAAAATCGCATTACTGTCATGCGCCTAATTGTCTTGGTCGTGTAGTAGTTTATGCCATGCCCTAGAAATAAGACAGATTAAATCGAGGAACGTCCCGGTAGAAAGTAAAGTTTTTTTTTGGAAAACGTTTTATCAAAAAGTTATAAGGTTAAAGGAATTATGTATGATTCTTCAAGTACACCATGTAAAATGATTGATATGATTTAAATGAAATATTTAGTAAAAAGTTGTATTAACTACGCCGATATACGGCCTCATTTGTCTTTACGTTACTACTCGTTTAAGCAATAAGTATGCAAGAAGTTTTTCATGTCTCATATTCTGAAAGTAACTCATAACTTGCCTAAAATGCGGGTTGAAAGTGATATGTGGCGGCCCTAGGGCTGTAATAAATTTGAAAAAAGAATAGGGGGTGTCCTGTCAAATCGATATCTGTAATCTCTTTGGACTTTTATTTACCAAAGGTATGTAGGCAAAGGCACAAAAGTCTATACAGCTTATTTTGCTACTTTATAAAATATTTAAAATAGTAGAAATGTTACAAAAATTTTTTTAGAATATTCTGTTTGTTTTTACTTTCCTCATATTCAAAATGAAAAGTAGAGTGTTTACTTCGGGTGTATGGACTCATAACAGTCTCGAACTATCGGCGCCCTCACTTCGTTCGGGCGCCAAAACACTCGACTGTTATGGGTGTCATACAGCCCTTGGTAAACAATCTACTATTATAACTTATTTATATTTCGTCGTAAGCAATTTCGATAGTGTTTTGTTGGAGGTTCAATGAAAATTTCCTGCTACAGACCCACTGTTCTCAACGATTTTTTTATCATTTATATTTTGATTAGCCAGACATTTCGTGGGATATTTATCAAATGTTCTAATAATTGTGATTTAAACATTTTAAAATAATGCCCTCTAAAAAGTTTAACTGGTCTATCAGGAAGTTTCTCGATTGTACTTACGCCCGAATACTCGCGATTTGAATGTTAAAAGCATAGATTTATCATAGGTCTCCGCGTTACTTTAACTAGATACCGCGCTTCATACAAACAACGGATCTAAAAATGTGACAACAATCACATGTGACCACAGTCATCCCGTGACCACGGCAGCTGTAAAGGTGCCGAAACGTCGGGAAAATCAAAAAATCCCTAAAAACCAAAAAATACGGACAATCACAACTTAGTTCGTGGAAATATAGCGCGTTTGATATCCGTAAAAGTTGTTTTATTTCAATGAACAGTGCGCGCCAAAACATAAGATGTACGTATGTGACCACAAATTTGACGCTTTTCTCCAACCGACTCGGTTGCTATGGAGACTCACCATAGACTATGCCATTTTTGGCAAAGTAAGACGGTCACGAGCCAAATGTATAAGATCGGTATCTAGTGGAGCAACGCGGAGACCTTTGACAAATCTATGGTTAAAAGTATGAAAATCAATCCATGATATTTTACACTTTTAAGTGTAGGTAAAGGGTAGGGTTGTAAATGGACTAACGCCATTTCTGTAAGAGTCTTAATTCTCGGTTCTGTTTCCTTACTATTACTATCGTCTAAAATTACCGTTAGTAAATACTTAAGTCCTTATCTTGTTTAAATAACTTGTCTTTTTAACTACGCATATTGCTTTTAAGTATGTAATCAATCAACAATTTATGAAGCAAGCAATGTCAACAAAATGTGTTCAAAGTCATGCTAGTGATTACAATGAGCTTGTTATTCACAAATCTAATGAGTGGAAAGTATAATAGCAGTGATAATATTGCAAGTAAATGGGGAGGTCACGATATCGGCAAAATATTGTACGCTTAAGCTGAAAGGATAAATTAAATTTTTACACTTATTTCCTCGGTACAAAGTTGATTGTTAATTAACTCTTAGAGTAATCCACTTAATTTCATTTGAAATTTTGCTGTTGAAAGTCATAGGTTGTGTTGCAATGAATTTACTGATAATATCCTGGAAATGCAATTCTATTGTTAATTAAAACCGGTATTTTTAAAATAAACAATGGAAATATTATATGATAATAGAAAGACCTAGAAAACGACAATAACAAAAAATAAAGCTGATGAAGGCCAAGACCCGTTGTTGTTTAAAAAGAGAAACCATATATCAACAACTTAGAGCGAACTTTATACATAGTTGATACATCTTAGATTTAACCAATGCTTAAAGTTGGGTTTCGAAAGAAGTGTGGATACGACTGGTGGTTGCGATAGGGAGCGACTTCTCGCTGCCCAGCATGGCACGCTCTATGCTGGCCACATACCTATATCGAGATAGACGAAAAGACCGCATCAAACTGTATGAGAACCTAGCGTGTCGAGTTTTTCGCACCTACGATGACGTCACGAGCGAGATTTAGTGATGGGGAAGTGTTATTGACGAGCTCTTGCAAGAAAGTACTGCACAATTAACCATTTTCGTTTCTGAGTATCGCGTATTTTCATGGCAATGGTCTCAAGCGGACTGACTAAGGTCGTAAAACTTCCGTGGATCAAACTTTTGGCACGCAAGGTAGGTACACTTTTACCATCTATCGCGATGTAGGTCTGTGATGCTGGCCACCGAGAGATCCTTTGAGGCGGCAGTCTTCTTTTGCGAGCACGTCATCTCGCAAAAGGAGACCCGTGAAGAGGATGCTCATGTGAATTAACTCCGACGCCGACGGATGGGTAGAAGGAGGCAGTTTGCCCACCTCATTCCACTGTAGTGAGTGTGGCGGTGACTACACTAAAGCTCGCATTGCACGGTTCACACCATTTGGAAATATGGCCACACTTGCTCGGCCATCTTTCAGCAGCGAGGGCGCCCTGAAATCGGACTGGACCCAGGGTCAAAGGGGCGATTAACACCACGGTCCCCCAGGACCCTACGGCGGTGAGAGAGCAAGTAGTGAGGGGGGGTTTAGCTGGTAGTACAATTAGGGAACGTCCCGGTTGACGTAGTTGAGTAGAGTTTTTTTTAGGAAACGTATTCTCGGAAATTACTAAGCTTACAGAAATTCTGGGAAATAAAAGTAATTGCACTTTAACAGTAAAAAGGTTTTATTTTATGAGAACAAATTACAAAAGCACGTTATCGGTTCGCGAGATGACAAGCAAGAAGAAAGTACATTGTTATGGATGCGTTCAGTATTACACGGTTTATGGCTGCATTCCAACACCCTTGGCCGTAAACCCATCTTCATAGAGCAATAATCAAGCTTCGACTGTGGAGTGCCCTTTGTCAAAGCATCAGCCACCATCTCATTTGTTTGGATATATTTAATGGAAATCTTCTTGAGTTGCAGCTTATCGCGGACAAAATGGTGGCGTATGTCGATATGCTTAGACCTGGAATGATAATTTTCTGAACCTGCAAGTTTAATAGCGCTTTGATTATCACACATAATGGTTATAGGAACAATGGATAAATGAGGCCAAAACTCGTCTTGCATTTGTCTAAGCCACATAGCTTCTTGAGTACAACTTGACAAAGACATGTACTCTGCCTCAGTAGTAGAAAGTGCAACCGTTGGCTGCCGGCGTGAGTTCCACGTAATTGCACCACCTTGATGTATAAATACATAACCAGTGCATGATCTTCTATCGCCTTCATCGCTGGCCCAGTCAGCATCGCAATAGCCAATTAGAGATGTATCTTCATCCCTTTTAAATGTTAAAACATAATCTTCTGTAAACTTTAAATATCGTAGTATACGTTTCAGTGCAACCCTGTGTTGCATTTCAGGTTTAGAATTATATCTACTGAGTGTGTTTACAGCGTATGAGATATCAGGGCGTGTCCCCTGTGATAGATACAGTAAACATCCAATAATTTCTTGATATGGATAAATATCTGCAATTGAATCTTCTTTCTCATTTGTAATAAACTTTGTTTTTGGATCAATGGGTGTTTTCACAGGTTTACAGTTGGACATTCCATACTTTTCTAATATGTCATGTATATAATTTTGTTGACCAACACTTAAAATTCCATTATTTCTGTCTCTATACACATATCTATATAAACCATATCTATATAAAACATCTATATAAACCAAGGCAATATTTCAGTTCACCCAAATCCTTCATTTCAAATTTTGTAAATAATTCAGCCTTTATATACTCCTTTGTTTCAGTACAACTTGTAAATAAAATGAGATCGTCTACATATACAGCTAAAAATTTTATATCTTTATCTTGAATTTTGTAGTAAATGCAGGGATCCAGTAGAGACTGTGTCAAACCAATTTCTTTTAATTTACTATCGAGTTTTCTATTCCATTGCCTGCTGGCTTGCTTTAATCCATATAAGGATTTCTTTAATAAGCAAACTTGTGCTTTATTTTCTTCAAAGTTTGGAGGTTGACTCATGTATATATCTTCTTCAATATCACCTTGAAGAAAGGCAGATACAGCATCCATTTGGTCAATGTTTAGGTTATATTTCACAGCCAAAGAGAACAAATATCGAAGTGATGAATATCGGATTACCGGTGAGTAAACTTCATTGTAATCATATCCTTTTCTTTGTGCACAACCTTTTATTACTAACCTCACTTTGTATCTGGATATATCGCCTTTTTCATCCCTTTTTGTTTTAAAAACCCATTTACAAGCTATGACTTTCTTTCCAGCTGGTAAATCACATAATATCTAAGTTTTATTATTCTGCAATGATATGTATTCTTCTTCCATGGCTTTCAGCCAATGACTGGATTCTGAACTAGACAGAGCTTCCTCCAAAGTAGCGGGATCGGTATTTAGAGCCAACCAAGCATAATAGTTGTAATTATCTTCATCTCTGAAATTTCTCTGTCCTTTTCGGGGTCTCAGGTTCATGAAATGCTTAGGAGGATCATTAATGTAGTCTGTGTTTGGTTCATAGTTCGGATCATGATCTGAGGAATCTCTCATTGAGCTGTCTTCTGCTGTAGCCAAATCATTGTTAGAGTTCTGATTTTCTATAGCGGTTTCAATATTTTCACTTAATGGAACAGGTGATGCGGTGTGTAATTTTGGCAAAGCTACATTTTCATTGCTTTGGCAATATTCCTGAAAAATCACATTTCTGCTTTTAGTAATCTTCTTAGTATGTGGGTCCATCAATCTGTATCCTTTTGTATTTTGACAATAACCCAGAAAAATCACATTTCTGCTTTTAGTAATCTTCTTAGTATGTGGGTCCATCAATCTGTATCCTTTTGTATTTTGACAATAACCCAGAAAAATCACATTTCTGCTTTTAGTAATCTTCTTAGTATGTGGGTCCATCAATCTGTATCCTTTTGTATTTTGACAATAACCCAGAAAAATCATTTCTTTTGCTTTTGGGTCCCACTTTAGTCTCTTCTCCTTCGGCACGTGCACCATAGCTTTACAACCAAATACTCTCAGATGCGAAATTTTTGGTTTCATACCTGTAAGTTTTTCCAGTGGTGTCACATAGTTAAGGACTCGAGTCGAAGAACGATTAATAATATGAGCAGCTGTCTCCACTGCTTCTGCCCAGTACACCTTTGGTAGTCCAGCATCGAATAACATGCATCTAGCACGTTCTGCAAGGGTGCGGTTCATGCGCTCCGCCAGCCCGTTCTGCTCTGGTGTGTATGGAGCAGTCGTCTGATGCTTAATACCCAAACCTGTTAAATATTTTTCAAAAATGTTATTCATATACTCCAAGCCATTATCCGTTCTTAGAACTTTTATCTTTCTGTCAAATTGAGTTTCCATTTCATTTTTATACATTTCAAAAACTTCCTTTACATTTGTTTTAGATTTCAAAAAATAAACATTGACATTGCGAGAATAATTATCTATAAAGGTGATAAAATACTTGGCTCCACCGATTGAAGGTGTCTTCATAGGGCCGCAAAGATCAGAATGGATAACTTCTAGTGGTGCGCTCGCCCTAGAGCCATTATTGTAGAATGGAAATCTACACCCCGACCGCCTAACGGTATAGCTTGTACTATCGCTATAGCTATCGATTTTTCAAACCCCCCACAAGGGCTTTCGCTGACGCTATCACTTTCATACTAAAAATGTAATAGTGAATCTAATAGGTGAATAGAAATATGCAGGAATTAGTCAAAAACCCTATCGTTGAAGGGTTTTATGAGAGTTTGAAGTTTGGTAGCTATAGCGATAGCACAAGCAGTACCGTTAGGCGGTCGGGGTGCTGGTCTGTTTGCCTTTCAAGCATGGAATGCAATGATTTTCTGCATCTTTAGTATTCATAAATTTTACACCTTCTGTGTATAATGGTAGCCGGCTCACATCATTATAGTTGAGATGCCCCATTCTCCGATGCCACAGATCAATACTTTGAGTTTCTGATGATGACATGAATGCATTCCCCTTGAAAGTGTTTAGCTTATACATGTTATTTGTTAGCTTGGCTGTTGCAACTAATTGATTTTCCTTATTATAAATATCACATCCAGTTTTATTAAAAAATACTTGACAGCCATTCTTTGCTAGTTGACTAACAGATAACAGGTTAGTACTCAATTGTGGAATAAATAGAATATCTCTCACCTGTATGTGATTTATTTTACCATCTTCACTAATTATGTTCAAATTTACATTACCCATCTGCTGTACGGCGACTGCTGTATTATTGTCATTATCAAACATTAGTCATGTGTGAAGATGCTCCGGAATCAACATACCATTCCATTCTATCTGCTTGTTTATGAGAAGCTGCGAAAACAGCAGCAAAACCTTTATCATTTGGTTTTTTCTTATTGTTGCAAAATTTGCTTAAATGTCCATATTTATTACAGTTGAAGCAACGGGGACCTGTTGACTTGTTACTTTTATATTTATTCTTGGGAGTACTACTACTGTGATGTTTTGTATAGAGAACCGAGGCGTTACTGGACTCTTTGATCTGCTGTAGAAGCTTGGTTTTTATCGAGTCCGTACTTATCTTCACCCCAGAACTCTCTAGACCCATGATCATTGGTTTGTATTGTTCCGGCAAACCAGCCAACATTAAAGTTCCCAACCATTCGTCATCAACATTAAATCCAATGTTTCGTAATTTATGAGCTGTAGTTACTATTTTGTTAACATATTCCTCAATGGTTGAACAATTGTCTAACGTAGTATTTACTAAATCACGGAGTAATCCTACTTTTCTTGTTAGACCGGAGTCTTCGAAGGCATTTCGTAGATTTTGCCATACCTCCGCCGAGGTCTTAGCATCTTGTACATGAATGTAATTTATCGGATCTACGAGTAAAATTATCTTCGACTTCGCTTTGACATCAAGTTTTGGGTTAACTGTATGTAAAGGTCTTCATGCTCCAAATAAGTTTGTACTGCGAATTTCCATGTGCTATAATTTTCTCTTCCCAATAATTTGTCAATTTGGACATTTGACATCGCCATCTTTTTTTTTCGATCCAATGCAAATTCAAGTTTTGTTGCTGAAAAAAAAATATATCTTCGCGGAACTTTTTCACTTTAGTACGAACGGATTACTTTTAGCGGCCCATAACCTCTGGGAAATAAAAGTAATTGCACTTTAACAGTAAAAAGGTTTTATTTTATGAGAACAAATTACAAAAGCACGTTATCGGTTCGCGAGATGACAAGCAAGAAGAAAGTACATTGTTATGGATGCGTTCAGTATTACACGGTTTATGGCTGCATTCCAACAGAAATGATTTATTATTCAAATGAAATACCTGTTAATGTTCTATTATTAGTGATTTAAAAGTTTTCTATATATCTATTACTTTTTTAAATAAACCTCCCTAAAACCTCTACTGGTCAACCGGGAAGTTCCCCGACTGTACCTCCTCCTGGCCTTCCATTGAGCCTTTTGAGGCCGAAAGTGGGGCCGAGAGGCGTCAGGTGAGCCCAGCATTTGGTAAATGCATTCCCCTCACTAAATAAAAGCTGTGGATACGAGAGTGGTGTTTATACGTTTAACTCCAAATCACCTTTGAAGCTCTGCCAATCCTGCATGGGATTTATGAGGGTATAGTATAGTTGTTTCAAGTATCCATTATTAGTACAATCGGGGAACTTCCCGGTTGACCAGCCTTATTGCTACAAGCAATAACGCCGCCTATTGTATGTTGATCTTTTTTGTCATTCTCTCTGCATATGTCTGTTTTGGTATCGAGTGCAATAAAGTTTCTTTTAAGTATTTATTTATTTATTCATTATCTTCATACAGGCTCGCCCCGCTGAGTTACTCGCTAGTTATAATGCTGAAGGACAAGATCTACGCCGTTCGGGATCCGTACGGGAACCGGCCGCTTTGCCTTGGAAAGATATTGCCTCTCGGATCGTCCTGTGAGTATGCACCAGTGGAAAGGAACGTTTTTAGTAATAAACACATTAAAATCTAGATGTACCTTATAAATGGGTGCCAAGGTAAAGTGACCTGTCTGTTCAAAACAACATTCTGCCAAATAGATATAGATCTATTGTTTTTAAACTGGAAGATCATTACTATTACTCTATCTGAAGTTGCCGAACGCGCGTGGCACGCGAAGTTATAAAGCGTGTACTGTAAGGGCCGGCGCCCACTGCCGGCATGGCTAATCAATTTATTTTGAATTTTATTTCAATGAGTGTAGAATTCATGTTACTTTATTTCAATACCACGATGACGCGACGGGCCGCTGGATGCTGCGGCATGACGGGTCATGCCGTTTCATTCCACAGGTTGCCGCGGCGTGCCATTGCATCCTGCGAGACGTATGGGCCACTTTGTGTCGTAGAATTATGATTGCTAAATTAGTTGAAATAAGGTTGAAACTTGTGAGTTTCGGTTAATGGAACGCAGTCCGGTCGGTGTGCGGGGGGCAAGGGAGGGAGAAGACTCACTATGGCATGCCACGGAGCGTCGTGGGATGCCACAGCACAACCTGCCGTGCCATGCCGTGCCACGCCGTCAGTGGGCGCCGGCCCTAATGCGCCTATTGCTCGCTCACTTGTACTTAATGTTTATGATTCCGTGTACCACAAGCGAACTGTACCTCTAGACTAGAAGAAAAATCACTAGAAAATTTGAGATTGAGATTTGAGCTATTGATAAAGTCCAGTATTGCTAAACCCATTTATTTGTTAGGAAAATATGAATGTTAATTACAGCCAGTCGACTCATGAGAATAAAATATTCCTTTGCATGTATTTCCAATTGACATTTAACGAAGAAGGTTGATGCATGGACCGGCATTAACTAAGGTATACCCACGAAACATTGGTGTCATTCATATTCAGTAAGTTGAATGCTCAGAAACACGACTTTCTTGCACGTCACTGTTTAAATAAAACAATTTGATATAATGACATGTGTAATCGTTCCGTCCAGATAAGGGATTTTTGTAAGACAAAAGCAGACTTAATTCTTTACAAACACATATAATGATCAATAAACAGTTTTATCAACTACAAATCAATACAAAACGTTACTTACGTTAGGACTCTTAATTTATTTCACAATTTCGTGTACTCGTTTCGCACTTGCAGCACAGGAACACTTTATGTGCGTAAGCGTTGACGTCTCGAGCCGCAATCCCCCCATTTTTACGATTATCCTTTTTTTTTTAATTTCTCAGACTAACTCTAATGAATAATTATTGGGTGAATCGAATAACCGATATCTGTGGTTACTGACAAAATGAATATTAGTAATTAATAAGTGATAAATCGTAAATATCTGAATAAAAGCTAACACATGATAATCCATATTTTGTGTTGTGTGTACTGTTATCCAATGTCTTATCTTTTAAAGAGGTTTGAACCTTTTGGCCTCGTCACCGCACACTGAGGCAAGGTATATGGCGGTAATGCACAAAATAGTATTTCCAAAATCCGGGTTATTTGCAAAATTTATGACAAATCTACGTACACGTACATCTTATGTTTTGGCGCGCACTGTTCATTAAAATAAAACAACTTTTACGGATATCAAACGCGCTATATTTCCACGAACTAAGTTGTAATTGTCCGTATTTTTAGGTTTTTTAGGGGATTTTGCTACCGTGCTACCGTGGTCACTGGATGACTGGCTACTTCTAAGTCTACCCTCGAAAAGTTAAAATCAAAAAACCCCTAAAAATACGGATAATTACATTAGTTCGTGAAATATAGCGCGTTTAATATCCGTAAAAGTTGTTTTATTTTATGACAAATAATCAAATTCTGACACATTTTCTCACACGTTAGCAATCAATCATATCTATTGTAAGGTTATATTTTGACTATCACAGTGCTGTAAAGTTCAACGTGCATACGTTTAATTTACACAAACAATGTGTTTGTTCTTAAGATAGCGACAGTTATAATAAAACTAAATTATGGCAAGCGAACATCAAGGTTAGTACAATTTATAAGTTGAATGTGCTGATTAGGTCTACATTTTTTACCTTTTTATGGGTATTTCACAAGTTTGCGGAAAGGTCTTTTGAAATAATTTGCTGTTTTATGTACAACTATCAACATCTTCCTGCACGTGCTCCGTGGTCAACTAAGCGGATCTCGTACACAGTGACTGTTTTATAAGGCATGCAATGAATTTATATATTTTTTGTGATATTTTTCGCCCAAAATCAATTTGAAGAGAAATTCTTTAAAACTGGGGATATTCTTAAAAACCAAATCTTTTGTTCCTATCTGTGTCCCCTGATCATTTAAATAGGTATTATCGTGCTACGTCATTTTGCAAAAAAATCTACATGGCGTCTTTACTACGGATTTGGACGAGGCCAGCTTCCATTCAACAAAGTTCAAACCTTTTTATCTTCATGGTATGCAGTTATAAAGATAAAAATCATAATGTCAGTTAAAAAACAAACACCTTTGGTCAAGATCAGCACTTGATATTTTGTGCATGCATAACAAAAAGTGATCTGCATTTCATTAAACCTAGATCTAGCCCCACAAAAACTATATTTTTTGAAATTTGTTATTCTGCTGGCAATAATTTCATTATTATATTTAACTAGAACATTTTTATGATTGCATAAGGTCGTGCAAAATACTAGGGTTTTTTTTAAATTTGTTATTGTATGTAATTTTGAACTCTATCTATACCAATGTATGAAGAGCTAATGTCGATTACACGTTTCCAGATGTCTACAAACAGTCGTCCTCACAGCATGCAGCGGGTAATGCATCTCACATTCATCCTTTGTCTTTCACTAACATCACGTAACTAACAAAAAGCATGCCTAGACAAGTCAACAGGTAAAGACCTAGCATTTAATGCAACTACATCAGTACATGCCACTTCACGTCCTTTATTTTATCCTAATTTGGAGAAGGCGCAGTATAGGTCGGTTACCGAAAGCTGGCGCGTTATCAGTACTCACACTAATGCAATTGCAAAATACGAATAGACAAATACAAAAATGTTCACTCTATAGTAGCAAAAGGAAACAATAACTGTCTCCTTCATACTTGTATGTTTGACCGTGCGCGAGAGAGACAGACATACTATTCTTGACGATGATGACCATGCAGTGCAACGTCACGCCGTGCGCTTATACACAGATACTACGTGTAAATGTGTTGAACGTGCCAGCTTTAGTCAACCGAGCTGTACGTCCTTCTCTTTTATTCTTCTCTGTCACCTATCATACCGGAGTGAATGAGATGACGGGTGACACACCCTTTCTATTCCTATCATAATAAAGCCGTTACACGAAAGAACACCCAAGCGCTTCAATTGCCTGTAACTGTAACATTAAAAAATAAGCTTTATTGCTATAAAGATAAGCAAACCACATTTTATTTGTGATAGATTTTAAGTAGAAAAATATTGGAAAAAATCAGCTGGTCCACAAGTGAATTCTCAGACGGGACTCGACAGAGCATTGGACCGGATTTCCAAAGGTCGTGGGTTCGAGTCCCATCTGAGAATTCACTTGTGGCCGAGTTGATTTTTTCCAATATTTTTCTATTTAAAATTTATCATAAATATAAAAACGCATAAAAACATGCAAAAATAAAAAAATCATAAACCAGATTTTAGTTCTAGTAATAATACGTGGGACTTCTTTCATGAAACCGACTCAACATACAATTCCATCTTTTATACAGTTGCATTGTCCCTTCTATCCTCATCATTATTGGTGTTCATCTTCTAATATGTATAACAACTTGTTTTACTAAATAACGTTTAATCTTATTTTATTATTTTGTTTGTGTTTGATGTCAAACATCAAACACAAACAAAATAATATATTTGCTTCTCTTATTGCAATTTTATGAAAATATCATACGTAATCAATCATCTACGCAAAAAACACTAAAGTTATGGGATATAAAAAACCACTTTTTTTCTATATCGTGCACGATATATTAGTAATTATTATTATTTATAGTGTTTTATATGCCACTACTTATGCTAACCAAATTAATATTTGTTTATTACTTTTCTTGTTTTTTTTATTCAATTATTATTAATTAAAATCATATTTATATTATAGCAGGAATTTTAGTGAAAATCTACACAACAATTTTGTGATTTTTAACATTGAATTGCAGTCCTCATGAACGGATGCGCGAAAAACGGCGTCGATGAAAAAGCGGAGGGCTGGGTCGTGTCTTCAGAGTCATGTGGATTCCTCTCTATAGGTAAGTTTTTTCAACAAAAACGCTGCTCGGGCCGTATATTAAAAGACCGAACTAACGACCGAAATTAATAACCTATTACTAGAGATAGGGCTTTGTGAGATAGTTGCCTGGGATACTGGTTTCGTTACCTAGCAACCGTCTTAATTTTGGTCATATAAACAAAAATATCCTAGGCAATTATCTCGGATAGCCCTATCTATCTTTAGAGATAGGTTATTAATTTTGGGTGTAAGACGAACCTTTTTGGGATGATTTGCTGTTTTTTTTCTTTACGTAGACCATTGCCTATCTCCTCCCTATCCAAAAATCGCACAACAAAAGAAGTAGACGAGGTAACACTGAAGCAGTCTATAGATTTCATTTTGTACGATAATGATTCTTGTTGTCTTAGCCTGTTTTTGAAACGACAAACTAAAACTAAAGATGATCGCCCACAGGAGCGCGGTACGTGCGCGAGGTGTTGCCCGGCGAGATCGTGGAGATGTCTCGCCGCGGCATCCGGACCGTGGCGGTGGTGGAGCGGCCCGCCAGCAAGCAGCAGGCCTTCTGCATCTTCGAGTACGTCTACTTCGCTAGAGCCGACAGCATGTTCGAGGGTAAGACAATTATACTTGTATTAGATGACGCGTTACTTAGTGAGATCGTGGAGATGTCTTGGTTTTAACCACCGGCAAGCAGCTGGTCTTCTGCATCTTCGAATACGTCTACTTCGCCCGGGCTGACAGCATGTTCGAGGGTGAGACAATATTAGCGTTAACAGTAACGCTAATATTGTATTAGTCGCCGATAGGTAACAGTTACTAGAGTGAGATCGTGGAGATGTCTCGACGCGGCATCCGGACCGTGATGGTGGCCTTCTGCATCTTCGAGAACGTCTACTTCGCTAGGACTGATAGTATGTTTGAGGGCGAGTCAATTATAGTTGTGATTGATGACGTGTTACCTAGCGAGATCCGGCCCGTAGCCGTGGTGGAGCGGCCCGCAGGGAAGCAGCAGACCGTCTGCGTTTTCAAATGCGTCTACTTCGCTAGGGCTGACAGCATGTTCGAGGGTGAGTGCTAATTTGACTAGGGGTGTTGGACGATTGATTGTAGGTAACAGTTACTGGAATTAGGTTAGATCGTGGAGATATGTCGGCGCGTCATCCGGACCGTGGCTGTAGTGGAGCGGCCCGTCAGCAAGCAGCAGGCCTTCTGCTTCTTCGAGCATGTCTACTTCGCTAGGGCTGACAGCATGTTCATTGTCTCAGCCAATTTGAAAAACTGCTAGGTATAGGTCTCCTCCAAGGATCTTCACAGCGATCGGTCCTGCGCTGCCTGCATCCAGCATGGTCGAGGGCAATGAACTTATAATACGTTTTATGAAACGGGAGTTCAAGAAATTAGCTAGTTCCTACTGAGAGAATTTGTTCGCTCGTGATTGGCTGAAGATCAGACGCATAGACAATCTTGGTTGGTGGTAGGACTTGTTCTAAGTCCGTCTGGCTTGCAACCACCAGCTTATCAAGACTGACGCCATAAAAACAAGTTCTCAGCATTGTTGTGTTCCAGCAGTTAGAGATAAGATAGCCAGTTCCTCAGAGAGAGGATTCCGGGAGAGGCTCGCTTCCATCGTCAGCCTTATCAATACTTAACATCAGGTATGATGAAGGCTAAGAGTCTCACCGACGTCGTTCGTAAAAAAAAAATCTCGAGCGAACAAATTCTCTCAGTGCTAGCTAATTTCCGTGAACAGGCTATCCTACTAATATTATAAAGGTAAAAGTATGTCAGTTTGTTTGTTACTCTTTCACGTAAAAACTGCTGAACGGATTTTGATGAAATTCGGTATGTAGACTTTTAATAGTGGACTTACACATGCAAGGTAGCTTAACCTTTTATCCTGATATTCCAAGGAAACATGTACCACGCGGGTGAAACCGCAGGCGGCCGCTAATAATCAATAATAGTCAGTCTCAACAAGACTAAACTGATTCTAGGCTGGGTTCAAAACGCCGGCTTACACCTCTTCAGCAGCTTCCTTAAAAACTTTTACTGTTCCTCATTCTTGCAATATGAACTTACTATACTTATGGTAAATTCTAAATAGAAAAATATTGGAAAAAATTAACTCGGCCACAAGTGAATTCTCAGGCTGGAATCGAACCAGCGACCTTTGGAAATCCGGTCCAATGATGTAACAACGCTGGCCTACAGCGTATTAAGAATATAAAAGTATTGGAGAATTTCGACGGTGGTTCGCAAGTCTCGGTAGCTCAGCGGTTAGAGCATTGGACCGGATTTCCAAAGGTCGCTGGTTCGATTCCAGCCTGAGAATTCACTTGTGGCCGAGTTAATTTTTTCCAATATTTTTCTATTTAGAATTTACCATAAGTATAAAAATAGCATTGAAAAATGCAAAAATTACAAAATCATAAAAAATGAACTTACTATTTTAGTCTTGTTGTCTGTTTGACTGACTCGTTCATTGGTCCGCAGGCCAGATGGTGTATTCTGCGCGAATGCAGTGCGGACGCATGTTGGCGCGAGAATCACCCGTCGACGCTGACATCGTGTCGTCTGTACCCGAGTCCGGCACCGCGGCCGCGCACGGCTACGCCAGACAGGTCTCTATGCCGCACACTTTAAAGATCAGAATAGCAGATAGGAACACACCAGTCGCGGAAGCTGCCGCAGGCTGATTATCTAACAAACAAATAACCTATACTTTAGCCATTTTTCGGAAAGAATGTTTGTAATAAAAAAGTAATTTTGAGGTTAAGTATGGACGAACCGCCCATACTTAACCTCAAAATTACTTTTTTATTACACGTTTTCGAAAGATGTGCACCTCATTATTAGCTTACTTACGTTGTCCAAGTTTGATGTGTGACATGAGTTTGCTGAATTGTATTGTATTTGTGGAATCATTACGAATAATTCACAATGGTTTGTTTACAATCATTCTTTCCGTAAGATGGCTGGAGAATAGCAACCAGTTTCACGCTGTCATTTTTGTCACATTTTTATACCGACCATCTTCAGTGCCTCTTCACATGACACGTTTGACACGAGGCAATATTCGCGTGCGCGCGATTTGGCAGTCGGATAGGCTTACAACGTCACCCACCGATAGCCGTACGGATTGATTGATAGTGCAATTTTTTCACGTACAAAAACAACATTATTATCAATAGGCACTTTTCTTTCATTCAGAAAATAATCATTTGAAAAACTACAGACTAATCATCATGACACATTCCCCGATATTAAAATACCATAGAGTTCCTTTACGGCAACTCCCTCGCGGTGCAAAAGACCTTGAAAACAAAAATGCATAAACAAACATCATAGCCATACCAGGGCTCCGTCACTCGATGTACTTGCGCGCTTTAATTACCTACCGCCCGGTCGAGCGGCGGTTTTCGCAAGCGAAGCGCAAGCACGTTATTAAATTTTAATCGTTACATTCGTACAGAACATTCCTGATTTAAATGAATCTACGAATTATCTACTTTCCCTTCTTTTCCAAAACAATATCTCATAAAACTTTTTATTAGATTCAGGATTTTATCTACACTAAAATTTAATAACCGAGAATTTAGAAAGGGTAAAAAAAATTATAAAAAATTATATAAAAAAAAAACACGTAACTTTAATATTTTTTTTTTAACCTACACACTGACCTCTATAATTATGTTTTATCTAGATGTATGGCACAGTCAGCACAAATTTATAAAAAACAAATTTATAAACGATACAATTTTAAACTACCACCTATAGTCGGAAGATATTCATAGTTCTCAATAACATAAACACAAAAAGTTATGTAAATTTAACTGTGCGAAGCAATCACAACTGTACGCTTAAGCATTTAGGCACGTTTTAGCATGCAGCGGTTGCTGACGCGACGGAGTAGTCTAATAAAGTAGTAGGTATTGGAAATTTTCTACTGAGTGAAGTATCTGTTACGTAGTAACTATTTAGTAATCTGTGGCCATACTTCAAAGACGTCGATATTAAAGTATGTAGTTTCATCTCCAATAGGCTATTTGACAATGCGAAAAATAAAGTGTCAATTACTGTTATCAGTATAAATTATGAGTTTAAAAATGGTTTTTTATTAACGTAAGTTGAAAATAATTATAAATTTATTTAAAAATCCGTAAATAAAATTGTCACGTGACACAAAACGCTCCTGATTCGTCGAGTTTATAATGACGTCACCTGCTTGTAAACCTCGTTTGACTACGTATGTGGATGATATGCAGAATACAGGCAAGTGACGTCACCGAACCCATTGCAGTGCCATATTTTCAAAGTAGCGTTTTGGCGCTCTATTTAAATATTGAATTTTTAATTTGATATTTTTCAGCAAATATGTACCAGAATTAAAAAAAACAACTTTTACTAACTCCACTACATAATATAAAATGGATTTTCAAAACCTGTCAAATAGCCTATGGTATCGTGGAAGTCAAATCCAAGCGCGGCACTTCATAAAATAATCAGTTGTTCTTATAGTCAGTAGGCCTAGCAAGAGCGGTTGATCGACTCGATAACTCAATAACGTGTCACTGCCCCACTCACATCGTAGGGGAGTAAGCAAGACAGCATGATGCGCTGTACTCATCTGGCGCGATATTGCGGTGTTAATTTTATGGGGGCAGGAATCCCGTTCATGGAACTCCTGTGCAAGAACCGCTACGTCCGCCGCACGTTTATCCACCCGTCCACCGGCTGACGCAACTGGGCGTCCCCAAGAAGTTCGGCGTGTTGCAAATAAACGAAACATCGCAAATAAACTCCTTGACGGCACCATATTTGACATTATTGTGTCTAAAAAATAAATTAGTTGCACCTGAAATGACATATTTGACATTATTGTGTCTAAATAATAAATTAATTGCACCTGAAATGATATCGTGGTTTAGTTTTAAATATCATAGACGAATAAGGGCGCCACAGTTTGTCCCGAGACTGAAGTAGTCTCCTCCATTGGTAGCGTGGTAGTTCCAAGCGTGGCACTTCATAAAATAATCAGCTGATCTTACAGTCAGGGATACCGTTCATGGAAGTCCTCTGCAAGAACCGCTACGTCGGCCGCACGTTCATCCAACCGTCCACGCGGCTGAGGCAACTCGGCGTCGCCAAGAAGTTTGGAGCGCTGTCCGAGAATGTACGAGGGAAGAGGATCGTGCTGATTGATGACTCGATCGTGAGGGGAAACACTATTGGACCGATTATCAAGCTGCTCAGGGACGCGGGAGCTGCTGAGGTAAGGATTATTTGAACTATGTACATAATTGAGAACTTATCATAGTTAATGGTATTTCCAACCCAGAATATAGCTTTCAAAACCAAAATTTGGATAGTTTTTAGTGAGTGAAAACAATCTATCACTCAAATATGAAATTAGAGTCGCCTCCTTCTTGGAGGTCTCGGTCGGTTTTGATCCTCTTGTGAGGCAGTGAGTGAAATATCATCATTTTAAAAGATTATATGGATCAGAGTTTTCAGTTTTAGGAATTGTATACATTTTTATGCTATTTTTTATTAAACATATCCGTACATCTAGAATGTTGATCTGTAGGTTTATTACAAGTTTGGCAAACTCGACGTTACAGTAAACGTTAATGTAAAATGTAGCTCTGTCTATTTCATATTTAGTGACTGTTTTACCGACATGAGCAGTGTATCCGATAGTCTACGCTCACGAGTCCTGTAAATGTCATGTTAAGCAAACTCGTAATAGGGGTACAGATCAGTTGGGTGTGTACAGCAATCTGGATCTGCTCTATTCACTCCCAGGATGGCCATTATCAGATCACAGCTTGGTCCATCCTTGGCAGAGAACGAAGGTTTCAAAGTAACCTCGTTTGTATAAAAATCGACTAGTGTCGTTAATTATGCGACCACCACTGTATAAGGTTCAATCTCGTTTGCGCAGGTGCACATCCGCATTGCGTCGCCGCCGCTCAAGTACCCGTGCTATATGGGCATCAACATCCCCACGCGCGAAGAACTCATCGCCAACAAGATGGACTCCTTCAAACTAGCAGAACATGTCGGTTAGTATATTTATATTTGCTTCTTCTTATCGTATGAGGATTAGTAGCCACCTCTAGTGTCAGAGTTTATCAAGCCGACTTGACTTATTGACTGTTATCAGATGGTAATAGCTAAGTCCGACGATTTAACGTGCTCTCCGAAGCACGAAAGCGCTCAGTTGTAAGTCACCCATCCGGCACCTGGCCGGAGTGGACGTTGCTATACAAACGTTTAAGCGCCACCACAAGCGGTTTATTTACTTACTGTTGCAGTGCTTTTATATCAAGAAAGCTGGTTCTCCTCTAAACGCTCTTATATACAAATTCTTAATTCACGTGACATCGTGAAATTATTTTGATGACCGATCTATGTTAGACACCGACCACGACGTCCACGATACCGGTTTCGACTATTATATCTAGTTGATACAAGTTTGAATCCTTGGGCAACCAAGGAATATACAAAATTTCACTAATACATATTTAAATGTTTAATGGCCTTAATCCTTTCATCCTCCTCCTTTCATGTTACCGAAGTTTATCTCTGTACAGCCTGCGGTTGGAAACGCACTTTTTTTTTTAAGTAGTAGTTTAAACAGTTGATTACAAAGTACATCGTTTGTTAACACAGGCGCGGACAGTCTAGAGTACCTGAGCGTAGAAGGTCTAGTGAGCGCCATTCACTACAACATGCGCGGCACGCCGTCCGACGGCCTCGGCGGGCACTGCACCGCCTGCCTCACCGGCGACTACCCCGGGGGCTTACCCGACGATGTCGACTGGTGACGCCCTTGACTCAAGATGATAACCCTACTGGAAGATGATAGTTCTGGATCCTAATAAACTTTTTACTGAGATCTGCTAAGTTGGAATTTTGGCGCTGACTAGTTTCAGGTTTAGACATATTCTTCAAAACTGGCGTAGCATCTTTTAGCCGTAGTGTATACCGACGACATCGACTGGTGACACCATTGACTACTGTAACCAACGTCGTATCTGATAGTCGTGCAGTGTATACTGACAATGCCGACTGTTGAACATCCCTGACAACCCTACTATTGCCAGATTCAATCAAACACTATAGAACGTTCACTACAACATGCGCGGTACGCCGTCCGACGGGCTCTGCGGACATTGTACCGCCTACGCCTGCCTTACCGGCGACTATCCCGGGGGCTTACCCGACGATGTCGATTGGTGACACCCCTGACTCAAGATGACAACCCTACTGGAAGATGATAGTTCTGGATCCAAACAAACTTTTTACTGAGATCTGCTAAGTTGGAATTTTGGCGCCGTAGACTGGTGACCTGGCACACGTTGACAACCTAACTATATAGCTCCAGATTTAGACATATTCTTCGAAACCGGCGTCATATCTTTTAGCTGTACAGTCTATACCGACGACGTCGCCTGTGACACCACTGACAGCGCTGACAACTACTGTACCAACGACGTATCTTTTAGTCGTGCAGTGTATACTGACAATGTCGACTGGTGATGCGCGGCACGCCGTCCAACCGGCTCGGCGGACATTGCACCGCCTGCCTTACCGGCGACTACCTCGGAGGTTTACCTTCCGATATCGACTGTTGACACTCCTTTCAGACCTGCTAATTCCAGATTTAAACATACTCTGCAGAATCAACGACTCATCTTAGCCTTTCTATGTTTACCGATGACCTGCTGATGACTGGCGACACCCCTGACGACGCTGACAACCCTACTAGTAGATGTTAGGTCCAGATTTAAACATACTCCAATCAAAGACATCATATCTTGACCACATGCGTTAGTGCTGACAATCCTACAGTAACATGCTAAATAAAGATTCAACACATTGTACCAAGATCTGCAAAGTGGACTGCCCTGTCACCCCACAACGTCGTCTCGGTTGAGTTGCTTACTGACAACCCACCCCACAACGTCGTCTCGGTTGAGTTGCTTACTGACAACCCACCCCATAACATCGTCTCGGTTGAGTTGCTTACTGACAACCCTTCGGCATTTCAATGCCAGGCTAAACGAGCGTCATATTGACCTTTTGTTACGGCTAGACTGATGCAGATGTTTACTGGTAGCCGCACGTAATTCACGAAATTGCACGAATTGTAGGCAAGCAAAAAAATTTCCCTATTATAAGCGCATTGTTATCGATGACTTTAGAGTTAATGTTCCAGTTACAGCCATTTCTCTGTTACGTTTCTATGTTGAATCTATATCCGATCTGATTTTTATATAAGCATTTATATTCAATATTTTAAGTGAAAATTGGGTGTCAATTAATTATGGTTAAAAAGGTCAAAATACCTAGAAATGTTAAGCATCGATATTAGGGACCAAAAAGACATTTTCATATAATTGTGATTGTGAGAGATTGATAATGAATGATTGCTTTGGCAAACAATAATTATTTATTAAGATAATTTTGATTTATTTCTCTTTTTTTATTATTTACAAATGTCTTTATTTTAATTTACGTTTCACAAGCAGTTTCTATTTCGGTTTAACATCAGTACAATCTTAATTAATAAATATCATTTGGCGATTTTATGTATATTTATTTATTTGAATAACAATATTAACTGCTACTGAATCTTTTTTTTGTACTAGAATTAAGTTTAAAGGTTATTGTTATAAAAGATATTCGTACATTCCCTCATTTTTTAGATGTCTAAGCTTAAAGTAACGTTTATATCGCGTCACGTAAAAAGAACGCTGAGAAATAGAGACAGTGTTTCCCGTGTGAAACCAAGTTACATATCCCAAAAGCTCCTAAATAAAGTTAATAAAAAAAAGTTACATATCCGTTATCTCTACCGCTCAGCATTATTTTTACATGACGCGAGGTAGGTATAGTTTCAGGTATTCGCGTACAGTACAAGTTAAGCTAAAATAATTATTTTATAAATGCATTTTTATATTGTCTACAAACTGTTTCTTAGAAGAATATCTGGAGTATGTTTTACACTGATTTCACATTGTGTACGTGTGTGCTTGAAACTCGTGTATGTCCTAAATTAATTCTATTTACACCAAGTGCCTTTTCTGTATTCCTATGAAACATTATTTTAAGACATTTTACGAGAAAATATAGTCGTGCTGGTTTCGACTAATTCACCTATTGTAAGGTTATTTTCATTATGTTCTGATGGGCTCAATACAAAAAGATGAATTTAAGTTGTTTAATTGTGTCTATCAGAACGTAATGAAATTGCGCTCCAACATTGTTTATTTAGTATTTAAGAAATTGAGTTTTACACTTGAACGAACAGTAAAAGCCTGAATTGATGCTCTAATGATTTTATTACTAGTGATGAATGAAATAAACTGTGATGTTTATGTGTAAAACTTACTAGTTATTTACCTCGATTAAGTAGATCTGAGAATGTCTATCAGCATTTTTAGTTAATGATTAAGTTTATGATGTACAATTTGATTATCTACCGGTTGAATAATGTATTTTTTGCGCCTTAAGTCTTGTCCACTCTGAAGATGTTCTGCGCAGGTGTGCTATCAATATTTTGCTACTGTGACGCGAAACCTGAGAGTGATGGCTGATTATCGCAAACTCGGTTCAGGAGGCTTACTCTCTAAGCCCGTGAACTAAGATACGGGCCTCCGTCCGGAAGCTTCCCGAAACTAGGATGGAGCCTACACTCTATTGATTTCGGATGTATTAGTTTTGAACAAACGGCACAAACACATTTGGAGTAGGGACAATGTCAAAACGTATTCTCATTCATTCTTAGTTTGGGGTCCCCGAACTAATAAGCTGTCCGTAGGTGATACGGAGTAGGAAACGTCCGTTACTTAGGCCGAAACTACGGGTTTCGTGCTTAGAGAGTAGACCTATTTCAGTTCCGTCGCTGTTGTGGCTGTCATACACTATGAAAATGTGACGGTGATGACAACGACGAAACAAGTTGCTATTCTCCAGCCATTTTACGAAAAGAATGTTTCTAAACAAACGTTTGTGAATTTTTCGTAATGATTCCACAAATACAATACAATTCAGCAAACTCATGCCACACATCAAACTTGGACAACGTAAGTAAGCTATTAATGAGGTGCACATCTGTCGAAAACGTGTAATAAAAAAGTAATTTTGAGGTTATGGGGGTTTGTTTACAATAATTCTTTCCGTAAAATGGCTGAAGTATATATTTTTTGTTAGATAATCAACCTGCCTACGCTTTCAGCGCGGATTAGAAGTTGGCGAGATCTTTACAAACTTGTGCATCAAAAGAGGTCATTTTAGGTTTAATGGTAAATACTCAAAAGAGAGGTAGTACAGGTGCGGGGGATTATGACCTCTTATTTCCAATACAAAGAGAAAGGAATGGCATTAAAGCAATTCAAGAAACTGCCCGAAGAGTCATAACACCCAGGTGTAGATAATCGAAGTAGTACTGTTAGATAGAATGATACTGATAGCTAAGATCTGACTGTGTCTCACATCATTCCGTGTCTCATTTTAATGTTAAGAGCGCAAATGAATCTATTTTTATAAATAGTGTTGTACCTTTTAGTACAATGTAATTTTACACTTAAATTTTACGAGAAGTATATTGATTACTTAAACAAATTGTTGTATTATTTCAGTTCTTATACACACTTATAGAAACCAAACAAACGGGGATTTCTTTGGCTTATCTATTGAAGAAAAGATATAATTTATACTGCGATTTTTATTATATATTTACAATTACAATAGGCATTCACAAAAACAACACTACTCATCTATATACAAAAATGGAACTAACACCGGTCTGTACAACGGGGTAGACAGACACACCAAACAATTATAATAATCGTATCACAAAGAGTGGGGACAAAAAACAGTAAAATCAATTAAAATACATACATAGATCGTTAACTTCTTTATAGTCCCATGAGATGTATCATCTATCTTTTATAAAGTACTAGCGACCCGCCCTCGCTTCGCTTCGGTGTAATGTGGTATTCTACACCATGTATTATACATACATATAAACCTCCCTCTTGAATCACTCTATCTATTAAAAAAAACTGCATCAAAATCCATTGCGTAGTTTTAAAGATCTAAGCATACATAGGGACAGAGAGCGGGAAGTGACTTTGTTTCATACTATGTAGTGATGTGACATTAATTTCATGACGTCACAATTTTGATACTAGTTTTTTGGAAGTTGAACATGTTCACTAATTATAATTTAAGGGATAACTAAACACTGAACAGCAGTCTTCAAAATATAATTATTAAAAAAATTGTGCGTTATAAAAATTTGAGCAATTGAGTAGTAAGTTATTCAACAATTAAACGAATACTAAATGGTGGCGGCCAGTGCTTAGTATAAGTTTTTACACTTTCCATTCGATCATGACTCATAAATGCGGTTTTTGTTTTAAAGAAATTAACGTAAATCTGACATTTGTTGACTAAACTTCAGCTAGCACGTTCGGCGACAGGCCTGTTTTGGTGGATGAACGTTAGCCGTTATTGTTTATGCTCGGTGCGGTGGGGGTCACTAAAGACCCGCTGTAATATTTTGATGATTAGGGTCACTAAAGACCCGCTGTATTATTTTGATGATTAGGGTCACTAAAGACCCGCTGTAATATTTTGATGATTAATTTATATACTTGTACTTACAAACCGAAAACTATATTTGTCTCTGTCGAACTCATAGAAATAGCGAAGATACACGCTCCGCACGAGGGAGAAAAAACTGGTTTTTACTGTCTGCACTAAGTTTAAGCACCGCGTCGGGCCGATTGTGGGTAATCCGCAACGTGCTAGATGGTGTTCTAATCTACAAAATTGATTATAACTTTAGTTGTGTATTTTACAATGCTATTTTTATGTGATAAAATTAAACAAGAAAATATACTAGAACAAAGCAACTTGTCTCAAGGCACATCCCGTCAGAGCGACATGAGACAAGTTGCTTTTTTCTTGCATATTTTTTTGTTTAATACAAAATTGATTTTGTAAAAAACTTACACTACGCACTCCAATTGGCTAAACGTTATCCACATGCGAACGAAGTTATGACGTCATCATTTCCTTCGAACTTTTAAAGGGTATGTTTTCCAACGACTGCTTCGATATCATATGACGTCATATTTCGTTAAATCTTTATGTAGCGGACCATTTCAAAGGCAATGTTTCCCAACGACCGCCTCTATATCGTCGGGTTCTTTGACGCAGGCGTCTGTAAGTATTACCGGGTCACCGTCCGTGATTAGTACGTCGTCTTCTACGCGGATGCCGACGCCGCGGAATTCCGCAGGTACGGACACGTCATCCGGGCGGATGTAGATACCTGTTGGAATATAACAAGAATTGACAAATCTAATTCATCTATGTATAAATAGCCAGCAAGGCGCTTTATAGAACTTAGGACTAGAACGGAACGTTAAAAAGCCTGATTCAAATGTTGACAGCAAATAATTTTTCAATTCGGACTGGTTGTTACAAAGCGTAATCTGAAGTCAAAACTTTCTTCTTCAGCTTATAACTAGTATAACTCGAAGATCGTTGACATTTTCGTAAGGTGACATGTTACCAGTAACCCTATTCATAAAGAGAAAAAGCTTAGCAGAAAAAAAATAGCATTTATCTCGCAGATACCGCGCGATCTCTACAGAACGTCAAAATAAAAATGGTATTACGTATGTGATTGCTGGCTAATCGCTCGCTGATGGTTCGTATCGGCATCTCACTCTTTCACGCTCCTAGTGCGAAAGTGAGACGCCGCGTGTTGCTATGACGCTAGCGCCAAAAACAATTTGGTAGCAATAACAGGAACTAAATAAATGTACATGTGTACATTAATAGTTCATTGTTTGTTCGGTAGAGGTCTCACTGTTGATACGTGACGTGAAGCAATTATCGCGCAATTTCTGCTGTTGGCAAGATAATTTTATTTTAGGTGCTTTACCTGGCTCTACGGTAACGACCATATGTGGCGCAACGGGGGCGTTGCGACGAACGAGCGGCGCGTCATGAACATCGAGCCCCAGGTAGTGAGATACGTGGTGAGGACACAGGCGGTAGGCTTTCTGTACGCGACAGATAGATGGACGATTAGTAAGACGCATCAAAGTTACACAAGACAAGTGTAAGATCAAGTAAGTATCATAAGATTTGATTTGGAATAGTATTGGCACAGTCAAGAGCACGTCAGCCTTAGGTACTGCGAAAATCGCCGTTATTACGAGTGTCATATAGGGGCTCTCAAGATCAAAACTGTAATGCCTGACGTGCTGTTGACTTTAACAGAAACATAAACCAAATTATCTCTCAATTTTAATTTAAAATGAAATGGGGCTTAGGTGTGAACCTTGGGGTACACCGTTCTTTGTATATTGATATAAGACATGAACATTTGATGAAATCTATTTGCATTCGGATTTCAAGATTTCAAGATCATTTTAATAGTACAACATCAATTGAATCAAACAGGCACTTTGACTTAACTTAATATTGTAACAGGATTTTGAGGTCAACTTTATCAAACGCTTTCGTAAACAAAATATGACGTCCAGTTTGTATAGGCCTTTCTTCCTACGCGATCTGTTATAATCTGACAACAAGGGAACTGTACTTCTGCAAGTCTAAGATCTTCCAACTTACCCCTATCAATTCGTTCCCATCGATGTTCTTAGGCAGGATCCCCTCCTGCTGCAGCTGCCGGCCAAGCAGCCGACACATGCTGTCGAACAACTGGTCCAGCGCGGGCCGGTGCTCTCCTAGTAGCTCGATCAGGCGTTTCTATTGTGGAAGTGATGAGATCACATGTGTGATATATGGAGTAGATAGGCTTAAACATATACACAAGTACGTCTACCAAATGTTTATACTATAACATAAGGCAAGCACTAAAAATGATATACAAGTTTATTATTTCTTTAAACTGCAGAAAGTTGCTGGAGTAAATAAATAAGAATATGAACATTTTGATTTAAAAGGCTCAACCTAAAATTGCTCTCAGATTCCTTTTTAAATTCATGATATCAAAATAGCAGCCGATGAAGTTGAATAATAATTGGAGTACCTGTACTGATAACACCAGCTCGTAGAGTATCCTGTGGTGCTTGGAGAACTTGCCGGACACAGGCCACGTCCGCGAGATGTCAGAGTTGTACAACCATCTTTGGCTACCTGCGGGGCAAGAGTTTTATTCAATGACTTTCATAGTAGTCTGAAGTCTCCCATACAGCTCCCTTAGAACGAGTTGACATTTACTGTCTACGTTTTCGACAACTATCGGATGCTCTACTTATGTCGGTAAAGCAGTCTATGTAGGTATGAAAGAGACAAAGCGATAGTTTTCGAAAACGATTAGAGTTTGCCAATCTCGTACGATTACTGAATTGAGAGTGAAAGATACAGTGGTGGATGATGAACAATCTAAAAGATGTAAGGATCAGAGTTATCAATTACAGGAATTCCATACATTTTTGATGCAATTTTCGTGTTTTTTTTTTAAATATCCATACATCTCTTAGAATGTCGATCGGATCAGTTGGCAGTGTATGCCAGTCTGGATCTCCTCCATTCACTCCCTGGATGGCCATTATCAAATAACAGCTCAGTCAATCCTTGGAAGAGAACCAAGGCTCCAAAGTTACCTCGATTGGATGAAAATCGACTAGTGTCGTTAATTATCAATTATGATAATACTGAATATTTACATAATTCACTTTTATGCATAATATCCGATCATCCGATGTATGTCACAGCCACTTTATTCCCAAATTATAAGGATTACACAGTTGAAACTTGGTAGGTTGAAACGGTTTTAACAAAAAAATAAAATACATATATATATATATATATATATATATATATATATATATATATATATATATAAAAGAGGGGCTCCCTATACGTGTGTGGTATCTATAGATAGGTCTTTAAAAATTACATTGAGGTTTCTAAAACAATTTTTTTCAGAGTCAACCGTTTGAAAGATGTACACTTCCAAAGTTCCAAAGGCAAATTGTGTGTTCCCCCCCCCCCCCCTCTAACTTTTTAAATAAGTGAGTGAAAAATGAAAAAAAAAATGCTGTAGATCTTAATAAAAACTTTCAACGAAAATTGGTTTGAACGAAATATAGTTGGCAGTTTTAGAAATATAGCACATTTCCCAAAGTGAAAGGAAAAAAAAAAAAAAAAATCCTGGTATCCTATAATACAGGCTTCGGCTTAGCTTAGGTGCCAGTCTCCTTACAAATAGATGCTTACCTAATTTGTTGGTATTGGATTTAGACTTAAGACTGTTTGTAAAGAGAAAATAAACATTATTATTATTACTATATTATTATTAATTATGTGACCACCACTGTATTAACGATGCGTCCACAGATCTATATCGAGATAGACGGTAAAAGAGTACCTACCTTGCGTGTAAAAAGATTGATCCACGGTCAAAGTTTTCCGACCTAAGTCAGTCTGCTTGAGACCATTGCCATTAAAACACGCGTCAATCAGAAACGAAAATGGTCAATTGTGTAGTGCTTTCTTGCAAGACCTCGTCAATAACATTTCCACATCACTTAATCTCGCTCGTGAAGTCATCAATCGTGAAGTAGGTGCGAAAAATGCGACACGCTATATTCTCATACAGTTTGAAGCGCTCTTTTCGTCTATCTCGATATAGGTCTGTGGATGCGTCAGCTGCTAGATCTCCAGTGTAAATAGTAAAAGCTTATCAATTAACAGAGGTTATTCTGGGAATATGTCACTAATGTTTCCGAACATATTAGACTTAACCAATGTCACACGTGGCGTCGTTAAGATGTGGCAAAGAGAGCGATCTTTATATATTTTTACTCTCAAATTGCAACTTTGCTGCTATGCCAGCTATGCCAACCCTGCAATGGATATTTATTTAAGGTGGAACGATTAAGTTACAAAAAGCTGAACGGTCGTTAGATGGCGCTACTTTCGCTATTTAGTAGTTTTTATTTATTTGTTAATTGTTCTTTGTATCTTTTTAACTCAAAATACTATCAGCGCATTCTATAAATAAATATTGAATTTTCGAAACCAACATTTATCTTTTTGTAGTACATAAATCATCCAAATATCTCGAGAGAGTGTTTCTGTCTCCCAATTTTACTAATCACTCACACATGCATACCTTATTTCTGAGTTTCTTTTAGTAGAATATTTCGACCCAGCTGAAAATGATAAAGTAGCCCAGCGGTCTACGTACTCTGCTTAGATATCAAAGAGTTAGGGTTCGAGACTTCTGATGGTAGAATTTTTTTTTAATATTTATTTTATATTATTGTTTATTTAAATAACATCACAATATAAATTTTGATGTATAAATTGCAACGAATGCAATTGCAACTTTTTTAAATTGCATAAGTGACAAGAATGTAATTGATACTCTAAAGGAGAATGCTCATATTTGGTACAGCTAAGTCTCATGCATCAAGATGAAAATAGAATAGAAATTATTGGTTTTATTTAAAACATGGTCTGGCATTCGGGATGGCTATTTCAAACAGGGATTTTAATTAACTAATAAATAAAACATGTAATTTTTTATTTTATTTCCGGTCTACCGCTGCACTTGTTAAAAGTGTTGCTATATACATCAATTAAATTGAATATCTTGTTTATTTTTTTTATCGATTCACGAATAAAAAAGTAATGTAGGTTGTGATATCTTTGATAGGTATTATAATTTTTTAAAGTCACTATGGTATTATAAAGGTGACAATCGTTTAGGGAAAAAAAACCTTCTATTGTAGTCGCGGTCTTTTCCTGATTTTGGACTATTTAAATATTTACACGTAAACATGTCGTATATAAAAGTATGTGGCCGCTGACAGAGAATGTAGTTTTTGAGAGATTTATTTTCATCAGTGTAAAGGGCCCCACAAACGATCAGACGCCTTGTCAGCACCCTTAAATTGATTGTATTTGTAACTGTCAACGTTTACGAAAACTATCGGATGAACTGTTCGTGTCGGTAAAGTAGTCGTAGGAGAGAGAGAGATAGAGCGATAGTTTTCGTTTACGAATACAGTTTGCAAAACACATAGTTAGGGCACTGACAAGCCGTTACCTGCAGGCCGCCTGATCGTCTGTGGGGCCCTTAACCTCCCTGGGGACTACCGCCTAAAAAATATGGATATGGACATGGGCTTCATTTGACATTTGCAGCCCATATTTTGTTCTTATAATATGGGCATAATATGGGCTTCAAATGTCAAATGAAAAATAAAGCCCATGTCCATATATTTTTTTTATTTATTTATTGTTATTTTATGGGAAATCCTTTTTTATATCCATATTTTTTTGCCGGTGCGGTCGGTTATACTATTTGTTGGAGTTTAAACGTAATGGTGTTTCTCTTGTTTCGTTACTTTGATGGAGTACACAAACGATAAAGAGACTTTTGTTTATGTTTTTCACTTAGCCCTTTATTCATAAACGTTAATTAAATTAAGCATTATTTCAAATTAGCGTTGTCTCTTTTTTGTCAGTAATAACGCCTAGAGACAACGCCATTTTTAAACAATGCTGAATTTAATTAACGTTTATGAATAAATAGTTTAATGTTTTTGAAAATCAATAAGTATTCCTTATTTATACAAATTAATAAATAAATAAATATTTCTTATACTCACACCAATTAACCTAGCCCCAAAGTAAGCACTGTAAGGCTTGTGTTATGGGATACTAGGGTAACGGATATAAATACATATAATTATACATATATA
This sequence comes from Chrysoteuchia culmella, assembly GCA_910589605.1. Taxonomy (NCBI): domain Eukaryota; kingdom Metazoa; phylum Arthropoda; class Insecta; order Lepidoptera; family Crambidae; genus Chrysoteuchia; species Chrysoteuchia culmella. The sequence goes on along the minus strand of OU342642.1, from coordinate 23,708,044 downwards.
AGTATTTATGTGTAGAAATACATATAAATATCCATGACTCAGGTACAAATGCTCGTGTTCATCATACAAACATTTGCCCCTACCGGGATTCGAACCCGGGACCTCAGAGTAGGCGACACCTTGAAACCGGTGTACGGACCACTCTACCACGGAGGTCGTCACAAAAGAAAGGATGTATTAAGAAAACGACCTATCGATTCGCAATCGATTTATTTATGGTGACAAACCAGACTGGCAACATTTAGTTTGTGTTTCGGCACCGGAGGAAGGGAGTCAGTCTGTCACTCACTCACATGCATGTGACATCTGTCATCTGTCTAATCTGTCTGTTTATGTGTGCAGTTTGTGTTGAATAGTGTTGATCGAGTTTTCTCTCCACATTGTAATACCTATTATTTTCATGTTTATAAACTATTACTTTTGCAAAAGTGCTTATAATAGTGCCACGACAGGACGTTATCATAGATTTTAAGTGTTTATAGTTTCATAGTTTGTATAGTATTTTTGACTTTTCAGTCAAGTGTTAGGTTAGGTACAATGTCGAATTATTCTTCTAGTTTTGATCGCCGTAATAGATGTATCAATTGTTCTTTTTTGATACCAAGAAACTACCGTCGGCATTCAATTAATGAAGTATCGAATGCAATGACTACTATACTACAGTCATGGATAAACCCTACTCAGGTAAGCAGTACCCTGTTTAACTGCTTGCAATCTTCTCGCCGACAAAATAACCATCTAAATAATCACGTTCATAAATACAAATGTAAATTAATGTTGGTGTAGTTCTGCTAACGTTACTTCTTGTATAATCACTTGTTTGTCAATAGAGAAATTCGCTGCGGACCTTACCAGACCACTGTATTTATGCTGCATTTCTTACTGCATCTAAAGCGTGAATATCTTTGTAATAAAACAACGGATGGTTATTTTTGTCAAAAGAGTGCAATGCTGCATCCACATATAGTGTGTCCTCCACACAAGTTGTGTTTGGCAATACATAGATATGTCTATAAGTTTTTAAATGTTCTATTTAGATTTGTTAAATGATGAAAAATAAGTAGACTTTGTAGTAGGATATGTAAAATTATTCTTTTTATTGCAGTTGTCATCAGAAAACAATCTTTGTATGGAGTGTTTTCAACTACTCCAAAACAGAGCAGGAACTAGTGAAGCAAGTGTTTCATCGTTACCTGCTCTTGGACACAGAAGAATCTGTTATCCTTGTGGAAATTCAATTTTAAGAGCACCGAGAACATATCTTGTTCGACAAGATAGAGAAGAGAGAGACATATTACTCCGTTTAGTGCCACTTCATCTGGTAAATATTTTCATCACTTTATTAAAAGTACATTTGTGATCTTGGCTAATAAAACCAATTCTTCTCTAGTCTACTTCTCTTAATATTCTTCTTAAAGATATATTTTCATTTAGATAAATTATTACCGACTTGTATGCACAGCGGAGTGAAAAAATTACTTTGACATTCTTAAGTGCTTGTTACAGCCTAAATAGAGTAAATTGATTTCCTTTTTATTTTGAACATCTTAAGGCTTTATTGCAAACATTTTCAGGTCTCGAGATTGGAACGTGTTTGTGCTGCATGTTGGAGGGCAGCAACAAGACAAGTAAAAAGACAAAGGCAGCATGACACAAATCGACCATTGGCTGATACTACATCAAGCAGCGATTCTACGTTTCCAATTCCACCTCCGCTACCACCACCACCCAGAACCCCAACCGTTCAAGTGCCTGATGATGATTGATAGTGACCACCCTCATTTAGACACATTTCCACAGCTTACAATTTCTGATATTAAACGACTCGCTTTAGGCATGTATCAACTAAAGCAGGCTAGGTCGTACTACGGAGAACATGTTCGTCGGTCTAAGACATATACAATTGAGGTCAATTATGAAATTGATGATGATCTTCCTCTGATTTTAGTACTCAATAATTACTTATTAAGAAGTAGGATTAAATCCAGACATGTAAATAGTCGTACGTATTACACTTATTTACTCATCAGTAGAGATGAAACAGTGGCAAATACATTGGAAGCTATAGTGGGTTATTGTTGTACCTGCCTCGTTGGTAGGCGAACCGTGGGCTCACATGTGATGACAGTGGTTTGGTTTCTAGCGTGGGCTTGTTACAATGACGTTAGTGTTCCAGCGCCTTATTTAGATGACTTCTTCCATGAATATGATGAGTAAAAATAAACAAATAAATGATATCATTATAAATTGTGTTTTTCATTCAAACAATATCTAGACATCATGTATTTAGGTATTTGTGTAATGATTTCTAAGAACTGTAATAGGTATCTACAAGTTATTTCCAATGTAAATGTAATGAGACAATAAATCTGACTAGTGGGAATAGAGGAATATTTTTAGCAAGTTGTAGGTACTAAGTGTACCTACGTGTAGTGTAGTGTAAGATATTTTGACAACTTTTTTCAGAATAAGATATTATTCTATATTAGTAATACTTAGATTGTTGTTATTAGAATTTGTTAGCAATTGAACTAAAAGCAAAGCTAGCGGATAAACTAAACTCCTTGCTAATTCCTTAGCAGATAGCGCTAAAAATCTCCAGATTTCTAGTTGGTGGGGCACGCTCCCCTCCTCGGGTGAGGAGGCTTGATACAGTTATTAATTTAAAATATTATGACATCAAAACAAAGTCGAATAAAAGTTATGAAAAGCAGAGCTGCGATTATATGTTTAAAATATTTAGATTTTTAGGTTATGTTACTTCATTGTAAATATTTTGAAAACCCCTGTTCTCCTTTCAAAAATTATAGTAAGTACGTTTAATTAGAATAAAAAGGAACTTCTCAAACTCAATTTATCATTGATGCAACCAGTGTACGGCGGCCCATACTTCCGTGTGCATTGTCCTTTTAAGATTTCTTAGTGTGTTTGCCCATTATAATATCTTTTTTTTAAACCACTGCTGAACAGATTTTGATTAAAATTGCAGTGTTTCCTCAATCAAAAAAAAAGTGGTGGTGGTTGTTGGATCATCATGTTACCGTTTTCTATACTTCTATACTATATAATATTACTAGCTTCCCGCCCGCGGCTTCGCCCGCGTGGACTACACGACTTATGCTATTGTGGGTTACCATAAGAGATAAACATATACCACCGCGGAGTTTTCTGTAGACATTTTCAAGGTGTACAAATACTTATTACCTTATATTGATAAATCTCGTAGGGTTCAGCCTGCGTTTGCAATGTAAGCGGAAAAAATGTAATTATTTACGACATCACATTAGAAACCTTAAAAATTACAGTATTTCTCTACTATATATTGAAGGTTATTTTACCTTCCTCTTGAATCACTCTATCTATTTAAAAAAAACCGCATCAAAATCCGTTGCGTAGTTTTAAAGATCTAAGCATACATAGGGACAGACAGCGGGAAGCGACTTTGCTTTATACTATGTAGTGATAAAGAGGAAAGATGTGTATGTATGTATGTAATGAATAAACTCAAAAACTACTGGACTGATTTCAAAAATTCTTTTAGGATGCTACACTATCCCTGATTAACATAGGCTATATTTTATCCCGATATTCCCACGGGAACAGGTACCACGCGTGTAAAACCGCGAGGATCCGCTAGTACAATACTACAATACTATTATATTAGTTTTATTTAAAATCAATACATTTAGCTCCTTTCGGTATATTGGCGCGTATATAAATTTGCGCAAATGATCATATTTTGTCTACTTGTTTGTTAGTTACAATCTCCATTTTATATTATAATAGTTTTGGAATCAAGCTCGAGACGCCATTTTTATACTTACTCTTTTTGTTTACTTATGTGGTGAAATTTTACATCTTGTAAATCTTGTTAAATTCTACCTTTAAAGCTTTAATTTACTGCGATAATTTATTATGGTGATGTAAAAACTTAGAAGCTTGATTTTTACAGTTCGGGGGAACCATAGACTTTAATCTTTATTAATATCAATTTGATACTTCACGTGTTTCTGAGGATTGAGTCTTTAAAGGCACTTATGTGCATATAACTAATTTCGTGTTTTAATTTATAAAGATACTGATATTATAAAATATTAATACATAAAACATGTAAGTAAGCAAAAATGCCCCAAAAAAAAATACTATTAAGTACTTACCTCAAAATGAAATTGTATTATTCAACAAATACTTAATTCGTAAAGCAGCGCAGCGAGCACCGGGGTTGGAAACAATTAAATATCTATTGTGTTTCGTTTTCCGATGCCTGAGAGGTTATAAAATAAAAAGTGCTAACCTCTTGTGTATCTTAAATATGTATTATGTAATGTTAAGTACAATCTAGAAAAAAAAGTGCTGAGATAGCGCTCACATTCATTCATGCGCTGTACGGTGAAAATGTTTTTGAAGGCTAACTGACCAATAATTGAGACAAATTTAATTACATTTGTGCACTACTCGCGCAAATGTTTATTCGAGCAACGGCTTTTCGTGTAAGAGTCTTTCGCGTTATTAGCTTTTCGCGCAAATGTCCTGATTCATAGTCGAAACAACAATAGTCAAGTGATATGTGACGTCAAATTCATGTTTTGTATTTGGCTTAGTCTATGTTTATCTCTATGCTATCATCATTCTTATGATGTTTTGAATAGCTAAGTGAACATTTAATACGTTAAAATTGTAAAATTAAAAATAAAATAAATCATTAAGATCGTTAAATCATTAAGATTTACGTAAAATAAATCATTTCTAGTCAGAAAATAAATTTCACTCAAAACTGAAATATTTCCACCCGTTTTGAAAGATTTCATAAATTTCGTTTATATTTAATTTTCATTTCAGTGAAATTTTGACTGGACCCCATTCCCTAGTCACAATGAAAAAACACTACAAACAAATGACAAATACGGAACGGTGTTGTCAGTACGTAGATGTGATTGCGGACAATTTAATATAAATTTGAAAAGGGACCACATGACATTTGTCTAAATAAAAAAAAAATAAAAAAATTAAGTAAGTACGTTACATAATACAAGTAAATTTTATTTGCACGAAGCAGATACAATTTTCGTTTCTTTTGTTTCCTTTATAAAATCTTTTTTTTTTTTTTTTTTTATTCTTATATTATTTTGGGACTTTTACCACAGGTAATGTCAGCCCCATCGTACCCTAATAATGTACTAATCTATACAAATAGCATTAGGTAATAAACAATATATAATTATATTTAAAAAAAAAACACATTTGCACTTATAACATAAAATAAATCAAATACACACAGAGTCATTGAAGGACACCATTTCACACAAAAGCTTAGCTGCTGATGACGTTGGTTCAGCTAATATGGACTGAAAGGCACCAACATCGAATGTTTTAATATTCAATTCTTTCATCAATGACTCGCGCTTAGCCCGATTTTTATCACATTCCATCAGCAAGTGCTGCACATCGTCTAACTTACCACACACTTCACAATTTGGGGTATTGGACTTTTTCATCAGATATGCAAACTTGCCTGATGGAAAGTGACCAGAACGTAACCTATGAAGCAATACAATGTGATTCCTACTTATGTCTACATTTCCAAACCAAGGTACGCGAGGAGGCTCATTTTGCATGGTTTTATACCAAATGCCCTTTACAAGAGAAATTTCGTCGAAGTATTTTTTCCATATCTCAAAACATTCCTTTTTAAACTCTACTAAAATTTCCGAAAAATAAGGTTTTATATAACAATGTAAACCATTTGATATTGCGAGCTTAGCAACCTTATCTGCTTCCTCGTTACCTTTGATACCTACATGAGATGGAATCCACTGCAGTTTTAACTTAATGCCATTTGTGTTAAGTTCATGGAGCAATTGTAGTATGTTATACGCTATCATTACACCTCTGCTACCAGAGGCGCAAAGAGCAATATGCTGCAATGCACTTTTACTATCTGTAATGATTACAGTTTTGTTTAGTTTTACACATTTAATATACAAGATAGCTCTATAAATGGCAAAGAGTTCCACAGTCATTATTGACACCTCAGTAGTTATTTTAAACATTTCCCGCTCCTGACTTTTATACACATAGTACGCTGCACCCTTGCCATTAGCATCCTTCGAACCATCCGTAAAAACTTTACACCAGGTATCATCATATTTTTCAGAAATTTCTTTTAAAATGTCATATTTAAGAGCATTAGGTTCTAAGGAACTTTTTTTTTCTGTAACACAGTCTAGTTGAGGCCTGATACATTTTGTGATATCTATGCCAGTGACCCAAATATTGAGCGAGTACATTTCCAAAGGATTTGAAGATCCAACATCATATTCCTTAGTTTGATTATAAGTTGTACTAAGCAATGGTTTCTTTTTCTTATTCCAATATCGTGTATCACAAGCAGATACAAGTTGCGCAAGTAAGTCAGTAGTCATTTCATACGTACTAGCTTTTAGACAGTATTTATAAGCTAGGTATTTTCTTCTCACAAACAATGGTGGAATACACAATTCGGACTCCATAACATGAATTGGCGAGCTTTTGATAAAACCACCTATTATGCGCAAGGCTTGATTTTGAACCCTATCCAACTTGGTAACATGAGATTGGGCGCTATTATCATATAAATAACTCCCATAGTCACACCTACTTCTTATTAGTGCTATGTAAATTCTCCTCAGATGTTTAGGGTGCACTCCCCAGCCTGAACCTGCTAAAATCTTTAAAATATTTAGGAATTTTCTCATCTTTTCCGCTATTTCGTTTATATGTTTTCCCCAAAGCAAAGACCTGTCAAGCCAAATACCTAAATACTTCATACAATCTGTTGACGTCAGAGACTTTCCATTGACTTTGAGTGTTATTTGTTTCCTAATTCTACCTCTACTAAAAATAACATATTTTGATTTGGTGTCTGATAGATCTAAACCTATTATGTTTAATTGTTTAACTATTTAATTAAGAGCATACTGAAGGTTGTTTTCACAAATTCTAATTTTTCTATCACTTAAGTAAATAGCAAAGTCATCCGCATACTGGCATATGTGTACATTTTCAATTTCTTGTGCAATTTTTGCAGTTATAATATTAAACATCAAAGGGGAAATCGGATCACCTTGGGCCAAACCTTTATTGGTCCACCTAGTCATGTATTCATTACCCATCTGGTTTTTGATTTGCAAATGTCTCTCATTTAAAAAGGACCACAAATATTTACATATTTTCTTGCCTACTTGTAGATTGTCTAAGAGTGAAGTAGCTTGAAATATTGACACATTATTGTATGCGTTCTCTACATCCAAGAAACAGGCAACAGTAGGGATATTTTTCGTAAAACCAAGTTGAATGTAAGAGATAATGCGAACCAAAGAATCTAAACATGATTGGTCTCTCCTGAATCCTGTAGAATATTTAGGTAAAATTTTGTTTTTCTCAACAAACCACTCTAACCTTTTTGCTAACATTGTGTGAAAAATTTTACAAACGCAAGACATAAGGGATATTGGTCTTAATTTAACATTGACGTTAGGATCACTTCCTGCTTTAGGTATGGGGACAACCTGAATATTACGCCACTGAATCGGTATACAATTAAACTCAAAAATCGCATTATATAGACTAAGGAGGTATTTTTTTCCGGTCTCGTCGAGATTGAATATCATGGAGTACGAGATCGCATCCTCTCCCGGCGCTGTGTCAGACTTTTTTATACAATGCATCATTTCTTGATATGAGAAGGCAGATTCGAGTAGATCATTGTTAGATTGGAAAATTGGAGTCTGTTGAGAAACAGAGTCGGGAGATAGTGACAATAATAGTTCTTTTCTATTTTCATCCGGTGGATGTGATACTGTACGCCTCAACCCTTTCACCCATCTCATACGCTGCCATACCTCTTGGACGGAAGTAGACTCGTCAATTTCATTACAAAATTTTCTCCAGTTTTGCGACTTGGCCTGACTTATTAAACGTCTAGCTTCCTCAACCTTATCCTCCAGTTTTTTTAAATTTTCTGGCGTGGGATTACGCCGAAAAGTAGTAAGGCATAACCTGCGCTGAGCTACTATCTGGGACAGACAGGGGTTCCAATACGTTTTGGGCTTAAAGTTTGACTCTGGGTTTGGATTTATTTTTGTAACAGGAATAGATTCATCGGCAGCTTGTATGAGAACATTTTGAAAATGATCATACCTAGGTTGAATATTGTTGCACTCTATCATTTCTACAGGAAAAGCATACTGTAAATGTTTTCTGTAAGAGTTCCAATCGGCCTTTTTAAAATTTCGTCTTTTAATTATTTGAAAATCATTTTTATTGTTAATAGCCGTTTTAATCACCATGTGATCGCTGCCCAAATTTTCATTTAAGACCTGCCACTGAAAATTTATTGCAATATCCGACGAAGAAAAAGTTATATCTGGTGCGCTTTCCTGCATATGTCCATTAACTAATTTGACTCTCGTAAATTGACCATCATTAAGATATATAAAACCGCAGTCTAAAGCACAGTCTGCCAACTGAGAACCTCTGGTATCTGTTTTATACGACCAGTTTGAATGGTGCGCATTAAAATCGCCGGCTATCAAAGACCTCTTAGGAGACATTCTAAATAACTCATCCCAATCAGATTGAGAAGTGCGGACAGAGGAAGGACAATATACTGACACGATATTTTCTAAAAAGCCACAATTTAAAAGCTTAATTTTTATAATCTCTATGCCTGCATTATTTAAGTTAGTATGACATACCTGGACTTGAAGTGACTTGTGGGTAATAATAGCGACGCCTCCGTAACCGTCAAACCTGTCATTCCTATGAAAGTGGTAGTCACCAAGATGGACAGGTGATTCATCATCCAACCATGTCTCACTTATGATGGCTATGTGAATTTTTTCTTGATTTAACAATGCCTCAAAAGTACCTAATTTTGGTCTAAGGGATTGTGCATTCCACTGGAGAATATTGATAACAGATATTTTAGATAAGCGTTTACTACCCATCAAATATGTTTTTAAGTAATAAGTCCAACGCCTCTCCTTTCGTCACAAATAGCAATAGGTGGGTTTTAATTTCGTTAAAAACTAGTTTCAGAAAAGAGCAAACTTTTTCCTCAAAACTACTGTCCTGTGTAATAATGTCTTTCACTTTTAAAATAAACTTTTTGAATTCAAATTTTTGTAATAAATGTTCGTTGTCCTTATTCTTTCTAGTATTTTCAATTTGATTCACTTTTCTTGTTGTGAAATTCACTGATGTGTTTTCCACTTCTTGTTGTTGTTGTTGTTGATTGTTTTTCTTGTTTTGTTTGTTTCTTGCATTTCCCTGTCTATTCACCCGATTTGGTGTTTCAAACTCATCGTCTAATTCATGCACACTGCATGTGTCCTCGTTGTGTACTACTGCTTGTGTTTTAACTACACTACTGTAGGTCTTAGTGGTATTATTTGGACATGTAAGGCTGACAATATTTGGTGTGGGGTCCAAAATCGATCCTGTAGTGATATTACAGTCGGTTTCTTTTTCTTTTGCTTGTTCCATACGATAAGTCTGAAGAGCTTTTCTGTAGGTCATATTTTGCAGACGCATAATTAATCGAATCTTCTTTTCTTTGAGAAAAAAGGGACATTTTTTATCCATTGCCATATGGGATCCTTTGCAGTTTATGCAGGTAAATATTTGAGTTACACAGTTCTCATGTTCTTGACCACACTTTGGGCATAAGGGCTTTTTTGTAGGGCAGAATTTTAAAAAATGTCCAAACTTCCAGCATAATGAGCATTGCGAGACCGGAAATTCGTAAGCTTCTACCTATGAAAACTTTAATAAGAGATGGTTTGGATAATGAACACTTTATTATTATAGCACGCACAGTAAGTACAATCGATCAAGCCTCACACATAATGACATGAGATCATTGACCACAGACAACAGAAGAGGAAGTTGACATAAACAAGTGTCACAGACTAATTATATTCTTAACACTCCCTCTCAATTTTAAGTTATACAAAACATATAAATTGCTAAAACAAAAGTAAGTTACTTTTCCTACCCAAATTTTAATTTTAACATGGCAACTCAATGTTACTTGTGGTATTTTAAAATCTTACAATGGCAACACTAAAACTGACATTAAATTACGACAGATGTCATTTTTGACTTTTGACAATTCTAACCTTTAAAATTTAAACAAATGTTTTTCTTACAATAACAACTTATCACGAAAATAGCAAAATTTAACACTACATAGTGGTTTCGTCATGATATCCGAAACATTTTCACTGGTACTTACGTACTTGACACTCAAAAAGTTTTTGTTTACAATATCCTTTATAAAATGATATTTGATATCTATGTGCTTGGAATGTTTGGTATTTTCACAATTATGAATCATCTTGATAGCACTCTGATTGTCTACATAAAGCACAACACTACACTTATCATTAAAGTCAATTGATAATCCTTTTACAAAGAATAGATCACTGACACAACTTGCAGCAGCTATGTACTCGCTTTCAGCACTGGACAGAGATACAGTCCTCTGTTTCTTTGATGACCATGAGATGAGATTTCCTTGGTGGTATATTAGTGCCCCACTGACACTTTTCCTTGTGGTTTTATCACTTGCCCAATCGGCATCTGAAAAGGCTGAAATATTAGAAAATTGATTAATGGTTTCTTCTCCTTTTTGACGACAGTATGTCAACTCTTTATCCATTGTTCCTTTTAGGTATCGCAATACTCTTTTTGCTGCTATCCATAAGCTTCTTGAAGGCTTGTCAAGATATCTACTGAGAAATGAAGTTGCAAATGTGATGTCTGGTCTACTGATTGTAGCAAGGTAAGTTAAACATCCAATTAACTCTCTGTATCGGACATTACTAATTATTTCTTCTGTTTCAGGTACACTAAAGTTGTTCTCCATCGGCGTCTTCAATTCTTTACAATCCAGCATGTTATATTTTTGTAATACATTCTTAATAAATTTCTTCTGTGATAATTTCAGTGTGTTTTTAATTTCTCTGATTTCAATACCTAGATAGTTAGATACGTTTCCCATGTCCTTGGCATTAAATTCTTCTTTTAACAGACTTGATATTTTATTTATTTCACATTTATTTCCCATCAATAAAATATCATCTACAAATAATATAAGCCATATGTTTTGTCCTATGTATAAACATATATCATGTTTTGATCTTTGCATATTTATCTTCTTACAGAAATTATCAAATCTTGTATTCCAGCATTTTGGTGATTCTTTTAATCCATATAAAGCTTTTTTGAGTTTCAGAACAGTTCCCTTTCTTTTGCTTTCCAAATGTACTCCCTCTGGAACTTTAATGTAAACTTCTGTTTGCAAATTTCCATTTAGAAACGCTGTAGGTATGTCCATTTGTTTTGTTTCCCAATTGTTATTCATTACTTCTGATAATCCCATTCTTATAGTAGTCATGTTAGCTACGGGAGAATAAACATAATCTTCTGTGTACTGTTGAAATCCTCGTGCAACTAACCTTGCCTTTTTAGTTCCATCTGATTTTGTTCTAAAAATCCATTTTGTGTCTATTGCACTTTTTCCGTTTGGCAACTCTGACTCTATCCATGTGTGTTGTTCCTCCAACGACATAACCTCTTTATCTATAGCTGTTTTCCATTCTTCACCTTGTTTGATAGCTTCAGTATATGTAGCGGGATCATTTTCACTAGATAATAAGCAATATTCTTCATATGTATTTAAATTAAACTGTTTAGGCTTTATAACTTCTCTTCCGCTTCTCGTACGCTTTACTTGTAGCTCTAGTTTTTCTGGTGAATAACCATCATCCTCTTCTGGATCATAAAAATTTTTTTCTTCAATTTCTACATGTTTTGGTTCTTTGTAGTTGGTTTTTTCACATAATTCTTTTTCTTTTAGTTCTTCATATATATTATCTTTATTTTCTTTTGATGCTTCTATTTTTATTATATTTCTGTTGACCTCTTCATTTTCATATTTTATATTTGTTTCATCAAATCGCACATCTCTTGACACAAATATCTCATCAGTTTGCGGGTTCCATAGAGTATATCCATTCATTGAATATCCTACCATTCTTGCTGGTATTGCTCTGTTAGACAATTTGTCCTGTCTAGGCATAATATGCGCCCATGCTTTGCATCCAAATATTTTGATTTTATTGAAGATAAATTCCTTGTTCCTGATTCTTGCAGGCACTTTATTATTTATTGAAGAGCATGGTGATCTGTTTATTAAAAATGTAGCAGTTAAGACAGCTTGACCCCAAAGGTGTCTTGGTAGATTTGATTCATCTAGCATAGTTCTTGCTTTATCGTATATTGTCCTGTTCATACGTTCTGCTTTTCCATTTTGCTGTGGGCTGTATGGCTGAGTATATTCAATTTTAATACCTTTTTCATCACAAAAATTCCTGAGACTTTTCGCTGTGAATTCCCCTCCATTGTCACACCTAATCCTTTTCACTTTTATTCCTTCTTGTCGCTCTTGCTCTATTATGTATTTTATTAATTTACCTGTAGCTTCATTTTTACTTCGTAACAAATATGTCTGGGTGAAGTGGGAATAGTCATCTGTAATTGTCTGAAAATATTTATAACCCTCTTTACTTTCCTGCCTTGCTGGTCCTGAAATATCTGTATGTATCAAATCTCCTACTTTGCTGGACCTTGGTCTTTGTAACCTTTTGAATGGCAATCTGGTTGACTTTGATCTCATACATGCCTCGCATACTTCTTTGCTATATGGCAATCCTAATATAGCTAGATTTTTCCTGCACATGTGACCCATTCTTTTATGCCAAACGTCTTTATCTTCTTGAGTCATATTACATGCATCATTATTTTTTATTTTTATTGTGAAAGTATACAACATGTTCTTCTTTTCTCCAAAATATTTCCTTTTATTTTCAGTTATTAACAACTTATCCTTTTTGAAAATTACTTGTTTTCCTCGTTCTACTAATTTATTGACTGATAGCAAGTTCGTACTTAGACCAGGTACTATAACAGCATCTATTTTTATCATTATATTATTATTATAATAAGCTTCTAAAATTCCTTTTTGTGTAGCTGTTAGGGTCTGCCCATTTGCTATTTTTATATTTAACTTTTGTGGTAAGTTTTCTACATTTGTCATATATTTTGTGTACTGCTCTTGTATAAAATGTTGAGTGGCACCGGAGTCAACAATAAAAGAAATGGTGTTGTCCATGTCTTTGGCCGTTAGTGCTTGCTCAGACGCTATAAACATGTTCTCCTTTTGTGCAGAATGAGCTGCTCCATCTCTGCCCCTGGGACTTCTGAAGCCTCGTCCACGACCTCTATTCAACATCCGACATTCATATGACTTGTGGCCCTTTTTCTTACATTTGTAGCAAATAACATTATGTGTGTTTCTACTAAAAAACGATGTTTCATTTTTATTATTTGATTCCTGGGACTTTCTTACCTCGTGATCTAATAATTTTGCACGGACAAATTCTAGAGATAATTCTGTATTTACAGTTTCTATTGCAGTAATTACATGGTTGTACTCCTCTCCAAGCCCTGTTAGAAGGTAACACACCTTATCACATTCTGCTATCTTTTCATCAGAGACCTCTAGTTCACGAATGATATTTTCGAATTTAGCAAAATATTCCTCTAGGCTGCCATCTTGTTTTAAAGTTAGTAATTTTCTTCTAAGAGTGATTTTTGATATCACGCTTTTCCTTTGAAATGTGCTTTTTAAAGAGTTTAGCATTTCTTTTGCTGTAGAACAATCTTTAACAAGATTTAGATGCCTGTCCGTTAAGCATTGTACTATTAAACTCCTTGCCTTAGCATCCAAATTCATATTTTCTTCTTCAATCTTTTTTGCCTCTGTAATTTCTTTCAAGCCTCTTTCTTCCAATAAACATTGTACTCTGAAGAGCCAATTTCCGAATGCCTCGGCTGTTAGTTGGGGAAAATTTACAAACTTTGCCGGCGTGGTCTCCATTTTTATGAATATGAAAACGCGCTTGACTTGTAAACTTTGATTAACCTATGAAAACTTTTAACTATATCCCTATCTAAACTAATCAGCCGTCACTGGGCCCATAACCTATGAAAACTTTAATAAGAGATGGTTTGGATAATGAACACTTTATTATTATAGCACGCACAGTAAGTACAATCGATCAAGCCTCACACATAATGACATGAGATCATTGACCACAGACAACAGAAGAGGAAGTTGACATAAACAAGTGTCACAGACTAATTATATTCTTAACACTACCTTAAACCTATATCCGTATGCGTATACATACGGAGGTAAGATAGGACTTTTGAAACCGACTCGAATTGACTCGCTGTCCACCCATTTTCCTTCTAAGTTCAACCGTCTCAATCTTATTACAGATACAATTTTATAGGAACTTTCTAATGTTTCTTTAATTTCATCCAAATTAACCTCTAGGTCTACCCCCTAAATAACTCCGTATGATATGTCATTCTCTGTAGTCAGTTGGCATCTATAGCCCAAATCTGTAATTTTGGAGCAACTTAATAGCTTTTCAGCACGTTCTTTACTATCAAATTGTATAAGGGTCTTGTAGGGGCTCTTATATTTAATTCGTCGGATACCATCTATATTTTCATTTCGAAGAAGTTTCGATATTTCATATATATTTTCGATGTTTTCTCTTTCCTCTTGCTGTAATAACGATGTGCTCCTTATAAGTCTCTTTGTCCTTCTACTTGTTACAGTCACAAAACCTTCCTCACTATTTTCCTCACTGTCCTCGCGACATCTCTTCTCCACTTTTCTATTTCTATTCCCAGCATATCCCATATCCGTTTCCATATTATCCCACTCCAGCATTTTTCCCAATTCGCGTTCACATTCTTGAACAATCTCCGAGTCACTTATATTACTTTCATCTTCGTTCTCCTCCATGTTAACTTCTTTATTTTAAACGAGGGTAGTTGCAAAATACAACTTGCCGCGCGTTTTAACGTAGCGGTACCGGACGCGTGCGTCGTAGTAAAGTAAAGTGTAAAGTCGTGTTTAGCATTTTTTAAAACCGGAGTCAAGATAAATCCTACAAATCACAACTTTATATCATAATCCCAAAGTAAATTATTACTGACGAAACTCATCTCTTTTGGGACGCAACGGCAACACAGCTGAAAAATCTAGTAAAGAGAAATTTAAACAATTATTAAATCGAGACAAACGTAAGAGCGGCAACTTCGCGCGTTGCGCGTCTTAGCCGCATGGAATGGCAACGTCGCGATTTTTGTATACGTACACGACATTTGTCACATACACAGTCGTTTAGTGTCACAAAATTTAGTGTTCATTTATAGGTGATTTCTGAATGAAACAATGTTTGTTTATTAATTTAGCGCAAATGAATACCCGAGAATAAATAGTTGCACATATATATAAGTATTAATTCTGTTAATCTACCAAGATTATCTCGACTGTTTTTTGTATGAAAATCGTTTTACCTTAAGTTGCCGATGTAAATGACCTAACACATAATTCAGAAGACCTTGCGATGAGGGACAGAGACAGAGAAATGATGGGAAATGGGAAAGAGTACTCGGACAGAAAAAGGCGTGTTGCTATTTGTGACTTGAACATAGAGTAGTACCTATATGACGGAAGTGTGTGATCTTCTACCGAATTTTAAATACTCTCGAGGAATTAAAACCGGAATATTTTATATTTGGCGTTAAATTTAACGGTAATTTAATTTACATATTAAGAACTCACATACCCGAGTCTACGAGCAGCATCTCATCAGCTGCAAGCGCCTGATTGTTGGCGATGTAGTGAATATGCGTTGCTCTTGCGCCTCCCGCAACCACAGGTGGGAATGCCAAGTGTTCAGCGCCCGCTTGTCGGCATGTGTACTCCAGTACTGCGTTTACTTGGTGCTCCGTCACACCTACGGGATAACGGTGATAATACAACATCTCTCTATTTTGAGATTAATAACAGAGCAGAGATTAGTAACAAGCGAGAAAACATGTGAGTTAATATCGTGCGCCGCCTGCCACTACTGTTGGGAATTCTAGATATTCAACTGCCGCTTGCTGGCAAGTTTACTCTAGTACCGCGATCACTTGGTGATCCGTCACACCTACGGAATAAGGGTGATAATCTAATGTTATTATATTTTGATTGACGCTAACAGGGCGACAAAATAATTATGTAAGTTTATGTCGCGCGTTGGCCGCTACCACTGGCGGGAATGCCAAGAGTTAAGCGCCTGCGTGCCGGCAAGTGTATTCTAGTACCACGTTCACTTGGTGCTCCGTCACACCTACGGAATAAGGGTGAAAATCGAACATGAACAAGCGACTTGTAGACGCGCATGAAGTGAAGCGCGTGTTGTAGATCTTCCAGTGCCGCTTGCGTACGGGAGTCTCTAGATGTCTTCAGGAAATCGTTAGTTATAGTCGGATTTTTATTCAGTAGAGTATGTAATTCGATGGAATGCGAGCCGATATAGCAGGTTTCTTTCATGAGGTCCATCTCAGCAGGCGACTTGTAGACTCGCATAAAATGAAGCGCTCGTTCCGGATCTTCTCGCGATGCTTGGTAGTCTATCAGAGCTACACAAACACTCGCGATTATGTCTCCAGGAAATCTAGTCCTAAAAGAGTTACTTACCAGGATTGATACTAGCCATCGCCATGTTGATAGACTACGAGCCGATATAGCAGGTTTCTTTCATAATATCTATCTCAGCGGGCGACTTGTAGACGCGCATGAAGTGTAAACCGCGTTCGTTGCGGATCTTTGAACGCCGCTTGAGAGACTTTGGATATCTTAAGAAATCAGTAGTCAGTCTGGAAACAGTTACTCACCAGGTTTGGTACAAGCCATCGCCATGTTGATGGACTGCGAGCCGATATAGCAGGTTTCCTTCATAAGGTCTATTTCAGCGGGTGACTTGTATACGCGCATAAAGTGTAACGCGCGTTGCGGATCTTCTAAAGCTGCGTGGGAATCTCTCAGAGCTGCTCGGACGCTGGCGTGAATGTCTGGATTGGACGGCGTCTCGTTGTGGTACCACACCACTGCTGGGCGGGACGATGCTGTTGTTCTGAAACACAGGATTATAGTTATGGCGTGGCAGTGAGTCCAGTAGGCCTAAGACGAACACAAATTTTTCCGACACTTAAATTACATAAGCGCAATGTCTGTCCAGCTCACACCATACTGATATGAACGTGACAGATATCGCGAGATAAGTCTCGACAGATACTTCGCGCGCGTACATCGCGGTTACATCTTAGCCCTGAAAACCTACTCTTGCGTTGATATGTAGAAGATATGCATAAAGAGCGGAAGTTGTAGCAATCGCTCTTAAAAGAAGATAGAAAAGAGTACATAATATTACCGTGCAATACTGTCCTAGAAAAAAAATTTAGAAAATACTCTTTTACAGTGGCTATTCTCTGTTGACTACTTTTTAAATTATTTATATATGATACCTTGTAAGTACCTACTTTCTTTTATTAAATTATTTCTATTAATAGTGGTAATCAAGTGTTTCCACGCCCCGCCTTAAAGTATGACAGTAATTCGATTATAAAGTCAAGGAATCAACAAAAGTTAACAAACCAACTTGTTAATGAAACTAGCGAAGCTCTCCACAGGGCGGGCCTCGTCGACGGCGAACAAGTGCGCAGCGGCCACGCAGCCCGTGCGAGGGCCCTCCCACAGCTCCGCGTGCGCGTCTTTGTCGTGCACAAATAGGATACTCTGCCGAAGTATTTATAAGGTTACAACTGGGTTTCGGCTGGTAAGCCAAAAGACTGTTGATATAAAAATTTAGTGTAAATTTGACGACCTCCATGGTAGAGTGGTACGTACACCGGTTTCAAGGTGTTGCCTACTCTGAGGTCCTGGGTTCGAATCCCGGTAGGGGCAAATGTTTGTATGACGGATACGAGCATTTGTACCTGAGTCATGGACTATGTATAAACATATATTTCCACACATAAATACTTATATTACTATTAATGCTCTTCGTCTGCTATATACATTTACCTACATGTTAGTAACTAACTAAAATCTTTGGCTCTCTGACGTCCCTTCCACAGACTATTGCTAATTCACACACACACACACACACACACAAAACATCTCCAATGCATACACACATTTACCTACACTCACTCTCTCGCTCACACTCATCCACACACCGATTTAATCTTATATACACAACCCCTCTCACAGCTAGTTTAGTCATGTTTATTTTATTGTTTCACTTTTTTGTTATTGTTTTAATTGTCCTTATCACTCGTCCGATGTAAGCGCTCTGGACCTCTAGTTTGAATCACTCGTCGCGAGAGTGGCGAGTCGAACGGGGAGGCAATCAGGCGAAAAGCGACCTTGTATGTGTAGACATAGCTCGCTTTTCGCTATGCCCCTCACTCGCTCGCGTTGAGAGGCCGTATTACAGGTGAAAATCGAAGCTATGTATACATATACGTGAAAAGTCGCTTTCACGGAAATACGGAAACTCAAACGTCGCATGAAAACTAGTAGAAATCTCAAGACGTAAATCAAAAATAGAGCTCCTGGCCACGCGCCGGTGGCGCTTTCTATATCAACTCCCTGACAGTACGGCTACGACATCGACACTCAGCAAACGAATTCAGCAATCACTGCGCGGTCGTGACGAGCTGAGAAGCCGACATCGAGATAGCGCACAGTGATTATCGAATCTCGTTGACGGCGAAAAGGTGCGCGGCAGCTACATATATGCACAAATAGAGTACTCTGCTGAAGTATTTATAAGGTTTCAGCTGGGTTTTGGATAGCAAGTCTAGGCGTTGATATAGAAAGCGCCCCATGAACATCATCAAGACCCTTGTACTTAAAATATTTGACGTCTTGGATATAATGGAAGTTTGATGTCATTTGATGCCTATGTTAGAATAATTCTGTCATCAATAGTTTAAATGATATTTGTTGTAACTGGTGATCTTCTTGAGATCAAGATGACAGAGGGGATCCCGCCATCTTCATGTAAACTTAATGTAACTGTTGTATTTAAAAGTTGATTGTTACAGAACATGTTGTAAAACAATATCAAATGTTTCCCATTTAAACTGAGAAAGCTCTTAACATTCTTTTCTGTATCTGAACTGAATGTAAACCATTTCTTATGAATTTTGTTAACAATTTGACAGTTATTTCTTTTGTACATAATGGCAGAATAATTTGACAGATAATTTGAGTGTTTTTCTAATGTGGCGCATAGATGTACACCTGTCAATTTCTCAAACATTGTTTCATTGCATTTTCTTGTTTGCTATTAAATTTTTTAAATTTTGGAACTGAATTAATGTGTTTTTAATATAAAAATAAATAATAACTCACATGCACGAAAGTAAATGTTTGACAGGTCTACATCTACAGCAGCACAACCAAGCCGGATTACTTTTTCTATCATCCTGCCATTGGCCTTCAACATAATATCAGCATTTAGTATACCATGTGCATATGGAAGTTTTATCAGAAGTATTGACTGTGTGCTAAATGTAATAAACGAGTCAATACTAACTATATAGATATATTTATTTAAGTATACCTGAAAGTTTTCTGTTTGGGCTGGCTTCACCATAACTAGTATTGCTGATGGTTCTAAGCATCCAGTCAGGTAATAAAAGTCTGAGTTTTGTCGGAATACGTAAGGGATTTTGTCAGACATGTACTGTTTAGGGGCTGCGGGAATAACAATCTGCAAAAAAAGGACATAGGTATGAAAATAAATTTTAATTTAGTTTTATTTCCTATCTGTTGTTTGGGAGTTAGATGACTTGACTTGAGTCAAGAGATATCATCATACCGATAAGATAAGCATTGTTTTCATTTAATGCACAAAATACATATAAATCTAATCAGAATATTAAGTTGTTCACCAGCAGCAGCAGCAGCTATAATCAGTTATTATAAATACATTGAACAATTTGAATATAAGCACATCTTAAGTTTCTTTGCGTACTCATAATTGAAATAATACAACTTATGCGGATTTTAAGTGCACTTTATTTATCAAAAACTAACATATAGGACCAAATTTATGTTTCGGCTAAATATACTTAAAATCCGCAAAAGTTGTTTTATTTCACTTTGAAAATAATATTAAGTTTTCTTACAATATGACTCTGATGTGTGTTTTGCGATTCAGCAACTAGTTTGTTGACCAAAGTCTCCCTTCGCTCTCGGTACTCCATTTGTGTGATCCCACAAGTCAGATAGCCTGGCTGGATGAGGTGTGGATGCGTGTGACACGTCGCCTGCCCAACTATACCCGAGGGGATAGTAAATTGGGGCACACTCTTCATTCCTGGGGGCTGTTCTACTGTAGAACGACATCGCAACCAGTTTCTACTGATTCCTATCCTTAGAACTCTTTTCCTACTCCTGGCAGCTGGAAAAAAATAAGTTGTTTACTTTTTAAATCAACGTGATTAGTTTTACAAATAACTGGAATTTTCTTACCTAAATTTATTGCCAATTTGTTCAAAGCATTCATATTCCTTAGAATGTATTTTATTGATTTCTAAAAACGATTTAAGGTTATTTATTTTAATTTTTAACCAAAATTAGGCCATAACAAAACATTAATTTGGTTCTATAAGAATATCCTTAGGCCACCGACCGACCGCGGACGAACCGAACGTCCGAACCAAAACGAATTTGACATTGACAATATTGCCTTGCCTTGATGACAATTGATTGACGTTGAAAATGAAGTGATTTTGACGTTCCAAGAAGGCAAAGGAATCTAGTTCCTTACATCCAAGGTTTACCTTTTTTGGGCATGCTGTCGATTTACAAAGAAATTTTTAAAAAACATTTTTGTCTCAAAATACGTGAAGGGCAAATTGATTCAAACACGTAGATTTTGGTTTGACTCAAACAAGTTTGATTATTTACACAGCTAGTTTCATGGGTTTATCAAGTAACACGGCTTATGAATGGTTAGTACCTATAAGCCGATAAAATGACCTTAATAATTATATTCATTAATTTATTCATTCCCGTACCCTGTCTGTGCGTTTGAACCCAATTATTTCATTCAACCCAAACTGCGCGAGTTCGAGTCCTGTCTGAGAATAGCTTATTTATTAGTCGAGACGATTTTTTTTATACTTACTTAATTTTCTATAAAATAAATAATAGAATTCAATACACAGAGATTGCAAAAATAAATATAAATAAAAAACGTGAGGAAATTTATAAATCTAACAATCGTACGTAATGTTTGGTGTTCCTCAGGGCAGCGTCTTAGCACCATTGCTTTGTATCATATATAAGTGCATTAATGATTTACCGTTAGTCACAAAATAGCCAATAACGCTTTTTGCCGACGATAGCACAGTTACCATAGACTATAAAAAAAACCCTCTTATGAAGACGACATCAATAAAACTATCGAATCACTAATACAGTGGATGAATGACAACAATCTAAAGATAAATTTAACCAAAACAAAACTAATGTATTTTACTCAAAGCATAGCTACTCCAAATTTTTGCATTAATTACCAAAGCATATTACTAAGTACAACTGAAACAACTAAATTTCTCGGTATTGTTATTGATAAAACATTAAATTGGAAACCACATACGGAGACATTAATCAATAGAATTAGTTCCTCTGCATATGCTCTTTATAAATTATCCGCTGTTATATAGACGATGATGCACTCATCACAGCTTATCATGGTAATTTTCTGGGGAAACTCAACGAATAAGGACATTGTTTTTAAGTCCCAAAAAAGATGCATTAGGGCAATGTTTGGTCTTCAAAGTATTGATAGTTGTAAAGCCTTTTTTTATTAAATATAAGATCCTTACCCTGCCTTCTCTGTTTTCGTTAAAACCAACACAAAACTAGTCTTGATGATGTATGTAGTCGTAGTCGAAGGGATAATGATAAACTGTGCATTGTACCATGCAATACGACACTATTGCACAAAAGTGTTTTCTGTTTAGCCCCTGTTATATACAACAAACTACCCAAATCCATAAAACAATTACCCTTAATCTTATATAAAATACATTTGAAAAAAATCTCGTAACCAAAAGTTTATATGATATCAAAGAATTTTTGTGTTAAATAAATACCTAACTTGAAATTTGTACGCGCCGTTTTTTCGGCAAAACATGTAAGGGACATTTATAATTTTTGTCACCATAATTTAATTGTACTGTGCTTGTATTGTGGACCCGTGTTTTTACAAATAAATATATGTTTATATTTATCTTTATCTTTATATATTTATAAATATCATAATTTCAATTGATTCAAAGGTCTTTGAGTAATCGGTGAACATAAGTGCCTACTTAAAAAAAAACAGGCAACGAATTGATCACTTGTTGCTTTTTTCAAGTCAGCTAATAACTTATTAGAATTAAATTGGTACCTAGCCTCAGCCTTCCGTCATCCGTCGTCAGCCATTTTTAATGTCTTCACTGCTGGGGCACTGGCCTTCCTTATCAATGGATATGGAAAATGTGCCATGACCACGCGGGCCCAATGCGTTCTTTCCGAAGCACGGAGGAGCTCGAGATATTACATTTATGGTCACCCATCCCGAGACCGACCATTGCGAAAGATTGCTTAACCTCAACAATCGCAGATGAAGCACAGCCACAATGCTACCGAGTTCCTTTACGTAACGGTGATTTTCAGGCGGAGCCAGACTTAGCTATGCAGTCTCCACATCAATTTATACCTAGCGGACATTACTAAACGTCGCGACGTTACGACACTACGTCGCGTCGTCTCGGTAGACGACCTGAGAAGAGTTGCGGGTAGTGACTGGATGAAAAGGGCGGGAGATTGTGTCTTGTGGCGCAGCACCTTGAGGGATGTTTACGAATAGCAGTGGACTGCAATAGGCTGAATGATGATGATGACATTACTAAAACCGCGGTCCTGTAACCGAATATAAGGAAACTTTCAAGGTCAACATGTATAGTCTGTTGTGAAGCCTGCAGTTCTATAATATTGCACCAATAGTTCCTTTTGCTCGCATCCAGCATGCCTCCTTGTAGAACAATTGGATATTATGAGAACAATGCGAGGCCGCGCAGTATTTGTAACATCATTAACACGACCCACGACAAAATTCGTAACAGGCTAGTACTTATGCTTGTTTGCTTTACATTGAAAAAAGGCGTCCATCGTACTGCTTACAGCAAGGTAAGCGTAAAGCTTAAATGTTGATTTGAGCACTTAGAGCAAATTTGGTAGAGCAATTGATTGTCAAGTTTTATGTACCAACTGTACATAAAACTTGACACTCAGTTGTACCTATAGCACATTATGCTTTACTCTTGCACTACGGAAACCCGTCGCTATTACGTGCGACATGAGGTGTGACGTGCTGTTCACAGTACCTACTGTAAACCGTCGTCGCTAGTACGTGCGACATGAGGTGTGACGTGCTGTTCACAGTACCTACTGTAAACCGTCGCTATTACGTGCGACATGAGGTGTGACTTGCTGTTCACAGTACCTACTGTAACCCGTCGCTATTACGTGCGACATGAGGTGTGACGTGCTGTTCACAGTACCTACTGTCAAAACTCGCGGGACCCAAGAAAAGGTTTATTTAATCATACATTGTTGATGGACTCCTCTTCAGAAATTGGAAACAAAATAATGTTAAATTATTCTGAACTACTGTATTCACTATACTTTTAAGAGCGAAACTCATATGCTTATTGATGTATGAAAATTGTATTCCAGGCACAAGCTTTCATTTAAGTTTTGTTATTTCAATATTACAGATTCGTAATAGATATATTGACTACGTTAGGTTTCCCATTCTCACTGACAAACTATACCTATCTTATACGTAAAATGGTCCTTCGAACCGGATACCAAGTTGATAATAGAATTTCCCAATTTTCTAAACAAGTAAAAAGGAAAAGAGGTCTGTCTTAGCTTCGTGGGCAGGAAGGTCATGCTACGTTCACCGGCACCTCTCTAGCAGTTAGCGCGGAACGACCAGCGCGTGCGCACGTAGCTGCCCGTCTCTGTACGCGATCGCGAACAACTGTGCTCAATCGTGCCCGTTACAATAGTGTTATAACAGTGCTTGTTTACTTTTAAATTTCCAATAAAGGAAGGAACGTGCACAACGAAAAAAGGTTGGTTTTTTTAAGTTAAAACTAGAGTTTTGTCTATGATAAGTTTAAGTCCGGCCTATTGCGGTCTATTCGATAGTTTACATCGATAAATGGGCTGAGTGGACTCGCAGATACATTTCCATCGTTTTGTAAGTCATTCATTAGATGTTACGCACGGTTGCAAGGATTACCTAACTGACGACCTCGCGTATTGTATAAATACTTCTGTAAACATTCTCTGCTAAATATCGTACGGGCATGTCCGTAGATCCGCGATATATAATATTTAACAAAAAATGGATTATTATGCCACCGAGTTGCGTGTAAATTGACCCTGACTTTTATTCTATAATTCTGATAGAATGCTGGTAATATCAAAGTATGCACTAACCAGTGAGTAGCGCAAGTTGACTGTCGCATTATGTGGTTAGTTTGTAAGAGTTTTATACAATTTTATAAGTATTTTTCCTAATACTCACCTAGATGTAGTATGTGTTTAGATAGTAGTTATAGTAAGAAATAATAAAAAAATGCGTCAAAATGAGAACCTCCTCCATTTTTGAGTTGGTTAAAAAGACAAAGGCAGATCACAGCTATTCTATAACAGATTTCTACGTCATGTCAGGGAAAGTACGTTTGTCTTACGTACACTAGGTACGTTTATTAGTGCTACGTTAGTTAGTACTGTTATGGAATATTGGACCCAATAAAAGACTAATGACGCAGTATTTGCCTTTTTTCACGTAGGTCGTAGACCAACACTTTTGTCCAATTTGAGATTTCTAATGAAACATGCGAGTAGGTGTTAAGAATGGCCAGTAGTGTTGTAATCGTCTATTGATTATCTTCTGGCCACCTCACACTGTTTATTACTTAACTTGTCATGAAAGGTACAATTCTCCATTTAAAAAATAATTGTATTCAATAGTCTCGCTTTTAATTCTATGCTATATTAGGTACTTAAATATTTTTGTTAGAAATATTCAAAAAGGTTGTAAGAAATTAGAAGAAAGAATCTATCTATATGTGGTTCGTCTTAGTTTGTACACAGGACAGCACGACAAGACAGTTTGACCTCTAGGACGCCCTAAATATCGCTCTTGATAGCGGCCGGCCGGCGGCGGCGGTTTCGTAGTGCAGGTTTAAAGTCTGAGGTGCAGTTGTCTGTACATAAACCAATAAAAAAACTAATAGTGAGGTAGGGTAGGTAGCCCCATGCAGGTAATGTTTTGTTTCACCCTGTGGTTACAAATTACGACATATGGTGCAAGCAAACTAACATTTAAATTATTATCTGTTTTATGGCGAGACAACTAAGTGGTACACCATTATTTCTTCAGCTGTTTGGGGTTGATTTAAAATTTTGGAAGAGCGCTAAGGCTTTTCTTAACTTTTCCTACTGCGAGAAACTGGCTAAAGTGTGTTTCTGGAACTAATGTTTTTCTATGAGAAATTATTAGTCAATAGTCACAATGGAATTTCGAAGCAATTTGGATTTTCGTCACCTCACATTTGCGTTAATCTTCAAAATCGAATTACTTTTATGGAAAAATACAACCAACATTTCCCTTCGTGTTAGAATTTGAATCCAGAAATGAACCAAAAAGTCGTTGCGACCAGTTTATCTCATTTACAAATCGAATAATTCTTAAAAAACAACAAAAACTTGACTTGAATATTAATGAAGGTTTCAACTTTGGTCAGCTCCTATTATAGAAGTTGCTCATTACAGTATTCTCCTTAGAGGAAAGTTGGTCAAATAGCAATTTTGAGCATTTGCCCATTTCTTAGGTCTATACTAAATCACGTTCGGGCATTAGTCGTCGCTGCTAATGGTTTCTGAGCCATTCTAACCTTTTCTTAGAGTTGGAACGTTAAATTAGGGTTACCAGAACGCATTAAGGATTTAGTTTTAAGTGCCCAATCCTAAAAAAGGAACCACTTTAATTTTTTACTTCGCCGTATTCTTCCCAAGATGTTATTTCTTACTAAGCTGAAAGGACACCAAGTGGAGGACTAGAAAAAAAATACGAATTGTCCTTACCGTAACTGTAACTTAAAGGTAGTGTGTATTTACAACGGAAAATCACGTTTTCTGATTAATAACTCCAAGTAGGTACCTATCTTTTTCATCTATACTTAGTCTTTGTACAATTTTCAACGGTTATTCCGTGCAGCCTAACCCTGAAGGCTCTGACGGCTGGTAACCCTACCCGGTATTCACAGGCTCACGGCGGAATGCGCCTATTACTAGAGTTCCGCCTCTCGGATGCGTCTGCGCCGACGTTAGAATGGCGGGAAACCTACAGGGGTGGCGCAAAGTAGAGCCTGGTAGAGGAATAGGTGGCAACCAAAAAAAGGTGGAAATGTACTTAATACTCCACGCTATAAAACCATTGCGCTGGCAGAGCATCATCGAAGATGCAAATTGATAGGGAAAATGTAAACATCACTCTAGTTAGACGCACCTCAACAACGTCACTTTGGGCATAGGCTGTGTCTTAAGTTCCAGAACAAAAATGCGAAAATATATTTATGGCATTGTAATAGATATCATTGTACCTAGGCAGGTACATGAAATATTTGTGAAAAGAGACGTCGTCCTGCCTGTTAAACCTGAGAAACTTTAGTTTAAAAGGTCCTAAAAATATTTTAATAATCATCATTATTACTCCAATAATCTAACATATGCTTCAGAAAAAGAGAAAGCATTTAAAGACTTTATATTCATCTTACAGCGCTTTTAGTAGCCGCATCAAAAGATCCAAGAAAGAACGAAGTTCATTGGCATCTACATCGGAGCCATCAAACGCTCATCGCTTGGGCCGCGGGCCAAGTTCAAAGCCCATAAAACCTTACCATTCCCTTGTGATTAACGAAAGTAACTGCGACGCGGGGCCGTTAACGCAATTCTAATGCTTTTGATTATTTCCCACTTGGCTCGGCTCGGCTTTGGACTCTCGCGCCTTTGCCCCGACGACCCAGGTGAAATGTTGGTATTGGTAGGACGTAACGACTTGTTGGTATGTATTGTGTATGTTCTCGTAGTCTTAGGGGAAAACAAATGAATATCTATTTGTGTCTGGCAAACTTACCGTTCATCTACTGATGGATTCTATAATTAATATTTTAAGTTCAACGTTTTATTTGGGTAGATACCTTTTTCTTTTTTTTAACTTATACCTAATGGCGGTGGCCGGTGCTCTTTTAGATTGCGGCTGTTTTGAATATTGATTAGTCTGTATTTTGGTAGGTCAAAACAAAAGTTTAAAATGTACCATTATAATATTAGTGAAGATCATAGATTAAAGCTGAAGTAAACAATTGTTTGTTTCCTTGACTGCACCAACGCGTAATATAAGTAAAGAGAACTCGCCAAAAACTGTTTTTTGCAAATGTTTGAAGCGTCAAATTATATAAAGGGAACAAAATTAATATGGTATCGCAACAACATCTTTATTACAGCTGTGCTGCCAATATGATTTGCTAACTGACGCATCATTACCTCAAGGAGTTATCGGGACTGCCCGCTGCGATTAATCCATACAATTATTTTTATTTCAAGTCTGTTATCGAAACAGCTCGCAACGATTTTTATTTCGTCATAATTTTGACTCGACATCGCACTGTTCGAAAAAGCAAGAGGATATGATATTTTTTTTAATTAACGAATTTGACTTCACGGTCCAATGCTCACCCTGTTATTATCTTTTAACAAGTTAAAAAGAACTGTGAAATCAATTTGAGCAATGCGAAAAATAATATAATCCAAATATTAGTTTTGAGTTACGGTAATTATTTAACAATTTCCTCGGGATGGATTAGAGGAAGGCTGTTATATCATGGTTGCCTGGAGGTTTCGTGGCTGGTTAGAGTCCAGACAAAGGTAGGTACCTGTCCTAAGGCAATCCCTCTAACTTATTATCTACAGGCAGCCACTTAGGCAAATAACACGATGCGAGAGAATAATGGTGCGGTGGTTTGCCTATGGTGTATTTTCAAAATTTCAATTGTTTTCGGAAATGTTTTGTGCAGATTTCGTTTTGTTTCTTATCGTCTCCATTTAATGTTAAAAAAGTTAATTTTCTATCGTATCGGCCTCTTTATTTGATTGACTTTGAAAAGAGAAAGAAAAGAGACTTTGAATAGTGTTTTCATATTACATTGTTTTGATTAATATTACACACACTGTAATGTAACGCATTTGATGGATATGTAAAATGCGTTACATTACAGTGTGTGGAATAAACTTATACTATTATATTTTAAAAGTGTGCATGTAGCGTCAAACATTCGTAAAAAGAATGCTCTTTTTCATTGCGATCGAATACTATGGACACTCCACTAGTTCTATAGTATTTGTTTTTGATTTTCTTGCCAAAGGCAGAGTTAGTACTGTGCCAAAGGCTACTGAATTAGTCACTTAGAACTATTATGCGGTCACACTTGTGCAAACACAGCATCGCGACCAAAACGAAACTCGTCTTTCCCGTAAACGTCTCCGACATCGTCATAAAATATTATTTTACGAAAGCACTAGAGAGAGCGATGACCGGCGATTAGTCGTGCCTTTTTTATGGACATTACACGCAGGATGTGGTACGTGACTTATTTGTCAGGCTCCTTGCGATTTGATATACGGCGCTACAAAAACATAAAAGATTGGTTTTGATAAAAAATAATAAACGAAACTTCACATCAAAGTAGTTACGCAAATGTTTTTAATTATAGGGTAATGATTTGACCGATTTAACTTGCCTAATCGTGATAAATATATTTAATTCCTAATGCCACTCATTTTTATAACAAAGTACTTACCGTAAGTATCCCAAATCTTCGCAAAAGTGAGATAGATAGTAGAGTCTCAACAACTTTATCTGGAAGCGCGGTAGTGCCCCCGCGAAGAATAGCGAAAAAAGCACAGCCGTAACTATCCTTTTCTCGATAAAACTTTTCTGGAGGAACTGAACCAGTTAAACGAGTGGAGTTGATTATTTGGCTCGGTTAGAAAATGTATTGCTTTATTGAAAACCTTTTACGAAACTTTTGTATAAAGCCACCAGTTACATTTATGAGACATCTGGCTGGCAGCCGATTATTTAATCTGTTATTAGCGAGACAAGCTGTTCGGTTGCTCAACGCAAGGTTCCGCGGCTGTAGGCGCACCCACTCGAAACAGGCAACCTCCACAATCACCACATTCCGATATATTTGCATATCGGGGATTGATATTATTATTGTCGCGGGAATTATTGTCCCGTTCAGTTTTACGGCCAGCGTGTGCAGTAGTGCAGTAGTGCACATGCAGGTTTTACGATACCACGGCTCGACGAAATGGAGATGTCCGTACAAAACGAGAGCGACAGAGCTTTTAATTTTGTAAAAGGCAGTTTATGCATGTCGTGTTTGCCTTTCCAGTTTATTGACTTTTCAGATAAAATAAGTGGTGTCATAAATCCCGCCTTTGCACGCGGAAAAGAAAAAAAAAAAACGTTCGGATACACTTAATGTGGACATCGACAAAAAAGGTTGGCCTTGCGCTTAAGTGAATAAATAATAATCTCACGAAGATAAAGTTATACGTTGTAGTCGTAGCGTTAGTGACTGTGCTTACTGTGCTCGCTCACGACAATTTCATAGATTTGCTATTAATTGTGGTGGCGCGGCAGCCGACTGTCGCAGGCCTTGTCGAGCCGGTTGGAGTTTGCAGCATGACGTCATGCGGCTGACTTAAGAATGCTCTGGTCTGCCGGCTTCAAACTATTTTAAATGTCCTTCGATATTGCTTTGTTTGTTTTATTCTGTTTTTCTTGTTCATGTACCGGTACCAGAGGAGCACAAATGTTTAGTTACAGATATTTGATCATCAGTTTTCAGAATTATTTTCTACTATTTTCCAAAGAAACAAACTAAACTTTTTGAGACATTATTCATAAGATAAGATACATATAAATACTACCTCTAGGTACTGCTAATGGTTTTTTAGAACCATGTGCAGTCCTGTTATACGTCACAAAGAAGGCTTTATCAAAGCCTTTGCTAAAAAATGGTTTTATGCAGCAATTAGCTGAGTTGTGTAGGTATACTTACTTAAACCAAAAAAGATCGAGTAAGCGGATACTGTTGATAGGTTTGCCCTTAGTCGTATCAGCAATCAGCTTTTAATTACATCGCAGAATCTGATAAGTGATTGTTCAATAGGCGGGATGAGTCTGCGTGTTCTTACCTTTACGTTACGGGCACGGGCACTGACTCTGATCTGATCGAAGATAATCTGTAGACTCTGTGGTAGCGCGTGTTGCATAGCGCGTCTGTTCAACTTGATCCTGGGCAAAAGATCATAAAGCCTTCTTAATTTTGTGTGTAAAAAATTTAAAAACGGAAATTTTAGTAGCAGAATACAAAGTAAAGTATGTAAATGTTATTGTAGTAAAATTAATAAAATTGTAGTATCTATGACGAATATAATATGTTTAAAGTTTCAGTATTTATGGAGACGTATGGTCCTATATCCATCAAGTTTTCCCAAAACATGGCGTAACATTTTCTTGGTTTTTATAACTCATTAATACCTTTAAGTTCCTACAATAATATCAGCGTAAGGATTAAATTATAGCCACAAGGTAGCAGAAAGGCGTACCTTTTATATTTATTGTAAAAATAACACAATAATCCTTTTACGAAGTCGGCATTGCTATCTTTGTATACTTTTTATTTTTAATGGGTGCGTGCCGCATTTTTGCGGCGTATGCAAGCCGTCTATTGTATTAATACGATAAACCATTGGTAAAGAAACAGACAAAAATAGTAAGTCGTGTATCCGAACGTGTTCGTATGTCTGCGAAGTTTTCCATCTATCGCACTGTGCACGGATTGAATACAATTCGGATTAAGTTTTAAACGAGTCTTGAACACTGTGCTTCTAATATGTGGACCGTATTGCTAATTAAAGGGGTCGTAACCAACTGAACAGAATTTATTTATACGCTCCATTTAAGATGGTGTGTTGTGAGCGCAAAAAACGACTACTTTTTATCGATTCCAATACCTTAACGCTACGGGGAATGAGATATCAAGTTTTGAGATCAACTAAGGCAGTCTCAAATTTCACTTAATGTATC
The DNA here is from genome assembly GCA_910589605.1 of Chrysoteuchia culmella. Taxonomy (NCBI): domain Eukaryota; kingdom Metazoa; phylum Arthropoda; class Insecta; order Lepidoptera; family Crambidae; genus Chrysoteuchia; species Chrysoteuchia culmella. The sequence goes on along the minus strand of OU342642.1, from coordinate 23,676,776 downwards.
TTGATTAAAGCGGCTGTGCAGTAGAAGTCAGATCTTTATAGGCATATAAAATCTACTTACTACATGGGCTTTCAATTTTGATTTGCCTAAGTTGCTTGCTCTGTCCATAGAAAAAAACTTGAATACATTTTTACCGTCGTGCGTTGATATCTTTTGTATGAACACACAGATTTTTTCTGTGTAAATAAACACAACAATGTTATCATAAATATTTAAGTATTGTTTTGCTCATTTTACATAATGCAGGTGCTGGAGATCTGGAGATCCCTATCTGGAGACTTTAAAGTTTTTTTCACTTTTTAGAGCTTAGTGCTTGATGACCTCAGACATAAGTATAAGACAAAAGAAATATCTACAGTTATCGAAAATTTATCTAAATTTCAATATACAACTTGGAAATATAAAAGAAACAAGGTAGATGTTTTTTGATACAAATTTAGGTGGGTGCCAAAAGCATGGGTTGTGGCCACACTGTTTGCATGGGTTGTGGCCGCTTTGATAAAATATGTATGTTTTAAACTTGAAACACTAAAAAGCAACAAAATCTAATTTACAAACCCATGCTAGCCCTTTACCTTAACTTTTAAATCATACTTTTATCACTAAGTTATGTGAAAATTAAGGGATTGAATCAGATACTTGGGATAATAGATTATGTATTACGTATTGCATGAGTATGTGCCATAGAGCCAAGACTAGAAAGCGGTTCATCGTATGTTTTTTTTGCTCACTTCTTTCCTTCACTATGTTTTGTCTTGCTTCGCTATGTTGATAACCCTGTAGAAATTAAGTTAATTTATAATATTAAAAAAATCTCAGCAGATTTTTATGTTTTGGATTCTGTGTTAGTGAAAGAAAAATGGTTTTAAAACGATACGAACGAAAAAGATAAACCCTCTTGGACTGTGTTCAGTTCAGTTCAGTAATAAATAAAAATAAAAAAAACCCGAAAGGAAAAATAAAAAAAACACAAATAAATAAAAAAAAATTTAAAAAACAAAAAATCTTAAATATTCGACATCATAACATTTTAGATTATTTTAAAAAATTTAAATGTTTTTTTTGTTATTTTTATTATTGAATTTTTGATCATTATTTGTTTTTCATATTTTTTTTTTATTTTTGTTTTTTTTTGAGTTTGTGATTTTTTATGGTCATCGTCGTCTCAGCCACATGACATCCACTGCTGGATATAGGCCTCACCCAGGGATCTCCACAACTTAAAATTAAAGGTGGTCAGTCATAAGTCAAAGTCAAAGTCAAAGTCAATATCATTTATTCAGTCTAGGCTGTTACAAGCACTTATGAACGTCAAAGAAGCTACGCCATCGGTTCACAAACCCTACGGCGGGAGACCTTGTTACGAGAAGAACCGGCAAGAAACTCGTCAAGGGCTGTTTTTTTCTCCCTGTTTTATTTCATACAGAGTCGTCAAATTGAAAAGTGACCTTAACATATCAGTAAGGTCAGTTTCCATCACAAAAGGAAAATACTAATTAAAATATTATATTTTATGGTTATTGTAACCGTAAACAATTTTTATCAGGCAAAGAAAGACTTGTCTATCATACATTACAACATTTCTCGCATTACAAGATTACTATACTGCAAGTTGTGAGGTACATACAGTCAGTATCAATTTATTTTAGATAAAAATATTTAAGCATTAAGCACAGCATTAAGATAAGCAGACTGAGGGAGACCCATTTCCGCTGGCGGCACCCGTTCACGAGCATGACGCATGAACCAGCCATCGCTTCGCTCAACCATATTTTAGGGAACGTAACGACCCGCCTCACACTACACCGCCTAAGAAACGTTTGAGTGAGCATGACGTACTTCAGGTACATAAAATCCTGAAATACTGATACCTAATAAATTCTAATAAATTTTTCGGTTAACATCTAGGTATACAACTTACATTAAAGGTAAACTATTTATACTATAGCCAAAATGGTCAAAACTGGCAGAATGCTTAAATATCGAGCCTTCTCAGTGGCCACCTGCTGTTAAATGACTTTTTGTTGGATTAGCGATTGAACCAGATGGAAAACATATAAATAAGTGACATTAAATAATACATTTCGATAAAATAATGTTGTTTCCTAATCCTTAACGATGAAATGATCGTTAGAGAATTTATTAAGAAATTGACAAATTTACACTTTTTCAGATAAAATGGCGTTTATTGATAAAATATCTTAAGACATACGGAAAACTGCCTGCTGCTATTATGAACTGAAAGTCCATTCTTTTACTTGCCATGATGGTAACCAATATTCAATAGTTATTTGATAACTAGTAAACAACAAAATGACCAGAAAGAGGGCAGTGGCCACAACAGGGGCTCCTCCCTAGTCAGTGTGCCTAGTACACTGTCTGGAGACTGATAATGATAATTCTGATAAGCTAAATGCTCATTTTAAATATGAAATTACGGATTACGTACAAGAGGTTAAGATTATTAGAAAATTAAGAGCGCTCGTTGATATCTTTAACATGTCAATTTGTGTAAAACATAAATTGCGTGTTATTTGATGTTTTTTTAAGTTTCTCCATATTTTCGGGGATGCGTAAAAACAGATTTGCTTATTGGTATCAATTCTTCAATTCAGTAGTCTTTAGTCTGACCTTTACGACATTACTTGTGTTTGATTACGCGTTTGTTTGATGACCTTAACGTCCGCCTAATGGAACCTTGGAAGTCTACGTGTGTGTACTACTTAGTTACTTAGATGAAATACTAGTGAAGTCACTTTAATTCATCAAACCCGAACCGGACACCGGTGTCCAGGGACCAATGGAATATCTATTATATTGTGTCTTATAATTGGGGCCTGAAGTAGTTCAGCAGTAAAAACTAAGCAGTAAATTAAACGAAAATGATTCGTAACAAATATTAAACTGCCTATAGTTAAATAAATATTGGGCAGTATGACATATGACTGAATGGGCAGTTACAAGTGGGCAGTAACAAATCGGAATAAGTCTGTAAAAAAAACTGATTTTAACCGTTTTTTTATTGTCAGTAAATGTATTTAATAGTCTCTGTGGTCAAGTGGTAACAACCACCGGTATCGAACCCAGAGGTCCTGGGTTTTTGTATTTTCAGCGTTTAAAGTAAAATATTAAAAATAATTTGTTACATATCGAAGTTATGATTTGAACGTAATACGTCATCAGCCATGACCCGCCACGCGCGCTCAATGCGGATTGGTGGGTTTTGACGACTGCAGCCGGGACCAACGGCTTAACGTGCCTTCCGAAGCACGGAGGAGCTCTAGATAGTAAATTTTTGGTCACTCATCCTGAGACCGACCGTTGCGAAAGATGCTTAACCTCAACAATGACAGGCCGAGCGCGCGAACCACTGCACCATAAGCTCCTCAATGATATGATATAACTTACTATGAAGGGGAATAGCTCTCGCTTTGGTTTACTTCAAAGCGGGAGTCAAATAAAACAACGGCATCAAAATAATTTCAAAGTATTGACATCTACGCCACAGATTATTGTAGTAAATAGTTATTTCGTAACAGATAAACCACTCTTTAAGAAATGTTGGTACTTGCATTTTATAATAACCTTCTCTTTAGATATCCGAATGTCCGCCGGCCGGCAGGAAATTAAGTAGGTACATGGAGTGAACTACGCCTGTCTACGCACTCATACAGTCAGTGATCGCCTTATAAACCAATGAATGAATGCAGCACTTGTGATTAGCCACTACGTCACCAGCGTATCGCTCTTTGCAACTGAAAGTAATGTTCGAGTGTTACCGCTCACCGTGAACTGCCGAACTATTTATCGAACTGCCCACATTGTCATTTTAACTGCCCATTACGTTATTTTTCTGTATTTTAGACTGCTTAAATGATTTTTGAACCTCCATTGTATGACGAAATAACTGCTAGTTTTTATTTTTATATTAATGTTTTACTGCTGTAGTAATTTACCAACTGCCAGAAAATTAAATAACTGCCCATTTTGTTTTTTTAACTAATCATAATAACATCCCTAATGATTAAAAACTGTTACAAAAATATTTCCCATATTAATATTAAAAAGTGATTTAAAAAACATTCTATCTTTAAAAACAATTTTCATATTTTAAATAAAGAAAGATACTTAATTTAAAATCATGACTGTACATTTTAAAAACATGGAGACATTTCTGAGATTGTAACACATTAAATAATCAATTGTGATATTAGTTCCAAGCTCACGGTGAAATCATAAATTGTAACATTTGATAAGATCATGTTATTTTGACGCGATACTCGGCTTTGTGATGATGAAAATAAGAACTTATTGTGTTATGGCTGACATGTTATCTTAAGTACGTGAGGAGATCTTTGTTACAGTGAAAGCAGGAAACGATTATGTAACCGAGAACAGTGCAATTACATTTGTTTGTTTCTGCTTCAAACAAAATGCTACTTGACAACTGACCTCTAGTTTTGTAGGAATGCTTCCGTCAAGTTTCTCACTGATAGGATATTAATTTATCCTTTAATATGAACGGGAACCTTTGTTAGATTGTTTGTCTAATCTAGGTATGACCCGGAATATGAAATAGTAAGTTTATAGTATTATTTATCCGATAAAAGGTTCCAGTGTGGGTCTACTCTACGCTATCGCAGTCGTGGATGGGAGGGCCGCTAATAAAATTTCAATAACATAAAATCACAAGCGAGCGTAATTATACATTTTTAAATGCTACATGAAACAAAAAGTTATTATAATATTTTTTATTCAATAAATAAGAACATCAATACTTAACACGTAGCGTAAAACGGATCGCCTTTCAACATGGCGTTACGTCACTCCGCATCTGTCAGGTAGACAGAAGACAGATCACATCACATCACAGCTGTTCGATTGTCAAAGTTTCGCGATTCGATCGAACGAGTGGGAAAAAAACACGTCAGTTTTGTAATTTTAATAGAAGAATCCGGTATTAAAATGTTTCATTTCGCATAAAATTAATCAGGAGTGATACAGGTGAACTGTGCTGTGTGAACTTAAAAACGTACAAAATAATACAGGTATCTGATCTGATATAGTTCCTAATTTACATGTCTTCACAAAATAAATGTAGTGGTAGCGAGTTATCGTTAGCCTAAAGTTTAATTCTTCATCTTCAATTAATCTTTTCAGATTTGTGGCACCATGAAAGACAGTAAATGTTTATTGAAAATCATAGTGTGTCTGCTTGGCTTGCCTAACGGTTTTTGCAATATACAACCTCCCGTTTTGAATCCGAGCGTACTTGCGCCGGTAAAATCACTGGGTGAGTGTCAGGCATGCAAGGTATTTGTGGACTCTTTCAAGAAAGGTCTAGAACGAACAGCTAGAGGCAAGTTTGAAGGTGGGGATGCAGCTTGGGAAGAAGAGAAACTAAAAACTTCATACAAAAGAAGTGAAATACGCCTGATCGATATACAGGAAGGTGTATGCAAGGAAGATAAAGACTACTCCCTCCAATGCCACAATGTGGCAGAAAAAGCTGAGGAATTTATTGAATCCTGGTGGGCTCAAAATCCTGATGAAAATACTGATTTGTTTACATTTATTTGTGTAGAAAGTTTAAAAACTTGCTGTCCTAAACACCATTTTGGTAAAGATTGTACACCTTGCCCTGGTGACCATGAGAACATCTGTAATGGCCATGGGAAATGCAGAGGTGATGGTACAAGGAAGGGAAACGGAACCTGCTTGTGTGATGTTGGTTATACGGGGGAAAACTGTGATCAATGCACTACTGGTTACTATCTATCATTCAAGGACGAAAAAAAGATGAAATGTTCGCCTTGCCATAGGGCTTGTATGGGAGGGTGCCGTCATGGTTCACCAAAAGACTGTTTTGCATGCAAACCCGGCTTTATATTCGACTCCGATGAAGGTTGTCTTGACATTAATGAATGTGATGATGTGAATAGATGCACTAAGGACCAGTTCTGCATGAACTCTATTGGATCATTTAAATGTGTGCAATGTGACAAATCATGCTCGGGATGTCATGGTGATGGCCCAGACATGTGCCGCAAATGTGCAAGCGGTTATTCAAAAAAAGGGGAGTTCTGCGTAAGTGACAGAGAAGATGAGGATTCATCGGATAAATTGACATTATCAAGGTAGAGTATAATTTAAGTGCATATTTGTTATTTTATGATTATCTCCCTATTTTTGTTTTTAATTTTGTAAATTTTTTACAGAAATGAGCTGTAATACATCTAGGCCAGTGTTTTAAGTTTAATAGGTAATCTTTAAATTTTGATTACAGTGGTGGGATATTGTATATTGCGAATGGGTTCTATTTATGTAATTTTATTGGACCTTTATTATTTATTTATAAAGTATGGGTTTAAGGCTAAACAATATGTACAAATTATATTCTTATTATTTTGTTATTTTAAAATGTTGCTTTTAAGATAGAAAAAAAATATTTAATAGAATTTATTTATTTATTCATTGTTAACTGGTGTAACATCTGCTATTTTTTCATTTATTATTCTAACTTAGATAATAATAGTAACAATATAGTAAATTGTAAGAAAAAAATATTATAAAAAACTGTTTTTTATAGGTACATGACTTATGTCGGTTTGCTGATTGCAACGGCCATCCTGTTGCCAAAGTCTACGTCTCTTGGCAGCTTCGTGGGAGCCATGGTGCTATCTTACATTGTTGGTGCTGAGTACTATTGCATGATTAACGGCCATGAAGGACTTGTCAACCTGAAAGAGTTTGATTTAACTCAACTGTTCCGTACATAAAGTGAAATGTGAAACATTTTTTTTTGTTGTGATGTGTAGTTTTAAGACAAATGTCACTAGTGATATATGAAAATTGTGTCAAATAGGGATTCGTTTTAAGTAGGTTATTTCGTGTAAGATTATTTATAAATACTGTGACGATGCACTCTTAAGATTTTTGAGGATAAGTATATATTAGAAAGACATTCACGAGATTTATTTTATGCACAGTTTACATAAGCCTATACTACTTATAGAAGCTCAGTAGTAAATCATATTTATTACACTTAATCGTACTAGGAATGTGTGAAAGACTAGCTATTATTTTTCACTGTATTAATTATGGACACTTGCAGGGTAAACAAACTCCTAAAACAATTTTAACAATTGTTCAATTTAAAAAAGAATTATTTAAATACAAGGGCATTTATTATTATACGTACATCTTATGTTTTGGCGCGCACTGTTCATTGAAATAAAACAACTTTGACGGATATCAAACGCGACGTTGACGTCACGGGATGACTGTCATCCCGTGACCACGGCAGCTGTAAAGGTGCCGAAACGTCGGGAAAATCAAAAAACCCCTAAAAACCTAAAAATACGGACAATTACATCTTAGTTCGTGGAAATATAGCGCGTTTGATATCCGTAAAAGTTGTTTTATTTCATTTATTATTATTTCCTAAGATTAGTAATGGTAGAGAGAATTTTATTTCCGTGATATTTCAATAAAACTTATCTTTAATCATGAATTATGTTGTTGTCATTGTTATTAAAATAAACCTTATTTTCTTGAGGTTAAAGTTCAATACTAGGTCAGAGACGAGTACAGCCGTCGTAAAAGTTACCATACCAATACATTTTCGCGTCGTTTTGTAACATTTGAATGGACACGCCTGTCAATATTCGATTATGGGGCGACCGTGACACCGTTTGTGCCGTAGCTAGGTGTACCATACGATAGACAGGTGCAAGTGATGAAACGCAGCGGTATAATAATAGCTAAAATTATCTTTTACAAAATGAATAAAAAACTAACTATTTAATGACTTGTCACTTTATACACTTCATTGTGCTTAGTGCGAGTTTTTTCTACTCACGGTCGAAAGTGAGCGCGTTAGGTTTTTGTATGGCGTAGACTACACCAACGTTACGTGGCGGATTACCCCACGGACTACCGTGGCGATTACGCCTCCGCGGATACGTCATTTAGCGGATTACCGCTAGATGGCGGGCCGCTGATTTCATACAAAAATCGACGCGTTCACGATCGACCGTGAATAGAAAAAAACTCGCACTAAGCACTTCGAGCTTAGCCAGTCAGTGACCCTCATTGTAAGATTTGTAAGTTATAATGTTTTTCTAACTTATATTATATAGAGGAAAGATTTTATTGTTTGTTTGCATTTAAAAAGGCTCCGAAACTACTGAATGGATTTGGATGAAATTTGGTACACTGATAGTAGATAGCCTGGTTATGAACATAGGATACTTTTTATCCCGATATTCTCACGGGAACGGGAACTACGCGGGTGAAACCGCGAGCGGCCGCTAGTTTATAAGTTAGAACACGGGGTTTGCTATTTACTCATAAAACGAATAGTTTGACAAAAGTATCGTTATCAATGTCGTCATTCACAAGTTTTATTTATGTAAACGTAAGAGGACCATGCATGACTACTTTTATATTTTTGACAAACATTTTGTAATAATTTATAAATAAAATGTTATTATAAATGTAATTATAGTAAAACGAAGTTAATTTAATTCTGAAATAAATAAAATTTATTTTATTTATTTATTTACATATTCTTTCTTTCGAAGACAGCTGTTAAAAATACAATTAATAATAATTACCTACTTAAAGAAATATATATATAAAAATATACTTACAGGATAATATAATATTTAAATAAGTCTTTTCCATGTGTTAATGTGTGGGATTGGCTTAGATTGAACGACTCACAATCGATTAATCTAAGCTACTCTAACTAATCGTTAGTATTTAGTTTAAATTTGATATAAAACTAACTTGGTAATGCTAGTAGATGTTTCAGTGGTGAACGGAAGAAAAATGTATAGTATTATAATTTTAAAGTAACCTCTAAATTTCAACAATAACTGAGAATATTTAATGGGTGTTGTTTGTATTGTTATGCAACTTTGAAACTGATTTCTTGTAATTTTTTCTTTAGATTGTTTCTTTTTTTTTAGAAAAAGATATGTTTAAGGAAAACCTGTAATTGGCTTTACTAGATTACGATATAGATCTATTTAATTAAACAATTTGTAACGCTGTTGGTTTTCGAATAAATAAATAAATAAATTCGGTAAAATTAAAAGCCTTGACTTCGTCTACTTTACCGAGTTGTCCACTTGCTAAATCGTCCACATTTCCCTTCTCCACTGCCTAGCCTAACTCGATAATAAGATTACATCACGTAAGAGTAAAATTTTGACAAAGCCCGTAGAGTAATATGAATTAGGTTGAAAATTCATCTGTATTCGCAAACTTTGGCGTAAGCGAAATTGAGTGAGAAAACTCGCACGAAGCACTCGGAGTAGGTGTGAATAGTCGCATATTAAACTAACGTTGGTTAACAGGTTTTACTGATATTGTTCTCTTGCATTCCCGCTATCGCCTGTGACTTGGCCTATAACGGCCCGTCAATCTTTTAAAACGCCCACATTATGTAACGTAATGCATGAAACGTGTATGTTATGTGTATGCATAACATTATGTATGACTACAACTTTGTAACTTAAGTTGAAAATAGAAATGCAGCGAGCTTGTTAAAATTCCTTGTGACTGCGTTTTTACAAAGTACAAATTTACTCTCGTCGTCATCAGCCATTTTTAATGTCCCCTCTGCTGGGGCACTGGCCTTCCTTATGGGTGGATAAGGAGAACGGGCCATGACCCACCACGCGGGCCCAATGCGGATAGGTGGGTTTTAACGACTGCAAATGCAGCCGGGACCAATGTGCCTTCTGAAGCACGGAGGAGGACGAGATAATAAATTCTTGGTCACCCATCCCGTGACCGACCATTACGAAAGTTGCTTAACTTCAACTATCGCAGGCCGAGCGCGCAAACCACTGCGCCACGGGCTCCTACTTTTGTCTCCTAAATGTAAATACTCTTGTTTAATTTTGGCCATGTTTAACTTCTCTTTCTCACATTACTCGCTTACGCCGCAGTTTGCGAATAGAGTTTAATTCTCAACATTATTCACATTGCATTAATATCTATCAAAATTTTACTCGCACGCGATGGTAACGTTTGCACATTTGCAAACTCTCACTAAGCTCTCCGGACATTTCTAGTTCCCTATATAAGCTACATATTTTTTGTTAACCGATTTTTTGGGCTCTTCAATCTATACTTATAATATTATAAAGCTGAAGAGTTTGTTTGTTTGAACGCGCTAATCTCAGGAACTACTGGACCGATTTAGAAAATTCTTAGACCATTAGAAAGCTACATTTCTCCCGAGTGACATACATAGGCTATATTTTATCCCGATATTCTCACGAGGATCCGCTTGTTAATTATAAAGTCATAGATGGTCATAGTAACTAGGTATTTATAAGTATTTAATAAGGCTGCGTTTTAACGTATTGTAGGTACCTATTTATGTGGCAGGTTGAAAGTTGTAATTGTAACTAAAGAATAATAAATAAGTAGATGGATTTTCGTGTTATTTTATATTTCTATAAAAAATTCAATCTTGTATACCTATTTTATGTAACCAAGTCATTATAATAAAACAACCTTAACTGATTTCAGTGCACACTCCGTAAAAGTTGTTTTATTTCATTGAAGATTGCGCGATGAAACTTAAGATGTGCAACTTATTACACTTAAGCCTTTTTTGTTTGTTTTTTTTTAATAGACATGAACACAGACCTATATCGAGATAGTCGGTAAAAGTGTACCTACCTTGCGTGTCAAAAGTTTGATCCACGGTCAAAGTTTTCTGACCTAAGTCAGTCCGCTTGAGACTATTGCCATTAAAACATGCATGCGTCACACAGAAACGAAAATGGTTAATTGTGCAGTGCTTTCTTGCAAGAGCTCGTCAATAACATTTCCACATCAGTAAATCTCGCTCGAGAAGTCATGGTACATGCGAAAAATTCGACACGCTAGGTTCTCATACAGTTCGAAGCGCTCTTTTCGTCTGTCTCGATATACGTCTGTGGACATGAAGCTACATGAGTAGGTATTCAATCCCAAGCATATATGGCCCTGTTTATTTGTAAGTAACACGGTTAATTTATGACTAGACCCGAGATTATATCGGATGTCCAGCGTCGCGTGTTGGAACCAGTTGCCTGGTGGTTGTCCATTGCCACAAGACTAATTATTGCATGCTTTGAAACGCAATCAAATCGTCTTGCTTGCTAGAAGATGTTCAATGTTTTGTCTCAGTTAATGGTGCGATTTATTGCTGCATTACTGCATTTGCAGTCGTTAAAACCCACCAATTCGCATTGGGCCCGCGTGGTGGGTCATGGCCCATTCTTATTATCCATTTATAAGGAAGGCCAGTGCCCCAGCAGTGGGGACATACAATGGCTTATGACGAATGGTGCGAGTAAGTATAAGAATTATCTACCATACGAAATCATAACTATAATAAATAAAGGTAGGATAAACAAATGAAATCACTAGATAAGTGAATGCCCGAGGAAATTTCCTATCCACACATTTCCCGAGCCTCGTAGCTTTGAGCTACCAAATCTATGTGATAAGTATTAAACAAGAAAATATACCAGAAAAAAGCAACTTGTCTCATGTCGCCCTGACGGGACCAAATCTATATTATTATTATTATTTTTGTTGAACACAAACTAGGTAAGTACCCTTGAAGAAATCGCTGTTAAGCGACAATAATTTACATTTAATTTTGATAATGTTGTTACGTAGGTATAATTATATGTTCCGTCTGTCTGTCTGTTACTAGGTAGGTAATCAAATCAGCCATCGCTCATCTCCTATTAATAGCATATTTAGTTTTTCCTAAGCATACCCAGGTACAAACTTTAGGTATTTTTATTCTACATTATGCATTCCAAGTTTATTATACAGTCAGCATCATATATATAGACACGTACAGCTCACGCGCTCATATAGATAATTAGGAACATCCAAAGTTATCAAATATGCCTATCGGTACAACCATAGTGTTCTTAAAAATGAGAACTCTATAGAGCGTTCTATGACGTTGTCATCAATTTGAATACTTGAGTTGTAACGATAGTATTGATCACTTTGGATGTTACTGAAGTTTTAAGCACATTGACTGAGTCTATATATATGATGCTGACTGTAAGTAGGTAAGTATCTATTGCCTGTGCACATAGGTACGAGTATATCTACTCGTGTCTCTCAAGTTGTGTAGTGTGCGGCCAGTTAACAGGTTAGACTAAACACTGGGCAGTACGTCTAAGCACGTCTAATCTTAGCAGCTGGAACGGGTACCTAGGTAGGTACCTACCAGTTGAGCGAGTTTCGCTTCCGCGTCCATCCCGAGAAAGGCCAGTTGCAGACGTGGCGTCATCGCTTCATCATTTATGCGCAAGTTTTTTTGTCATGGCGCCCGCGTTTCGTTTGGACATCAGATATGAAGAAAAAACTGTGCAAAAACGATATTTAGTATTCTTATTAGTTAACATAGAAGACTGACTATGACTAAATCGTAATGTAGATTTTTATATTTAAGTTTTATAACTTGAAAAAAAAAGCACCGCAACTTACAATTTAATGTTTCTAAGATAATGTTATATGTTTATTTAATCAAAATAGGTATTTATTTTTTTTTATTCCTCAAAATAAAAAAAAATAAAAACAGGTTGGATATTTTATTTGCTAATGCGCCCCTTGCGCCCCTTTTAATGCTAGCGGAAAGCTCCGTAAAGATTTTCATATTTTCATTTCATTTCTTCCACAGACCTATATCGACATAGACGAAAAGAACGCTTTAAACTGTATGAGAACCTAGCGTGTCGAATTTTTCGTACCCACGATGACGTCACGAGCGAGATTTAGTGATGAGAAACGTTATTGACGAGTTCTGAAAGCACTGCACAATTAACCATTTTCGTTTCTGAGTGACGCGTGTTTTCATGGCAATGACCTAAGTCAGTTCTCAAGCGGACTGGCTTAGGTCGGAAAACTTTGGTCGTGGATCAAACTCATATAATTACTTTATACTTTGATCAAACTTTTGACACGCAAGGTAGGTACACTTTTACCGTCTATCTCGTTCTAGGACTGTGATTTCTCTCTAAGAGGACGCGTACGAAAAAGGCTGATAACCACCAAAATAAAGACGACAAGCCGTGTGTGAAGGTGGAGACGAGTTGTATTGTTGTTATGCTACCCTTTATAGCATCAAACGGCTGAATTAAAGTTTGTTTTCTCGTTTGATTTCCATACAGGTGCAGTCTTATAAGAGCCGTGATGAATACATGAAGTGGATGTCGAGGTCGTTAGGAGCTTGTAAGGTGGAGGATTGTATTCTATAGGCTATCTTTATGATTGTGAGTTCAAAAAGGCTAAACACTGACAGGATTTGGGGGGCTATACTAGAAATAAAAAGGGCGGGTGAATCGGAGAAAAAGGTTTTTCATGAAAATGTGACTCGTAAAATGTCTTAAACTTCATTTACCGGCTTAAATAATAAGAAGCTCACTTATTACATAACTAGGGCGGTTACAACCCGATACTCGGGTTCGTCGATCAACGAAAAATTCAAAATTATGCGAAAATCTTTAATTGCAGTTTGTGATCATCACGTTTAACATTTTGTATATTTTATAGATTTCGGAACAAATAGACTCGAGTACCTTTAATTTGATACCTTACTCGGCCGCGTACTACGCGCCAAAGTCCCTATCGAGTCGTCACAAACTTTGCGAACCTGAATTAAGTATATAGATATTGGGCCAATTATAGACGGTTGAAAACTGGAAAATGGACCAGTTTCACTTCGCACCATTCACTTTTATGGACATAAGTGTTGGGAATCTAAGTAATACCTACGGATTACATTGAAGAACTAAACATTTGACGTTAAAAACTTATAAGGGTGATTCCGTTATCTCGTGCAAATAGAACTGTATCGTAGAACGAAAAAAAATTATTGAAATTTTACCTTTATTGTCAAATGTCGGCTAAAGTTTGCCACTGGATTTAAAAAAAGTGAAAGGCACCTTAATATAAATAAAAAAAAAAAAAAAAATTTTTTTGCACTGGATGGTTATGAAATGTAACTTCCAATACTGAGATTGACTGACATAGACAATTTGAAAAAATCTTATCCTATATTATTACTTTTTAATTTGTTTAATGAAAATACTCAAATAATAAAACAACTTTTACGGATATCAAACGCGCTATATTTCCACGAACTAAGTTGTAATTGTCCGTATTTTTAGGTTTTTAGGGGTTTTTTGATTTTCCCGACGTTTCGGCACCTTTACAGCTGCCGTGAGTCATCCCGTGACCACGGCAGCTGTAAAGGTGCCGAAACGTAAGATGTACGTACTCAAATAATAGTTTGCAGCTTCAACATTACAGCATTCATGAAGACCACTTAAACTGAAAAACATTATAATATCTGCTGAGGTCCCAAGTTTAAAATGGAGGTGAATGATTTTACGGAGGATTCTTATTTATTTTCAAGAAAACCAATTAATTGCGTTTGACTTTTATTTCCTAAGCTATACTCCCTTGAGAAGGATTATTTCTGTATGTATAATAATTAACATTCAATCATTATTTTCCAAATAAATTGTATGGATATGTTTTATGCACGAAACTACGGAATGACTCATAACACCCCTCTTTTTTGCGTCAAGGCTTAAAAATCATTACCTACTACAACAGCTTCGCTAAATTAATTGATGTAATCTAAAAGACAATTCACAAATTGCATTTGTTTTTTTCTTTCCCCACGTTAAGACTGGCATTAACTTTTACAAGCTCATTAAAACGTAACAATAAAAAGCGCAGAAGCATGTTATAACAGGCGGCGCATTTTCCCATGCAACCGCACAATAGAGTTATGTCGGTGCGATACTCGAGTTACTTTCTTCATTTAATAAACAAAGTATTGTTTGAAAGCTTTTTTGTAAGCTCTGAAAAGTTCGACGTGAAGTTCTCAGGCTTTCTCGGGTTTCTATCGCTTAGTTGGCAGATCTCGTCGTGACGTAAGCATGATTTAATTGGGCTCTATCAGATGTAGAATACTTTTATGGTTTATGACCTATCATAGGAAGGTGAGGATGTAAATCTGTTATAGATAGGATGAAGAATTCGCGACGTTCATGAAATCTACTTATTACATATTAGCTTCCGGCTGTGGTTTCACCCGCGTGGTTCCCGTTCCCGTGGGAATATCGGGATAAAAATTAGCCTATGTTACTCTCCGTCGTTTCCACTAACTTTATGCCAAACATCTAGTCGATTAATAAATAATAAATAAATAATAATAAATATTTCCATACAATCACACCAATTATCTAGCCCACGTTAAGTATCATGAAGAACTTGTGTTATGGATACTAGATAACGGATAAACATACTTATATACTTTTTTTTGTAAATTCATACATAATATACATATTAAACACCCAGACCAAGACAAATAGGCATGTTCATGCACACAAATATTTGTCTTGTCCGGGGATTGAACCCGGGACCCTGGCGCAGAAGGTGGGGTTAGTACCCCTGCGCCAAACAGGTCGTCAAATTGATTGGTTGCTTAGGGCGTGAAGGAAGGACAAACAAACATACTTTCACATTTGTAATATTTGTTAAGATTAGGATTAGTTTTAATTGAACTAAGTAGGTATGTAATGTAAGTTATCGTTACCACTCTAAAAGTTTTGATAGTGGCAAAGGTTGAAAACTACTGACCTAAAATGAGATATATATCATAGGAAAAAATACTCTGTCTCCTACGGCTAGTCTCAGATAAAAATATAAATAAAATAAAATATAGCATTGTGAATGGAGTAAGTAATTTAAATCAACACTTTCACAAATCCTTACTTTATTTAGAAAGTACCTGAATTAACTCTCACAAAATATAAATAATCCGCATAGTCAAATAAATTGGTCAATTTTATCACTCTTGCTATCAAGAACTATACTACCTAGTTACTTAAGGCACTGAACTATATTTTTAGTTGTCTAGATGTCTCATCCATCTAACCGTTCTGGCTATCTGGATGGAGGATCTGAGGATCCGAGTTAAAAAATGTGATGTGGATGCTACGAAGTAGGCAAGGAAACCGCACCATAAACAGGCGTGGTACCAAATAACATAAAATAACAAGCAAGGTATAAAACGACCGTTTTCCCCTAAAACTTTATTAATTTAAATTTGTTGATTGTTCGTGTTTGTGTGTTACCTGTCCTTTTGTTTAACGTATTACATTTTACTCGTGGACAAAAAAATAAATAAGTTTATGATTATTACAGCTATAACAGTAATTTTAAAGCTTCCATCATTATTGACAGCGCACCGCTAAGCACACAATCGTTGCTAAGCCATTTCCTGCGTAGGCGCATGTAAGTACCTACGTGAGGAATCGCTAATTGTCGAATGATGGACATGAAGTACCTTGTTACAAAGGTTACAAAGAAAATAGTTATTATGACTTGATATTATATAGTTTTATGGTGTTGAAGTGGTCGTCAAAACTACCTTAGTCTTATATAAGTAGGCCTAGATGAAAATTTTTTCCGATGCCGTGTGGTGACGGCATAAGAATACAAGTGTCACCACTCCCTTACATGCCCAGGATGTCGTAAGAGTCGACTAAGAGGCTCGACGAATTGAACACCTGTGCGAGAGAAGGAAAACTTGAAACAAACTCTCTACCAACCCGTCTGGCCAGCGTGGTAGCAGTTGGCTAATAGCCTCCCATGAAGCCACAATAGGCGTGAGCTAGGAGAGGGCTATGTCCAGCAGTGGACGTCCACAGGCTGATGATGGATGATGGATGAGACGAAAATTCTTAAAATCCTGTATTATAACATATCACTCAAAGTTTACAGTTTTATCTTTATGATCACAGTGAACAAGTGGAGATCGAGATTTTATTAACTAGCAATGCTACGATATGGAAAATATTTATCGAGGCAGACGAATTGGCAAGCGCAGTTAAGATTTCAGTGGCGGCCGCAATCATAGGGTTATCTAGGTAGTATATATCTTGAGCTAGCTTTAAGTCATCCGAAATAGTAGAGGTTCTTCAAAGTGGAGAAGCTCCAGACAATCAAAAATGTTCTCCCATCACATGGTCAACCATAGCTAGCCAAAATAGATTAACTGTTGCAGTCACAGGTCGGCTTCTCTATACCTCGTCATGAGCCATTTTTAATATCCCCACTGCTGGGGCACTGGCCTTCCTTATGGATGGATAAGGAGAACGGGCCATGACCCACCGAGCTGGCCCAATGCGGATTGGTGGGTTTAAACGACTGCAAATGCAGCCGGGACCAACGGTTTAACGTGCCTTCCGAAACACAAAGGAGCTCGAGATGTCACCCATCCCGAGACCAACCATTGTTTAACCTCATCAATCGCATCGTAGGCCGAGCGCGCGAACAACTGCGCCACGGGCTTATAAATACCTATACCTCTTTGTTTATACCTATTATTAAACGTAGGGCCCAAAATTATAATCCATTATTGTAATATTACGCTGTTTCATCCAACTTGCCCGGTATCTCACACAATAGTCGATCAACTCTTGCGCCTGCGTCGAGTTACAATTACGTCCATTTATTCTGATAGAAGGCAAAGTACCGTTGGCGACATGCTCCATACTGTTACACAGCTCACGTTCTTATGCTGGTGGTTTGAAATTAAACTCTAATGTTGGGTTGTGTTGGCTTGAAATTCTTTGACGATTACCTAAGTTCTAGGGCGAAGTATCTCAGTCCTCCTGGATAGGGTCCTGGTAAATTTTCAACCAGTATTTGACAGCAACAATGTTAAAAGCTTTTGACTCCTCCATCGAATTGTCAAATATGATACTAAATCGTAGGTAAGTAAGTAGACAAACTTCTGCCCCCTAATTGTCTAATTTCAAATAATTCTGAAGACTTGGACATATTCCACCTCAGCCTGAGAAAATATAGAGAAATTGTTAAATCTATTATTAGTAACGTAAACCCCAATTAAATTAAGTTAAATTAGATGATTTTGTAAAAACCTGATTTTAACCTTCCGCAGCATGTATTGGATTTTTACATTGGCTTTTTTATTTTTTGAAGTTCGTAATTGCATGCCGTGGCTGTCTATAATTAGAAACTGTACTTAGACTAAGATTCTACATTTAATTTATTACATATTGTTAGTACATGTTTTTGTTGACTGCCCAATAAATAAATAAATAAATTTCAAAATCTATCACAATCCCTTTCAAAGTTATTGTGATTGTGATTTATGGAATTGTGCAGCTTATAGTCGCAATCCCTTTCGGAACGAATGATGTTTTAAACGACACTTCATTAGATTTCAAAGATATTTTCGAATGACACTTTGATTAGACAGTTCAATTTCGTTCATTCAATACCTCCAAAACGTGTCCCGATCACATTCCCTTTTAAATGTCAAATAGTGACGGCCTGAAGTATGTTAATATCTTTCTAATGACGAATTGAAAGGGGTTACGATAGATTTTAAAATTAGACAATTACCCAGCTATATAACTATCTAACTCTGTTGCTAACATATTTTTATTGAAATTGATTGAAAGTGCAGTTACATTGCTCGACGACCTCCGTGGTAGAGTGGTACATACACCGGTTTCAAGGTGTGGCCTACTCTGGGGTCCCGGGTTCGAATCCCGGTAGGGGCAAATGTTTGTATGTTGAATACGAGCATAGGTACCTTAGTCATGTTTATATATGTTTCTATACATAAATACTTATATATGTATAATTATATGTATTTATATCCGTTACCCTAGTATCCCATAACACAAGCCTTACAGTGCTAATTTTGGGGCTAGGTTAATTGGTGTGTGTTAGAAATTTTATTTATTATTTATTTATTTATTGCTGCTTTAGTAAGACAGCTGTCACATTGATTTTTACTAAAGCAGCAATGTGACTGCACTTTCAATCAAACGTTGATAGAAACAAGTTACATAATAAGGGGGCCGGTCTTTTTTATTCCGGTCTTTTTTTATTTCGGTAAGCTAAGCCTTCTGGTTTGACCTTAGGATGACTGTCCAGAGACAGGTCTTGTGCCTACCATTAACCGTCTTACTAAGCGTTGAACTTGTTAGTTTGGTACATATACTTAGGTATGTAACACAAAATCTAAGCAACAAAATTTTATTACTTGGGCCGTTCCGGGAAAGGAAAAGATAATACAAGAACTTTGTTGCTTAGGATTTATGTTTTTCCTTAAATTTAGTTTAATTTTTGTCCCTATACCTATGCGTATAGTTTTTATTAATTAGGTTTTCAAATTAGTGCCACTTATGCAAAAAGAATGACATGTAAATAAGTAAAAATATGAAAACTCCCCCGACCAAAAACAGGCGAGAAGATAGGTATCATAAACAAACTGAGTCTTAATACTGAGAAAATACAAAAGAAAATTGCAAAAATGAATTACTTCGTCGTAATTTTCTACTTTATCTATGTCGTAAATATTTTAAGATAAATGGTTAAAAGCACGTTAAAAGCTTTTGAAGATATGAAATGATCGGTGCTTGGCCAAAGAATATACACTCATTGGCGACGACTGTTGTTTATGATCTAAATGTCATAAAAATATCAGGGTCAGACATCGCCACATACTTAGATAAAAACTTAATAATGATAATAATTTTTAACGATTAAACATGTTTTTTTTTAATGAACAACGGGGAGATTTTTAGCGTTCATCATACCTGATGTTAAGTATTGATAAGGCCGAAGATGGAAGCGAGCCTCTCCCGGAATCCTCATCACTGAGGAACTGGCTATCTTATCTCTAACTGACGGAACACAACAATGCTGAAAACATTGTTGTTATGGCGTCAGGCTAAGTTAAAATGGTGGTAGCTAGCCAGTCGGACTTACAACAAGTCCTACCACCAACAATAATAATAATAATAATGTTATTAGAATAAGCAATGTTGTAATCATACTATATAGCATGACTTGTAAGTGATAACATTTTAACTTTTTTTTAACAGACAATAAAATTTTGGAAGAAAAACATAAAAGTTAGGAGTCCCAAAAATAAATTTAAATGACTACTTTTATATTCATTTTTACACTAAACCTTATTAATAAAATATTACTTACACCATCAAAAACAATATCCAATCACACCGCGCGATTAATTTTTTTAACCCACCGAATGAGTGCGTAGGTGCAGCTTCTCTACTAGGAAGTATCGATCCATATAGAGTATCCACTTAGCCGCTGAGTAAGGTTTGATTATGCCACTGGCCAAACATAGCGATTCCATGCGGGTTTTGGGCAATCGTGGGCGTGGTCATTGGCAGCGTGACCGAAAGCTTTAGGATTATGTATGACTAGCGGCTGACCGTGATCACCTGCGTGTTTTCCGTTCCCGTAGGAATATAGGGATACATTCTTCCCCCTTTCAACTAACTCTATGTCGAAAATCAAGTCGATTGCGGTTGCTTAGTCAGGGCGTCAAGAAAGGACAAAAACCACACTTTCGCATTTATAGAATAAGTAAGTTACGATAGGATTTGTAATGGCTCTGTTTTCCTTATAAAAAACTTGAAGTGGGAGTTCAATTCTCACCATGTAATACACCAGGAAAGAAATAAGGAAAATGGGAAAAGCGTCTCTCCTTCGACTTTCCTTATTATATCGCATCGCGCCTGTGGACTAGTGGCTAGGGGCGATCTTGGCTCGATTTCCGAATTAAGAATTCCAATTATGATGATCTTTACGAACTGGATGAACATTTGCTCAGTACAAAAAATCGCTGGACATAAACGCTTTGGTATTGCAACAACCACATGGCATTATTTATATTTTTTACTTATATACAAAACGTGGCGCATATGACGTGGAAGGAAGTGCACCTCACTTCCATTCCAGGCGATGACATTGAAATATTATAAGTCTATCAATCTGTCCCGTCTGCCAACCAATCACCGACTGTCGTTTCTTCGAGTCATCGGCAAACAACAGTGCACATAATGCCATAATATTATATTTTTATTCTCCTGTATGACTTTTTATATTTATACATTTTATTGCTTTATATTTTTATTTATAAATTTTGTTATTTATCTATTATTATTTTACTTGTTTTTGACTGTCTGTGTCCTTTGTAAACCCCGTCAGAATAACAGCGCTACTGGGTCACTTTGCACATCTATTAGTGGCTCAGTAGCATTATGCTGAGACGGGGTATTTATTGGCCCTGCACGCATTAATTTGTTTTTCATTTAAGTGTTAATATTGTAGCTCCTTGTATTGTTGTGTGTGTGTGTATCTTCTGTGTGTATGTGGCTAATAAATGTTTTTTCTTTCTTTCTTTCTTTCTTTCAATTATAACTTTTTAATTTTGCATTTTTCAATGCAAATTTCAAGTTCAGAACGTCTCAAACTCAACTCAAAGCAGAATGTTTACACAACAACTTACATGAGTGAGGTTTGAGATAGAGAGACGAAACACTCAATTCAGAAACTGAAGATTAGTCATAATCATAAGCATGCCGTCCATGACCCTGGGATTGGGTAAACCCAGATTGCCTAACATCTAGGGCTATTTTACTCACTAGGTGCCATATTGCCCGGTCTAACAACTCCTGAGGATGCTCCATGTGTGGGCGAAACACATGTAGAGTAGTCGGTGAAGGAAGGGGCAAGGTGTGTCACTGTGTTGCATCTGCATTTATATGCGGGCGGGCGGGCGGTGCATGTAAGTTGCATGTAAGTTTTTCTTGTGGAATAGGCTATTTGACAGGTTTTGAAAATCCATCTATATATATAATACGGCAGTGAAGCCGCTTCTCCTCCTAAACTAAAAGTCGCACAATCAAGTGCAATACACCGTTAGAAAGGTATTTGTCTGAAGTGGTCGGATAAGTCGAGAAATTTAGCAAAAACTCAAATAAAAAAAATAAAAAAAACAAAAAAAAACTTTTTTGAATGTTAATATGTGTTTTTTGCGCATTATGCGCACACGGGTTGCTCGTTTTATATAATGTAGTGGAGTTTAAGGAACCCAGTAAAAGTTGTTTTTTTTTAAAAAATTCTGGTACATATTTGCTGAAAATATAAAATTAAAAATTAAATATTTAAATAGCGCGCCAAAACGCTACTTTGACAATATGGCGCTGCAATGGGTTCGGTGACGTCACTTGCCTGTATTCTGTATATCATCCACATACGTAATCAAACGAGGTTTACAAGCAGGTGACGTCATTATAAATTCGACGAATCAGGAGCGTTTTGTGTCACGTGACAAAACGTTTAAAAAATGCATTTTTATTTACGGAATTTAAATAAATTTATAATTATTTTCAACTTACGTTACTAAAAAACCATTTTTAAACTCATAATTTATACTGATACATGCTACATATTTTTTGTTTTCTACTAAGATACGTATTTCCGCCAAGTAACGCCTGATTCTATAAAATATGATTAGAATACTTGTGGTATTCTCGCATATGGGGATATGTATAATGTCCTAACTGATGCACAAAGACGAAATCACAGATCGCGTATAGTTTCTTATACAATTTTATAACATGCTCGTTAAAAAATGAATACTAATTAATGAATCAGTATGCAACGCACGCAAGGAGAAATAATAATAATATGAATGACTTGTAAATATTCATACATTCACTTGTACGAAGGCGGGACAAAGGCTCTCTCCCAAGGTCGTATGATCACTTTCCATTTCAAATAATGTGAACAAGCCTTGGATTTTTTTGAGGATTTCTTAACGTCTTAAGATAGAGATTATAAGGTCCAATTTTGAATAAGCCGAGGGATTTCTGAAGGTCTTAAAGTAGAGATTATAAAGTCGAATTTTGCGTCGAAATTTTACAGAACCGGCCTCTGAATGTCAAAGGTGTCACATTGGTAGAACCTTGGGTAGGCTGGAAAAGATACGAGGAGGTATCTCCTTTACCTGTTTTTTGGATTCTAAATTTAGGCGTTACGTTAGAGGACAGCCACCCGAAACAACTATTCTTCGAAAGTTTTCGTATTGATTTTGTAGTTCACCCAAGGCAAATATTAGTACACTGAAAAGCGGTTTCAATCGCATGGTTCCCGTTCCCGTGGGAATATCGGGATAATAAGTAGTCTATGTTACTGACCGTCCATTCAACTAACTCTATGCCAAAAGTTAGGGCGTGAAGGAAGGACAAACAGACACACCTTCGCATTTATAATATTAGTTAGAATTAGAATTAGGATGGAAGTTCACCCATCAAATTATATTTCACTGACGAGAAAAAAGAACGAGTCACTTAAGATAGGTAAACGAAAATTTTTACTTATATAGTTTGCAAATGCAAGTCCTAATAGTTGTTTTTTTTGTTCACAGATTACGATATTGTCTTCAATGCAACTCTGAAAAGGAAGTGCGATACAGACATTTAACATACGAGGTAACTAACTTAGCCATAATATACTAAGTTTAAATTAGACTACAAATACGTGGATCTGTAGAGATAAGAGAATAAGCATATCGTTACGAATATCAGAGCGAATAACTTTCGAGTAAGTATCGAGGAAGTAAAGTAAAAAAATGTATGAGATATTGAACAGCGTTCCTACCGGACGTAAACGGAATTCGAACTACATTTTCCTATAAATTTTTTGACATTTCATACTACTGTGTACGCGCTCGATACTTACTCGATGCTATTTCCATAGTTTTGCATGCTAGCCCTACAGAACCGATGAAAGTATTAGAAATACATACTTAGGTCGGTACTTACTTATATATTACTATACATATATAAGTATTTATGTGTAGAAATTCATCATACAAACATTTGCCCCTTCCTTCGAACCAGGTACCTCAGAGAAGGCGACACCTTGAAACTGGTGTACGTACCACTCTACCACGGAGGTCGTTAAATAGTTCCTAATTGAGTACACACCGCTAAGATAAAATTGTCGCGTTCACTTTAAACAGAAAGCTCCATACATTTAGTAGATTTCACTAATAAATTGTCTAGTTGATTTATTACACTAAGGGCTTGTTTCACAATCTAAAAGTAAGTTCTGAGTAGCTTAGCTGGCAGATAATTTGAAAAAAAAATGTATACCTCAGCTGTCAAATCACCTATCTAAGCTACTCAGAACTTTTTGGATTGTGAAACAGGCCCTAAAATTATCATTGATATAACTATATATACACTTAATTAAGTCATATAGAACTCACGAAGTTAAATTACCCATTTCAATTAAACACGGAACAAATTTTCATAAGTATTGTAAAAAGAGCATCGAAAAATGCAAAAATTCAAAAAATAAATTATTGGCTGTTGCATCTTAATCGATCGTTTGACACCTGAAAAGTCGTTTCTTTCGAATGCAAGGATATTCCTAGCACTGATGTGACAACGCTAGCCTACAGCGTATTAAAAATATAAAAGTGTTGGTGAATTTCGACGGTGGTCCGCAAGTCTCGGTAGCTCAGTGGTTAGAGCATTGGACCAGATTTCTAAAGGCCGTGGGTTCGAGTCCCATCTGATAATTCACTTGTGGCCGAGTTATAATAGAGAGATTTGGATTTGGAAAAAGTCATTTTCCAATATTTTTCTATTTAAAAGTTATCACAGAACATCAGTTTTATTAGGGAAAAGGTTTCGTTTGTCAGCTTTAAACCGCCATAAATTAAAGTACTATCAACGACAGTTAATGTAAGGACGCCCACTCGTCCAATTAAGAATGTACGCAATATTATCTGTACAGATACCTTTGCATAATTTCAGCGCATCTTTATGTATAGGTACTAACACTTATCCTATAAAACAGCAGGACACCAACTTGTTGATTGTCGTTGCACAAGAAAAGCAAATTTCATATCGGCATCAAAATGCGATTATAACCTCTATTGATATTAACATAAAGTTTAAAATAGTCTTATGAATGTGCTTGTTAATAACCGAATGCAAAACGAATACGAGCGAGAACCAAAGACAATATAGGACGGACGGCCATGTTGCTTGTCTATGCTAAACGATTTATAGCACGACAGTTTTGCTGTAATTTTGCGTTTTTTTGTCATTCTGTTTTATTGGCGTAGTAGAGACGTCAGCGGGTATGGTATTTTAATAAAGCGATAAAAAGTGGTACATTATATGACATTCACTAGCTTGTGAGGTGGCCTGGATGTTAAATAAGATTTTTTTTCCAATAACTGGGTTACCAGATGCAAAAAAGGAAAACAAAATACTTTTATATATATCGAATGTCTAACAAATACGGACTATTTTTATTAATATTTTTATTTCAACTTAACTTTAATGACTCACACAGAGCGGTTAACATAAAACCCCTTCAAAAATAATGAAATTAAAAAAAAATATAAGTAAGTTTAATTCCTCCAAGACCCTTTATTATCACGTCTTACGCGCCCATCTGTGTACTTCTTCTGAAATAACGCCAATTATGAAGTTGCGTGTATCACTCCATTTGAGAATAAGTATGCGATAATTCGAGCTAACAGCAAGTCATGTTACCGCCGTAATAATATCCGAATTACGACCGTAATAACAAACGAATTATGGTGGTAATTCGCCTAATAATCGCCAGTCTTGACAGTGATGGTCAAGTTCGATCTGTCAGTGTAATTGTCCCTTTGGGGAGTCACGTTTGCGACTGTTAACTGAAGTACGATATCAAAGATAAAACGACGCGCGCTGGAGAGAAACCGATTTTGCAGATTAGGCGAAGAGCCATCGAAATCACTTCATAGTAAATAATTTATATAGATTCTTAATATTTATGGTAAATTTTAAATATTGGAAAAAATTAACAAAATGCAAAAAATTCCAAACGTCGCGGGTTCGATTCCCGTCTGAGAATTCACTTGTGGCCGAGTTAATTTTTTCCTATATTTTTCTATTTAAGGCGGTACCCTGACCGAAAGTGGCGCCGCGTTGAATTTTATTTAATATCGTAATTCTAATTCACAATTTTAATAAAACTTTACGTGGAATTTTTAGAGCCCATAGTCTAGTATTTTTAGACGGTATCATCACCTACTGTGCTTACTGTGACGTTAAATAAAATGAAATTATAAATTATAAAACCAATAAGTGACAACAATTCGCGGAAAAAAATATCGAAAGGATCTAAAATCACCGATTTTTTCTTTAGAAATTTAGTTCCGTAGACATTGCAATGTTAATTTTCATTATATCTGTGTGTGACTGTTACCTAGAGTCTAGAATACACACATTCACAATTTGATGATTTACCATGTTTTACTGATAAGTTAGACAAAAGACACGAAAAAGCACGAAAATTAAAGAGATAGTTATTACATTATATTTGAATGTGTGCACAATATCACATAATTCCAATTTCAAATGTTTTCTTGGTGCTAGGAACCCGATAATACATACAGCCATGTTTATATTTTTCATAGGAGTAAAATCTTTTTAAAGTGTCAATTTTATACTTAAAAACTTTGGACCAGGAAGTTATGCCTTGAACAGACTTGTTTTTTTCGAAACTAGTTTTTGATAAAGTTTTTGTTGACATATTGGCGTTCCAAATTCAAATGTTATCATAATTACACAAGGGAAGTTCCATACAACATTAGCTCCCACTGGGCATTAATAGCTTACTTTCAAGTTGAGAATATTTGATATATAATACGTGCTACAGATGCAGGTGGTGTTATAATAGTAGATTGTACCATAAGGGAGCAAAATAATATTTTTACGGCGAGTGCGCTTTTTTGAATCCAGAGCGTAGCGAGGGATTCAAAGTAAAAGATTCAAAGCCCGAGCTAAAAATATATTACTTATCATCCCTTTTCATCCCCGTCTATGAGAAAAATAAATAAGAGAATTATAAAAAAAATATTAAACACCAATATAATGTTATAATGTTAAAATAGTAGATTGTTTACCAAGGGCTGTATGACACCCATAACAGTCGAGTGTTTTGGCGCCCGAACGAAGTGAGGGCGCCGATAGTTCGAGACTGTTATGGGTCCATACACCCAAAGTAAACACTCTACTTTTCATTTTGAATATGAGGAAAGTAAAAACAAACAGACTATTCTAAAAAAAAATTTTAATTTTTTTATTATTTTATAATGTAGCAAAATAAGTTGTATAGGCTTCTGTGCCTTTGCCTACATACCTTTGGTAAATAAAAGTCCAAAGAGATTACAGATATCGATTTGACATGACACCCCCTATTCTTTTTTCAAATTTATTACAGCCCTAGGGCCGCCACATATCACTTTCAACCCGCATTTTAGGCAAGTTATGAGTTACTTTCAGAATATGAGACATGAAAAAATTATAAAGTAACAGCTTAAAAATTTATATTAATATTTGAAACATTTGTGCAATTTTGAAATGTTATCGTCATAGTTAAAAAAAAAAAACTGTCGCTGTTGTGGAACTAATTTTTCGCAATTATAGCACTGCAAATATCACAAAACACTGTTTACTCCAATAAAGTCCAATACAAGGGTAATACATAGTTCGCGCGTTTTTCTTTTTTTTTTCTTTTTTCTTTTACGGCGCTGCACGCGCCGGTCACCTAATAATCGGCCAGTGACTTTTTCATACAATATTTTCGTGCGATCTCTTTGGTCACGGAGCACTAAGGGACGATGTTAATGTTCGAAATTCAAATCTCATTACTGCCCCGTGAAAAAGTCTCTTGGAGAAAAGACTTACTTTGCTCGCACTTATAGGCGAATCAATCAGCGTTTTTCGAATAGATGGGATGAAAAATAATAAATCGACCTTTTGTGATGTGGTGTGTAATAAAGATTGAGCGGACAAAAAGTCTGTTGTTTGCGTAGCACTTACTGTTAAATTCATTTATATTGCGGTGGTCTTGTGACAGTTCGTTGTTAGCTGTAACTACTATCATTATTGCTAACAGTTATTTATCAAGATACACATACGACAAGCATCTGCATTAGTTTCTAGTTTGAAATTTATTGTATGTCTATTTATTTTTCAAACAGTATAAAAGCCCAGAATATAGTATGATAATACAATTATCGGGACAGATTGAAGGACAACTAAAATGTTGTTCCAGTTATTGTTATTGATAATTAGCCTATGTTTATTTTAGGTACGTAAAACGTGTAGCATCCACGTTCCGTAATACAGAATTAATTGCTTAACGAACCGCAAAGGAAAAATCATAGCATTTATTGAAATATAACAACTTTTACGGATATCAAACGCGCTATATTTCACGAACTAAGTTGTAATTGTCCGTGTTTTTAGGGTTTTAGAGGTTTTTTGATTTTCCGACGTTTCGGCACCTTTTCAGCTGCCATGGTCACGGGATGACAGGCTACTTATAAGTCTACCCTCGAAAAGTTAATTTATTTTTTCGTTCGGATACGGTTAAACATTTAGGCCAAAATTATCATTGATTTGATATTTTGATTTAACTATTATTTTAATTTTTTATTATTAAGAAAAGAAAAAACTAAAGACTCTACTAAAAAAGCTGCCAAGAAAACTTCGAAAGCGGGCCGACCTCCACCTTTATAAACAAATTAAGATATGTTATCTCCGTTCATTCTTATTAAAATACTTGATACTAGTGCTTGCATGGTTTCTTTCAAGTGGGAATATCAGGAAAAATTTATAGTATCCTATGTTTTAATACAGGCTGTGGGTAAACTTATGTGTGCCATATTCATTTAGCCATTTTTGGGTAACAAACATGCCAAATATTCACATTGAGCCATTGTTATTTATGCTAATTTTATTTTCTTAGGACTTGAGCCAACTGATTAATCTATGCCTCAGATAATATTATACCATACTAAGCAATCAACGCGTCAAATATAGTCATTCTGATAAAAACGTAGGTCCCACAAAAAATGTTAAGGTTACCTTTAAATCACACGATAAAAAGTTATCAGTATCTAGGTAATTTTAGGTGTTAGAAACAAACAATAATGGAAAGAATGAATGTTACCTACGAATTTGAGTAACAAATTGAAATAAACCAACTTTTACGCATATCAAACGCGCTATATTTCACGAACTAAGTTGTAATTTTATTGTCACCTGTGTCCACGGCAGCTGAAAAGGTGTCGAAACGTCGGGAAAATCAAAAACTCCTAAAAACCTAAAAATACGGACAAATACAACTTAGTTCGAGAAATATACTTAGCGCGTTTGATATCCGTAAAAGTTGTTTTATTTCAATGAACAGTGCGCGCCAAAACATAAGTTGAGTAACAAAGTTGCAGAGCACAAAGCAATTTGAGTTAACACTTACAACAGAACTTAAACCAATTTTGTTGTAACTTTTTTTTAAAGACGCTACACTATGCGGAATGTTACATATTGGTTGAAACTTGGTCCCTGCATTGGAAGAATGCCAGATTTACGAGTATCTACATACCTAGTTGTTTATATTATGTATTCCATAATCAAAGTGTAGATAAGCATAACTTGGCAGTTTAGTTACTTATCCAAACACTGTATTGGACTATGACAGGACGTGACGTCACTTCCCGGACGATGGCCGCCGCTAAAAATAAACATGGTTGCGAGTTACATCGCTATATAAACGTAGATTAGGAGAAAAACAAAAACTTAAACTTTAACCGCCTCTGTGGTCTAGTGGTAACAACCACCGGTATCAGGCCCAGGGGTCACTGGGTTGATTCCCAGCGGGGGTACATATTGTTGGTTTGGTTGGTGGTAGGACTTGTTGTAAGTCCTCCTGGCTAGCTACCACCATCTTATCTAAGTCTGACGCCATAACAACAATGTTTTTATTGCATTGTTGTGTTCCGGCAGTTAAGAGATAAGATAGCCAGTCCCTCCTGGAACCCTCACCCACTGGTGAGGGTTCCGGGAGAGCTTCCTTCTTCAGCCTTATCAATACTTAACATCAGGTATGATGAAGGCTAAGAGTCTCCCCGTCGTGAATAATAAAAAAAAACTTACATTTATATTACAACGCTAGTAGCCGCTAACGGTTTAACGCGCGTGGTTTCCTTGCCCTTAGGAATATTGGGATAAAATGTAAACTATGTTTTAACTCAAGCTATAAGCTATCTCTGTGCCAAATTTCATCCAAATCCGTTTAGCAGTTATTGCGTGATCGAGTGACGAATATCCACAGATGTTAACAACCAAACCATCACATTTAATCTATATACTTAATTCAGGTTCGCAAAATTTGTGACGACTCGATAGGGACTTTGGCGTACGCGGCCGAGTAAGGTATCAAATTAAAGGTACGCGAGTCTATTTGTTCCGAAAACTATAAAATATACAAAATGTTAAACGTGATGATCACAAACTGCAATTAAAAAGTGTCATTAAAAGTGAAATTCACAATAGCATAAGTCGTGTAGTCCACGCGGGCGAAGCCGCGGTCGAAGCCGCGGGCGGGAAGCTAGTATGATATTAGTAGCAGTAGGATACTTTCAATTATCACTTTTAGATCTGTAGAAATATTAAGTTGTCACATGTCGTCACCCTTTAGCGTGAAATACAAAAGCAAGTCGATACATTTCCCCTTTGTACGATTTTGAATTTCATCTCGTTTTATAGCAATGTGTCTATTTTCGGCAACACGTCTCATGACATGCTTCTTCTAGCCTCTTGTGTTGTGGTTCTTACAAATTACGATACGAGCTAATCCAAGTAGACTATCATCATCATTTATCGCAGTCCACTGCTGGATTTAAGTCTCTTCCAAGTTATGCCACAAGGCACGACCAAGCCATTTAATCGTAAATCCAGCCACTAGCTGCCTTTGTCAGGTCGTCAATCCATCTATCAAGGCGTCCTACACTTCGTTTGCCAAGACGTGGTGTCCATTCGACAAGTCATCTACCCAATATATACGAGAGATGTCAAACATATTTTATCGTTTTATTCTATCTTATCTCGGACCTTCGCAGGTTGTTTGAGCGTGCAATTATCGCGTGGAGAGTGGAGCAAGAGTTGCGCGGGCGCCGCGCCGCCGGCCGAGTCAATATTGGTCGTCGATTTGTTGGCTGCGTTGTCGGGCAACGGACCGCAGTATCAATAATACGTGCCCTCACTGCATTCTTGACTATAGTCAAGTTTTGAAAGCTAACAGTGTTCATAAATTAAGTCAAACGCTTGATAAACTTATTTTAATTTTGAAATGAAACAACTTTTCCGGATGTTTAGCGCACTATATTTCAAGAGTAAGATCGAATTTACCGTGTTTTTTTAGGAATTTTTGGGGTTTTTTGGGTTACAGTTTTCAGCTGCCGTGGTCATGGGATGACTGGGTCAGTAAGTCTACCCTCGAAAAGTTACTTTATTTTTTCGTTTGGATACGGTTCAACATTTACTTTAGCAACAATTATTATTGATTTGATAATTTGTTTTGTTTATTATTTAAAGTATTTATTATTAACAAAAGAGAAAACTAATGACTCTATTGGCGGTTCACAAATTGGGAGGTCTTTCGAAGAAAGTCCGACCTCCACCTTTAAAAAGAAAACATAAGATGTGGTTATCTCTACCTTTGTTTTTGATATTTATCTACAAAAATAGACAATCGTATCTATGGGTCCTGCAGTGTGTGGTTGAGGCTTTAATTTATGGATAATAGGGTCCGAAGCTGGTGGTATTTGCCAACCAATCTATATTATAATTTGGTGATTTCAATAGCCTCACGTAGTATTCGGAGTACGAATTTTTGTTCCCTGGCGAGGATTGGTGGCTTATCAAACCTGATGTAGTGGTTGGGTCCCTCAAAAGCGTGTTCACACACTGCAGACTTGTTTTTAACCGACTTCAAAAAAAGGAGGTTCTCAAGTCGACTGTTTTTTGTTTTTTTTTTTTTTTTTTATGTATGTTCCACCATAACTTCGCCAGTTGTTAACAGATTTTTATAATTCTTTATTATATTTCTTTATTTGAAAGAAAATGGTTTATGTGTGGTCCCATATAATTTTTACGAAGATCTGGCTAGTAGTTTTTTCATAATCCTGAAAAATATCAATCACCTTTTGGCAAGTAGTCGTATACCTAGATGACATCATTGTTGTGTATGGGCTGATTTTTAGTGTAAGTAACGGCACATAATGTAACAAAAAAATCTGAAATAAAAACATTTTATAAAAAAAATCAAACCGACTTCAAAAAGTAAAAAATAAAACTTTTGGAGTCGGTGCTAGTTAGCTAAGGCCAAAAAAATATAGTTAATAGAAGTGCAATGTAGAATGCTTTGGCTGGCACCGACTCCAAAAGTTTTATTTTTTACTTTTTGAAGTCGGTTTGATTTTTTTTATAAAATGTTTTTATCGTGCCTATTTTTCACGTCATCTACATGTTCTCTAACGCGGATCTCTATGCATCTCTTTGTTTGCCACAATCCAGTTTGTAGACACCTGCAACTTAAAAGGGTGTGTTGCACTTGACTAGTGGCAGGAATTGGTTGATCTTCCTGGGCAGCTTGAAGTAAGTATTAATAGAAGCACGATTTAGAATTCTTCCAATCTTGTCAGAGACACCTTTCAGTCAGGTGTTTCTCGTCATAGATTCCGCGAGCTCTCTGAAACAAAGATTTTCTTACGGTAGCTAACTGTGAAGGATGCTGGTATAAATTACCATTGAGGTATCTGTCTGTATGTGTTGCTTTCCGATACACTGTGTGGCTCAAAGTGTGATCAGGATTCCTAATAACAAGTACATCTAGGAAGGCTATTTTAATATTTGCCTCTATCTTCATAGTGAATTTAATGTTTGGGTGAATAGAGTTAAGGTGGATTTATGGAAAGCAGAAACACTATCTCTAGGTAGTACAGTGAAAGTATCATCTACGTACAGTTTGTACCACCGGGGATACACTCGTGCTGAAGCCAGTGCCTTCTCCTCGAAATCCTCTATAAATATGTCGGCGTATAAGTCAGTGTGTAACTTGTACATAGAATTCATTCATTGCCTTCCAATTATTAATTTCAAACAATGCAACCCGTATTTTTGCAAAAACATTGTCTTTTTTCAGTAAGATTGAGAAATGTCAACACCATTGTATAATTATCCGTGTTTTCGCAAATCCCTAGGATTTTCGCAAAAAAATCTATTTATCTAATCATCCTACGACATATACATGTCATTGCTAAAACAAACCCGCACCCGCTTTATGTGTCGTCCTTAATACGCTCAAGGAAATATACCCACCCTAGTCCGACCCGTAAGCATTCAAATCAAATCAAAATACTTTTTTTATTCATGTACTTAAACTCTTGTCAAGTATTTACGAATTGTAAATTTTTTCCCTACCAGCCATTCAGGACTTCTTTTGGCATACATTTGAAAGATAAATTGTACAGATAGCTAATAACAAAAGTCAAATGAAAACAATGCATCTAAGTGCATAGTGTTACGCATTACATTGCATTGTTCGCATAACCCTTAATAGCCATTGGCCTTATTGCATTAAAATAAGAGTTAATTTTGAATGGGATCAGTGTGATATTAATTGTAGCGCTGACGCGCGCCTGCGCATCCCATCAGTCACGGCGCCCGTTGATGTCTTTTGTATGGAGTATAATAACTTCATCAAAATGAGCATCGACTTTTGTTTGTGTTGCGAGCGTGATCGATAGTTGCATAGAAATGATCGACAGAGCTTGAAATTAAGATATAATTCAAATACATTTTCTTGGAAGTACATACGACAACAAGTCAGATTTTACAGAATTGAGTTCGTAGCACTTGGAACATTCCTGTGATTGTTGCTAGTTTCCAAAGTAGTCAGACAGACAACAGACTGTCCTTCCGCCTTACAGCGTTTAGCTCAGACTCTTGGTCTAAGACGGAAAAAGTAGACAAAATCAACAATTCGTAGCTTCCCCCGATTTCTAAAAAATCTAGCTCAAAAATTTAAAAAAGGTTGTGTTCCTATGTTATTATTTTATTATAATATAGTCAAATTTGTTTTCTGGATGTTTGAATTTTTTTTTAGGTTTTTGAACGTTCTGTTTTAATAATTAATTTATGAATGAAAGTAAATCATACGGACATAATGGCCATAGATATTCAGAAAAAATATTACTCGACCGGAATTATCCAGGGAGGAATCTCTCTACAGATTTGTATGTAAAAGCGGCACTGGGGTTTCCTCTTAATCACGATGATAATAACAAAATTGTAGCTCTTGAAAATAAAAATAAAAAATTTGGTATTGCCCACAGAACATATTAAAAAGAGTTTAGAAGTAGCAAATTGACTGTTATGTCATGCGTTTTTTATGCATTGCCAGTCTTTTGCGTGAAATACACGCAACTCATATACCCTTAGAACGATTTTTTTAAAATCTTATAAATATATACTGGTCTACCGGGAAGTCTGTACATTGGTGTTGTCGAAAGTTTCAATATTATAAAACTGATATAAACTATTAATATTCCTTACAAGTATTTTCTACATGACAAGAACACTGATTTAAGTATATAATTTCCCAGAACTTCTGGCTGTATGCTGTATGTCATAGCTACACGCGTTTTTTTTCTCGTTCTAAGCAAAATGGCGTCACCTTATGACTCAGTTTCCGGTATGGTGTTTGTTGGCATTTGATTAAAGCAAACCTTCGCACAGATTTGTTATTTATTACGAATTTGTCACAGTTCGTTTTGTATCTGCATTTGGAAAACTTGTATTTGTAAGAAGATCTTCTCTGTTGTTACCTTGAAACACAATAATTCTAGACTTTTTTTGTGTTGACTTCTTCTCTTTACATAGTTGTAATGGTAGAACATATTGGTAGAGATTTTGTTCAAATTTAATTAGAATAACTGTGTATTTCATGATATCTCTTAACACTATTATTAACTATCTCATTAAACTATATCTATATCTTTTTAAAGACGCTGTACGGAAAAAGTAAGTACTTATTTTTATAAAACTATTTATATTACGTACATTTAAAGAACCTAAAACTTAAAACCTTAAAAAATATAATATAATAATTAAAATATATTATTAAAAGGAGTCCCTTTAGGCAAGGTTCCGAAGATACTGGCAGCGTTCCCCCTTTGAATAGCTAGACTAATTCTTTGTCCGAGGTAGCCAGCTCTTCGGTCTCCTGTGATGTAGACTAACCTTTTTGCTATTTCCTTAAAAAGCCTAATAGCGCTAGGACCCCATGGACCAAGGGTCTCGACACCGAATGGGACAAAATCATATTGGACCCCTGTATTTGCATGCTTTAGCTTTTTCTGTCGCTTCACAAGCCGCACCAGCTCTGTTTTTGGTTCTATGTAGATGGGAAGGGGCCAGCGTGTCTGAACAGGTTGCATCCCATACCAGCTCCCGGCCCATCTTCTATGGAATCAAACTCATACCGTCCGGTCTCTTGCCATCGTCTCATGCAATACCAGTCGGCTCAAGTAGACATGGCACGTTGACGGTGGCAAGGGACCGGCGTATATATGATATCGTTAAGTGCGACATTCCTCGAGAAGCGGCCTGCACTTTTCTGGCATAACAGTCCGTGATGTCCTAGCTTGTCGAAATCACTGCCACAGGGACAATTTGAGGAGCGCAGACCAGAACCCCATGCCGTAGACAGTTTTTATAAAACTGTATGTCAGTAGATGTTACAAATCTGTTAAGAAGATATATATTTCTTCATACTATTATTAAGATTTGTAAATTTTCAGAAACACGATTTTATTCACACTTTTTCTTTTCGAAAAAACCCATTAAGGATACGAAATATCAAAATTATTCTCAAATGGGATTACATAATATACTATTGAAATTGGTTTAATTAGTGGACACAACAATATTAATATAATAACAACGTGTAGTTTCATTTGTCTTTAATCGCTAATACTTATTTTTTCACCTAATCTGCAAAATCTGCCTCGCGCGCTTTTCTCATTGCTATCTCGCAGTTGTATAACGCCTTAACAACTCTATTCTTTATACGAACTCGAATCGAAAACGAGACGAATTCATATACAAAAGACGCGTTTTAGCTACAAAGTCATTGTTTCGACGATCATTGTTTTCATAGATTTGTTTATTTTTATGTAAATGGGCATCATTATATTTCAAAGTTGTTTGTGGCATTCAACTTATTTTAGTTATTATTGCTTTAATGATGTCATCACACATAATTATCACTAAGAATTTTCGACTTAATGTTATTTAATGTCTATTTAAACCGACTAACAAAAGGACGAGGTTTTAAAGTCGACAACGGTATATATATTTTTATGTATGTTTTACCATAACTTGGTCAGTTGTCGATTGTTTTTTTTTACCTGAAAGATCGTAGTTTTGGTGTGGTCCCATATTTTTTTACGAACAAATTAGTTCACAAGTTTTTTACGATTATATACAGACAATATAAAATTTTCAGTACCTATCTAATCATGCTAAAAATAGAAGTATGATACCCACATTTTCAAGTAGGTACCTATACCTATTCACAAAGTAAAAAAAAAGACAAACGCAGTCGAAGGAGAATACTAGTTTACGAACTGAATTCTTTAATGATTGCATGCAAAAGGTAATTTACATGTCAGTTCGTATAACAAGCTACAAGTCTATGCCAATAATCGATGTAGAATCATAATACTCAGGACGTGGACTGGCTTCGTTTACGACACGAGATAACCCATTAAACATGTGTTGTAACCATTTAAATAGGTTTGTAGACTGGTTCAATGGTGTAGTTCTAGTTAGTAA
The DNA here is from genome assembly GCA_910589605.1 of Chrysoteuchia culmella. NCBI lineage: Eukaryota > Metazoa > Arthropoda > Insecta > Lepidoptera > Crambidae > Chrysoteuchia > Chrysoteuchia culmella. The sequence continues at coordinate 23,640,108 of OU342642.1, read as the reverse complement.
TGTCATGTCACTATTCATTTGGATCATTTGACTTGATTAACTAAGATTCCAGTTAGATAACCATCGATTAAATAATCGTTGTTTAAAACACCTTTTTGTCCCTTTAACTTCAAACAATCCGTGAACTCAGGCTATAGATGTCTACTACAGGAGGTTCCTTATCAGCTGATCCTTTTTTTCCGAGTAAATTTTCTAATTTTTTGACAATGGTATATATGAATTACAAATGTGCAAACCAAATTTGGGATCTTGGGAAATTGGATCACAGTCTTAACGGTCAGTTTAGTACCAAATAATAGTTCGACAACCTCTTTGTATATTAATTGCTAAACCCACCCAACTATTAGCTGTTTGCAAACAATTTAATAGTCAAACGAAGAGATGAGCTAATTATCCAGTCTGAGCTAGTCTCAAAGATATGTAACGACTAACGTTAAGTCAGCTCATTTTTATCTCTTCGGAGCCTCACTATTAGCATGTTTTGCCCGCGGCTTCATGTGTCAAAGCATTTTAATTGGCATCACTAACTTTATCTTTGCATGCTATAATAACACCTCAGAATAATAAAAATAAAACTTTATAGTTTGAACATAAACATACTTTAGACATGCCTAGTGGTGGTTAGTGTTTTGTTTGTAGCTAGATATATTGTTTGGTTGTTTTGATGACTCTGTATTATATTATAAAGGAGCAACAGACAAAGCTGTTAAAATAATTATAAAAATAATATTTTTAAATGAGATAGCGCACTACACTGTGTTTTTACTAACTATGCGGCCGGCGGCAGCTTATTATATCTATATATTAAAAATAAGCACATAAAATATTTTATTATATAAAACATGATAGCAGCCAACAAGCTATAGACATTTTTTTATTTGTAAGAGTAATCGATCGAACCTCCTCATCGTTAAACAAAACCAATAAGAATCTCCGCCATACAAAACGCTTTTCTTATTCCATTTTTCTTTCATAAATCGCTTGCATATTAAATAGCGGTGGGCCGATCGGCCATCATCGTAATGAGATCTAATTCGTATGGACGAGGCTTCTCAGAGGTTGCGGGAAATACCAGGCTTTATGCACTTTGTACTATGGCAGTTTCTAAGCGAGTACGGTTGGCAAAATATATGATAAAGGTGATGTCCAAAAATGTATGAAGTCTGGGAAACGTCTGTGTACAATATAATCGCTTTGTTATCTGGAAGGAACAATAAATATAATGCATAAACACATCTTCTTCTTCTTGTATATAATGGCGGTGCCCTTTTCGATTTCGCCAATATCCAGTTATTAGTAAAATAAAACTTAAAATATTTTTTAAATTGTACGGTAGATTAGGTTAAAATGGAGTCTCACAACACGTGTTATTACAAAAACTCCCAAAAACACATCAAAAATACATCACGGCGGAAGATGTCATTTTGTCACTGTCACTGTCAGTCAATAGAATTACAGGCGACCACTAAGTAAAACCCATTGACAGTGACACTGACAGTTTCTATTTAACGTCGAGATGTCATATTAGACGCCTTATTTCGAGTAAAAAATATTGATTTGTTTTTCTTAATAACCACATAACGATGCATAATATTAGTTGTATTTTTATCAGAATCAGTAAATTTTTCTCTATCTTTGGTGGCGGTGTACATAGACGTGGCCCAAATTGGGGCATGTCCTTTAAAATACACACAATGAGATTTCGAGATAACTTTGATAGCAACAATGTTTTTCAGCGTTGTTGTATTCCGGGAGTTAAGAGATATAATAGCCAGTTCTTCAGTGGTTGAGGTTCCGGGAGAAGTGTGATTTCACCTTCAGCATATCCTTACTTAATATCAGGTATTGTGAAGGCTAAGAGCTTTACCGTTGTGGGTAAAAAAACAACTTCTGTGAATCATCATCATATCGAATGGCAAAACTACGGTGACCTAAACCTTAATTTCCAACGACGGTACGAAGACGGTACAGCGTTTGGTGTGAGAGGTTGTTTTCGTCAAGTTCACCAGCGCTAATGGCTGTGCTTGACAGACTGATCGTATTCGATCATGTTTGTTAAGCAATGTCGGATGGGTGACCGTAAAGTGGCATTATACTGACGGTGTCTGTGCTTCGGGGGGCACGTTAAATCAACGGTCCCGGCTGTTGTCATTTGATTACAGTCGTTAAGCCAAGTCAGAGGCCTTATAGGCGGCATGATAAACCAGAGGTCACCACTAATCTCCACTTGATAAGAAGAAGTTAACCAGCCATTCTTTGGCTGCAGGCGTTTGATGGTAGAGTTCATTCAGGCCACCAGGGAGACAGTACAGTGGGCATTCACCCGCATGGTTCCCGTTCCCGCGGGAATATAGGATAAAAAGTATCCTATGTTCATAACCAGGCTATCTACTATCTGTGTACCAAATTGCATCCAAATCCGTTTAGTAGTTTCGGAGCCTATTCAATGCAAACAAACAATCAAATCTTTCCTTTTTATAATATTAAGTATAAAAATAGACGTAAACAGCGGTGGATCTGAAAACCAAAGGTTGCTGGTTAAAGTCTCGGTTGAGCAATACGGAGAGACTAGGTAGTTGATATAGTAAAAAAATAGAATCCTTTTAACCCAAAAGCAAATGCAGCAATCTAGACATTCTTGCTTACAATAAAAAGAGGTCGTAGTTTTACAGCAATAACGAGTGAAATAAACAAAAAAGTTGTTGAAGACTGTACACATTTTGTACAAATTAAATTACCCGGTATTTAGATCATAAAAGTACTTACTCTTTTTGCTGCCCGCTTAGCTGTCCGCTGCCCGACCACGTGTGCGTTTTTCACATTCTTTTTTCTCGCGCGCAAATTTATTGTGCCACAGATAATTACAGCTTCATTGCATTAATTCAAAAAGTTTTTATGCGTTTTCTTCGGCACGCAGTTTTCAACTTTATTTCTGGAGTCCTAAGGAATGCTTTGGAATATTAATGTGTTTACGAGTAAGATGCTAGGGGTGGGAAGAGTCGTGATGGAATTAGACGCTCGATTACTCTTAATGGAATGAATTAAAAATACATGCAGTGAATTAGGCAAATGAGGTCGTCATTAGAAGGTTTCATGAGAAATACTTCGATGTTCTTTTATTTATTTCATTTGTATAACTATTTATTTAGCATTGAGCTAACTGAAAGGGTGAGTCTCACTTTAAGCGAAAAGCTCGCTCGCTCTACATAATGCATGCCCCAAGTTACATAGACAAGGAAAGATCCCCTTCGCTTAGTTTGCAATGGACCAACGCTATATGTAATAATTACATCATTTAAGAATCATCTTTATGAGTGATTAATAGATCATGCTCGATCGTGATGAACGAAAGTGTGAGGTCAGACCTTTTTATTATCATTTATGTGATGAAAGAAAACATTCACATTATTTTATTCAACTGGTCGCTTAAATATTAACAACTTGATCAGAAACATGTTTTTTGACACAATTAATTTTAACATTATCGCCTATAAAATTCATGATAAATAAGTAACATCCCCTAAGAATATCAAAGAGCATGTTCGAGTTCCATTCTAACATTTACAGACGTTGGAAAATCTTACAATATGTTAACATTTTTGTTTACGGACTCAAGCTCAACTTCTAAATATTTTCAACATGGCCATCACTAAAAATACACTAGCTAATTGAATTTTACATTTAACGTGCAATTAATAATTAGTAGCGCAATTTTATGAAGCCACAAAAAAGAAAAAAAAAGAGTGCTACAAAATAAAACACGATGCATTATTCGCAATCGAACGATTACGCGTGCACTCACGTGCGCGGCGCCTGAGGCCCTGAGTACCTTTGGCACTGCAAATGGTACTAACCGTTTCTGTACTTATTATTATTCGATGTTTGTGAACTATAGGCAGTTGTAAAACAAGAATTTGATAGTAAGTTGCTTCGGTATCGTGAAGAAAAGGAAACTGGCTGCGCGCTTTTCTACAGAAATGAACTGAAAATCTTTATCACACGTTAAACAAAGTAATTATGAAGATGTCCTAATTCTAGTACCTACTAAGATAATTTTAAAGAAAGAAAGAAAGAAAAAATGTTTATTGACAAACACAAGGGCGATACAAACAAACAAACAAAATAAAAACAAATAAGTAATTGAGCACTTTTTGTTCCAAAACGGCCCCGAAAGACTGAAAGTTACGAAATTTTTGATGTTTAGAGTTTGGATGTCACGCAAAAACGACTGAACGAAATTGGCCGGGATTTGGTTCACAGCTTACCTATTAGCAAATCTATCCTGTTTTATTACAGGTTAAGTTAATAATTTTTATACTGGTCAAGTATTCCCTATTAGGCAAGACTTTGAGTATTTCATCAATTAAAGTTCTATTTAAGTATATGAATGAAGTTACAAATTTCGTCCCAACAATTCGATTCTACTCGAGCACTCAGTCCTAACGTAAACTAGTTATTACAGTATATCTGGCAAAGATTATTGCTTCCACTTACAAACATCCAAACAAGTTCTTTAATAGCCACCATCAAGAGCGCAGTACAGCAAATATTTGTGAAACAGCTCAACTATAACTGTACCTAGACATAAACGACAGTTTTAGCACAGTATAAAAATACATACAGTATTTTGTCTGTCCGTTCGCGAGTAATAACGTGTCGGTGACCTCGGTGTGAGCTTGGCAAGCATCTCAGTCTTGAACATAATAATAATATAATAGTATTCTGTGGTCTCGAATGAGCCGCGGTGAGGAACGTGCGTTCCTTTGAAAGTGTTGTATATAATCAGTAAGCGTGTGGATGGCTAAAATAATCTATGTTGGCGGGTCCTATCACGTATTGCGTACCGCGCGGCTGCAATAATAATGATGTTAACTTTGATCGAGAAAAAGGCAAACTTAACATACTGTATGTACTTATATTTATACTGTAGTTTTAGCAAGAGCTTTGCGTGTGCGCGTGACTCGCATAGCTTGAGTTTATTGTACAGGCAACCGCAAATCTTGGTTATTATTTATTGACATAGCTTGGATTTTACAACATAGAAACTTTTTTTTGTTTTGAGGGGTAAATGCATCTTATGTTTACTCTATCGCTGGTGGGTGATAGGGTTAGGGTTATGTCGCCCGCCTCCCGTTTTCAGCCATCAGTTGGAATACTATCAAAGTAGGACAACTTGTCCTGTGTACTGTAGTTTTAATTGTAATATATTATAGGTGCTTTGTGTGTTTTATTTAATCTATTTATGACAGTTACATCTGCTAGCAAAAGAGATAATTATTTCTTTCTTTTCATATTTCGTATTAATAAAAATCTCAATCAAGAAAGATAAAAGAATGGGAGCTCAATCAAAGTTGAATACCTTCGTTGGCAGCGAGTCCAAAAGGTTAATTTTTGGTTTTTAGTTTTCGCAGTTCAACTGTTTACCTTGATGTGTCATGCACTGTACTGAATACTCCTTGAATTTTATTAACCATTTTCTCGGTATGAATGGCGACGAGCGTGTTATTATATTTTTATTGAGAAATGTCTACATGTTTCACTGACACGACCAGCTTGGTAATGGCGTCAAGTGCAGGACACAGTAGCATTGCATGATATAAGTAAGAATTTTAATTTTTATGGTTTTAACCGACTTAAAAAAGAAGGAAGGAGGTTCTCAATTCGTCGGAATCGAACATTTCTAAGTATGTTACTCGATTACTCGAAGACGGCTGGACCGATTTGAGTAATAATTTTTTGTTCAAAATACTTCCCATGCCATGTGGTCCTATTGACATCATGTCATCTTCATTGTAAAGATACCGTTTTTGGTAATGTTAAAAATTTTGCCTGTATAATATCGTTGAGAATATTCCAGATGAGTATTTCAAGACACTGAAACATTTTATATCCAGGAATAACATAATTTTCTAACTAAATATTTTTTTAATTTTATTAGTGACTGTAGCTTTGGTAAATATCCATGTTATAATCTACGCTTGTTCAATATCACAAACTTGATACTATATTTCAACAGTGTATTTTGGCACTGTAGGTAAAATAAATACTCTTTATTGTACACTACAATGCCAAAATTAAATGGAAATGTTTTATGATAATGTTTTTGTACTCATAAATAAATAATGTATTTTCTAACATTCCTTATGGATTACCAATAAACTGTGAGTGATGTATGACTAAGACGTGGAGTGGAGACAATGATTTTATGGTGACGATGGCAACGAATTCACAACGCTACTGTAGGTATACAATCGTTCCTACAGGATGATGTTTTAATAGTCGTACTTATCCAGTTAGAGAGACAGATAGACTGATGATGACATTTTAAACTTACATAATAATTAGTATGTAAAACGTTTAGATTTTTAGGAGACTGCCCGTATTTTTGATAATACGCTACGCTTAAGGGCAGAGTACATCAGCCACTAGTGACATATTAAAAAGTAACCTGAAAACCCCAAAGCAAAAGTAATTTTCTTTTTCGATTTTCGCTTCTTCCGTTTTCCACAGAAATTCCGCCAACGTCCTGTAGTGAAAGAGACACGGTTTATAGAGAATTTGCCTGGTGAAAAAAAGCACGTATTCAAGTTTCCACCTTGATTTTATTTGTGATATCTACGGACAAACACAAAACGACACTCATTAAATAGACACATTAAATAAAACATATTACGTACAATAATACCACAAAGACGATTACACAAATATCTACGTATTGCGGTTGACGATGATGATGACAATGATAAAGCTTCGATTTTGACATATCGTTTATGTCACACCCTGTGTTTGTGCATACTTATATATGTACGGTGGTGAGCTGGCCGCGATGTATATGGAATTTAAATAGTGCCTCATTTATGTAGGGTTATCGACGTGATTAAAATAATGTACTAATATTAATTATTTCAAAAACAATAAAAATAGTTATGTTTATTTTTAGATAAGTTTCTGGTTTTTTGTGCTGTATTTGTTGCTGTTTGCTGCTAATTTTGAGCTGAGCACAGTTTTGTCATCACACGACTGTGCTCGTTATTGTTTTTTTTATTTTATTCGAGTGTGCTTTTGTTTGTTTTCTTTATATTGATGTTTGTGTTAATGTGTACTTTTGTGTGATGTCAAAATAAATATTTTTCTATTTCTATTTCTATTTGAATATTTGAAGAAACACTACATATGCCAACCTTTAATATCATTATTATCACACTATGATATTTGCTTTTACTTTAGAAGTGACGTAAGTAGACTACGTAGCATCCTTAATACTCGATACGCGGGCGTAGCAAGGGAAAAAATCTATCCTGTCAGAGCCCCGGATGCCAGGATAAGGTCGAATGGATTTGATTTTTTTTGTATAGAGGCTGTCCTCGTCCAAATCCATAGTATGAAACGCCTATTTGAAACAGGGGACACACAGAGGAACAATAATAAATAATAAATAATAAATAAATCCATTTATTTGCAAGAATATGGTGGTGGTGGTTGTTACAATTGGTTCGTTCTGACATATTCTATCGTACATATGACGACGTGCAAAATTTAAATACTAATTATTGTTACTTTTTGGTCAATTTAACATTATACAATATATGAAATACAAGTTTAATTGAATATAATGCCATTGGTGATGAATACAAATATAAAATAGTCAAATTACAATACAATGTCCAAGATTATAAGAAATATATTGAAGATATAGTCAAGTCAATTATAAATGTCAATACGTAAATAAAACAAAAGTCAGATTTTATCGTTCAAGAATTCGCTAATTGTATAATACATTTTGTTAATAAATGTTATGATATATAATGCCCTAAAGTGTCACGTTAGCCAGATAATTAGAGTTGGAAATGAATAATGCCGAACCAAAGTATCACCTTACATACCAATTTAGGACATTTTATTGCATAATATTTTTGTTCATATATTAACATTCCCTATCGATTTATATAAGTATTATTGTGTGCGCAATTTTGTAAAATTTTCAAAATGGCAGACCGGGGACGAGGCCAAATGGTTCAAACCCGCTTATCATTTGATAATAATCTTGAATTTTCGTATTTTTAAGAGGTCTTTACTAAAAGAAAAAGTGTCAAAACATAATCATAAAATCGTGTTTCTGAAACATTACAAATCCAGATAAAAGTGTGAAGAAATATACTTATCTTTTCATACTTCAGATACTTCAGATTTGTAGCATTCCTTATCGTCCTATAGTTTTATAACAAAGAGTACGTACTATTTCTGCATAGCGTCTTAAGTCTATTCTGACTCTCTCTCGCTACGGAAGAGAGTGAGGTGTTGTATGTAGGCGCACCCTTGAATCTTTCCACAAACTTCATAAGCACATCATAGGTTATAAACGAAATGAAGTGATCATAATTTCAATATCTTAGCGGCCCTACCGCTGTGATATGACATAATAGCGGTCAACTCGGAGTCGAAGTCCTTTGTGGGGAGATATAATGACACGTTATTCATTTATTCGATATCCGCATTGCGTCATATTCGCCTTGTGTTGTCGTCCTTATGCTCTTTAATATAAGGCAGTTATTCTAGCAATATTTTAATATCATCGACTGAATAGAGATATGAATAATTTTTACGATAACACTATAACTTTGGTATTATAGTTTGCTCCTGTAGAATAATATAAGATAGATAGTTACTGTAAATTCTAGACGTTTGCGTCCCTAAACGAAATAACGTTGTCTCAATTAAAAAAACTTGTAACGATTTTTGTAGTTAAATTAATTGTAATGTAGTCTATGTTTAAAATATTAGTTAATTAACTTGCGAAAAATTTCAATAAAAAATTGTTTAGAATGCGACGAAAGTCTCCACATTGGTAGGTGCCTACGCTAATGTACACAAAAAAATCTAATAGAAAACTCGACTTTCCTATTATCCCGGTTACACGCAGCGTCTTACTTAAAAGCATGCCTTACGTCTTACTGAAAAGCATGCCTGGCCTGCACAAACCGGTTTGTGCAGGCCAGGCATGCTCTCAGGTAAGACATTGTGTGTAGCCAGGACATAACGTCTGGGTGGCTCAAATGGTAGCATTGCATAAACCTTCATTAGCCAGCAAAAAATACCAAAGCCAAAGGTTTCAGGATCAAGACCCGTCGAAGCAAATTGGAGACGAGTTGATTTTCAAATGATGGCATTAATCTTATTGGAGAAGCTGCAGCTTTTAATTCCAATATTGACAGTTACTCAAAGCATTTACTGTTCACACCCAGGAACCTGCAAAAAGCATCCCGTTACTTAAACAATGCACACACGCAGAGATCGCAGTTACGCCCTTTGTATGCAGATGTCAACGGTGACACGCAGCAAAATGAATAGCATAATCTAATTTATTATGTCTTATTAGTATAAAAACCTTCAATTGTTTTTTTTTATGGTGAATGTATTTTAAGGCTTTGGATAACTGCGGTAATATAAAAGCTTCAATTGTTTTTTTTTGGTGGTGAATGTATTTTGGGATATGGATAATGGGGCGGTGATTGACGTTGATATTGATGTTTCTTTGTGGTGTTGAAAAGAGGCGCGCCTACCGCCCTCTGCCGTCTCAATTTGAACTAATTTCAATAGATTGATTATTTGGTAGATAGATACAGTGTAGGTGTTCAAGTATTGTGGGTTATTAAACCATGAAACTGATGAATATAACTGATGAAACACTATAATATGCCTTCTGCCAGAAACTATTCAACTGATCAAATCTGTTTACAAGTTTAGGTAAACATTTAGTTCTATCCGTTCAGTGTGCTTAGTGCAACTTATTTCTCCTCACGGTCGGTAGTGGTTTTTGTATGGCGTTGGTGTAGTCCGTGGCTTAATCCGCTAGATGGCGGGCCGCTGATTTCATACAAAAATCGACGCGTTCGCGATCGACCGTGAATATAAGAAACTCGCACTCTGTAGTCGTGTGTACATGCTTTATCAACTTTATGACTATTTATGAGGGTTTATTGGCACTGGTTTTGTGGGTGTAATGTTGCAATAACAGATATAACGTTGACAGATTTGTTTGGAATTATCCTTTGTATGCAGATAACCTATGTGTAGGTTTGACCATCAATTTCAGGGTCTAATTTTCATCATAAGCAAAGCATTGACTGTTAAATGTTTCCATTGCTGGGGATTTTATAGGGAAAGATTAGGAAGATGAGCCATAACCGCCGCTCTGGTCTAGTGGTACAACCACCGGTACATATTGTATTCGGTTTGGTTGGTGGTAGGACTTGTTGTAAGTCCCCCTGGCTTGCTACCACCATCTTATCTAAGCCTAACGCCATAACATCAATGCTGAAATCATTGTTGTTATGTCGTTAGGCTTAGATAAGATAGCCAGTTCCTCAGTGGCTGAGGATTCCGGGAGAGGCTCGCTTCCATCTTTCAGCCTTATCAATAATTAACATCAGGTATGATGAAGTCTGAGAGTCGCTCCGTCGTTCATAAAAAAAACCCAAAGTGCTGGTCCAAAAGAATAATTATTTTTAATTAAATATGGGCTTTCTAATTATTAAATGGGTGTTAACGCACCGAATACAGCCCAGAACAACAGCTTTACTATAACCAAGAATTTTTCGTTTCCTATTATTTCCTCGTAATCGCCATACGGAATAAACATTGACCGTCGGTCTGTCTGTTGCAGTAACGAGCCGACAATGTGACGAGCTGACGACGACGTGACGCGACAGTGACGCCATCTACGAACCATCTTAGAACCACTTGTTAGGTAAGTTTTGGGATTGTTTGGACTGAATTTACTCACTCGAAATGGAGATTGAAAACACGCTTAAAAATGTAGAACTATGCTTTGTAAATTATTTGGATTTCCCCAATATTGATTGTCATATCTCACCCACAACGGCTACTTCTGGGTTATTCCCTTTCTATGGCATCTCTGGGAATGCTAATCTTGCGCTAGCCATGACCCCGGTCTTCACTAGGTCTATGGCTCACCTTAAAAGATACCTTATATAGTCGGTGTAATATACTTAATCATCCTGAGGGTACATATGGAACTCTCGAGTTCACAACACAATAAACTGCCATCTTTTAAGATTTGAATGAATGCTGAATTCTACATATCGTGAAATCATAGTTGGGGCGCTGTGGCAAACGTAGGAATGCCACATGATGAAATGCCGTGGGTTTCGTGGCATTCAATCCCAAAGCGTTGTAGCAACAACATAAAGCCATTGAATCCTACTATTTATTATTATAAATGTTAAAGTATGTCAGTTTGTTTATTTGTTTGTTACCCATACACGCAAGAACTATACTGAACGGATTTGAATTAAAGTTAGTATGTAGAGTGTTCAAGTAGTGAACTAACACAAAATTAGGAAACTGTTTATCCCGATATTCCTACGGGAACGGGATTCCCGGTGAAACCGCGGGCAGCCGCTAGTGCTACATATTTCACCATCACTTAGTAATTAGGATTGGAATCTTAGATGTTTCAATATCTTTGCACTCAGTACACATACAGGGGGCCTACCGCCATCTCTTAAAGCAGCTCTTAATGTCAGTTTGTATCGGCGCAATGTTGTTATATGTCATATCGTACCGCGAACCTCTTAAAACAAGCTTGTCTTTTGACGGAAGTTTTGTGGCGTCATCGCTCAATCATTCACTCAAACAAGATTTTATCAATCAAACCTACTACGACGTCTTGTGTCAAATAAAGTAATTTAAACAGTATTGAAACAAAAGGAAAACAAAAGGTTCTTACGACATGACAGTTTCTAAAAGATGGCGGTAGGCCTGCTGGTTTTTATATTATGTCTAGTTTTGCCCAGGCCACTTAGGGACGGAACTAAAGAACTCCTTTTTTCCATTAACGAACGAACTATATCTGTGATCGGATCTCAGGTGTATTGGAAAATCTGCACTTAGCTCTTATTGTAATTATCTTAAAGCCCAAATTACTTTGACCAAATCAATTGTTCAGATTTTATTTGCTCGCCTGGGTATTTACGTTAATTATAGCAAATAACGGACATTGGCAATTTTGCTGATTACGTTGAAAGGAAAAAGTTGAACTACGATAATAGGACATTTAAATGCTGGGTCTAGATTCGAGCTTTGAAGTTGATCATGAATGATGTAGAGCGCAACATTATGTTTATCACTTTTTAGAAATTCGTATGGATTTGTCACTCTATTTCCGTGGAAAAGTGGACAAATATTAAAAACAATTAAGAGACGCGTTGCAGTCCTTAAAAAAAAATTAACAAAAAGTTCTTAGACTTATAGAAGACTTATAGGCATAAAATTCTAATTATCAAACCTATCTAGAACTAACCAATCAAAAATAAACGTTGCTAGGAATTTTAAGTTGTCTTGAAAACCAACATTTAAAAGCACCTTTTACCACGGTAGGTACAACTTTTCTATATCTACAATGACACAAAGCAAAACTACAAGTTACAGTACAGTACAGTAGTAGTTAGGCTGTTTTTTTTTAAAGTGAAATCTTCTTGTGGACTTGTTGTGGAATGGGTAAAAAATGTAAGTCGCGTCAGGACACGTGACCCTGATCGAAAATTCGTAGGAGAGGAAGTAATATCCCCCTCTCTTTAAGTAGTTAAGTATTGATAAGGCTGATTTTATAACGCGTTTATATTTTTTCAGTATTATCATCACAAACCCAATAACCAAATGTTCTCATATCACTATTATTTTAGTGACAGAATTTTTGCTTAAAGTTACACAAGCGGCGCGCTTACAAACGCATAAACAAGGTAAACAAAAAACTATTTATGTTCGATATATCCGTATATGGTGATCAAATAAAAGTCCCTCGTTGAACGAAGTCCAAGATGGCGTAGATATAGACAGTGTCCACATACCACAATTGACGTGTCGAACCAAAGTAACGAGTAGATTATAGATATGCCTTGTCAAGCCTTTCAAGTGTCCGGATGCCAGTACCAGCTTTATGCTAATATAAATAGATACCATTGTTGTTTGAGGTTGTATACTACTATTGCTAAAGTATTAAGTATATAACCGTATCTGTGATAATACGGTTTATTTTTAACTAATCTAAAAAACGATAAAAAAAATATGAGTTACAAATAAATAACTTACTTAGTTCTTATTCTTAGCTGCGACCATAGAATTTCAGTTGGTACGAAAACCTTGCCTGTTTCATGAACAGTTTTATTTGAAGTCTGCTTGAACATACTTATGAAGCAACAAATTTTTTGGTTTCTGTTATTAAAACAGATTTTTAGATTGTGTAATTTTCTTCGAAATTACTTTTCTTCGACTATTTCTCATCTTTATGAATGAAGTTTGTCTCTATTATTGAACATCCATACATATTTGTTTTAAAGTGTATAACAGAAATAAGTATTATGTTCTAGAACGAAAGTTAAAAAAAAAACTCGCTGAAAGTTATTAAAAGGTGAGAAGCTAGTGAGTTACAGTAGTAACGTCAGGGGCAAAATAAGAGAATAGCGTATTTTTTCTGGTTTGTTAGTGTTGAGTTTGTCGCTATAAATTCACAGCAGGGAAAATAAATTGTTACCAAGTTGTAGACAACTCCACCGACTGCAGAGTTCTTGTGAATTCCACGCCCATTCTAGCCTTTATTTCTAGAGATATAAGGTTGTAATAGAGGTCTTATTATGTTTTTTTTGTTTAGGGTTCTGTACAAGCGCTATGGATTTTACGCGACGACATATTTCAATGACTTATTCTCTGGTGTAAGTAATTGTTTACATTTTTCACACAGGAATTTATGCGTAAATATTTAGGAATAACATATGAATAATAGTTATTCATATATTTCCGCTTTAGAAACACAATGGTTCTTTAGTTTCTCAAGGAAATTATGGGTAGTAAACTATTTTTGTGTGATAAATATTAAACAAGAAAATATACTAGAAAAAAGCAACTAGTCTCATGTCGCCCTGACGGGATTCGAACCCGAATTTATTTATCCTATTTCTAAACTCTATCTTGTGTTCTTGGCCTTGATCTACCACGATCCTAAGGTAAATTGGTGAGTTCTATTATGCAGGACAGGCAACATACGGCTCAATATTATATACCTTCCAAAGCGCAGATAGGTTGAGCTCGATATCAAATGTTTTTGGCCACCCATCTCCTAACAGACCACGGCAAAAGTTGCTTAACAACCACCATCGCGACCCTGCTAATTACTGCTCCATCCGGCTCCTCATTTCATTTTATAATCATATCTGATTATATACCTACCACCTTATTGTGCAATGAATAGATGCGCTAGATGCCGTCTCGGTAGTAGCACCATAAAGATCTCTTGCGCAAGGCTTAGAGATCAAACTTTTACTCTATGGTATCTAAATTCTTTGCATTCCAGAACCCATAGTGCTAAAGTTAAAAACGTTAGAACCTAGAAACTTCACACCACACTCAGTTGGGATAAGGAATTGATCGCCAAGCAAAGCTAGAAGTTTCGTCGAAAATCTCTATAATAAATTCAGTGCAGTAAATATAATAAAAAAGTACTTACCTACTTAGTAAAGAAAAATCTGTAGTGTATATTATATTTCTAAGGTACGAGTATAAAGCATTGCTGCAGGAAGGATAAATATGCTAAAACTACGTACATCTTATGTTTTGGCGCGCACTGTTCATTGAAATAAAACAACTTTTACGGATATCAAACGCGCTATATTTCCACGAACTAAGTTGTAATTGTCATCCCGTGACCATGGCAGCTGTAAAGGTGCCGAAACGTCGGGAAAATAAAAAAACCCCTAAAAACCTAAAAATACGGACAATTACAACTTAGTTCGTGGAAATATAGCGCGTTTGATATCCGTAAAAGTTGTTTTATTTCAATGCTAAAACTAGTTTTAGGCAGTTTTTAATGCTAAGCAGCAATCCTTTCCAGAATACCATGTGTGTTACTTTTTTCGTTCATGCCGATGAAGAAGTGCGAATGCGAAGTATGAGTATATATATTTATCTAATAACTATCTGTATGTATGTGAAACAGTACAGTATCAGGACATATTATTTTATATCTATAGCTTCTGATATAAGAGTCAATTCACATGTGCATCGATCGAAAATATTCTTTCCTCATATGGACGCACAAAAACTGGTGTTGCCAGAAAGACGGATGCCTTTCCCTGGTTTTCGCGTGCTTGGTAATTGATTACGAACGTGCGCATCACAACGCCCGATAAATAATCGTTTTTACCCCCTGGCTATATATAGTCAAGGACTCATGATGAATTGATATGAGATGCATAAGGGTGCGTGCGCGCATAGGATGAATTATAATAATAATAGGTAGGTAATCAATAAATAATTAAATGATTAATATTTCTTACACTCACACCAATTATTGTGGATGCTAGGGTAACGGATATAAATGCATATATCCACATATAAGTATTTATGTGTAGAAATATATATAAACGTCCATAACTCAGGTACAAATGCTCGTATTTATCATACAAACATGTGCCCCTACCGGGATTTAAACCCAGCACCTCAGAGTTAGCGAAACCTGACACGAATTGTAATTCCTGTGACCACAGCAGCTGAAAAGGTGCCGAAACGTCGGGAAAATCGAAAACCCCTAAAAAACCAAAAAATACGGACAATTACAACTTAGTTCGTGAAATATAGCGCGTTTGATATCCGTAAAAGTTGTTTTATTTCAATGAAAAGTTCGCGCCAAAACATAAGATGTACGTATTGTAATGAAACTTTTTATTAATGACGAAAAGATTTGGATCATGAGAAAATAAGTAGCGATCGATGATTGCATTGAATTTCGATAATCGGTCGATGTTTATTTTATAGGTTCTATTTTACCTAATTTTAGACCGTAGAAAACATTATTTTACGTTACTCTAAACTTCAAAATTAACCATATGTATGAAATTGTATGAAAGCAACCCTGAAATTGCGAAAAAACAGCTGTTTCATACATTTTAGAAAATTGAATAAATCTGTTGTTTTTTTTCACGACTTCGGGTTGTTATTTTTTAGTTACCTACAGTTTGAATATCTACAAATAATAATAAACTTAAATACTGTAAGTATATTATAATCAAAGTGTAAACAAAACCGCAAATAAATAAGATTTCTGCAAAAGTAATGAATGAAGTACGTACATCTTATGTTTTGGCGCTGCCTTTACAGCTGCCGTGGTCACGGGATGACGGGATGAGTCATCCCGTGACCACGGCAGCTGTAAAGGTGCCGAAACGTCGGGAAAATCAAAATACCCCTAAAAAACCTAAAAATACGGACAATTACAACTTAGTTCGTGGAAATATAGCGCGTTTGATATCCGTAAAAGTTGTTTTATTTTAATGAATGAAGTATCAAAACTGTATCCATTGTGTATAAATCTTTACGATTATAAGTGCGCCGCCGCTTGTCTAATTCATCTCGATAATAAGGGCGAGGGCGGCTCGGAGGCAGCACTTAGTATTAATATTCACTCGGCGTTGCTCGAGGACCGGCACAAACGCGGAAGGTGAAGAATTAGCATGGAGTTACGACATTACCGTGACTTGTCGACAGCGATGATATTTTTTTCAACTGTAAACGGTATGTTGGAATGAAAAATAGAATTTTATTCAAACTACATAATATTTGGATACATTTATGAAAAGTTGTACGTAATATAAAAAAAAAAAGAATTTTTCAATCTGTAGTGCATACAGGACGCTATCGCCCTTATTATACTTCGTTCCAAAAACTTCAAAACTTTATAAATACGAAAACTTTAACCATAAAAACTACTTACTTACTGTCAAACAGTTTAGGCTCTCTGTATTGTATCAGTCAATCAGAGTTATTGAAGTGAAAAATTCTTTAGCGGCCTTGTGCACTTCAGAGTTTAAAATTTTCGGGATGGGTGAAAAATGTTAAAGTCGCACACCTGACCCTGATCGAAAATTCGTAAGACCATTTACCGTTGACCTATTTCATATTACATAAAGTCTCACACTTGAAAGATCTACGTATATTAGTTATTATCAACCATTATATAAAGATCTCTTATTACTACTACCAACGTTCATATTGATGCCAGGTCAGTTTTAATGGATTTACCTGCCAAATCAAGTTGGTCTCCGTTTTCATCAACTTTTTATGAAGTTGTGGTCATGATGTACTGGATTTTGATAGTGTATTCCACACCACACCACAGAACAGAAAAAACAGTAGAAGTAGCATGAGACGGGTCCCTCATAGAAAACCTGCGTACCCTGGGCGTAGCCAACACACACAAGTGTAAAATAGCACAGAACAGTGTTCTGTGGTGTATTCCCAGAGTGCAACCCGTTGTTTTTTATTTAAGAATTCTACTGAGCGCTGCATTACTTTAAAATTCAGCTGTATTTAATAAGTATAGCAAGATTTTGAGAATACCTATTTATCTCTTTTCATACTTATGGTAAATTTTAAATAGAAAAATATTGGAAAATTTAACTCGGCCACAAGTGAATTCTCAGACGGGAATCAAACCCGCGACCTTTGGAAATCCGGTCCAATGCTCTCTTTTCTTTTGAGATTTTCGAAAAGTAAACATTACTATCGAATCTTTACTTCTTTAAAAGTATTCGAATAGGCATGTGTTGAAACCAGCGTGTTTACGATACGGTAACATTATACGTGTAGGTGGATTCGGTGGTCGGTCACCTGTCACGTAGAGAGACGGGGTCACGTCACGACACTCGAGAACACCTGTGACTTATGGTTTTTGTCACGCGTTGTTAGGACGGGATAGCGCGTTACAAACTTGGGAGCGGCAGGTGAATTTAGTTTGTTAATATTCCGTGGATTATAGCTCGTACCTTCACACAGACTATTCTGTTATATTTTTTAAAAGTATGGGATGTAATTTATTTTTCCCAGTTACCTAAATGAATACGATTTTATTCACTACAGAACTCCAAATTCTGCATAATTCCCTCTAGTTACAGTAGTTCGGTTGTTTTGTGCAGTTCCGGAGTTCTAGGTTCTTTTTAGTCGCTGTAGTTCGGTTATGACGTCAACCCGAACTGTTGATACTTGATACGTAGTTCTATTAATGATGTCTCTCTCCTTTCCAGCCATAATATAAAAAAACTTTTATTTTAAACAGACTCTACCTTATGAATGTTACTTTCTCTTTTAAATTAGACTCTTTGACATTATTGGTTTGACAGTTTTAATAACTTTCGTGTGATTTGTCAGTATTAACATATTTTTTTTAAGAATTTCATTTTTATTTAATACCCTCTGTTCAGTAAAGTAGGTAGGTATTTGTATTAAATAAGATTATTTTTGTATAAATGATGATTAATAAATATACCTAAGCTTTTGATTCGAAATAAATACGGTTTACTTGCTACATCCCTAACCGAACTTTTAGTTTATGATTTTGTAATTTTTGCATTTTTCAATGCTATTTTTATACTTATGGTAAATTTTAAATAGAAAAGTATTGGAAAAAATTAACTCGGCCACAAGTGAATAATTTTAAATTTAATAAGTGAGTTAATTTTTTCCAATACTTTTCTATTTAAAATTTACCATAAGTATAAAAATAGCATTGAAAAATGCAAAAATTACAAAATCATAAATTATTGGCAGTTGCATCTTAATCGATCGTTAAACACCTGAAAAGATGTTTCTTTCGAATGCAAGGATTTTCCTAGCATTGATGTAACAACGCTGGCCTACAGCGTATTAAAAATATAAAAGTATTGGAGAATTTCGACGGTGGTTCGAACTTTTAGTATTTTTTTAGTAGCAACAGTTCGGGTTGACGTCATAACCGCACTACAGCAAATAAAAAAGACCCAGAAGTCCATGACCGGACAAAGGTGCTGGAACTAGAAGAGTAATTCAATGAATTATAATATTTTTCTAGGCCCGCGATAAATATTAATTAAAAAACCGAATTTATAACGAAGAGGTTATAAATTCGGTTGAAAGTATTTTTTTCTACTACCGATGTCCTATCGACAGTCTTTCAATATATAGAGCCAAAACTTTTATTTATAAGAGTCCCTAAAAATAATAACAACGATTAAATTCATTTGTTAAATGTTGTAAATAAAGTTAAACATTTCGTTTGAATCCAACCAATTAGAAAGGGGCAAATCAGCTGTCAAGTCTGAGCGGGGGGCGGGATATTTTGACATTGAACCAATTATTTTGAACACGATGCGGAACTCCAATTTAGAGATACATTCCTCTTCGCAATCAAACAAGTACTGTTATGATATTTCCTTGATAAGGTTCGGTGTTTTTTAATGCGTGACAGTGCCAGTTTATCATGACTGATACACGCAGACATGAGCAATAATATGACCACTTACCGAGTCCTTGCTCAAACCACGAATGTCGTACTTGGTTTCGAAATTTTTAAACTTCGTTTTCTCTGTGACACTTACAAATTTTAAAGTTATTTTACTTGTCTAATAACTATACAATTTGTGACTGTCATGTACTTGTACAATAACCCGTTAATTTGTGAGTATCATGGAGAAAACGAATTTTGAAAATGTCATAACCAAGTACGGCATTGGCGTGGTTTGAGCAAAGAATCGGTAAGTGGTCATGGTGAGTAAGGGCCCTGGAGAGCTTTGATTCCCCGTATTTCAATGTTAAAAGGTTGTTGTAAAGTGTTGACATATTGCTCGTAACTGTATACATGTATACCTATGTAGGGATAGAAAAAAAACATTATTGTTTTGAGCTAAACGTCATGTTTAAATCAAAAATTTAAACACGACTTAAAAAGTTAGTTCAACTTAGTTTCAAATAAATTTTTCATAAATGTTTTAATTGACATGTTTTAAACATGTTTAAACATTGTTTAAAGACTTTTATAAATGGAATTCTTTTGTGATTGGGATAAATAAGGGGAAGGTAGGAATTGAAAGATACAATAAAAGAAGAAAGAAGTTTTTTATTGTAAAACAATACACCATACTCACGCAATAACAATACACCATACATACGCCCCCTAACTCCGGACGGCATCGAGTTCATATAAGGATATAATCAACGTCAAAAATATGTTATTTTGGTACTTTAAAAACGGTTGCTATGGTTTCCATAGTATCGTTTTGACCACAGACCTATATCGAGATAGAAAAGAGCGCTTCGAACTGTATGAGAACCTAGCGTGTCTTATTATTCGACGTCTATTCGTTATTGAAGAGCTCTTGCAAGAAACCACAGCACAATTAACCATTTTCATTTCTAAGTGACCCGTGTTTTCATGGCAATGGTCTCAAGCGAACTGACTTGGGTCGTAAAACTTTGATCGTGGATCAAGCTTTTGGCACGCAAGTTAGGTACACTTTTACCGTCTATCTCGATATAGGTCCGTGTCGTTTTGACATTTCGATTCCGTCAAGAGTAACTTCCCAGAACAAAGGCAGTAGGTACTTACATTTACCCTACCAGTCCTTCCCGTAATACTTGCACATCACTCTGAGTCTTTTTCCATTACCCCCTGTTGTAGATGCAGCAGTTCTGTGAAGTTCAGACTGCCAAAGCGAATCCTTTTTTCGTCCCGTATAATATTTTTTTTTGGAAGGGCAGACAGAATACAGATCCAGAGTATTCCAGATTGATTATTAATCAAACAAATTAATGGTAAACGAATGAAACTCAATCATATTATCTATCACTCACTAAGTCACTACAGTCTCACTGAATCACATCATCAGCCTGTGGACTTCCACTGCTGGACATAGGCCTCTCCTAGCTCAAGCCTATTGTGGCGTTCACAGGAGGCTATTAGCCTACTGCTACCACGCTGGCCAGACGGGTTGGTAGAGGGTTTGTTTCAAGTTTTCCTTCTCTCGCACAGGTATTTAATGCGTCAAGCCTCTTAATCGACTCTTACAACATCCCAGGCATGTAAGGGAGTGGTGACACCTGTATTCTTAGGCCGTCACAACACGGCACCAGTCTCACTGAATAATCTAGCAATAACAATAAGAAAAAATCACTGCAGCACAAGCGGAGCGAGCTATCTTCATCACTTTCCGTATAACCTAAACTAGCTAACCTATGCCTATCGTTTTATATAAAAAAAATAGAGTACAGTATTTCTATGATTTTATCAGTTTTTTTAGGTTAATTGAAAATAATCTAAGAGTTTATCATCTTTCATTGTCAGTCTCTGAATTGTGAAAGTATGATAGACAACAGTTTTTTTTTCTACATTTTATACTTACTTAAATATTTTCAGGAACCCACCTGCAAATACGCATTCAACACCTTTCATAGAAACTCTTTCATATTTTTTTGTTTTGTATGTATAAATTCCACGGAAATTATAAGCTGAACAGCTCTAGCAATACCTACATCTCATCTTGTAATGCGAGGTAAGAGGTAAAGCGCTACCTTCAAGGGCCGTATTACTTGATTTTTAATAATAAACTACTATAATGCATGCAACAATGTATTATAAGTTGAACGCGTTCTTTTGGGAGCGATGCCCATCTCGCTTACGGCTATGCGCTTGCGCAGAATGGATATTATCTACTCTTGACTGTCGTGCTAACTATACTTGATGGACCTACGAGTAATAGCTCATATCTGGTTTAGTTTTAAAATGTATCTACTTGATTTACAAAAAAGTTCAATTGGTGTGTAAGTTACTCTCGCTGTGTTATGGTGTATAATATGTTTCGATTTATTTGTATTATATTGTTGTTAATTTATACTTGTGAAATATTTTATTTAAGTAGCTAATTTATCTATTATTATTTGTGTTTGTAATAATATGGTGTAGCCGGTAGTGCTCTCTCATCGATATAGGTAGGTAGCCACGGAAGACCAGCGTTGGACTGTCTGCGACATCCAACACATGCTGAGTGGACTACCTTTTAAGTGTCACTATTATTTTATGTGTCAATTATGTCATTTTTGTATACATGTGATTTTTAGATAGAAATACTTATGATAGAAACTTTATCATAAGTATAAAAATAGCATTGAAAAATGCAACAATTCAAAAATCATAAATTATTGGCTGTTGCATCTTAATCGATCATTAAACACCTGAAAAGATGTTTCTTTCGAATGCAAGGATATTCCTAGCATTGATGTGACAACCTGGCCAACAGCGTATTAAAAATATAAAACTATTGGAGAATTTCGACGGTGGTTCGCAAGTCTCGGTAGCTCAGCGGTTAGAGCATTGGACCGGATTTCCAAAGGTCGTGGGTTCGATTCCCATCTGAGAATTCACTTGTGGCCGAGTTAATTTTTTCCAATATTTTTCTATTTAAACTTTATCATATGTTATCAATTGTTGTGACGCCGCCATCTATCGTGCAATCAGCTGACGTAGTGGAACCGGCGCCATATTGGAACTACATTACGATGTGCCCAGGAAATGGATATATCTATGTCGTGGACCAATACAACGATTGGTCCACGACATAGCTACAAGGTCTAAGTAAAATTATGTCGGAATAATTATAAGTTTACAGGAAACCTGCAGTTTTTTTTATATCAGATGTGTTCATCTTCGACAAGGTCGAAGCGAATCATTATAGCTCTATTATTATTTTACTATTATTTACTTCGTGGTCACTACATATCCGTTATGGAAAAATAATTTACTTATTTCAATGAAGAGAAGAATATTTACTTACTTATAATTTCCTTGTTTCAATGAGAGTAGCTCAATGTCGCAGTGGTTAACGCCTTCTGCATGCGATTGAGTGGTTAACAAAATGGGATGGATTTTGAGATCCTTCGTGCTTCAGAAGGCACTTAAACCTTTTATCCCCAAATGGGTTTGCTGTCGTTGATTCCCACCATTACGCGCGCGGATGGTTGACCAATCCTTCTTATCCATCCATAGGGAATGCCCCATCTTTGGAGACATTACAATGGTGATAAAATGATGAATATATAATATTTATTTATTTTACGAACTTTGTAAAAAGCCTAATGAACCTTGTCTGGATTTCTATATTTAGTTTAACATTTTTCACATCGGTCATTTGGTTGTATTGTTGTATAGAAAGTGGGGCACGACCCGCAAGGACGACTATACACACGCTGACAAATGTAAATAAGCTCTTAAACAAATCACATAAAATACAAATTCCAATACCATTATAAGTAACTCTAGAAAAAAAAACTTTTATTCCAAAAGGAGTAAAGTTGAAAATCCATTACTTTTAAAGTTCCTGAACCTACCGACGACTGATGCCAGTTGTGTAAATGCACTAATTTCAAATAGCCCACTTGTGACACATTGCACGAAGGCAACAGATGTTTTTTGTTTAACTGTTTACTTACGGAAATGTCGGCTTAGTTGCGAATAGTGTTGGGAAACATTTGTTCAGACTTTATTGGTCATAAATAAAGAGACTTTATTGGTCATAAATAGAAAATTAATCACGATATTCGATTGTTTTTATGTAAATAGTTTTCATGTAATACTAGATCAATATTTGATGGATTAATTAAAAAAAAATATTAAACGTACATATTTGAGGATCGCACAAAATACTTCTGTTGGTTTGATTGGTTGGTACTTGTTGACAATAGAAAATCGCTTTGATTTAGCTGAGCTGCCAAGACTTTAACTATGAATCAATGAATTAATATACAAGAAAAATTGCAAAGTACAATAAAACCCTTAGATATTTTTAAAGAAATAAGTACATACGTTTTCTCATTCTTGTTAACATGCAAATCAAACCAAAAAAATTTAGAGTTGTATTATTGTGGGGACTATCAATTAAAATCCAAGAATCTGTTGCATTATTTAGACAAAAGAAACAAAAACAACGTACTGGCTGGCAGTGAGTGCTGGCAGGAAGAGACCAGATTTCAGTTTTTACAACATTCAACTTTTTAATTACTATTCCAATAAGGTTCGTTACCACATTTCGTAACTGGTCTTCCAAAAACATGCTGAAGATTCTCCAAAAAGTATTTATAAGTTCTCGCACTTGTTAAAAATGGAACAGACATGTACACAACCATGGCCGAGTCTCGCGGACAAAAAGTGAAAGTAGTCTTAACCAAAAAAGAACCGAGGAGGTCGCATTACATCATGTGTTGCTAACATAATTTTTCATCTCCTCAGATCTTATTACGACCAATCAAAGTCTATACTCGTTTGATTAACGAAGAGTTAAGTTGGTGGATCCGCGATTGAGGATTGAAAGGTTTTTGCAATGCCACTTGATTTGGTGTACTACCAGTTCGTGATGACGGTGACATATGATTGTGCTACTTATAAAAAACTAGTGACCGCGGTAACTCGGAAATGTCAGGATAAATCAGTGGTAAAGTCGCGCTCCCGGCTATATGATGCGCTCCTTACGAATCGCTTCAAATTTCATGAAATTAATATGCCTATGTTCTTTTAAATTAACTAATTTTTATGTCAAATTTCATTATTTGTTGAACGGTTAAGCTGTCAAAATAACAGAAAGTAAAACTAATTAATACCCCTCAAATAATCAGAGTTATGTTTAAAAAGATGCTGTATTTGAGTTCAGAAGTCAGTACATTTTCATCACTGTCGCGCTCTAATTTTAATTATTTTTTTCTCAAGAATGTCGTAATATTTTAACGCGAAATCGCTTCTAGTTTCTTGTAAAACTTAGTTTAGCACTTATATCTTAGTGAAATTGCAGCTGTATTTACACGCTTAGAAGGATGAAAAATCAGTCGAGACGAAAACATGGCAAGCGCCTTATTCGTCTTTTTCTTTGCTATTTTCACTAAAGATTTAATAATGGTGAAAATAACACCAAAAAAATATCTTAGAGAACAGCTAGCCAAAGTAATAATCCAAAAACGATAACGAAGTTCGAAAAGAATTAAATGTATAGGATTGGCAGATTGGCATTAGGGCGCGCTAAATCACGTGGTCTTACCGCAAGTTAATTGGCAAATAATTATAGACAACTACGAATCGAATTATCGTTTCGCTACATAACGATGTTACTTGGTCTACGGGCCCAGATTCTCTAACGTCTTGATGATAGTCAGCCTGCGATTGTGGCAGTCAAGCAACTATCGCAATGTTCGGTAACAGGATGGATGACTCACAATGTATTATCTCGAGCTCCACCGTGCTTACACACTGCATTTGCAGTCGCCAACACTAGCTACTCTACATATCGTTGTGCATCTACGTTGAGTGATCTTTTTAAACTTTTAGTAAAAGAAGGGAAAATAATAAAGTCTTATCGCATGGGCCACGAATTTCTAATTATGGCCAAAAGACTTGAGCACTCAATCAAGACGTGTGAATGCATAGTCTTAATCCCAGAAAGTTTTCGAAATGTGTGACCCATTCGTTAGTTTTTATTAATTTTTACTTTATTTCCTATAAAGCTTTCTTGTTTCACTAAACGTTGAAAAAATAAAATGACTCAATGCAGATGCACACTGCATATCGCCTGCGTCGTTAGTCATGACACATTCCCCTATCCATCCATAAGGAAAGTCTCTGCTCCAGCAATGGGATATTAAATTAGCTGAAGAATATGGTGATTTGGTAACGCCCGATTCTTTTAAATCCACCAACAAACCTATTCGAAGGTTCCGCCACATCCGCCGTTAGGTGATGACTAATGTCATATTCCTAATAAACGTTTGACGTGGGATTCAAGATAGCCTTCACCATATGTGAACAGCTGTTACCACTGACTCATTCCAGATTTCTTCTTTTGAGAGGATAGTCAACAGACTCAGAATTTTATTCATACCTGAAATTTAATACTTCTGTATCTCCATCAGATAACACTTACTACTCTTTTTGTCTTGATTGAGGAAGACGTGAAAAGAATTACACTACAGCAAAGCCATTTTTTAGGAATTTAACCTTTTTTCAGTTATGACTTTCACCAGACCCCTGATAATGATTATGTAACTTTTTTTTTTTATGATTTTGTAATTTTTGCATTTTTCAATGCTATTTTTATACTTATGGTAAATTTTTAAATAGAAAAATATTGGTTAAAATTAACTCGGCCACAAGTGAATTCTCAGACGGGAATCGAACCCTTGACCTTTGGAAATCCGGTCCAATGCTCTAACCGCTGAGCTACCGAGACTTTCCCGTCTGAGAATTCACTTGTGGCCGAGTAAATTTTTGCCAATATTTTTCTATTTAAAAATTTTCCATAATGTAACGTTTGTTGCTACCAATTCTGGATTGCAATTAATTAAAGTGTTACTTTGGCGACCATGGATGTACGACTTCAGTTGCCAAGATCGCAAACGCAAAAAAAAAAAAAATGTTAGCAGCAATCCTACGTAATCTGGAGATAGAGCATCGATTCCAATGATTTATTAATAAATAAGTAACAATGATCGATTCACTTGGTTTCGACCTGTTATTGTCAGGATCGCAGTCGCCATCTTCTATTCTATTGTTGTACATAATCTTAAGCATGATAAGCGTCTATAGATTTCCCAGAGGAAGCAGTTATAGCATACAAACAAAGACTAAATTGTTGTGTTCCTGAGATATGTAAGATAGCCAGTTCCTCTGTGGTTGAGGATAACTGGTGAACTTTCAATCTTATCAGCACATAATATCGAACATGTGAAGGCCATGCACTTCCCGTTACGGATTTGAAAAGGTTTTTAAACAAACTTACAGATCAATTTATAAAGTAAATGCCGAAAGTCAAGAGCATATGGGTAGCAGCACACTACCTCGTGCCTTTTTGAAAATACGATCCTTGTTTGTTTAATTCGTCACTTGCTAGCAAGACACCGGTGTACAGAGAACGATAGATTTATCTATTGTGTCTCTTAACTCGGGGCCTGAAAGGTTTTTTGTGAAAACTTCTTTAGCAGCGTTGTGCACATCAGAGTTTTAAATTTTGGCATGGGTAAAAAATGTAAAAGTCGCGTCAGGACACGTGACCTGATCGAAAATTCGTAAGACGGAGAAAGAGTAGAGTGCCGGCGCGGCGTAGTAGTGGAAGTAATATCCCCCTCTCTTTCTACCGCGCGGCGAATATGTATGCCTGCTCCTGCTGTTTCGTTTAAGCGGTTTTCACTTCTGCCGGCATTCCCGGAGTGCAACCCGCTGTTTTTTTATGGACAACGGGAAGAAGCTTAGACTTCAACATAAATAATGTTAATTATTGATAATAATAAAGACAGAAGCGCTCCTCTCCCGGAATCCTCAAACATTGAGGAACTGGTTATCTTATTTCTAGCTGCCGAAATACAACAATGCTGAAAACGTTATTGTTATGGCGCCAGACTTAGATAAAATGGTGTTAGCCTTAGCTAGCCAGGCGGACTTACAACAAGTCATACCACCAACCAAACTACTATGTTCAATTGTCCACCCACTGGGGATAGAAGTAGGACTTTTGGGTGACGATGACGTCCTGTTTGGAATGGATATAAGAAAGATATACTTTAAGCCTATAGTGTACAGATGACCACCTATCTGTACACTGTTGGCCATTATAAAATAAACTCTGCACATTTGACAACCTGTTTGGGCGGAGATGCGAATGCTCGCCTTCTGCGCCAAAGGTCCCGGGTTCGATCCCCGGACAAGACATATATAAGGTGTTAATATTCAAGTGCCGATCTGCTCAGGTCAACTACGAGTATAGAACACAATTTCTACGAATCCTAAAATTGACTTAAGTTATTAATCAAAGTCAATCATTTTTTATATGTAAGTACATGGCCTCGTCTCCTTTGTCGAGTCGGTACTAGTGGTGATGGAACTAGTGGTATGGGTGAATCACTACTGATGATTATTTCTGGCGAATTATGTGGAGGTATGTCAATAGCATCGCGATGAAATTCTCGTCCACAGGTAGATCATCCTCAGGGTCTGAGTCACCCCCGAAATTTGAATTTTCAGCTTGGTCATCATCTATGTCCTGAAAAAACTGAGTAGCTGATCGTAGGGCACTTTTGTCTTACTTTAATAATCGTACAGACACTTAAAACAAACAGAAAATTAATACCTGTGATGATTCAGTTCGGTTGTACTTATAGCACAAACCTCACTAGCTTCCAAACCTAATAAAATCTTTGTCCAATAATACCTGAATAACTGCCTTTGTGGTCTAGCGGTAACAACCACCGGTATCAGACCCAAGGGTCCCGGTGCGATTTCCAGCGTGGGTACATATAGTATTTGGTTTGGTGGTAGGACTTGTTGTAAGTCCGTCTGGCTAGCTACCACCATCTTATCTAAGCCTGACGCCATAACAACATTGTTTCAGCATTGTTGTGTTCCGGCAGTTAGAGATAAGATAGCCAGTTCCTCACCGATGAGGATTCCGGGATAGGCTCGCTTATCAATACTTAACAACAGGTATGATGACGAAGGGGAGACTCCCCGTCGTTCATAAAATTAAAAAAAGGCATAAAGTTTGGACTATGTCGATATGCCGCTATTACCCACTTTTCTGATAGTAACAATGGTCGGCCACACACTAAAGTATGCTTTTAATGTTAGTTGGTAATTGACTAGATAAATAAATTTATTAATTAACAAGTACTCATTTACATTAGTAGTATAAACATCAAACCAGGTTAACTAGTTGAATAGCAAGATAATTAAAACTGCATCTCATTGTGATTGTGAACCGATGTGACAGCATACAGATGCAGTGACTGAGTCTCGAAGTAAATGTCATGGTCACAAACCTGAGTGTTTTGCCTTGAGATTAATATTATAACACAATGTAACTTTTGAACTACATGAGATTGTGTTGTCTACTAGAATCTCATCTTTAACTGCCAGAACATAAAAATGCTGAAAACATTGTTGTTATGGCGTCAGACTTAGATAAGATGGTGGTAGCTAGCCTGACGGACTTGGAACAAGTTCTACCACCAACCAAACCGAATACATAACCTCATAGGTTTCCAGTAGAATCCTTTTCGTCACTTATTTCACTACTTTTTCGTATCACAACTTAACCCCATAGTACAATTCCTACGACTTGAGAACCTCCTCCTTTTTTTGAAGTCGGTTAAAAAGCAGAAGAAATCTGATAAGGTAACAATCTATAAGGCAGATTGAAAAAGCAAGAAAAATACCGATAACTTTTAAAAACGTTGTAAAAAGTGCTGATAAATTAACGTTATTATAACGTCTTAAAAATAAAAATAATAACCGTCATTAAAGTTCACATTATGCAACATTTGTAACCGAACCAAAACAGACACCTACATATTTTATTTATGATGCCGAGCTTTCAAGTCTTAAGGCTAAATTGACAGCTTAAGCTAAAGATACATTCGACTTTATTATAAGGATTTTAAGGCTTAATCTCGGTCACAAAGTAAGGATTACCACAATAGCTGATGACGGAATAGTTAGAAATGTCTTTGGTATTATTAAAAGACAGGATTTTGGGTATTAGTGAGGCGGTATAGCAGTAACCATTAATTTTATGGTTCTTGGTCATTGCACTGGCTGGAAAAAGATTTTTAAATATGTCTGTTATTTGAGAGAATCATATAGGAATATTTTCTGATTGAACTTTAGTTAAAACCCTAATAATGCTATTCTTAAGTTTTTTGTAAGCTTTGTATATGATCCAAACATTTTTTGAAGCTGCATCTTTCTATAGGTATGTGGGACATTTTAAATTTCCATATTTTCAGTTAAAGCTTACAAGATTCTTGCACTTACCCATATTGCCATTTAAAAGGCTAAAAGAAATCGAAAGAGCTCATTTTTGTCATTAGGTATGTTATGTACATTTTATTTATGATCGTCACAGATTAGACGGCCTACTACAAAAACTAGTCGAAAAATTAAATGAGATTTAAATAAGTTTTGACATTTTGATCATACGAAGTGCTTTTGTTTTGTTGTTGTTTAGTATTTAAGATGACACCTTGGTTGAGGTTCACTGTACTTTGTCTAGAACAAAGATATAACAAGGACAAAATACAGCATATGAGCAGATTACATGTAAATAAAATTCCAAACGAATATAGCATTGAAAACCAGTATACGAAGCTCTTACGCGTTTATTTTGCATACAGAATGCATAGTAATATACAATTTTCTTTATTTTAATGCCAATATTACCGCATATTATAACATTGTATAGTGTTTGTAAAGAAAATATAATTAAGATATTAAAAATAGCTTTGGTATTACCTATTACTTTGGCTACTTCACAATTCATAAGAAGTAGCCTGCCTGCGGTTTCTCCCGGGTAGTTCCCGTTTCCGTATGAATGTCGGCATGATATGTATTCTATGTTTCAATCCAGGCTATAAACTATCTTTGTGCCAAATTTCATCCAAATCCGTTCAGTAGTTTTTGCGTGAAATAGAAGCAAACATCCATCCACTCTCTCACAAACTTTATCATTATAATAATAATAATATCATGATTACTAGGATTTGCAGTTCCATAACGGCTAACTAATCATATCAAACAAAACAAATTGTCAGTACAGTAATTAATGTTATATACATGCTAATTCAAAAAAGCATGTTGTTTTTTAATCTAAAAGGCAATAATATTCTTTCTAAACCGGTTGGGTTGGTGCGCCAGCGCACCGCGGCTTGTGATTTTTATCCATACATAAATTTGGCAGCTAATGTGTTCGCAAAATGACATTTGGAGAAGTCCCGTAGGCTGGTGCATAGTGGACGACACGACGGTGTTGAGCGGAGCGGAGAGAGGAATATAAAGTTTGGCTGGTTCACTCAAACTTTATAACTTTTTCATTCGAACAATGCGAACGAACACTGTGGGGAACAATTCAATTTCAATTTATTTGCGTTCCAAAATGTTACAAATATGGTATTTAAGTAAAAGACACCATTTTGGACCCTGTTGGGCATAGGTAGCAAATTTTATAAGAGATGATGACGCATCTTGTGGTATTATTAATAACCTTCATATTTATATTAACAAAATTATCATTATATCTTATATTTCTTTAACTCTTTGTCATTTAAATATTCTTTACTGTGTAGTAGGTCTTATTTAAAAATAGGTTTTTTAAGAGCGTTTTAAATTTTACGAAATTGTTTTCATCTTGAATTTGCGTTGTTTTGAATTCTGCTAACAGTCAATTGTCATACTTACAATGATATTTTAGTACACATATATACATTGCATACTTATCTCAATCTTGTTTCAAGACCAACAACAATAAAAAATTATAAAGAATAGGTAAGTATAGCAGTATTAATATTTTAAGGTAGATAAGATACTTTTCCTTTGGAAATATAATCGGAAAGAATCAAGATAAAACCTTGGGCTGATTCACTACCAATAGATAAATCATATCTGGCAGATACTTTTGACAGTTGTAGTATGTCAAATTTATTATAGTATGTAGGAAAATATGTCAATTTATCTTCCAACAAGTAAGCTATCTCAGTCGGTTGGTCGTTGTCGAAACCGGGGCCGGTTCCCGTAAAGTAAAAATAGAAGCAAAATAAATTGTGTAAACTATAATAAAAGAAAATCTATTTACAGACTTGTGACAAACTAGTGGCCGCTCGTGGTTCCCGTTCCCGAGTGAATATCGGGATAATAAGTATCCTATGTTCATAACCAGGCTATCTACTATATGTGTACAACATTTCATTCAAATCCGTTCAGTAGTTTCGGAGCCTATTCAATACAAATAAACAAACAATCTCATAACTCTTTATAATATTAGTATAGATTATTTCAGGTCAATAACTTTTCGAGCATGACACAAATAATAGAACAAAATATTTCCAAGTCATAACAATTATTGTCATTGTCATTGTCAGTTGTGTTATAATTCCATCTTTCTATAGAAATCAAGCGTTTAAAAGCCAGTTAAAAGATGTTGATGTGAGAATAATATCGTATGACATAAAAAGTAATTGTGGCATCTTGAAGGTAGTATAGATGTTATCCTGTTTTTTATTTACAATTAACAATTTACTTCTTATGTTATAGGAAAAAAGAGAATATTAAAAACTGAATGATTCATCAATCTAGTGTCTTTCCTGCTAACTTTTAGTTGCATAACTATCTTGGACATAAATGTATGATTGCCAGTAAATACTATCAAAGAGAACGCTAACATTTTGACAGATTCAAATTGAAATAAAGCAACTTTTACGGATTAAAAATATCTTTTTATTGAAATAAAGCAACTTTTACGGATATCAAACGCGCTATATTTCCACGAACTAAGTTGTAATTGTCCGTATTTTTAGGTTTTAGGTAAAAGTTGTTTTATTTCAATGAACAGTGCGCGCCAAAACATAAGACATCTTTTTATTTACACATTTGGTTTTATATTGATTCTGGATTTTCCGAACGTTTCAACAAACAACAAGACATGAAAGCCTTTATTACCATTCAATAAACGAGTGTTCTAGTGTGTTTGAGTTTGAACGATGTTCTAAACACGAAGCAATTTGTGAAGTCTTGCAAAAATCTGAACTTCTTTCCTGCATTCTGTGACCCCTACCTTATTTCAATAAAAATATCTGGTAATAATGCAGATCGTATTCTTACAGTCGGTCGACGGCCTGTCGAATATGAATGCGTAATGATAATATCAAATAAAAACAAAATTGAACCGCAGGAATAAAGATATCGCAGCGAGACATACTGGTTTTTTATTAAAAAAGAAATTACCTGAATGTTATTTCCTTACTTTCTTGGCAAATTTAAATTTTATTTTATTTAGGCATATCAAATCTTAGACAATACATAATTGATAGGTATCTGTATGAAGTTAGGACATAACGTAATTGTTACAAAAGCATTCCAGGAAAATCTTGTCCAAAACCACAGTTTGTATGTTGTTTAAACAAACTAATATTTTCTGGAAATACAAGTTGGATTTTAAAAAGCCAAAACTCTTGAGGAATGTAGTTACATTATCACGCTTGTTACCTACAACTCTTAGACCACAAAGATCAAATCTAGGGTGACAGGTTGTTGTTTTAAAGACCTAGGTCTGAGGACTATGCAACCAAATTATTATCAGTGACAACGAAATTCAAATCAAGTCCAAGTGACATAACGATTGCAAGCTAAACTATGTATTGGGAACATTTCGAGACACATAATATTATTATCAGAGATTATCTATACCGGTTTGACCGTGTCACGGTGGTGTCAGGCTAATCTGTTATAAATAAATATCTTACGCTATGTTTGACCTTGCTTTTTTGTGAACGGGAGCTGCGCTTGCGATTATATCCTTGCTTTTGGTTGCTTACAAAATCTTTCATTGTTGTTTTTAACCGTTTTATTATAAGTCTCTGTTACAACAACTATTCCACATTCAAATAATAAAAGGAGATCATTCAGGCTCCATACATTTTTGGTGCGTTTTCTAAAAGTGCCAGCCAACAAAAAAATGGTACGTTTGGTAAGAACTGGATGTTTTAAGTAATAGTTGATATGGCACAAAAGTTGTAGGATGACTCAGACTCGAGGTATACAAGTTCAAAGATTCGTCATTTTCATACATTTATGAGTTTTTGATAAGTGTAAAAAAAACTTGATCTGAAGCATTTTTATTATGCAGTGTGGTCATTATTATGTTCTAATAACATATCTAACAATATCCCTGCAACAAAAATAAAAATTACGTACGTAAAGAACAATATTTTTGCTAACAGTACCACCACACCGTGGTATATTAAAACCAAAAAAAAAAACGTTTTTAAACACAAGCTTTTATTTTTAAAGAATAAAATAAACTTTTACTATCAACTTACAACGTCATTATACAATAAATAGACGATATAAAAGCTTGTCGCCAGATCAAGTTATTTAATTTACTTGTTAATTACACAGGTAAATCTCGCGACAAGCTTTTATAAGTACCTACCTATTTAATAGGAAAAAGTTTTTTTTTTTTAAAACAAGCTTTTATTTAAAACGCTAGGTAGAATAAAATAAACTTTAACTATCAACTTATAACGTCATAATATTATAAAGAGGAAAGATTTGATTGTTTGTTTGCATTGAATAGGCTCTGAAACTACTGAACGGATTTGGATGAAATTTGGTTCACAGAGTAGATAGCCTGGTTATGAACATAGTATGCTTTTTAGGCCGTTAGTTACACACAATAGATGATATATTTTTTTTTTTTAGTTATGGCTGGAGAATGGCTTTCTCATTCGTATTCTCAGCAAGTCCTTTCATTTGATACCCATATTGGTGCGAAATATTGTATGAAAACAAAAAAAAAAACTTAGTCCGCCATATTGGATTTATAGTGACATCACTTTATTTTTCATCTTATTCTCAGCAATTTGATATCCATCTTGTAAGAGTGCATCAAAAATAACTAGTCGGCCATCTTGGGTGCTCCGCCATGTTGGATTTAGAATGACGTCACATAGCTAACCATGTATTGTCAACCAAACTAAACGTGTATACAAAATTTCAGCTCAATCGGTTGAAGATATCTGCTTCAAAAATGAGTTGCAATATTCCACCCGAACTAACTTAATTACATACAATTGCAAGTAATATAAAAGCTTTTAAAATTATAGGCTACTAAATCGTTTTGTCTCGCGATGACTTCGGATCATTGGTTCTAGCAATATGTATGAATATTTTAATATAATTATAATTTTTGGCACTTTTAGATATGAAGGAATGTATGAAAATGGCAAATCTTTGAACTTGTATACCCTAAATCCTACAACTTTTGTGTCATTATCAACTATTGCTCCAAACGACCAGTTCTTACCATACGTACCAATTTCTTTTGTACTTTAAGAAAACGGCCCATAAAGAATGATTTCCTTTGAAATCATGATTTTTATGTTTAGAAAAATACTAGAATTAAATTCGATCTATTAAATTTATCATGAAATCAATAAATTTGATGGGAAACATGAGCTGATAAAAATAAAATCCATTTACTTTGTAGGCTATTCAACAAAGATTTTCAAGCTCATGAATGTCATAAAAACTAAGCATCGGACGCTTAACTCGTCTAAAGTTTTCGTACCATCCATCCATCATCAAACTGTGGACGTCCACTGCTGGACATAGGCCTCTCCTAGCTCACGCCTATTGTGGCGTTCATAAGAGGCTATTAGCCTGGCCAGACGGGTTAGTAGAGGGTTTGTTTAAAGTTTTCCTTCTCTCGCACAGGTGTTCAATGGGTCGAGCCCCTTAGTCGACTCCTACGACACTTGTATTCTTAGGCCGTCACCACAAGGCAAAAACAGTTTTCGTACAGATACTTTAAATTGAAAAATGACCAAGGGTTAAATGTGAAATAGTGAAATATATTTTCTGTAATGATTTGACGAGTTAATTTTCTTTTGCACATTGTAAAAAGCGTAATCTTAAAATGGCTAGTAAACTTTTTACGATCAGAGTCGATTAAAATAAACCATATGCATTATCGATGTTCGATCAAGCGGTATGTTTGCTATCTCCGAAGGCTCATTCGCAGAATCGTAAAGGTAACTTTTGAATTACTATATTTTTTTCTCGATTAATGCCGTGTGTGAACGCAACTCGTATATTTACAGAAAATAATATGGCCAGGAGTTGCGAACATTTATGGCTCAATCGGACACGTGATTTTATGGGATCTGTGAAGAAACATTATGATTGCAGCACTTCCAACTTGCTTTCTTGGGTTAAATGTTTTAGCTGCCAATTTTGTTTATTATGTTTACTACTTACATTCAGTGTAGTAAGAAGTGAAATGTAGAGGGACTAACTTTTCATGAGAGTTTATTACCTTTTTTTAATGAACGACGGGGAGAATCTTAGCCTTCATCATACCTACTGTTAAGTATTGATAAGGCTTAAGATGGAAGAGAGCCTCTCCCGGAATCCTCAATCATTGAGGAACTGGCTATCTTATCTCTTACTGCAGGAACACAACAATGCTGAAAACATTGTTGTTATGGCGTCAGCCTTAGATAAGACGGTGGTAGCTAGCCAGGCGGCCAGCGGGATGGATCTGCTCATGTTTGCTTGTGTTAAAATGTTTAGAGATATATGTTGTTTTGATTTTATGCTATTTATGATGTTTTGAGTTGAGATCAGAGTAAATAAAGGTAAATAATGTTTTCAATTATTCCAAATATGTAAAATCTTTTTTTCCTGATTTTTTTTTAACTTTAATTACGTTTTGAGATTGTGACCCAGCTGATGCGTCTTCTAGTGACATTGTAGGTTGTGTTGTGTCTTACATTAAGGCACTTTTATCTTTCTTTTTTTGCTGTTGCCATTGTATTTTTTTATATTTATACAGCTTAACATAAGTAACTGAAGTAGGTCATGCTCACTCAAACGTTTCTTCGGCGGTGTCGTGTGAGGCGGGCATTACGTTCCCTAAAATATGGTTGAGCGAAGCGATGGCTGGTTCATGCGTCATGCTCGTGAACGGGTGCCGCCAGCGGAAATGGGTCTACCTCAGTCTGCTTATCTTAATGCTGTGCTTAAAGCCTAAATATTTTTATCTAAAATAAATTGATACTGACCTGTATGTACAGTTAACTTGCCGGTTGCCCAGTAGAGTTTTTTTACGAAGCTTTATTTAAAAAAGTTATAGATATATATAAAACGTTTATACCACAACTAATAGAATAATAAAAGGTATTTCATTTGAATACTAAATTATTTCTTTAACTTTAGTACTTTCCGAGAAAACGTTTCTCAAAAGAAACTCTACTGGTCAACCGGGAAGTTCCCCGATTGTACCTCACAACTTGCAGTATAGTAATCTTGTAATGCGAGAAATGTTGTAATGTATGATAGACAAGTCTTTCTTTGCCAGTTAAAAATTGTATACGGTTACAATAACCATAAAATGTAATATTTTAATTAGTATTTTACTTTTGTGATGGAAATTGACCTTACTGATATGTTAAGGTCACTTTTCAATTTGGCGACTATGAAATAAAACAGGGAGAAAAAAACAGCCCTTGACGAGTTTCTTGCCGGTTCTTCTCGTTACAAGGTCTCCCGCCGTAGGGTTTGTGAACCGATGGCGTAGCTTCTTTGACGTTCATAAGTGCTTGTAACAGCCTAGACTGAATAAATGATATTGACTTTGACTTTGACTTTGTCTTTGGACTAACAAAAAGTCGTACCACCAAACAAACCCAATACAATATGTAATGAATGAATGAATGAATGAAATATTCTTTATTGTACACCCAAAAATACATTAAACATACATTAAGTAATTTAATTGGACAGCTACATTAAACATACATTTAGTAATTTATGTACCCCGATACCCCGTTCGATGCTGGGTCCCCCTGGGTCTGATACCGGTGTTTGTATCACTAGACCACAGAGGCCTACTTAATACTTGACATTATTTTTAAGTTTACCCAAAACCTGAAAACCAATTGTAGAACTCATAATTACGAACAACTCTGATATCATATCGTGAAAAGTAGAACAGCTGTATCATACCTTTTAGCAGAGTTCAAATAAAATTTTGTATAAAGCAGCTGTTCCACGGTTTCTTCCATACATTAAAAAAAACCGACTTCAAAAATCAAAAGGTAAAAAATAAACCTTAAAAGATTTTTAACCGACTTCAAAAAAAGAAGGAGGTTCTCAATTCGACGGTTCTTTTTTATTTTTTTTATGTATGTTACTCGTTTACTCGAAGACGGCTGGACCGATTTGAGTAATTCTTTTTTTGTTCGAAAGGGTATACTTCACATGTGGGCATCATTTCAGGATCTGATGATAGGATCCTGGAGAAATCCAGGGAACTCTTCAAATATTATAGGCACTCCTATAGCGATTTCGGTGTTTACTATAGTAATTAAAGTCCCGCACTTCGGTTTGACTCAAACTAGTAGTGTAGGTAACTACTAGTTCGAGTAAACCGTTTGGGTCAAACCGCTTGACCGAAAAAACGACAGATTTTCAAGATTTCTTCAAAACTACTGAACCAGTTTAAAATTTCAAAAACGGGACCTACTTGGAACAAACCCGATGTCATAACGTTTGAATCATTTCGATCGGTTCAGGCGTTCTCGAGTAATCGGTGAACATACAAAAAAAAAAAAATGTACGCGACGAATTGACAACCTCCTTCTTTTTTTTAAAGTCGGTTAAAAAAAGAGTTATATGTAAATCGTCGTCTCAGCCGCATAACACCCACTGCTGGGTATAAGCCTCCCCCAAAAGGGGGGGTTTGCCTTAATCGCTTGGCAGGCGGGTTGGCGATCGCAGTATGGCCAAGTTTGAAGGAGACGCTGCTGCCCGTCTCCTGAAGGCTGAGTCCCTTAGTCGCCTATTACGACACCCACGGGATGAGAGGGGGT
Organism: Chrysoteuchia culmella; assembly: GCA_910589605.1. Lineage (NCBI taxonomy): Eukaryota > Metazoa > Arthropoda > Insecta > Lepidoptera > Crambidae > Chrysoteuchia > Chrysoteuchia culmella. Next base: position 23,601,840 of record OU342642.1, on the reverse strand, counting down.
AGTGCTATTCTTAGCCGACACTACACAGCTATATTGAATAACGTTGTTTATTGCAGTCGCTTTCGCTTTGTCATGCACTGTGTATGAGTGTTATTGTCATTGCTCGACGGTCATGTGTTTGATCCTCACTTGGGACAAATAGGTATTAGGGTGATTAATATTTGTGTTTTTTCTGTGTCTGGCTGTTTAATTTTATCTAATAAGTATACGGTGTTGTTAGCAATCGTGATACTCGTCCAAGTTTATTATTGAAACCCTAATTGGTTTACCGCAGAGCATATCTCGTTTCTCTTGAGAAAAGTGTTAGCTTTTTACTCCGTTTCACTGCTGCATTTCACTCTCGATGTCACTTAGAAATCTAGAGACGAGATATGTTACCCATTCAATTGAGTTGCAATAAAAAACCATTTTGCAATCGTAGAATAATAGTCTAGGAGCAGCTGAACGTTTTGAAATTTAGGCGAAAATAATAATAATTTTTAGTATTACATTGATGGTTTTCTCTTTTGTTTAGCAATTAGAATACGAGCACGTTTTCCAGAATCCTTAACCATTGAAGTGAGGAATTGGATATGTTATCTCTAACTGACGAAATACAACAATGCTCAGTTATTGAGGAGGCTCGCTTCCATCTTCAGCCTTATCAATACTTAACATCTTGAAGGCTAAGAGTCTTCCCGTTGTTCATAAAAAGTATTGTTGTTATAGCAAGAAACATACATATTGTACGATAGCGAAATTGCAAGTCCTATTAAACTAAACTAAATTCAATGTCACCAGGAATCAAACCCCTGGACTTCGAGATCTAAAACCAGTGGTGTTATCACCAGACCACAGAGGCAGTTAACTAATATAATAACTTATGTTTTTCTTTGTAGAACAGAGATGGCGCTGCTATGGGGTGTCGTGGCGTGCACGCTGGCGTGTGCGCTGGCGCAGTCCAACTACGATTCTCAGGCGAACAACATCGAGTACCAGGGGGAGGGGCTGCCCGAGCAGACGGTCCTGGACGGGAAGGTAAGATAGATATTTGTTTATTTGCATCAGTCATACAAGAGATGGCGCTGCTATGGGGCTTGGTGGCGTGTTCACTAGCGTGCGCGCTTACGCAGTCTAACTACGATTTGCAGGCGAACAACATCGAGTACCAGCGGAAAGGGCCGCCCGAGCAGACGGTCCTGGACGGAAGGTTAGATAGATAGAAATTTAGATTAGAAGGTTACATTACTTTATTTGCACACATTATATAAAATATACAAGTTAAACAGTTTAAAATCGTACATCATCGTACAGCTCTGAAGAACTGGAGACCTCGCTTAAAGAAAGTCTAATCTTAAATCGACACCCACTAAGACACTCGAAAATTGTCCGTGCTTACTCATTTTCATATTAATCCACGTATAAAATTAATTTCGATAATGTTCAGTTCTAAAAAAACCTTGATGATATTATGTACTACGAAACTCTTTAAGCTTGTTTTTTGACGGAAGCTTTGTGACGTCTTGTGAAGTCACACGTGTGAAGTGTTGTCAAAACGTGACATCCTCAATAAAAATGAAATCGTTCCTATGACATGATGGTTTCAAATAGATAATGGTAGGCCGGCTGAATCGTTCTGAAATCAAATAAAACAATAAATGCGTTATCTCGAGCTCTTCCGTGTTTCGGAAGATTTGCAGTTGTTAGTACCCACCAATCCATATTAAGCTCATTCTCTTTATTTATCTGTAAGGTAGGCCTGTGGGTACCCTTTTTTAATTTTTTAGTAGAAATGGTTTTAGTAGAAAACGAAAAATGTGTAGCATAATTCCGCAAGAAAAACTTGCATGCAAGATGCACCGCCCGCCCGCCCGCAAACAAATGCAGATGCAACACAGTGACACTCCTTGCACCTTCACCGACTACTCTACACGTGTTTCGCCCACACATGGAGCATTCTCAGGAGTTGTTAGACCGTGCAATACCAGCACCGAGCCAACCGAGTCAGTGACTGACTCGTTTTCTACTAAGATATGGATTTCCGCCAAGTAACGCCTGATTCTATCGAAATGGTTTTACGCACCACTCGCCCCCAGGTGCAGGGGCGATTCGAAATGTTGGACTCATCTGGAGTACGCGTCCCTTTCTCCAGGTGAGTCCAACATTTCGTTCCCTAGCAGGTAGCAAACTTTTTATTATGTTCTCATTAAAATCGCTGATGACGATGATGATAAAGAAATTAAACATCATCAAATCCAATCGATCTATATTCTGGTACAGCGTAATAAAAAAACATGTAATAAATTATTCTAGCACATTGAACTTTTTGTGATCGTAAATGATCTAATAGTTTATTGACTCACATTTTAACTGTATTATACATAACCTGTTTTTATAATAATTTGATGGAGGATATTACTGAGTTCTTTTCCGGCGAGTTAGAATCGATATTATAGATGCAATTAATTTATTTAATCTTACTTATAAATCTTTTCATTGAGAACTAGCGGCCGCTCGCGGTTTCACCCGCGTGGTTCCCGTTCCCGTGGGAATATCGGGATAAGTATCCTGTGTTTTGATCCAGGCTATCTAATATCTCGGTGCCAAATTTCATTCAAATCCGTTGAGTATTTTTTGCATGAAAGAGTAACAAATAAACAAACAAACTGACATATTTTCGCATCAATAATATTAGTAGGATAACTATTATTTTGTCAATTCGTACTTACTAATTACTTGATTGGAACATAATATTAGGTCCTTTACCTATGAAATTGCCGATTTGTATGAACAATTTCAATGAAAGTTCGTTTTCCATACTAAAAGTTTTTGTTATAATTTCTACTGAACATGCTAATACCACTTTTTTTTTGTAAAAGCATTGTGTGAAGTCTAAGCAATCCGATGCTTTGTTTTTATTTAATAAGTAAGTATCTTATAATTATATTAAAGTGGTAAATTTTGCTAACTAAAAAATTAGCACCTTTTGAGGATTTTTATCGTTTAAGAAACGTAAAAAAATAATATTATGATTACTGATTCCTGACTGGCATGATAATAATAATATGAGGAGCCCGTGGCGCAGTGGTTCGCGCGCTCAGCCTGCGGTTGTTGAGGTTAAGCAACTTTCGCAATGGTCGGTCACGGGATGGGTGACCAAAAATTTACTATCTCGAGCTCCTCGGTGCTTCAGAAGGCACGTTAAGCCGTTGGTCCCGGCTGCATTTGCAGTTTAAACCCACCAATCCGCATTGGGCCCGCGTGGTGGGTCATGGCCCGTTCTCCTTATCCATCCATAAGGAAGGCCTGTGCCCCAGCAGTGGGGACATTAAAAATGGCTATTGACGAATGATGATAATTAAAAAAAAACACGCATTAGACGTACCTTTTAATGATAGAAGTAGTGAGGATCTCTAGAAGTGTAAGAAAAATAATCGGCAACTCCTATTATAATAGAGACGTTTATATATTTAGTTGCTTTTGGAAAAATAATAGAAACAATAATTTCTTAACGAAAAGTTTCACTTCAACTTTTTAGAGACCACGCGATTCGATTTTTGTTCGTGTTAAGAATTAACACAAAAGGCTGTTAGATTTAAAAAATAAATACATGTTGAAAAAATTTTATAGTTTTCTTGTATTTACATATTTTATTTGCACACGACACCACTTCAGGTTTTACAGTTTGACCTCGAGTCTATCCCCTCACCTACCTAATATCGTATTACAATCAAATTAATGTCTCTGATCACTGTATATAAATTCATATTTTTTTTTCCATAATTGTATATTTTATGTAATTAATGCAAATTCCACTTACTTAATAATTAATGTAGTTATGTTTTTATTTAATTTTTTAAATGTTTTCACATCGCATGAGTTTCTGTGTGTACACGTATTTGGATGTCAGTTTTATTCTAAACTTGCGTTGCTCTCATTTCATGCTGTTATTAGGTAACTGCCATCTGTTGCGTATATAATAGATAAATAAATAAATACCTCACCTAGCTGCGAATACCAGCAAGTTTTAGAGTAGAGCCGAACGTGCTGTAGGCTGTACATTGACAAAACTAAATCCAAAATAACACAAGTTGTTGTCGAGATCGCTTAGTCTCGTTCAGGATCGATTCCAATAAATAGTATGCACATTGTATAATCTATAACCGATATACAGCATCGGCCACTCTGACGACCGAATTGCCTTAGTAGGCTCTTGCTATTTGATTGATGCTGCTATTACTGATATAGCCTGTGGACTGGGGGTATGTTTCCATTGTCATCCGGCGTGTTTAGAACGACTGACGTTATGTCGTCATTACCGTCTGTTTACCTCCTTAGAGCGTTTTCTCATTTATCCGATCCGATATCGGTATCGAGGCCGATAGCCGACAGCCGACATCCGATATTGGTGTGTCTTCACATTGCCGATGTTATCGGCCGATAAAATCTGTCATCTCAGTGTCACAAGTCGCGAAATTGTTTGTGTTTTTTAAAAATGGCGTTGTTTAGTCAATAAAAATGGTGCATATGTGTTCTATGAGGTAGTGGAACTAAGTGGAATCCAGGATGATAACGTATCCTTTCACTTACAGTATTAAAATAGGAAAATAACAATTACGACAAATATCATCGTCCGATACCCCGATGTCGCCGCCAACAAAATCAAAATATTTTTGCTTTCGAATTGTCAATTTTTTTCTCGATCAGCCATTCAGGCAGCGTAGCATGCGCACCGCGACTCGCTGTCGACGCTTATCTCGAGATGTCTGGCCCGCTCATATCAGTACGGTGTGAGTGGGACAGACAATACGTTCGCGCGAGAAATGTGTCGAGAAAGATTTGTCGAAGTGCTCATGCTACACATGCAGGACATCTTTTCAGAAAGGATTTGTCGGCGCCGATACCGATGTCGGATCGGGCGATGTGAAAACGCTCTTACTCTGGAACTAGTAAGGAGTCTTGTGTTCGAGGCGATACTACTTTCAGTACTAAATGCGTAACATACATACACAGTATTTTTGTAAATCCATAACTGCGCCACCATCTTATCTTATTCCTTGGTGGTTGAGGCTTCTGGGAGAAGTGCGCTTCCACTTTCACCCTTATCATTAAGTACCTACTTAAAATCAGGTATAACGAAGGCTAAAGCATCTCCCCGTTGTAAAAAAACCTAATTTACTTCAAACATGTATTTCTGGTTTTCCTCAAGACTCAAGTTTTATTCGATGTGTATGAGGCCGGTCTAAGCTAGGTATGAAATACTTATTTGATGAAGAAAACACATATTATTTTTAACACTGATCGAATATTCTTTGTTTGAAGCTCGCACACTCATTCTCCTTCAAACATCACTTGCATCGAAAGTTTCGTGATAAAGTACCTATGGAAACGTACCTCCCGATAGTAAAAGCCGCAGGCTAATAATTAGCAGTACGGATTTATGGCGACGTTTGGTATGCAACCGTCCCTCCTCGGGGCAAATGAACTATTGTTTTTATTGCAAGTTTATCTAAAAAGACGCAGATTGCATGCTGCTTTAGAAATACTGAAGAAAATTGCGCTTAAAAATTGCATACAATGTTACTGAAAGTTTACAAAGTAAATATTTTACAAATAATAATCTCTATGATATTAGATATTAATAGGACCTTCACAGGGCTCTAAAAGAGGTTAAAAAATAGGTTATCTCTTTTGAGAACCCTGTAGTGTAGTTTACTTTGTTTTGGCTCAAATACTTGTATTCGAAAAATAAAACCCCAAATGTTTGAAATGCTCATTTGAAATTTTTGCACTAGAAACTTTTTTGTTGTCGCTTCCTTACAATTCAATACTTTCGATTTCATGGCCGCTCGTAAACAAAAGACGAATATGAACTTAAAAAAAGCTGATTGATTTCCTTGGAAAATATCAGATTCAATGTTTTCTTTTGTTTAATTTTATTTACGAGGTAGGTATTTTTATCTTATTTTTTTTTGTGTTTAATTTTAATATTGTTTTGTTTTATTTTTTCAGGTCACGAAACTAGACGATCTGAGTCCAGTCATATTTTTGAACAGAACCAAAGCTGAATTGAACTGCACAGCGGGCTCTATGCAGGTAATTGTTAAAATTATTTTCTTAAAAATTATTTAAAGTATGTAATGTCTTTATTTCACTGTAATTCATGTAAACCAACGGCGTTTTCGGCGGGATTAGTTGAGTTACATTTGGCAGTCATTAGTTGTTGAAGTTGTTGACTCCGTCCTATTTATTTCCTAAACCTGTTCGTCTGATATTTCCTATATCCACTATTAATTTGGTCATAGGATAGAAGAATATGATAGTTAACCAGGATAAATGAATTCTGTATTTCAGAAAAATATCTGCGATTTGACTGAAAATTATATTTTTACTCCATATCTGTATTCATATCTACATAACTAAGTTATACAATTAGCAATAGCGAAATGATTTCTGATTGAGGTGTGTGTTTGATTCATGTATTTATTTCGTGTTTCATTTGTTTGGCTGTCCTAAAAAAAAGAAATAAAAACAAATACTGATCGTCGTACACGCGATGTACATCGCTAACGCAAAACTTTTACAGTCATTCGATTTATTGTTCTAATTAAGAATAAACCGAGTACAAATTACTTTAATGTTAAAGAAGCCGTTAAATCTAACCATGGCCAATCGGTTAACGGGCATTTAAGTTACCGCAACCTTTCGGGCTCCGCATTATTTTAATTAAATTACGTTTCTATAAATTGATTAAACCTGTATCATTAAGAGGTTCATATTAAACTTTAGGGTATTGCTCATAGATGAACAATCATTATGTTAGGTTAGTGACGTTAAATTTTAGAATTAGGAATATTTAAATGTCGAGGACATTCCTGACTTTTCACTAACAATTTGTGATCCAATACTTAAGCTACGTAATTATTGTTTTAAGAATAGTTTTTCGATAAAATTATGTGAAATGCTGAGCCAAAATATATTCAACGCCTAGTAGTTACTTATAAAAATATTATTTAAAGATTAATGCCAATATATACGAATCTTAGAGTAAACTAGTAAGGCAGAAAATACTTTAAAAAATCAGACAATATTTGTGAATGTCGTTACTTCTTACAGTAACGTGGGCTCATTCTACTTGTCTTGAAAATAAAATCATTAATATTTCAAAGCAGTCAAGTTGATTTGAATAAAATAAATTTATCTTTGGTTGTTCCTCTTTCAGGTGGAGCTGAAGTTCCATGAAAAGTTTTACGGCATAGCGTATGCAGACTTCGACAGGCACTCAGCATGTCAGGTGCGGGGCAAGGGGCTGCTCTCTTACCGACTGGAGCTGCCTCTGAAGGGATGCGGTACCAGCCAGGTTAGTCAATTGATAAATATTAAACAAGAAAATATACTAGAAAAAAGCAACTAGTCTCATGTCGCCCTGACGGGATTCGAACCCGCATCCTTGGGAGTCCGGCCCAATGCACTTGGCCATTGCATTGAAAAGTTATAGGTTAGTCAATTGCTTACACCCAGCCCCTTAATTTACAAACCTTCGGAAACTTTCCGAGAGCGGAATGTATGTATTTGTCACTTTAAAATAGAGAAATACAAAGCATAGAATTCGAATCCGATGGTTTGTGAATCAGTCCGAATTTGTTGAGGTGGCACGGAACAAAATCTCGCTGAATACTTGCATTGAAAACAACTACACAAAAGTCCCTTCTACCTATTCAGACAAGATTTTTATTATAATAATTGCAATTTTAGTTTGCAGATATAAATTTTGATTTCAGGGCTTGCTTACCTCAACGGTTTTCATCTAATTATGGTTATAAATACTTAAGCCAATTTTTTTAAACGGTTTTCTTATCCCAGTAGTCAAAACTTTAAACATGTAATTTATTTTCTATAATCTCAGTTATTCCGTTTTCAATCACACAGGACCCGCTCCGTGTGTTCACCAACAACATCGTTGTGCGCTTCCACCCTAACCTGGAGATGGAAGGAGACGAGGTGATCACTATCGTCTGCCGGTACCCCCCTCCGGTAGTGCAGCCGGTTCCCAACGCTATTCTCCCTCCGTAAGTATCATAATTGCTTGCACAGTTGATAAAGATACGGTAGTACAATATGCCGAAGCAACCGGCTTCATTTGTAGGGCCTTGTTAGAATAGAAATACGCTAGTTGTTGAATCGAGAAAAGGACTAGCTTCGTGATTAGCGTGATAATCTAAAAGCTATAGCTCAGAAATGTAACCGTAAAGAACTGCAACCTTTCTTAGTATTGGTTGTTTTTCGGGTGCACTCACCTAAGTGTGTGTTCTGTAATTAGCAGTTCTTTTCTCGATTTTGCTTGTTTTAGGGGGTCTCAACGAAAAGCAGATAGTGATAGCTGGATGATTATCAGCATACGATTTACTAAACATAGGAACTTCTTTTGATGACCAAAAAGTCTCAAAACTAAATAAACGTTCGTCTGATCGTCTATCGTGTTTGGTTTTCGGAGTAGACCTCCTGAACTGAAAATTAAAGAGTAAGACCAATTTTTTCTCATATTGTTGTTTTGTTTGCCACTCCAGGACTCCACTTAACCCTTTGCAAGTCCACGCACCTTTAGCGGGCACTCACATCCTGATGATCATCTGCGCTATCCTGTTCCTGACGATGCTGTTGCTGGGTCTCGGCGTGTCCTACCTGTGTCTAAGGCGAAGAGCCATACCGGCGCCGAGAAGACTTATTGATGATTCTTCAGCGTCTATTATTAGCAGGGAAAGCATTCAGGGTAAGAAGACTAGTGACGTCAAAAGTCAACTAGACATCTATTATGTTTACTGCTGTTTTGTCTCGGCTTGTCGTACATGTGTCTGAGACTGTGAGCCACTGGGCGATACCAGCGCCGAGAAGATTTATTGATGATTCTTCGGCGTCTAATAACAGCATTCAGGATTAGAAAAAATCTGAGCTTGAAAACTTGTGGCGTCTTAAAACAAACAAGACATCTAGTTATGTTTATTATAATATATGGGATTTTACATGATTAGCATTAGGTGAAGGTGAAGGTGATGAAGGAATACCTAGCTATGTACGTGCTGCTGACGATGATTACCTATTTGCCATATATGTTCAAACCCATTTTTTGTTTTCCATCTTCGTCAACAGAAGTGAAGATCCCTCGCGCTCACCCCGTATACCCGGTAGCAGCGGAGAGCGCAAGCGTAGTGTCCGACACGATCCCGTCCGACTACCCGTCCGAGACGCCCAGCGAGGCAGAACACGCGCACTCCAACCAGGCCTTCATTGTCGACGAGTACCACAGCGAAGGTAAGCACGGTTGGCAGCAATTTGGAGCTCAGTAAGACGCTGTAATGGAAGGGTGACTTCCCATTGCGGAGTCTTATTGAGCCAGACATTATCCCGTCCGGCACGCCTAGCGAGGCAGAACACACGCACTCCAACCAAGCCTTCATCATCAACGAGTACCACAGCGAAGGTAAGCACGGTTGGCAGCAATGGAGAGCTCAGTAAGACGCTGCAATGGAAGGGTGACTTCCTGATGCAGTCTTATTGGGCCAGATATTGTTCCGTCCGAGCCGCCTAGCGAGGCTGTACACGTGCACTCCAACCAGGCCTTCATCGTCAACGAGTACCACAGTGAGGGTAAGCTCAATAACACCAATACTATCATTATCTGTCTATCAATATCCACTGCTGGTAATAGGCCTCTCTAAGTACACGCCACCGAACACGATCTACGGCTACTCTCATCCAGCTCTTCCCAGCCACCTTGCGAAGATCATTGCTCCTAGTCTAATCTATAGAGACAAGGTAAGCTCTCTAACAATGGGGAGGGACCCCGTCCCAAAATCCGTTAATCGGTTAATTGATTGGCAAAATGACAAGTATGCAAGTTTTCACTTGACTTATACCAATCTACAGATTTTGGTACAGTGTGCAGTCCCCATAATCCCATCGGATTACCACCGGATCGGATCGAAAATTTTCCAAAATTGATCCTAAAATCGACTCAATTTGCGAAAAGAAACAACCCCACTCATCACATAGGTATTATTGCTTTTTCACACTGTATTTTGACACTTTTTTGTGAAAAACCATATTTTCTTCCAGAGCTTATTTTTAAAAAGCTAATAATTGTTACTAAATTATTTAGTGAAAACTCACAATATCACTTAGGATAACTTACATTTTATTATTTAACAAATTACAAAAGTTTATTATAATTCAATATTTTAGTTTTAATTGTCACACATAATAATTTGATAAAGATAATGCAATTGATATGTATACTAACTCCATTAAACATCAATCTAAAATGATTTATTAAGATACTCGCTGATTAAGCAATAATATACTCGTAAATTTATCCCTAGTAAAAAATAGGCCCTTTGGCGCCTGAGCATACATTTTATCTCCACAGCACTCTGGCCAGACGCCTGGGTAGCTTTCTATATCAAGTCTATAGAGTTGGTATATAAGTTCCCCAGGATAGGCTCTAACCGTAAACCATCACCCGTTAACCCTGCAACCCATAACCAACTAACAGGGTACGGCGAGGCACACGAGACGCACGCATCTAACGGGCGTATGCCGGCAGTTGCTCCGGCGTTCGACGTGCGCGTGCGCGTTCAGCGGCCGCCCGCGCCGCCCTCGCCGCCTTCCACCGTCACGCTGACAGAGACCGATGGGGGTAGTATGAGGTGAGTCCGGGTCGAAGGACCAATATTATTTACTCTAATAGTAATTAAACAGTGAATTGATTTACGCGCTACATTTATGTTATAAATTCAAAATTCCGTATACCTAACTTGAAATGTCAGTATGACATTTAGTAAAAAAAAAAAATCTGGCCAAACTGTAATCTACGTATCATATCCCCCTGATTTCCCTCAGTTTCAAGAAGAAGAAGAAGTTTCTTATTCTTTGTCTGGTTTTCATTTCATCAGAAATGATTGTGTGTTTAGCGGTGGAGGTGGTGTTGCCAGCGATCACACATCCCGTTCACTGTCATTGACATGTCGCCCCAGCCTCCACCTGTAAACGCCGGCGAATATCTGTTTTTAGAAGTCGTACTATCACACTAGAATCTTACTTGTGGTATACTATAGTCCGATCTCAAGTATCGACTTCTCCGCATTTGAAAATCTTCTACATACATTTTCCCCCTCTTACAGTCCAACAATCGTAATGGGTGACTTTAATACTTGCCTCCTTAAGAAATACTCCCGTCCCTTATCCCTTCTTTCTTTGTTATACTCTAATAATTTGAATATTGTGCCCTTAATATGCTACCCATCACGTTCCAAACTGTACCCATTCACTTCTTGATCTTACCGATTCTTGATTTTCAACCGCCGTTAAAATAAAACATCAACCTTCTCCTTGGCTAACCGAAGACATTTAGTCACTGAATCACCAAGGCTGTCGCTAAAACAAGATATAAGCACCGACCTACTGCCTCAAATTGAGAGAAATTTGTTGCAATCCGTAGTTGCTGCAAAAGAGTGTGTAGGAAAGTACAACGCCACTTCTTTCACAGTTCTGTTGAAAATGGAGATCCGGCTAAAGTCTGGTTTCTGATTTCGATGGGGAACGGTAAACAGCGGCAAGCCGCTATCTCAGGAGACTGCGACATTAATGATTTAAATCAACATGTCTTTTCTTCGTCCCACTTTAACGGGATCTCAAAAGCCAATAACTCTGCGATCTCTTTCATCAGCTTCCCGCCCCAATCATGAATTTTACTTTATTCAACTAACTGATTGTGATGTTAAGAAGATCTTGTCTGTTATCTTAAATGCAGTTGGTAGTGACTGTGTTAATAGGAAAATGATAGTCCGTATCCTTGATAAAATCCTTTCGGTCATTACCCATATCCTAAATTTTCCTAAACTTTTCGGATCTGCGCCCCATATCCATTCTTCCATTCCTTTCCAAAATCCTAGAGCGTCTTGTTCACAATCAATTGGACGATTTCCTTTGCAAGAACAAGCTCATGAACTCCCATCAATCCGGCTTCCTTCCTGGTCGCAGCACTACCACTGCACTCGTCAACATTTCGGATAATATCAGGTCTGGTATGGAGGTTGGCAAACTTACACTCCTATCTCTGCTTGATTTTAGTAATGACTTCAATACTGTAGACTTCGATGTACTGCTTGAGACACTTAGCTCTATTAACAAATCTCCAACAGTGGTTGACTGATTTCGTAGTTACCTGTTTCGTCGCCGGCAGTGGAGCCGTGTAGAGGATTCGTTCTTTTCATGGTGCGATGTCACTGCCGGGGTGCTGCAGGGTGGCGTTTATTTATTAAAATGAATTGTTAATTCAAAAAGTTGTTTGTGTACAAAACTTGTGGGAAAATATTTGTCATTTGTATTACCATAGCAGTAAACAGTGCATAGAAAAGTATGAGCAATGGATGCTAGAGTTGCACTATTAGGAAACCGCCATCAGCGTTTTCGTCTATAAGTTTAGTATTTTGACAAATAACTGGTATCAAAAGCAACTCCCTTGTATGTAACAGACAAACTACAATAGTGGAGCAGGAGCGGCAAGAATCGGTCCGCACGGTGTCTCCGATAGCGCTGCCCCTCCCCGCGCGAGCCTCGCAGCTGCCTCCACCTGAACGGCCACCGCGTCCGCCCGCGCTGTCGCACTACAAGCAGGTACGACTAGGGCGATAATAATACAAATTGCAGACAAAATATATTCTGGATACAATTTACTTGACTCAAACGGTACCAGAGGGCCTATACTCGTTGTCGGTTTGCGAAGTTTGATATTAATATGTACCTATGGCTTCTGGTGCGCAACAAAAATACTTAAATTTTTGTACAATTATAGTACCTAAGCCCTCTGTGGTGTGTTTGGAGGATAAAATAGCATCATCAATGCAAAAAAAAAAAGATTATTAAAAAAATCTGTTTTCTTCTAAATTGTATGTGTGTTATCATTATCACCATTATAGTGTGTTACACTTCCTTGAAATAACTCTATGAAATAACATTTCACTTCTACCCATTATTATTTTATTTAATGTGGAATAACTTTTCATTTGCATTTATTCGAAATCATTGCACAGTTTTAAATTGTTAATGGATGAAAAATCACTTTTCTGTAAATCATTAATTAACAATTTGCCACGAGATGTATAATAATAACTTGTTGTGTTTACATTAGGAACCTTCTCATTTCATCTTTAAAACAAAGTATTTTCAATGATTATAATGAACGACCTCTGTGATCCAAATGATCACAGATACTCATTTTTCACGTTAAACAAGTATTGTTGGTAAAAAAAACGCAATTACTTATTAAGCCGCCGGAAAATATTAATTCATCTGGCAACAGTAGACCAACCTTTGATCAATAACATAATGGACTTATTAAACACCTTTCACCAAATGCCACTTGAATAAAAATCGTTCTCAAATGGAGAATCTCTCGTTTTGGAGAAGTTTTTAATCTACTTCTAACGTCATATGGTCTCCTAACCTCACTATCATCGTAACTTACTAACCAGGAGTGGTCGCGTCGGCCGCGGTCCATCGCGTCCCTCAACACAGAGATGACGGATACGCACTCTGTCACCGAAGTCACCGACCGTTCGCACGCCAGGATGTTCCATATCAGGGTAAGAAGTAATGTTCCACATCGTAGGCCCTATGACCTTCCCTTGTATTTATGATCTCTTAAATACAAGGGAATTAAGAAACAGGCTTATCGTCGTCGATTTTCAATCGTAGAGCACTTAGTCCATATTCGTGTGATGATTTGGAAAATCGGCGATGTAAATTCTGTTAAATGTGGCACTACACCATGATATCATTATTACATAGCACTACTATTGTTAACAATGCATGTGCATGCGTCAACTACATAGTCATTTTCACGTTAATAGGTGCTTCAGACTCTTAGTATTACTTTTAGAAGCATTATTGTCTTGCAGGTTTAAAAAAGGCATATTAAGCTTCTTTTTGCATTTGGGCGTTTAGCGTTCGGGTCAAGCAAGAACGTACTTTTCGCTTTCTGTTGAAATACTGTTTAAACATAGTTTTTTGCCTTTTAGCAGCTTTCGAATGTGGTTCAGTTTGGGCCTAGCTAGAGTCATATTAATAGATCAATGTTATTAATGTTACTGTCTGATTTTTAAGAAACCTCCTCCACCTCCTCCTATGATGAGTGAGCGTCTGGAGACAGAAGAGCAAGAAATGCTGATGGAGAGTTTGGAGCCGATCCCGGAGACACCGATTATGCCGACCAGGTAAAATTATTACAATATCAGGATTTTAATGGCTATCAATTAACATGAAAAGTTAGGAATGCGAGATTCAAAGTTAGTAGTACAGTACTTATTGTTAATTACGTTTAAAATCCGAATCAGGGTGGTTTATAAGGTTTCATCAAGCTAGAAAATTTTAGATTCTGTAGTAACAGAGCAGCATTAAGTTAGTCAAAACTTCAATGAACCTTACCCTGAAAATTGATTACAGGAAACCCGAAATCACGTCTCACGTAGTAGACGACGTGTTCCTCCGTACGATCACCGAGAAGAAGACTATCGAAGACATAGAGAGGCACAAGCGTCTCGTCACACAATACAAACAAGTTCCACCGCCACCGCCACAGTTCGACGTCACTATAAGGAACCATACTGCGCCTGAAGCTCAGTGGGAGAACTTCTCTGACATCAGCAGCGCTTCGGGTATGACTCTCACACCGAAGATGGAGAGAGTGCCACTTTCGTTGCCGCCGCAGAAGTATATTGGTAAGTTGAATAAAAAAATTAATTGATGTATAAATTGAAAATTGATCAAAATAACCTTAGAGAACAATATCTTTTATACCTATTATAGTTATGAAGTCGAGGTTGAACGATTTGATCCGTATAAAGAGTATGAGTGCCTGTAACAAGATTCCTGTTTATAAATACCTGCATGAGACCATTCATTCATTAATTCATAGAAATGCCTGATTATATTTTTTTTTTATTAAAATTAAACAAAAAAAAATTGTTGATTCTGCTATATGGCAATCTGTTCCAGGAACAATACTTAAGCCATTTTCTGGGTCGATTAATTAATATCAGTTTAAATGTTATCTACGAGAACCACAAACTACCAATTCACTCACGTAGTTGCTAGCTTCTCCTAGTACTTCAGGCTGCTTAGGAATACTTCTTGCCAGACATTTTTAGGGTTTCGTAGCCGAAAGGCAAAAAACGAAACCCTTATAGATTCGGCCAAACCGATGTATGTCACACCCTTTTTATTCCAAAACTATGAGGATTACTCAGTTGAAACTTGGTAGGTAGATGTATTCTGTAAACCGCTTTACGGTTTTTACACAAAAATAAAAAAATATATGAATTAAGGGGGGGGCTCCCCATACATGGAACTGTTACTGATACATTTTTTTTCATCAAACCTATACGTGTGGGATATCATTAGATAGATCTTTAAAAATTACATTGAGGTACCTAAATTTTCTCAAAGTCAACAGTTTGAAAGTTATATACTTCCAAAGTGGAAAAATGTGTGTCCCCCCCTCTAACTTTTAAAATAAGAAAGTGAAAAAAAAAAAAAAATGTGATGTAGATCTTTATAAAACTTTTAACGAAAATTGGTTTGAACGAAATTTATTTAGTAGTTTCAGAGCTATAGCACATTTTCCATATGCAAATATAATGGCATTTTGGCAATAATAATAATAATAGAAACTTTATTGCACACGATACAAAAACAAATACATACAGAGAAAATGTCAAAAAAGAGGAACACACAATAGGCGGCCTTACAAATACAAATACAAATAATTTTATTCGCAGTAAATAGGGTAGTTACAATGAAGGTGGTCGTCATTAATTTAGTGCTTAAACGTATATACGAGTAGCCATATGAGATAGCATGCATATTTTTTTTTTAAGGATTAGAGCGTAATATGCATGTTAATGAATTAAATTAAATTTTACATCATACATTATTATTATTATTCAATGTCATACCTAATTCAATGTCGTTTCTTCAATTCATAATCATAATATTTTTCAATGTCATAATTCCATGTCAGTTTAGTCTTGTTTAATTTATTATATAATTTTGTCGTAATAATATCATTTATTAAACTTAACCGTGCATAGACTACAACTAGACTCCTTATGTTTCAAAAATTCATCAGTAGAATAGAACGCGTGTTCTACCAACCACATACGCAAGAGTGTTTTGAAACGGATTAAGGGTAGATCTTTAAAGTGTCTGGATATTTTATTGAAGATTATGAGTGACATACTATTACAGTTCTTAAGGAATCGTTTAGTTTTTCGAATCGTGTTTAGAACCAGTTTGTGGGGGTCACGTCTTGATCTTTGGGTTATATCTTTCGCCATTTTAAACTTGTCCATGTTTTGCTTAACAAACACGCACACTTCAAATATGTAGAGTGCTGGTAAGGACAGTATTTTTAAGGACCTAAAATATGACTTACAAGACACATCTAGAGCTATGTTACAAATATCTCTTATACACCGCTTTTGAGCAATAAATAATTGTTTGATATCAGTGCCGTTTCCCCATCAAGCCATATCTTAGCACAGATTCCACATACGCAAAGTAAGCAGTAACAGCTGCATTTGCACTTATAGCACTTATAGCTACGTAGCAGTCTCTTCCAGGCAACCTTGGGTGAGAGACGAAACCCTTCATGTGCGAGTTCGACTCGCACTTGGCCGATTTTTATATCGAGGTCTAGGTACATGTCGTCATCAGCCATTTTTAATGAGCCCATTGTTGGGGCACTGGCCTTCCTTATGAATGGATAAGGAGAATAGATCATGACCCACCACGCGGGTCCAATGCTTAGGTTTTGCTAATTAGGTTTTAACGACTGCAAATGCAGCCGGGACCATCGGCTCAACGTACCTTCCAAAGCACGGAGGAGCTCGAGATAATAAATTTTGGGTCACCCATCCCGTGACCGACCATTGTGAAAGTTGCTTAAACTCAACAATCGCAGGCCGAGCCCGTGAGCCACTGCGCCACGGGCTCCTCAGATACATGTATTAGATTATAAATGCATGTAATTCTTCTTCTTCTTCAGGTAAAGGCGGCCCCGACCTGTTCTCACCAGAACTAATAAAGCAGACAGACCGCACCTCTCACGTGTTCCACCCCGCGTCGCCCAGAGACTTGCCTCTCCTCCCAGAGTTACCGCCAGCCCGCAATCCTCTCTACAGAGAAGAAGACGACGAAGATGTTCCCGAACCGACGCCCGCACCACCAGTTCCGCCTAATTGGAGTGTGCTGACGAGGGTCTTGAAGACTGAAGCACAGGATGAGGTGAAATTTTACTATTTTATTAACTTACACCTCGTTCTGCCAAAATGCCAGTTCCCCTATTAAACATTTCACACAAGCAGGAATAGAGCTATATAGAATGATCTGTGGTAGATTTAGGACCGGTTTCACCACCCAGGTAAGTTCTGGACTCCTGGGACAGTTGATCTGGCCGATAATTTGTACAGTTGTAATATAAAAAAAATTACAAATATGTCATGAGATATTCAGAACATACCTGTCGGCCATGAAACCAACCGGCATTATACGTTATTGGTTTTCAAAAATTTGTACTCACAATAAAGAACTCTTTTCTTTTTCCTCAACCCAGGTGCTTTTAGAAACTGAACGCTCACTCCGCCTTACTCGCGAAGAGCGTCTCCGCTGGCGAGAGCTGATCACGCACGAGAGTACTCTTCGAAGAGAGCTCGCCCGATCTTCCACCAGAGAGGAATTCACGAAGGTCGCCCATGACCACCGATTTGCCCCACTCTACGCCCCCCACAAATGGGAAGTCATTATTCGTATACTGGCTCCTCCACCGGATAAGCCCAAGGTAAGTTTAATAACAGTTAAAGTTCCATAAAAAATTGTTAGAGTGCGTTTTTTTTTTCATTTTTAATTAAAATCAAAGCTACACCTAGACATAAAACTCTGGCACATTATCTATCGTAATCAGATTCAATCTGGCAATTAGTGTAAGTGTACTATCGCAAAAGTTGCCGGTAATCTACTTGGCGAAAAAAAAATAAGCATATACGACAGTCAAAATCGAGCGCACGCAAATACCATCTAGAAGTGGTCGAGCGAGAAGTTCCGCAACTGTATATTATTTGTGCTGACCCCCTTGATTCACTCGCAACCCAACTTAGCAGAGCCTCAAAGGTGCAGCTTGACGCCACATTTTGTCATTAGTTGGGTCTGAGAGGTTTTCTAACAGTGGCAGTTATGATAAATTAAAAAAAAAAAAACAACTCAGCTACAAGTGAATTCTCAGATGGGACCCCTCTGAGAATTCACCTGTAGCCGAGTTGTTTTTTTTTTCCAATATTTTTCTATTTAAAATTTATCATAAGTATAAAAATAGCATTGAAAAATGCAAAAATTCAAAAACCATAAAGTGGTAGAGTTGTTTAACCGCCACAATCGTAGGCCAAGCTAACTGCATCACCGAGCTCCTCATTCCAGCGTGTTTATTCTTGCAGAATCGGTACCGCAAGAAGTCAGAGTGGGACTCACGCTCACGGCGCAGTTCGCTGCCGACACTGTACGAGTATGACAGCGACGGCACCTCCCTGCGCGAACCCACGCGCTCACGACGCTCCTCCTACCGCAGCGACCACGTGGATATGAGGTGGGCATTAAAGTGGATATGACTGAGTGACTGCCAGCTCGCTATTTAGTGGGGAAGTCTAGGTGGGATGGCGTCTTTGCCAGCTCGCTGCCCACGTTGTACGAGTACGATATTGATGGAACCTCCCTTCGCGAGCCTAGGCGCTCACGACGCTCCTCCTACCGCAGCGACCATGTGGACATGAGGTGGGCATTACAGTGGATATGACTGAGTGACTGCCAGCTCGCTATCTAGTGGGGAAGTCTAGGTGGGACGGCGTCGTTGCCAGCTCGCTGCCCACGCTGTACGAGTACGATATTGATGGAACCTCCCTCCGCGAGCCTAGGCGCTCACGACGCTCCTCCTACCGCAGCGACCACGTGGACATGAGGTTGGCATTATAGCGGGGAACTCTGGCGAGATTAGCGGATATTGCCAGCTCGCTGCCGACGCTGTGAATATAGTTATAAATTTTTTATTAATACACTTTAATTTCATCAGTAGATATTTATTTAAATTAACAGCTTTAAAGCTTGCTTAGTTTTGGGTCGAACAACAGTTGTAGTGAACAACAATGAATTAACTCCCTGTACGACCAATCTTTGAACCAGTTCCTGTCTTACTTACGACTTTGTCTGCCTGTAGGACATAACTCAATAGAAACTTACTCTATCACCATTTTTGTACCTTAAAATTCAATTTTTCCGTATTGCACATTGTCACGTTACCGAATCAATATTTATTCTTGACCAGGTCGATGTCGGAGATGATGGTGGACTATGCACGTGAACAGGCGGACTCCCACTCTGAGGCGTCGGGCGGACACACGCTCGGCCGTTACTATGACGACGACAGCGACTCTGATCACCCCTACCACAATCCACCGTGAGTAACCTACACTACGAGCGTATTTTCTGGGAAGCAGTACATTGTGTTGAGGAAACTGGACCTTGTGTTGAGAAAACTGGACCTTGTGTTGAGAAAATTGGCCCTTATGTAGAGAAAACGTAACATTGTATGGAGGAAACTGGACCTTGTGTTGAGAAAACTGGACCTTATGTTAAGGAAATTGGAATTAAGGAATTCGGATATTATGTTATTGTAGTCGTATAAACAAACGTATCGATCAATCAATTTCAATCGTAGCCCCCTCATCTTTATTTAGAGGGATAGATGATAAAAAAGGAACGTTTTGTTTCTAATCCCGTTTCTGTCTTAATTTAAGTTCAAGTTCAATGATAGGCCCTGAAATACTTTTTACGTTCTTATGTCTAATACATTTCTACCACGTACGCAGATCTTGGGCGCAGCGGTCTCTAGCGCGGTCGGCGAGCCAGCCATCTTTGGCGCGCTCCGCCACTGAGGTGGTTGAACATTGGGCCGCGCCTGACGATGACCTCACGCCCACACCCACGCGAAGGAATAGAGGTATATACTTACATACATACAAATACACACACACATACATTCATAAGTCATAGATAACGTGACGACCACCTGGCTGGAAGTTCTGGCGAGCCAACTGTCGCTGATGCGTTCTGCCACCGATGTGGTGGATAATTGAGCCACACCTCATAACGACCGCATGCCTACACGCACACGCAGGACTAGAGGTATACAATAATAACCAGACCTTTAGCCAATAAAGAACCTTTCCACCCTAACGGTCTTCGGGTCTTCTTCTTTCATCTGAGCAATCTTTCCAGCGATCGATATCGCTTACTTTAGTTCTCCTACGGACTCCTACTCCTCATTTCTGATTCGATCACATAGGAATATATAACAGATATTTACACATTATTGATACAATATGACTTATGGATGACAACCTCCATTATAGAATAGTATGTACAATCAAGAAAGTTCCCGCGACCCAGCCGTTGCTAGCGTACCGCCGAGAAGGTTGAAAATTGGGCTGAGTCTCACGACGACCTCACGCGTACACCTACGCGTAGGAACAGAGGTATACTCAAACTCGATATCATTCATTCAATCTAGGCTATTACAAGAATGTCAAAGAAGCTACGTCATCGGTTCACAAACCCTAAGGTGGGAGACCTTTTAACCAGAAGAACCGGTAAGAAACTCGTCAAGGGTTGTTCTTACTATTTTTGCTGTTACACTTGCATTCACACACAAACACACACGCAAACATATGCAGCCATTCATAACTCGACGATCGTTCATGACGATCTCCATGGAAGTAGGGTGGTACCGGTAATACACTGGTATCGAGGTGTCGCCTATTAAATGTTCCTGTTCGTATCCCCGTAGTGGCATATGTTCGTATGATCAGAGATATCACCAGCCATGTGATACTAAGATAAGACTTCCTTATGGATGATTTCGTAAACTGTGCCGTGAACAACCACGCGTAATTGGATTGGACTGCACCGACTATTGCGACATTGATTAATCATCCTCGAACTGCGCCATCAAGCTCTTCGGTTTGTTCTCACAATCTCCGCCCCCGATTCGTGGTACATTGTTCCTCGTTTGACCATAATGAAGGCCTGGGTTCTAGCAGTGCGGACAGTTAAATTTATGACCTTTATACCTAATTGAAAGCCGGCATTTGATAGTCACCTATCGCCCTAGGTTGTCGGTTTGATCTTCACTCGGGACTCAGAAATTGGAATCAGATGAATGTGTGCTGTTATCTGGTATTCATACCTACTTATTTAGCAAAAATACACACTACAAAAAATTATTTTCAGGTCCACAAGGCAATCTATCTACGTTCACATCATCTGAAGTACGCACTTTCCAAGCTTCATCAAGAGGATGGCGTGAATAATAAAAATAAACAAAAATCGAGTCAAAACTTGTACGCGAGATGCAGTACATATTGAATAATCCAATAGATGTCACTAGTGCGAAACTAGTTTAGGCCATAATTGTAACATAGATTGTGGATAGATGGCGCTGACAAAGTTTATTATAGTTCAATACAATGCAATGAAATAAGGCCATATGTATGCAGTATCATAATAATTGTTGAACAATTATTTTAATTTACAATATAAGAAATTGATTATTAAAATATAAAAGATTATTATATACGAAAAGAAGGAGCTACTTTACAATTGTTCAGACAACAAGTGATATTTTCACTGCCTTTTGAAATAAGTTTACACCTACATTCCATGTCTTGATTTTATTTAGATTTTTAAATACATAATCGATAACAAACTTGATAATCAATTTTATTAATAAAATTATATTTTAGGTAATTTTGTATACCTTAAAACATTAATGATTTACCATTTTGTTAACATTCCATTATTTTACTAGAGATTTACTAATAGCATAGTATAGGATACAATCGTATAATTAAAGCGTTACAGAATGTCTGTGCCAAAAGGATTTTTTTCATCCGGTTGCTGGCTTAGCTTAGTTATTTACTAAGTACCTGTTATGTACATTTCTTATAGAATTCAGTTTAAAATGTGAGCTTTCTAGTTTTTTCTAATTTTTAAAATGCTTGTCGATGATAGATTAAGCTTTACAAATATCTAACGAATTAATTTTAAAATTCAATGATGTATGTATTTTTTTTAAGATTGCTTTCAATAGTTGTAAATATTTTTGAGTGTTGTGAATACCTAGCAGTTAAGGCAAGTAAAAACTAAATAATTTTAGTTGGAAAATATTGACTTATTTATTTTCTGTAATTTCTTGCCTCTATTGCTATGTGAGAAAGAGAGTGGGTTTGTGGGGACGGGTTGGTGCAACAGTGCTCAATTAATTAAAATACTATAAGCCTTTTTATTTGGAGACTTTTTAACAAATATATAAATAAATCTACTTAAATATATTTTTATCTGCCATTGTCTATAGATTTTTAATAGTTAATGATATTTTTACGCCTGTTTGTCTCCAATAAGGAATAAAATATAATTTTACTAACATTATAATATATAATATTTGATGATCGTCAACAGTGGTGCTTAATGACATATATTTTTTTATTTCATTTTGAATTTACACGAAGAGTTGTAGTTTTGATAAAAATAATCAAAATATACGTAACATAACAATTTATTGCAAACTGGTTTCATTTATTGTTCAACTTGTTCCTATCCTAACAAAGTATATACCTATCAAGTTACTTATGTGAATGTCAGAAATAAAAGTTTGAAGAATTTTATGAAGTTTATTTTAATCATCGAAATTATTTAGAATATACAAACAAAATCTAAGAAATATGCTTTAAAAATTAATAAATTCGATTCGATCGTACAATTTTAATATTCTTCTACAAAATTACATTAAAATCACGAATAGCCATTTCATTAATTGATACATGGATAAAAAAGCGTCACCTACTAACAATAGACGAATAATCCATAATTGTTTTAAGACAATCAGATTCATCTGAAAAGTGCGACATAAAAATTTAAGCTCCGATCATTTAACGACATAAAAATGGACGTAAATACATTTACAACCAGAAAGGATATTAAAATTACAACAGTGATATTCAGAAAAACAGTTAACATTTTCATTCATCACCTATCAACAGCGATAGCAAAAACTGTACCTCATAGATTTCTAGTCAATATCTTCTAAAAAGCTTCAGTAAAAACAAGAATCTAGTTTTTTTATCTGTACAACTACTTAGAGAAACTTTGAACCGCTCCTTGAGTATTTACAACTTACAGTCGAACACTTGAGCTAAATCTATAGTTACTAATGTACATAGAATAATTTATTTGTTTCTTCTATCTACGATATGAAGTATAGTCGACAGGTCCCGTTCGTCAATTTAATCAAGTTTATTTGGCATTACATTTACACTCTGGCATCGTTTGGCAGTCTGTATTGAAATAGTTCTCTAATCACATCGATTATTATTATTTCACTTGCAACCATTTTCGAATCACTATTGGTAACGTTACAAACCCCTCAAAAGTAATGTTTTTCGCAGAATCACAAATTGCTACCTACATTTTGGAGTCATCAGTTAATTCTACATAATTATACTTTTTACTTCTAAACATGAACACCATTTTGCATATCCTTTTTATTTACAGTTTATATTTGGCTTATTGAGCCACATGATTGTCTTCTTCTAGTCACTTGTTTCCAGAATCTTTTCTCGAAATTTTTCTCCTGCAAAACATTACATTGAACACCAAGTAAGAGATTATGCTGTCTATTTGTGTTCAGGTGGTGTTAACACTATTCAAACAAAAAGTGGTGATGTTGTGTCACTAAAATCGCTCTTAAATTAAACTATATTGCAAAATGTGTGAGCTGTTAAATTATAAACAGTAAGAGCATAATAATAGAAATAAATGATATAACAATAGCGCAAAGACTAAGAGCTAGCGCAGACGACGGATAACGGAGGACTTTTTGTCCGCGACATGTCTTTATTGTTAACCAAATAAGATTCAACTTAGATCGCGTATATCCATGAAAAGTACGCGATAGTCCTCGTTATTTATTCAACTTTATGTTCTTAGTAATAAGGTCGTGTCGCGGACAAAAAGTCCTTTAATGTCCGTCGTCTGCGCAGGCCATAAAGAGGAACGAACTTAAGGAAGGGCAGCTGCGGGATGAAGAATGAAAAGCGCAATGAATTTTTGTTAAAAATATATTTTCAAGAACACCCGTTCCAATCAAAATGGACAGATAAGTTCACCAAATAACTAACAAAACCAAGATTTTCAGCATTATTCCGAAAGCTGGATTTAAACTTTAAGTCTAATTTAGTTAAGGAAAAGGACAGAACAATTGACATGAATCTTTAGTACCAAAGATTTTTCAAGTAACAATTTTATCAATAATTTAAAGAACTTCATAATATATACTTGTCAAAAACATGAAAGATTTATTTACTAAAATGTTAATTACTTTATAACAATGGCAAGTCAATTCTAAGGGATTCATAGTTTAAAAGGCAATTTCATTGGCCATTTACATTCACTAAAATTTCACACACAATCTCACTACATATTCGTATTAAACTTATATTTTATCATAACTTTTTAAAGATAATTTTCCTTGATTATTCATGTTCACTCTTTTCTCCTTTCATTTTTACAAAACGAATTATTTTAGTCAACAATAAAATAGGGCAGTGGTGTTATAATTTAATTATCAATTGGACTTATATACGACACTCAATTGACACGAACAACACGAGTGAGCTTTCCCCATTGTAGAGACTCTAATGTTAGAATTACTATCAACATCAAAATGTTTATAAAGGTCAAACTGAACTGATAATCTTTCGTTAAAAAAGAGTTAACAAGAGTGGAAGGTTTAAATCCAGCTGGTTGGCGTTGGCACATAGAAGCTGGTGGTGCGTGCGTTACACATAGCCATTGACAAAGCAAATCTTGTAATAGCCGTTGTTGCTCACAGTCGTGCGCCGCGGGGAGAACGGGCGCGCCGAGTTGCCGAGCAGCAGCGGCTCGCGGCGGGGGCTATCGGATGACGCGCGACGTCGTAGGAAACCCATTCTGGAACACAAAATTATTTGAACCTCTCGTGTCGTAGAAACTAGAAGCCAGAAAACAAAATCGTCACTAAAACAGTAAAGTGGTTTGAGTCAGAAGAAGTTGCACTCACATCTTCCCGTTCTGGCATAGAGAGCGCGTCCGCGAACGCATCATCTGAGCTTCCACTTGTGCCAGTTGCTCCATCTCCATAATTTTCGTTTCGCTTTCTGGAACTTTATACGTAATAATTTACATATCATTAAATAGTTGAAAACAGTGTCAGACAATTGCTAGTGTTTTCAAGGCCGGGGTAGACTTAGAACAATCGAGTGGTTTTTAATAAAGTAAGCCAATAAAGTCGGCACTTTAGAAAATGCAAACTATCATTCGACCCTACTGTGGAAACTCTATTGGGTTTAGACAAACTATTATCAATAGTATTATGAGTGATTTGCCAGACCGACGATCTAGAAGAAGGTCGCGGGAAACTGCTGGATGCGGACAGCGTACGACCGATCGTTGTACAGATCTTTGGTAATTTAATACTCAGAAGTGGGTGTCATCCGGCTGATATCATTTGCCATGTGAACTTTATAGGCCCACGAGATTAAGTTTATGGCGATATAAATTAGGATTCAAGTGTCAAATACGTACCCTTCCAGGCATATACAGAACTGCGCGAAGTAATATGCGGGGCGGTGCGGCGCGGGTGCGCGCGGCACAGAGTCACCGCGTCGGCGCTCGCGACGCGACGCAGCAGCGACCGCTGGCACGCCGTGCGAAACGACCAGGGGTCGGACTCGCCACCCTGCTGTTTTAGAAAATTAACATTTTATGAAGAGAATGCAAATTATTTGATACTTCGAATCTTTTTTTAAGTGTGATGTAAATAACGAAGTGCTGTGCCCTGGGTTTGAATACATATTGAGTAGGAAAGACCTAAAAAAGTGATAAACGGGAAAGTTTCTTCTTATCATAGATGATCCACATCCTCGTAATTACGGAAAAAATATGATTTCATTCATCAAATGGATGGAACGCATAGTTTTTGTATGTTCAAAATTGGTGTAGGAGCCCTTGCTGAATTCACTCTTACATTAATTTGTTTATCTCTGGATAATAAGAAAATAGTAACTTTACTTATTGCGTTTTATCCGGGTCGAATGACTTCTAATGTATGAGCCATTCCTAATAAAGTGAAGATGTGTTCGCTTCTTTGTATGAGCTTAAGAAGTCTTCTGCTTGTTTTTAGTATAACTTCAACATTATTTTTTCCATTTATGATGACAGTTTAGTCCGATGACAAAGTTACCCAAGACACCTCCTGGTCGGCCAGCATGTCCTTCCCCTGATCCAGAGCCAGCCTCATCTCCGCTCGAGGACTGAGCCGCTCCTCCGGCGTCGGCGGTCTCTCCTCTCTCTGTTGTGAGGGGTCTTCCACAGCTGGTGCTGGCTCCGAAGCTGCATTGACAAATAATTGAATTCTTTGGGTTTCTGTGGCCTTAAACATGTCTCTCTTACTATTTCAAAGTGACTAAAAACCTGGTGGAAATACGAGTATGAACACTATTTTAAATTTCAATAAACATTCTCTGGTCGCTACAAACATAAGGGGGTCGGCATCAATCGACATAGCCGGTAAAATCAAGCATGCCGCAGATACACCCACCGAAAGAATTTCGATCGGGATTGCTTCGGGTTGGTGTTGTCGTTCAACAAATACCGCCGAATCGGAAT
This sequence comes from Chrysoteuchia culmella, assembly GCA_910589605.1. Taxonomy (NCBI): domain Eukaryota; kingdom Metazoa; phylum Arthropoda; class Insecta; order Lepidoptera; family Crambidae; genus Chrysoteuchia; species Chrysoteuchia culmella. The sequence goes on along the minus strand of OU342642.1, from coordinate 23,575,002 downwards.
TACCGATCCGGTTATTTGCTACAGTCTTTTATTTAACATATCTTAGATAGAAAAATCTAATCCTCGTGAGTTGGGTATAGTGGGCTCTCCCCACATGTAAAACATATACAATGAAATGCATCTGTGCGAGCTTAGCATAGTAAAGGTAGAGGTAAAAATGTTCAGTGTTTACCCGTGTTCCCAGTGGGTTGACTCATTACTGTTTTCCCCGTGGTTCCATGGCATGGCATTAGAGATTACTTACTATTATCGATAGAAACTATATCGATGGAAAATGGAAACAATTAAAATATTATTAGGTGGAAGTAGCAAGATCGCGTAGCTATTTAGATTTTTCGATGTTTTAATAGGCAGCAGCTTTTTAATAGGTATAAAAACTCTTTGTTGGTTATGCTGTCCTGGTATTTCTCGTTCATTATTTTTATTTAATACCTAGAGCCATGAAACCATGGGTACGTAATTAAAATTTTATTTTATATTAAGAATAAGTAAAACTACAACAACATTTTATTGTATGTAACTGATGGTTTTCATTATTTTTATATTGATATAGTCAGAAGCCCAGGCAAGAATCCCTAATGACATGGAACCACCGGTAACTAAAATTACCCGTGGACCCGGTAATGGGTTGAATCACTGGGACCACGGGTAAACACTAAAATGTTTATATAATCTTTACGGTCTAAAAATTTACCCGGCGAAAGAGTCTGATGTGGTGTAGGGTTGTGGATGGTGGTACGCTCGAGTGTGGAGGGCGTGCTTGCCGAGCTGGCTGAGCCCCGACGAGCGGCCGCACCAGCAACGGCTCGCACCTCCGCACACTCTTTTGAAACTAAAGGATGAAATAATAAAAAAACCATTTGATTAGTATACCATAAACTTACGCCTCCTGTGGGACTAGGGCGTGAGCTGTATGTACTGCATATATTAATAAAAATATACAGTATGTCATTTGAGAAATAATTTCTTTAAAGATGTTAATCAGATGATCATCTTCTATCTTTCAGGATTTTAATCATAGGATGTATAGCAAATTCCCCTTCTAAATACCTACTATTTTATTTGAATCATTTATTTGAAATATTTAATAAATAAGTAATCATTATGTCTATGTCTCAACTTTCAAGAATGATGACGAGGATAGTAGATTGAAATATGAATTATAACTCTTACCAGATTGTAAGGGCATCGAAGGCACCTCGTTGGTGGGTGTCCGGTCGGGGCTCAGCTCTGACCCGCCGCCACCATCTGGCTTCTCTCCAACAACTTGAACGCCTCCCGCACCCCCGCCCTCTGCTTCTGTGGAAATAACGTCTTTCAGAAAACGAAGTAAACCACAATTTGCCGTGTCATGAGAGTATCCGTGTTCTATATCTCCTCTCGGTGTCCTCTGTATTATTTTTATTTGCACTCTTTTTTATTTTATCACAAAAGGTGTCATGAAAGGCAATTAAGGTGTAAGAACTTTTGTTATTATTAGTTCATGAAAACATTTGTGAAGTGCTTTAGTCTACTTGGTTTATAACAAATTCGTGCTAGGGTACATCAATAATGGCGATATGTATAATAACTAAATTTGCTAACACCTGTGTCGAAGAAGGGGTCACATTTATTGACATGCAATCATGCACAATAAATATTAGAATATTTTATTAATGATACGTGAGGATGTATGAAGTATAAGTTAACATAATAATATGACTAATTAACGGTCGAAGACATCCTTGCCTTTCTCACCTCATATAATTCAAGACGTCCATTTTGCTGTCAACATGTATTCTGTTAGTATAATTATGTGTTGTGTTTTATGAATACTTATTTAAATGATTTAAGATGGATATTAAATACGAAGTTATGTTAAGCAACGATATAAGTTATTTGATCAAGGAACAATGAAATAAGTTAAAGATAGCAGATTCATAGAAATTGAAAGCAATATTTTATTGAATGAGGATGTAATAAACTAAGAACTTATAAAACAAAAATAATGTGATAAATAATTTAAGTTCCTATATTATACTTTTTTTTTAATAATGGTCCAAGTGTGACTATGATTATGTCATCTAGACACTCACCCTGGTATCGACTCACCTGTTTCTGAAGCAGAGGGCGGTAGGTGCGGCGCGGCGCAGCAGTCGTCAGCACCATGCCCGCTGCCCTGCGCCAAGCGCCGCACCAGCGGACCAGTCACAATGTGAGATTCAACCTAGCTACAGGCTACGCGAAACTGCCAATATCCTTGCTTCAAATCAAGTTTAAATTTTGATAGCGATTTTTTCAAATGTTGGATACGACATTAGTCAAAACTACCGATTGTGGATATCCTTTATAAAAAAAGGTTTCTCTATTAACTGTATACGAAACTGACAGAACGAAATTTAAGTAATTGCAGCTAAAATAAAATATACTGATTATTCATAATGACAACAACTTTCAAATGTTTTATAATATCATGTATAACTTCATGCAACGAGCATGCTACGTGTAATAATATATTATTGGCATGCTAGGACGGTATCGACAAATATAAGCTTTGCTTTCATCATCTATCAACATCTGTTAATATCTAATCATAACTCTATGTAGAAAATTTGTAATTGCATTATTTAATTTCCATTTTCTTCAGATAGATAAGATTTTGATAGATATTTGCATCATTTTCTGAACATATATTGTTCTAAAGTATTGAACTTGTACTATAAAACTCTGGATTTTATTTAACATCAGTTAGTTGCTCTAAGAAGTTTTATATATTCACCTGGTCGTCCGAGTTGGTGGGGGTAGCTTTATTATCTTCGCTACCACTGTCTGAACATTCTTCTTCGAGGAGAGGTTCTAGTCGTCTTCTGAAGACGTCCCTGTTGAACATTGAAATAGTTAAAATAATTTTATTCAATAAAAAGTACGTGCGAAATAACCAGATAATTTCTTAAACGTTATAATATACTCAATATGAACTCTAACTACCTAGGTAATAACGGCCTCAAAGTGGTAGGACCGGTGATGGTTGGTGCCATCAGAAGCTCATCCATCATTAATTCCGTGTCATCGTCGCCAGCATAGGATGAGGATGACTTTGTTGGCGACTGAAATAATTAAAGATTCTCTGTTCAAAAATATAAGGAGCACAATGAAAAAAGTTTAATTCTATTTGCACGATTTTATTAACGGTGATGAAAATGCCAATTTACTAACGTAAAAAGTTAGTTTATCTTTAAATGGCAATGGCACAAACTTTTGTCTTTACTATATAGTTAGTACCTACTTATTAAAAATAAAAAAATTCACCGAGAGCGTTCCATGCTCTGAATCTGGAAGATTATCCGATAGGTCTCCTGATGATGGAGTACCCCAAGCTTCTTCTCCACTGGCACCACTCCCTTCGCCAGTCTCTGCTGTACCTTCTTCTGTACCCATCGTTGATTTCCAGTCACTTACTCCTAAACACCTAATGTCAATGAAAGTTTATGAGTACAGAAGAATAAATTTTATCTTATTATTATCAAAATTCTAGATTTACAGAAGTAAAATATCGAATTCTAATCTAAGTGAGAATATTTGCTAAAACTGGAACTGGAATATTATCGTTTGATTCAAAATCTATTTTTTCTAAATTTCCATACAAGACTAATTATAATATTGTATACCACTCAATTGGACTACGAGTAATATGTTTTTTACACATTTCTATATAAGGTTTAAAATAGCCTAATAAAAATATTCTCTAGCAGAGTTATACTAGGCGCAGTATAATACTAAAATATACTTAGCTAAACATATTATCAGACAATTACAAAATATCTTAATTAATAATCTTAAAAAGATGTTCAACTAGTATTTTACTTTAATATGTAATAAACCAGCTCTAATAGCCTAAAAATAACGACAAGTAGAAACTCGTAAAAATATCACCCACTTATACTTATCGTGATGTCGTTTTGCCAATGTATGTTGTATTCCACCTAGTAGTTAAAATGAAAGAATATTATACAGAGCCTCTGAATACAAGACCAAAGAAAACATAAAAAACAAATCTGTACCACGCACGTATAAACCAGTATTCTAACTAACCTTTCCAAAAATGAAGGTTGCTTGTGTGCAATAGAGGTATTGGGAACGCTTTCAGTGTAGCTAAAAATGTTCATTTTTTCCACGACGAAGGATCCAGCCCTTGCCGTCCAGCCCATAATACCACCTGCTGCACCAACTACTGTAAAATCCAAAAAATGGTTTAATTTTAATAATATTGCACTGCGAAGGTGTCTAAAAAGGCTGTCTAGAAGGTGGACCCGAATGGTACCATTCGGGTGTTATATCGGTGCTGAAATTAATTTAAGCTTCGTGATATTTGAAAAGATACTAAAAATGTACCTGGATTATGTGTGTTTGCACTTTCTGGTTCCTCTGCAGTCAGTCTTACGTTGCCATCGTCAGTCTCATCGGACGGTAGTCTCTCCAGGCTGGACATCGTACCATATCTGAAAAAATATTCGGTACTAAAACGAGTTGACACATACATTCTAATATATCAGACATAGCTTACTTACCGTTTAAGAGATACATAAGGAAGGTCTTCAGGTACATCGGGGGAATCAGGGGAGTCATCTACAATTGGGTCCTGTAAAAATTATAGCAAGTGAGAAGCGATATAATAAGCACAATAATTTTAAGTTTTTTATCATAGTGTTGTAAAAATAGTTATTTGTTATGCAAGGCTGGAAAGTTGGATTTCGCGGCGAGTTACCTCTATTGAAACCTGAGCAAGCGAAGGATACGAGGATTCAATCTTTGAACCACTGGCAACGTTCGTGGTCCAAAGATTAAATTCTAAGCGTAGCGAAGGTATCAAAGGTAATAGATGCTAAAATTTTTTCTGCCGAGCGCAACAAACTATTTCTTAACACACAACAGCGAAAAAAAATTTTTAGGTTTTTTCCGCGGCCAACTTCCGGTAAAAAAATCTTTTAACAAAAAGCTGAATCTAAATATACCTTATTCTTGTGGTTCTAATGATATAAAACAACTAAACTATTAAAGAGGGAGTATTATAGTTAGGTCAAAGTTATTTAAAATAACAAACAATTTGTTACTTATAATAACAATTAAAACGATTCAGTAAATGTTGATATTGACATGAGATACAAGACAAAGACAATTTAAAAATAAAGGTTTATGTCTAGTCACGTTCCGAAATACAATAATAGGTTTGGAAATCTCACCCAGCTTAAATATAAAAGTCTTGTAACAAATAGTTGAATCTTATTATTATTGTTTTTATGATTCAATGAACTAAGATAGAATTATAAAACCAAAACGGCGTATCATAATAATTTAAAGTTATTTAAAATAAGAATAAAATTGATGAAATTGAATGACAAAACCTCCTTTTCGAGCGTGTGAGGTGAAAAATAATTTAATATTAGGTTTTGCTTCTAACTAATACTTACAGTCTTATTGGCAGAGTTATAATCTGGTGTAGGTGGGACAACTGCAATATTAGGCACGGGAGATTCAGATTTAGCTGGACCGAGACTTCCCGGTCTTGTAATGCTGGATATACTCGGTCCAGATGCTCTTTTAAATGGTTCCACACGCATTAGATGAGCTGCTGGGTTGATAGCTGATAGTCCCATCAACATCAGAGGACCCAACTCTAAATCGTCATCTGAACCTATTTCACTTGCGTTTATATTCGCATTGAAGTCTTCCATCCTTTCAGTCTTCTTATTGATGTCCCCATTCATTTTACTAACTGCAGATATACCCATCCTAGGAGATCTTCTCATACCCCTATCTAATTTAAAGTCATTATCATCCTCGTGTATTGTATCGTCTTCTAAAAAAACTGATGATGTTTTTAAGCACGTACCTACATTTTCTCTTTTAGCTACTATGTTCATACCTAACACTTTATTTAGTACGTTCTCAGCCTTTTGTCTTGTAATTTGTTCTTTCCTCGCTGAAGCAGGAGATGGATAACTAGAAGTTGATACTTTCGTCTTCGAAAGAGTTATGTTTTCTACGCATTTTATTTCATTTAAATATTTTTCTTGCGCAATAACACATTGTACTTGATTGGCAATGTTTGAACTGGACATTCTCAGATCATTAGAACTAGAATTGAAAACCATAGAACTACAAGTGGTATGACTAGTAGAAAGGGGGCTATTATTTCTACTACTAGAAGAGGGGCTTGGCGTCCTAATAGAGGCGTCTTTTCTTAATTCCAATTGGCTTTTTGTATGGCTTCTAGGATTAGAGTGAATGCTTCGATTCAGAACAGGAGATTCTGTTTTCAGCTCATATGACGTTGATTTGAGCATTTTTTGACTTTGTTCAATAGAATCAATGACTTTTAAAGCTGCAAAGGGAGCATCTTCTGGACGTAATTTCATAGCACCTTTACGCTCTAAGTGACAAATAAAATGTTTCGGCTTACGATTAGCACAGTTTGCACTACACGTACTACTAGAACTTTTATTGGAGTTTGAATTTTGAGGTGAAGATTCGGCTTTTGGTTTGATCAGTTCCTTTGGAGGTTCTCTTTGCGACACTTGTGGGCTGTTTGGTTTAGATAAACATTTTTTGTGACACTGTCTACAAACAGGTATCGTATCGACGACAACGGGACTCGTTCTGACAGTAATCTGAAACCCCAAATTACAAGAAGATTTTAAACAAATATTTTTTATACTTACTTCAACCTAACGCATGTGCATCAACTGTAAACACACCTGACTTCCCGAGTTACTGCTTTTGGAAGGACTACGTTCGTTCTCTTTCTTCTCTCCGGGTGAAGACCCTTTATTCTCAGAGTGCTTTACCACTAAATCAGCTACTTCTAAAAGGTTGAGCTCTCTAGACCTTTTTCTGAGCTCTTCAACACTCCACATCTAGTTACAGAAGAAGTTTCTTAGAAACTTAGAAAACTGATAAGACATATTATCTAAAGTTTTATTTTCTCTTAATCCATCATGTTCATGCGGGCTTTTGACCAAGCACGGCACGGTTAGATGTTACGAAAGTAAGAAAAAGTTAATAATGTGAGAATAGGTAGTATTAAATTAGTTGTGTAATAATCAGCAAACATTGTGTTCTGCACCATCCGATAAATGATTATTATAATTAGTTAAGCCGTTTTGTTATTACCTCCATGTCAGGCTCTGGTGGATCCATTTCTTCAGTTTCTGGGAGTTGTGTCATCCATCTTTGTAGATGTATTGTAGATCCCCTACTTCTACTACTTCGCGCTCCTTCAGTGTTGCTACCGCCACCGCCAGTTTGTGTTTCGGCTGAACTTCGTCGCGTCTATAATAATTTATGCTTATAATCTCCGATGCACGAAATTAAAGGTACACGTTATAAGCCTGCCTTCTGCGCCAGAGGTCCCAGGCTCGATCCCCGGAAAAGACAAATATTTGTATGCATGAACATGTCTATTTGTCTTGGTCTGGGTGTTTAATTATGTATATTATGTATGTATGTATGTATGTATTTACAAAAAGTATAAACTTAAGTATCTTTATGCGTTATATAGTATCCATAACAGAAGTTCTTCATGAAACTTAACGTGGGCTAGATAATTGGTGTGTTTGTATGAAATTATTATTATTATAACATCATTTTGACAAACAATAATTGAAAGTAAATACTTACTATACAAACTAATGCTGGGTCAGAGTTGTTTGAATATTTTTTTATTTCAAATAAAGAGTAAATAAAGTTATAAAGAATAATAAACACGTAAAAGAGGTTTAAAATGCGACGAGTTAAAAGTATAGCCATAAAATATCAATAGCATAAAATAGAATATGAAACAAAGTTTAATACTTATAGAAAAATGGTAAGTCGTTGAATAACTCGTTAGCGTCGCAAAATAGAAAACCTTTCGGGTATATAGCAAATTAATAAACAGTTTCGCCATTGACAAAATCACTTTATTTACGGATATTAGAAATATACTGTTCCGATCTAAACATAAACATCAAAATTCATATATTATATTTAAATCCATTAAATGTTACAAAGAACCCAGAACTATAAGTAAATGGTTTCTCAAAATTATTTTTTTTTCGTCATAATCTATTACACTATATTAAAATTTACACACAGCCAAAGACATCGAAAAATTATTGATTCTAACTACGAGTTTGGTTTTTGTAGAAAAAGAAGGTCTTAAAATACATTTACAAAAACCCGGAAATTAGGTTATGTGAACATTTTGCGATGCTAGCGATAACGCACAAAATTTCTAAATTGATATTTACCATTTACTATTACATGATTTAAATATTATGTTCAATATTACACTAAGAACAAAAGCAGTAGCTAAATTACCACATTAGAAAACGCCGACTACCATTTTTCTCAAAATAATACATTTTATATCTAGGCGAAAAGTGCTTCAGACATGAAAAAGCGTAGAAAAAAGAACTAAAATTGCTTTATAAAATCTACAATGGTGTCTACATGATTATGATTTCGCGAAGCTGATCGCCAAATATCCACATGACCTGTACAAGTGACTTTATCTTAAACATGTACAGATTGACAAATCATAGTTTCATGCTCTATAACATCAGTACTTCGGTAAAGACTGGCATCTCCACAGCTAGTCTCCGCTAACGTATAATAGGATGATTACCAGGGAATCGACTAAATAAATTCTGTATTTATTGTTTCTAAAGAAAAAGCGTTGACAGTAAAATTAGTAAAGATAAAGGACGGAAGACTTAAGAAGCAAAAGTATTATAAAAACGAGCTAAGTTTGAAGTCTTTATGTATCGTTACGTTGGTACCCTACAGTTACATTTTGACACCGATTTCTATTTGTTAAAAGGTAAATTGGCAATACACGTTTGTTAAATACTTAACGAGTTGTACTCCTGATTATTCCATTTGGTTATTCAGTTCTGTGACTCTTTAAAACTCGGTTGGGTTATTTATTTAATTTCATCGTTATATTATAAGATCACTGAAATATCATAAGTGGGTATCAGACTTAATAAAAGTTCTTCTATTATAATCAAAATACCGACATTTCTTTTCAATACTGCTAATGTTCGAAAATATGTCTCTCAAAAATTTTATACCACAACCTTATTCTCAACTATAAGCAAATTTATAACAATCCAACAAACTTTGCTCGCGCCGCTCCCCGCGTGCCTACACGACAAAAGCATTCAGCACCTGCAAGTCATCGTTCCTAAACATCAGCTATAAAAACTGCAGGTCTACTAGAACACCATTCAAAAGTCACAGACTCTTTGAGATTTTTATCTCCATCTGGTTCTAGATCTCCGGGGATAGCAAGAATCTGCTATCTCCGGATCCGACTCCGCGGATCAAAGTTCTAAATAAGCGGGTGGAGTAGGCCGTTCTGGTAGGGCTACACAGGGAAATAGAGGATCATCGGGTAAGAAAATACGCTCTTCTACGGCGTGTTTATACGAGGGGTCGACGTCCAGGTCTGCTAGCGCCAAATCGGCTTCAAAAGACTCCCATCTACAAGGAGAAGCTTCTGAGTAATTTTCAGCGCCATCAGGCGTTAGCTGGGCGCTCGGGGACGTGGCGCGCTCTTCATTTCTTTCAATACTAGATGATGACACAAAATGTGATGAGAAAGTTTGGGAATCAGCTGGAGAGAGATTCGCTGAAGGTGTCTCAGGTGTCGGAGCAGTTCGCCATAAAGTGCTTAGTGGACCCCTAACCGGTTGTGGTGACCTCATGGGTGAAGCTGAGCTAGTTCGAACATCAAAGCTGACTCGTACTTCTTTTTCGTGCCGTTCCTCTACGAGCATATTGAGGTGCGAGCGATACGAGCTGGCGGGAAGGAGGGCCAGACTTGAGTGCCTTTGAATGCTAGACGCAGATACCTGGCGCTGTTGCGAGTCCAGCGTGGCGAGGGAGAACGTCAGCTGGGGATCGGGCGAGTCCAGTGGCGAACCCAGCGGCGTTCCACTCATGGTGTGAGCACGGTAACTGAAAAAATCGAAGGTTTTATTAGGTGTAAAATAGAGCTAGCTAATGAAACTGAGCTCTTTTATATGCTGGGGCTACAATTCGGTTGTATCAATCGTGTTTCAATGAGCATTAATCGGGTTAATTATGGTTCTATGTTGTAACTTAGTATGATTACTTTTATTGAAATTGACTCATAGCAGTAAATCTATAAATATAGCTTTGAATATAGTTTCTTTTGAAAGCTGCATAACTGTTAATTTCCTAATAAACAAACTCACATTTGTCTTTGCAATAAGCTTTGCCATACAGCTTTCAGGTCTATTGACGGTGCGCGCAGGACTACTGTTCGTGTCCGACCGGGCGTTCGAGGTGCGCAAGACACTAAAGGACTTTCTCCTCCTGTACGACCAAGAATCAGTCGGAACTCAGTTGCTGGGAAAAGGGAAATAAACACAAAATTAGTGATTGATCGCAATATTGTCAAAAGCAAAGTTACTAGAACAACGTAAGCTAGAATGATAATAAGTGGTGACGAATCAAATATTTAACAACCAATTAAATTCAAATAAATAAAAAAGGTCAATAGAAAATCGAGCATAGTGATATAGTACCTTTTTTCCTGACATTGAATTGTGCTTCAGACACCGTTCCTAGCGCTACAGGCTCTTCAGTGACGAAAAGTACCCTATCTCTGGATACGGTGGCGAAGAGTAGCAGGTCTGAGAACAGCAGCGCCCAGTACGGCCTGATCGCTCGGCCTTCCACCCTGGATAGCTCCCCGCCGAAGATCCACTGCCTACCAGCTGTGCTTAGCACGAATGGCTGAAAATAATGTACGTATCTAAGTGAAGGTACTCTAATAGGGCTATACTATAAAAAAACAGCACTTTATTTTGTCTTCCACTTTACCTTTTTAAATGTTTCTACAGAACAGTATTTACAATAAATATTTCTAGCCACCATAATAAAAGTTAATATTTTATGAGCCTCTAATGATCATTATTAAACGTACTTATTTTTTGTACAAAAGTTTTGGCGCGCACTGTTCATTGATATAACTTTTGGGAATTTTTAAAATGAAATAAAAACGCGCTGTATTTCACGAACTAAGATCTAATTGTCCGTATTTTTTAAAGGTTTTTAAGGGTTTTTTGGTTTTCTCAACGTTTCGACACCTTTTCAGCTGCCGTGGTCACGGGATGGTGGTTTTTTTGTGTTAGATAAGCTCGGTACTATTTACTATGTTCATCGTTAGGAGCATAATTGCTTAAGAATCGTATCGCACCCGTGAGATACTGAGTATTTAATAATTTCGATGAGCATGTGTGGTCTTCATCATCCGTTCCACTACACCAAATGGTGCTTTATGAAAGCAACTGTACAAGTTACTTAAGAAAACACCGAAATCGATGTAGGTGTGCCTATAACATTTGAAGAGTTCCATGCGTTTCTCCAGGATCCCATCATCAGATCCTGTCTTCAAACCGGACCAGACCGAGTACTGATGTAACGAACATTAAAAAAAACAAACGCACGAATTGATAACCTCCTCCTCCTTTTTTTTTAAGTCGGTTAAAAATCCGTTAAAGTTGTTTTACATCTCTCATGTTCGGTAAGTAGGTTCTTATTACCTCCAAATGGGGCTTGTAGGTGACTTATTAGCGCTCTAGGGTAATAATGTAGCTAGAAAAGCCCTAGGGCGGTAAGTAATTAAAAAAAAACACTTCTTTCTTTCAAAAAGTTCGCGTACATCTAACCATCATACTGGCAATAGACATATTGCATTCAGCCCAATGACCAAAGAGATCGCTTTGCTATCCGTCATCAAAATATCGAACGGAGAAGCTCAATTTCGATCTTGAAAAAAAAAGTTCTTTACTTGATTCCATTTAATGAAAAAAAGGCGGGAATAGAAAACTTTTACTTTAAACATTGTTTGTGTTTGGGATTGTTCTCATTTCACTATAAATTTCAATAAATAAAATGTTTTATTGTTGTAATGCCGGTTTTTTTCTACTTACCTCACAATCGAGATGTAAAGCAGAATAGTTAGCTCGGGTGTAAGCATCAATTGCACCCTCGAACTATAGCTCGGGCTGCAATTGATGCCTTACAGCCCTTGGCTACGAATCTACTATTATTTCAATAATAAAGGTAAAGCTGCAATTTGGTTAAGATTTTATGAAATAACGTCTTTTTTTCGGAAATGAAGCTGTGAGTTCCTTTGCTTTGAGATTAAAGTCACTATAAAGGGGAGTTTCTTAGTCTATACGCCTTCCACGTACAATCAAGGACGCTCCCAGTTGACCAGCAGAGTTTATAACATGAATAACAGAATATTAATAGATTTGAGGTTAAGTCAAGTTATAAATTATTAACCTTATTACTTTTCGAAAACACATTTCTAGAACAAAACTACTGTCCCGGGAACTTTCTCAATTGTACGTTTTAATTGTCTTCCATACAGAAGATCTGCATTGCCTTAAGCAAATAATGATATAGGTACTCACTTTACACCTAGTGAACACGAGTCTACTTTCTAGATCCGAGACGGAGAGCAGCGGTTTTCCATCTCCTGCTAGCCCCATCAGTCCTGATCCCGCCGTCACGTCTTGGTACCCACACTGAAATCATAGACCAACGTTAATGATGAAATTAATTGCTGCAAAAGCTGCAAAGATTATGTAGATGAATAAATTTTCCCATTGTTTTTCGTATTTATAAGGGCAAAATTATACGTCGTCTACGTCCATAATATTTAACTTCTTATCTTCTTGTTATTGTTTCAGTTTGACTTCCAATTAAGGAAAAATAATTCAGCTTGCTCAGATGAGCTACGAATCTTCAAGCTTTCGTTCGAGTTAAAGCATTTTCCTATCATCTACCTACCTACTATTTGACGGGTCCTAATGGTGCAGTGCTACTAATCTTACCTGTTGAGCCTTATCACATCCCTAGGTCTACTACCGACCTTGTGGGTAAGATCCCCATCCAGCGGGCCTACCATCATCTATTAGAAACCATCATGTCATAAGATCGTTTTGTATACGTTTTGTTTTTATTGAAATTGTTACATTTGACACTCACGCACTTTGGATGCGATGATTAAGCGTCACAAAACTTCTGTCAAAAAAAAGCTTACTTTAAGAGATTCGTAGTACAAAATAGCATGGTAAGATCGAAACAATATTGCGCTAAGAGATGGTGGTAGGACCAAAGGACAAATATTTATGTGACGAGCATTTGTTTTTCTCACGCGTTTGGTATTTTTGTAAAACCTCCGTTAGTTCTGATGTCCGTAACAGATGTGTTCAAGATGTTGTCAATGCTGTCATATTTATAAAGATAATTAGATGGTTATCCCTACCTGCAGTTGTTCAACAATGACTTGCAACTGCTTCTTCTCCAGCTGGTCGTAAGGCCCCGCGCCGCTTGCCGCCGCCGCCGTCCGCATCAGCCTCAGCAACTCTCGAAACTGTTCCAACGGCTTGTGCACTAGCGAGGTGATGTCTGGCCTTCTTCGAGGAATGGGCGGGCTTGTGCAGAAGCGGGAAAATGCGCCGCTGGGATCTTTTGATTTTTTTACCTGTTTTACAATGAGGTTCCAGTTTTGTTATGATTTCGGTTTTATGCATGAATATTATTACAAAACACATTCTTCCATCCATAATTATCATTAAAAGTGGAAGAGGTGCGAGTTCTATCTAAATTCTTTAAAGTTCACCTTAATATCAGATAAACTCTTTATTTACATTTAGAATGACAAATTCCTACAGAAATAGTAAAGAAAGTTAGATTTCGACGAAATGTAGATTGAGCGGACGTGCAAAATCTTATTTTTCAGAATCGCCAAGTTGATTAACATTTTCACTGTCAGTAAGTTTATCCAATGTTCTATGGAAAAATCTATACTTACCAATACACAATCTGCTCTTTTCAATCCTAGACAATACTTCTTATATAGACTAAGGAACACAGGGGTCTTCTGCAAGTATACCGCCACCACGGTTGACGTCTGTATCTCACCATCGTCTTGCACCACTTGGTCCAAGATGTCTTCTGACAGTCGGAAGATCTAGTGATAATAAAAAAAAAATTTATAATAGGTAGGCACTTGAATCTTTTTAAATTGTTCTTACCACCGTTTTTTCTTTTAATTAATTTATAAATTAGCAACGTAATGCATGTTTAAATTAGATCGAAGGTCACAACGACGTTTTTTCTTCGTCTTAACATGACCTACAGTAGATTTTTCAACTTTTTCATTTTATTGTTCTAAGATGCTATCAACAAAATATTGAATATATAGATTACAGAGAAAGCTAATCTCTTCTAGCTCAAACAGTCTGTTTTTATGAGGACAAGGCCCATAAATAATGGATACAGGGTTGAAAGTTTATAGTTTTTTTTTGCTCAGTAGCAAGTTACATCGTCTTGAGGTCTTTTAATTATGGCGGCTCAGTACGATATATATCTATACCAATATTATAAAGCTGAAGAGTTTGTTTGTTTGAACGCGCTAATCTCAGGAACTACTGGACCGATTTAGAAAATTCATAGACCATTAGAAAGCTACATTTCTCTCGAGTGACATAGGCTATATTTTATCCCGATATTCCTACGGGAACGGGCACCACGCGGGTAAAACCGCGAGGATCCGCTAGTATTATATAACGAGAAGAAAAACTTCTTGATGATTCAATCTATTAATTCGTTTGCTGATATCCTACGGCATAGCTTTTATGACAGACTCGAGTGGGGTTTTTGTAAAGTCGCCACCTAAGTAAACTCGTCACCTTTTGAAAAGTTCAAAACATTGAAAGTAAGTTTGCCACTACTATGGAATTCATGTGTAAATTTGTCACCGGCCACAAAGGAAATTTAAAATGCTACTCATCGCCACTACTGCGATGAGTTTACACATTATTTTTTGCCGTTATTCTGACGAAATTATAAAATGATAGCTACTATTTTTATTTTAGTAGCCAGTTGCCACATGTGATTGTGGATACTCTCTAAGTGTATTCACCTCTTCAATATTCTGGAATAGCAGTAGATGGTCGTTAGGCGCGATGAGATCAGCTCTCTCCGCCAGCGGGGAAACGAACCGCACCAGCCCAAACTGGAGACAGGTGGCGTAGTGCTGCTCCCGCGCTACCACTGCGAGCAGCGCGCGCTTCCTGCCATCCGTTGGTAGACCTGGCATCTGCTGGAGTCAAGCGATTGTGAACCTTATGCTTGGACCACAAGGTTCTACGTACTAATAGGGTATCTGAGCAATGGGAATTGCTGTCTCGTTGTAGACGGTACGTGTTCTGGATGAAAGATAGTAACTATACTTTAATAATATCAACGCTTTTACTTAAATTTACTTAACGCCTTATGTATTGAAATTTATGAAGGTGCGTTGGTTTGATTTGTGGAACATGGTTACGGATACTTACACCCATATTCTAAGTCGTTCCTAAAACAAACTTTCTCGTCCTCGACTTAACGAAGCCTCATTGAAAACCTCTTCGAAACACTCCTCGAAATCGGTATTCTAAGTCATAACTCCGTAAGGACCTGGAGGAGCCAAAGAGTACGTAGCCACTCCGTGTTAGGCCTAGCGCACACTACCATTTTTACCCACGACGAGGTTGAGTGGAGTGTAAAAAGTTTTGGAGGAACGACTTAGAATATGGGGGTTAGACTCTTCACAGTCAATGACTAGGTAAATTTAGGAAACATGATCAATGTTGTAAACGAGATTTCGCTAAACACACTGTATAGTTCTGTCTTTTAATCAACATTACTTCAATGGGGGATAGGATGACAGCTGATACAGCCCCTGGTATAATGATCCAAATACAATCAATCATATTATTGTATACAATCATTGTATACAGTACCTACTTTTAATTCATAACTCATTACACACATGTGATTTTGTGGATAGGTGTCTTACAAAATTAAAAAGGAAACACAGGGAGCCTACTACCATCTCTTATCGCAGTATTATTTCGTACTTGTTTTTTTCAGCAGTTGTACAGCTTCGTTTGTTGCGAACATTTATGCAAATGAGTGGGAACTTTTTCTCTATTACTTAACTTAAAAAACATTTTATAAAAAAATTCAAACCGTCTTCAAGAAGTAAAAATATTTTTTTGGAGTCGGTGCCAGCTGAGGCATTCTACATTGCACTTCTATTAACTATATATTTTTTTGGCCTTAGCTAGCTAGCGCCGACTCCAAAAGTTTTATTTTTTACTTTTTAAAGTCGGTTTGAATTTTTTTTTATTAAATGTTTTTATTTCTGATTTTTTAGTTACATCATGTGCCGTTATTTACACAAAAAATCAGCCCATACACAACAATGATGTCATCTAGGTGAACGACTACTTGCCAAAACGTGATTGATATTTTTCAGGATTATGAAAAAACTACTAGCCAGATCTTCGTAAAAATTATATGGGACCACACATAAACCATTTTTTTTTCAGATAAAAAAAGAATAATAAAAATCTGTTAACAACTGGCGAAGTTACGGTAAAACATACATAAAAAAAAAACCGTCGACTTGAGAACCTCCTCCTTTTTTTGAAGTCGGTTAATAAATACTTAATAATAACTGGCAGCAAGAAAAGGATAAAAAAAAAATATGACTAAACTCATAATATTTTGATCATCTCACATTATTTATGTCATATTTAAAAAATCCTAAACAGCAAGATAAAACTAATTGTATTATAAAATTATTTGTTTCAAGTAAAATTATGTATTAGCTTTTATTTATGTTTTCTGTTGTATTACCATTACCATATTTCTATGTGATATGCTCACCAGTGAAAAATTACCATTAGAAAAAAAGGATCTCTGCCATTCTTCATTAGTTGGAAAGTCTCCAAAGAAATTACCAATTTTGGCGCTATGAATGGTGCGTGAAAATTATAGAAATATGACTGTCATTTATTAGCAATTGGATTTGAAGATCGTGCTCTAAGTATAAAAGGAGTAAAAAAAGGAAAGATTTATAAATATGCATAAAGTGAAAATAAAAAAAACATAATAAATTAAAAGCAATAAATTTATTGAACGAAATAAAATTAACAGGAACTAATTCATTTATATGAATTACACAGAAAAATAAAGACACAAAATCATAAATTAAAACGCTACAAAAACAAAATCATACAGTAAAAGACGATTGATGGTGTAGCAAAAGATAAGTTCTATAAAAAAATAACACGCAAAGTCTTGGACAAAGAAAATAAATAGAAAACATTAACAAAATAAATATTAACAAAAAACAGCGAGGTTAAACGTAACGATTCCCCTTTGAATGAATATAACTTAAAAACTAAAATGAAAGTAAGTAATTCTAAGATAAGTTTAGGTTCTACGCATGAAAAATCTTAGTATGATCATAACATAGTTAAATAATGGAATGTATTACGAAGTGTACAAACTAAATTAAATTTCTGTACATAATAAATAAAAACTGGTGGTGATACAATCTTAGTAGCTACTGTACACAAATTTAGTGATAATAATGAGAACACACACGAGACATATTAAAAAGTTTTTGATAAAGGTCTAATTAGGTCTAATACTAGCACCACTTTTCTAAAATTTTCAAATTCCAATTTTAAATTCGTTTTTTCTAAAGATGACTAGTATGCCACTAATTTGAAATTTTGAAAGATGTTTTCCCATTATGCAAACAATAACGCAAAGTCATTTATGTTGTTAAGATGTCTGTCCTAATGAATCGTGTCACTCGTTGTTTATGGCAAATTTAAGTATGGTACCAATTTTACATATTAAAAATCAATGTCACGTGGTGACAGAAACTTTTTTACTTGTATTTTTATTGCCATAATTAGATTTTTAAAATTTTCATCTTTTTTGCTGTGACGCGATTCATTATACAAACTCTAGTGAGTTTTCACCAGTTCAATAAATTAAAAAATAAAGCATTATAATGATTCACACAATACTCTATTCAGATTCAGACCAAATGGCTTTACTGACAAAATTTCATTCATGAAAAATCTAGGACTTTACTAAGACAACTGATTCGAAACAAATTACGTCAAAGATCTGCATAATGGTTCGACGTTAGACAATGATGCCATTACCGACCTCTTTGGAGAACGTGACTTGGGGCAAATGCAGTTTGCGTCTATCCAGAGACTGGCTGGTCGAAGAACAGGCCGTCGGGGGCCTGGCCTGGGTTGCTGGCGACGCCAGCACTGTGTTTCTGGGTGACCTGGGTGCGGGGGGAGGGGTGGACTCCACAGGAATTGTCACTTGGGCCAGTCGAGGTCTAGGAGTCGCAGCTGAACCATTGTGGGGTACTCTTCTGAATGTTTCTAGATTTAGGAATTGGCCAGCCGATCTGAAATCAAAAGGAATAGATTAGTTTGTAAATTCAAATAGACTATTTTTTGCACAAATTCATATTGATCATATTATTATTGATCAATATTGATTGACGCCAGGCGTTACATTTGCAACACGAAAACCGTCGCTGTTACGAGCGACATAAGATTCTCAAGGTCAAGTGGTCAGTGTAAGCCAGCCTTGTTGTGTCAACTCACTTAGAACAAGACAAATAGACATAGAAATCATAAACAAATAGACATGTTCACATACTAATATTTTGTCTTTAGCGGGAATCGAATCAGAAACCACTGAGTCGAAGCAGGTATTGTAGCTCCTCCTCGGGTTAATTTTTTTTTGTGTTTCACAAATGCAGAAAATGAAACAAACTTCACGAATACTTACTTGACAAGCGTCCGGACCTCCTCCTCTGAAGTAGTGACTACGTTCTTGTTGCCCACAAACACAAGGTAGTCTCCGGCTCTCAAGCCAGCCCTTTCCGCCGACCCTCCCGCTGCTACCCTCTCCACTCTGGGTGGCCGGGTCCAGACTACGGTGAACCCAAAGCCTCCTCCAGCTCCTCGAACGAGTCTATTGAGAATGATTAGATGTAAATATTTGGAAATATGTCAGATAACTGTTGAAATAGAAAATATGATTCTCTTAGTTTTTGTTGAAGTACGAAACAATTGATAATATTTTGGCAAATCTGCTTCAAAGGGCCAATTTGAGACACCAAAATAAGAATTTTTGTCATTATTCTTAAGATTTATGTTAAGGTTTTAATGTCCATAAATAGTGTTTAACACATTCGCGGAAACACAATAGATTTTTTATGTTATGACTGCTGTAGCAGTTGAGTGTCCGCGAAAGGGCTAAGACTTAAAATTATCAAAATTACCAAAATTATCAAAATTATCAAAATTATCAAATTAATTGGTAATCAATTGAAAAATATCCTTCGTGTACTAGGTCTTGATTTATTATACCGCCCGTAATACACTTTTTAAAAACTCACTTTCTAGTAGTAGTGAAGGGCGTTCTGCCATTCCTCTGGGTTTTCCTGGGTACGGCAGGATCTTCAGGTGGGTCCAGCTCCAGATATCGCAGAAACAGGTGCTCGTCTGCCTCTCTTTGCAATGCCGCCGCCACCGCTTGAGCCTGGCTCGCGGTCGTGGTGGACGGCCCGTTGGCTGCCACACCTTGAGAAAAAAATTAGGTTAGATCTTAGAATCTTCATACCTAGATTACTACTCGTCTAGCGTATCAACCATATTGTCTGCTCTATCTCTGGCGGTTTCAGGCCAGTTCACAATGTGATGCTGAAGCAGCGCATCTAGCACCAGTTTTTTTACAGTCGTATTACTTGGAAACTTTTAAAATAACATGAAATACGGAACCTATTTTTAAAAATACAAATAGTAAATAGTTTTCGTAGTCTTTATATTGTAATAATAATTAATTAATTGTAGGAAATAGGGGCTATGCAGCTCCAGTTGGAACTGTAGTCACTGCAACCTATAACACCTATTGTAACTCGCCGCCTTGTTTTAGTATCTCTTTTAGCCCGGCGGCCTCCAGGAAGTCTAAAATCTTTCTAGCTCTGAGAGATTTTAGTTCATCTGGCCGAATTATATGCCGGCCAGGATACTAAGTTTCGAATTAGGGGTCCGCAGCCACATAGGAGATGCGAGAGTGTTTCTCTCTCTAATCCGCAGTAACGGCAAACTTCAGTGTTACTCAATTTCATGTGAAATTGTTGCCTTTTTATTTTGCAGTGTCCAGTTAAGGCTCGTGCTATCGCAATTATGTTTGCTCTGCTGAGCTCTAGAAGTTCAGCAATTTGCTTTTGCGAATAGCCTTCAATAAGGGATTTGGCGTGTGCCAATCCTTGTTGATTTAATCAGTATTTTTTTGACTCGCCAAATAGGTTGCCCTTGAGAAGTTGCATGGCCTGTTCCTTTGAGATATCACAGAAAGGCTCTGGATCTAGCTGTTGGCCCTGAGCTATTAATATTGTAAATTGTTAAGTTCTAAGTAAACTGCTACATATTTAGAATAGTATGAACAGAAATCTTCAGTTCATTGTCATTGCTTCAACTAACCTTTGTCATTATGGTTCTCTTTAGTGCCGTCGCTGGTGGTGGTTTCGATGTTGTCAGTTGCCATCTTGGGTCTGTCTTCAGTCAGTCGTTCTGTTCTCTCATGAGGCGCCTGTTTGCCGGACCCTTGCAGGAAGTACGTGCCCGAAATGTCACTGGATATCGCATCTTTCAATGGGAACGAGACACATCCTAGAAACTCGCTCCGCCTGTAACAAGGGTAAGAGTGCGCTTAAAATTAGATAATCATTAAGATTTGACAATTATATTGATTTGGTGAGGTCATAATCAAATAGTTATGACAAAATGTTAGTATCATCTTTATTCTCCATTTCGCAGGTCGAATTATAGGGAAGTTTACTGGGAATCTGTACACTCCCGAATTTATTTGCATATGAAATAGATATCCATATCTTAAAACACCCAAACACGAACAACTAACATTTACAGAAGTTGCAAGGCTTTTATTTTACATAAAAATGCGTTTATGATTTTTGAATTTTTGCATTTTTCAATGCTATTTTTATACTTATGATAAATTTTAAATAGAAAAAATTGGAAAGAATTAACTCGGCCACAAGTGAATTATCAGATGGGAATCCGAACCCACGATCTTTGGAAATCCGGTCCGATGGTCTTGCTAAGAGCATTGAACCGGATAAAATTTATCATAAATAAAAATGCGTATTTATAAATACAATTGGGAGGTGAACATAATTGCAACATATAAATTAACACAGTCATCACAGTTAAATTTAAACTTCAGATCCTGCGTGGTTAATATAATCACGCTGATACTTGATATCCGCCTTCGTTATTACATCTCTAATTTCATCAGTGGAGTTGCTTTTAGCATCCCAAGAGGTGCCGGCTTAAAATTTATTCAATAATACTTGAGTGTCTTAATGCAATGTCTGTGGCAGATGAAGGGCCGAAAACCTCTTGACTTTTACCCAAGAATTCATGAGGTTTATTTAAGGTTAAAAGACTCCGGAGTAATAAAGCTGTCACAAGTTCCGAGTCACGCCAATATGAAAAGCTGATTTGCTTTTGCGTGGGGTGAATCGGATGCCTTTATGGATGATAAAGTAATAGGTTTTTTCTATAGGTCCACTGGAAGTATTGATCTTTTCATTTCTTACTGTATCAGCTCTCTCAAGCAACAGGTGTTTTGAACATCCATCTTACACTTTTTTGAATGAAGGTAGAACAATAGTTTTAATCCCAAGTCTTTTCAAACTTGTATTCGTTATGACAGTAAAAAAATCGCTCATTTTGTAATAATTTTGTTCTATAAAACCCTATTAGTTCCGCTTTGGAGTAATTTTAGTTAATTCAGACCAATGTCGGTGGCTCGTTTCACTTTCATGTCTTCATTTCCTCAGCGAGTAAGGTTTGCATGTGGGGTTTGCGTGTTCGTTTAGCACACGTAAACTTAAGGCAAATGTCCGTTTGACCTTGCTCTAAAACTTCTATAACAATGTTTGGAATTTTAATTGCAAGTTAAAGGAAAAGTTGGATTAAATATTATTTATCAAAATGGATATAGGGGACTTGGTGATTAAACATTGTTTCAAATTACTTATAAGTACTTTAAAATATCATTTTAAATCTTTCATTTATCTATTACATTTCGCATTATGCTTGTGCAATCAATACTAGTTTTGACATTAAAGTTTAACAGCTTCTTTATGCCCAAATGGACTACATGCCATTCATTCAGTTACTGAATTATTGCATCCATAACATCATTTCCTCGAACAGATTGGCACGGGGCTAATAGGGTTAATAGTAATTTACTCGGGCTTGTAAAGCTTCGTGCATTAATAATTTTACCAGGCAATAACTTAGTTATTGCACCCCATTTTGTCGCAATCGTCGATAGCACCGAGTGTATCTGGAAAGTGCTGGAAATGCGTCTGCTCCAAACAAATTGCTACCTCCGTCTGCTCGCATTAAGCAATCTTCTTCACATTTAACATTTTAACAGATTTGCCTCCAAATAAACATCAATCACAAAATAAACACATCTATACAGGGTATTCGTGCAAGGTCCTCCCCTAATCACATAAGCTTCTAAGCATGCAAGGGGCCTGTCCCGCAAAGCCTTTCTTCTTTCCCGTGCTATGGAGTGCGTCCATGCGTACAAGAGTGTCGGGGGATACCAAGGGGGACTTACGGAGATGGCTGTCACTCTTCCTCAAGGATAGGTGGGCTGTGTGACGGGGAGTCCTTAACTCTGTCGATGATATCTGCCGGGAGGCTGTTTTTCCTGACTCTTGGTTCTGGGGGATCCCATTCTGGAAGGCTGTTCTTCCTGCACAGTTGGTGGTTGCGATGGGTGTGTTGGTGCGAGCAGTGCTGCCGGGGCGGCGGGTCCTCGCGCCGCGTTTGGCTCAGGCCAGCAACAGTTTGAGAGACGAAAGACATCTTCGTTTTTTTAAAAATTATATCACTGCAAAAGTTTTTATGCTTAAACCTAGAATACCTCTTGTATTATTTGGAAATCTTTACAGCTGTTTCGTTTTATAGAGGCGTTGCTTTAGCAAAAAAATCACCTATAAAAAAGAATTTTCCTAATCGAAATGTGTGCGATGTTATCCTGGCACTGAATGATGGTTGAAAGCGATAACTAAACTAGCAAAAGAAAATCGAAAACAGACATTTATCAAAACGAAAGTGAAAGAAACATGGGTAAGAAACAAGCGATTTGTCAGTCACGCAAGCCGTGGGTTCGATGCTAACAGAACTATACGCTTACACATAATTTTTGTTATACTCGTATGTGTTGACTGTTTATCTATACGTATTTTTAAACGTATTTATATTAAAATTGAAGATATAATTTTGAAATGTTGCAGTTTGTTAAACAAAGGATAAAAATAATTAAAAAAAAAACCCTGACTTAATTATCCGTCGGGGCTGCCATTCAATGAACTATAGTTTTGCAGTTTTTAACGTAAATAATTGGATAAATTTATATTCATTCTGAAACTTAGAAGAGTGATGGCATTCCCCGACGGATAATTAAGTCGGGGGTTTTTAAATTATTTTACGTTTTAACCGTCGTGGGATTATATTTTTTATTTCAAACTTTTTAGAGAGCATAGATATTATGTACATTGTACTACATGCAACCCATTACCGTAAATCGCATCAAAATCGGACAAGTAGTTTTGGTTTTGCTCAAACAAATGTGTACTGCAGCGCCCCCTGGTGAGTTGTCACCTAAACTTTTATTTAAGAACATTCACCAATCAAAATTAAACCCATTTCTGAAAACCTTATCAAAATCGGACTGGTAGTTTTGGAGATAAATGGTAACTTTGCTTTACAAAACAAATGTTTACTGCAGCGCCCCTAACACCTATCTAAGAACATTTTATTTATTTATTTCCACTCTTACAACTATCTTTACAGGCTCTCAACCTAAAACAATAGTGTTACTGTTTCTGATACCGAAAATACTAAAAAATACTTAATCATTGTTAATAAAAATTTTGAAGCGGGTACAAAATATTAGTCGTAAAATTATAAATTATAGCGTCAACTGTTATTACGATTAGCGATTACTGATAGACCTAAGATAGTTTTTGTTTTTGTTTTATTGTTGGATTGTGTATATCCTTGAGGTAAATTTAAGTATTTTTTTTTAAACTAATAATGAAATTATGATTTATCAACACCATTTCAAAACAGAGGTAAAAAAGAGAGAGGAGAGCACACAAAGCCAGCCATATCTATGATATCTATCTATATACTTAATTCAAATTCGCAAAATTTGTGACGACTCGAGAGGGACTTTGGCGCGTAGTACGCGGCCGAGTAAGGTATCAAATTAAAGGTACTCGAGTCTATTTGTTCCGAAAACTATAAAATATACAAAATGTTAAACGTGATGATCACAAACTGCAAAAGATTTTCGCATAATTTGGAATTTTTCGTCGATCGACGAACCCGAGTATCGGGTTGTAACCGCCCTAGTCTATGATAATACGGGCGTATTACCGTATTATCCCGTTTTTTCTTGTTTACTGTGTAGTTAAGAGTCTTAACATTAAACAACAGTTGATATATTTCGCGCATTTTTGCGACACCCATACAATTTTTTTGTTTTTCAGAAGGACCACCGACAAAAAAATAATCAAATTTTCGATATTTGGAGTGCAAACGCAAGGAACGAACGATTTTGTTGCTCTCTGTACCCAACTCAAATGAGACTGAAAGTGAAACAAGTGATTAAACATAAAAAAAGGTTCTTTTTCTGGAATATACATATAATTAATAACATATTTTGACATTTTGACCGTGTGGTGACGGCCTAAGAATACAAGTGTCAGCACTCCCATGCCTGGGATGTCATAAGAGTCGACTAAGAGGCTCGACACATTGAACACCTGTGCGAGAGACGGAAAACTTCAAACAAACCCTCTACCAGCCCGTCTGGCCAGCGTGGTATATATCCTCCTATGAACGCCACAATAGGCGTGAGCTAGGAGAGGCCTATGTCCAGCAGTGGACGTCCACAGGCTGATCATGGAACATATTTTGTATGTACGAGTATCTATTCAAACATCTTTATTTAATTGGAACTCTTACTAATACTATTTACAACATTAAAATTTTCAATTACTGCGATTCGGAATTAAATCACGCTAGATTAGATTTTTCCTATACTGTGCGTCGTGGATAAAAAGTAATAAAATATGGGATTTAAAGGTTGTATTGGGATTTAAAGATAGCAAAATGCCCACGATCAAAGACGAAGACGCGGGTGATTCGATTTCCCAAGGCGAATATTAAAATACCGTTTCGATTTTAAGGAAATGAGCATTTTATGTGACTTCATAGGCATAAAGTAATTTCTTCGGGTTTTTTTGGGGATTTCTCACATCATCCCGAATGAAACTGGCTATATTGTATTTAATAAATTCAAGAGGATTTTTTAACTATAGTAATAATAGGGGTTAAAGTATGAAATTGTCGATTGTTTTCTTACACTTCTAGAGAACCTCACTACTTCTGTGATTAAAATCTTAATTTAATATAAAATCAAGCAATAGATGTTTGCTTTGCTTGATTTTATATTAAATTAAGATCATAATGATCAAGAATAATTAATCTCATGGTTATTATTTTCGTTTCTTATACGATAAAAAATACCTCGAAAGGCCTTATCTACCTTTTTTTGTTAGCAAAATTTACTACTTTATTTTATATAATTTATAAATTATTCATAATTTTTAAAAGAAAAATATAACATTAGATTGCTTAGTCTTCAAACAATGATTGTACATTAAAAAATTGTGGCATTAGCACTTGCGGTAGTAACTATAACAAAAATTGATAGTATGGAAAACGAACTTTCTTTGAAAATCTTCATACAAATCGGCAATTTCATAGTTTAAAGACCTAATATTATAAACAGGAAAGATTTAATTGTTTGTTTGCAACGAATAAGCTCAATAACTACTGAACGGATTTGGATGAAATTTGGTACACAGATAGTAGATAGCCTGGTTATGAACATCGGATACTTTTTATCCCGATATTCCCACGGGAACGGGAACTATGCAGGTGAACTGTTATAATTTTGTCTACGTTTTGTGTTTGTTGGCTTTTTTATTTCGTTTGATCATACGCCAGTTGATCAATACAGCCTACTCCAAGTCCACCCACCTGACGACCTGTTTGGCGCAGGGGTTCTAACCCCACCTTCTGCGCCAGAGGTCCCGGGTTCGATCCCCGGACAAGACAAATATTTGTGTGCATGAACATGTCTATTTGTCTTGGTCTGGGTGTTTAATATGTATATTATGTATGTATTTACAAAAAAAAAGTATATAAGTATGTATATGTTATCTAGTATCCATAACACAAGTTCTTCATAATACTTAACGTGGGCTAGATAATTGGTGTGATTGTATGGAAATATTTATTTATTTATTTATTTATTTACCCTTCGGCCTAAACATGGCGTCATTGAGTTCCTCAACAAGAGGTCGGCGTTCAGACTATTCAGTATCTATGTAAAAGGGCTACAGTAAACGTGAAAGTTGGAGCAACCGCGGTACAAATTGACTGCGGTCACGCGACGAGTGTCCTCTCCCCTCTTCTAATTGAATTGGCAATTTTTGTAAAATACGACCCTTTGTTTATCATTCCTAGTACATTTTACCGTTTTGTTGAGAAGGAATGACGCAGCGGTGTGACCGAAAAACGGTCACGTAGTCTCGTCATTCCTAGTGAGTTGTGGCAGGACTGCTTTAACCCCCAGTATGAATGCTGCTATATTTTTATTTTTAATCAGACCCAGGGGTCCAAGGTTCGATTCCCAGCGGGGTTATATATTGTATTCGGTTTGGTTGGTGGTAGGATGTTGTAAGTCCGCCTGGCTAGCTACCACCCTCCTAACTAAGTCTGACGCCATAACAACAATGTTTTCAGCATTGTTGTGTTCCGGCAGTTAAAGATAAGATAGCCAGTTCCTCAGTGATTGAAGATTCCGGGAGAGGCTCGCATCCATCTTCAGCCTTATCAATACTTAACATTAGGTATGATGAAGGCTAAGAGTTTCCTCGTCGCCTTGGAATTCGTCCAAGCCTTGGAGGAATTAAAGCTTGGAGGAAAAAAGCCCGCGATATGATATAGCGCATCATGCTCTCTTGTATACTTCGCTAAGACGTGAGCGAAACAGTGATATAGCATCAACTGTGTTACTAAACTATTTATATTTTGATAAATATTAAACAAGAAAATATACTAGAATAAAAACATTTAGTAAAAAAAATAATACTATAAGGCCAAAAAAATATATAGTTAATAGAAGTGCAATGTAGAATGCCCTGGCTGGCACCGACTCCAAAAGTTTTATTTTTTACTTTTTGAAGTCGGTTTGATTTTTTTTTATAAAATGTTTTTATTTCAGATTTTTTAGTTACATCATGTGCCGTTACTTACACTAAAAATCAGCCCATACACTACAATGTCATCTAGGTAAACGACTACTTACCAAAAGGTGATTGATATTTTTCAAGATTATGAAAAAACTACTAGCCAGATCTTCGTAAAAATTATATGGGACCAAATTGACAGTGTACCCGATCGAACAAAAAAACAATTATTAAAATCGGATCACCAACACCGGAGTAATCGGTATACATACATCAGACAAAAAAAAAAAAATACGCGTTGAATTGAGTACCTCCCTCCTTTTTGTTGAAGTCGGTAAAAAAAGCAACTTCTCTCATGTCGCCCTGACGGGATTTGAACCTGCATCCTTGGGAATCCGGCCCAATGCACTAACCAATTATGCTACAGAGAACTATGAGGATATGTAGATTGTTTCTAGTATATTCAGGTGTTGGCCACCGTCGTTTCATCAATGAGAGATTTATCCTCGCATTCGAAAGAAACATCTTTACAGTTGTTGGACTATCGATTAAGATGAAACAGCCATCTAATTATAACTTTTTAATTTTGCATTTTACAATGCTATTTTTATATGATAAATATTAAACAAGAAAATATACTAGAAAAAAAGCAACTTGTCAAATTCGACATGTCCTCATAGGTTTCTGTAGCATAATTGGTTCGTGTCAAATAGTGACAGCCTGTATAATCCAAAATCTTTCAAATGACGAATTGAAAGGGATTGCTATAGATTTTCAAATTAGACAATAAGCCTGTTTATTAGGATTTTAACGTTGAAGGTGTGTTGTACGAAAACGCCGTCGGCTGTCAAAATTAAGTTGACAGCGATGCCGACGGCATTTACGTGGTAGGCCCCTGTACCCCTATTACGAGTTTGCTTAACATGACATTTACAGGACTCGTGAGCGTAGACTATCGGATACACTGCTCATGTCGGTAAAACAGTCGCTAAATATGAAAGAGACAGAGCTACATTTTACATTAACGTTTACTGTAACGTCGAGTTTGCCAAACTCGTAATAAGCCTACTGGGCCCGTAGACAAAGTAACATCGTTATGTAGCGAAACGATAATTCGATTCGTTATTGTCTATATTCGCCAATTAACTTGCTGTAA
The DNA here is from genome assembly GCA_910589605.1 of Chrysoteuchia culmella. Taxonomy (NCBI): domain Eukaryota; kingdom Metazoa; phylum Arthropoda; class Insecta; order Lepidoptera; family Crambidae; genus Chrysoteuchia; species Chrysoteuchia culmella. The sequence goes on along the minus strand of OU342642.1, from coordinate 23,546,524 downwards.
GACCACGTGATTCAGCGCGGTCTATGCCAATCCGCCAATCCCATACATTTAATACATTTCGAACTTCGTTTTTTAATTGTTACTTTGGCTAAGGGCCATTCATATTCTTTCTTATGAACAACAAAACATTTTCAAAACGATTTAACCTCAAAACCATAAACTTTTGTATTGAGGCGCAATCAAAACGCGTAGAAATAACAGAATTAGTAGAGTAAAATTATTTTTTCCTTATATTTTCTTTCTACTGAAAGTAAAGATAGCTAACGTTGTATTCTACGTCAAAAAGTAGTTTATAAAAGGGAGAAGTGTTATCCCCAAACTGGGTCAATGAATGAAAGAATTAATAGAGGGAAATATCGCTGGCAGCCTGCCAACAGCCACACAAACATCCTTCATGGCCGCAGTTAGATAATACATGGACTGCTATATAGTATACTAGCGGATCCTCGCGGTTTTACCCGCGTGGTGCCCGTTCCCGTGGGAATATCGGGATAAAATATAGCCTATATCACTTGAAAGAAATGTAGCTTTCTAATGGTCTAAGAATTTTCTAAATCGGTCCAGTAATTCCTGAGATTAGCGCGTTCAAACAAACAAACTCTTAAGCTTTATAATATTATACTCATTTATTCAATTTATTCAATATCATTTATTCAGTCTAGGCTGTTACAAGCACTTATGAACGTCAAAGAAGCTACGCCATCGGTTCACAAACCCTACGGCGGGAGACCTTGTAACGAGAAGAACCGGCAAGAAACTCGTCAAGGGCTATTTTTTTCTCCCTGTTTTATTTCATACAGAGTCGTCAAATTGAAAAGTGAGCTTAACATATCAGTAAGGTCAATTTCCATCACAAAAGAAAATACTAATTATAATATTACATTTTATGGTTATCCTAATCGTAAACAATTTTCAACTCGTAAGGAAGGACTTACATTTAACATTTCTCGCATTACAAGGTAACTGTACTGCAAGTTGTGACGTACATCATACAGGTCGATAGTAATTTATTTTAGATGAAAATATTTAATCTCTAAGCACAACGTTAAGACAAGCAGACTGAAGCAGACCCATTTCCGCTGGCGGCACCCGTTCACGAGCATGACGCATGAACCAGCCATCGCTTCGCTCAACCATATTTTAGGGAACGTAACGACCCGCCTCACACGACACCGCCGAAGAAACGTTTGAGTGAGCATGACGTACTTCAGGTACTTATGTTAAAGTGTATAAATATAAAAAATACAATGGCAAAAACAAAAAAAAAGAAATATAAAAGTGCATTAATATAAGACGCAACTTACAATGTTACTGGAAGACGCATCAGCTGGGTCATAATCATAAAGCGTATTTAAAGTAAATTAAAAATAATAATAATAATAATGGCTTTCATATACTTGATTACAATAATTGGAGAACATTACTTATTTTTATTTATTCTGATCAAGCAGTGCCACGTTCTCAATTCAAAACATCATAAATAACATAGAATTTATAAAATTGAAACAAAAATATAAATATCTCAACACATTTTAACACAATCAGACAAGAGCAGACCCATCCCACTGGCAGCACCCGTTCACGAGCATGACGCATGAACCAGCCATCGCTTCGCTCAACCATATTTTAGGGAACGTAGCGACCCGCCTCACACGACACCACCGTAGAAATGTTTAAAGAGAGCATGACATACTCAAGCTACCTGCGTTAAAAGTTTAATCTAATACTACACTAAACAAATTAATGACACGGCTACAACTTCGAAAAAATAAAACAAAACATTTATGACCAAGCTGTTTTGTCATTCAAATAATCCTTTATAGTATAATATCCTTTCTTTAGTAGACAATCTTTTACATGAATCTTAAATTTTTCAAAAGGCAAATCCAAAATACATTGTGGAATTTTATTGAAAAAATTTACACCTAGACCCAAGAAAGATCCGTGAACCTTTTTTAGCCTGTATCGAGGCATTACAAGTTTATTTTTATTTCTCGTATTAACATTGTGCACATCACTATGTTTGGTATATTCTGATAGATTGCGACGAACAAAAATTATACAGTTCAAAATAAATTGACATGCAGCTGTTAATATACCTATCTCTTTGAACTTATCCCTAAGAGATGTTTTAGACCCTAGCTGATAAATGGCTCTTATTGCGCGTTTTTGTAAAATGAATATAGTGTTTATATCAGCTGCTGTCCCCCACAAAAGAATACCATAAGACATGATGCTATGGAAATAACTAAAATATACAATCCTAGCAGTTTCAACATCTGTTAACTGTCTAATTTTTCTAATAGCATATGCAGCCGAGCCAAGTCTACCAGCTAATGCCGCGATATGTGGGGCCCATTGGAGTTTAGTGTCTAGAGTTACACCCAAGAAAACAGTTGAATCGACTAAATCTAATTTTTCTTTTTTAATTTCAACATCTATTGGCAGGACTTTTACATTAGGCAAAGAAAATTGGATACATTTGGTTTTCCTTGCATTAAGTTGTAAGTTATTTGCATCAAACCAAGTAAGAATTTGAGAGAGTGCCATGTTTACATCGTCAAAATGAGTTTGATTTCTGTCAATGTTAAAAATAAGGGAAGTATCATCCGCAAACAAGACAATCTCACAAAACTTCTCTGTCTATAATATAATAATATATAGTATAGAAGTATAGATTCATGCTATTGGTGTAAATGCATTAGGTTTTTTTGGTTATAAAAGAACGAAGAAATATGGAAGATAAGATTGACTTTTGGTAAATATTAAACAAGAAAATATACTAGAAAAAAGCAACTTGTCTCATGTCACCCTGACGGGATCCGAACCCTAATAATATAAAAGTAATAAAGTAATAATATAAAAGTTATAATAGATGGCTGTTTCATCTTAATCGATAGTCAAACATTTGTAAAAATGTTTCTTTCGAACGCGAGGATATTTCTCTTATTGATGAAACGACGGTGGTCAATACCATAGAAAGGAAATTCAACGTGTCCTAATAGGTCTCTGTAGCATAATTGGTTAGTGCATTGGGCCGGATTCCCAAGGATGCGGGTTCGAATCTCGTCAGGGCGACACATGAGGCAAGTTGCTTTTTTCTAGTATATTTTTTGTTTAATATTTATCACATAAAAATAGCATTGTAAAATGCAATATTAAAAAGTTATAATTGACTTTTGGTTTTATTAAGTACTAGGTATCGCCCGCGGTTTCACTCGCATGGTTCCCGTTCCCGTGGGAATATCGGGATAAAAAGTAGTCGTATGTTACTCTCAACTAACTCTATGCCAAAAATCAAGTAGATTGATTGAGTAACGGCGTGAAGAAAGGACAAACAAACACACTTTCGCATTTATATTAATATTAATAAAAAGTTAGGATTACGATTCCACTAGTGTTAAAAAAAAACATACTAAAATCAATATTATAACCTCAAATCACGTGTTAGCCAACGATAATATCCCAATGAGGCTTTAATGAGCACCTACATTGCCAAGTCAATGGGCGACCTTTGCCGCACTAGGGCGCGATAGGGCGCCGCCCTTCGTGGCGCTATGTGATTAAAAAAGAAAATTTAAAAAATGCCCTTTTTTATTTTCTTATCTGAGGCTGGTTTTGTTTTAATGCAGTTATGTTTATTTATTCTAAATCTTTCAAATAAGTATTTTTTCTCAAACATTCTTGGAAATATGAACATTATATTGATTGACAACCTTCTTCGAGATAAATCGATATTGCTATACTGGCCACATACATGCGAGCAGCAGCCGGCAAAAGTTGTATAAAAATCCATATCTGTCGTGTTTAGCGGCCTTACATAGGAAACTCATTTCTGTCGTAAGTTAAAAAATGGAACGATCTTTTCTTCCGAATTATGACAATCAAGGAGGTAACTTATCAAAGGTTTTATTTAAATTTCGAACTGGCTTGCAAATAGAAAGCTGTTTTAGAAAAAAAGAAACAATAAACGAACACTACGCGGGAAAAATATTGTTGTTCTTGTTCGTCTGATGCGCGGAAATTAAAACTGCTTTTCGAAATCCCGAAAAGTAGTTTTCATTTCCGCGCATCATTTGGAGAAGTACCATACAAGCCTTGGCCACAACTAGGCATTGATGGACTTACGTAAGTGTGCCTCGGCTTCGCCTCGGCCCACATTTACACGTTCGTCCATCGATGCCTCTTTTACTGGCCGCTGCAGTAATGTTCTATTATTTAAAATCATTCAAATAAGTATTTTAACAGAATCTTATTTGTACAGGAATAGGGCGCCGCTGCGCCCCTCTGCACGCGTCACGCCATGCTTATATAAAAAAAATAATTAAATAGATAGTTTGAGTAAAAAGGTAAGGCTTTTATTAGAGGTTGGTTTTGTTTAAGACTGAACCAAACCGAAAAACAAATTACTTAATAGATTTTTTTTTTAATTGATCGATGAGACGTAAATTACAATTTTATGATCCTAAAACTGTGTTAAAATAGTTAAAGCCGACCTATTCGCATTCAACTTTCATTCAATAACCTCCCTAAGCCAATGTTTTCAGTTCAGTAAGTGCAGTGAAAGTGTTTAGCGAAAGTGCCCGTGACGCAGCACCGATAGGGTTGTTTACTCAACAGTGAATAATTATGCACGTGTTGGAAATTAGAACCATGAGTACAAGTATCAATGGATATTTAATTAAATTTCTATTAAAAATGTTAATAAGCTTCAATTATTTTAGTTAAATAAAACTATTGTTCTACGAGAAATAAAGAAATAAAACCTTAGAAATGTTTCAATTATCACTGGAATTTATTCAACAAATAACGACAATGAAAAATGTTTTTTCAATTATATAATAGTCCTCCTCATCGAGATCGATGACGGCGACCCTGACTTTTTATTAATTTTTATTATTATTATTATAGTAACCTAGGGCTATAATACTTGCCTCCTGATGTGGGCTCTTAGGTGGCAAAGGTTTTCAAATTATAATTATCATTTAAAACGCAACTTTATTTAAAGTATTGGGTATTTACCCAACACATTTAATTCACATAATCTTAACCCTTAACAGAGACCATCAAGTAGTATAACTTCAAAGAAAATTAACCGAGAATAAACCGGTATTCAAATATAATAAAACTGTAACTATTACGGTAGATTAAAACAGTACTTATTATAGTAGAATATTAAAGCACTTAGCTTGTTAGACCTCTCAATAAAAATTAATCAAGATAAAACAGTATCAAATCAAAACATTCTTAAGACATAGTGGTTTTCTAAAAGATGATGGTGGGCCCCCAGGCAATTACCTTATGAACGAAAAGGGAGAAAAGGCTATGACCAATCACATACCTAATTTGTATTCGTCATAATAGGTAAAAACCTTACTAACTCAAAATCAAATATCAAGAAAAAGAATGAGTGGCTTTCAGGAAACCGAAATGCGGAGGTAATAAGTATTTCCCCCCATTAAAGTAAGTAATGGGTGCTTTCAGTTGCAATTACAGTATGCACAAGAACATAATCATGAAAATCGAACCTTAAATCAAAGCAATAAAGAACAAAATGCCAAGTGCGGTCACGAAAAGAACATTACGACCGACAAACAGTTACGATAAAAATAATTTGAAAAGGAAAATGGTGGTAATGTGGCCGCTGTTCCTGGAGACACAGGCTGAATAAAGCGGGGTCCAAATAAGTGGAAAATAATAGGGCTATTCGATGATTCCCGAAACTTTTCATGCAGTAATGTATAAGCAATAATCTGAAAACTAAACCAGAGAATTTATTACAAGCAAAACAATTTAAGAACGTTTAGATGATTGTGATGGGCTATGCTCGGCGTTTCCCTACGTGATCGAATCAGAAATGAGGAGATCCGTAGGAGAACTAAAGTGACTGACATCGCTCGAAGGATTGCTCAGCTGAAGTGGCTGTGGGCGAGAAGAACCGATGGCCATTGGGGCGGAAAGGTTCTGGAATGGCGACCGCGCACAGGACGACGCTCCGTGGGTAGGCCTCCGACAAGGTGGACCGACGATCTGGTGAAGATCGCGGGAAGCCGCAGGATGCGGACTGCGCAGGACTGATCGTTGTGGAGATCCTTGGGGGAGGCCTATACCCAGCAGTGGGTGTCATGTGGCTGAGACGACGACGACGACATGAAAACGAAAATTAGGTTCGTTAGAATTCCATGACGACCCCTACTAAGAAATAAGGCTGCTATGTTTAATATGATTGCAATATGATCGATTCGAAAATGTACAAAATCAGCGTAATGCGACAATATCTAGTAACTGGGCCCGTAGACAAAGTAACATCGTTATGTAGCGAAACGATAATTCGATTCGTTATTGTTTATATTCGAAAATTAACTTGCGGTAAGACCACGTGACTTAGCCCGGCTTATGCCAATCCGCTAATCCCATACATTTAATTCCTTTCGAACTTCGTCATCGTTTTTAAATTGTTACTTTCGCTAGCGGCCCTGATTCGAAAATAGGGTTCACATTATGCTGTATTTCAAGTAATGAAAATGCATGAATGACAAACTAATTATTATGTAGTTTGCTTTAAATAACAAAAAACTCTGCTGGAAAATTATTTGCACCGAGAGTGGCTGCGAGAGTTGAGTATCGCTGAATGAGAAGAGTCCTTTATCTCGTCATAATTACAGAGTGGGAGAGAAAGATATTGCTTTATAGATATTTGAAACGCACTTAAAGTTTTAATTGGATAGGTAAGCCGGGATACCGGGAATTGTTCAAGAAAAAAACTTCGTCTGTAATATGTTGTTTTGTAAAGTACAGTAGGATTTATCTAGATTAGATTAGCTTTAATAAACAAAGTAACGTGATATTATATTGTTCAGGTCAACAAATATGCACACATTTGATTCAGATTCTGATTCATAAAATAAAAACTACTTGACCAAACTAAATCAAATTTTTCAAAAAATCAATGATTAAGGGGGGCTCCACATACATAGAACAGAAATGACAAAAAAAAAAACAAACCTATACATGCGGGGTGTGTATAGGTATGATATTAAAAATTACATTGAGGTTCCTAAAACGATGTTTTCTCAAAGTCAACCGTCAAATGTACACTTCCAAGAACAAGTATAAGTGGTAAAATGTGTGTGTGGTAAAAGTTAAAGGGGCCTCTAACCTTTAAAATAAAAAAGTGAAAAAAAATGCTGTAGATCTTAATCAATTTTTTTTAACGAAAATGGTTTGAACGAAATATAGTAAGCAGTTCTAGAGATATAGCACATTTTCCGTGACCGCAAATATAATATAAACTTTGTTATTTATACAAACACTATGAAATACGAAGTTATTTTTGCAGACAAAAAATTTTAGTGGTATGTTGACTACGGAACCCTATTATTACGGACACGTACTTAGCGTCCTTTTTTTTCTAAACTACTTATTGTCTAAACGAGTTTAGTAGTTTTATTTTTGTAACTTCATTGAAATTCTATTTTTAAATATTTTCTATTGTCGAATTCTGCTACTTTTTGAAAGAACTACAAAATATCACCTCTTTTCTTTCCTCTTTCGGTCTATGGTTTGTCGTTTACGCTTACCCCATTTTCCCCCGAGGCGAGCTTTCGAGCAAACATTAGGACAAGCATTAGTTAAAACTTGCCCCCTAAAAGAGTTGGGGGTCGTTACGACCCCGAACTGACACGAAATGGGAATTGGTTGAAAAGCTACTAAGCCGCTTTGACGGCGTTTGTTTTAAAACTGTTTTATGCTATAGAATAGGATGGTAAACATTTGTACAGTGATATTTATTTATTAAGATGGTGGGTCTTGTTATTGTCAGTCTTTGAAAGTAAACAGTTTCCTTCGATACAATACGATGACATATTTTGTTCTTTGCTTTAGAGTTATCATTTTTGTACGACTGTTTATTCTTAACTTATCCAATGTCTCGGATAAATCGGAGTTGTGTTGTAATATTTTGAAGTTGGAAGCAGCTTCAAAATATAAATTCTCTTTCCAAACCAAACTTTAGTTCTTTAAGTTCTGTTCTAGCGTTCGTTCGTGGTTCTATAGAAAACTATGCATACTTCATTCAAACGCAAATTTTTTGTAACCTTACTGTGCAAAAATAAGTTAAGAATTAACCGAGTTTTACTTTAAGGGCATACGCACAACGCGTTTGAAACGCTCCGTCGTTTAGTAGCGATACAGACGCGCATAGACGCTAAAATGATCTAAAAAGAATTTAACAAGTGTATAGGTTATTATATTAACTAAAATACTATTCCAATTACTAAATTTTCTGTTACATTATCTTTAAACAAAAACAACCGATCATGTTCAGACAACATGTCTGAACATGATCGGTTGTTTTGTTACATAGCTAATCCTTGATCGACATGGGTGCGTGTTTTTACGATTCGTTTTCATGAGCCGCTCTCACGCGGCCGCGAGAGCAAATAAAATGAGCGTGCTTTATGACCGTTCAGTGAGTAACGGCCTTTACGATGTTTGAGCTTCCAATTTGAGATACACAAGTCACAAATGGGCCACGTGTCTAGAGCATGTACTTATAATAAATTAGCCTTCCAGCCGCGACTTCGTCCGCGAGGAATTAGGTTATTGTGCGGATTTAGGATGTCGCGTGGTTGTGCCATTTCGTCGTCTCAGCCACATAACTCCCACCCACTGCTGGGTATAGGCCACCCCCAAGGATCTCCACGACGATCGGTCCTGCGCTGCCCGCACCCTGCGGCTTTCCAAGGCCTTCATCAGATCGTCGGTCCATGTTGTCAGGGTACTACTCACGGTGCGTCAGCGGGTGCGCGGTCGCCATTCCAAAACTTTTCCGCCCCAACGGCTATTGATTCTTCTCGCTATGAGTCCCGCCCACTGCAACTTCAGTTGAGCAATCCTTGGTGTGATGTCGGTTACTTTAGTTCTCCTACGGATCTCCTCATTTCGCTCTTCAAGCATAGCCATCTCCATTGCACGTTGGGTTACCTTGAACCTTCTTATCAGACCCATAGTTAGTGCAGCGTTAGCGACCACGTTTCACTACCGGAAGTGTGCCATTTATTAGCATTTATCAGAGTAAAAAGTTTCTTATGTCCATCTCCACGGTTCAAGTTATGTTCAACTACTGATATGCCGATACTGCTCCACTTTTTAAAATGGCATCCATTTTATCCGTAATATGGCGACCAGAGCGACGTGCATCTTTGACATCAAAATTTCCGGATTGAAATGCTCAAACCAAACTTGTGCTACTCTCAAAGATACTGCACTAGGTCCATAAACATCGCAAATTGTTTTCGCGGCTTGCGTTGCTTTTTTACCTTTTTTGGAGTAAATTTTTAAAATGATAAATTCGATACATTCATCATTAGATTCACTCATCTTGACAGTAAGAAAAACAAATGAAAATGACACATTTTCCTAATTTGAATTTGGAATTATCTTCTTTAAAATTTAATCTTTTAATGATACCAAAACCAGCCATATACAAATAATATAGCCAAAGAGATTTTATAACAAGTTTATACATACTATATGCGAAAAGACTTTTTCCCTAACTCAATATATTGTGAATGCCAGGCAGTTGCAATGTGGATAAAATGTTTTATTTACCATGTTTATTATTACCTGATTTGTGGATTTTTCTTGGACCGGCTTATCTTCACCACTGGTATCTAATGTGGATCATATTTACCATGCAAAAACTATGGATTGTCTCGAAATGTATTATTTCTCGTTTCTTATTTTGAATTATAAACAAAACATTTAAAATCAGGAGATATTATATTGTAAAAAAAATATAACTTCAAATTCGCATGGTTTACTTTTTCTATATAAAACAGTTTCAGGATTAACGTTTCACAAATCCATAGTGAAGGAACTCACAATAACACAATTCAGCGAACCACCTCAAGAGTCCTCTAAACATTTGTACTCCTCATCCTCATTTCCAACCCCAGTCAAATTTACATCAATCAAATTACCGCTTTCGATTGCAAGAAATTGTTTAATGTGGATCAATGTAAATACTGTCACATTGTGTGTTGACACTGTCGGTCGAGACGGCTGTTTGCGGAGCCACCGATGCTGCCTTCACATTGTTTATATACTTGCAGGAGGACTAGACACCCAGGCACCTCAGTGTGAGTTAGGACGTTCGGCCTGTGATTGTAAAGAGACTTTCGCAATGGTAAAAAATATAACTTTTAGTTGTTAAGTTTAGTTGTTGTTTTAGTTGTTAAACCCCTTGTGATAAATATTAAAAAAGAAAATATACTAGAAAAAAGCAACTAGTCTCATGTCGCCCTGTCTTATGCTTATTTTTCTTTTTTTTCTTTATGTATATTATTGACATCTTAAATTTTGACATCTTAAATATTGACATTTTAAATTTTGACATGTAATTTCTGACATCCGGTACATCAATAATGGACATAATACTGTTGTGTCTATTGACATGCTGAGAGATGAGATTTGTGTTGTTTCTTGTATGTACTTGGTTATTGATATTTATATATTGAACTGTAGTAGGTAGTATTTTTTTTTATATAATTTGATTTTATTTAATGTATGGAGAACATTACATAGTATTTTAGCGCATGACGAGATTACAAGTTTGCTTATCGATATGTCGGTAAAACACGCATGTACGTACTTGAATTTTAAGAACCGAATTTTATGCAAATAAATATTACTACTAATATTACTACTACTGACGGGATGAGACTAGTTTCTTTTTTTTCCTAGTATATTTTCTTGTTTAATATTTATCACATAAAAACAGCATATTAAAATGCAAAAATTAAAAAGGTTTTAGCCCCTTGTTTGGAAATGTGTACTTTGGAATTTGCAGTAATTAACGCTCACAAATCCGTGTTCGTCTTGCTTGGTTGGTCACGGCTGGCCCATCCTCCTTATTTTTTAAGTAACTTTATGACCATATTTTTGCAAGTCATTACAGTTTTAACTTTACTTACTTAATAGCCAAGATTTCATTGTACAATATTTTAAGAAAATAAATTAACAATATCTTTAAAAATGACGGGCTGTGCCCCACTAGTGGGGTACTTAAAAACATCGTTGACCATGATGTTGAGGAAGACTAGCTCATGTTAACTTAAGAGATTTTCTGACAATAGGAAAGATGATAAGTTTGCTCTATTCGTGTAGTAGTATAAAACAAAAGCTAGTGTACTTGAGCGTTTCAACAAGGCTTCTCTTCATAAAGACACTTGTGATGGCTACTTTACTCAAACGGTGATGGATGGAGAACGTTTAACGAAGAAGTAATTAAATTAATAACCGCATTTAGAGCCGTACAGTCGACCACACAACAAGCTTTACATGTTGACCTAGAGCAGGCCAGTGTCACAGTCTTTGCTCTGGACCCTTACCTCCAAAACTTTTTACACTCCACTCAACCTCGTCGTGGGTAAAAATGGTAGTGTGCGCTAGGCCTAACACGGAGTGGCTACGTACTCTTTGGCTCCTCCAGGTCCTTACGGAGTTATGACTTAGAATACCGAGGAGTATTTTGAAGAGGTTTTCAATGAGGTTTCGTTAAGTCGAGGACGAGTAAGTTTTGGAGGAACGGCTTAGAATATGGGTGTTAGTTGCCAATGTTGGTAATATTTTTTGTCAAAAGTTTAACATTCAATAATAGAAATCGTTAACTACGTTTCACTATGTTTCAGTTAAACAAGTCCTATAAAACACGGGCAGAACCTATCCGTTACAAAAAATTAAGGCTTTAAGCACTTCTACAGCTACTAATATAATTAAAAGTCACTTAAATGATTGGCTGTGGTGAGTAAATCCCAAGTGTCAGTACAGATAGGTTGGTATTAATCTTGATGAATGACATACCGATATGGCTGACGATAATTCAGTATCATTTGTCTGTAAAATGAATATTTTATTCGAATTTATGTACTATTAAAAGATTACTTTTTAACAGAATGGGTTTTAAAAATTACTTTATTCATTATTTTGTTTTTTTTTATAAACGATGAGGAGACTTAGCCTTTATCATACCTGATGTTAAGTATTGATAAGGCTGAAGATGGAAGCGAGCCTCTCCCGAAATCCTAAGCCACTGAGGAGCTGGCTATCTTATATCTAACTGCCGGAACACAACAATGCTGAAAACATTGTTGTAATGGCGTCAGACTTAGATAAGATGGTGGTAGCTAGCCAGGCGGACTAACAACAAGTCCTACCGCCAACCAAACCGAATAAAATATGTACCCCCGCTGGTAATCGAACCCGGGAACCCTGGGTCTGATACCGGTGGATGTACCACTAGACTACAGAGGCGGTTAAAATTCCTTTGTTTTACTTTCTGTATTTATGATTGCCTACACTTGTCAATACAAATTATATTTAATCTTACACTCTTCTTATTACATAGTTCAAAAAGTCATGATTCAACTTTGACTTTTGGAAATTTAATATCAATTTTAACTTTGGTCGGCTTCTGAATTGAGAATTCAAATTGAGAACTCGAACTCATCACAAAGCAAAATGTTCATACAAAATCCTGTATGAGTTACATTACGTACCACTAATGATGAGCCTCAAAATAATTACGCGTATTTTATGTGTACTGAGCTATCGCTTTAAAGACAAGCGTTATCATTAATATATCCACAAAGAAAAAATAGATGTCATACATTTCACTAATGACATGTTAGAGTAAGCTACCCGTTTTATACTTACATCGCTCGCGGTTACGCTGGCCTCGTCCATAATTTATAGAGTGGTCGATATATGCGTTATGAATGAAGTTCTAGGTTGGAGTCGACATTTCGTAGAATGGAAATCCCTTTAATCCGAATTTCAGACATTTGACAAAATATGTTGTAGCTAATTGAAAACGGAGAACAGAGTCTCGGTAGCTCAGTGGTTAGAACATTGGATCGGATTTCCAAAGATCGTAGGTTCGAGTCCCATCTGAGAATTCACTTGTGGCCGAGTTGTTTTTTTGTTATTTTCCAATATTTTTCTATTTAAAATGTATCGTAAGTTATAAGAGCTTTAAAAGGCGTTTTCATTAAATACTATATAAAATTTCTTTAAAAGGAAACATTTTGGTAAAATTAACACTTACATACTTTTAACTACACATATGAGTGACGTAAGGCCAGCCTAATATTGCAGTATTATACCTACATAATTAATAAATAACAAATTAGTACTAATTACAGTACCTATGTATTTATTATTACTTTCTCATCAGACGAATTTGTTATAACGTTATAACTGTGATACTTTTTACTGAACATCATATAATCACGAGATAGTTATAAAAAAACAACGGGTTGCACTGCGGAAGTGCCGGCAGAAGTGAAAACCACTTATACGAAACAGCAGGAGCAGGCATACATTTTCGCCACGCGGTAGAAAGAGAGGGGCATATTACTTCCTCTCCTACGCCGTGACGGCGCTCTACTCTCCCTCCATCTAACGAATTTTCGATCAGGTCACGTGTCCCGACGCGACTTTAATATTTTTTACCCATCCCAAAAATTTAAAACTCTGATGTGCACAACGCCGCTAAAGAAGTTTTCATATCTCATATCTACTCGAAACTGTCACAGTTTGTACAAACGATCGGTTATTCAAAATGACACTCAGCTTTTGTGGTTCACTTTCTTTGCTCTCGTATTGAAAACGCGATTCATTACTCAAATATTTGACCCTAGCTGGTCGTGTATGTTCTCTATAGTCTGCGAAACTGCAAGTCACCACAGTCATTTTGGACATTGGTTTCTTGGCTACCGGCCAATGTAGGTTATATTCTATCTTTGCTGCAACTAATGTGATAGGTTGGCTCTCTGCAGTATGAAATATTTCTGAAAATCAGCTTCATATCATGTATCATGCCAGAATTATAATATCCTAGTGAAAGAGAAAATTCTGTAACTAGTTGAGTTTTCTAACATTCTTTCATAGAATTGCATTTTTTAAAAGCTAATTTTGTCGTCTATGAAATAGCAAAAACTGAACAAACAAGAGTGCCCATTTCTAAAAGAAACATAATTAAACAAAATTCCATGAATCTAATAAAATTATTTATCACATAACCTGCCAGCTTACAAAAAAGTAAAACTATTTTATTTAATGCGACGTTTTCAATTGAGGAACTAACAGCTGATCGACGACTAACTGTAGATCGCCAGTTAGAGTATTAAAAAGAGGTCGCAAATTTTTCACTTCTGAAAGAAAAAAAAGAAAGTTTCTTTATGCATGCGAAAAAAAATTTTTTCAGAGATTCTCAGTTCGTATGAATCAAAAATATTTTTTGATATACAAATATTCTTTCAATTCAATCGTTATTGCTTTCCATTAGTACCTACATCAGATGTTACAAAAATGTGCTTCAGATCTTATAGGCATACAAATTTTAGTAAGAGGAATACGACTATAATCGAACTAGCAGCCGCTCGCGGTTTATCCCGCGTGGTTTCCGTTCCCGTGGTATATCGGGATAAAAAGTATCATATATTCATAACCAGGCTATCTACTACCTGGGCGGACTCCCTCAATGAGGAGAACTGCCGCCTTCTTAGAAGACCGCAGCGGGTTATAGCCAACCGCGTCATAAGGGGATACAAGACGATCTCCGGTAGGGTAGCATGTTTGCTGGCAGGTACACCCCCGTGGGAGCTTGAGGCTCAGGTTCTCAAGAGGATGTACCAAGCGAGGAGGGAGGCTCTTCAGAGGGGAGACCGGCTGGCCCCTGAAGAGCTAACTGCAGTAAGAAGAAGGGCGGAGGAGGATGTCCAGACCAGCTGGGAAAGCCAGCTGGAGGCTCCCGGTGCGGGAACGAAGACGGTGGAGGCGGTGCGTCCGCTTCTTGGCGAATGGAGGGGCCGGAAACATGGGACGCTCACTTTCCGTCTCGTGCAGGTTCTTACCGGACATGGCTGTTTCGGTAAGTTCCTGCACCAAATCCAGCGAGAGGAGACTCCAAAATGCCACGAGTGCGACGCGGAGCTGGACACTGCGCAGCACACACTCGAGGTGTGTCCTGCGTGGTCGGTTCAGCGTCGGGAACTCGTGGCAGTGGTGGGAGGGGATCCCTCCCTACCCAGCGTCGTCAGTAAGATGCTGGGTAGTGACAGATCGTGGCAGGCGGCAGTCTCCTTCTGCGAGGATGTGATCCATCAGAACGAGGCAGCGGAGAGGGCTCGCGAGCAAGACGCTCATGCGGCTCGTATCCGCCGCAGGCGGTTAAGGGGAAGGAGGCGTCGGTATGATCGACTCATTCCCCTATAGTGAAACCACGCTGGCGTTGGTGGGTGTGCCAACGCTGGCCTTGCACGGTTTCCACCGTCTGGGAAGATGGCTAAACTTGCTCGGCCATCTTCCAGCCGCGAGGGGGCCCGGGTAATCGGGCCACGGCCGCCTGGTCTTAGGGGTGATTGCGAACCCTACCCCCCGTGACCAATAGCGGCCTGGAGGGCAAGTACTAGGAGTTTTAGTTGGTAGTACCCTAGGGAGTGCGTGGCCTATATATTTGTATAGGCCGTGTACTCCAGGTGAGTCCAACATTTCGAATCGCCCCTACACCTGGGGGCGAGGGATGCGTAAAAGCATTTCTCCTAGTATATAAAAAAAAAAAAAAAAAAAGGCTATCTACTACCAGTATACCAAATTTCATCCAAATCCGTTTAGTAGTTTCGGAGCCTATTTAATGCAAACAAACTAATAAACAATCAAATCTTTCCTCTTTATAATATTATTATAGACTAGAGGCCGGGCGCGGTTTCACCCGCGTGGTTCCCGTTCCCGTAGGAATTTTGGGATCATTTATAGCCTATGTTACTTCTTGGGGTCTCAGGATTCTCAATACCAAATTTCGTCAAAACCGGTCCAGTAGTTTTTGAGTTTATTCGTTACATACAAAAATACAAATCTTTCCTCTTTATAATCTCTAATATATAAAATTCTCGTGTCACAGTTTTCGTTCCCATACTCCTCCGAAACGGCTTGACCGGTTCTCATGAAATTTTGTGAGCGTATTGAGTAGGTCTGAGAATCGGCTACTATCTATTTTTTATCCCGAAATTCCACGGGAGCGAAGCCCCGGGGCACAGCTAGTATTAGTATAGATTATTATAGATAAGTTATTCAATTTGTACATCTTCAATCAGTTTCTGTCAGTGCGAAAAGCTTGTAATAGTGATATGTATTTTTGGTCCACATCTTTGAAGTTTATCTTTTATTACCTACATAAATGGGAAAGTTTGTAAGTTTATTTGTTAGTAAATCACGCGTAAACTTAACAGCTGAACTGATTATAGTAACATTTTGCAAGCAGCTAATATAAAGAATAAATAAAATAACCCCGGTGACTCTTCATCAAAGGAGAAATAAAGGATTATGAAGTAATTTAGAACTAAAGTGAAGATCCAAATATTCTACGGACCTTTTTTATTAATACCTGGCATAGAAACTTAGGCAATCCTTAGGGAAATCAAGTCTTCTATAAGAAGAAGGACAGGGATGTCTTCAGTTAAACAAACTTTTGAACCTTTGAAGTTTGTTTGATGTAATATATCTGGGGCCAATCGCTTTAACTTTTGACCGCCTCTGTGGTCTATTGGTAACAACCATCGGTATCAGACCCAGGGGTCCCGGGTTCGATTCCCAGCGAGGGGTACACATTGTATTCGGTTTGGTTGGTGGTAGGACTTGTTGTGAGTCCACCTGGCTAGCTACCACCATCTTTATGTAAGTGTATTATGTAAGTCTGACGCCATAACGTTGTGTTCCGGCAGTTAGAGATAAGATAGCCAGTAAGTCAGTGGTTGAGGATTCCTGGGAGGCTCGCTTCCATCTTCAGTCTTATCAATACTTAACTTCAGGTATGATGAAGGCTAAGAGTCTACCCGTCGTGAAAAAAAAAAAAACTTTTCATTTCATTTGTTTATTTTGTACACAATCTCTTCAATAAGAAAGAGGTTTAATTAAAAATCTTTAATTATTTAATATTTTTTATAAAACGAATGCTGCCCTCGGTTTCACCTGCGTGGTTCCTATAAATACTATTATTATAAAGAGGAATGATTTAATTTATGATAAATTTTAAATAGAAAAATATTTGAAAAAATCAACTCGGCCAAAAGTGAATTCTCAGATGGGACTCGAACCCGGTACCAATGGGTCTGATACCGGCGATTGTAACCACTAGACCATAGAGGCGGTTATTTATATCAAAATATGTTTCTGTATATTTTTCACCTTATTTTCAAAGGGTCAGTTAAATATATTCAGAGTTAAATATGTCGTATTAGTACTTACACTTTGTATTTTTTAATTAGAAACCACACATTGATTAGTGGGAGTCTACTAAATTTTCCTTTGGAGGTTGGCTGTCGTTTTAAGATTGAATTTAACATCTAACGTCCATATTTAAAGAATGATAAACAGCGTAAAATAGTAATAAGCTATTTCAAAAGAAAGCTGTAGGTAATTAAGATTATTTTACGAAATTTATGTGTGTGTGCATTTGAAACAACAGAACGCGTAACTTATGTGTGGAATGACAAGTCCAAATGCAAAATAAATTGGAACATGCATGACGGCTAGTTATTTCATTAATATTATAGACATAAAGTAGGTCAAGTAGTACTAGCTGTCCTTTTTTCATTCTGCCCATATGACCATTATACGTATAGTTGTGTTAGCATTTTTCTACTTGAATAGCAGTAAATGAAACTAATCTAGAACTTAAAAGGTTAATACTAATGTTAGAAGTAACATTTTCAACGCTGATAATGAAGATGGATGCACACTTTCCAAAGTAGTTGCCTTATCAGTAGTGCATCTATAAAAGTATTGCAAACTGACAGATTAAATGAAGAAGCCTTGGATGGACAATACGAAACCATAGGGTGGGATTAAAACGAAATTAATAAATAAGTAACAATAAAATATGAAGAAATGAATGAACGAAAATTTAAAAATCTAACCCTTACCAATTTGACGCTCCTAATCAAAACACACTCATATATCACAATACAAAAGCGGTCACCAAACACACACCACACACTGTTTGCCTCTAAAAATTTCAATGCGTACTTTTCATGGGTGAAGTCGGCTAAGTCGGCACTTCCCTCCCGCGGCACGGTACGCGACTGCCCGGGACTGCGCCCGGCGGGGATCGATGGCTCTGCGCATGTTCCTTGCGCCCCGCGTCACCTCCAATATCTTATGTATGAGAGCGGTATACGCCGGAGGAAAAGTGAAAAACTGTACGCGCCAGTATTCCCGTAATGACGGCCGACGCGTAGACAACGCGGCTCCGCCACCGACACCCATCACGGTTCCCCTCACCTTTTATAGCGATCCGATCACGCTTATACGATTAACGAGTGTGGATTCTGGCTCCCTTATGAGCTTACTCCAATTACAGCTATTAAATGACGCACTAATATTTTCATCATTACTAGTGATATAAGTTTCCCATAAAACGGACCCTCTCTGTTTGTCTTAGACATGTAAAAGAGTGAATTTATTATTCATTGTATCACATATACGAAATTGGTTCAATGTTTTATAGCTTGCTCGTGTAGCAACCGTTATTTTTCTCGTAGGTACTTCTTGGATTGCTCCAATTTCCTTTAGACAACCCGATTTAATTATTAACTTCTCGTTTTCTTATTCAAGTCGTAATATACGATGCAAGTTCGTGTTAACATTGGTGAATACGAAAACTATATATAAAAGTAAATGTGTTTCGTGGTCGACTTTATTCTTCGGAAAAGGAGGTGGAATTATCTGTAATTATTTTATGAGCACTTACCGGTATTTCTTGTCTCTATGCCAGACTGATATGTGTAGTACTTGATGGTCGTAGACAACGGGTGGAACTGGTAGCTTCAGGTGTCTCTGAAATTCAGGTTCCCTCTTCCCATATAGGACTGAGGTTCGTTGGAAGATAGACCTCTGAGTAGGCAGAGACTGGCTTTCTGCTACTCCACTGATGACGACCTAGTAACAAACCAGTATATAAATACAAAGTTAATTAAGCAACAAGATACGAGTATTATATAAAATTTCCACACAAATGATACCTTAGTATAAGCATTGATGTCATCCGTTTTCCCTGTGCATCTTTGTAGATCTCGACAACGTATTACTGCAAATAAACAAAAGAAAATGAGTAAATTACCATTTAAATGTTAGTTTATAAAGTAATATACTAAAAGGGGTCGATAGTCACCACTCACCGTGCACGTCTATGACTTCGTTCTTGGTCCTAATTTCTAAATCTATTGTACCCTTGAGAATATGAAATCGATCAGAGCTTTGCTCTAAACGATTGCTAGCCACGCTTCTTCTCTTCTCTTCACTGCTATTGATACTTTCTTCCGGAGAATACGTCAAACATCTTCTGGAAGATTTGTGTTCGATGACAGGAGTAACGATATCCGTTGAAAGTAATTCCTCGTCTAGTTTACTAGCTTTGTGCGCTCTTTCTTCACTCAAAACATTGCTTGACCTCTTCAAACTTGCTACTGGTGTGATGGGACTTGGTATACCGTTTTCTAAAGTGAGTCCAAATAATTCTCGCGACCTTTTATTATGGACTTGTGGCTGATGAGGCATGAGGCTACTGTGTGATACATTAGATTTAACTGAAATATTGTCGTAAGCTACTGGTTCATTTTCTCCTTGATAGGTAGGAGCAGTTAGAGAGGGACTAAGAGGCTCGCATAGCGAAGTGTTTTGCAGTTCTAAAGCAGGACTGGGAATACCCATTTCAAGGGTCAAAAAAGAGTGCGGAACGGTCTCCCTTTCCGTCATATTACGCTGTCTTCTGTGACTTTCATTGCTAACCGAGGACTTTTTCCTGCGGATACATCTTTGTCTCCGTAAAGCTAAACTACCACTATCTTGAGTAGCACTAAACAAATCTGGTGTCGATTCTGAAGAAACATATCCCAAATTGCTTTTCTCGGTAGTTGAAACATTCATAGAATAAGATCTACTTAATGGTTTCTTGAGTTTTTCTCTCGACTTATGTTTTGACTTTGCATCAATATCTGGAGTTCTTACCTCCCTCTCATTATACCCATCACCATCGTCTAATATGAAACAACCAATAGGCAGATTTTTCAACAATTTGTCATTTACTCTGTGAACAGGCTTTTTCTTAGTTGGTGTACTTTTAGGTGACAATGAACTCTCTCTTGATAGATTAACATATCGTGCTTCTTTGATAAGATTAGCTTTATTTTCAGCTTGAGGTTTCACAAATAAATCTTTTACAGCTTCCAGTGGTGGTATTTCGTCTTCGACAAGGGGCAAATCATTTCCATTGTTGTTTAAAATTCTTCGTTTTGTTTTCACTATCTTTGTGCTTTTTATTATATCTTCAATCATTTTTTCCAAAGTAACATCCCCCATCTGGGTCGTGGATACCGTTGATCCAGTTTCGTTAGTGACAGACTCCTTACATAATATAAATTTGTTTTCCATTTCAGCAGACGTTTCTTCGTCCCTGAGAGGAATTGTGAACGGATTTTCTATTTTTGGGAAATATTCTGTAACATCATTAATAAATACTTTTCTTTGAGATTTGCTATGTGTACTCATAGTACTAAATCTTAACGCAGCCAGTTTTGCAGATAATGGGGTAATAGAAACAGGAGAACAGGCTTCACGCACAAGCGTATGAGCATCTCTTTTATCTACAGTAGGGGATTTAAAAGAGCTTTCGAAATCATTGGATTTCTTTCTAGTCCTTTTCAACGGCCTTATATTCGTTAAGCCAACATTGTGTTTATTGAAATAAATGGGATCATCCATAAATATATGGTGACCAAATATAGGAAGTGTAATTTTATCGGTGTTATTATTATTAAATGGTGGTGGCTTTTCTACACAATTAATTACAAGATCCTTATCGTATTCTATTTCCACTATTCCTTCGCTTGCTGTTTTAGTTGTACTAATGGGGTTACTACTTAATCGTTTAGTTAACATAAGTGACTGTCTGCTACTGTCAGTTGAAGCACTCAACCTATCGGAAAGGTCATTGAGAGAAGGTTCCGAAACGCTATGACTTAATTTAGGCGCACAAAATTCATTTTTATTTACAGGTTTTATTCGCCTTTCTGATTTGTAAACACAACTATCTCTTCTAAAGATTTCACTACTTGAACTAGACATTTCTAATTTTCTTTTTTTAGCCTCCCTTACTCTTCTGCTATATGTCGGAGGCGTGGGAGGCAAATCTGGGGGTATATCATCTTTTGAACCATTTAGGTAAAATTTTCTTCGGTCATATGTTTTCACCGGGGTTGCAGAAGATGGAGTTATGTTACTAACATCTTTCAGCGCTAATCCTTCTGACTTCTTGACAAAACCTTCCTTGTAATAGTTTGGAGTGTTTCCAATATAATTAAAATTTTCTTTGTCAACTGTTTTTAAATTGTTTTTTCTTATTGCAGTTGCTCCTAATGATCTCCTTTGATATCTGCTCGGTTTTTTGCTTTTCTTAACAGCTTGTGCATCTAGAGATCTTCGAATATTGTTGTTATAAGGTCCGTTGGTGTATGTTTCACTATTTTCTTTTTCGAACTCGTTCGATGGTTGGACGTCTTGATTCTTTTTACCGTACACCGCCCACTTCAACATTTTCGTTCTGAAACAAATAACAAGTGTGTTATGCTTTATTTAATTTACAGCAAACTTGTGTTGTAACTCTACGTTGGTAGTCTTTACGTTCTACTTGGTGTTGACAAAATAACCGACTCTCGTAAGCATAATTTACAAATTAATCTATATACTTAATTCAGGTTCGCAAAATTTGTGACGACTCGATAGGGACTTTGGCGCGTAGTACGCGGCCGAGTAAGGTATCAAATAAATGTACTCGAGTCTATTTGTTCCGAAAACTATAAAATATATAAAATGTTAAACGTGATGATCACAAACTGCAATTAAAAAGTGTCATTATTTTCGCATAATTTGGAATTTTTCGTCGATCGACGAACCCGAGTATCGGGTTGTAACCGCCCTAGTTCTATAATAATGTTTGTTTTTAATTGATTTAAGTACTTAACTAATAGCTAGTTTCTTTAATTCGTTTATTTTACTTTACAGGAAACCAATAAAGTTTTTTCAAGTAATGACAGTTTTTAGGGTTCGGTACCAAAATAGTGAAAAGGAACCCTTCAGTGCATGAGACTTAGTCAGTCTATCTGTCACAGCTGGATATCTCAAGAACTACTAATGCTATGAACTTGCAAATTGGAATAGATTTAGATGACGTTTGCCTAACTATTTTGCAATTAAGAGATAAATTAATATACATTTATTTTTACAACAAGGGTTGACAGACAGACAGACCCCCGTCTTAAAAATTCAAAGTGTGGCTACCAGGGCACGTGGGGTATCATCTAAAAGAGCCAATGATTTCAAAAGGAAGGATGCGCCCATATGAACATCTCACATAAAACTGTTTCATACCAGTAAAATCAGAGCCATCTGTGAACAACTCACTCGAACTTCTTCCATCGCATAGGTGTATTAGAGGTGGGCAAAAAAGATTACAGAAGTGAACGATTTCGTTCAATTGGAGCTATTTTATATATCACTCATCCAGTTTATTTAGGGACCTAGTACTATTTTTAAATATTGTTTAATTAATTTAAAATAAAACAGGCTTGTTTCAAATAAAAATTACATTTTTTGTCCAATCTGTCATCACTGCATTTTTTTTTATATAGAAATAAACGAAAAATATTTTTATAAAGAATATATTCATCTTAAAGACGGGCTTTAGGGTAACTTCTCAATATTTTCCATTTAAGTGCATTTTAATGAATAACAACAAACTTTAATGCAATATTAGACGTAGGTAATAGCACCGTAACCCGTGCAATTATCTTGCTATTGATACGCGGCGTTCGTAGCCTACCTATATTTTCGCTTCACTATCGTTTTTTGAGTTAATTAACTATGGAACTAAAGGCGACTATCCAGCCAGCTTTCCATAAAAAGACTTCACTAAAATGCAGCTGTTAAAATGTGAATATTTCTACAAATACTACCGCCACTAGCGGTAATCGGTGGAAGCGACAGAGTTTTCATACTTTAGTTACATTTTGGTCTTAGTTTCTTAGTTTTAGCTCCATTGACAGCCTACAAGTTTTTGCAATGGCGTTATGTCAATAATACGTTCGTTTCATAGTAAAATATTATTTTAAAAATTAATATAAAATATTGGCTAGCATTACAAATTCTATAATTATGCGAGGACATTTGGATTTTTAAGCTTTACTGATTACATCTCTCATTATGCCAGCTGCTTGTCAGGGGAATTTTGAACCGACTCCTTTCATACTAGACTAAAATGATTCATTCATTCAGTTCTTTTGCATCGTTTATAATAATGGCCCATCTCTAGTGCCTTCATCTACTGCCATTAACCCTGCCAGTGGTCGCATGGATTACACATTTGCTCATCCCCGTAGAATAACATCACAATATCACAATTTTCTCACTATACGGGAAAATAGATTAACTTCTTGAAAATGCTTTATCTACAATAGCTTCAAATAATATCAATCGAAAACATTTTATGGTGCTACTCTATGATGTTTATAATATTCTAAAGATATTTATTCCTCGAAGTCAATCTACACTGACGTATATAATGCGCGCGACCCCTTCAATACTCCTTCAAATTAGTACGTGATTGACACGATGCCAGAGACTGAACTTAATTTTTCGGAATTTCGGACCCAGTGTTTACTGGGTCCGAAATTCAATCCACTGCCCAATCTTGTCTACACATACCCGGTTGGGTATGTGTAGACAAGATTGGGCAGTAAGTCAGACTGCCCGCACAAATTATATTGACTGCCCGAAAATAGACAGCAAGTCAGTGCTGGACTGGACTGGGTTGTATGAAGTGTCAACACGAGCCCAGTAGCGAGAATATTTACAAGAAAAACATGTAAAATAAAATGCGGCTGCTAATGGGATAACCAAGCAATGGCTCTCGATAGGAGCTGTCAAATAATGCATTCTCTCAGTGGCCGCTTTATATGTTCACATCATGTTTTCTTGAAAATGTTTCGCCAGTGGAAACGGGGGTCACGTTATTCAAACTTTAATACTTTCTGAATTCAGTACATAGATATTTTGAACTTAGGTTTTTAGTATGACAGTCAATATTATGACAATATTAACTTCGGAAGAATAAGATATTTTTCTCTATTTTCAATTATATTTGGCATATTTACACCTGTATTCCACGCGACCAATCAGGTAGTTTTGTACTCGACCACTCTAGGGTTAAGATTGTCGTCGAACAATTCATAAGCCAGATAATATCGTTTAAATAAAATTGTTAGACATGCAATAAAAATAATGTAAAGCTATTTACGGATGATACGATATTCCACGGACCTTTTTAACTATTGGGTCATAATTTTTGCACCATTTTACTACACAAATTCGTAATTTTTATGAAATGACAGCCAACGTCTTTCAACTTCAGTCTCCCGTAGACAACTGAATCATCGTTGGCCCTAAACTGATATTTTAGGGCCAACGATTTGGCACGCTTTTTAGCACCGTTGGCCGGGTCCTTACGCTAGTAATATATAAGTCAATGAAAAGAGCGCTGCTTGCACATTCTCTATAAATTTTCTTTTGGTTTTAGGCCGCATTGGTTTTCAACTTTTGATAGTTGTAAAAATAATACCGCCTCCCCGTATCTCCGAAGTTTACATAGAGAAAAATCTGAAATGATTATATGTGATAGAAGTATAAGTAAAGATTACAGGAAAAATAAACAATATCTTTAAATAGCATACTCTTTTAGAAATCTAAAAAAATATATTTTTATACTTATTTGCTTTTGGTTTGGTATGGGAACAATATATTATGTTGGTACAGAACCCTCAGTGCGCGAGCCCGACTCGCTCTTGACCGGTCTTTTTATACCTTGTCATTGTCACACAACTTGAAATTATTATTCTTTATTATATTTTTAACACAATCATTGGCATTGGTTTATTTGTCCAAATTGCCATGAAAGATGGCACAATACTATTCATACTACCAAAGTGGCTAAAGACAGTATTGAATTGATGGCATCTTTACTGTTCTATTTTAATATGTATAGATGATAACGGTCGAAATCTTGAGGCTTATTCGATACCGGTCATGGTCGTTGGAAACTCATAACATGGACATTAGGCACCGTTAATATTGATGCAGCTTATTGAGAAATGGCTAGGTAAAAGACGGTATTGATAAGATTAATATTACTGGTAAAGTAGGAGTAGTAAATTTTTTTACATTATACTTAAAAAAAAAAATCCGGCCAAGTTCGAGTTGGACTCGCGCACCGAGGGTTCCGTAAAATATTTTTTAATATATGACGTAACTAAAAATTTACGGCTTTCGCAATTTTTCCTTTATCTGTACTATAAGACGTTACTTCGT
The DNA here is from genome assembly GCA_910589605.1 of Chrysoteuchia culmella. NCBI lineage: Eukaryota > Metazoa > Arthropoda > Insecta > Lepidoptera > Crambidae > Chrysoteuchia > Chrysoteuchia culmella. Next base: position 23,521,048 of record OU342642.1, on the reverse strand, counting down.
ACCAAATTTCAAGATTCTAAGTTCTCGGGAAGTACCCTGTAGGTATTGATTCCCGTGCAAGTTTTGAAAATTTGCGGAAATTTGCGGGATAAATGGCTGTATCTTTTGATTGCTTTGGCTTAGAAGTTTGATTTTTTTCACAGCTCCAAGGGACAGTAGACCTGAGTATTAGATATAAATTTAAGTTTGATACCTCCACGCGTTCCTGAGAAAAACGGTCTTGACAGACGGACGGACGGACAACGACGTGATCCTATAAGGGTTCCGATTTTTCCTTTTGAGGTACGGAACACTAAAAAATGCATTGTATCTACGAAAAGGTCCGTTTTTCTGGACCTCTATATCGGATTTTGTTTCATAGGAAACAATCTATGCACCAATTTAGATAGGTAACAACCAGTCCGAAGTCATAGGTTACAGACTTTTTCAAAAGGATGATTCCTGTGACGTTTGAAATTTAACAGTTCTTGAGATGTCTCATATTGAAATCCTATGGACTTATCTATCGATATTTTCTATAAGTCAATGTACTTTTGGAGTAATTGCAATATATTTTATCGTTTAATTAAAGTAACAATAACGAAAATCATTTCTAAAGCACTCAATGATACGGGGCTCCGGTCGCCTACTCGTGCTCTATAGACACACGCAAGCATTGTTGCACGGATTCCATTGCGTATAAAAAATAACAGTCATTTTATTTTACTTAATAAAAGTCGTTTCTCATCAATTATCTAGTTTGATGTACACTACGCATATATCACGACTTCCGTATGTGTCTTTCCTGTATATTTCCAGAGGTGTAGTTTTAACATTTTTTTTTATTATATTGTTACAGTAAATAAATGACTTTTCAGAAATATTTTGCTGACATAGTAGACGCGATTCGGACAAACTTTGAAGTGTCACAGGAATCATCCTACCTGAATAAAGACTATATAATCTTATTGACATATTTCAAGTGACATTAGTGTTTAGGCACGTAAATGATAATTAACATTTATTTACTTATACGCTAGCTTAGTAAGAAAGCGGCACTGATAATTTTAACCGATAATGTTCCGTTAGTCATTTACCCGTTGTTTCATTTTATGAGCAAAATGTGTGCCAGTAGGTTTGTAAAACCATACTGTTACTTACACACAATCATAAGAAAACTCGCGCTTATGGCCGCGCTTGACAGACTGATCGTATTCGATCACGTTCGTTAAACAAAGTTCGGCCCGGTCAGGTGTCGGATGGGTGACCGTAAAGTGGCATTATAACTGAGTGCTTCCGTGTTTCCGAGGGCACGTTAAACCGTCGGCTTGATAAATTCTGACACCAGAGGTGGCCACTAATCCTCACTCGATAAGAAGAAGAAGATAAGAAAACTGTTCCAAACAGCTCATGTTTGTACAATTTTCGTAGAATATCTTAGAATGATGCTGGCACTTTTTCAAGGTGTCGCTTTCGATGCTGTGTTTTTATTTGAAAGAAAGAAAGAAAGAAACACATTTATTGACACACACACACATACGATACAGACAATAAAAATAGTTAGTATAAAAAAAAGTATAAATTTAATAAACACAACAAAACTAATAGGAAGAATTGTGTGGGGTCAATAAAACCCTATCTCAGCGTTTTGCCTCTATTTCTAAAGGTTGTGATGATTTAAAAATCCTTTAATCCAGTACCCAAGTTTAACTTCTTTTTTGCTAACGACTAACTCTTTATTATGCAGACTAGAAAAAAAAGTTAATGCCATAGAATGATTAAATGCTTTCTAAATCGATTATTCTTGTAAGACCCCTAGCTACTAATATTATCATTCAAGTCAATTTAAAAGTGAAAACGTCACACAAATTCCATTATTCCGCCAATCAAGTTAACTAATCGCTTTCTAACATAATCAAGACCGCATTATTATGCTAAGTTTCGAAAATTTCTGTCTCAAAAACCTTTGTTGATCGTTCAAAACGGCCGATTTCATCTCGGTTACGCTGTAGGCAATAATTCATATATTTCTCTTTGGCTACCAAATTGACTGTGTAATTACGACTTTGGCGCGCATTCATACATACCTTGGTCTGACAGACACATGCTGCGTTCAGAAACCAGTGTGTACACAAAACGACCCTGGCGAATTTCGCGAACTAATACAACACCGCAAAAACAGGGCGTACGACTTGGTCCATTATCCTCGCCCTTGCTATTCACCAGCAAATTACTATTGAATTTAAGATTTCTTCTGGAGCATTTTTTAATATCAAATGCACGTCTCGGCTCGCGAAACATGGGGTCGCACAACAAAAAAGTTTCTTATCGCTCCACATAGTGTTAACTGTTTTTTGCCGTTCGATCGCATCCTACTTCCGAAGCGTCCACAAAATAAGGTTTAATATCAAATGAATCTTATGAGGAAACTGCGTTTGCGCACGCAACGTTAACGACGATGTGCTGAATGGATCGGAACACGTTTTAGCGGATTTCAGATTTTGAATTCGAATTTTGGAACGTCCAAGTTGCATCACTGATCTTAAAATCTTTTACCTTAAATTGAAAAGATCGTTTTCAACTCTATACCAATGGCATAAGAGTGTTGAGTACGTAAATTGATAACAGATCGAGATAAAGAGATTGTATATTGAATTGAAAGCATATCAACCGGCTTGCGCCAAATGCCAAACGGATATTTTCGCCATTTAGAGTTTGAAAGTGATCTACGTCTCCATATGCAGACGGGGTGCCATTGTGAACTACAGGGGAAGCGTAAACAACTAACTTGAGCAGACAGTCAGTTGAAACTTTTCTGAAATATTGAAACAAAGCTGAAAAATGGTGTCAAGTTTTTATTCCGGACAACTAGTTTGACACAAATTGTGAATTCATGGTAGGATTAATGTTCCATGAGATATTTAATTTCGTTTCCTATTTTCGACTTGTATTTATGCAAAGCACCAAATGTTAGTTTGGCGGTTGACCGGCAGGTGGCGTTGCTTCATGAATAATTCAAACCTCTTTGAACAGTGCGTTCCCCTTTGTCTGTGGTACCATATTGGGTTTGGAAAATGCTGTCCACTTTTAAAGAAAACAGAAATATTTTGAAAGTATGTAGATAATTAAAAATTGTTTAATTTTAGTTAATTTAATACGGAGCCATGACTGGAGGAAAGGGTTCGAGCGTTAAAGAAGGAAATATTCTTAACTAACGGCCGCCAGCGGTTTCACCCGCGTGGTTCCCGTTCCCGTGGGAATATCGGAATAAAATGTAGCCTATGTGTTAGTTTACTACTTGAAGTCTCACATTCCAAATTTCATCCAAATCCGTTCAACCGTTTAGGCGTGAAAGAGGAACAAACCAACAGACATACTTTCGCATTTATAATACTAGTAGGATTAGACTATTCCTTAAAAATACATCTGCATTAATACAAAGTATTTGTAATATTATATAATAATTTTTAACCGCCTCTGTGGTCTAGTGGTACAACCACCGGTATCCGATCCAGGGGTCCCCGGGTTCGATTCCCAGCGAGGGTACATATTGTATTTGGCTTGGTTGGTGGTAGGACTTGTTGTAAGTCCGTCTGGCTAGCTACCATCATCTTATCTAAGTCGGACGCCATAACAACAATGTTTTCAGCATTGTTGTGTTCCGGCAGTTAGAGATAAGATAGCCAGCTCCTCAGTGATTGAGGATTCCGGGACAGGCTCGCTTCCATCTTTAGCCTTATCAATACTTAACATCAGGTATTATGAAGGCTAAGAGTCTCCCCGTCGAACATAAAAAAAATAGCATTACGTCCATGCCGCAAGCTATGATGAGTTGATATTAGTACATTAATTTGGTTCTATCTAGTGTAAATTACTTAATGATACAAGCCGGGGGCAGATGTCATTATTTCAAATGTGTGTTGTGAAATTATAACAACACGTGCCAATGTAATATAACCACCTGTCCAATTCCTGCTTCATACGGTTTTATGTTTAAAAAAAAAAGATAACTTGCAAAATTATAAAAGTAGAATCATTTCTGTTTTTACGTAATCGTAAAATTTTACGGTGTTAAAGAAAATTTTAGAACACGCGAACCACATTGGCAAGTTATGAAGTTTGCTGTCTCAAAACTTTAGTGAAGAGCCTTCAACTTTGTACTAGTTTGTATTGAAACATCAGTTCAGATACTAAAAGATATCTAGTCATAAATACAATAGGTATATTCTTGTCCGCGTATTAAAAGAATAAAGGTTAAAGGTATGTTTCTTTATTTGACTTATAAAATCACGTTAAAGAGAAAAATGAAACATTGTCTACTACTTCTTTCAAATTTCTACTATTATGTGTTAAAATATCAGACCCAGAAATGAAAGGGATCCATCAATAAGGAAACCACAAACGAAAAATAGAAAAAAAAACAAAACATCATGCTCAAAACAAAAGATCAGCGTATTTACTTTTTAAACGAAGCATAGACAAAAGGAGTTTCCTTTTTCGAAAATGCGTTTTAGCCTGGCCGGTGGCGGGCCGTGACGTGAGCCCGTGACGCGCGCGCAGCTGTCGAGGCGCCTCGGTAAGTGCTCGCTAATTGCCGTACAATTACACCCGGTATTAACCTCACTATTGTTTTGACCTGTGAACTCGTGTCCATACACATTACTTGAATGCATAAGTTACAATGCAATGCGCTACATTATATTTTTTTGGGATAAATGGAGCAAGAAAAAAACTAAGTTAACACCAAAAATACTGACTTGTCACAATATGATGGCGTTTCATTATGTTTAGATGGCAACTTAAAACTTTGATCAATTAAACAAAACTTTGTGTAGCGAGTTGTGTAGTGTCGGCTTAGAATAGCACTACCCCCTCTCATCCCTTGGGTGTCGTAAAAGGCGGCTAAGGGACTCAGCCTTCAGGAGATGGGCAGCAGCGTCTCCTACAAACTTGGCTATACTGCGATCGCCAACCCGCCCGCCAAGCGTGGCGATTACGACAAACCCTCCCTTTTTGGGAAGACTTATACCCAGCAGTGGGTGTCATGTGGCTGAGAAGACGAAACAAAACCTTTACTTTTAGACTTTGAGGTGTTTTAAATTATGGTCCCATGCCTTGTTTCATTAGACGAGTAGTGTTATTAGCTTTATTTAAAAAAGTTAAGTATAGACGTTTATATCACTGGTCAACGGGAAGTTCCCCGATAATACTTAGGTACGTAAAAGTCAAAATAAAAGGAAAATGCTAGCGTCCTAATCCTTTGCTAATCCTTTTTAGGGTTCCGTATAGCCTAATGGCAAAAAACGGAACCCTTATAGATTCGTCATGTCTGTCTGTCTGCCCGTCTGTCCGTCCGTCCATATGTCACAGCCACTTTATTCCGAAACTATTAAGATTACACAGTTGAAACTTGATAATACATGTATATTACGACCATTCTATTTTTTAAGTGTACAAATACTATGTAAATGGAATGGTCTTAGATCGTGTAACCGTTGTCCGTGATCTGGGTGTATTTTTTGATACAGTTTTATCCTGTAAGCAACACTACGACCATATTTGCAGTTAAGCTAAAAGAATGCTTGCATTTATAATAAGACAATCGAATCCATTCAAAAACCCGAATTCAATAATCGTTCTTTATACATCCTTAGTTAGGAGTACCGTTTGGGCGCCTATCTATAATAACCACACTGACGGGATCGAATCTCGACCCAACAAGCGCCACTTTTTAACCGACTTCAAAAAAAGGAGGAGGTTCTCAAGTCGACTGTATTTTTTTTTTATTTTTTTTTTATGTATGTTCCAACATAACTTCGCCAGTTGTTAACAGATTTTTAAAATTCTTTTTTTATCTGGAAGAAAATGGTTTATGTGTGGTCCCATATAATTTTTACGAAGATCTGGCTAGTAGTTTTTTCATTATCCTGAAAAATATCAATCACCTTTTGGCAAGTAGTCGTATACCTAGATGACATCATTGTTGTGTATGGGCTGATTTTTAGTGTAAGTAACGGCACATAATGTAACAAAAAAATCTGAAATAAAAACATTTTATATAAAAAAATCAAACCGACTTCAAAAAGTAAAAAATAAAACTTTTGGAGTCGGTGCTAGTTAGCTAAGGCCAAAAAAATATAGTTAATAGAAGTGCAATGTAGAATGCTTTGGCTGGCACCGACTCCAAAAGTTTTATTTTTTACTTTTTGAAGTCGGTTTGATTTTTTTATATAAAATGTTTTTATTGAGGTATCTATATACAAGGCTCGATCTGAGACGTAAATTACCAGAATATGCTCACCGGCTAACAAAATTTTCACTTGTCAGTTCGGAGAAGCGTCGACTGGCTAATTGCTTATGTGTTTTGCATAAAATTGTTAATGGTGAATATTGTGATGAACTCTTAAAACATATTAACTTTAGGGTACCAACTCGTTCTGTACGTACTAGTTATTTGCAATTTTTTAGTTTACCAGGGCCCTGTTTCATAAAGCTTGACAAGTCGACAATTTGTCAACTATGCTCCAACATATTTTTTTTGTCACTGATCTACGCAATTTTGAAGTGGCGGTGGAAGCAGGCGTGAAACAATAATGTGTCAAAAAACGCACCGCTTTTACGCATGTGTCATGCATATAGTAACTTATGTTCTCAAAAGGCATTTTTAATTGTAGCTCAAGTTCATTTAAAGTAACTTGTTTCACTGTTACGTGATATGTAAATTTTTCTTGAATTTGTTCGTAGCGCTCACTCATTTGCTTTACTTCAATAGTTCTTGTATTTTCCAAATTGTTTGGAAGTTATTAACTTTGTATTTTAAATTAGTTGTTTTTTTGGCTCAATGCTGTGCACAATTTTTATTGGGATACAAATTTGAAAAGTGTTGGTTTGACATAAATATAAATTGCAATGTAACAATTTGTATTCTGTTATTGTACCTTTAACAATAAAATAAAATAAATCAAATTTTGTAAACCGCTTTCCGACTTCGACAAAAACAAAATAGATTAAGGGGGGATACATGGAATACCCCTTACTTCCCACATACATGGAACTGAAACTGAAAATATGATATTAAAAATGACATTGAGTTTCAAAACCGATTTGCTATCAAAGTGAACCGTTTGAAAGATGTACCTACACTTCCAAAGTGGTAAAACGTGTGTCCGTAGTTAGAGAGGGGGGGGGGGGGGGGGGGCATGGGGCTCTAACTTTGTAAATAAGAACTGAAAAATCATAAACAAAATGTTGAAGTATAGTAAGCAGTTTTAGAGATTTAGCACATTTTCCGTAACCGCAAATATAACTTTGTCATTTCTAAAGTAAAGCTTTTTCTTTATTTGGCAAATTGTAGTTTGTAAGGCTTGGATAGTGTTTTTTATGAAGTTCAACTTAAGTGTCAAAAAAAAAAACTATATTTTTTATTAAATATGTAGGTGCCGCACAAGTTTGAATCCACCCCAGCAATATGGTGAGCCGTTTTATCTATTATAATTTATAATTTTATCTACAATCTTGCCATATGGTCTTTCTGTAGTAAAGTAACGTAATAGATACGTTTGTAGGTAAATTGTTACGGATAAGTATCAAATATTATTGGGTTAATTGTCATCATCAGGGCTGATATTTCAGATAAGTATTTGTAGCCAGTTCCTCAGTAAATGAGGATTCCGGGAGGTATGATGAAGGCTTATAGTCTCCCCGTTGTTCGTAAAAAAAACAAAGCATATTATTATTATTATTATACTTAATATAAAAATGTTATTCAAAATAAATACAAAATCCAAAAGCAATATTCAAGGATAATGATATACTTAGTACATTATGGTATAAAGAGATATTTATGCAAAGTATGTCTTCTTTATTGACCAAAACAAAAACCAAGTAACATGAAATGATATGGCCATTGGTTTTATTTAACGAATGCTTATAATTAGGGGCTGTTTATACTACTTTAAAGATTTTGTGAACGTAATCATACAGCGTAAATAATGGGTGGGTTCTAATTAATTAGAAATTGTTTATGGGTTGACTTGTTAACGTTGAATGAAACCTTATTTTGAATACGCTGCGCTTCGTTGGAAGGAGATTGTATATGTTTTGTTTTTTTTTTTACCAAGGAGTCCTGAGATAGAATTCTTTCGCAATCGAAAAAAGTTCTCATTCGTAAAAAAGTTCCAAATTTGAATTTTCTTTTGGTCTTCTGAAAAAAGGAGGATTGAAATCGTTAACAGAATGCCAGTTAATGAAACGAAGCTTTAAAAAAGTTAAGTCTGGAGTATTCAAGCGTTTAAGCAGATGTCTCGAAGGTACCCTAGTTTGAAATCTATTGTGTAGTTTCAACAATAAATCAGCCTTCGGAATTCGGAATAATAACAACATTGTTGTATAATCTGGAGCATAGAGATGCTGTCTTGCCGATCTTTGTTCGCTTATCTCGGGTGGCAATTGTTGTTCGAGGAAGTGTGCAAAATTTGACAATGCGCGATGCACCTACGGGTTCAAAAGGTCAAACCGAAGTCTTGCAGCTGCTGTCAAATGCCAACCTAACTTCTTAACCATAGAGCAGAATTTGCTGGGAACTTTTTAAACGTCGCCAAAGAGTTCCGATCTAGTTTTTTTTTCACAAAGACGGTTCATGTAAATGGTTTGATTTATTTTTGACAACAATCGCAGCTTGGTAGTTGCTTGTGGGAAATTTACGAGCGATCCCGAGGGGCGTACTCAATAACTGATTGCGTATTGAGAAATAATTCGGTCGATATATTCTTGGGGTGCTAAGGTATATATTTATTTCAGAGCGAATTATTGTTATTAGAAGATGTTAGATTTTCGTAAAAAAATTACAAATGCAGATTTATTTGGTGGTGTTTGTCGAGGTTTGTAAAAAAATCTATTTGAATGCGTAATTTCAATTTCAATTTCATTCGGAAGGAATGAAGGTTTTTTCTTAAAACAACTAAGTAATTTGAAAATATAAAATCTAGAAGCTACTTTACTAGCTTTTATTTAAATAAACTGTATCTTTATTTCACTGATAGAGCTCAAAACAAGGAGAAGTTACAATTTGAAAACGAAAGATTTTTTTGTTAAGGCACGAAAAGAATTTAATCAAACTCTCATCCTATACCGCAGTTAAGTAACAAAACGACTTTATTACGTGTCTACGGCAATAAATGCCTCTCCGGAGGCCGGGACAATGATGCAACTAATAATTGAGGAGATAATCTCCATTCGATAATAATAGAGCAATAAAACTAAGCCGCCGCCACCGAAAAATGGCAGTTGAAGATTTTTTTTCATACTTTAACTGCGCAAACTCATACGAAAGACTGCGAATCACCCCTCTGAAAGACGATATTTCATTTTTAACAATACCTGGCTGTATGCCCGTTACTCCTTTGCCGTATGCGTGCAAAAAATATAGGCAAACTCTATGGCCCATTGTCAACTTCAAAAATAGTTTTTTTTTTAAATGAGAACACGAACACGTTCTTGAAGCGTGACTTTTAGAAAAATGGCGGCTTTTGTGGAAAAGGGGTACAAGCAGTACAAGTCCCAACCAGTTCCATTTTGAACGGTTACCTGAGGACCTGCGAATGACAGTTATTGATGTGTCAATGTTTTTTTTAAGTGTTTGAGGACCATGTTTGTTGAGAAAAAACCTTTTGGTGTTACCGAATATAATTAGCATAATGTTACCAAATAACAAGATATTCTGATAGATATTCACAACTGAATCTTTTGAGGAAAATCTCCCAACCAAGCAGCTCAGAAGTAGGAACAAGTGGTTGAGAATTTAATTTATGGAAAAATTTGAGAACTTCCCTTCATCTGGATATCAACCGATTATGAAAATAAATACTAAGTTTTTTTACTGAATTTGAAAGTTCAAGCCTTAAGAAAATGTAACCAAAAAGTTACTTATTCGGTTTGATAGGTGGTAGGACTTGATGTTAGTCCGCCTGGCAAGCTACCACCATCTTATCTAAGTCTGACGCCATAACAACAACGTTTTCATCATTGTTGTGTTCCGGTAGAAGTTCCTCAGTTTTTGAGGACTCCGGGAGAGACGCGCTTCCATCTTATCAGTACTTTTAAATCTTATTATTACTTATCAATACTTAATATCAGGTATGATCAGGTATGTTGTCCTAAAAAAACTTAAAACATTATGTTTGCCTACTTTCCACAAAATCAAACATCCGTATGTTTGCAGCATAATGCCCGTTCCCAATAACAGTTTATTTAACAAATTAAGCTTACCCCAAACAGCCCAAGACATGTTACACTCCGCCCAAACCCTGGGAACTAAATCCCTTAATCCTCGGAACCCGGAGGTCAGAAGGCCAAACAGGGTGATTTATACCCTTGGACACCTGGCTCTTGAAGTAGGAAGGAGATGTCTATATGGATTTAATGAATGTTGGAAAAAGACAAGTAGTGAAGAAGTTGGTGATTAAATTGTAAGTTTTTGGATGTTTCAAGATTTTTGCGTTGATAGAGTTGATTGCAGTAAGTATAGGATTTAAAAATAATAAACAAAAAAGAAACTAAACTCTAAAGAGTCTTAACTCTAAGATATATTCAAAATCTTGAAACTACGCATTTTTATTTATTTTACATTTATTAAAAATAAAAAGCTTGATTTTTTATTATTTTCATATAAGCATTATTCATTAAATTAGCATAGCATAAAAAATTCACTTTTGAAAATATTAAAGATTTTTTAACCGGCCCTTTTTCTTTTCGGTCTAGTTAAAATAAACTCAAAACTTATCTCTGTTTAATTTAGCTAAGTACATTAACAACATAAGCGAAATACGTACCTATTTAAGACCACCATAATAGGTTCATCACTTCATGTTTTCTTATTACCTCCTAAGGCAACAACTTGCGAAACGCATAATTGATTTCAAAGGTTAAAGCAAATGGCGGATCAATTCGCAATTTGTAAACTCGTAATGGTGACATGAAACTTATTATCTACCGTTAAACAAAATAGATTTTCTGATAACACAAGATTTTGTTCAATATTCACGACTTGCTGTATTTAAATATGCAGTAGGTACCTACTCTATTTATGTGACTTTTTTTTAAATAGTCTTTTAAGTTACTTTTGATCTTTGTAACTTTTCTATTAAAATTAGCGTATGTATCTCCAAAATAATACGGTTAAAACCACATTTTGACTTGCGAAGTCACATGCGCCTGGCAAACCGCCTGGAAAAGCCTTTGCGGAAAGCTAGATTTACCTTGTAGTTATTTTAAGGCTCGAGTTCACCAACTGATTAACCGACCGATTAAAGCCAAACGTCATTTAAATGTCATTGCATTTCAGCCATTTGTTTGAAGTTGTAAGGGATATAACGACGTTTTAAACCACGGTTATCTAATCGACAGTTCGTGAACTCAGTTCTAAACCTACTTTTTAAACTGGAGTCAATTAGCAGTTAGCTAAGGCAAGCTCGTCAATTGCTAACACCACTTCTCGATAAGGAACTAGTTCTTTCGAAAACTGGATACTTAGAATTTCTTATTTGGCGAGCGATGAGAGTTGCCGTATGTCGTTGAAGTTATTAACTTTATATGGAGACTTTATTTTCATAGGTTGAATACTTCGTTAAACAATTCTAGAGTTATAGATGTCGAAAGAGTTATGGAATGTGTTCAGTTTTATAATAAAAGGTTTCTAAAAGAGTTTTCTGATATAATTACATTGGCGTTTTTCTTTCAAATGATCAAAGAGTTAAGCGAATTAATAATGTCACTGAATTGAATATTATGAAATCTTGATTAACCATTTTCTAACAGAAGGAGTTTACGAAATTGGCATCGAGTTTATCATGATCTATCATGCATGATGCACTTTTTTTATTTTTATTTAATATAAAGATTAAAAAAACACACCTTTTCCTTCTATCTTTTTTAAGGATAAATGCGTGCATCAATTGCACAATGACGCGATAAATCCCATGCTCTTAATAAAATATTCCAATTGATTAGTTTCAGAGTAACCTAGTTGGTTCCCCTGTTACGGTTCCGTATATTTGTTATTGTCAACTTTTTTCACTTGTCTGACATGGGCTGGAGGGCGCCGTGAGAACTTCTCGGTCAAAAAACCCCGAAACGTTATTCGAATTAAAAAAAATAAAGCCCAATTTGCTTAACATTCCGTTTGATATTTACAGTGAAAAAAAAAGAAAATTATATTATGTAAGATTAATAAATTAACATACAGTGATAAAAAAGAGTATTTACGTCGCTTCTAGTATTCTCAAGTTGAAAGTAAGCTTTTAATGCCCGGAGGGAGCTAATGGAACTTCCCTTGAATAATTATGATAACATTTAAATTTGAAGCGCCAAAATGTCAATTCCCTCGCTTTGCTAGTGAATTAACTACAAGAATCCTTCATTTCGCTCAGGATTCAATATGCTGCCCGTGACATAAGACACTGCCTTATCCCCTTAGTGCATAATCAACTATTATTAAACATTTTAAGGTTCTTTTATAAGTATCGTTAGGCACCTTCATTTTAATTAAGCAAAGCAAAGCGCTCATTGACCGCGCTTGACTGACTGATCGTATTCGATCACGTTTGTTAAGCAAAGTTCGGCTCGGTCAGGTGTCGGATGGGTGCCGTAAAGTGGCATTACAACTAAGCGCTTCCGTTCTTCAGAGGGCACGTTAAACCGTCGGTCCCGGCTGTTGTCATTTGATTACAGTCGTTAAGTCAAGTCAGAGGTCTTGATAAACTCTGACACCAGAGATGGCCACTTTAGTCTAATCCTCACTCGATAAGAAGAAGATTCTAGTTAAATCGAATCCGAAATAAATATATATGTTTTTCAAGGAAACATAAATTTTACAAGTTATCGATTTTACATTATAGTTGTTAATTGAATTGTATAAAGCTTTTTTATAAATCTAATTAACTACGTACTAAGTTTCAAATTAGGCAATTTTTAATTCTTTTGAAACCGCACAAAAATATTAAGCGGCCTTTATAAACCTGTGTTGAAAATATTCACCTGGCTCCGCGTTTTTGAAAATTCCATCCCCAAAGGGGTGAAAAGGGGGATGAAGTTAAGTAGGAAAAGTCCTTTATTTTCAAACTCTCATTTTTTTATAAGGATTATGGTTGGAAATTAAATATCTACAAATAAACAAACCTAAATTTTGTGATTTATGAAAATCAACCCATATGGGGCTAAAAAGAGGTAAATAATGTTAAAATCGATATGGGTGTCGTTATTGAACTTTTATGGGATGTCGATTACGAAAATGGCATCGATTTTGAAGTCCATTTAAATTATTAGTTAAAGTGACATTAAAATTATAAGCCCTTTACAATTGTATATCCTAAAATAACTTTCTATTCAAATCTTTCTAAAAGAAAATATCTAACCAAAATATTTGTTTAGTACCTACTTAACTCAAGCACCACTTGCTCGTACGCTCGTCGTCGAAACAAACCATAAAAATTAAGCAGTTACATCTTATTGTTAAGCACCCCTCAAGTTTTATAATTAAATGCATGCTCCTCAAATAAGACACCAAACAAATAAATTAAAATGATAATAACAGATTTTATAGTTCGGTTGACGTAAGCAGGAAATAAGACGGCTGTATGATCGCTAGTCCATTGTTTCGTGAGGCAGTGATTTGTTTTTTATTTTTTTGTCAAAGGCCATAGACAAGAGGTTGTCTTTTTTAATTCTGATTGAATGGGCAAGGGGAAATTGGGAATTTTAAGCAGGGTATTAATATTGTTTGTGTGTGACTTTAAGTTGGGGAAATATTAAGTAACCGCAAATTCTTGTGATCGTTATAATTTATTTGCGAGTTTTTATTAAAGCTAAATTGAAGTTTAATAACAAACAATTACATATATGGTCTAATAACAGCAGGGCTATCGCGTAAAAAATCTGGGTATGGATATGGGCTTCATTTGACAGTTGAAGCTCATAAAATTTCCATATAATATGGTCATTTAACTGTCAAATTAAGCCCATGTCCATATCCATATTTTTTTACGCGATAGCCCCCCAGGTAGTATGTTCACTTTTATAGCAAAAATGTGTCTTCCTACAATGGAAATACCATTTTTTTGTTCTATTCGTAAAAGTAACGAAACTTTTTCCTATTAATTTATTATCCATTTACCTATATTTAATGTGCTTTTATTCAGCTTAATAAATCAATTTGTATGTCTAGCGTGATACTCATTCGCCTGTTAATAAAAAAAAAACTAAAGGCGAATGCACTAGACTGTGAAAGCTTTCTCACATGCCTAAAAAAATAAAAAAGCGGTACGAATCCGCGCAAAAAATCAGCGTACGGTTCGATGAATCCAAAGGGTGTGTTATAATCTTTAATCGATTCTCTCTTTCTAATTCCATAGTTTATTGTACTTTTGTCTCTGTCTTGCTTTAATTAAGGGCTTAACTGACCCTGTAAGGCTGATGTTGGAAGTGCGTGAGAAGTGGTTGTTGTGATCCTTTGTTTTATTGTGGCTCGGTCGAGAGTGTACGAGGGCCCTTAGAAGGTTTTTTTGATCTCATTGACTTTTGTAGTGCATTAATGCGAATTTCTGATAAAGGTAAGTATCGTCAGCGCAGACAGTCAGTTATAGTTTGAAGTCTAGACATTTTTGTAAAAGTTGAGTATCATAATACTGAAATAGGTGCAATGTCTTATTTATAGTACTGTGTGAATTTAATCTTTTTCCCGTTTAAACCTGGTGTAGAGACATAATAAATAAATAATAATAAATATTTCCATACAATCACACCAATTATCTATCCCACGTTAAGTATCATGAAGAACTTGTGTTATGGATACTAGATAACGGATAAACATACTTATATACTTTTTTTTTGTAAATACATACATAATATACATAAAACATCCAGACCAAGACAAATAGACATGTTCATGCACACAAATATTTGTCTTGTCCGGGGATCGAACCCGGAACCTCTGGCGCAGAAGGTGGGGTTAGTACCCCTGCGCCAAACAGGTCGTCATAATACCCTAACTATTATTTATCCGCTTTTAAATTTTTGTGAACAACGGGGAGATACTTGGCCTTCATCATATCCATTAATAAAGGCTGAAGGTCGAAGCGCGCGTCTCCCGGAATCCTCGACCACTGAGGAACTGGCTACTAACACAACAATGCTGAACATTGTTGTTATGGCGTCAGACTTAGATAAGATGGTAGTAGCTAGCCACACGGACTTACAATAAATCACCACCCAAACCGAATAAAATATGTACCCCCACTGGGAATCGAACTCGAGACCTCTTGGTCTGATACCGGTGGTGTTACTACTAGACCACAGAAGCGGTCCTGTTAGCCACTCTTACTAAAAAAACGAACATAAATTTAACTCCCATTTACAAAATAAATTATGAGCTGTTCTGTTGACCGTACCAACCATTACAAATTCCAACTGAGGGGACGCTAGAATTATTAAAAGTCAATAAATATACATAAAAAACACGCAGCAATCGTTACACGTCGAATACATTGATCTTTTAATTTATAGTTAAATAATGCGCATTGAGTTTACATACTAATGAGACCGAAATGACAAAACTTTGACAACTTCTTATTTTTATACTAGCTAACTCTTGTATATTTTCTACTCCTGTATAAGACAACATAAAAAAAAACATACAATCACACCAATTATCTAGCCCACGTTAAGTTTCATGAAGAACTTGTGGTATGGATACTAGATAACAGATAAACATACTACTTGTATACTTTTTTTGTAAATACATACATAATATACATATTAAACACCCAGACCAAGACAAATAGACATGTTCATGCACACAAATTTTCGATCCCCATCGAACCCGGGACCTCTGGCGCAGAAGGCGGGTTTAGCACTCCTGCGCTAAACAGGTCGTCCTTATAACTGTATTATAAAACCTTCTATAGATCATTTAAGTATTTTTATAATGTATAACCTATACATTATAAAAAATACTGCTTGACGGCCATCTCGCCAGATGGTAAGCGATGATGTGATCTAGGTTGAAATGCGCTTACCTAGAAGATGCTTATTCACACGCGACTTGAAGGCCCCCAAATTGTAAGTATCAGGAAACACAGACTCAGGCAAAGAACTCTCTGGCAGTACGGATGATAATATTTGACGCAAAACGTTTAGTGCGAATTTTTGGGATATCAACTATAAAGCGGTGGCGCATATTTGAACGTCTGGTTGTCCGATGGAAAAGGGAGATGGTGGAATTAGGCTGTGCAATTAAGCTGCACATAGTTAGTGTAAGTTTCTTTTATGAACTGAATATAATATCTTTATATTTAACAAGAAATAACCTTAAATAAAATAAATAGATAATTAATTATTAATATATTCGTGTTTATAACATTTACGAAATATATTTAATGCTTTTCGCAATTTCGCTCTGAATTCGCCGTATTTTTCTATGTGCTACGGTAAATAGCCTTCATCATACCAAATGTTTAAAAGTTATGATAAGACAGGAACCAGAGACTACTGGGTCTAATATCAGTGGTGTTACCACTAGACCATAGAGGCAGTTGAGCAGTTCATGATATGGGAATTAAAGCATGAAATAGGTATCAAATAAAAATTACTAAAAATAAAAACAAATAGCGTTTAATATACATAATTGTTCACATTTTGAAGTTATTAAAACCACATGGTAGGTAGGATATAAGTTAGGTACGTTGGCAATTAAAAGTATTTGGTTGTCTTTTATTTTTGCCATAGTTTCAGTTTAAAGATATGTATTGTAGTTTTTCTGATTAGTTATTTTTTTTAGTTTTATTTTTGGTAAAGAAAGCTAAGGAGCACGTTCATTTTATTGTTTATGGAGCATTTATTTTTTGCAATATATGGGTTACAATGATCAATGATAACTATTATTATAATGCATTATCTACGAAACTTATGTCATAGTCAGTTGCTAGAAGAAAAGACATAAACGGGCTACCGTCCGCGTCCGTGTTTAATTTGTTTTTTTTTTACTGATTTTACTAAGACTTAACAAAAAATAATGATTTTTCCACAATAAATACATAGTTTACATCAGTATTTTAGCTAGGATTCTATCTTTTAATCTGCTGATTCTATCTTTTAAAATAATAAAAATATTTAACATCATGTTAAACCATGCCACAAAAAGTCGGACAATTTGTAACGAAACTCTCCGTTTGCGAGGGGCATCTATAGAAAAAGCACACATTTGTACTCATTCTATACATCGTCGTATCTAAAGGAATCCCGACTTACCGTTCCTCCTCGCCTTAAGAAAAGAAATCCCTATTTATTGCACAATGCGCTCCCGGTGACAGTTCCTAAAAGTCCTCAAGTTCACAGCACAAAACATTTTTCACCATAATCCAAAATCCATGTGTAATTTTCCGTACGACACTAGATTCCAAAGTTACTAATTTCTTAAAAACTTAAGAAAAAAAAAAACTACCGGAGAAGTTCTCTTTGGTGCGCGCATCGAACAACGTGCTTTCCCGCGCAAAGCTCGCGTTCGAATAAGTTCATATTTCGAACTCACCTGGGGGCCGATGTCTACCACATGATCCGTTTGTCCCGTTCTCTCTTGAGTTTTACGAGGTTGTGTAATGGAGAGAGCGAATGGCATTGTGAAGGCGGAACGGTCTCGAGTTTTGTTACTTTTGGGGTGGTTTTTTCTTGAGAAAATGTTTTGTTTTGGCGCGTTATCTTGCGGTCAGTGACGGTCGTGTCGCGATAACGTTTGATATTGGAACAGTAGAGTATTAAGATAATAGTCGCATTTAAATAAATAAAATGTATGTGGGCCGCGGAAGTAGTAAGTAGTACAATCGGCGAACTTCCCGGTTGACCAGTAAAATTTTTTTGGGAAACGTTTTTATTTTTATTTTATTTTTAAGAAAAGAACAGTTTACAAGACTCACACTTATACGTAAATCAATAACATGATCGAGTACAAAAGACACGTCGTGTGGCCTTAGTTACAAACTGCCACGACATGTTAGGTTCACAAAAAACAGTAAGTATATGAAACAGTTCATGAAAACCAAAAATTTATATAAACAAAAAGTTTTCTCGGAAAGTACTTATGTTAAAGTAATATTTTTTTATTTAAATGAAATACCTGTTAATGTTCTATTATTTGTGATATAAACATTTTCTATATATTAGTTTTTTAAAGAAAGCTCCATAGAAAACTACTGGTCAACCTGAAGCTCCCCGACTGTACGTATTACCTCCATGATGTGGGTCACATGAGTTCATTTTAAATTGTTCGTTGTTATAGTTCTATTGTTTTTTTTAAGAAAATTAACAATAAGTATTAATGATTTTTGAATTTTTGCATTTTTCAATGCTATTTTTATACTTATGATAAATTTTAAATAGAAATATATCCAGGTTCGGATTTCCAAAGGTCGGGGGTTCGAGTCCTATCTGATGTTTCAGTTGATTTTTTCCAATATTTTTCTATTTAAAATTTATCATAAGTATAAACAATATTAAGTTTCGTTTGTTTATTTTTATTGTTAATATAAAAGATACGGTTTATGGACCTCTACAGAACTAGAGAAGCTTTAATTAGAAAAAAAACTACTTTACGCAGCAGTCTAGGAATAAGAATTACTTTTAGAAATAGGTTTAGTACTTAGATATTTGAGGGATTTAGTTTTAAACGTTGATTTTGATTATTAGATGTAAATCCGTAAAATCTTTATAATGTTATAGTGGATATTAGACATTGTACTTGGCAATAAGTGACCGCATTAAAATTTAAATTTCATGCAATAATGCCCACGGAAAAGCAATTAAATAAAACCGTCTTATCACTATATGTATGAATACTAATCCTAACTATATTATCTTATATAATATTTAATTACACTATATATATTATATAGGTATATAGTGAAAGTGGTCGCTAACTATGGGTCTGATAAGAAAGCTCAAGGTCACCCAGCGTGCAATGGAGAGGGCTATGCTCGGTGTATCCCTACGTGATCGAATCAGAAATGAGGAGAACCGTAGAACTAAAGTAACTGACATCGCTCGAAAGATTGCTCAGCTGAAGTGCCAGTGGGCGGGACACATAGCGAGAAGAACCGATGGCCGTTGGGGCGGAAAGGTTCTGGAATGGGGACCGCGCACAGAACGACGCTCCGTGGGTAGGCCCCCCACAAGGTGGACCGACGATCTGGTGAAGGTCGCGGGACGCCGCTGGATGCGGACTGCGCACGACCGATCGTTGTGGAGTTCCTTGGGGGAGGCCTATACCCAGCAGTGGGTGTCATGTGGCTGAGCCGACGACGACGAATATTATATATGCGAAAGTGTGTTTGTTTGTCCTTATTATTATTTATTTAGAAGGAGGGACGCCGGCAAAGCCGGACGGGCGATCAGTCACCATAGTCGAAACCATTTCGCCCAGTTCCCCAAAGTCCCCTGAAAAGATCAGGGGGGAGGGCGGGTTATCATTTACCCCACCGGTGTCGGGACCTCGAACCTACCTGTGCGCGTGCAATACCTATTGAGTTGGCTTATCGTAAGCTGCTTTAAATCCTCTTCTTTCAGTTTGTCTACTTCAAAGAGTTCCCAGCGCAGCGATGCGTACATCGGGCATTCTGCCATGAAGTGATAGCTTGTTTCTTCTTTTTCTCTACATTGTGGACAAATAGGGTCCTCTGCTCTTTTAATCACTGACAGGTGTCTGTTTAGGGGGCAGTGTCCTGTCAGTACTTCTACGATGTTTCTTATGTCTCTCCTACCCAGTTTTAGTAGCTCTCTGGTTTTCTTCTTGGCCACTGATTTGATGAAGATCTTGGACTGTCTGCAGTCCTTTCTGTTCATCCATCTTTGGTTAGTATCTATGATTGTTTGTCCTTTCTTGACGCCCTTACTGAACCACCAATGGACTTGATTTTAGACATAGAGTTAGTTGAAAGGGCGGAGAGTAACATAGGCTACTTTTTATCCCGATATTCCCCCGGGAACGGGAACCACGCGGGTGAAACTGCAGGCGGAAGCTAATAAAATAATAAAAAAACCCTTACACGCTTATAATACGGTGATTATCCACATGATCTGGAGACCGCATAGCCCAGCTTCCATTTATAGGACGTGCAAATTGTTTAATTGCACGGAATCGAACCTACTGACCGCCATACCGCCGCTAGACCGACGCGTAACGGACCCGATTACCACCCATATCGGCTTTGGTTTATATCCGGTAACTATAGGTAGAGATTTCTTAACAGTTTATTTAAAAACTTAAAACATTGTTACAATACACTGTATCATTGATTTAACACTAAGGCCCACTTGCGCAAATTCACCGACTTCCACTAAACACAATTTATTTTATTTTTTACTACATTTTTTATCATTCGGTGAATCAACAGCTCAACTTTCTTATACTGCGTGGGGCCTATAACCGGGGAAAATATTGAAAATAGAGACTCTCTAGAGTATTAGTATTTATTCTGAAAAGATTTCAGTTAATCAAAACACAATAAGAATGCATTACTCACAATAAGAATTTAAAGTTACGATTCATAATCAGTGTAGTATTTCAAAACGATATTATCGCTAACGTTGCGAACTAATCGTGGTACAGGGGACAACAAAAAACTTACCTACCGCAAAACATCATGATATCACTTTCCATTAGAAAATTTACCTTTAACTTCCCATAGCTTAAAATCTCTGTTTCAAATTAAAAATTAATCAAATTAATAAATCATTTCGTTTTCTATCATCACATTGTAAATTAACATTAAAATCTCCACAAATCACGCTCTTTTTATTGAATAGATGCTCCAGTAGTTGTTCAAGTTTGATTAGAAACATATCGAAATTTTTATCCAGTGGTATTCTGTAACAACAACATACAACTATTCCTGTCAGGATGTCCTTGACACCACAGACTTCAAAACATTGAGCTTTATAGAAATTCTTAGTAATTACAGTTTCTTCAAATTCTCTATCCTTAGCGACAAGTATTAAAGTACCACCTTTTTTCCTTTTTAATCTAGTGTTATAAGAAGCTATTTTGAAATTCTCTAAATGACACAATGGTATATTGATTTCGTTGAGAAAATGCTCGCTTATACATAAATAATGCATAGAAGTCTGATACTTATCGTGTATGTATATTTCTAATTCTTCTTTTTTATTATTTTTAATTTTTGTAGACCTCCTTTTGAGTACACCTCCTTTTTGGACGTGTCGGTTAAAAAGCATACCGATTCTCAGACTGCGTTTGCGCGTATGTTGCGTATTGCGTATTTAATACAGACTATATAAATTATCTGCTACAACTTTACTGTTCTATTCTACTAATACTATTGATAACAGTACCCCGGAGAGATTGAGTTAAATTATAACCGGCATGAGAATTCCCGATCAAAAGTGAGAAGCCCTTGCCTATTGTCATTTCTTTTAAACTTGACAACTTATGATCAAGTTTCAACCTTAACTCCTTCTATTTAAAGTTGAAAGTTACTTGGCCGTATATAAAGGTATCACTTGCAATAACTGCACGAGTTTTTAAGCCAATGACTGTTAAATTTTATTTAATGCTCGTCTTTATAGAGTATCTTTGAGCTATAAAACCTTATTGTTGAATGGCGTAAAAAAGTTTTTTTTTATCATCACTTTTCTTTTCTTGAGTTTAAAATCAAAGTGGATTAAAACCTAACTAATCGTTCTGTCCCTGACTGTAACGCAATGTCCGCTATAAATAAAATTATGTGAATCTGTTATTGGCTTGCATGTTTCCACATTGTTTAAAAGAAATGACAATAGGCAAGGGCTTCTCACTTTTGATCGGGAATTCTCATGCCGGTTATAATTTAACTCAATCTCTCCGGGGTACTGTTATCAATAGTTTTAGTAGAATAGAACAGTTGTAGCAGATAATTTATATAGTCTGTATTAAATACGCAATACGCAACATACGCGCAAACGCAGTCTGTGAATCGGTATGCTTTTTAACCGACACGTCCAAAAAGGAGGTGTACTCAAAAGGAGGTCTACAAAAATTATATAAGTAATAATACTTAAAATAACATGTACTTATATTTGTTTTTTTTTATTTTTTAGATCAATTTACTAACATTTTAATTTTGTTGTATTTGCTCTGTAACTGAACACCTCTGCCACAGTTAAAGCCGAAACGGCTTTTGTAGCGGTGAGTAAATTAAATAATATGTCTTTTGTAATACTTTTGGTCAATAAATTAAAAAAAACGGTTGATATATATATTTTTTTATTTATGTTCACCGATGACGCCGAATTTATGATCCGCTTTACGTATTTTTTTTTTGTTCGATGCAGAATAGTTGCCATTTGTATCGATAAAAATTTAGTTTAGTTTGGCCCAGTAGTTTTTTTTATTAACAGTTTTGTTAACTTAGACGATTTATTTTCACGATACTTATGGTAAATTTTAAATAGAAAAATATTGGAAAAAATTAACTCGGCCACAAGTGAATTCTCAGACGGGAATCGATTCCCGTCTCCCGTTCCAATATTTTTCTATTTAAAATTTACCATAAGTATAAAAATAGCATTGAAAAATGCAAAAATTACAAAATCATAAAATATTTTCACGATACTTTGATATTTAGGTATGCGCTTCTGGTAGTTACTTGAATACTTTTATTTTTATTTATTAAGCAAAGCTGCCGAGACTTTAGTCTAAGTCTAAGTTTAGTTTAGACTAAGTCTCGGTAGCTCAGCGGTTAGAGCATTGGACCGGATTTCACTTGAGAAACCGCCTGAGAAATCACTTGTGGCCGAGTTAATTTTTTCCAATATGTTTCTATTTAAAATTTACCATAAGTAAAAATGCAAAAATTAAAAATCATAAAAAAAAATTGTAACAGTTTCATTACGGCATGACTAAAGATTTTATTTTATCTATTTATAGGCTTATTTTGACGAATTGATAACCTCCATCGTTTTTTGAAGTCGGTTAAAAATTAAATAGTAACAACATTTTATTACTACTAATATGCTGGATCACATTGATCATTTACAAAAATTATTATACTTTTGGCACATGTTCCCAGTTGAAATGTAATAAAAATAATAATGGCTGCATCACACAAGCTTTTCATTCCCACTTTATTACCTTTGATATCTGCAAACAGTCGTAAATGCGGTTTATATTATAATAGAATGTTTTACGACGGAAGAGTCATTTTTATTGCTACAGATTTAAAGATTATAATATAATGTAGTGTAGTAGTAAAGTGTAATGTAGTAAAGTGTAATGTAGTGTAGTGAACTATTGGCTGCCGTCTGAAGAAATGATAAGTACGAAATGAGTCAAACGAAATCAAACACGCCTCATATCAAGATTTTATTTTTCTAGTCATAGTTTCAAGCAAGATTTCCATTTTTATTTTTTTTTATTTTTTATGAACGACTGGGAGACTCTTAGCCTTCATCATACCTGATGTTAAGTATAGATAAGGCTGAAGATGGAAGCGAGCCTCTCCCGGAATCCTTAATCACTGAGGAACTGGCTATCTTATCACGAACTGCCGGAACACAACAATGCTGAAAACATTGTTGTTATGGCGTCAGGCTTAGATAAGATGGTGGTAGCTAGCCAGGCGGGCTTACAACAAGTCCTACCACCAACCAAACCCAATACAATATGTACCCCCGCTGGGAATCGAACCCGGAACCCCTGGGTCTTATACCGGTGGTTGTACCACTAGACCACAGAGGCGGTTACACTCACACCAATTTATCTAGCCCCAAAGTAAGCACTGTAAAGGTGCGTACGGATAGCGCGTACACTGGTACGCGTAGTCAGTTTACGCGTGTCCGGAACGTCATGTCCATACTTGCAGCTACGCGTACACTCTTGGGGAACGCGTACCGTGCGAGCTAGCTCGCAACGCGAGCCGCCGCCAGTCGGTTTTTGGTCGCGCGTCAAAGAGGACGCACACGACCGGGTACGCTATATTTGGACGACAAAATGAATAGACACGCGTGTTCTTCGAGTTTCAATAATGAAAATATTATAAGATTGATTCAACTTTATGAATTTCACCGGGTCATGTGGGATAGCAAACTAACTGATTATCGAAATAACGATTTACGCCAAGATCTTTTTTTTATTTAAAACGTGTTGAATAATGAGTAATGCCGCAGCAGTGGTGGTGCTCGCAACCGCTAAGTTTGGCCGAGGCATGGCGAATGGCTGGGGCTCGCGTAGCGCTCCGGATCGATTGGCCTCGCGTACAAGTTCGCGGCGGTCCGTACAGGAGCTGTACGCGTATCCAATGTACGCGTGGACAGTGTTTCCCAACTACGCGTAATACAGGAACGCGCTATCCGTACGCACCTTAAGGCTTGTGTTATGGGATACTAGGGTAACGGAAGTATTTATGTGTATAAATATATATAAACGTCCATGACTCAGTTACAAAGCTCGTATTCATCATTCAAACATTTGCCCCTACCGGGATTCGAACCCGGAACCTCAGAGTAGGCGACACCTTGAAACCGGTGTACGTACCACTCTACCACGGAGGTCGACATTTACTTTTCAATAATAATATTTATAAAAAAAACCTACTAATATTATGCAGGGTAGGAAAATGACGGTTGTTAGAGGGAAAGTACCCTAATTTTAGTGTTAGCATACTTATAAGAAACATTCCTTTATTAAGGGCCCGCTATAGGCCAACGAAAATCAGATTGCTTTATATATATATGAAAAATAATATTAATGAAAAACTTAATTTCAAATTAAGATGCAGCAAATTACAGGACTAACACTAGTGACTATGTTACTCAAAAACACGATTGCATAAAATTTTCTCGATAGAAAAAAATTGCGAAGTTGCCTCCAAATCACTATAATTAACACGATAAACTGCTAGTATTCAAGTAATACATTAAAATAAAGCTTGGAACTTTTTAGTATAATTACACTATAGATAAGGCAGGGTTTATGTTATATATTTTTTGTAAATAACCTTCAAATATCCTTTAAAAAAAGAATTTCCTTCATTTCTTCATTCCGGACCGGCCGAATGGGGCCGGAGAATTATATAGTAAATGCTGCCTTATTTTTCATAGAAATAAGGCAGCATTTACTTTGCAGTTCGCCGTTGCAGTTATTACTTTTGCTTTTGGCCTAGAGCGCGCCCTTAACAAGAATAAGTAAAACTGCATTCGAAGATTGCAGTCTACTTGTTCTTCTCCCCTTTGATGATGTGCCTGGGAGCTTATAACCAAACTACAGTTTATTGGTCGAAGTCAGGTTAAAGATCGTTCCGTTCGACACCGTTTCCGTTTAAAAAAAATCGAATATTTTTTTTAACATTGAGTACCCAAATGAAAATGCCACTACACGATTTTGTTGAGAACAAACAATTTGATGAGAAACGTTATTTCGAGTCTAAAAAGTAAGTTTTTTGAAATACAATCAAAATGTCTCGATAAATAACATTAGGAATTTCAACGGTTGCCAAAAAAGGAGTTTTTTATTAACTATATTATGAAAAAAACGTTCAATAATTGAGTAAAAATGTTGAAACTACTATTCGGAACGAATTGAAACGCGATACACGAGGGCCGTGACGCAGTTATCAGGAGTTCGGTTTTTTTAAATTGTGTTTTAGAAAACTTCCGATAAATCTTCATGCAATTGAAAACGTTACTTATTAGAAAAAAGTTGCCTCTGGTACACACACACTGTATGTAAAGATAGGTAAAGTTTTCTTTACATACAGTGTGTGTATGAATGAATGTCTATATTCCACATTAAACACAGAATAGTAAGTTTACATTGATTTTGAATTTGTTTGAGTAGTTTGTGTCATATTGTTGTCATATTTTTTCCACTTACTGAAAAGTCATAAATTCATAATAGTTGAAAGAATCATCATAGTAGCCAGACTTAGTATTTATGTGTTTCTACTAATACGGGCCATAAATTCCCGAAAGTATTTCTAATAATAATTATTATTTCTTCATAAATATTGTAACGACAAGTCTTAAAACAACACTAATAAGAATTATAATTAATGTGAATTCCAACAATCGTAAAATTAAAGGTTATTAAAAACGATTCGTGATGTTTTGGTGTCAAAAAGTACACAATTAACACGCAGTAAAAAATAATACAAATTATCGAACATGTGAAGATTTCGAGTGTCGTTTTTTTATTTGGATATATCGACTCGTGCGCATGTTACGCACCTGCTACATATTAACAAACTGAGGTTCTCAATCTTTTGGGGAGATCACAGTATTCATTGCAACCTTTTGGTTGGTGGTAGGACTTGTTGTAAGTCCGCCTGGCTAGCTACCACCATCTTATCTAAGTCTGACGCCATAACAACAATGTTTTCAGCATTGTTGTGTTCCAGCAGTTAAAGATTAGATAGCCAGTTCCTTCCAGTTATTGAGGATTCTGGGAGAGGCTCGCTTCCATCTTCAGCCTTATCAATACTTAACATCAGGTATGATGAAGGCTAAGAGTTTCCCCGTCGCTCATAAAAAAAACTCTTGACGTAGAGATCTTAAAATTAATAATTATATAATGGTTTTATCAAAAAAGTTCCGTTTAATCCGTTTTGACTTGACAAAAAAAAATATTGTGAGAAGGTTGATAAAGCTCGCATAAATTGGGTTAAGAGAAAAGGGGCCTTACCATCAACTGTAATGCAATTCATTGTAGGTTGTGAGAGTGGGATGCTGCCATTTGGCGCGTCTAGCGGCGTCCCGCTCTTACTACCTGAAAGTGACCTAAAATGAATCCCATTACAGTTGATGGTAGGCCCCCTGAACATTTTTATAATGAGTTGTGTCGAAGTACCTAACCAAAAATAATAAAATTGCAGTTTGTAAATAGTTGTTGTGGGCGCCCTATCACCCAAGTGCTCTATGCTCATTATCTCGGAATCAGATTCTAACGAAAAAAGTATGTAATTTTTGATACTCGTATAAACTATAGGATGGTTAGAAATGTTACAAGTCTGGAAATAAGATATACATTTCTACATCTACGTATACAGGGAACACATGAAAACTCAACTTATAAACTCAATGAAACGGATAAAGCACTTTTATCCAAGGTTTTTTGAAAAATTTACAAAAATCTTTGAATGCAGTTTTGTTGCTTTTAAAAATAAAGGAATGTTTCCTTTCAGTAAAATGGGCTAACTAAAGGATTTATGGTAGTTGGGGACCCTAGAGGGGTCTAGGGCCCATAGATTTTTTCCATCCTGTATATATTTTTATAAAGCAGGCGATAAAATGTGAAATTTCTGAAGACCAATGGTTTTGGCACCACTGTCGCTTCCTCGTTCGCTAATGTTTATGTTGTGTTTCAAAATGTTTTTACGAAATTCCTAATTACTACCCCGAGACAGGTGGCGTCCACTTAATGCATTTCTATAGTTCCTTTTACGTTAACTCGAATTCTTCTTTCCGCTATGTTTAAGCTTTCTCTTCGTTATTCATCTTTCTTGCTATCAAATTTATTTATTTATTCTTAGTGTATTTCTGTTTTTGTATTACGTTAGTCAGTGATCAAATCTTTGGTACTTAACTAGGCATAGAAATGGAAAACACATTGGATTCATTATAAACAATAATATCGATTGTTTATAATCCCTAGGTCACTCGGGAGAAATGTAGCTTTCTAATGGTCTAAGAATTTTCTAAATCGGTCCAGTAGTTCCTGATATTAGCGCGTTCAAACAAACAAACTCTTCAGCTTTATAATATTTTAAAGTATAGATTGTTAGAAGTAAAAACACAATTCACTAGTTGAAATAATATACCCACCTAATTAAAAATATTTTGACAAAATTCAATAGATAATGTCAGTAACTTACCAAATTTTCCCGGGTTTTTTTTATATTATCCTCTTTTAATTCATCATCCAGCCACTTTGTTTAAATGAGGTTAGTTAAAATGTGTTAGAAAATGCTAAAAAGCAACTCTCTACCAAACTGGATTTTCTTAGTATAATTTTATGTAATAATACTTGATTTGAAAAAGTTGTGTTATTTTATTGTTTTTCGATATCCCGACGTTGCGGCACAGGGGTAGGTAGAAAATAAATTACGACATGCTTCAATGTACTGACTATATTTTTGAATAACTAAAAGATATATCCTCATATGATTCACAAGTTGTGTCCTGAAAATAAACACTGTGTACTGGTCAGAGTATAGTCAGTCTAAGAATTCCTGGTCAACTTTTTCACCACTACGGCACATTGTCGCGGCGGCGCGTGTTAATAGTAATGACTAAAAGTTTCTAATGTGCATTTTCACAACGACTATTTCGACTATTTTGGACTTTTTCATTACCAACAATATACTTATTTACATATTTTTATTTACAAGTTTTGCTGGATGGAACTACACGCTGTTGGTCAGTCTAAGGTTTCCTGGTAATTTTTTCCACAGTATCTACGTCACGTCACGGTGCGCGCGCGCAGGTGTGCCCTCTAATTAGTCAGCGACGTGAGAAAACACCCAATTTGCGCGCTTTACCGAATTATAACGTGTCGTCGTAAGTATTATGACCCCGTATTATGTCCTGTCAGTTTGATATACAGTTATTGATGTAATGGTATCATTTGGAGCAGTTGGAGTTTTTAATGAAGATTTTTGGGAAAATGTAGTCAGCCAAAAATTGGTGCCAAATCACTTTTTTATTAAATTATATCGTGTCATCGTAAGTATTACCTATGTATAAACCCTACCTATTAACCCAAAATACTGGTTTTATGTTCATCATAATTAACACCATTACTTTGTGATTCTCGTATAATGGCATCATTTGGAACAGGTGGAATTTTTAATGAAGATTTTTGGGAAAATTAAAACTTAGTCAGGCAAAATTGGTGCTAAATCACTTTTTATAGTCAAGGGGATAAGCTTGTCTATAAAAATTGAATATAGAAAGTTATTAAAGGGCATTTTGTCCTTGCGCGCTTTACCGAATTATATCGTGTCGTCGTAAGTATTATGACCACGTATTATGTCCTGTTAGTTGATAAACAGTGTCGTTTGTGATTATTGATGTTGGCATCATTTGGAGCATGTTGAATTTTAAAGAAATTAAAAAAAAATATTATTCGCCCCAAAATTGGTGGCAAATCTCTTATTTATGATTGTCTTGTCCTTGCGCATTTTACCGAAGTATATCGTATCGTCGTAAGTATTATGTCCTGTCAGTTGATAAACAGTGTATTTTGTGATTTATGTAATGGCATTATTGGAGCAGGTGGATTTTTTTATTCATCAATCCCGAGCTGGACACCGGTGTCCAGAGAACAATGGAATATCTATTGTGTCATCATCCATTTCCTGAGAGGTTAAGGGCGCGCTCTAGGCCAAAAGCAAAAGTAATAACTGCAACGGCGAACTGCAAAGTAAATGCTGCCTTATTTCTATGAGAAATAAGGCAGCATTTACTATATAATTCTCCGACCCATTCGGCATGTCCGGAATGAAGAAATTAAGGAAATTCTTTTTTTAAAGGATATTTAAAGGTTATTTACAAAAAATATATAACATAAGCCCTGCCTTATCTATAGTTTAATTATACTAAAAAGTTCCAAGCTTTATTTTAATGTATTACTTGAATACTAGCAGTTTATCGTGTTAATTATAGTGATTTGGAGGCAACTTCGCAATTTTTTTCTATCGAGAAAATTTTATGCAATCGTGTTTTGAGTAACATAGTCACTAGTGTTAGTCCTGTAGTTTGCTGCATCTTAATTTGAAATTCAGTTTTTTATTAATATTGATATTACAGACGATCATGTAAAGCAGTAAAGCAATCTTCATGATTTTCGTTGGCCTATAGCGGGCCCTTAATGAAGATTTTTGGGCAAATTTAAAATATAGTCGAGCAAAATTGGTGCAAAATCGCTTCTTTAAGATTTACGGGGCTAGGCTGGTCGTAAGTATTATGTAAATATGTATGACCCCGTATTATGTCCCGGCAGTAAAGTTGATAAACACTATAGTTTGTGATTATTGATACAATGCCATCATTTGGAGCAAGTGGAATTTTTAATAAAGAGTTTTGGGAAAATTAAAATGTAGTTAACGGGGAATACGCTTGTCCTTGCGCGCTTTACCGAATTATATCGTGTCGTCTTAAGTATTACGTATGATCCCGTATTATACTTATATGAGATCATTTGGAGCGGGTGTATTTTTTTTTTCTAAGATATTTGGGGAAATGAAAATGTATTTGGGCGAAAGCGGTGGCAAATTTTACCCTAGTAGAGACGAAAGTATATGATAGAGACATAATGATTTTGAATTATAATTTAGATTGGAGGTTATTTGTCGTCAAACATTTTATACTTGACCGATGTTTCGTTACTTTTGTGGGGTTCGTGGTCAAGAAATAACTATCCCAAATCAATAGGTAACTATATTTTGCCTTTTTACATACTGAAAGATTCAGCGAAACATGTTGAACTTTTTTTATGACATAGGTAACATTGTAATGCGGTGTTTCTAGCAAAATAAAGTTATGTATTAATATTTTTATTATTATAAAATTTTTGTAAAAGCACCAGCTTATCGCAATGCTTTAAATTAATGTAACAAGATTATGTATATGTGTTGTTGTTGTTGAGTTTCGTTCGACAAAATACAAAGCATTTGTAGTAGGTATATAAAGTGTTTTCCGGTAAACTAATGGCTCTGGTGGTTTATCCCTCCGGTCGAATACCGTCCAAATTTCATTAGGAGATAAAAATCTATGGTTCTCTCTCGCATTAGGCACCTGTTAGTTATGCAATATGGTGTTAAACTCAACCGTTAGTATATTTTAATTAAACTTGCTGACGGTTGAACGTTCTAAAATTACATCAACAAGCTTTATTTTTATTCAAGTGACAGTATTTGTTCATATCGAGACCTAATTTATATTTTTATCACAATTCATTAAAATATGTTCGGAAATCTAGGTATCTAGACTTGCCCCCATATTCTAAGTCGTTCCTCCAAAACTTTTTACACTCCACTCAACCTCGTCGTGGGTAAAAATGGTAGTGTGCGCTAGGCCTCACACGGAGTGGCTACGTACTCTTTGGCTCCTCCAGGTCCTTACGGAGTTATGACTTAGAATACCGATTTCGAATAGTATTTTGAAGAGGTTTTCAATGAAGTTTTCTTAAGTCGAGGACGAGCTAGTTTTGGAGGAACGACTTAGAATATGGGTGTTAGACTTTACGAAAAATTACGTAACATACATTATTAAAATCGTCACAAAATCGTCTGCTAAAAAAATTAAGAGAAGCCACTGGCGGCTAATAGTAATCTATTAAGGGAACCAAGTGTTGAATAGGTAACAGAATAGGTAGTCAAATCGTACGTCTCTATCAAATGCAGTGACTTTGCACTACAACTTAATAGACCTTACCCTCAACTTTAAACCTTATTACAAACTATATAAGGGTCACTGCACTTTATATTGCAAAAAATACTTTTGGCAAATACTACGGGGACTGAAATTGCTGATAAATGATCTCCTATTGTAATATGAAGCCTTTTCTCTGGATGAAATCGGCTTGTAATTGAAGTTTAAATTGTATTTAATATACACATCGTAGGCAATGGTAAGTATTTTTTTTATTTGGTATATCGGTATGTTTTATGATTTTGTAATTTTTGCATTTTTCAATGCTATTTTTATACTTATGGTAAATTTTAAATAGAAAAAAGAAGTCTCGGTAGCTCAGCGGTTAGAGCATTGGACCGGATTTCCAAAGGTCGCGGGTTCGATTCCCGTCTGAGAATTCACTTGTGGCCGAGTTAATAGCATTATAGCATTGTAAAATGCAAAATTAAAAAGTTATAATTAGATGGCTGTTTCATCTTTAACGATAGTCAAACATCTGTAAAGATGTTTCTTTCGAATGCGAGGATATTTCTCTCATTGATGAAGCGACGGTAGCCAACACCGTAGAACGGTGAATATACTAGAAAAATTCGACGTGTCCTCATAGGTCTCTGTAGCATAATTGGTTAGTGCATTGGGCCGGACTCCTAAGGATGCGGGTTCGAATCCCGTCAGGGCGACATGAGACAAGTTGCTTTTTTCTGGTATATTTTCTTGTTTAATATTTATTGAAAATCAATCATGGAGTCCTCTTACTTTTGTTTAAAAGTTTGAAATTCTTCTTAATTTTTTCTTAAGTAGGAAAAGAATTATGTGTACTTATGCAAATAAAGATAATAATATAAACTTTAAATTTAGACTTTGGACCAGAAATAAATGAGTAACGGTGCATATTATTTTGAGATTATTTCAAGATAGTTTTTTTTCTTTTTATTATTAGATAGGTAAAGCGCTTGACCGCTATCTTGCCTGATGGAAAGCGAAGATGCGATCTAGGATGTAACGCGCTTGCCTAGAAGATACCTATTCACTCGTGACTTGAAGACCCCCAAATTGTATGTGTCAGAAAACACAGACTGAGGCAAGGAGTTCCACTATTTAGCGGTGCGGATGATGAATGTCGAGTCAAAACGCTTAGTGCGAACCTTGGGTATATCAACCATATAATGGTGGCGCCTATTTTATACGTCTGGTTGTCCGATGAAAAAACGGGGCTGGTTTATTTTTTTTTATTTATTAACGACGGGGAGACTCTTAGCCTTCATCATACCTGATGTTAAGTATTGATAAGGCTGAAGATGGAAGCGAGCCTCTCCCGGAATCATCAACCACTGAGGAACTGGCTATCTTATCTCTAACTGCCGGAACACAACAATGCTGAAAACATTTTTATTATGGCGTCAGACTTAGATAAGATGGTGGTAGCTAGCCAGGCGGACTCACAACTAGTCCTACCACCAACCAAACCGAATACAAATTGTACCCCCGCTAGGAATCGAACCCGGGACCCCTGGGTCTGATACCGGTAAAATGGTGGAATGAGGTTGTGCAATTCCGTTGCACACTCCCCGAAATGTAACCTATAGAATACGGATAGACCAGCAACCTTCCGTCTATGTTAAATAATATAAATGTTATTTTATGACTAGCTTCCCCGTGGGAATATCGGGATAAAAAATGTTACTCTCAATCCTTTCAACTAATTTTATGCCAAAAATCAAGTTGATTGGTTGCTTAGTTAGGGCGTGAAAAAGGACAAACAAACACACTTTCGCATATATATATTTGTTTGTATGTTGATCTGATAAGTTGGGAGTGTATAGCAATCTGGATCTCCTAAATTCAGGATATGTGTATACAAAGAAAATACGTTTTAACGTTCAAAATTAGCATTTTGTGTTTTGTGATTTGTTATTTGTTTCAAATAAATATTTTTTTATTTTTTCTTTATTTCTTTCTGACTCTCTTTCTTTCTTTCTTTCTTTCTTTCTTTATATCTTTCTTTCTATTCGTCAACTGGACACTGGACACCGGTGTCCTGCTAGCAAATGACAAAAGAAACATTCGAATACTCTATGGCTGAGTTGCGCCAGTTAGCTTTTATATATTTTTGAGTGTCAAAGCTGTCAAATCCTAAACATTGTTCCTCCGTTAATATAGTTACCGTTACAGTTAGATGTTACAATCAACTCTTACTATTTCTACCGATCGTTTAAAACTTTAAAATGCTCTGGTTTGTCAATTAAAGATATTTAAATGTTGCCCAACTGTTATCTCCGTTTTTATACTATAAACATCCGTAGTGCCGACATAATATTTATTTTATAGGTTCAGGAGCGATTGAACAAATTAGATTATCGGAACAGATGTCGACGGCAGCAGATGGTTTTGGAATAAACTTGTAGAGAAATAGTTGTGATTTGGGTCCGAATTGTGTGTCTTTAATCCTTTTGTAAAGTATGGGTTGACCGTGAAATCTATTGAGCTTTTGTCTCTGGCTTGAGGTTTTATCCTATAATATACTTATCATTATGTTAAATAAAATGTATAGTTCGGTAGGTACTGTAACAGGGACGAAACAGTAGATAGAAAGTAATACCACATACCTACTTATAACGTATACTAGTTGCGTCAGCGGTTTTACCCGCGCTGTTCCTGTCCCCGTGGGAGTATCGGGAGAAAAATTACTCAACGTCCTTTTCCAAGTCAAAGTATGTCTGTTTGCAAAATTACACCCAAATCCATTCAGCGGTTTCCGAGTGTGACAAATATATATATTTTTTATTTTTTTTATTTATCTTTATTTAGAAAACCAACAGCTTTATCAATGCTTATATAATAACTTATGTAAATCTATAGTAAGCCAATAACAGGTTTTCCTTAAATAAACCAAGAATTTTGTGACAAACGACTTTTGGTGATGTAAACCATAAGCAAAATTATTCTTACAAAATTGCGCAAAAAATATATTTATATTAATGAAAATAGCTGAACATGAGAGCAACATGTACAAATGTGAAAGTTACTGTTGTATTTATGTTTTTATGTAAGTTACAATGAACCAGCACTAACATTTACATTTTAGTCTTGTTCTCGTTAAAAGGTCTCTTGTCGTAAGGTTTGTGAACTGATAGCGTAGCCTCCCTGACACACGCAAGTAGTTGTAACAGCCCAAACTAAATAAATGATTGTGTTTAAATATTACTAGTGACTAAATAAACAAATATATATATAATGGTATATATATTTACTTTTGTAGCCTATCGAAAAATCAGGTACTTTCTTTGATATGTTTAATTACTCTCTTTCTGAATGTATCTTTGGATAATCATTGAAAGTTTAAATTTTATTTAAAATACTAGTAGGAGAGGTTGACAGATAAGACAATTTTTATTAGAATCAGCTCTACTGTTTTCTAGTTAGACAGACATGGTACACTCAAAATTAAATCTATATCATCTGTAGGTATCTCAAAGAACCAAGATCCTCCAAGATTGTCATAGCAAGGTTTCGTAATCAGTTATTGCTCTAGGTCTCTCCAGGTTAATCCGCTCTACTTAATCTCATTAAAGGACATCTAGGTTATTGTTAAGTAACACTTAGCTCACACATATCTGGAAACACAGACGCTTTGGTAAATGTATAGTTTATAATCAAATATTGGCGTATAACCTCAAGACACAATAGATGCTGCTTTACGTTTTTCTTCTTTCTTTCTTGAAAAATGCAAAAAAATTAAAATCGAAAAATATAAAAATTCTTTATAAGTAAGTAGCTAAAATTGAGAAAACTGTTAACACCACAAACATTGGGAATTAAGTCAATATCAAAAAAATATAATTTAAAATAAATATTATAAAGTACCAGTAGTAATATTTTGATACACGATTATTGTATTACAGAACCTTAAATTCGCTTGTTCATCAATACAAAATCTATACCCTACCATGAAGCAAATCGCCCTTTGTGACCGGTCAGTGTTACCTAACGAGTAACATATCAATCAGACCTCTTCACAGCCATCTACCCCGGATAAAGGGTGCAGTACACCCGCTGTTACTATTGACGCCTTCGGCGAAAAAATACGAGCGCACACGTCACCAATTTGACAAATCTTCACTTAAGAAACAATAACAGATCGCGCAGCAACCATTGCTTGGCTTCCTTTGAAACACAAAAGAAGTTTGGTTGCTAGACGGTGATGTATAAATCGTTTTGCTTTTGTTTCGTTCTGGTTTTGAAGTAGTACGAGGTGATTCATTTGTTCCATTGTCCGATTATAATGCGCCCACACACTGGGCACAGTGGGGTACCACCCCCAATGGGTGATGCGAACGTGAATGGGCATGTTCATTAAAAATGACTGATAATGAGGTAATACGCAGTCAGTGATTATGGGGCTTAATGATATTTTGTTGAAATTGTTTTGAGGAATATTTTTGAGTAAATTATTTGTAGCTGTCGTAGGAGGATTTGATAAATATAATTTTCGCAAAAATCCTAGAGATATTGCAAAAACACGCATAATTAGACAATGGTGATGACATTTCTCAATCTTACTGAAAAAAGATCGGATTATTGCAAAAATACTGGTTGCTTTAAGTAACATTGGATATTCTTTACTCTGATTGGCTTAATTTTTGTTTGCTTGCTAACTCTTATTCTGATTGGTTCATAGAAAGTTTACTACACGTGAGAGAATGGATTGAGATTTGAAACGTCAAGTCGTCAACCAATCAGAGAAGATGTTGTTTTGGACGGTCTGAGCAGCCAATCAGTGTTCTTATTTCATAATAGCCAGGAATTGTTTTCGTAATATTACTAAGGCAACCAGTAATTTGGGAAAAATCCTATCTTTTTTCAGGATTGAGAAATGACATCGCAATTGTCTAATTATCCGTGTTTTCGTAATATCTCTAGGATTTTCGCAAAAAAACGATTTTTCTAATTATACTGCGACATAGCGATTTGGTAGAATAGTCAAGTTCGTTCAATACAATTAGATATTTAATTCTCCAAATACCATTATCATTTATTAAATGGTTTATTCACTTAGATTAGATCTGCAGAAAGATATATCAAAACATGGGGAATCCTTGCAAGTGGAATCGTCAAATCTCTATTTTGTTATAATCTGTATTGATATTGCTAGTAATATTTTTATCTTTTTAGAGCCGATACTAAGATGACTTTAGTACCTAAATATCACTAATTTTTTTAATATAAAAAATGTTAATTTCAATATCATTTGATACTGTTTTAAAGATAAAGAAAAACTCTGAAATGCCCTTTCACGATACTTACTATTAAAAATCTATAATGCGAAAAGAAACAGTCTCAATTTCTCATACCAAACTCGAACACCTTGCAATTACACCCGTCAGCATATGAAAGGTCAAAATTGTATTAAAACTGGTCTATTTATCAGTAAGCTATACTCATTACGAGGGTAAAATACAGTCAACTCCACAGTGAGACTAAAAGTTTAAATACGAAAATAGCCGTTAGTACTCACAAATAAGGGCGCGCGTAAGGTCTAGATGTGAAGCTTGATGCGGTCTTTAGAAGTATTACCATAGATAATAAAAAGTAACGCAAAAACAAAGGTCACGGAAGGAATTTAACGTCTGTGTCGCACGCGCAGCAACGAACGATCGCGGGAAGCTAGAAACGTAGGAACTAATCTAAAAAGTAGATAGATTTACTTGTACGTGTCTATGATAATTCATATATAAAATTTATATATGAATGGAATTTACTCATATGTAAAGAAATGTTATTTTCACCTCACACGCTCGGAAAAGGAGGTTTTTTTTTATTAAGATTCAGCGTAGAAAATCGCTTTTTGCGGCCTAGCGGGGTAAAGTACTTTTTTAATAATGTCAAAATGCGTTCCGAATTGCACTGTTGACATTTTTGTTACATTTTACACTTATTTTAAGTAGCTATGAATTAATTATTTATTTATTTATAATACTCCGTTTTGGTTTTATTATTTATTTTAGTTCATTGAATTATAAAAACAATGACAATAAGATTAAACTATTTGTTATAAGAATTTCATAATAGGCTGGGTGAGATTTCACAACCTATGATTGGATTTCGGAACGTGGCATAATCCTTTATTTTTAAATTGTCTTTGTCTTGTACCTCATGTCAATGTCAAAATTTACCGAATCGTTTATATTGTTATTTTTATGTAACAATATATTCCTACTTTAAATAACTTTGAATTAACTATACTACTCCCTTTTTAGTACTTTAGATTTTATATCATTAAAACAACAAGAATAAGGTATATTTAGATTACCCGCCTGTCACGCGGGAGACCGGGGTTCGATTCCCCGCCGGAGAGCCAGTGTGACGGGGCTCCTAGTCCGGCAGCACTATAGTCGCCGGAACGTCGGAACCGCCGCACTCGTTTAATAAATAAAAGAATGGTTCACAGGAGACTTGACTTTAATTTTGAAATAATGGAAATAAGGAACTGAAACAATATAAAATACAAAGATATAGAAAATTATAAATACTGAATCTAAATAACGAGTAAAAAAGTAGGTGTGCTTACCCCGTGTATCGGGTTCCTGATGTATTTGAAAAATATAAATTATTTACCCAAATTTTAAAAAACGTACCGTTCAGGTAGCTGGTTTCTGTATGATTACGTCAAAATGAGCCGAAAAGGAAACGTGGAACGGAGAAAATTTGAATTTAGACAGAACAGATAAAAATATAATTTGATTACCATAAAGTGAGACTACGGAGTTTCTAGCCATTATAGAAGTTTCATCCATCTATAAGGCTAGAACGAAATGGCATCGTTACAAACTTAATGTTTAAAGAATTTTTTACCGGAAGTTGACCGCGGAAATAACCATAAAATGTTCCTCGCTGTTGTGAAGTGAAAAATTGTGTGTTGCGCTCGGCAGAAAAGTTTTTAGCGTCTTGTACCTTTGAAATCCTCGCTTCGCTCAGGACTCAATCTTTAATCCTAGAATCCTTCGCTTGCTCAGCTTTCAATAGAGGTAACTCGCCGCTAAATAACCAACTTGCCAGCCTTGCTCAATTAACTATTATTTAAATTTTGGTAAATTGAAGTTTTTTTGCGATTTGACCCATGGTTTCAGATATAACACTACTAAGAGCGATATCATGGTGTTCAAAACACGAGGGAAGGACCATATCATCTGTACCTCTTAATGAAAAGCCGTTGAACCGGGTTCCTCATTTCAAATATCTGGGTCACTGGCTCACCGAAGAAGTGAATGAGGGTATTGAGGGGGGAGGTCGCTGGCAGTCCAGTGCAACATGTTGGCCCGGAGATTTGCACGGAGCTCTAATGAAGGCAAGTTGACCCAATTTAAATCATTCTGTCAAACATTTTATACGTGCAGTCTCTGGACTAACTATACGCAGGGGACTTACAGCACCCTCCGCATCCAATACAACAACGCGCTCAGGGTGTTGATGTTGAAGTTGCCGCGTCACTGCAGCGCTTCGGGCATGTCCGCCGACGCGAGGACGGACGGCTTCCATGCTACTGCAGCATTGGGTGACGCTTCATGTGCTCTAAATTAATAAATATATATTTAACTTTTAAATAATTTATTATTGTTATTAACTAAAAAATATGGATGTAAAATTCTGAAATAAATACTTATTATTATTATTATTTATTCTCCTTACTTCTAGAGAGTCGTTGTCTTTGCCTGAACCTGTTTTTACAATTTAGGGCCCGCCACAAGTGAATAGGTATCTTCTCCTAGGCAAACGCGTTTCATCCTTACCAACAGGTGAGATAGTGGTCAAGCGCTGAAAAAATCTATGAGTTTTCTATAAAATCTAACTAGTCCCGCGTGGTTTGGTCTATTGTCGCCGACGCGAAGACGGACGGCTTCCATGCCATAATCCGCAAATGATGTGCCTCGCTGCTGAGTCGCACGCACGCGAGCCCCAACAGCATCCTGTGTGCGTTAACAGAAAGGTAGGAATCTCCACTCCTGCAGCACTGGGTGCGCTCATGTGCCCCAAAGTAATAAATATGTATTATAATTTTAAGTAATTTATTATTGTTATTAACTATAAAAATATAGATGTAAATCTCTTAAATAAATGTTTATTATATTATTATTATCCTTATCCATTCATAAGAAAGCCAGATTCAGTTTAAAAAGGGGGAGGATGATGTATAATAAGGAGCCCGTGGCGCAGTGGCAAAGCAACATTCGCAATGGTCGGTCACGGGATGGGTGACCAAAAATTTACTATCTCCAGCTCCTCCGTGCTTTGGAAGGCACGTTAAGCCGTTGGTACTTTACTGTGTACTGCCTTTGTAGTCGTTGAAACCCACCAATCCGTATTGGGCCCGCGTGGTGGGTCATGGCCCGTTCTCCTTATCCACCCATAAGGAAGGCCAGTGCCCCAGCAGTGGGGACACTAAAATGGATGAAGAATTTTGAATTCTGCAAAACATATATGTTTTTACTAGGCCATGGAAATTGATATTTCACTTTTACTTTTTTCACTATTCTTATTATTATGACTTCACTAAATATCACGGAAAATTCAATTTGATCATATCCTACTTCCTACTAATATTATATTATATATAAAATTCTCGTGTCACAGTTTTCGTTCCCATACTCCTCCGAAACGGCTTGACCGATTCTCATGAAATTTTGTGAGCGTATTGAGTAGGTCTGAGACTCGGCTACTAGCTATTTTTATCCCGAAATTACACGGGAGCGAAGCCCCGGGGCACAGCTAGTACTATATATATACTATATTATATATATGTCAGTTTTGTTTGATTGTTTGTTAACCTTTCACACCAAAACTAGTGAATGAATTTGGGTGAAATCACAGACCTATATCGAGTTAGACGGTCAAAGTGTATCTTTTTTTTATATACAAGACTCTTAGCCTTCTTCATACCTGATGTTAAGTATTGATAAGGCTGAAGATGGAAGCGAGCCTCTTCCGGAATCCTCAACTACTGAGGAACTGGCTATTTTATCTCTAACTGCCGGAACACAACAATGCTGAAAACATTGTTGTTATGGCGACAGACTTTGGTGGTAGCTAACCAGGCGGACTCACAACAAGTCCTACCACCAACCAAACCGAATACAATATGTACTCCCCGCTGGGAATTACCACTAGACCACAGAGGCGGTTAAAATCTACCTTGCGTGTAAAAAGTTTGATCCACGTATAAAGTTTTTCGACCTATGTCAGTCCGCTTGAGACGATTGACATGAAAACACGTCGGAAATGAAACTGGTTAATTGTGCAGTGCTTTCTTGCAAGAGCTACGACATTTCCACATCACTAAATCTCGCTCGTGACGTCATCGTCGGGGCGAAAAATGCGACACGCTATATTCTCATACAGTTTGAAGCGCTCTTTTCGTCTATCTCGATATAGCTGTTTGGATAAAATATAGTAAGTAGGGACTTCAAGACCTAAAGATACGGTTAGTTCTTTTTGTAGATAAATAACATAAAGATGGAGGTCGGCCTGCTTTCGAAGTATTCTAGGCAGTATCTTTCTTCGAAAGTCCTACCAATTTGTGAACTGCCAGTAAAATCATTAGTTTTTTCCTTTGATAATGATAAATAATTTAAATAGTAAACAAATCAAAATATTAAACTCAATATTTGTTGCCATAGTAAAAATTATTAACTTTTAATTTCTAATTATATAACCGTTTCCGATCGCAATAATAAATCAACTTTGTGAAGGTAGACTTATAAGTAGCTAGTCAACCCATGACCACGGCAACTGAAAAGGTGCCTAAACGTCGGAAAACCAAAAAACCTCAAATAAACCGACAAATTATAGTACCAAATATATATTTCGGGTAAATAAATCGCACTAAATTTCCACAAAAGTAGTTTCATTTCAACTGAAGTCCCTTCAAGTAGTAGACTAACACATATGAAAATATTGTTTATTCAATTGAGCATATTACACGGTGTCTGGTCGTTTGTCTGGTTGTCTTGAGTCAGGTCGAAGCAGCAGCTTGGTAAAAAACCGTTCTCGTCAGGTTGTCGATCGTCATCTGTCCGTTCTGTCCTCTGTCATAGGTGTCTGTCATTCGTAATATGTAAGTCTGTCACTCGTCAGCCAGTCAGTCAGTCAAAGGAGGCTGGACGCCGCGACACACGGATTATTGAATTCTCAGTTTTGCCATACCACCCGTTTCATAGGCTACTTTATATCCCGATATTCCCTCGGGAACGGGAACCACACGAGTGAGACCGCAGGCGGTCGCTAGTTCTCCATTGAAAATAACTGATTAAAATAGTTTGTTTTGAGTGGAAAGCTAGATTTTTGGGTATCACTTTAAACACACACATCTCACATTTAAATACTGTTTATAACAACGGTATTTAAATGCAAACCGATAACTTTTTGGTTGTTATTTTATTGTTTTTTTTTTAGTAGAAAACGTAAAAAATATGTAGCATAATTCCGCAAGAAAAACTTACATGCAAGATGCACCGCCCGCCCGCAAATAACTCTACTAAGATATGGATATCCGCCAAGTAACGCCTGATTCTATCGGATATGTTTTTTTTTACTTTCCACGAGGAACGTTATCCCATCTAATTTCGAACCTCCGTCAACATCATAGGTACTCATTA
Source organism: Chrysoteuchia culmella (assembly GCA_910589605.1). Taxonomy (NCBI): domain Eukaryota; kingdom Metazoa; phylum Arthropoda; class Insecta; order Lepidoptera; family Crambidae; genus Chrysoteuchia; species Chrysoteuchia culmella. The sequence goes on along the minus strand of OU342642.1, from coordinate 23,478,977 downwards.
ACAATTTTTTAACAATGAAAAAACGAAAGTTATTATTTACAAAACGTTTTTTATAATAATATTTTTTCAGGTGCCAAAACAAAACATAAACGCATAAAAAAGAAATGCACATTGCTAACAGCTCGCATAATTCCCATGCCATGATTTCGTTACTAAATCATGCATACGAGTATACTTAGCGTAAAAAACGTTTGCAGTATCTTGTCTATTTTTTTTTAGAAGTGCATTCTTACCCACGTTTTTTTGTACACGAAAGAAAGCTTTTAAAAAATCACATTATCGCAGATAAAAAGAGGGGTGATGGGACTATACCCTTCTTTATAATCAGAATTAATGTGACAGTTATCTATATAGAGCACAGTTCCTTCGGCTATTGTATTTATATCGAAGAAAACGCCCTAGCAATATTCCTGAATAAAAGACGTCAAATTTACTGCATTATTATATTATTCAAACAACAGAACCGCTACCAAGAATAGCTCGATCTTATGATCTTGACAATAAGATTGAAAATACCCAAGCCATATTTAGAAATTATGTTAATTTGCGATCTATTTTATTGATACGATAATTCGTATTTCGTATCTGTGATTACTAATTAGTATGGTAACACGATGTATGAAACTGTTAATGGTATGTAACTGTATCATAAATTTAAGATATTGATCTCAAACATTGCAGATGTATGACATCAATCCTTCCAATTGTCATTATTACGTTTTGGTTTTAGGCCGATATGTAAATGCCATTTATTTTATTTTCTTTTTTTTGTGATTTTTGAATTTTTGCATTTTTCAATGCTATTTTTTATATTTAAAATTTATCATACTTATATTACTTTTTTATTGAACGACTAGGTTAAAAAATTGCAATTTTTCTGTGTCATATTATTTTCTGTAGGAAACCGATTATTGTGCTTGATGCTTCGACAACTTAATAACAGATCTTCTAATAGAAGGAGCAATAAAAGGGTTATAATAATTATTCTTTTCTATGTCTTTGAGGGGTTAATATCATATATCTTTAATTGTTATAAGCTCCTGATACATATTTTTAAGCTTGCAATTCTGAGATCACTCAACTTCTCGTCGCTGTCAGGAGAGTGGTTTTCAAACTATCTCCGTGATCGCCAGCAGGCGGTTCGAATGGGTTCGGACACATCCCAATGGAAAAACTTTTCTTCCGGCATACCTCAAGGTGGTATTCTTTCTCCTCTCCTTTCTCTTCCTTTGCTAACTCCCTTCCACCCTCGCTTTGCTGCTCTTATCATTTATATGCCGATGATTTACAAATTTACGTGCAGTCATCACTTTAAGAAATTAAGTCGGCTATTTCACATATTACCTAACAGTTCTCTGCGTTCTATTAACATCTGGTCGACAAATTTTTGGGATAGCAGTGAATCCGTCTAAATGCCAGGCGATGATAGTCGGCGGGTCTAAGCAGATCGCCAAGATTGATTGCAACACTGTACCTCTTATTGTTCTGGATAACATAACAATACCTCTCTGCTCCAGCATTAAGAACCTTGGGCTGCATATTGATAGTACGCTCAGTTGGATTCCACAGGTTGCTGAGGTGAGTCGTGCGGTTATCTCATCTTTATGTTACTTAAATCGTTTTAGAAACTTTAACTCCAATTGAAACCAAGATCACTCTTGTTACACTTCTTGTTACACTCCAATTGAAACCAAGATCACTCTTGTTCTTAGACTTCCACTCATCATGCTGATGTCTGTTATCCTGATCTGAACGAGGCTCTTCTGAACAAGCTGGACGGGCTTCTGAATAACGCTATCCGTTTAATCTTCTCCGTTCGCAAATTTGATCAAATCTCAGCATACCGGTAACAGCTTCAGTGGCTTACCATACGTCAGCACAGACAACTTAGGTTGCTCTGTACGCTCTACTCAATCCTCAAGAATCTGAATTCTCCCGGATACTTGAAATCCAGTTTTCAGTATCTCTGTGACTCTCATGACCGCATAAAATGTAGCTTTTGGCTTTATACTCATACATTTCAATTTTCTTTAATTTAATGAATATCGTTCGATAAAATCTACAATACAATATCCTTAATTTCGTTTACAATTTAATATTATGAAACCGTTTAATTTTATAAACACCGAGAACAAAAAAAGTAAAAATAGACTAAACGGTCCGCGTGGCATTTTAACCAGCCGCCTTCTAAATTAAGCATTTTATTAACGACTCAGTAAAATGTTATATTATTAATATGAGGTAAACAGTTGACATTCAAAGGTCTTGGCACGTGCCTAGGTCGCATCTGCCAACGGCTGTAGTAATTACTAGACTTTTTGTGGCTAGCTAGATGTGGTAAAACGGCAACTTGTTGCTTTAAGGGTAGGTCACACTGGTGACATTGCAATTGCATTGGAGTAAGTAACACAGAACGTAATTAAGACGTACGAAGACTTGGAGAATTTTCCTGGTGTTGAAAACATTATATATTTTACTGAATGGGTTTGTTTATTTGTTTGTTACTCTTTCACTACTGAACGGATTAGGATGCAATTTGGCACACATATAGTAGATAGCCTGGATTAAAACATTGGATACTTTTTATCCCGATATTAACCCGTGAACAGAAACTATCAGGATGAAACCGCGGGCGGCCGCTAGTAAAACATAATGAAGTACTAAAAATAATCTATTCTATATACTTAATTCAGGTTCGCAAAATTTGTGACGACTCGATAGGGACTTTGGCGCGTAGTACGCGGCCGAGTAAGGTGTCAAATTAAAGGTACTCGAGTCTATTTGTTCCGAAAACTATAAAATATACAAAATGTTAAACGTGATGATCACAAACTGCAATTAAAAAGTGTCATTATTTTCGCATAATTTGGAATTTTTCGTCGATCGACGAACCCGAGTATCGGGTTGTAACCGCCCTAGTAGTAACTAAATTCTTGCTAAATATTAAAATATGTACCGTGTGTAGCGAAGGCTAAGAAATAATCATAACGTAAACAAGTACATTTTTTTATGATTTTGTAATTTTTGCATTTTTCAATGCTATTTTTATACTTAATTATATATATTTTTTATATTTTTTATACTTATACTAACCGCTGAGCTACCGAGCTAGCTCAGCGGTTAGAGCATTGGACCGGATTTCCAAAGGTCGCTGGTTCGATTCCAGCCTGAGAATTCACTTGTGGCCGAGTTAATTTTTTCCAATATTTTTCTATTTAAAATTTACCATAAGTACATTTTATTTTTAATCTGCCTTCATTCTATCTCTAGCCTTACAATGAATTTCCAGTAACATGTTAATAGTGAATTGATACGTAGCTGCTGGATAACGAGATGTTCCAGTTAATTATTTGCCGTTTTAAAGCGTTTAAAGTAACTACTGAGTATGAAGGTTAACTTTATTATTATTGGAAGATATGCGATCGATTAATTTTACGCGCAGGTATTTTATTATCTTTATGTTTTAAAGTTTTAGTTTTAGGTCTTTGAATGGTTCCCTGACGATAACTACATCTTTATGCATGACTCTGGACCGTGCCACAAAGCCAGAAGCGTGACTGCATTGCACTGCATTCTTGGATGGTAGAAATTTCTCTGTTTTGCCTTGGTCTGGGAATTCGCCAGAATATGAACCCCACTGAGAACATGTGGGAACTCACCAAACGGGTGGTGGCGAAAGAACTAATTTTCATCAAACGGCAGTTAATAGAAATTCTAATCCAAGAATGGAATAACAACCCCACGCTGCAGGAAAATGCAAAAACCTGCATTGAGAGCATGCCGCGGCGCATAAAAGCACGTATTGCAGCAAAAGGCGGCATAAAAAAATATATACTTTATTATTTATGTCTATCAATATAATATTATACTCATACGAAAAAACTAAAACTATTTGTATTTTTGTGATCTGTTTTTTTTTATGATCCCAATAGAATACAAAAACAATTAAAAACGACTACTTTTTAATAGTTTTTAATTAGTCCCTAATAATTTGGCCACCTACTGTAATTCTGAATGATTAAAAACTGTTCAGTTATATATATTTATAAACTCAAGAATGTATTGGATTTCCTTTCTTGTTATTTTTTTATTCTTACCGAGTAATATATTTTTAGTTCCTTTTACGTACCTATTTAATCAGGCCGTTAAAACTGATTTTGTTTGATTTTAAACATATAGGCAATACTTTTTCGTAAGTTATTCATTCGACATTCCATAGATACCTACGTCGAAATTAATTCGATTCACCGAATTATTGCAGCTTGGGTCATTTTAAGAAAACGTGTAAAATTCACGGACGCAGCTGAGTTTGACCACTGTGTACACACGTGCACACAATCGCTACAAATTTACGAAAACTGTCACGGAAAAATTGTAACACGGCGCTCCCATAAGGATACGCAATCTTAGAGATCAGCTGCTTCTCTACAATGGCTGCCTGCTCTCGTTCGGCGGACCATTGTCTGCCCTTCATTGTCAAACTATTGTTACCGTGAAATGCAACTTAGTCTCAAAGCTCAGACAACTTCCGTGTGCGAAACGGTAACACAACAATAGGCACATCGCCCTTCATATTTTTTCTTCATGTCCGCGAAACTAGTTTTTTTTAACCTTCTTCTCTCATGTAAATGTTGATTTATTTTCGTCAACAATGCATCGTCGGTATGGGAATTTATGTTAGTACTCGAGCTAGTTTTGTGCCAAGGGTTACAACCCGAATTCTATTCGTTAGGAACATTTATTTTAGTTTATCGCAATGACAATGAGGCGAAATGAAGTGGGAAATTAGCTAAGGACACCCGTATATTCTTTCGTGTCAGTGAAAGACATTTATGTTTCTTAAAAATATTTTGCTTAGCAGTTCAAGGGTTATGGTAACAAACATTGTTCTGCTAAAAATACGCTTAAGGGTCACAACGAGTGGACAAAACTTTCTCATTGTTATTTAGCGGTTATTTTGAAAAGTGGCAGGTGTATGAAACTCGTAGACTAATGGGAAAATCCACTTTTGTAGTCAAGTGTACGTCTGGTAATTTTTGAAACCTGATTTTTATACAAAAATGAAGCATTACACTATTAAAGACCAAGTAAAAGGAATTTAGGAGCCCATGGTGCAGCAGTTCGTGCCCTCGCCCAGCGACTGTTGAAGTTAAGCAATTTTCTGAAGATGGGTGACCCATAATTCACTATCTCGAGCTCATCCGTGCTTCGGAAGGCACGTTAAGCCGTTGCTCCCAGTTGCATTCGCAGTCGTTAAAACCCCGCTAATCAGCATTGGGCCCGCGTGGTGGGTCATGGCCCATTCTCCTTATACATCCATAAGGAAGGCCAGTGCCCCAGCAGTGGGGACATTAAAATGGCTGATGACGTGACGAAAGGGATTTATAATCAATGTGCCCTGCTAAAAAGATTTTAAAACTTTCTTAAAGGTCAAAAAAAAATCTAGTGGCCACTCAAAGATTTTTATAACTGTTTTATTGTTTTTTAAAACTCACTTTTACATGACAAAGTGTTTTTACACTTTTACATGACCTCAGGGATGGGGAAATGGCGGCCCGCGGGCCAAATCCGGCCCGCGACTAGATTCGATTCGGCCCGCCACTATAAGCCTGCTATTTTGTATAAATCGGACCGTTAAAAACAATATTTAAATATTTGCGCTAAAAATAAGCATGAGGTACAAACAAAGGCATGCATCATTCACCAGGGCATTTTACACCCTTTAATTAATGAACAGTTACAATTTCACCAATCCCATGGAACTAGTACGTCAAAACTTTATTAGATAAACTTTAAAAAGGACCTACTTGATATATTTTGTTATGTACTTAGAATAAAATAATTATGTTCCTTGGCCCGAGTAAATGTTGTGATCGGTTGATATGGCCCATCTCTACCTACCTAAAAAATATGAGATTCATGATAAATTACCTACTTTTAAATATTCACACTAACAATATAAAAGCGAAAGTAGTCTATGTCTCTAGGTTAAGTTTACTTGAACAAAGTCTCAACATAAAAATGAAAACCTTGATCTCTCTAGTAACAAAATATGGACTTACAATCTCATCACGAGTTGACTTTTAAGATCATTTGATAGACCGACAACCTATAAAAGTCGTAACTTTCAGAATTGAATCGTCGTAGCAAAATCGTTAACGACCAAACTGCCCTAGACAGGTCGTAGGTCAAAACGACGTGATTTATTTGGGGAAGGACCCTATGGGTATACCCTGGTTGTACCCAAAAGAGGCCGTTCGTTGGAACCGTAATAAATAAGTAATGAATTATTTCAGTTATGGTCATGCTTGTTAGGTAGACGTTGCGGGCCGAGTTTAAGTATTATTAACTGTATGGATTAAGGGAGAGGTTAAGACAACTGTTATTAAAACTTATGTGGTTACTACAAATCGTGGTTTAAACATTTTGTTGTCTCTTTTATTAGCTTATAGGAACACAGAGACGTCTGTCTGTCTTAGGAAAAGTCTGAACTTTAGACCTGTATCACTAATGCAATCATTATGAAATAACTAACGTAGGTACTAAAACAAAATCACGTATATTCTTTAAAGTAATTCTTACATGGGCTGCCCTGCCCATAGCTAACTATGAATTATTATTTCTATTATGGAAATATGCATATTTGTTTCTTTAAAATATAGGAGAAAAAATTATGATGTAACTTTTTGCACTTAAAAATTCTACTAATATTATAAATAAATGCGAAAGTGTGTCAGTTTATGATAAATTTTGAATAGAAAAATATTTAAAATAAATTAACTCGACCACAAGTGAATTCTCAGATGGGACTCGAACCCACGACCTTTGGAAATCTGTCCCAATGTTCAAGAGCAAGATATAAAAATAGCATTAAAAAATGCAAAAATTAAAAAGTCATAAAGATAAACTGACATACAGTTTGTTTGTCAGTCTTTCACGCTAAAACTACTAAACGGATTTGGATGAAATTTGGCAAAGATATAGTAGATAGCCTGAATTAAAACATAAGATACTTTTTATCCCGATATTCACACGGGAAAGGGAACCACGCCAGTGAAAAACAATATAAAAATCGTTTTTATAACACATCCGGAAAAGTGGCCTTATTTTCTAATGAAACAAAAAAGCATCGACTATTTCCTAAAAAAAAACACGATAGAAAACAAAACGTCCGTTACTTGCGCATACGCATACACCTCCGTGGTTGTCACTGAGGGCTGAATGTTAATTCGTGTCAATCAATGGGTGCCACTAGCATTTTCATCATACTTAGGTATAGATCACTCTGAACTTCTATTCCGCTCTGAAGTTCCTTCGCTCAGGAATAGGGACAGTCAGATTCGTCATACTTAAGTCATAGTAGACTTAAGTATTATGTGTCTGACTGCATCCCTGCGCGAAGCAACTTCAGAGCGGACTAGAAGTTTGGCGCGATCTATACTTAGAAATTTAATATCACATACAATTTTTAGAGCAACCCCAAAATGTTTGCTGTCCATAGCTGGCAATTAAAATGTACAGTCGGGGACTTTCCCGGTTGATCAGTAGAGTTTTTTTGAGAAACATTTTCTCGAAAAGTACTAAGGTTAAAGAAATAATTTATTATTCAAATAAAATATTTCTTTATTGTCTATTATTTGTGATATAAACGTTTTCTATATATCTTTTACTTTTTTAAATAAAGCTCCTTGAAAAAACTCTACTGATCTACCTATACATTATGGAAATATACCTAAGTTCGTAGTAGTTCACCTAAAAAAGTGTATGAAAAAAAAAACATTTTATTATAAGTACATTATACTTAAAAGAAAACGTTTTTTTATAACGTGTGAGCAAAGAAGGATTTATTTCTTACTGGGGTCACTTATAGTGCGCTCGACATTGTACGAATTTTTTCTAATATTGTATAGAAAAATACTTCGCCAAGTTATTCGCGAATGTCATCCTACACTTTTGTTTTTTTTTTATTATTATTTATTTAGCACCAACAAGATATACATCAGTAAATACAATAATATAACTAAAATACAAAGTTACAGATCTAAATGCTATCTCAGTTACAGGTACTACACAAATGCATAATTAGAGTAGCCGCTATTTATTTAATACCTATGACAAAAGTGTAATGTATTTATGATTTTACAGTAGTACATAAATTTTATTATTGAAAATTAGAATAACAAAAATGAATGTCAGAAGGATTAAAAAAAAATATATATCAAATAGTCAATGTCAAAAAAAAATAATGAATAATAAAAAAAAATTATGTAATAATAATATAAAAAACGCAAAATATCAATGTCTAAATTACGATGTCAGATTTATGGATTACATATAAAAAGTTACAATAATAATAATAAAAGCGAAATAAGTTTACCATTAAATTACGTACATTAAATTATTTGAAAACAATTACCTATACTTAGGTGAAAATAATAAAAATTAAAAAGAGAGAAAGAGTAAATAAAATAATAAAATAATAATTATTTAATCTATGTCAAGACACAATATAACATTTTTCCTTAGATAGCATATTCTCGCAAATGTGAATGGCCGGTACTATGAAACAGTAGGCCTAGCACTAATAACTTTCGAGTAACTATCGAGGAAATAAAGTAAAAAATGTATGACATATTGAGCAGAGTTCCTAGCGGACGTAAACGGAACTACATTTTCCTATACATTTTTTGACATTACGTGCTCGATACTTACTCGATACTATTTCGATAGTTATTCGTGCTTGCCCTACTGATGAGTCTAAAACAAAAAAGCATCGATTATTTCGTAAAGAAATCACAATATAAAACAAAACGTCCGTTGCATGCCCACACGCATACACCTCCGCGTTTGTCACTGAGGGTTGAATGTTAATTCGTTTCAATCAATGCGTGCCTGCCGAGCACCTGGCATTTTGGCAGCTATTATTTCATTAAAAATAAATGCTATTATTTAACTTACCAATTACTAGTTATTAGGTCAATATTTAAGTTACGTTTTATTTTCGGATTCAATAGGCAACAGTCAAAATTATTTATCCACAATCCACTTTTGTGATTATGGATCCACAATCCACAATCACAAAAGTAATAAATAATAAATTTTATTTTCTCATCACAAACTTAGCATTGAAATAAAGACATTTATTTACAAAACAGGAATAAGGAATCTAAGTTTGTAAGAGGCTGATGCCTGAGCTAGGTACAAAATACCTGTGTTACAGGTCACCAGGCTCCCAACACCTCGAACCACATTATCACTGATAAAAACGTTATCTAATAGATGTCGCTGAGAGAACATGCGAAGATTAATGGCTAAACATTAAAAATAATAAGAAAAATTAACAAAGGTAGATGCAAGAGTGCATCTAAATATGTGTTTGTGCGTGTCTGCGTGTGCGTGTAGGTGTGTGCGTGTGTGTGTGTGTTGTGTGAGTGAGGTGTGTGTGTGCGTACGTGTGTGTATGTATATGTTCGAATAATAGTGAGACCTACAGTGACTTACAGCTGTTATTTTGTGCATGTGTGTGGTGCAGTTGTAGTTAGTACATGTACAGTCGGGGACTTTCCCGGTTGATCAGTAGAGTTTTTTTGAGAAACATTTTCTCGAAAAGTACTAAGGTTAAAGAAATAATTTATTATTCAAATAAAATACTTCTTTATTGTCTATTATTTGTGATATAAACGTTTTCTATATATCTTTTACTTTTTTAAATAAAGCTCCTTGAAAAAACTCTACTGATCAACCGGGTAAGTCCCCGACTGTACCTCACTTAGCAGGTAATTTGTAAGAGGTTTTCTGTTTCGTCGTAGGTCAAGTTCAAGAGCCACCTAATAAGTTTCTTTTTTGCAAGCATTTCTTTAATTGATTAGAAAGTGTTTAATTAGTGTTTCCTTTTCATGTTAATAACCACTACAAACAGGTGCTGATATTCTATTCGATATTGTTTTAATCTTTTATTATGACTGTTTTGCACTCCCGTTACGGGTAAAGTATGACGGACTCAATATTGTAACTCTTGTGACCTCTTATGTACAGTAGAGGAACTTCCCGGTTGACCAGTAAAGTATTTTAGGGAGCTTAATTTTAAAAAGTAATAGATATATAGAAAACGATCATATCACATATAATAGAACATTAATAGATATTTCTCTCATTGATAAAACGACGGTGGCCAATACCGTAGAAATAGTGAATATACTAGAGAATTTCAACGTGTTCTCATAGGTCTCAGTAGCATAATTAGTCAGTGCATTGGGCCGGATTCCCAAGGACGCGGGTTCGAGTCTCGTCAGGGCGACATGAAACAAGTAGCTTTTTTCTATTATATTCACTTGTTTAAAAAATATTTCTTTTGAATAACAAATTATTAATTTAACACTATTTAACCTTAGGACTTTCCGAGAAAACCTTTCCCAAAAAAAATTCTACTGGTCAACCAGGAAGTTTCCCGTTTGTACTCATATTCATGCAAAAGAAATGAAATGAATGAAAAAAAAATGTCGTACAGTCTAATAGGAAAAAGTCTATTTAGTTGGCTGTGTTCAGTTAGGGCTAGAATTATAAAACTTAAGAAAGAATTAAGCAGGAGCATGACACGTTAATGTATTGAAAGATGTGTCTTTGCTACAAACGTGAAGATTCAAAATCTTACAAAGAAAAATGTAGAGACTGCTTCTGTGTTTAGCCAAAAGCTGGTGTCGGTTCCGTTAAACTATACGAGTACAAAAGTTTCTATACGAAGTCAGAAAATATTTAATATTTATACTTATGACAAAATAATATCAAATAGATATTTTTTTGGAAAAATCGACTCGGCCGCAAGTGGATAAATTTTTGTTATAACAAACGAAAAATAAAATACTTATATTTAAGATACACAATTTTGATGTTTGTTAATACGCATATAACTTTAAAATTGTTATTATATATTAACTTTTGATACAGCTTAAATACTAATTTTAGGTATAACTATAATAATCTTTACGCCATGCATGTGCCGCAAAATTGTCACTGGCACACGTTGGCGCTACGGAAGACCTGCACCCCGACCGCCTAACGGTATAGCTTTTGGTATCGCTATAGCTATCGATTTTTCAAACCCCCTACAAGGGCTTTCGCTGACGCTATCACTTTCATACTAAAAATGCAATAGTTAATCCATTAGATGAATAGAAATATGTAGGAATTAGACAAAAATCCTATCGTTAAAGGGTTTTATGAGAGTTTGAAGTTTGATAGCTATAGCGATAGCACAAGCTATACTGGTAGGCGGTCGGTCTGCAGAGCTGTGGCCTTGTGTCAGGTCATAGCATACCTGAGTTGCGACCAATTTGGGTATTTTCTAGTGTAATGTAATTATGTAATGTTCCTACTGTAATTCAACGGAAAATAACCATTAAACAATTTTTCTTTCTTTCTTTACGGATGGATTATTGGATTTTTTCCAAATCCTTTTTTTATGATCTACGGGAAATGCTTAGCCCTCATAATATACGAGTAATACAATCATTCATTTACTATGTTTTTACCCGCGGAGACGGTATAAGCGTTTGGGGTGGAAGGTTGTTTGTCTGTGCAAACCTCTTTTCCTTATTCTGTGGTGCAAACCAATGTTGCCATTATATCTCCAAAACTAATTGTCCGATTTTGATGCGGTTTTCAGTGATGGGTTTGGGTTTGATCGGTGCATGTTCTTTGATAGGTGTTACGGTGACAACTCACCAAGGGGCACTGCAGTAAATATTAAGATTTAAAAAACCAAAACTACTAGTCCGATTTTGATGCGGTTTTCAGTAATTGGTTTTATGTAATAAATAGACGGTTAAAGCGTAATTAAAATAGGATAAAATAATTTAAAAACTCCAACTTAATCATCCGTCGGGGGCTGCTATGACTAATTTAAATTTCAACATAAATTTTCACTTTACTATAAAACTGCAAAACTAGTTCATTTAATGGCAGCCCCCGACGGATAATTAAGTCGGGGGTTTTGAATTTTTTTTATCCCTATTCAACTATGTATTATTAATTTCTGTTTTTGAAAAGTCATTGCTTGTGGTCGAAACTGTCACAGGGTGATGTTGAATAAAACATGAGCATCCACCTGGTGGTACCACCGTTCACCACATCCGGAAGCCACTGATTGCTATAAATCAAATGCAATTTGTGAGTGACAAAATGTTGGGTTATCTATTTCGAATCTTTTTACAAGATTGATTTATTTTAATTTCATATAGTATCAGACAATAAATAATAAATATGAGCTTTCTTCACAATATTGGGTTGGATTGGGTTATGGATTTTCAATAACTTCGTGAGGTGAAGTGAAACAGACACATATACAGATACAAACTTCAACAATTAAGTTATTATTATAAATCGAAAGTAACGGGACTCAACGCGATATTTATTATGTAGTAAATTCATATACCTACTTACAGCTTGATATAGCTTGATTTATAATTATAATGGAACGCGAAAGTTTAAAATCTTATAACTTCTTTCTTATACTTATGGTAAATTTTAAATAGAAAAATATTGGAAAAAATTAACTCGGCCACAAGTGAAGTCTCGGTAGCTCAGCGGTTAGAGCATTGGACCGGATTTCCAAAGGTCGCGGGTTCGATTCCCGTCTGAGAATTCACTTGTGGCCGAGTTAATTTTTTCCAATATTTTTCTATTTAAAATTTACCATAAATATAAAAATAGCATTGAAAAATGCAAAAATTACAAATTCATAAACTTCTTTCTTTTTTACTTACGGATGGATTATTGGATTTTTTCCAAATCCTTTTTTTATGATCTTCGAGAAATGCTTAGCCCTCATAATATAATACATTCATTCATTTACTCTGTTTATTATTATAAATCGAAAGTAACGGGACTCAACGCGACATTTATTATGTAGTAAATTCATATACCTACTTACAGCTTGATATAGCTTGATTTATAGCAGCGGGACTCAAACGTGAAATTTGTTATTTAGTGTAGAAGTATCTCAATCGTAGTTCTTTTTACACGGAAGTTACAAACACTGTGCAGAGCAGCAAGAGATTTTAACTAAACATTGCCAGAATTGACAGCCTCCTGTTTCGGCCTAGAAACTGTAACAGGAGTTTCACACGAGTTCTTTTCGTAATAACACGTGTTTTGTGAGACTCCATTTTAACTCTATCTTCCGTACAATTTCTTTAAAATATTATATTTAAGTAATAAAAACTGGATACTGGCGAAATCCAAAAGGGAACCGCCATTAAATTTAAGAAAAAGAAACTGTAATCATAAACATAATTATAATCATAATATTTTTTATTTGCAAATAAAGTTATGTTGTAGTTAAATAGGTTTCATTACTATTTTTGTTAGATTTTATATAAAATATACTTATAAGAAGCCTACTACCTACTCACTTCCAATAAGATCCTTTGGAATCAAAAAGAAAATACTGCAAATGCGGGGTCTAACGAAAACGTTGTTTTCCGATGCACAGAAATATGTATTGACTATAATAAATATTTACAAAATATAATTTACTTTATATTAAACGAAAAGTGATTATTAAAAAAAATTAAAACCTACTTCAAAAAACTAAAAAGCAAAAAATAAGCCTTTTGGAGTCGGTGGTAGCCAACGCATTCTACATTGCGGTCCCACTCTTCTATTTTTCATGCCTTAGATGGCACTGACTTCAAAAGGCTTTTTTTTTGCTTTTTAGTTTTTTGAAATAGGTTTTAATTATTTGTAAATAGTTTTTTATTTCCCAATCGAACCTACATTAAAACTTTATGTCAACCGCTCATCACCGTTTACAAAATGCTGTTTTTCCCGGTGCAGGGACGTTAATTATTGAGCAGTTCTCCTGGTACTTCATCATCAGCTCCACTTCATCACATGCATTGAGACGAGAATAAATTGCTTATGAACCACATTAAAGTCATCGTATCGCTTTCGTGAAATGGTAAGTATTTAATAGTTCCGCCTGGCTAGCTACCACCATCTTATCACGACGACCTGCATACCGACCGCCTAATGGTATAGCTTGTGGTATCGCTATAGCTATCGATTTTTGAAACCCCGTACAAAGGCTCTCGCTGACGCTATCACTATTATACTAAAAATGCAATATTTAATCCAATAGATGAAAAGAAATATGTAGGAATTAGACAAAAACCCTATCGTTGAAGGGTTGTATGAGAGTTTGAAGTTTGATAGCTATAGCAATAACACAAGCTATACCGTTAGGCGGTCGGGGTGCTGTTTGGCGCAGGGGTACTAACCCCGCCTTCTGCGCCAGAGGTCCCGGGTTCGATCCCCGGACAAGACAAATATTTGGGTGCATGAACATGTCTATTTGTCTTGGTCTGGGTGTTTAGTATATTAAGTATGTATTTACAAAAAAAAAGTATATAAGTATGTTTATCCGTTATCTAGTATCCATAACACAAGTTCTTCATGAAACTTAACGTGGGACTAGATAATTGGTGTGATTGTATGCGAATATTTATTTATTTATTATTTTATCTAAGTCTGACGCCATAACAACAATGTTTTCAGCACTGTTGTGTTCCGGCAGTTAGACATAAGATAGCTTCCATCTTCAGCCTTATCAATACTTAGCGTCAGGTATGGTGAAGGCTAAGAGTCTCCCCGTCATGAATAAAAATAAAAAAACCTCGTCCTTTTTTTGTTATTATTCATGTTACTTTTCATTGTTACTTTTTCACGCTAAAACTACTGAACGAATTTGGATAAAATTTGCCACAGAGATAGTAGATAGCCTGGATTAACAAAGTATTGTATGTGTTTTTATCCTCATATTCCCACGGGAACGGAAACCGCGGGCGGCGCTAGTTAAGAAATAAAAATATAAGCGTGATGCTGAAGGTCGGTTTTTGAATTCTTGATAATTATTATTATAATATGAAATGTTAACTACATGGGCTTTGAGTTGAGTTTAAGACGTTCTTAACTTAAAATTGAATGTAAAAACCGACTATTAATAACCGAAACCTTCCTCAAGAATAGGGCCATAAAATTCAAAAAGAATTTTCCAAAACCGAGAAATTAACGCGATCAAACGAAGAAACAGCTCAACTTTATAATATTCTTATTAGCAGTCATATTAGTAGTTAAAAATCTCAGATTTGCTTGTGACAGTAAAAAATTGTACTCGACAAGGTATTATTAAGACTAATTAGCATTTTAAATTTATTACCAGCTCCTTAACAAGCTATTTAAAAAATAATGAAATCTTTCAACAGCTAGTACTCGTAACATGTATTTTGATGTAATTATGGAGGGTGAAAAATGCAACGTTGTTGTTAAAAATGAATATTTAAAATTCGTTATTTAGAGCAAATTAGTTGTTGTTTGTTTGTTAAAAGAGTGTTAATTTAATTTTTATGAAGAGCTCGTGGTTAGCGCGTTCGGTTGCGATTGTGACCGTGAAGAAAGTATGGGATTCTTCTAAGTTACAATCAGGGAACTTCCTGGTCTCTACTGGTCAACCGGGAAGTTCCCTTACTGTACCATCCATCCATAAGGAAGGTCTTTGCTTTAGTGGTGGGGAAATTAAAATGACTGGATATGATGAATCTGATGAATATCATAAAAGTCCTGACTGATGAATGCCGATCTGCACGCAATGAAAATCGTTTTCACCTCACACGCTCGGAAAAGTAGGTTGTGTCATTCAATTTCTGCGTGGAAAACTTTACGGCCTAGCGTGGTAAAGTGCTTTTTCATTTAAAACCCAAAGATATGTCCTAATGTGTTCTGAATCGCACTATTGATCAAACTTTGAATTAATTATAATACTCCGTTTTGGTTTCATTATAATATTTTAGTTTCTTGAATCATAGAAACAATAACAATAAGATTAAACTATTGTGATAAGAATTTTATGTTTAGGCTCACCCAGTCTAAATATAAAATTCTTATTTGAACTCTTTCGGTAACTCGCCGCTAAATCCAACTTTCCAGCCTTACATAACAAATAACTACCTATAGTTTTATGTTGTGAAGTCGAAACACATAGGCTAGGTTTTGTTGCGAAAACTCGAGGAGAGCTTGATATAACCGGATTCCTCGGATACAAAGTCACGGGCGGATCTATAGTTGCTTGTTAGGTAGGTAAATAACTGTTTACCTTGATAGTCATACTTGATTAACAGTTAATTATTTGATAGAATCAGGTGTTACTTGGCGGAAACCCATATCTTAGTAGAAAACGAAAAATATGTCGCGTAATTCCGCAAGAAAAAATGCAGATGCAGCCCAGTGACACACCTTGCACCTTCACCGACTACTCTACACGTGTTTCGCCCACACACGAAGCATCCTCAGGAGTTGTTAGACCGTGCCAATTGCACCACTCGGTGCTGAGAGAATTACGCGACATATTTTTCGTTTTCTACTAATAACAGTTAATTTACAGAGAGTCGTTACAATTGCACGTCAACGTTTACAACGCTTGTTTACCAAAGCAGTTTTGGTAATAAAGTGCGACTTTTCAAGCAAGGGTCACGAACATTAGCTATACCTACAGCTGATTGACCTTCGGCACATTCCTGCCGTTTCGTATTTATTTTAGTTGATCGTGGTACTTGTGTGTTTAATCAAGCCTAATAAACAGGAGTTGTCAATTAAAATGTACTTGAAAGTTATTTGTTACTTGCTAGCAGGTCACCGGTGTCCAGAGAAAAAATAGATTATCAATTTTGTCTCATAAATGGGGCCTGAGAGATTAATAAGCTTCTAGACACAATGCTGTTTAAACGAGTATTATTAAAGTAAATAAATATTAGGTCTTTAACTATGAAATTGCCGATTTGTATAAAGATTTTTAAAGAAAGTTCGTTTTTCATACTAACAATTTTTGTTATAGTTACTACCGCAAGTGCTAATGCCACAATTTTTTATGTACAATCATTGTTTGAAGACTAAGCCATCTAATGCTATATTTTTATTTAAAAAAAATATGAATAAATTATAAATTATATTAAATAAGGTAGTAAAATTTGCTAACAAAAAAAAGAGAACCTTTCGAGGTATTTTTTATCTCATAAGAAACGAAAATTATAACCATGAAATTAATTATTCTTGATCATTTTGATCTTAATTTAATATAAAATCAAGCAATATATATACCTTTTAATCTCAGAATTAGTGAGGTTCTCTAGAAGTGTAAGAAAAAAATCGGCAATTTCTTACTTTAACCCCTATCACTTAGTGACTATTTCATTAACCGTGCAGATGCTGACTATGAAACATAAAATGAAAGGGGTAAGAAGCAGCATCTCACGCATTTAGAACTGACAGATTAACTTTAGCGTTATAGTGTGGCTGAAGCATAAGAGTCAGGAAACACAAACTCAGGCTAGTAGTTCCACTCTTTAGCGGTGCAGATGAAAAAATTCGAATCGTGCGACTCCGTTCGTTCATTTTACATCCACGCAAGCGGTTCTCTAGTACATACCTAGCTCTTATGAGTCAAAAGCGTCTTAACTCAAAGGGAATTCGCCGTAAGCTCAAACCATCAACGCTTTTGTGGGGATCAAAGGACGCGACAGATAAATATCTCATTTCCTTTCGAAGTTTCTCCATTTGACTGTTACTATCTTATTTTATTGGTAAGGTATTGTAATGGAACCTATAGTTAAATGGAATATGATTGCTTGTATACCTGTATTGTAGGTATTGTATACCTGTATACGATACCTTTCTTAAGTTTATCTATTTGTTTGAAAGGGTTTGATTTTTGTTTTGAGCATGAAACTTCAATATTCGTAGGTATTAAAGTTACGAATTATAATTTTTTTTCGTATTATTATGTTTTAAAGTGTAACGAAATAATGAACGCACATAAATTACATATGCTTTTGCAATAAATAACGTTTACGAAATGTAGTAATTGCAAATCTTTTTATTCTATCAAATTAACATTTAAATCAGCAAAAAGTATTATTGTTTGTACCAACTTGATAACTGCCTTTTTAATTTACAGTCACTTGATAGAAAAATATATCTCTGGATGTTACATATTTTTTTCATAGCCATAATTTGGAATGTTACTTGTTATCAATACATTGACAGTTAAATGAACTTCAAAAACAACGCTTATACAAACTCCTTTTACGCGAAAAAGGCGGGAACTCCCAGTCGAAATCTGTCAAGTTTTTCACTAACTGTCAACGGTAGCGCGCGCTGTCATCGTGTCACACGACAATGTGCACGCGCATCAGTGAAGCACGCAATCAGATTTGGTTTAAAAAAGTCATCTGCTAAGGTCATTCTAGCATGTAGGTACGGATTATCCTTTGTTAATATTCTTTTGAATACTTTTATAACACATTTGTTGTTTGGTTTGGTTCGTTATTATTATTTTTACAGGTGATTTGAATAGGAATGCTAAATAACATTTTACAACAGTGAAAACTGACCAATAAGTTTTTTGCGCTCATTCTTCTTGCCAATCAAGAACGTGTATCCCGAATAAAAATATATTGAACGATTCAAAAGTATTTATTTATTTTTAAAATAAAGTTAGTTTTAATACAAATATTCGGCTTGACTTTTGCTGGTAATCTAATCTTTAGAAAAATGCTAGTAATTTTTGTATTATTTTTTAAATAATAACAAACGCTGTAGGAATCTTTCTCGCACAACTTTTTTAAATAAGTTTTTATTCTATTTAATCAAATGGCTGTAACTTAGCGAACTAATTCAGGCCATTTAATTACTTCTTCATATTACAACCCTTAAGATTATATTGACACCACTAATTAACTATCGGAATTAGATGTCGAGTTTCTGTAAATACCCACCCCCAGTCTTTTGAGAACTTTTTTTTTAATATCAAAGACATTTACACTATTTTTAATTCGGCCATACGGCTGCGGGGAAAATCAACCCTTGAAATGTGAACTCCTTTAAAAGAGTCAAGTAATTTGAGTACTAATTTGGAATGAATTAAACGCGCGTGGAATTTCATCAATTGAATTGCATAATGATATTTAAAGATCATATTCCGTTGGGATAGAGTTGAAGTTTGCATGTAAAATTGCTGTAGCATTGGTTGCAAAAAAGTAGAATCAGCTGCCGTCTTAGCTTTTGTTTGACTCGGAATAAAATATATATCTTGGAGGAGGTCCTTTGAATGCGTTTACGAGAAGAAATGCGGTCGAATATTTCTTAGGAATGTAGAGATGTAGGTGTAAAGTATCGATAGTTTTGGATAAATTAAATAATAAACAAAATCAGCAGTGAAAATAAATAGAACGATACCTTCATTCAAATCCCAATCAACACAGAGCTTGTTCCATGCGTACTAGACAACGGGTAATTATGTGGCATGTGGCAGAAATTATGACATATTTTTCACATTACAACTGTCAAATTATCTTCCAGACAAGCTGTCCAGGACATAATGTCGGTGATGAAACCAGCCCGTTTATTTACATTCATTATCCTAAGCCTAATCCTAACAAATAATAAGCGAAAGTGTGTTTGTATGTCCTTTCTTCACGCCCTAATTAAGCCATTAATCGACTTGATTTTCGGCATACAGTATATAAAAGTAGAGAGAGTAACATAGGCTACTCTTTATCCTGATATTCCCACGGGAACGGGAACGGGTCGGAAGCTAGTTTAAAAATTTGTGTCTTGTGAGAATCGAACCCTCGACGACATGATCGTTCAACAGTTATAGCCAGCGCTCATATTCTACGTGGTTTGTTGGAACTTCCACTTTTGTCAAAAGATTCACCTCTATCGTTACACTATTACAACATTTTGAAATGTATTGTTTTGTTTATTACGTAGGTTATTAAAGCTTTAAAAATATCTATTACGCTTAAAACGTTTTTATCCCTATATCAATTTTGAAAAGACTACTATTTGAAATATCTATTTCCATTTTATATTAAAATGATTTTTTTAGAAAAGCTTTTTGTATTTTATTTGAAATACTTTTTACGACATATTTTGTATCTGCAAAATGCAAAATACTTTTCGGGTAGTTTTGTCAATTAAATAGTTACGTGAAACTAAATCGTTATTGTGTCGTTGCTGTTGCGTTAAATCTAACTAAATTCGTAGGTAATGGACTGGACTGAACTGTTTATTTGCAAGTTTGGTTATATGCTCGATTACCAGAGTAACCGATGATCTGACCTAATTAATTATTTATTGAATTTCCGTTTCTAGTGCAAGTGCAAACACCAATATTGACGATATATCGACCTGGTATTATTACAAACATTTTTGAAGGATGATGATATCTGCCTGCAAATTAAAAAAAAACCGGCCACCGGACTCGCGCACCGAGGGTTCCGTTTAAAATTTTCAAAAATATTTTTTATTATATGATGTAAAAAAAAATACGGTTTTCGCAATTTTTCCTTTATCTGTACTATAAGACGTTACTTCGTACCAAATTTCAAGATTCTAAGTTCACGGGAAGTACCCTGTAGGTTTTGATTCCCGTGCGAGTTGCATAATTATAATAATTGCAAAATTTGCGGCATAAACGGCTTTATCTTTTGATTGCTTTGGCTTAGAAGTTTGATTTTTTCACAGCTCCAAAGGACAGTAGACCTGATTATTAGATATAAATTTCAGTATGATACCTCCACGCGTTCCTGAAAAAAATGGTCTTGACAGACGGACGGACAACGAAGTGATCCTATAAGGGTTCCCTTTTTTCCTTTTGAGGTACGGAACCCTAAAAACAGTCAGATTGTCTTCTTAAAATATAAGAGCGGTCTGTCCAGCACTGCAACGGTTAGAAAGGTTTTTTTTTATTATGAAGCCCTTGCAGGAACATGAACGAAAGTGCCTTTGAACAAATATATGAACACCGGGAAGACTTTGATTTCATCATACGTGTATTTCATTAAGTATTGATAAGGCTGAAGGTGGAAGCGCGCCTCTCCCGGAATCCTCAATCACTGAGGAACTGGGTAATGCTGTTATGGTGTCAAACTTACAAAAGATGCTGGTAGCTAGCTAGGCGAACTTACAACAAGTCCTAACACCAATTAAGCCGAATAGATTAAGACCACTGGGTATGATACCGGTGGTGTTACCACATGATCACAGAGGCCAGAGGTTTAGGTTAAGCATCATTCGCGATGGTCGGTCACAGAAGGGTGACCAGTAATTTACTATCTCGAGGTCCTCCGTGATTCCGTGATAATTGAAAACGTGTTAGCTGTTTTCTTTGCTAGTAAAATTAAATACACAAGGTTTTGGAGGACACATTTATCAGTTACCTACCTCAAATATGACACAGTCGCGTGTTATTTACGTTAAATATTAATGTGTTTAGATAACCCGTAGGTAAGTTTTTTAAGTAAACATGGAATCGATGTTTACATTCGATATCGATAAAGACGACAGCTCTAGTGCCAGGTGCGGCACGTGCGGCGACCGCGTTTGTCATGTCGCGTCTAGCTTGCGACAAATGTCGCGCGACTTTTTTTACGTATGAATAAGACAGACTTGATGTGTTTCAATCTGTCTTACCTAAAGCCTTGCAGTAGAGGTCATGATAATATTTCCTTAATTACGAGGCTCTTCGATGTTAATTTATTCACTGTACATAAGAAAGAGGTAAGAAAGAAGTAAGTTGACTGTCGTGTGTCACCTCCCTATTGCGCGAAACACTGCATCAGTCCATTTCTAATCCCTTTGTAGTAAGCTTAAAGTTGTCATGGCAGCATTATATTGCTCCATCTAACCTCTTTCTTGTGTTTTGCGATAATTATTAAAGTATTTTTTTATGTACCTACTTAAGTAATCTTTTGATGAAGGAAACTTTAAAACCCTATTCTATTTATATACCTATATTCTATATATCTATTTTAAAGTTTTTTTTGTAAATGTATTAAAATAAGCTTATAATTCCAACATAATTTTTGTGCCTTCAAAGTGTGAAGTGTTTTAAAATTTGACAACTTCGATTTGTTCGTTGGCAGGAACAATGATTAAAGATGAGCATGGAACTGATTATGTAGTTGTCTTTAGAAACTAATAAAATATGTCTGTGTTTCAATATACCAATCATAAATCTTTACAAATTCAAAAGTAGGTACAACAAAAGCGGCCAGCATATTCTTTAGTTGACGAATAAAATATCGTAGGAGAGGAGGTTGTATATCGCCATTCTTGTGGAATTAAAGAGTATTGTCAAAATTAGAGCATTTTCGGGGCACGAGCCGCAGCTGCATTTTTTTTGTACCTTTGCCGAAACTTTAAGAAAGGGATTTCAGAACTATTGTAAAAAAATGAGCCTGCTGTGACTGAGGCTGTGACGCAATTGTTTGTTGATATAGTGCTTGAGAGCAAAAAGTAAGGCAATGTAAAAAAAGGTAAGAATTTGTATGACGAATTAAATAAAAAAACGAAAACCTAAGAATATTAAACCTAAGAACAAAATTATAGTGAGTATGTATGTACCTACTTATATTTGCAAAAACCCTATCTTTTTTAAGTAAGAGTAAGAAATGTCAACACCATTGTCTAATTATCCGTGTTTTTGCAATATCCCTAGGATTTTTGCGAAAATTCTATTTATCAAATCATCCTACGACATATGCACATTGAAACTGAAATTCTAAGAAACTGAAGTAATAATATTCCTCTATTTAGACAGTTTTATTCTTTTACAGAATCCCTAATCAGCAAAGTAGTGAATTAGCCAGTATCAGTTCTTACTGATAGTGACTTGACATGATGCGACTATTACTTAGATCATAGATGATTTTGACATTTTTTATTGATATTTGTATTTAAATGTTTCTTTGATGTATTCTATATCAATATAATATTTTGACTTAGTTTTCAAGATGCCTTCTGACAATTAGTATTGTACTTATATGTATACTATATTTTTTAATTATAATCTGCGATCTTATTTTATTTTTGCTATAATTCTATAATTCTGTGACTAATAATGTACTTATTCTAACTTGCTGGCGTTTTGCGCAAACTGTAAGCCAGTAAGTACACTGTTTGAATAAGTAAATAAATCAATATATAAATAAGTAATTAATGGCGGAACTCTAGAAGTCTAAAAGTAAGTACATAAGTACACAAAGTTTTTGGTTCTATCTATTTACACATTTGTTTTTCTGCCATCTTCAAAAAGGTTCTATTGCCGTAACTACCGGATCTAACAAATTGTTCACAGGCAACCGTTCCATTCACCATATACAGTAAATTAAAAGGTTTATAAGCAACGATGCTATCACGAACGTGTTAACATTTTACCGTCTCTAAACAGACGATATACAAACTTTTTCTTACAGCCAGTTTATTGGAAAATACGTTTTATGTACAACAATATAAGGTTTATAACAATAACGTTATTAAAACACCTGTCAAAGTTTTTTCCCGCCATTGTTTATAGCGCCATCTGCTCAAGTGGAAACGTCCTGTCAATTTGGATTAATGTTCCAATTTTGAATTTTACGCTTGTTTGTGGAATGCTCTATGACTTTGTGATAGATATTAGTTTTCTTTGGCGTTTTGAAAGATCAAATAGTATCTTCGGTCAGAAACTTTTTGGAAGCGTCTTGTTCGCACTATTATTAGTTTTATTGCGGCTCATATAATTAATTACTAATAGATTGAGATAAGGTCAGCCCTATTAATATTTATATTTTATTAAGAAATTATGTAAGTAAACACATTTATGGTGTTTTACAGCCGCATGCGATGTTCGTGAGATGTTCGAAAAACATGAAATAATGATTTTCACCTCACAATCCTAAGATTGAATCCTGAGCGTAGTGAGCGTTTCAAACGTAGAAGATGCTAAAAACTTTTCTGTATAAAAAAGGGAGTATTATAGATAATTCAAAGTTATTTAAAATAGGAATACCTATACTGTTACATAAATTAACAATAAAAACGCTTCGGTAAATGTTGATATTGACAAGACAAAGACAATGCGAATTTCCTCACAGAAATTGAATGAATATTTTGCCTCCATATCCTTAAAAGTTCTTTTTAGTTTTCGAACGATTATTGTTAATATTATGTTAAAATTGAATTTATGGACCTAAATCAATCAATACTTACTAAACTTGAACTGGATCCTAACAAATCATTGCGAAAAACAGTTTTATGGAGAATTATTTTTAAAAAGTGACATTTGCTCCTGTCAAATTATTCGAATTAAAAATCCGACTTTTCTTAGCCATACTTGACTTATTTAAGGATACTTTTGTCTCTCATTTTAATGGAAAAATACAGCCTCATGTCACTTACTTATAGAAAGTCTCGGCATTTTAATTTTAAACAATTTGTTGTATTTTATGATTTTATGATTTTGTAATTTTTGCATTTTTCAATGCTATTTTTATACTTATGGTAAATTTTAAATGTGGCCGAGTTAATTTTTTCCAATATTTTTCTATTTAAAATTTACCATAAATTTGTTGTATGCTTGACGATATTCCATACTCCATCACAAATATAGATCCAAATATACAGTGCTTTGCCAAATCCGTTTCATACTGATATATTACACAATTTCTCTGTGTATTGCTTCATTTATCACGATGAATAACAATATAGTACCTTGCGAGATTGTTTGCGGGTCCATAACATATCTTTTTTGCGAAAACTATTTGTAAAACTTTGTGTATTTTTTTCTAGCTATCTAATTTATCTAACAGTGAAAAGATTAATCTGTAACAAACAATGTTTCGTAGTGAATTCCGAAGTTCAGTGAATCGATGAATCTTTACATTTGATCAAATAATATATACCTAAACTAGCGGCCGCCTGCGGTTTCACACACGTGGTTCCCGTTCCCGTGGGAATATCGGGATAAAAGTAGCCTATGTGTTAATCCACTACTTGAAGTCCCTGCATACCAAATTTCATTAAAATCCGTTCAGTAGTTTTTGCGTGAAAGAGGGACAAATAAACAAACTGACATACTTTCGCATTTATAATATTAGTAAAATAGTTAAAAGTCAAATAAAACAGTGGGGTAAGTACTATATAAAAAAATAGTAGGACCGCAAAGTAGAATGCCTTGGCTGGCACCGACTCCAAAAGGTTATTTTTTTGCTTTTTAGTGTTTTGAAGTCGGTTTTAATTTTTTATATAAAAAGTTTTTATTTCATAGTTTTTAAAGGTAGATAATACTTAGCATGTTATCCAAGTAACAAATATGAAATGAAATATATAAAAATGCTCAAAACATAAAAAGAACTGGGTCAAACTTAACCTAATTTTTATGGGACCAATTGGCAACTATTCTGCATCGAACAAAAAAGAATCACGGAAATTGGCCCAAAAATCTCGGCGTAATCGCTGTACATACATAAAAAAAATAAAAAAAACCAACCGAATTGAGAACCTCCTCCTTTTTTGAAGTCGGTTAATAACAAATAGTTTCTTAATCAAATGAATAATACTACTAATATTATTAAATGTAAAGTTTTTGATATTTATTACTTGCATTTGGATAAAATTTGGCATACATATTAAACAAGAAAAAATCACATAAAAAAACATTGTAAAATGCAAAATTATAAACTTATAATTTGGCATACAGTTAGTTTAAAGTCAAGAGTAAACAAAGGACGCATTTTCATATTGATATTTCCTAATTTGACGAAGGATATTTCTACTTCTTACTATATTTCCACATCCACACGGGTAAAACCGCGGACGGTCACTAGAATACTCGTTCATATAAAAGTAATCCTATCCTAACTAAAATTAGAAATGCGAAAGTGTGTTTGTTTTTCCTTTCTTCACGCCCTAACTAAGCAACTAGTCGACTTGATTTTTAATAAGGCATTTTTTTAAGGTATAGAGTTAGTCAAAGTCAAAGATTTTTATTCAAATCTTAATATATATTCTTAATATATATAAATCTCCTGTCACGATGTTTGTCCGCGATGGACTCCTAAACTACTTAACCGATTTTAAATTAAATTGGCACACCGTGAGCAGTCTGGTCCAACTTAAGAGATAGGATAGCTTTGATCCCAAAATTCCCACGGGAACGGGACCACGCGGGTGAAACCGCGCCCGGCCTTTAGTAGACTTATAGATTAGTGCTTTCGAATAGTCCAAAATTGTTTTTTCGTTTTTTTTTGGGACAGTAAGTAACAGGCTACTTTTATCCCGATATTTCCACGGGAACGGGAACCACGCGGGTGAAAACGCGGGCGGAAGCTAGTCTTAAAATAATTCTGTTCTTATGGTTAATTTTAAATAGAAAAATATTGGAAAAAATTAACTCGGCCACAAATGAATTCTCAGACGGGAATCGAACCCGCGACCTTTGGAAATCCGGTCCTGATTACCATAAGTATAAAAATAGCATTGAAAAATGCAAAAATTACAAAATCATAAAAAAAAATCTGTTCTACCGAGTATTCCGGCGACTGCGCCCACTTTAAGGCGGTACCCTGACCGAAAGTGGCGCCACGTTGAATTTTATTTAATATCGTAATTCTAATTCACAATTTTATTAAAACTTTACGTGGAATTTTTAGAGCCCATAGTCTAGTATTTTTAGACGGTATCATTACATTCCCTCGTAGTCACTGCTAGAAGCAGATAGCAAAACTGCTAAAAGTGGCCGTTTTTGACACATTTGCTATCTACTTCTACGAATGGCTACGACGAGATGTAGCGATACCTTCTAAAAATACAAGACAATGGGCTCTAAAAATTCCACGTAAAGTTTTATTAAAATTGTGAATTAGAATTACGATATTAAATTCAATTCAACGCGGCGCCACTTTCGGTCAGGGTACCGCCTTAACAGGACCCACGGGCGCAGTTACCTTAATCAGTTCATTGTCAAGGTTAAGATGACATTTGTGCAGCTGATCAAACGCTCTATCACGTTTAGCGGAAATAAAATTAGTTTTTTTTTCACAAAAAATGGAAGGCGGAGTAGATAAGTAGACCATTTCGGTAGTTTCTAAGTTGCATAACGGATTAAAGAGAAGCAGTGTTGTCATTGTATCTTTTTAATAAACCTGAAAAAGAGGGGTTGTTTATTATATCATAACAAAGCAAATAATGTGGAATGACTGAAAAAATTAAAAAGTTGCTGTCAGTACTTTCTACAAATATAAGTTATGCTGATAGGTGCATGACCTACAATCAAATGTGTAAAATTACGCAATCATATATATTCCTAACATGGTAGTTTTGCAAATCCCAAAAAGGTGTTTAACTTCGTTATTAGACAAACGACACTTACTAATTAGTTCTTTCTGTACAGCCAGTTATTATCTCAAGTGACACAATCAAGGAGTATGATTTCATTCTTCCTCTCTTTGCACACGAGCCTTATGGTATTCGTGTCACTTGAGGAACTTTCGGGTCGACCAGTAGAGTTTATCTGGGAAACGTTTTTTCGAAAAGTAATAACGTTATACTTAGAAATATTATAATAACTCCCCCTACCCTATATTGTATCTATTAAATCTCGAGACTACACATTACATTACAATACGTCAAATTAGAATTTCACCATTGTTCTAACTAGATGTGGGCATGGTTTACAACGACATTACAGCTCTTTTTTTTTGTTTTTTGAATTTTTGCATTTTTCAATGCTATTTTATACTTATGGTAAATTTTAAATAGAAAAATATTGGAAAAAAATTAACTCGGCCACAAGTGAATTCTCAGACGGGAATCGAACCCGCGACCTTTGGAAATCCGGTCCAATGCTCTAACCGCTGAGCTACCGAGACTTGCGAACCACCATAAATTATTGGCTGTTGCATCTTAATCGATCGTTATACACCTGAAAATATGTTTCTTTCGAATGCAAGGATATTCCTAGCATTGATGTGACAACGCTGGCCTACAGCGTATTAAAAATATAAAAGTATTGGAGAATTTCGACGGTGGTTCGCAAGTCTCGGTAGCTCAGCGGTTAGAGCATTGGACCGGATTTCCAAAGGTCGCGGGTTCGATTCCCGTCTGAGAATTCACTTGTGGCCGAGTTAATTTTTTCCAATATTTTTCTATTTCAAATTTAATCATTACAGCTCGTCATCATATTTGTTCTTTTTTGATACACCAAAATGTTTAAACTATGTGCCAAGTATAACGTGGGTGTGATATTATCCATACAATATTTTGAAAGAAGAAAGAAAGAGAGGTAAGTTTCTTTGGGTAAAACAAAAGACAGTACATCCGAATAAAAAAACACATAATAGACGAAAAACCGTTAGGCTTTTGCCCAGCGCTGATCTTCCGTCGGTACTGTTTTGGTGGGAGTGCGAGCCAGATCAACAGGCTCGTATAAAAAAAATAGAATAAATATTTATGATAAACTTAAAAAAAGACGGGAACAAAACGCGTTACAATAAAAAAATTAAAGGTATAACATAAAATTAACTAAAAAAACATTACAATAAAAAAAGCAATTAAAATTAATTAAGGCATAACATAAAATTAGATTGCACCTGTGGAATTAGACAGCAAAAAAAATATCTTTGTCTCTGGGTTGCAACTTTTGCACAGTCTTTTGTCAGTTATGTAAAAGCTGATTAATTACTCTTAAAATAGTTAATAGGTACAATCTGGGAACTTCCCGGTTGATCAGTAGTATTTGTTTTTAAATAACTCCCCCTATCCTAAAAACCTCTACTGGTCGACCGGGAAGTTCCTGTAAAGTATCTATTATAGCTCGAGACTACACTTATGAAACAATACGTCAAATTAGAGTTTCACCATCGTCCTAACAAGATGTGGGCATAGTTTACAACGTAATAACTGTCAAATTAACACTTGGTTCAGTAGTTGAATAAAAGATGACCACTCATAGGGGAATAGGTACTGTACATCTGCCGCCCCTATGCTAGAATGACGTTAGTAACGTAAGAATCATTGGCCAATGATCGGTTTGTAATAAAAAAAAACCGATAGTTTTTTAACGAAATATTGTGTACAACTATTTGAAGTGGTAATTAATGAGCTATTACAAAAATGACAAAAGACTGTGCTAAAATATTTTGTGGAATGACATTAGTATCGTAAGAATCACTGGGCAACAAAGTATCGGTTTCCAATTAAAAGCACAAATGATTATTTAACGAAATATTGTGTACGATTTTAGCATGACAGCAACTATTAGGTACCTACTAACTATTTTAAGGGTAATTAATGAGTTTTTACAAAACTGACAAAAGACTGTGCAAAATATTGTATGGACAATATCACACCCTATACTTTGCAATACATAGTTTAAACATTATGACGTCTCTAAAATGACGACGAACTGGTGTTTTAACAAATACAAAAAGCTTATTACATAACGAAATCCTAGTTATAGTTGTAGACTGTGATGAAATGTAGGCAACAACTTCAGGATTAATGATAAATTTTAAATATATTGAATCGAAATTGATTTTTTAAAGAGATGGTCCAATGCTCTTACCACTGAGTTACCGATACTCAGTGCTTAGAGCATTGGACCGGATTGCCAAAGATCGTGGGTTCGAGTCCCATCTGAGAATTCACTTGTGGCGGAGTTGACTTTTTCCAATATTTTTCTATTTAAAATTTATCATAAGTACAAAAATAACATTGAAAAATGCAAAACAAAAAACATAAATTCAGGATTACTCGGATGACCGATCATAAACACATTTCACATCCACTCTCAAAAATAAGGTTTAATATAAATCCTCATGAAATTGGGTGGTATAATAGCAATAAAACAACTTTTGCGGAGTATTTAGTGCGATTTATTTAGAATGAATCGCACAAAATACTCCGCAAAAGTTGTTTTATTTCAATAGGCTATTTGACAGGTTTTGAAAATCCATTTTATATTATGTAGTGGAGTTTAAGGAACCCAGTAAAAGTTTTTTTTTTATATGCGCAGCCTTGTTTTTTTTTAATTCTGGTACATATTTGCTGAACAATATCAAATTAAAAATTCAATATTTAAATAGCGCGCCAAAACGCTACTTTGACAATATGGCGCTGCAATGGGTTCGGTGACGTCACTTGCCTGTATTCTGCATATCATCCACATACATAGTCAAACGATGTTTACAAGCAGGTGACGTCATTATAAACTCGACGAATCAGGAGCGTTTTGTGTCACGTGACTAAACGTTTAAAAAATGCATTTTTATTTACGGATTTTTAAATAAATTTATAATTATTTTCAACTTACGTTAATAAAAAACCATTTTTAAACTCATAATTTATACTGATAACAGTAATTGACACTTTATTTTTCGCATTGTCAAATAGCCTATTATGAGTGCGCGAAGAAATTTAAGATGTACCTTTGGTGTAATAGCATTTTATCTTCTCTCCTTTCGAAAGAGGCTAAAATGCTATACGCGCCGCTGTGAATGCAGGCCTACTTCGTAGGGCTGCTATTTAAATAAGTGTATTGATACTTGTTTCTTCTACATGGGTGACATATTCAGTATTGAACAAACCGCTTATCAAATAACAAACAAATGTACAATTTAAATGAATATATAATTTTTGCATGCCTACAATATTTAAGGTTGTAGACCACAGTAGACCACAGTAAACACACATTGTCATCCATCTCAATGAATCACACTGTATTGAGCAAATAAATAATTTCTATTTCAATAAATAAAAAAAAACAACGGGTTGCACTCCGGGATTGTCGGTAGAAGTGAAAACCGCTTAAACGAAACAGCAGGAGCAGGCATACATTTTCGTCGCGCGGTAGAAAGAGATTATCCACATATTCTTTTCTCTTAAAAAAGTTTTAAACTTCGTATGAAAGTCATAGACAACTTATTAATATTAATGACAAGATGTTTAATTAAAGGGTTGGCCGATAGCCACCCTCGCATGGCATCCTTGCATTGCGGTGGGTAACATTGATTTTTTTATGGTTAGGCCGCCTACAGACTATTTTGAGCGTACTAAAGGTTTAAACTAATAATATCGTATTTCGTCCTTCCGATTCTGGAAATTATTTTGAAGTAAGCGTTGGAGAAGCTCTGTTGGCGTATTCTGCCTGCGATTGTAGTGGATAAACCAACTTTAAAAATGAAGATGTGGAAGCCGCTAAGTCGTCGCTCCGTTCATCACTAGTATACTTTGAAATGGGTGATGGCGTAATCTTCTTATCCAAGGGAAACCTTTACTGGGACATCTATTACATGGCTAATGATGGTAATTAATAGATCTAAAATTATTTTGAGTAAGATTGCTAAATTGCCATTTTTACTGATATGCTGTGATTACGTAAAGAATTGCTTTAAAATACTATGCTAACCATACGCTAAAGACTCATTGAGTAAGTGAAACCCTAAACGATTCGCGTCCAGATTTTTCAACCTGTACCTTTGGTGAAGTCGTCCGAAAAGGGGGGAGAATGGGTGCAGGTATAATCGGGGAACTTCCCGGTATACCAGTAGAGTATTTTTAGGGAGTTTTATTAAAACAAGTAATAGGTATATAGAAAAAGTTTAAACCACAAATAATAGAACATTAACAGGTATTTCATTTGAATGATAAATTATTTCTTTAATCATTGTACTTTCCGAGAAAACGTTTCCAAAAAAACTCTACTGCTCAACCTTTGCCGGGAAATTCCCCGATCGTACAAGGCACGACTGGTTGCTAGAGGGTTTAGCCAGAGATATGGTCAAGTCGACCGCTTGTAACCAGCCTTATACCATTTGTATTTGAATAAGAAGTCACCTGCTACCTTCCACGCTTCATCGGGCTGTTTTGCGTGCTAATGCCATTAAGCGCTTATACACAAAGAGGATTCCCAATACGACTTCAATAGGGAAATTTCATTAGTCCACTACTTTGGGTCAAGGCAAATTGGATATGTAGAGCCTGTTTCAGTATCTATGATTTGGCAGTAACTTCAGGTTCAATAAAAAAAATGGAACAGAATTCCTATGAAATTACTTGTCATACTTGTTCCAACTTAATCTTTGTGAAAATGCCCTTAAAAATGTATACCGAGCTACCACATAAAATACCTAAAACTCCGAATCGATAGCTATCATGATTCGGAACGTTATTTCTATGATTACTTTGGGAGGGGGTTCAACCGTTCGAGCACAGACATATATCGCGATAGACGGTAAAAATGTACCAACCTTACGTTGATTACGTGTCAAAAGATTGATCCACGGTCAAAGTTTTACAACCTAAGTGAGTTTTAGACCATTTCCATGAAAACACCCGTCACTCAGAAACGAAAATGGTTAATTGTGCAGTGCTTTCTTGTAAGAGCTCGTCAATAACATTTACACGACACTAAATCACGCTAGTGACGAAAAATTCGACACGCTAGGTTCTCATACAGTTTGAAGCGCACTTTTCGTATATCTCGATATAGGTCTGTGCGTTCAAGTTGGGCGGCTGATCAGCACCCCGACCGCTTAACGGTACAGCTTATGGTATCGCTATAGCAAACTTTTTTTTCAAACCCCCTACAAGGGCTCTCGCTGACGCTATCACTTTCATACTAAAAATGCAATAGTAAATCCAATAGATGAATAGAAATATGTAGGAATTAGACAAAAATCCTATCGTTGAAGGGTTTTATAAGAGTTTGAAGTTTGATAGCTATAGCGATAGCACAAGCTACAGCACCCCGACCGCCTAACGATACAGCTTATGGTATTGCTATAGCTATCGATTTTTCAATTAGTTATGCGAGAATAAAATAGTTTACTTTATCATAGATAGCAGTTTATTAAGCTGTTGTGACATACGAGTATAGGTAAACATGACTGACAAGACAATATTATTTTTATTATTGAATTTAGAATGTACAGGCTGTTCGCATTGTCCAAGAAGGTTTTAACACCCCCCCGCAATGAGAACACCCTGTATCTTCCTGTATATGCCCCAAAGAATTAAATACATGACATATCAAAGACTAGAATACCCTATATACACAAACACAATTAAAAATAACATCAGTATGTACACCTTACTTGCTAATTAATAGACATAACAAACTTAACAAATACCAAATACAACATATGATATAAAACGCAAAAAACATGAAATAACTAACCTATGCTAAACCTAAAGAATTTGTACATTTACAATGCTTCAGTTTCGGCAAAGGTTTAGTCAATATGTCGGCGATCATATCGTGTGTAGGTATGTATTGAAGTTGTATGTCGTGGTGTGCAAGCGAGTCTCGGATGAAGTGGTGTCTGACGTCGATGTGCTTAGTGCGTGAATGGTATGTATTATTATAAGCTAATTTGATGGAACTTTGATTGTCAGTATGGATGACGATGGGGTGACACGTGACGAACAGTTCACTAATGAGCGACTGAAGGTATATTGCCTCCTTGCAAGCTTCTGCGAGAGCCATATATTCGGCTTCTGTCGTAGAAAGTGCGACGGTCCGCTGCTTGCGAGCTTCCCAAGAGACTGGGGCGCCGCTCATTATAAACGCATATCCAGTGAATGAACGTCGGTCCACAAGATTGTTTCCATGATCCGCATCGACATATCCTTGAGGAAAGAATGGAGCATCAGGACGAAACTGCAGACGGAGGTCTTTGGTACCCTGATTTTAAAAGATATCCAAAGGTTTTGCGACTAAAGTCGTCTGTAAAAGTCAATAAATATAGAGCTCCGCCCCACGAGTGTGTACTCATAGGTCCACATAAGTCTGAGTGAATTAACTCTAAGACCTTACTCGATTTATTGTGAGACTTTTGAAACGGTTTTTTCGCTAATTTGCCTTGTAGGCAAGGAATACAATGTTCAGAGAAAGTTCCGTTATAATCAATGCCTATGCACTTATTTTTTAAAACTTGCATACATTTTGCATTTAAATGACCAAGACGTCTATGCCAAAGTATTGGAGACTCTTTGGTAGGTGTATAAAAAGCATTCGACCTGTCTAGATCTAATCTAAACATTCCTTTATGGTTAGAACCTGTCGCTATTACTTTACCTGTCATTTGACATCCACCTGACAAAGTGATCGATGCCCCTTGTGATGTAAACAATACATCGTAACCTTTTTTAACTAAATTACTTACAGATAAAAGATTTGTTGCTAAACCCGGAATATACAAAACGTCACTTATTTTATTTACACTATCGGAAATATTTATATTTACAGTACCTTTCCCATTACTCAGAAGCTGGTCCTTATTTGCTACTGTGACGGGAACGATATGGGAAGTCAAGGACTCGAACCAATCTTTCCTGTTGCTCATATGAGAGCTTGCACCAGAATCTAGGAACCAATCTTGTGAACCTGAGGATGAAGGTGTAATTAAACAAGATGAAAGTATAAATTCAGATGTATTGTTTGAATAAACCTTTGTCGAAACTTTCTTGTTTTCATTCCTACATTCTGAAACTAGATGGCCTAACTTTTTACAATAAGTACAGAAGGTTTTCTTATTTTTCTTTGTTAGTAGTGCCGCCGTAGTGACAGGTCCATTTCTTTGGGTGGTACTTGGAATGTACGTTCGTGACTCTTCTTGTAATAGAGCCGATACTACTCCCTCCGATGTGATTTTGGCGTTGGAGTGTTCAAGAGCCATGACGAGTGGTTGGTACTTGTATGACAATCCTGCCAACATAATGATGGCTAGAAATTCGTCATCAACGGCAGCTCCGATTTGTTGTAATTCTTGCTGTACAACAAGTGATGCGTTCAGGTAGGTCTGCATATTGCCTTTAAACTCGTTAGTTAGGAGTCTCTTCATCAGTTGTAGTCGTCTTGTTAATCCACTATGAGCATACGTCTTCTTTAGACTGTTGAAGGTCTCAAATGCTGTTTTCTCTGATCGAATGACGGGGTAAACTGATTCGTCGCACATGAGACATAGTTTTGCTCGCGCCTTTGCATCCCTGCGCTTGGCATCTGGATCATCAGTATTGATGGGTTTAATGACTACATCCCATAGGTCGAGGTCTGTCAGTAGGCATTCAAGGGCAAAAGCCCAAGTATTAAAGTTTTTTCCATTGAGTTTGGTGATGGAAATACCTGATGACTGACTCGCAGATGAAGATGATTGTGCCGGCTGGCTTGCCGATGGTAGAAAATTTTCCATAGCACAATAACACTTTTGGCTTCTTTTTGTCACAGTCCTGGGCCCATAACCAATTAGTTATGCGAGAATAAAATAGTTTACTTTATCATAGATAGCAGTTTATTAAGCTGTTGTGACATACGAGTATAGGTAAACATGACTGACAAGACAATATTATTTTTATTATTGAATTTAGAATGTACAGGCTGTTCGCATTGTCCAAGAAGGTTTTAACAAGCTACAGCACCCCGACCGCCTAACGATACAGCATGGTATTGCTATAACTATCGATTTTTCAAACCCCCTACAAGGGCTCTCGCTGACGCTATCACTGTCATACTAAAAATGCAATAGTAAATCCAATAGATGAATAGAAATATGTAGGAATTAGACAAAAATCCTATCGTTGAAGGGTTTTATAAGAGTTTGAAGTTTGATAGCTATAGCGATAGCACAAGCTACAGCACCCCGACCGCCTAACGATACAGCTTATGGTATTGCTATAACTATCGATTTTTCAAACCCCCTACAAGGGCTCTCGCTGACGCTATCACTTTCATACTAAAAATGCAATAGTAAATCCTATAGATGAATAGAAATATGTAGGAATTAGACAAAAATCATATCGTTTAAGGGTATAGTAATAAGAGTTTGATGTTTGATAGCTATAGCGATAGCACAAGCTATACCGTTAGTCGGTCGGGGTGCAGGTCGGAATGGATTCTCTTTACAAAAGACATGTATTTTATTTGAAAAATATTATGTTGAACCGCGTGTTTTTTTATGTGTTATAAGCAGGCTTTTGTAAAAAAGAATTCACCGATATTTCCACGGGAACGGGAACCACGCGGGTGAAACCGCAGACAAGCAAGTTCATTAATAAAGTCGTAGCACACGTCATACACGTTATCAACTATTGACATCTACACATTTTAATATGATTTATATGTCTCTCATACTCATTAGGGTCATATTTCGCACCCCAGTAAACAATAATAATATCTTACAATGTCGTTTAATAAACCAATCAGAGTGCAATTTCGCAATAACCGCGCCTAGATCTGCATGCGTGATAGCCGGCACGTTTGTCATAAATATTTTGGGCTGGTTTCACCACCGATAGAAAAGTTCTGGAAAGCTTATCTGGCAGATATTTGACAGGTTGTAAAAAGTCAGTAATTTTTTCAAGTGTACTTATGAATAATTATTATTAATTAACGTCTACGTTTTTTAAGTTCTTAAGTCTTTATAAAACAGGCATTTACAAAAAAGGATACTTACTTACAAGTATTATTGTAAATTGTCTAGTATCCATAATAAATTTTGCTTAATTTTGGGATAGATAGGTAAGTCCTAAATTTTTTTAAATTTCCAAAGTCGTGGCAGGGGCACAGATTTCGCGTTTAACACGTTCACAAAAAGCCCCATGCGTGGCTGTAACCCTCTGCAGCAGCGAAAATAAAGTACTTTCGTTCAGTGCAGGGAGCGTATTAATAGCCAATCGTTGTACGACAGAGACAATTATTATT
This sequence comes from Chrysoteuchia culmella, assembly GCA_910589605.1. Classification (NCBI taxonomy): domain Eukaryota; kingdom Metazoa; phylum Arthropoda; class Insecta; order Lepidoptera; family Crambidae; genus Chrysoteuchia; species Chrysoteuchia culmella. The sequence goes on along the minus strand of OU342642.1, from coordinate 23,442,406 downwards.
TTCTGTTTATCTCTTAAATTTGGATAATAATGAAACCTTGGTTTATGTGAGGGGCACATTAAACCACTCCCGCACTGAAAGTCATTTTTTTCATTTCAGTGCGGGAAGGGGTCCATTAGACCTTCGACCCTTTTCAGCTAAAAAAAAAACCATACGCACTGAGTGTGGACAAATGTTAACGGATTGTTTTAATTATCTAGGACCTAGGTATTGTTTGTGTAGTGACGTTTTTCGAAGTAATTCAGAAAAAGTGCGCCATCAAGGAGAACTAAAAAGAAGCTGGATTTTTTATTCGACTCGTATGAAGAAAATTATACTAAGTAAGTACCAAGTATCAGTATGAATAGTCGAAATTCTACGCCGGCAGCTCATTCTCATTAATAATTATAGTAATGAGAATGAGATGCCGGCGTAGAAATAACCAATACGTGTTTTGATCCGGATAGCGTCGATAGCATTTTTTTTATTTAAAACGTCATAAGGCGAAAAACATACATAAAAATTATATACGTGACGAATTGAAAATCAAATTGCACCTCATGTTGGTACGTCATTAATTCAGTTCGAATAAGCCCAAGTGGTAACCTTTCGTAATTTATGAGATAACGCTTGTCCATACAACTTTGTACAAATATATTCACACTCGACATTGTATAATCGTGTCTTATCCCTAATACAGCTTAAGTCGGTCCATTCAGTACGGTAAAATTGTTCTAAAAGACAGGGGCGAAGCTAGAACCAGGTCGACAGGTGTAGATTGCTTAGGTATAAATCTACGAGTATATGCACTACGGTAAACCGCCACGAAAAAACAAACAGTTTTTGTTTTCATGCGTGGTGGGGCACAATGGACCTTATGGTAATTGGTATATTCTGTGACCTGTCTAAAGCCTTCGATTGCGTTGATCACGTTACACTTTTAAAGAAGCTAGAACATTATGGTGTCTCTAAGAAATCTGTTAGCCTTTTGCAGTCATACTTGCACAATAGAAATCAAAAAGTAATTGTCAATAATACTGCTTCTACTGGAGCCCCCATTATTATGGGCGTGCCACAAGGTTCAATATTGGGCCCTTTGCTGTTTTTAATTTATATTAACGATCTCCCTCATTACACGAGTAATTTATGTGAGACAGTACTATTTGCAGATGATACATCTTTAATTTTTAAAATTGATAGAGGAAACAATTGTTCTGACGAAGTAAATAGTGCTCTCTCTCAAGTCGCACACTGGTTCAACAGTAATAATATGTCTCTAAACCCTTCTAAAACCAAGTTTGTTAGATTCTCATTACCTAACGTAGTGCAGGTCGATATGCATATCAATTTGAATGGGAATGTAGTAGAGTTAGTTGAGAGTACAAAATTTCTTGGCATTACATTGGATTCAAAGCTGCAATGGGATCCACATATTGAAGCCTTGTCGAGTAGACTTAGTTCTGCGGCTTTCGCAATAAAGAAAATAAGGCTCTTAACTGATATTGAAACGGCAAGACTAGTTTACTTTAGCTATTTTCATAGTGTAATGTCCTATGGCCTGTTGTTGTGGGGCTCAGCAGCTAATATAGAAAATGTTTTTATACTTCAAAAAAGAGCCGTGCGCGCCATTTACAACCTTCGACGGAGAGATTCTCTTAAGGATTTGTTTAAAGAGATTAATATACTAACTTTGGCGGGACAATACATCTATGATAATATAGTATATGTAAGGAAACATCTTGATTTATTTATTAAGCATAGCGATGTCCATAATTTTAATACTAGAAATAAGAATAAGCTTGCCGTTCCAAAATTTCGACTTGAAAAATGTAGACGCTCGTTTTTGGGGAAAGGTATAGCTTTTTTTAATAAAGTTCCACAACAATTGATAGAGTTGCCTTTGCATAAATTTAAAATATATGTTAAAAAGTCACTCTTAAGCAAAGGTTATTACAAGGTAGATGATTATTTAAAAGACCAAAATGCATGGATGTGATACTAACATAAAACATAACTATTATAAATTAGATAAAAGGAAAATATTCTAATAATTGAATATTGGAAAATTTTCCTCTTATATTAAATATATTTCAAAATTGTAAATTTGTGCTTGGCAACAACATGTTCCATTGTAAATGTTGTTGTTTCTGTTAAAGCTGATAAGTTTCTTGCGGCCGTTCTTCTTATCAGTTAAAAGATGTCCTGAATGGCTGGTAGGGAAAAAAAATTTTGGACTATTCGAAAGTACTTATCTATAAGTCTATTTGAATAAAAATCTTTGGCTTTGACTATGCTGCACTAAACCTTAAGTAGGGCTCTTTGGACCTATTAACGCACCAGAATAATAAACGTGTAAATCGGTTTTGCAGCCAACGTGTTAAGACGTTATCTACAATCAGCTACTATATTATATTTTTAATGTATCTACTTTCACTCATTAGGGTCACATTTCGCACCCCAATAAACCTTACAATGTCTTTTAATGAACAATTCAAAGTGCAATTTCGCAATAACCGCGCCTAGATCTGCATGTGTGATAGCCAGCATGTTTGCCATAAACATTTAAAACAACAAATCGCACAGGGTTGGCAACGATCGAAAAAGTGGTACCTAACTATAACTATTAATATAAATTTTAAATAGAAAAATATTGGAAAAAGTCAACTCGGCCACAAGTGAATTCTCAGATGGGACTCGAATCCACGACCTTTGGAAGAGCTTTGGACCGGATTTCCAAAGGTCGTGGATTCGAGTCCCATCTGAGAATTCACTTGTGGCCGAGTTGACTTTTTTCAATATTTTTCTATTTAAAATTTATCATAAGTACAAAAATAGCATTGAAAAATGCAAAAAATCATAAAATATAACTAACTACTATACTAATATTATAAATGCGGCAGTGTGTTTGTTTGTCCTTCCTTCACGCCCTAACTAAGCAACCAGTCCACTTCATTATTGGCATAGAGTTAGTTGAAAGAACGGAGAGTAACATAGGCTATTTTTTATCCTGATATTCCCACGGGAACGGGAACCACGCGGGTGAAACCGAGGGCGGAAGCTAGTATTTTAACTAACCTCCTTCTGTTTTGCAGCCGGTTAAAAACAAGAGTTTAAATAAATTGACGTCTACAATATTCTGTGGTATTGACAAAATATTTATAAAGTAATTGAAATTATAAAACCAATATTGGTAAAAGTTATTAGTTGACACTCATAACAAACAACTGCATGTAATTTTTATTACTTAATCTATAAAGCTAAAAATGACAACAAAATGTGGTCATTTGTGAGTTTCACAGCTGATCTCTTGCATTGCCAACAAAATTCTTCGAGATTGAAGCTGCACATTAAACCGCTGTTTTTTTGGTCTTACCAGACTAAGACAAACGTACAGCACCAACCAAGCCGTTATTATATCAAAATTTTTAACGTAATTAAGTTTTCAAGTGCTCGTCAGTAGAGATATAAAATTACAATATTGCAGTAATTTTTCAACTTATCTATAAGGACACCCTACCAGTCCTACCACCAGCCAACATACGTTGGTCGGTGGTAGGACTTGTTGTAAGTCCGCCTGGCTAGCTACCCCCATCTTATCTAGTCTGACGCCATAACAACAATGTTATCAGCACTGTTGTGTTCTGGCACTGAGAGATAAGATAGCCAGTTCCTCAGTGATTGAGGATTCCGGGAGAGGCTCGCTTCCATATTCAGCCTTGTCAATACTTAACATCAGGTATGATGAAGGCTAAGAGTCTCCTCGTCGTTCATAAAAAAGACTCCCCCAACTTGATTTCCCAATATCTGCCAACCCTGAAGAACAAACACGTCTCACCAACACACAGCTGCTATACCGCGTTATCAGCTGATCTCGCACGCGTCGAATAAATTGGTAATCGACTAATTGTCGCATTGATTCGTGGCCATGTTGTCCCCTAAATCAGCGAAGGGCACCCGCCAGGTTGACAGATTACTAGAGGTAGGACTGGTGTACAAAAACTCGGAACTTTCAAATTTCGAGAAAAAAAACTAGGCACTTTGCTTCTAATTTCTAAAATGTACGACGTGATTTGTATCGTTAACAACACATGGAGGTGGTGTTAAAATGATATCTTAGTGGTGGTGCTAAGAAATCCGATGAAAACTAGCTTTAATATGGACATCATGATCAGCCATATTTTTATGTCCCTACTAAATAAATAAAATAATTTATTAAATAATATCAAAAAATGTACAATGTTTTAACATACAATATAGCCTAGAAGAAAAGGGTGTAAAGTATTATAATATAATGAGCCTGAACTAGGCTCATTATATTTTAACCGCCTCTGTGGTGTAGTAGTACAACCACCGGTATCAGACCCAGGGGTTCCGAGTTCGATTCCCAGCGGGGTTATATATTGTATTCGGTTTGGTTGGTGGTAGGACTTGTTGTAAGTATGCCTGGCTAGCTACCACCATCTTATCTAAGCCTGACGCCATAACAACAATGTTTTCGTCAGCATTGTTGTGTTCCGGCAATTCGAGATAAGATAGCCAGTTCCTCAGTGGCTGAGGATTCCGGGAGAGGCTCGCTTCCATCTTTCAGCCTTAACATCAGGTATGTTGAAGGCTGAGAGTCTCCCTGACGCTCATTAAAAAAAAAATAGGATACCCTCTGTTTCAGGGGAAAAAGGACTTACATAAATTAAACAACCAATTACTATACAATTACAACAAAACTATAACAAGAACAAAATACATTTAAATAAGAAAAGTTCATTTGGTCACAATAAGTCACATTAACTATTGCTGGGGGCACATGCCTTCCTCATGGACATTTAAGGAGAATGGGCCATAGACGCGTTTTTAGCTGATCTCGCACGCGTCAATTAAATTGGCAATCGACTAATTGTCGCATTGATTCGTCGCTCGCCATGTTGTCCCCTAAATCAGCGGCCGGCACCCGCCAGGTTGACAAATTGCTAGAGGCAGGATTGGCGTTCAATAGTTGGTCTAGCTGAGCAAAATACTTGTTCGGTAGCTAAGAACTCTTTCGATACACATATCTATCACATGGAGCTATAGTACATTAATGCAGCGGCCAGCAAAAGAGGCTTTGATGGACGAACGTGTGCCGAGGCACACATACGTAAATCCATCAATTCCAAGGCTTGTATAGTTCTCTAATAAAGCGCGGAAATTAAAACTATCTAAATCAGACGAACAATAAACAACAATATTTTTTCCCGCGTTAAAGTGATCATTTTTGTTTTTTTTTCTTCTAAAACAGCTTTCTATTTGCAAGCCACTTCGAAATTTCAAAGTTACTTTTTTTCTTGCCATATTACGGAGTAAAAGATAGTTCCATTTTTTTATTACACGACAGATATGAGTTTACTATATTATTTATTTGGCCGCTAAACACGACAGATATGGATTTTCATACAACTTCTGCTCGCATGTATGTGGCCAGTACAGTAATATCGACTTATCTCGAAGAAGGTTGTCAAAATAATGCAAATTTTCCAAGCATGTTTGAGAAAAAATATTTTTGTCTTCATAGTTACTATTATGTATTGATATTTTGTTATTGGTCCGGAAAGACAGCAAAATGAGTAAAGTATTTTTACTTGCCCACCTCGTGTTCAAAACTGAGTAAACTTTCATGTAACCATGAACGTACCAAACTGTTTGCATCGCTAATTACAATGTAGCGATATGTATGATGGTGGGTCAAAAATTAATATGTACTGTATAATCTCAAAACGGTAGCGCACGTCGGCCACATGATGGGGTGACGCGTGCGCAGTCTATATGTTATCGAATACGTTGACATTAAATGTCAGCTCGTACTAAGGGCTCTGGTGCGTTCAGTAGTCAAAACCCTCTCAGTACTTACAGTTTTTCTTTGTTAACTCCACATAAGAGACCACGCAAGTTCGTTCTGAAATTTCGAACAATGTGCTACTTAGGTATCAATGATTAAAAAATCCCAAGCAAAGTTTTGTCTTCGTTACTATCTATTACTTATATTATTGTTATTTTGGGTTATGGTCGGCCGAAACAAGGACCACATGATCAGGTGGGGATTTTTGGACAACTCTAACTTAGAGTGTTACCCACACTGCAGCATGTATATAGTGTTTAGTGTGAGTTTTCTCAACTTACTCGCTCACGCCGAAGTTTACGCATAGAGTTTAATTCTCAACCTTATTCCCATTGCATTAAGGCTACCTGTCAAAATTTTACTATCACGCGATGGTTACGTATGGAAATTTGCAAACTCACACATGGCACACTTGATGTCGTGTCCTGCGAGTCCGTACCGCTGCCACAGAATATATAATCAACGGATCAAATGGATTTGGGCAACCAAGTTGACACGGTTTACACTGACTACGCCAAGGCGTTTGATCGTCTTGATCATAGAATGTTATTATTAAAGCTTATGAAGGTAGGCATTAGGGGGAATCTATTCAGGTGGTTTTCATCGTACATCGACAGAAGGTCTCAGGCGGTAGTGCTTAGTGGATTTACATCTACGTGGTCTATCATACCCTCTGGGGTTCCGCAAGGCTCTCTGCTTGGTCCTTTGCTTTTTATTATCTTTATTCATGATATAGGTCAGTGTTTCCATCATTCTAATCATCTCTTATTTGCAGACGACATGAAAATTTTTAAAATTGTTAATAATAATGACGATGCTGTTCGGCTTCAGGATGATCTCCGAAGGTTGGACTCATACTGTTACTTAAATAAACTAGACTTGAACGTATCTAAATGTTTTTCTATAAGTTTTACCCGTAAAATCAATCCCTTTATTAGTAGTTACAGTATCAAAAACGAAAAATTATCAATTCGTCAAGAAGCTAAAGACCTGGGAGTCATCCTTGATTCTAAACTGCTATTTGATAAACATATTGTCAATACTATCAACAAGGCATCTCGTTCACTAGGGTTTATTATGCGTCTGTCTAAGCCTTTTAAACGCATGAAAACCATTAAAATCCTTTATTGTGCTTATGTCCGTAGCCATCTCGAGTATGCCAGCCAGATTTGGAACCCCTGTTACGCAACTTACATAAATGATATAGAGAAGATCCAAAAAAAATTTACTCGGTTCCTAAATTTCAAATTCAAAATTCCTAAAGCATCTTACGAAGACCGTTGTACTAAATTCCACTTGCTACCACTTTCTGTTAGACGTAATATTGCAGATGTTACATTTCTACTCAAGTTGATTAGAGGTTCAGTGGATTGTCCTGATCTACTTGATAGGATTCGTTTTAAAATACCTACAAGAGCACCCCGCAACGATTCATATAGACCATTTAGTATTCCTTCTATGCACACCAACTACAGGCATAACAGTTTCCTTATTAGAGCTTGTTCCGCCATCAATAACGCTGACGCCAATATTGATTTATTTTTCAACAGCATCACGACTGTTATTAAGTTATTGTTTAAAATTTAGTTTAATGTTTTATTGTTTAGTTTAATATTTTTGCGCACCTGCCCCTTCTGGGCTACGTTTACTTTAAGATCAAATTCTTTTGAATACTACATGTGGTAGCTTGTCAATAGCTATTAGTTTTATATGTTTGTTGTTATATGTATGTTTATAAGCTGTTAGCTATCCATAAACGATAAATAAATAAATAAATAAATAAATAATAGTAACAGAAGTTGCACTCCTGTGATCTCCAAGAAAGCCGACCTTTTAATAGCCTACAAAATTTCCAACGCATCTGGTGCAATCAATATTGCACCTTACAACAACGCTCACAAGAGCACAATTCCTTTGTGTTCAGAATTTACCAGCTCAAGCGTCAGGGTTGTACAAGCGAAGTAAAATAAATAACAGCATAATTTTATGAAGCATTTTTTTGTATTTACAATTATTGTTTCACTTTTATGTAATGTTGTATGTATTTCATATCATTTATAAAGTACCTATTATTAAAATTCAGTGTTGCGAAAATTCGAAAACGAACAAACAATTTTAAAAGGTCGTCGTCGTCGTCGTCTCAGCCATATAACACCCACTGCTGGGTATAGGCCTCCCCCAAGGGGGGGGGGTTTGCCATAATCGCCACGCTTGGCAGGCGGGTTGGCGATCGCAGTATAGCCAAGTATGTAGGAGACGCTGCTGCCCATCTCCTGAAGGCTGAGTCCCTTAGTCGCCTTTTACGACACCCACGGGATGAGAGGGGTAGTGCTATTATAAGCCGACACTACACTGCTATTTTTTATTTCATTTTAAAAGGTATAGTATCGGAAAACATAAACAGTGTGCAGTTAATGTTTAAGATTAATGTTTCGTAACTTCTTCTACTTCTTCTTCGTAAATTCTTCTACGTACTTAGTAGTTAAAAAGTTCCAGACTAAGGTTTGTCTTCAATATTATATTATATCCGTAAAAGTTTCCGTAAAAGTCTCAATGAACAGTGCGCGCCTAAACTTAATAGCTAGCGCAGACGACGGATAACGGAGGACTTTTTGTCCGCGACACGTCTTTATTGTTAAACAAATAAGATTGAACTTAGATCGCGTATATCCATGAAAAGTACGCGATAGTCCTCGTTATATATTCAACTTTATGTTCTTAGTTATAAGGTCGTGTCGCGGACAAAAAGTCCTCCAATGTCCGTCGTCTGCGCACAACTTAGGACCAAGTTGTACCTACGTAAAATAACTAAGTAACCAACCGTAAATGAACAGTTTGCAACTCCAATTACAACAAAGAAATAGGGTATGTAGCGTGCGTAGGTACGTACATACGTAGATCAAAAATTAAAACTGTTTAACCTCAAAACGGTAACGCACGGCGGCGGCCACATGACGGGCGGCGCGTGCGCATCCTGATGCGTTTATAAACGCTTACAAATTACGTACACACAATTATTTCATTTCGCCCAATTACCGACAGATGTCACTGTTTGTTATTTGTTTGATTAATCCACCGATGCGTGGTGTCGCGCGGAATAGGAGACAAATTACTGTGACCACTTTTGAAACTAAATAGTTATTTTGAAATTGACATTTCTGGTTAATTTATTTGTTTCTGCTGGCAAGGGAGGGGCGTGAATCATCATCAACATCATCCAATTTAATGTCCCCACTGCTGGGACACTGGCCTTTATGGACTTATAATAAGGAGCTAAACATCATCATCATCATCATCAGCCTGTGGACGTTGTTTACGCCATTTCCGGCTTCCCTATTTTAAATTCGCGAGCTTCATGATGTGGTTCCTTACATCCTAGCCCTTTCCTACTCACACCATCGTGCGCAGAGTGAGAGAGCTAAGCAATCGTGATTCGTCGCGTCAGTCCTTCCGTCTTCGACGACCAAGCCGCGTAGCCATGATGTGCGTGCGACTCCTGATATAATGTTAAATAAAATGCATTTACCTCAGCTTGAATTAACTATAAACTGTGTAATGAGTGATTCAGTGTTCTAAAGTGTGTGGAACTTGGCCGGCCGGCAGAGTAACCTAGGCCTAGGGTTCCTGCCCATCCGGCATGTGTGAGACAGTGAGTGGCGTCTCCTGAAGGCAAGATACTCCAGAAGCTGAATCGAATCGCGCTCGGTGAGTCCCCTTCCCTCTCCATAATATCTATAAGGTCCACATCATTTTTTTTCTGAACCACAAATCACAAACCGCTACGCTATCCGCTATACAGTCCACTTATGTTACCGCCATACCAGACGTCCACTGCTGACCATAGGCCTCTCCTAGCTCACGCCTATTGTGGCGTTCATAGGAGAATATTAGCCTACTGCTACCACGCTGGCCTGACGGGTTGGTAGAGGGTTTGTTTCAAGTTTTCCTTCTCTCGCACAGGTTTTCAATGCATCGAGCCTCTTAGTCGACTCTTACGACGTCCTGGTGGTGACAATTGTATTCTTAGGCCGTCACCACACGACAAGGAGCTTAAGCTTGACATAATTTGGTCACTAATCCTGTGCAATAATGCAAAAGTTGCTTAACCACTACCTACAATCGCTGGCCGAGCAAGGGCATCACTAAGCCGGCGAGTACTTCACAAAAATGACTCACAGGGGTCTGATTCAATATGCAACAGCGAAACCTCGGCTCGGGCCCGGCATGCTCGGTGCACTGCTCGTCAACCTTAAAGTATCCATAACACAGGTTCTTATAGAACACACGTTGCTGTATAAAATTAAGAAAAAATATATGGTATAGTCCGTCCTTAGTAAGAAATAGACTTGCCAATCGAAACAAAAACCTATCCAGTGTAATTTTAAAACGTTTCATTTTAATTGTAATGGAAACAAAGGTATGACAATAGAACAGTTATAACTATTGTAAGTATAATTTTTGATTCGTCAATTGTTCTGCAAACTATTCTATTACTTTTTTTGCAGAAACCAGTTCTTTTTGAAAGCGGACTCCTTTTACAGTTTCATTTCAATTTGGCCTATTTAACGAATGTATAAATTATGACACGTCAAGTATAACATACTAGCGGCCGCCCTCGGTTTTACCCACGTTGTTCCCGTTCCCGTGGGAATATTGGGATTAAAAGTAGCTTATGTTTTAATACAGGATATCTTCTATCTATGTGCAAAATTTCATCCAAATCGGTTAGGTAGTTTTTGCGTTAAGGGTAACAAACATCCATCCATCCAAACATCTAAGGATAAGAAGGATAGGAAGGATAGGATAGGATAGTAGAATATAATGTCTACATCATTATTTCGTTCGAACTAAGAGCTTTTGTCGAGTAACTGAGATTGATATGCGGTTGAGGAACGAAATCAGTTGTACATTTTTATCGGATTTTAAAATGTAAGTCGCTTTCCACAGATATTAATTAATTTCCGAATTGACAAGTTCCATTTATTTGCCAAAAATATAATTTCAATCAGCATAGTTTATGGAATATATATTAAAATGGCATAAGAAAATTAATTAATTAATCGAGAGCCTCAAAAAATCAAAAGTTTAAATAGATAGGTAAAACTTGAAATCGCGATTTATACTAACCTGATTATTTTATGAAGCTTGAAAGTATCTTTAGGATTAAAAATTGAAATGATTAAAATATTTGCAACTAAGCTAAAAATAAAAACAAAATATTTTTAGCATAGTTGCAAATATTTAGTAGCAAATTGCTCAGACGGGACTTGGAAGCAAATTGGACAATTTGGACATTCCTTTTTTTTTTTTTTTTTCATTATCTATACTTATAATAAGAATCAAAGTTCAACTTGTCTGTACATAGCTTGGATTTACAAAAATATTAGTTGGGGATTCAGAATAAGCAGCAGAACCAATCTCAGTAATTTTTAGAAATTTGGTTATCGGTCTGTCTGTATGTCTGTGTGTTTAAATGAGCAACACACCAAAACCACTGATCTGAGTCCACAGTTATATATGTTCAAAGTCCGTATCTCAACTTACCGTATAGCCTTTATTTCATTAAAATCGGCCAATTCTATCAAAAGTAATTACATTTTAAAGAGACGACGACGGACAGAGAAATTTATATTATGACCCGCGTATGCAGAAGGCAGAGCTGGAGTTTTCGCGTCGTTCAGGTTTTCGTTGCTTTGCAACAATTGTTGATTTTAATTCTTGAAAAATATATTTTGTCGTAACTAACTACCTATATCATAATTTTTAACATTTTACAATGCTATTTTTATGTGATAAATATTAAAAAAGAAAATATACTAGAAAAAAGCAACTAGTCTCAGGTCGCCCTGACGGGATTAGCATCCTTGGGATTTCGGCCCAATGCACTAACCAATTATGCTACAGAGACCTATGAGGACACGTCGAATTTTTCTAGTATATTCACCTTTCTACTAGAAAAATTCGACGTGTCCAGGCGTGAAGTATCCTTTAACCCTGTTCAGAATGCCCAGCTTTTTTCCAAATCATAATTTTTAAGTTTTGGATTCTGTGCTAAATGCTCAAAACATTAGAAGACGACACTCTGACCGAAAGCGGTTAAAGAAAAATTATTTTGATTTGATGTTTCTAACACATTCGCTTACATAACACATACAGAGGTACCTAACATATACGAGAATATAGGATGAAATGCACTCTAGTACCCTTTCTGTGAAATATAGGAGTAATACCACAGAATACTTAATAGTACAAGTAATACCTACTTAGGGCCACTTGCCCCTAGCTAGATTAACACGGAGTTAGATGCATAGGTATGTGATAACTTAACTTGGCACAAGTAGGCCTAATGCAGGTAAAAATGCATCATCGAATAGCATTTTATGCTTAAATAGAGTTATATCCCCAAAGCCGTTGTACACCAAAAAAAAATACATCTGTCGCCCGCATAGCGTCACTCCCTCTCCCTCCAATAATTTTCAAATACTCTTTGTATGTTTTTTTTCGTTCCTTACATGAACAGGCTAAGATCAAAGTTCATACCGCCTAGTCGTTAGTTATGGTTTTAAGATGGGACAAAATAATTAATTAATTCATTTATAGTCAATCCAAGTAAATCATAGTTAATAAAATTTAAATTCATTAAAATCAAATCCTTGTTTTTTTAATCAAAATAGAGTCCACGAAAAGTCTACAGTATGAAGACGACACATACCTACAATTCAAAAGTGAACAAAGCGTTATTTTCTTCAGTCAGAACATTAAAAGTAAATTACAATATCAGTTCCACATAGTGTGCAAAATAAGCTAACAAGACTGTATGAGTACAACAATTACAAACAAAACACTATTTACATTTAAATTTGCTCTACTGTTCTAATCACATAATTCAAAGCCGAATAAGTTGCATTATTTACAAGGAGATCCTGAATGGTCTGCACTTTCATAGATTTCGATCAGCTCATCCATTAACACAAGGCGCTGGATGCCAAAGGATGGGCAACCAAAGAAAATATGATCCAAGGATTGCTCTGCCTGAGTATCACAGAAATATACTCTTTTGTAATAACTGGGCAGGCATTTGACCACCATCGTGCTTAATAAACAGGATGTGGTCTAAGGTGTTGCATGCTTGCCCAGGAAATGCCTATACACTCTCGCCTTGAAGAGGCCAAGGTTGTAGGAATCGGGGAACACATGAGCAGTCAGCGCATTCCATTCTTTAGCGGTTCGCATAAGAAATGTGTCAGCGAAGCGCTTGGTACGGATCGTTGGAATGTCAACGACGTACGGGTGGTAAGCTAACCTGCGTCTGGTACCTCGATGGTGGAAAAGGGCTGGATGAACAAAGTCGTGCAGTTCTCTCGCTCCTCCTCGAGAGAGTCTCCAAAGTGTATCCTATAAAAGACCGATAGACATGCAACTTTGTGACGGTGACTGAGACTCTGAAGTTCCGCCGTGGCCAAAGCTGAGTTTTCAATGAGTTTCCTGGCACGGTTTTCAATCCATTCCAGAAGCTCTAGCTGATAGTTAGCAGACCCATCCCACAGGTGACAGCAGTACTCCATAGACGGCCTAATTTGCGCTTTGTATAAAAGGAGCAGCTGATTCGGAGAGAAGTATCGCCTAGCCTTAGAGAGGACGCACAGTTTCTTTGCAGCACAATTCGCAATGGAGTCGATGTACTCGCCAAAGTTCAGGTTGGAAGACAGGTTCAGGCCGAGAAGTTGCAGATTTTCGGTTATCGGCAAGGATACTGCCTGAAAAGTCGGAGTCAGTTGTAAGGGACTCCGTTTTGCAGTGAATAAACAAGCCTGTGTTTTAGTGGTATTGAAACTGACAAGATTGGCGTTGCCCCATTCTGAGACGGCCTGAAGTGGCAGATTCATAAACTCGACAAGGGACTCTCGACAAGACTGGATTTCATCACTGGTAGCCTTTGCAGTTGAGAAATATCTGCTGGTCACTCGTCTACTCTTTGTCACTTAAAAAAAAATATGACACTAGACACTCAATAAATACATTATATTGTGCCAACGTCATTTTATGAGTAATTGTAACAAAATCAAAATCAATAATAGTAGAACGTAGAATTATCAATAATTTTATAGTTTTTTGCGCAATTCGTTCAAGCAATATATAATAACTTGTAACTAGCTTTATAAAATGCGAAATGTGTTTTGTTCCTCTCCTTATACTTCCTTTGCCGGTGCTCTATTTTTTATATAGGTGGACACGAAATTCAAAATAATCCGTAAGTATGGGTTAAATCTTCACAACATATTGCAAAAAATAAATATTGTGTCAACTTTGACGACCTGTTTGGCGCAGGGGTACTAAACACGCCTTCTGCGCCAGAGGTCCCGGGTTGGATCCCCGGACAAGAAAAATATTCGTGTGCAAGAATATGTCTATTTGTCTTGGTCATATGCATATTATTAAGTATGTATTTACAAAAAAAATGTATATAAGTATGTTTATCCGTTATCTAGTATCCATAACACAAGTTCTTCGTGAAACTTAGCGTGGGCTAGATAATTGGTGTGATTGTATGCAAATATTTAATTATTTGTTTTATATTTGTAACCTACTAATAACGTCGAAATTAACCAAATAAATTATTTTAATCGACTCTGGGTCATTCATGACCCAGAGTCTTTTGATATTTTTATTTAATTGTTACTTTAATTCTTTATTATTAAGTAAAGAGAAAATAACATCTTAGTTCTTGGAAATATAGCGCGCTTAATATCTGTAAAAGTTGTTTTATTTCAATGAACAGTGCGCGCCAAAACATAAGATGTACGTAAATGATGTATTATTCCAATGAAATATGCACCTGTTATTATTTCTGATATAAACGTTTTCTATGTATCTATTAAGTAATTCTTTAAATAAAGCGTCCTGAAAAAACGCTATTGTCACCCGGGAAGTAGCCCGACTGTTCCTATATTAGAATAGTTACCTATTCCGCGTTTTGTCTCTGTCATCAAAATGTTATTCTGAGTTATAACTTTTTTATTTTGCATTTTACAATGCTATTTCTATGTGATAAATATTCCGAACTCGAGCAAATAAGACAAAACACTGTATACATTTTTCTGAGCTTACACCACGTTTATAAGTAACAAGGTTAGAGTTTATTCGTTACGAACATACAATAATAATAATTTAAAAAAATGCAGTTTCTCAAATTTCAAACCAGAGATGTGTTTTGGAAATAAAAATTAAGTGTGTGTATTAGGATCGCACCCATTTATTACACCATGGTTTGAGGAGGGTGCCTGTACTATTACTTTGTTTGATGGTCCATAGCATTAGGCATGGTGGTCAGTTATATTTATTTATTTATTTAACAGGAATTGATATTTGGGGTTGATATTTTACGTTTTTGAAGTACAACAAATGGTTAACAAATTATTGGATGTAATGCATACTTCTAAATAGTACTTGTTAAAATTTTGTGTATTTTTTTCTAGCTATCTAATTTATCTAACAGTGAAAAGATTAATCTGTAAAAAACAATGTTTCATAGTGAATTCCAAAGTTCAGTGAATCGATGAATCTTTACATTTGCTCAAATATTTGGAAATATACGCCTAAACCAGCGGCCGCCTGCGGTTTCACACACGCGGTTCCCATTTTCGTGGGAATGTCGGGATAAAAAGTAGCCTATATATTTGTCCACTACTTGAAGTCCCTGCAAACCAAATTTCATCTAAATCCGTTCAGTATTTTTTGCGTGAAAGAGGAACAAACAAACTGACATAATTTCGCAATATAATATTAGTAGGATTGTTCACAGAACGCAAGAAAGAAGTTGGAGCACATTACGTATTTAATATAAGTACTAAAAGAAGTGTCGGTCATCTCGAAAACAGACAAGATGTCATTCAATAGGTTCAAAACCGATCAAATGGAAATGTTTGTACTGTCTCGGTATGCGCAAAACGTTAACGACGCATGAAAGCCGACTAATTATTTCAACTGTTATTTACATAACTATTTAGGAAAGTAAACGGATTTGATAAATATTAAATAAGAAGATGTACTAGAAAAAAGCAACTACTCTCATGTCGCTCTGACGAAATACATTAGAATTAGAGTGCAGAAGGTGGTCGGTCCCTCAATTGATCAAAGTTCATATTCATAGGTCCACCTTCTGTACTCTAATTCTTTTTATTCACTGAATACAGAGAGGTGATATTTAATAAATAAGTTTTGAAAATGTTCTTCTACAAGTGTTGCCATTTATAGCAGTTGTAAATTGTATCTAGATTTGATGTGAACTGCTGTCATGCACGATTGAGGGACCACCATCGATTATGTCCTTTGAATTTCTGCTTCTACAAATGAATGGCTCAATTTACAATCGTTTTAGAACTTCTAACGGTTGACGCAATAAAAAGCTCAAAATTCCATGTGGTCCTTTAATGAGAACGCAAACAATGGATTTTGGCAGAAACATAAAAGTTTATGTGATGATGATTTGTATTGTGTTGTGTTCTAGGTAATTATCTACATACCTAGGTAATTATCATGTCTCTCAGTCTTTTATAGGATACACTTTGTAGAGTGTGCGAGAGAACGGCACGACCTTGTTCCTCTAGCCCCTTTCCACCATCAGGGTACCAGACGCAGGTTAGCTTATCACCCGTACTTCGTAGACATTCCAGCTATCCGTACCGGACACATTTCTTATGCGAACCGCTAAAGAATGGAATAGGCTGCATGCTCATGTGTTCCCCGAATCCTACTACCTTGATCTCTTCAAGGCGAGAGTGAATAGGCATTTCCTGGGCAAGCATGCAACACCTTAGACCACATCCTGCTTGTTAAGCACGATGGTGGTCCAATGCCTGCCCATTACTAAAAAAAAAACACATTATGTTTATAGGTAGGTATTTGTAATACTTCCGTTGGATCTGATATCCGTAACACGTGTGCATAAGCTACTTAGCAGTATCAGATGTGTTTTCGAATTCTTTCCTCACATCGGTTAAAAGTAAATTTAAAGACACCGTCGGCTGGCAAAGAATTTCGTTTAACTGACACTCGGTAATTACCAGAGTCAATTCAGTGGACATATTAATTGCGACAAGTTCCGATTTAGATTTTTTTGTCCTTTAAATCGTGGGAAGGTTTGTTACCCCTGCCGACGGACAATGTCTACAAATTGATACCAAGGACGTCCCGGGTTGGGGACGGTTCTCGTAGGGCTGTCAAGATGAAAATGGTTTTTTAAAGGTTAGTTGTTAATCGATGGACTAAAGAACTTTTTGAGCGACAAATATACTAGGTGAGCGACTTAGTTGCCATTCTAACTTAACCAATTTTTTCCGCAACGAAACCTAGTATTGAAATAAAACAACTTTTACGAATATCAAACGCGCTATATTTTTACGAACTAAGTTGTAATTGTCCGTATTTTTAGGTTTTTTAGGGGTTTTTTTGATTGTCATTTTTGTCATCCCGTGACCACGGCAGCTGTAAAGGTGCCGAAACGTCGGGAAAATAAAAAAACCCCTAAAAAACCTAAAAATACGGACAATTATATAGAAATATAGCGCGTTTGATATCCGTAAAAGTTGTTTTATTTCAATGAACAGTGCGCGCCAAAACATAAGATGTACGTATGAAACCTAGTATTTTAGTCTATCAATTTAGTAATTTTTAGTCGATCGGTCTTTTTGAATAGGTACTAATTTTTTATTATGTTAGGTTCATGTGATAATCTGAAAATGCTGGAAACTAATGAGTTAAATCTCATAGTTAACATCAAAAAGTTTTCCATTTCAGGAGACACGTTTATATTTTTATAGGTAGGTAATTATAACGTTATGTAGTTTCTTCTTTTAAGTTTCTTTTAAATAACAAATCTATTCATTCCTTAATCTACGAAATAATGTATAATGTTTTTCTTCTTACTTTTGGACACTGACCAGTCATAAAAGTTCGTTTTGTGACTGGTCAGTATCATAATAATAAAAGATTTAAAGAGTGCCAACCCTAAACCTGGCCGACAGCCCGTGACCCAGATATGGCCTATGAAACTATTATTTCATCATATTATCTAACATATAATTTCACTAACCGCTATTCTGACCGTTTCTACCAATCAGTATTTTTTTTTTTGGCAATTTTGGTTCAAATTAAAAATGTCCTTCTATGTAGTAGGTATTCCAATCGTTTCAATATTGAACGATGATTTCGAATATTGAACCACTACTAATTAATATTGCTAACATACTCCTTTGTTACATTCAAATGCTATAAACTATCTAAGGGCCTTTCATCCAAGTCCGTTTTGCCGTTTTTGCCTGATTGACCAAACACCCATAAATATTAAAATTGTATACAGAAATAAAATAAAAAATACCTTTCGCTACTAAGTACATTTTAAAAGATATAGAAATCCGTCTGTTCTGAGTTCTGATACACTTAAGCGCTGACCCAGATTCGACCAATCAAGCGAAGCGTATAGAAAGATAGACATAACAATATTAAAGTTAATTTCGACGACCTGATTTAACTAACGAACGTTTTAGACTCTGTTAAATATTTCTAAATAAAGTCAACCTCATTTTCTTTTGAATGGGCGAATTAGCCAAAACTCCCATAAAAGCAAATTTATTTTGATAAACTCGTAGGAATCGAGGCAGATGTCCTCAACCCTTTAGAAACCATCGGCCATTTTGACGCAATCACATATTTTTGAGCACACGCCACCTATTGTGTAACGTTTAAATTATTTATTTTACAATAACCATTTGTTCACGGGCTCGTATTGACCAGTTTTGCATGTACAACCTAATTATTTCGTTAAAATAATGATATGTGCTCGTTAGACAACAATGGGCCAGATATGGTACAATTATGGTCAGCGTCCATTGTGTGTTTTAAAAGGGGGTGAGATCTCGTTTCGGCTCGAATAATTCCATAGTTTATTTTGGGTCCAGTGGAAATATTGTGGACATGAAAAAGGATTAAAATGACAGTGTTTAGACCATTATTAGGGAGATTAGTAAATATAGCTTTAGGCACTTGGAATGGACAAAACAAAACAGTTATGCTAATCTAAAAACATTGTTGAGTTGAAGCTTAATTTAACACTAGGGCGGTTACAACCCGATACTCGGGTTCGTCGATCGACGAAAAATTCCAAATTATGCGAAAAATTTTAATTGCAGTTTGTGATCATCACGTTTAACATTTTGTATATTTTATAGTTTTCGGAACAACTAGACTCGAGTACCTTTAATTTGATACCTTACTCGACCGCGTACTACGCGCCAAAGTCCCTATCGAGTCGTCACAAATTTTGCGTACCTGAATTAAGTATTTAACATTAATTCTGTACTTAAATTAAATATAATTTATCACCTTTTGGCGGTGGATTTGCAGACATAATTTGCATCATTATTGTTATTAATGCTAAGCCCAAAAACTCGACTGAGGCGAGCATATGAATATCACACAAGTTGCTAACAAGCTATTTCGCCAAATTCTTGCCTACCCTATGCCCTAACCTACTGTAGAATGACAAACCCGCGCTAAGTTCTGTTAACTCGAATTGCCATTTTAACACCTACCTAATTTTTTTTGTTAACACCTAAATATAATTATTTGACACTTTTGTGTAGACTAAGCATTTCCCAAGCACGTCATGCTGCCAGTTCAGGAGATCTGAAACCAGATAAATTCTTATTTTTACATTTGGCAAGAAAACCAAGGTGCCTTCTATGCTAAAGTGCACAAGCATGACGCTAAACTTTCATAGCTATTTAGCAGGTAGGTACCTTACCTAATGTTTCAAACCACATGGAAACTTATAGCTATTGAAAAGGCATGTAAAAGTCGTTAATATGACTAATAGTCCATAAATGGTCGTATAGCAAACTTAATGAAGCATACAACGTCTTGCGTAGTAGGCGACCACGAAATGGTGCGTTACGCGGTACGCCACGCACCCCAAGGAACAATAATTTTGTATGTAAATTGGGAATATCTTAAGTGGGATCAAAAAGGCCCGCGCGCGTGTTACCGGTTAAGTACTGTCGATTGTAAAAGTGTTACGTAAAGTCAGTACAGTAAGATTTAGTAATTACTTCGTCTAAGCATACCCAAGCGCCAATGACAGGAGAGAATAAAAGTCTAAAAATAAATCTTGCTTACCTACGGACCAACTAGTTGGCCTGCCTGTAGGTTGGTATATAGGTCAGAGATGGCTCATGCCAAATGCTTATTTTTACTGAAGTTAAGAAAAATCACACAGTTTGGCTTCTATATAAATATTAGATTTTCAACGAATTTATTATAAAAAAAAGTAGTGACACAATTGAAGTCAACTTACTTAATAAATACATACGGACTTTCTATTCCTCTATCATATTCATTTTTACTCTAACATAGGCCTTCTTTAAATACAAAAAATGGATTCACCTTAACGTTTTTCTTCCCGAATGTCCAAACACAAAACAGATGCCAGTGGTTAGTTGATTTGAATTATTTTGAATACGGCAAGGGGTTATAGCCATATGTCACGTTTGCAGACTAGTTCGATTCCAGGCGGTGGCATACGAATAAAATTATGTAAATATTCAATAAGTCAGTCGTGGGTGACCAAGTATTAATTTTATCTTGACATTTTAAACTGGATTTAATTTTATTTGTGAATTGAATTTGTTTTTATAATTTCAATTTTTGTTTTAATATTTTTTTCTTGTTTTAAATTGTATTTCAGTACCTATATAGATATTTGTGATCTGAAATATTTCTTTTTTTAAGTGATTCATATTTTATGGAATACCAACCATAATAAAAAATTATAGTTATTTGTTATGCAAGGCTGGAAAGTTGGTTATTTAGCGGCGAGTTACCTCTATTGAAATCTGAGCAAGTGAAGGATTCAAAGATTGAATCCTGAGCGAAGCGAGGATTTCAAAGGTACAAGACGCTAAAAACTTTTCTGCCGAGCGCAACACACAATTTTTCACCTCATAACAGCGAGGAAAATTTTATGGTTGTTTCCGCGGTCAACTTCCGGTAAAAAAACCTCCAAACATAATGTTTAATCTAAATATACCTTATTCTCGTTGTTTTAATGATATAAAAAAACTAAAATAATAAAAAAGGGATTATTATAAGTAATTCAAAGTTATTTAAAGTAGGAATATATTGTTACTTATTAATAAGAATAAAAACGATTCCGTAAATGTTGACACTGACATGAGGTACAAGACAAAGACAATTTAAAAATAAAGATTTATGTCACAGTCCGAAATCCAGATTATAGGTTGTGAAATCTCACCCAGCCTAATATACAATTCTTATAACAAATAGTTTAATCTTATTGTTATTATTTTTATGATTCAATGAACTAAAATAATATAATTAAACCAAAACGGAGTATTATAATTAATTTAAAGCTATTTAAAATAAGAATCAAATATAACAAAAAAGTCAATAGTGCGATTCGGAACGCAATAAGACATATTTTTAGGTATTAAATAAAAAAAAGTACTTTGCCGCGCTAGGCCGCAAAAAGCGATTTTCAACGCCTAAACTGTTTGACAAAACCTCCTTTTCAGAGCGTGTGAGGTGAAAAATAAATTTATTTATTCTCAAAACAAAAGTCGAAGTACCGTAAAATGTATGTCTACCACGTAAGTGGCGTAATGAAAATATAAAAACTGTCCGAGGTATTTGAAATTAATACAATTTACAATTTTGTCGAAAATAATACAATGTCAAAAAAAATAACAATAAAAAATATCATGTAAATAAAATTCAATAATAACTAGTTTTACTAGGTACACGTACACTATAAAAAATATCTCTGACTTCTAGACAGGCGTGACTATGTACGGGCGTCGTCGGTTATTGTAACAATTATTTACTATGCAACAATTTATAAGGATGATTTCATAGAAACAGTGAACTGAGGATCTAATACCTAATTAGGAAAATATTATCGAACGATGCTCTTTCGGTATCGTGACATTATTTAGCTTCGGATTTGAGTCTGAATTCAAGTAAGAGATTTAGTCCACGTTTGTTTGCTGATGTTTCTTCGCTGTCCACATACATACTTATAGTCTTTGTCGGCAGAAACTTTATTGTTTTCATACAAAATTTGGACGATGCCCACACGGGAGTGACATCAGATTTTTCGTCAACTGGATAGAGAAAGAAATTATTGTCCTAGACAAATATTGCTCGTGTACGGTATCGCTAGCTCGACAACGAACATCTTCCGATGACGTGTTCGTAGTAGTCCCATTATATTTCAACACCCCCATTAATAAATTCCAACGTTCGTCACAGCCAATCGTCCGTAGCTTGGCAATACGATAACTATTGACAAATGCGCAAACGCACGTAACACACACATCCCTTCATGACTCATTAGTTGCGCGTACGCATCTGTGTCGCAATGTGTTCGGTACTGAATGTACCCACATTTTGATGATGATGAAGTGTGGGCGCGATGACCAGGCTATTGTCCTGTATTACTGTTATTATATACATTTATTACGCTGTATGAGTGGCTGTCTAGAATTACACTAACTGCCGAGTCAGTGTGTGACGTAAGACCAAAATCGCACACACTGACTGAAGATGAAAATAAGCGTCTGTTGCAGTCATAACGACTAGAATTTACTAAACTAACTAATTACTACTACTACTTAAAACTAATACCCTTATTATTTTTACGCTGTATAATTTTTACCCTAAGATTAGTTTGAAAATAATGGTTATAACTGAAAATGAAAATCATTTTTTTATGACGTAGAGAGAGAATCATTAATACGTTGACTGCCTAGGACCCAGACATATAGAAAATCTATTGTTTCCCGTAGGTTGGCAGGTAACGTGTTAAGAAACAATCTTCCAATCCAAATATTTTGATTATGATGACGATCGACCTATTTGGCGCAGGGGTACTTAGCCCGCCTTCTGCGCTAGGGCTCCCGGGTTCGATCCCCGGACAAGACAAATATTGTGTGCATGAACATGTCTATTTGTCTTGGTGTGGGTGTTTAATATATATATTATGTATGTATTTACAAAAAGTATTTACATATTATGTTTATCCGTTATCTAGTATCCATAACATAAGTTCTTCATGAAACTTAACATGGGCTAGATAATTGGTCTAAAAAATAATATAATTTTAACCTCCAAATAACTGACTCGTGCACAAGAGTTAGGTAGGATGATAACCAATTGGGAAATTGGAAAAAAGAAATGGAAATTTCGAATGTGAATACAGGGTGTTAAAAAACCCATAACGAAAACGAAAACCCCACGTATTGTCCCCATCGTTACTATCATTTTCTTGTATGGGGCCACACCTGGGAACCTGATAGTTGAGGAGTTATTGAGGACCTAACCCCCATATTCTAAGTCGTTCCTCCAAAACTTTTTACACTCTACTCAACGTCGTCGTGGGTAAAAATGGTAGTGTGCGCTAGGCCTAACACGGAGTGGCTACGTACTCTTTGGCTCCTCCAAGTCCTTACGGAGTTATGACTTAGAATACCGATTTCGAGGAGTATTTCGAAGATGTTTTCAATGAGGTTTCGTTAAGTCGAGGACGAGTAAGTTTTGGAGGAAAGACTTAGAATATGGGTGTAAGTCACTATTCATTTTAAAATAATATAGTTTAAAGTCACAAAACCGCAATGAATATCAAAATCAATCAAAGAAACTGGATTTCGGCCGCCTACCCTTAAGATCAATACACACGCACACGTTGTTGCACGCGTCTTCTTGGTAGTAAAAATACCACTCATTTTTTGAAAACGAACAATTTAAGTCGTTTCCCAGCAACTATTTTCACAATATTCTTATTTAGTTTGATGGACACTACGCATATATTATGCCTTCGGTATGGGTCTTTTAACACCCTATATATATCTTATTATACGTACGAGTATATTTGTTACGTTGCGTACAAACAATGCAACTATAATACATCAGTTATTTTGTAAGTTCTTAGCCAGCTGCATAATTTTAAGTCTAATGTCAGTTACACTATTTTTAATAATCTATTTTCTGTTGTCAGCCACCTGACCTCGCCTCAACCCTATCGTACGAACTGTAAGAAAGTAATTAAGTTCTTATCGGACATCTCGGCAATTAATAATTTTCTACGGAACCATATGCTCGGGCACACGTGGGGGTCAAGGAGTTTGCCCTAAAACAGTTGGTGTATTCGCTCGCGCATTGGGACGAACTTTATGAGCTCGTTCTGCGAGCGAGGGCCTAGTGTGAGTTTGCAAATATATAAACGTTACCATCGCGTGAGAGTAAATTTTTTACAGATAGCCTTAATGCAATGGGAATAAGGTTGAGAATTTAACTCTATTCGCAAACTTCGGCGTAAGCGAGTAAGGTGAGAAAACTCACACTAAGCACTCAGTTCCTAATGATGAACAGGGCCACTACCGCGCAAGTGTCGTCGGCATCGACAGCGACTTCATTTGACAGATGGATGTGACACATTGCTCTTAGTCTTTGGTAAGTTTTCATTTGTGTCAAAAAGAAGCAGCAATGTGGCACATCCATCTATCAAATGAAGCCGATTTCGATGCCGACGCCACTTGCGGGGTACATAGAGTTCCTTGCCGACACGACGAAGGCTCGATTCGCTCGCGCGCGATTCACCACAGTTTGTATGAAGCTTTACACAACCTACGAGGTAAGCAACTTTCAAGTTGTTTTCATTTCAGAAACTTTTAAATAACTGTTATAAATTTTGGGCCTTTCTGTAGTTTCCAGATCATATGAAATTTGAATGGGTACCTGAAAAAAGTTTCAGATACTTACCCAATCTAACATTCGTTCCGTTTTAATATTAAGTTTCGCAACAATCACTTATCTATGTCATTCCCCATTAATAAATTCTACTTGCACAGATTTCAGTGTAATGACTACCAAATACTAAGGAGTTTCATATTTGTTACTTGTAATAGCACAGATTAATAATTAGTTACTTAGTAAGCTTGGACGAATTAACCACTGGACACGATACTCGAGAAGAATGTATGAAATCAAGATGGACCACCTCTTGCGGGGGTGAGGGGCGCTTACTATTGTCAAATAAGCTTGGAGTGGTTAACTCGTCCAAGTTCGTAAGTAATACTTAGTATTCTTTACTGTTACACTGCCCTGAAAACAATTTATTGCACTACTCTTTTGCTTTTCAATTATACAGTCTCTGTCCTATTTTTAACCGACTTCAAAAAAAGGAGGAGGTTCTCAAGTCGACTGTATTTTTTTTATATTTTTTTTTATGTATGTTCTACCATAACTTCGCCAGTTGTTAACAGATTTTTATAATTCTTTTTTATCTGAAAGAAAATGGTTTATGTATGGTCCCATATAATTTTTACGAAGATCTGGCTAGTAGTTTTTTCATAATCTTGAAAAATATCAATCACCTTTTGGCAAGTAGTCGTTTACCTAGATGACATTGTTTTGTATGGGCTGATTTTTAGTGTAAGTAACGGCACATGATGTAACTAAAAAATCTGAAATAAAAACATTTTATAAAAAAAAATACAAACCGACTTCAAAAAGTAAAAAATAAAACTTTTGGAGTCGGTGCTAGCTAGCTAAGGCCAAAAAAATATATAGTTAATAGAAGTGCAATGTGGATGAATTCAGGGCATTCATGAAAAGAATGAATGCCCTGGCTGGCACCGACTCCAAAAGTTTTATTTTTTACTTTTTGAAGTCGGTTTGAATTTTTTTTTATAAAATGTTTTTGTTATTTTTTATTGTGTCATACCCAGATTCTTAGTTGGTGTCAGTTTCCGCATGTTTATATTTTTCACCTGATCAGAAACTATTCGTCGTCGTCTCAGCCACATGACACCCACTGTTGGGTATAGGCCTCCCCCAAGGGTCTCCATAACGATCGGTCCTGCGCAGTCCGCATCCAGCGGCTTCCCGCGACCTTCACCAGATCGTCAGTCCACCTTGTCGGGGGCCTACCCACGGAGCGTCGTCCTGTGTGCGTTCGCCATTCCAGAACCTTTCCGCCTCAACGGCCATCGGTTCTTCTCGCTATGTGTCCCGCCTACTGCCACTTTAGATGAGCAATCTTACGAGCGATGTCAGTTACTTTATGTTCTCATACGGTTCTCCTCATTTCTGATTCGATCACATAGGGAAACGCTGAGCATAGCACTCTCCATTGCACGCTGGGTTGACCTTGAGCTTTCTTATCAGACCCATAGTTAGCGACCACGTTTCACTGCCGTAAGTCATCACTGGCAACACACACTAGTCATAGACTTTCGTCTTGAGACACTGTTGTGTATGTAAAAAAAACTATTATGTGTGTAATAAATCCACAAGTTTTATTTCAATATAAACAAGTTGTCCCACCCATCGTTTTCCAGTCCTCGAGCACAGCACGCATTAGTTTCAATTACCGCGAGCGACCACTATGTAATACTCTAATTTAGGTAAGACACCCACCGCCTTTTGGAAGTATCAAGTATTAATGTCTTAGCGAAGGGGTGAAGGAAGGTTCGGTCAACCAAGCGTGCAGGAACCGGTGGCAAACATATTGTATGAAACTATTCCTGATCTTTGGGAATTATATTTGACGATTGAAACGCGCTTAATTACTAAGGTCCACTTGCAGCAGCAAATGGCGGTTTTGTTAAAACTAGATTTAGCAATTTTTTTTATCCAGATTTAGGTTTATGACACGACATTATTAATGTAACTTTAAATATAAAATAATAATATTTTTTTAACTGACACATTTTTCTTACAAAAATACAGATCAAATTTCTTATTCTGCATCTTGAAAATCTTGAAAATACTGAATCTCAGAGGTGCAGCGCTTTTTAATGGATACAAAAATATAGATGTAAACAAAGCAAGCTCTCTGGTACCATGGCGATTCCAAAAGGCTTATTTTTTACTTTTTGATTTTTGAAGTCGGTTATTAAATTTTGTAAAAAAAATGCTTCCTAAAAACTCTAACGCTCTCAGGATACCAGTACGTCGATTGTTCACACAACTCAGGTTCTGTGGGTCACACAATATAGAAAGTGCGACCCACAGGATCTAAGTCATGCAAGATTGCAAGAACCAAGTGAAGTTTTTCATTTACAACGATCCGCGTTTCATTTTCATACGTCGTCAAAATAAGTACAAAATCAAAAGCTATATCAATAAATAAAACTTAGTACGAAAAAGCGGCAGCAGTATAGAAAGTCTTCCCATCATTCCACTGCACGAATAGCTCCCTCAGGAATTCCCATTAGGGACCACGGGACCAATACCTCTCGGGCAACCTGTTGTGTCCTGGGACATACCTTTTATTGTACTGACTACACCATATCAAAGTTCGTTCCAGTTTTGATGAATTGTAGGATTGTGCTGAAAAAAAGGTAATTTATTATTATTTGTCCAGGGCCTGTTTCACGAGGTCTGAGTAAGTTCGAATTAAATTGTACCTACTTATTAAGTAATTTCATACGAATTCTGTTCCATTTTAATTTAACCAGGGTTAGTGCCTTATCATAGTCTAGCGGATCCTCGCGGTTTTGTTCCCGTAGGAATATCGGAATAAAATATAGCCTATGTCACTCAGGAGAAATGTAGCTTTCTAATGGTCTAACAATTTTCTAAATCGGTCCAGTAGTACCTGAGATTAGCGCGTTCAAACAAACAAACTCATATTAGTATACTCGTAGATTGACGAAATAACCACTAAACATTTCTTTAAATAAACTCTCCCTTTACAAGGAGTACTAAATTTAAATAAATAATTTTATTTTTAGTGATAGTCAAAATCAACAATAATAATAGTAAGCCATTGTGTTAATTTCTCCATAGGTTAAGTAAGTATTTAGTTTAGTTAGACAAGTATCTGAAAAACGGCATCAAAATACGTCAAGTCGAGCGTTAGAGAGAAAAACAAACCCGAACAATTTGCCGATTTGTATGAAGCATTTCAAAGAAAGTTCATTTTCCATACTAACAGTTTTTGCTATAGTTACTACCGCAAATGATAATGTCACATTTTTTTATATGTAAGCTTTGTATGAAGACCACCTACTGCAATATTTTTAATTTTAAAAATAATTAGTATCTTAGTAATCATATTAAAGAAAGTGGTCATTTTCTCTAACAAAAAAATTGTCATATAATAAAATAAAATAATAAAGTTATGATTACTGATTCTTGACCGTTATGATCTTAATTCAATATAAAATTAGGCAATTGATGTATTTTTTATCATAGACGTAAAGTTTTATATCTAGAAGTGTAAGAAAAGTATCGGCAATTTCATAGGTAAAGACCTATTATACACTCACCGGCGCATCTAACCTCCCACCCCGTTATTTTCATACAAACATGTTCACTTTACGACTCTGTACATAAAAATGTCAATATATTTCTGAAAAGATCTAAATACTTATGTTTAAGCAGATGTTTGTGCGAAAATAACGGGGTGCCCGGTTAGATGTGCCGGTGAGTGTAGAACCAAAGATAACACAACATTCATCGCAATGCTTACTTCACTTTATTTAGAGACTAGCTTCCGCCCGCGATTTAACCTGTATGCTTCCTTTCTCATAGGAGTATCGGGAAAGAATAGTCTATGTTACTCTCCGTTTATTCAACTAACTCTGTGCCAAGAAGTCGAATGGTTGCTTAGATAAGACGTCATCATCATCAGCCTGTGAACGTCCACTGCTGGACATCCTAGCCTCTCCTAGCTCACGCCTATTGTGGCGTTTATAGGAGGCTATTAGCCTACTGCTACCACGCTGGCCAGACGGGTTGGTAGGGGGTTTGTTTCAAGTTTTCCTTCTCTCGCACAGGTGTTCAATGCGTCGAGCCTCTTAGTCGACTCTTACGACATCCCAGGCATGTAAGGGAGTGGTGACACTTGTATTCTTAGGCCGTCACCACACGGCACGGAAGATAAGACGTGAAGCAAGACAAACAAACACTTTCGCAACTATAATACATATTAGATAAAGGATTTCCTTAATTCCACTGTTTACCAAAAATATATTCGTCAATATGACGAACCCACGTCACATCTAACAATAGCCATATCGATTCCTCTATTGATAGATTGATACGTAAACATCGCCCCTCCCTTACAATAAAAAAAACAACGATGACGTGCTTAGGGGAAAAAATATTTGGTCTAATACCCATTAATGGGGATTTTTGGTTCACAATAGGCGATTTAGCTCTAGGCCATAATCTCTTGGCCATTGGTGAAACAGTCATTTGCTTTGGAGAATAGAAATTTAGAAGTCCGCAAAGGGTTATGAAGAGCATTTAGTCGATTGTGGATCTTATGACGTGGAGTTAAGATAGTAAAAAGATGCGGTATTAGAAATCTTTTTGAAATGTGGTGAAATCTCAAATGTAAGGTAAAGAAGGTAGCATAGTGAAAGAATTGCAAATCTGGAGGTTCTATCGTTAATTACTAAAATATTTTAAAGTACCAATGGCTCAAGATTAGCACTAGGTACTAACGATTAACCTCTTTATCTTTCTTTATGGAAATGTGATAATAATAATAAAATAGGTGACATTTTTCAAGAGTAAGCTAATAAAAAAGGTTACGAAGTGCTTAACTGTACATTTCGATGTATAAATTAGAAAATCCGAACATTTTGTACAAAGAAATACTAGGAATGGTTTCAGATTTTATCAAAAACCAATATTTTATTTTTATTTTATAAATGACGGGGAGACTCTTAGCCTTCATCATACATGATGTTAAGTATTGATAAGGCTGAAGATGGAAGAGAGCCTCGCCCGGAATCCTCAACCACTGAGGAACTGGCTATCTTATCTCGAACTGCCGGAACACAACAATGCTGAAAACATTGTTGTTATGGCGTCAGGCTTAGATAAGATGGTAGTAGCTAGGCCAGGCGGGCTTACAACAAGTCCTACCACCAGTCAAACCGAATACAATATGTACCCCCGCTGGGAATCGAACCCGGGACCCCTGGGTCTGATACCGGTGGTTGTGACCACAGAGGCGGTTAAATACTTATACTTATACTAACTTCAAGTTGGTTTTCGTAGAGTTTTTTTTTACCCAAATACCATCTTTACATCTATGTGTTTATACATATTATGTGTTTAAAATTACTTGTACATTGAAAATGCTAACATCATTTGTAGCAAACTTTGTTTTTTTAATGTGTGTCTATTACTGGGCACTTTCTCTACAACGCTTTATTATTTCGACAACATAAAAATAGCTCCATATTTCTCTTCTAACTATTAAAATATAATGCTATCTATTCGACCAGACCGCCATGATATCAATCACATGACTTGGTACGAATAATACATACTCATCTTTACGCTAACCATCACGGACGCCACGCTTTGTTATAAATAGTCGCCATTTTGAAACCCTCTATGCTAAGTCACGTATTAAAAAAAAACAGTAGCTATGGTCTAATAAAGTCGGTCATTATCTCTTTATAATGCAAAAAGTTTCTATGTGGGCATTGTTAAAAATGCCAATAAACAAAGATTACTGTGCATTTTTTAGCGTAGGGAGATATTGATATGTAAGGGATTAATGTTAATCTCGAAATGCAGTAAAATTAAACGTTTCGCAAATATTACAGATTAAAACAGCAATGAAGGGTTGAAATAGATTTTAAATTGTTATTTATTGAGGCTGTAAGATTTTTATTTTAAAGCCGAGCCATTAAACAAAAAGTTAAATCAAAATTATGAACTGAAATCCGACGATCCATTTTCAAAATAGGTGATGTGTTTTTACAAAAGAGGAGAGAACCAATTTTCATGCAATCGAAAATAGTTCACACTCGTACAAACGTACTTTTTAGATTGCATGAAAATTGAGCTAAAATCAAAAGGCACGTTCGATTTTAAGTTTGTAAAAAGCAGAGTCTGCAGAAAAGAACATCTAGCTAAGGAAATGTTTGTCTTCGATTTTATAAAAAAATTATAAGTAACAGTTATTTGACTTTTATTTACTAAGCCGAAGAAAAAGTGAATTAAAATCGTTTGAAAATGGAACGGTGCCAACCCATTTCTCTTCTAAATAAGTTGTAACTCCCCCAATAGTTTTAAACGGTTCTACTTTTTAATATTTAAGTCATTTGTTGATTTAATGTTCCGAACATGACGAGGCCGTTCTAAATAGCATAATAGAGATAGAGTGTATTCTAAATGTCCTCGAATGTGGTCACACTGGATATGCCCTTGTTTAGTCCGCTACAATGAACTTTAAAGTTGGGGTTGATTTCTATTTTTTTTTTCTGTGAATGTTGTTTGATTGAGTAAGGCTGCTCACTTCACGGTCTACGAATTGTTGTAGGCAACTGGTTTTTATTTTACACTCCTGTTTCAATAATAATGTTTGTATTGGAGTTACGTAAAAAAGATTTCATAATGCAAGTAAGCAATGATATTTTTTTTTTTTTAATTATTTCTTTTATAAAATTACATGTGACAAATTATAACATTATCTCGCAAAACCTAATAATAGGTTTGTCTTTGAATTTGAAAATTAAGCAAAACAATTATAAATATTGTACTTATCAAAAATACATTAGTTAAGATCAGTTACCATAGGTATACAGTATTTTGGACTATTCAAAAGCACTTATAAGTCTATTTGAATAAAAATCTTTGACTTGAAAAATCTTTGACTTTGTTATGGGTACACAGTTATACAACTACATCGTGTTTAAGTAGTACCTTTCTAAACAGTTACAGAATGTTTTAAAAGTATCATTTGACGAGAGGTCTGCAGGCAGACTGTATATCAGGTAGGGTAGGGCACGCGTTTGGCCAGGGTTCTGTCGCCATACACGCTTGGAACTGAACAAATAAGTTTTACAAAGTCGCAAACATTTGGGAAAGTATGTGGACACTCTCTTACTTAAGTACACCTACTTTTATTTGAGATGAATTTGAATTCTCTATAACCTTTTTTGTTGGTTTTAACACCTCTCTATCACTTTTTTTTATTATTATATCTTTGTTATAATCCTTAAGTATCATCTACAACACAAAATATTTTTACTTTAAAAGAGATGCAGCAGATTTTTTAAATAAATCGTGAAAAAGTCTTCACATTTTGTAATTCATAAAAACTGAAAGATTAAAAAAGCGAAGAAACGTTTTTTTTATTATCACAATAGAATATAGATTATCTAATACATAACATAGGTGAATGTTATTTGATTGTAATATTGTTATCTATTTATTTACATAAACAGATTTTGAAGCAAATTAATTAAAGCGCCATCTAGCGACAGTGGTCGAAAGCTCTACCTACTTTAATAAAGCACATTTCCAAACGAGCTGAAGCGCATTAAAAAGTAGTTGCACAAGCATTCTGCGAGATGTCGTACTGTTTGGAAAAAATATATTTTATTACATTCTATTTTCTTTTGAATCTGGATATAAAATTTATTTGTCTAATATTTTTGTTGATCTTGTTGACTAAAACTAAATGTAAAAATTAATACTTAATGATCCGCGGTTATTCCCGCATAGTAGTTAATACTAGTTTATGATAAATTTTAATAGAAAAAAAAACTAGAAAAGTCAACAACGTTTTTTTTACTCGGCTTACGATTTGTTACACAAGACTATAACTGTGACGAGTTGATTTTTCCTAGAATTTTTTTATTACAATTTACTTTTAAAAATATTTATTTTCTTAACTAGTGTCCAAACTTAAGTTCTAAATGCAAAACTTATAACTTATTTTATAGGTCATATTAAAATTAATTAAGAACTTATACACCAGACTCTACATAGAACATATTTTTCAAATTCAAAAATCTTAGAAAACCATAAATATCCTTAACGTTTATTTTGTGATTTTCAATAAACTTTATAAAAATTACTACTAATTATTAAAATTAATATGTTATAATGACCCAGCTGACCTCGCATCTAGGGGAGTTGACCCTCAGAATTTAGCTTCTTCACGTTTGTGGTGGGAAGGTCCTTCCTTTCTCAAGGACAGCGAATCTGAGTGGCCACAGCATTCATACACGTCACAAAAATTGCCCGAGTTGAAAGTACATACTTTATTAACTAATTGTCCAAGTTTAAATGAGCCTTTAATTAATTTTAGTAGATACTCAAATTTCTTAAGGCTGGTTAGAAGTTTCGCTTACGTTTTACGCTTTATTAACAATTGCAATAAAAATAAACAAAAATTGTCTGGTCCATTAGATATAATCGAAATTAATTATTCGCAAAAACATTTAATTAAATTTTGTCAGTCTGAGTCATTTTCTAGTGAGATTGGGGCTCTTAAACAGGGTCAAAGTTTACATAGAAAGAGTAAATTATTAGATTTAACGCCTTTTATTGATTCAGACGGGATCGCCCGAGTAGGCGGTCGCTTAACAAACTCGAGTTATGATTTTGATAAAAAACATCAAGTTATTTTACATGCCAAACATAGTTTAACAGAACTTATAATGATGCATGAACATTTGAGATTATTTCACGCTGGCCCTCAATTAACTCTAGCTTCAGTGCGAGACAAATACTGGCCGATTGGGGGTAGACGTCTAGCTCGTAGTATAGTACAAAAATGCGTTACTTGTACTCGTTTGCGAGCGGTTACTGTACAACCCATTATGGGACACTTACCTGAAGCTCGAACTGTCGCTGCCTTTCCTTTCCATTCGGTTGGGGTTGACTTTGCTGGGCCGTTCATGATTTGCAGTAAGAAGGGGCGTGGTAATCGTATCAGTAAATGTTATCTATGCCTATTTGTGTGCCTAAGTACAAAGGCTGTACATTTAGAAGTTGTCAGCGATTTGAGTACTCAAGCCTTTATCCTATGCCTTAAGAGATTCGTAGCACGTAGAGGTAAGCCCTATGAAATCTATTGTGATAATGGTAGGAATTTCTTAGGAGCCAGCAATGAACTGGGTAGAGTACTGAAATCCAGCCGCCAATCAGTTTATGAATACTCGAGTAGCGAAGGAATTAAGTTTGTTTTCAGCCCGGCCTATTCTCCACATTTCGGAGGAATATTCGAGGCTGGTATCAAATCAGCTAAACATCACTTAAAACGTGTGGCTGGAAATGCTGCCTTGACTTTTGAGGAGTTGGCAACACTGTTTGCACAAATTGAATCAATCCTTAACTCGCGTCCTCTATCTCCTCTCTCGTCCGACTGTACCGATCCCTCTCCTCTGACCCCAGGCCATTTTCTTATCGGGAGACCACTAATGTCGATTCCTACAGAGCCTGTGAATGTCACCAGACCCAACAGATACCAGCTGGTCGAGAGGATACGCCAAAACTTCTGGGAGCGATGGAGCCGGGAGTACATATCAGAAATGCAGCAGCGCACGAAGTGGCGCACGCCTCAGCGGGAGCTAACCTGCGGGGATATTGTAATTTTAAAGGAAGATAACCTGCCGCCGCTGCAGTGGCGCCTTGGACGGGTGGCCCGCCTGTATCCTGGAACGGATGGCGTCGGCAGGGTTGCCGATGTAACGACTTCAAAGGGCGTCGTACGAAGAGCGGTTAACAAGTTGTGTTTGTTGCCGACAAAACCCACCACCACTGATGATGCTCTTGAAAGCTAACTTTCAACGTCCGGGACGATGTTCACACCTCCAATGCGTGAACGAAACGCCGCGCCTTTGATAGATAGACGTCACCGATTGGCGCCAATCGAGCCGTCACTTTGCTCTGCTACGCGAACGAAACTGTCAACCAATTTTCATGTACCAAACATTTTTTTACATTCATTATATTTTTCAAAGCAAGTCTCATTTTTTATTCATCAATCAAGTTAAGTTAGAAGCCCTAACATAAAGTATTACTTATTGAGGTGCTTAGTTTTTGCTCCATAATATTATAAGTACGTACTTAGATATAACAGCTTCAACGGACATACCGTGACTGCTTGACAGTAATTATATAATATTAATTGCTGTTGAACGTTTGTTTGTATGTCCTGGCAAGAATGATAGCTTCAAAATGGATGCGGCGGTTTCCATTCAAATGTGATAATAAGCAACGACGTCGTTTTAACTGTTTAGACTTTTTGTTTTAACAAGACGATGACAAACTAATCTAATTCATTTAAACAGAATAATGTGTTATTTTTTGAGAATTTCTTAACAAAGCAGTTTTTTAAGTTTTTAATAATTATTATTTTCTCTTCCAGCTTACGAGAAAAATGTGTGCGTGAAACATATCAGCTTAAACAGCACTCTCAGCTTCAAAAACTTAAAGATCTTATCCCATCTTTTCGTACCTCCACTTAACCTGCGCGGACGCACACACAACTTTCAACAGACAGATAACTAATACAACGCTTTATTCCTTATACAACGCCTGCCGCTTTACCAACAATTCTGAAACATAACAAACTATTAACGTAATGTATAAGAAACAATTCATATTTCTCCCAACAGTTAGGACCATTTAGATAAGACATGATAATCATCGTATTACACACGATGCCGACAGCCGACTCCGTGGGAAAACAGCTAGTACTGTGCGCGTGAGCAGAGGATCAGTATGGCTACAATGTTTAAACAAACATGTGAATTTAAAAAACGTAAAAAAAGGATGAACGTAACTATAAGCAAGGGTGTTGCAAAGGGGGTGCAGGACTTAAAAAAATTTCAACTGATATTGTATGGAGATAGGACTTAGAATATTTTTGACTGTTTTAGTATGAAGCCAGGACATAGAAAAATTTCAAGACATTTGTGTATGGATTTGGGACTTGAAATATTTTTGGTTTCATACCTTGTGTCATAAAAAAAAAATTGTTTTCCTAATACTTTTTGCTATTTCAAAACTTTTTTTTTTATATATTTTGGAACCCAAAGTTAGTGTTATTTTTATGCACCTCCTTTGCGACACCCGGACCAAGCTATTTCTTGAAAGTAATCCTAATCCTACCTTACTATATTATAAATGCGTAAGTGTGTTTGTTTGTCCTTTTTTTACGCCCTGACTAAGCAACCAGTCAACATGACTTTGTTGAAAGGACAGACAGTAACATATAGGCTACTTTTTATCCCGACATTCTCACGGGAACGAACGATTTTAAAACAGTTGTTAAGAAATACTTTTCGGATAATATAATTAACAAATAGCAAGTCATATAATGAATGTATTATTATACAAAAATCACATGATTGTAACTATAATTTTTAGTGTATAAAAAAATAATCTTCTAATCAAAATTTCTTTAATAACTACAAAATGTGTTTCTTAAAAAAAACATGTACATATATTTTTTATGTTTTCTAACAATTTACTAACATTTTAAATTTGTTGTATTTGCTGAACTCCTCCGCCACAGTAAAAGCCGAAACGGCTTTTGTAGCGGTGTGTAAATTAAATATCATGTATTTTGTAATACTTTTGGTCAATAAATAAAAAAAAAAACAAAACGAGAACCACTCGGGTGATAACCGCGTGGTTCTCGGTGATAATGATAACCGCAGAAGCTAGTTCATAGTAGTACTTGGTTAGAAAATACATTTAGGAATGATATAAAGTGTTCTGTCAAATCCTAAATCAGAAATCACGAATTCGTTATGTGTTACGCTACATAAACTTGGTTACTAATTGTTATTACCCCAAAAAATCACGACTTTCGAAAGTGTCAAATGTCACTTCAAACCAGAGTAGATTTTTTTTTTTTTTTTTCTCTCATTACGGGACATTGGCGGAATTTCTGTGGAAAACGGAAGAAAAAAAAAAATTTTTTTTTTTATTACAGATTGGATTATATTTATCAGGCTTCGTTCTGTTGGGTAGTAATCAGGATAAGGTAAATCAGGATGTTCATACAAGATTAAACTCTATTAGAAAATGATAGTTTTCGGCTGAAATTCCGAGAGGACACCGGTGTCCGCTCGGGGTTTGAGTGTTAATGTAATGTTATGTAAGTCTTGTATAAGGTATGATAGGGTTGACATATCCAAAAGTATAAAACGCCTTTAAAAATAAAAGAAAAACGGGAAAGCCGAGTCGGACTCGCCCACCGAGGGTTCCGCACTTTCTAGCTTCCTAATAAAGGTAGGGTTATAATGGTAGGACATTATAAAATTTTTAATAGAGAAAGATTAGGACTAGAACAAATGCACATGCTATCTTTTGGGGTGCCTTTCGGTCGCATAATGTTTTTAGTTATAATGTCGTTTGGCATAATAGTCTTTTCGCATAAATTATGATAAGCATAGTTTTATAAACGCAGAATGGTTTCATCAGCATAATTCTTACTTACTCTAATTTCCTTTAACATAATTTTAATTAATGACCATAAAATTAAAAGGCATAATTGTTATACGTCTAAAGACAATTTATCATATAATACGAAATGACCAATAACAATAAGAGTTAATTTTTATATTTAAGTTAGCGTGTTTGATAGAGAATTAGGTACCGATCCCGACCTGCTGTGGTCACCAAGCCGTGGTACCTTTTATGCCCAACTCTAGAGTGCAATTTAGAGCCCAGAGGCGCGGACGGAGAGCGGCCCCCGCCCGCTGTAGCAAACCAGCAAGCCGAAGCTGCGTAGCCTTGGATGGTTAATTCGTCCAAGTGCGTAGCCGATCGCGGTGTCTGTGTTTTGATACACAAGGACGAAGGGGCTGCACTACCCGCGGCGCTGGAGACGTGTATTTCCCATATGTATGCTTGCATGCTTACTTTGCATGCTTGCTTTGCAGGCTTGCTTGATTGCATGTTTGCTTGCTTGCTTACTTGCTTGCTTGCTTTCATGCTAGCTTTGCATTTGCATGCATTGCATGTGTGCATTTTATACTTTTAAATATATTTTGTGATAAAGATTGATATGCCAATAAATTTTATGATTAGTAATTATTATGGTGAAAACATTTATGCAAATAAATATATACTGAAATACCATTATTACAAAAGAGGTTATTAAGGAGAGAGTATGAACGTTGCGAAATGCGAAGTGATGAGTATGCCAAAAAACGTTGTGCAGCTCTAAAATATGCCTTTCGGTTTTATGCAACCGAATATGGACCCATTTTTTGTCGCTATAAACTTAAAGTCTCTGAAGAAGGTAACTTCTAAAGTTCAAAGGCGAATTTGCTATTTGCGTGTATCTTTTTGTATCAACCAATTTCAAAGGCTTTAATATTTTAATAATTTGATTACCACATCAGCAGCCGAGCCGACAAAGCCGATTCAACCCTTCATAAATCACTCGATTACTGGCATTCCAGTGGGTTACAGAACAAAACACTGGGGTAATTCTTCTAATGGGTTAAATCAAGAGCGCACGCATTAAAATTACGGAACACACACTATGATCCAAAGACTATGTTACTGTGAAGAAGTGTACACACTACGTAAACCAGTAATGGCTAATTTTATGTTTGAGATATTATAAGGGTTGCCAGATGCTCCGTATTTTACGGGTAACTCCGTTTTTGAGCTTTGATTATACAGAAACCCGTAATGACGAAAGTAAAATACGGAGTAAATAAATTAAATTATATTAATCGTATTTATACTACATCAGCCAAGAGCTGGCTGGCGAAACCAGACGACGTTTTGTCAGGCTGCCTTACGCATAATGTGGGGTTTTCATAAACACTACTGTTATAATTGTCTCCCGTAAAAAAAAACAAAATCCCGTATTTTAGATGTTGGTAGCCGTCAGTAAGTCAGGAACAGGCAGGTGGCAACCCTTATATGAAATATGTTTAAACGGATTAAAACACAATGACGTAATACTTATGATTGTGTATTTCAATTTATTTATGTTTTTTTTTTCTAGTTACAGTGTTTTAGTAAGATTATTTCAAAACGGCACATAAACTCGATGATATCAAAGATCGTATATGTACTTAATACTTTTTTGACACGATTGTTGCTGCTAAAAAAGATTAGTAGCGTATTAATAAAGCTCAATTTAAAATTTTATTTATTTTTGTCAGTGTGAGAATTACGTAGTCGCACTTCTAAACTTTCTTTCATCAATGCCTATCTATTCAATAAATTACTCCAATTTAAACAATGCCCCCTAATCACTTCCAGTGTTACAAAAATATAGTCTATTCCACAACAACAAAGATCATTTTGTACCAACAAATAGTTTTTCTAGCAATTTAATCCAAATGTGTGTCAGATTCAATTGTATTCGGTTTTTTCAGTTTTA
This sequence comes from Chrysoteuchia culmella, assembly GCA_910589605.1. Lineage (NCBI taxonomy): Eukaryota > Metazoa > Arthropoda > Insecta > Lepidoptera > Crambidae > Chrysoteuchia > Chrysoteuchia culmella. The sequence continues at coordinate 23,403,362 of OU342642.1, read as the reverse complement.
ATACATATTTTACATACTCTTTAGAACAATGGCTGGTGGAACATTACAGTCATTCGGCTTGGTATATTATTACGAATTTAACCGTGTAATAATAAAACAAACAAATCTTTCTCGACTCATTAGTGTTATCTTACTGAGATCGTGGGAAATTTATAAGAAAATGACAGTTTTCGTCGTTGCTGAAATCGTAACTAGAAAATTATGAGCAATTTACAAATGAAAGAATTACAACATGTAACGTGGCAATGGCAACCCCACAATGCAAGCACATAACGCGCTCACGCAGCTCGGGAGTAGCTCCCTCGCCGCGCCCGCGCCGTGCATCAAATATTCATCTTATTTTTGAAATCATTTTATTTTTGAAAGACCAAAATGCATGGAAGTGATACTAACATAAAACATGACTATTGTAATTGTATAAAAGGAAAATATTCTAATAACTGAGTATAAGAAAATTTTCCTCTTATATTAAATATGTTTCAAGATTGTAGATTTGTGTTTGGCAACGAACGACATGTTCCTTTGTAAATGTTGTTGCTTTGTTAAAGCTGATAAGTTTCTTGCGGCCGTTCTTCTTATCAGTTAAAAGATGTCCTGAATGGCTGGTAGGAAAAAAAAATTGGACGATTCGAAAGCACTTATCTATGAGTCTATTTGAATAAACATCTTTGACTTTGACTTTGATTCCCGAACGTTGGCGGGCGGTGTGCAATGCAACTCCCGCCTGCAACAGCCGGTTACCAGTACCCCTATTACGAGTTTGCTTAACATGACATTTACAGGACTCGTGAGCGTAGACTATCGGATACACTGCTCATGTCGGTAAAACAGTCGCTAAATATGAAAGAGACAGAGCTACATTTTACATTAACGTTTACTGTAACGTCGAGTTTGCCAAACTTGTAATAAGCCTTCAGTAGTCGCGAGCGAAGCGATACGTGCGCACCTCCATGCTCCTCTCCGCTCCCGCGGCTCACTCGATATCCGTAGAATACTGTACACTTTGTGTTCGCGTTCGTTTTATTAAAAGACATTGTTATGTTTTGTGGCCTCATTATTAAAATGTAGTGAGTGAACAGAAAAGACAGTGTTTCATTCATCCATTACACTGGTTAAAGAACATTGATTATCTAAATATTATCTAGTAGCTCTAGGTGAATTGGATTAAAGTCTTTTTTTTATTCAAGACGGGGAGACTCTTAGACTTCATCATACCTGATGTTAAGTATTGATAAGGCTGAAGATGGAAGAGAGTCTTTCCCGGAATTCTCAACCATTGAGGAACTGGCTATCTTAACTCTAACTGCCGGAACACAACAATGCTGAAAACATTGTTGTTATGGCGTCAGATTTAGATAAGATTGTGGTAGCTAGCCAGGCAGACTCACATCAAGTCCTACCACCAACAAAAAAAAATTTCTCTTGTACTTATTTAGCATGGTTTATAAGTTTTGTAATAACTTTTATCTGTAAGTGTACCTATGAACAAATCAATAAATACAATATTATGGAGAAACCTACAAGAAGTAGACTTCTTGAAGAATGATATACTTGTAGACCTTCTTGAACTAGAGTTCAAGAAGGTCTACATGTATATCATTCTTCAATATAAGCAAGGTTCTATGTCATAGTCGATCAGGGTTGCCATATCCTAATATAACCCTGACTATTGGGGCATTTGGGGCAAATCCCGGATGCAATTAAAAATGCGGGGATTTAATATTTAATATTTTTTAAACCTGATTTTTATGTTTTATGTGTCATGGTGTGCTAGGCTACATAATGTAGCAACCGAATGATGTCCCAGGCACTAGTTAGGCTAGGTTGTAAAGCGCGCGCGCGATGCGATAGTTGCGCGCGCGCCGGCCGATGCGCACCCGACACGAGACGGTGATTTACTTTAATTCGGTTTGAGCTAGCGCAGACGACGGATAACGGAGGACTTTTTGTCCGTGACACGTCTTTATTGGTAACCAAATAAGATTCAACTTAGACCGCGTATATCCGCGAAAAGTACGCGATAGTCATATTTATTCAACTTTATGTTCTTAGTAATAAGGTCGTGTCGCGGACAAAAAGTCCTTCAATGTCGGTCGTCTGCGCAGGTCAATTTTAATAAACTATTTGTCCTCCCCGGACTTCCCCGGACACACAAGAAAAACCTGACCCTGTCCAGGAACCGGACAGATGGCAACCCTTTAGTCGATCATAGTAAACGTGCGTTACCATCAAGTAAACTTCTTACTACAAGTTCATCGTCATCAGCCATTCTTATTGTTCCCACTGCTGGGGCACTGGCCTTCCTTATGGATGGATAAGGAGTATAGACCATGACCCACCAAGCCCATGCGAGACCAATGCGGTTTGGTACAAGTATAATAAATATGATAATTTGGATGTTTAGATGTTTGTTATTTAATCACACAAAAATGGCTGAATGGCTTTGGATGATGCTAACTTTGGCACACAGAATGTTTATAGTTGAAAAAAACAGCCCTTGACGAGTTTCTTGCCGGTTCTTCTCGTTACAAGGTCTCCCGCCGCCCGTAGGGTTTGTGAGCCGATGGCGTAGCTTCTTTGACGTTCATAAGTGCTTGTAACAGCCTAGACTGAATAAATGATATTGAATTGAATTGATGTAAAAAGGTCAACTTTACCGTTTTTTCAATGTCTTTGTATATGGTTTTGTCGCGAGATTTAAGACGTTGTAATGATCTTTACACAGCTAAACATTGATGATGGAAGTTGTCAACTGTTGATGGAATATGAGTGTTAAAATAATTATGACCAAGATACAATTCTTAAAACCCTTGGTGGTCTTAACACCACCCACACAAATATTTCTCAGACGCGCACTACAAAAACCAACATACTCACATCCAGACAAAGTTATATAATGTTATAATGATATAAGTACCTCGTGGGAACAAAGCGTGCACCGAGCTATACGCATCTTCCATCCCTTTCCGGCTTTCGCATATTTATCTTGCATTCCTTTCACTCATCCCAAATTCGTGACCGTATAATTTTGCTTGAAAATTGCCGCTTGTATTTGGTTGCTTCAAAGATTTTAATGAAGATATTGATGTTCATTTGTTTCTGTTTATATGAGAAACGTTTTAAAGTAAATTAATAGGCAATTTTACGAATTTATCATGTTAAGGTGGTACTCACGACTTCTATACAAACAAACATTACACAATTATTGGTTCATCATACCTTAATAATTCATAAATACATGCGTAACTAGCTCGTTTCAGTTAGTTGTTTGCGCGAAATAATTAAAAAATTGCACTTTCATACATAAAACACGAATATACTAATATCTTATAATTTCAATAATTCTACGTATGTGTGTGTGACCAATCGCATTTATATACCTCATGTATGAAAGTAATTTTTTTTTAAAATTTCGCGCAAACAAATAACTGAAACGAGTTAATTGCACATGTGTTTATGGATTATTAATGTATGATGAACCAATTAATGTGCAATGTTTGTTTGTATGGAAGTCGTACCACCTTAAGTGATAATTTTAAACTAGAAAAAAGTCAAGCTGTCTCATTTGTCGCTCTCACTCACACGGGACTCGAACCCGCACCCTCCGCCTCTGTGGTCTAGTGGTAACAACCATCGGTATCAGACCCAAGGGTCCCGGGTTCGAGTCCCAGCGGGGGTATATATTGTATTCGGTTTGGTTGGTGGTAGGACTTGTTGTGAGTCCGCCTGGCTAGCTACCACCATCTTTTCTAAGTCTGACGCCATAACAGCAATGTTTTCAGCATTGTTGTGTTCCGGCAGTTAGAGATGAGATAGCCAGTTCCTCAGTGGTTGAGGATTCCGGGGAGGATCGCTTCCATCTTCAGCCTTATCAATACTAAAAGTCTCCCCGTCTTAAATAGAAAAAAACCCTTGGGATTTCGACATCAAACATATTTGACTATAATAAATAATTATAGGTACTTCTGACACACAATCTCTTCTAAAGATCAATGCATCAAGTTGCAAAATCTCTGTCTGGACTCTGAACCATAACTTTTATAATAATTGGTATTTGTATTAGACATCAACGCGCTCTAACAATACAAAAAGAAAAACAAGGTAACTGAAAATAGGTACATCGGTAAACTTCCCGGTTGACCAGTACAGTTTTTTAAGGGTCTTATTTAAAAAAGTAATAGATAAATAGAAAACTTTTACATCACAACTAATAGAACATTAATAGGTTTTTTATTTGAATAATAATTTATTTATTTAACCTTAGTACTTTCCGAGAAAACGATTCCCAATAAAAAACTACTGGTCAACCGGGAAGTATTGCCAAAACGAATAATAATAATAATTGCATACAATCATACCAATTATCTAGCCGATATTAAGTTTCATGAAGAACTTTTTTTGATGACAAATGACAACAGCCGGGACCGACGGTTTAACGTGCCCTCCGAAGCACGGAAGCGCTCAGTTATAATGCCACTTTACGGTCACCCATCCGACACCTGACCGGGCCGAACGTTGCTTAACAAACGTGATCGAATACGATCAGTCTGTCAAGCGCGGCCATGAGCGCTTCGAACTTGTGTTATGGATACTAGATAACGGATAAACATACTTATACTTTTTTATTTAAATACATACATGATATAGGTACATATGAAACACCCAGACCAGGACAAATAGACATGTTGATGCACACAAATATTTGTCTTGTCCGGGGATTGAACCCGGGACCTCTGGCGCAGAAGGCGGGTTTAGAACCCCTGCGCCAAACAGGTCGTCAAAATAACTAGAAAATAAACTTAAACTGATTAGTCACCACACGAACCTTGAATAAAAATAGATCTGTGTTGGTCTATGAATGGACAAACAAAGGTTGCCACTATGCGCACATATATCTATCTACTCTTGTTTTGTCAACAGAAAAAACCGAGGTCGAAAACCATTAGTTACAAATCACAAATTTATAACTTACCGATTTAGTGGCGCTAGTATCTATGCAACTTTAGGAATCATTCAATAAGAACACTTTATAGTTCCGATTTGTACCACCTGCAATAATAAACTTGACTTTGATTTATGTTTTTTCGTACTAGTTTGGGAAACGGTAACTTACGATCCAATAAACAACTTTGGAAGGAATGTTTACGGGTTTTCAACTCTATTGGTATTATTTAAAGTTTTTATAGTAACTTGATCTATGAAATGTAAGTACTAGAAAAAAACGAAAGAAAAGGCACCATTTTAGTTCAAAAATAAAATATTAGTTTTTTTTCTCTTAATTTATTTTTTAACGTACTTTGACCCAATCGTTTTACTCGTATATGTAGGTATGTACTTGAAGCAGATAATGACATACGAGACGCATTGTGTAAATTTGGGGTCCGAATAATATTGCTAGCTTTCAAGTTTTTCGTTTGACCTACTTTTCAGTAAAACATGACAGTATCTTGGTCACAGATTTCATCGCAAATCACTATAAAGGTGGTATATCTATTAAAAATATCATTGTAGTTATGTACCCGACTTTCATTGACAGATGGTAGGTACTAGCGTACTCCGCATACAACCTTTTAACAACTCGGTTCTCCTCTCAGTAGGTTTACTATTAATGCGTTTCATCTCGCTTAGTTTACGACTTTGTTTCCTAGAAATAGGATTACCATATTTTAAGTCCTTTTATTTCTAGAAAATATCCTACCAGGAATGAATAAAATAACTATTTCACCGAATACTATAATACATCGTACTTGAAAATGTCGAAATTTTCTTTAAAGTATTTTTCAGATAGAAATGTGAATAATATAAATGTGTGTATGAATTTTAGTGCATTTAAAGTACAACACATACGTGTAACATAAGTTAGTTTTGCATGAATTACTGAAGCAGTCTATAGGAAATGTATAGACTGCTTCTGTGATTTACGCAGCGATTGGTGTACAATCCAATCCAATACCAATCACTGCGTAAATCACAGAATTTCGTAATTTTTTCTCTTCAATTTGGTAAAATTCATGGTTACGTGACGTGCCCCTCTACGAGTCAACTCTTCTTATCTACCAGCGTAACGTAGATGTAACGGGATTACGTTAGATTAGGATTTATCCTAATCTAGTACTTATGTACGTTCATTATTATTTCTTTCTTGGTTTCAGTGAAGTACGGTCACAGACCTATATCGAGATAGACGGTAAAGGTGTACCTACCTTGCGTGTCAAAAATTTGATCCACGGTCAAAATTTTACGACATTATGTCAGTCCGCTTGAGACCATTACCATAAAAACGCGTCACTCAGAAACGAAAATGGTTAAATGTAGTGCTTTCTTGCAAGAGCTCGTTAATAACATTTACACATCACTAAATATCGCTCATGACGTCATCGTGGGTACGAAAAATTCGACACGCTAGGTTCTCATACAGTTTGAAGCGCTCTTTTCGTCTATCTCGATATAGGTCTGAGAGTATAGTCACCCTACCGGCTGGACACCCACAGACCGGAGCGGCCGAAATCCGATCCGGTTCCTAAGGAGCGGACGCCACCTCGAATAAAATCATCAGGGTGTGTCTGCGCACGTGAACACTGCTTTCGATTTATTCAGCTCACTCTTGCGTTCTAAATACAATTTTAAAAAGTTGCAGAATGTCGTTTTATTACGAATATTTATTGATTAATTATGGTATTTAATGAACCGATCGACAAAAAATTACTAAATGAGCGACTAAAAATCTAGGTTGGGTTGCGGAAAAACTAGGTTAGGTTTGATTGGTGACTAAGCAGTTCACCTAGTATTTTTGTCCCTCTAAAAGTTAATTAGGTACTACTACCTATTGATAAAAATAAAGTGACATCTTCTTAATGATATTTGAAAATGGTAGGCAAATTTGAAAGAGTTTTTAAAGCTGTTCCTTTGTAAAGGATCAAAGACGGCGATCTCTCTTCTTTCTGTCTCTTTAATTCTCCAATATCTGCCAAAAAAACGTAAGTATTTTAAATATCTTGGGTAAATAATGGACCATGAGCAAAAATGTATGGAGCCTGGGCCAATACACCATGGAGTTTAAACATACTTTATTACTTTTAATTTCATACAAAAGGTCAAGTATTTTTTATCACAGTTTCACCTAGTGGTAAAGTGATAATGTTTTCGAGATATAATACCATTATTTTTAGGGTTCCGTGTTTCCAGTAAAGCGAATGGGTATATATTTTTATAAAAAAAAATCAATAAAATATATTATTGTACATTTATTATTTACTAGAGGCCGGGCGCGGTTTCACCCGCGTGGTTCCCGTTCCCGTGGGAATTTTGGGATCATTTATAGCTTATGTTACTACTTGGGGTCTAAGGATTATCTATACCAAATTTCGTCAAAATCGGTCCAGTAGTTTTTGAGTTTATTCGTTACATACAAAAATACAAATCTTTCCTCTTTATAATATTACTAGAGGCCGGGCGTGGTTTCACCCGCGTGGTTCCCATTCCCGTGGGAATTTTGGGATCATTTATAGCCTATGTTACTACTTGGGGTCTAAGGATTCTCTATACCAAATTTCGTCAAAATCGGTCCAGTAGTTTTTGAGTTTATTCGTTACATACAAACATACAAATCTTTCCTCTTTATAATATTAATATAGTATAGATATTATATATTACTAGCGGCCGCTCGCGGTCTCACCCGCGTGGTTCCCGTTCCCGTGGAAATTTTAGGATCATTTATAGCCTATGTTACTACTTGGGGTCTAAAGATTCTCTATACCAAATTTCGTCAAAATCGGTCCAGTAGTTTTTGAGTTTATTCGTTACATACAAAAATACAAATCTTTCCTCTTTATAATATTATTATATATTATAATATTATTAGTATAGATTAACAGTTTTGTATATCAGTCTCATCGGTGATCGGGGTAGGAGAGGGGGAAATGTGAATAAGCGGCGCGGGCGACGAAAAACAATAAAACTAAAAGCCTGCCTGTCAACTGAAAAGATGGAAAGAAGGTCAAATATAAAAATATTTGTTCAACATAATAATATGCAGTCGGAGACATGACATTATGAATGATTCCACTTATTGTTAAATTCTGTGCCTCCAACTGCATGTTATTATGTTGATCAAAATATTGTCATAGGTACTTATTTGATTTTGTTTCCATCTTTTCAGTTGACTTATCTTTTGATGCAGGCGAGTTTTTTTTATTTTTTTATTTATATAGTTTTTATTTATATCGTTTTAGTTATTTATAGGTCATGATATACCTTTTATCGCTAATTGACATTGACATGTCAATAAATGACGTGTCATGTCACACAGCACAACACACGGAGCGGATGACATGGCATGTATTGGGGCCCTTCACAGATTAAATTTTACGTGTTTTAATGTTTTGCGTTTTTATTTTTTATTCATTATTTTCTTTGTTCTGTTCGTCTCTGATGTCACTTCTGTGCTCGGCAGAATACCAGTGCAGCAAGCTATCTGATGCTTGCTGCTAATACTGAGCTGAGCACAGTTTTGTCATCACTCGACTGTACGCGTTTCTTTTTTATTGTTATTTTGTTTGAATTCTTTATTTTTTGTTTAATTTGTGCTTTTTTTTTTTTCCTCATACTTCTATGTAATATGTTTGTGTTAATGTGTACCTTTGTGTGATGTCAAAATAAATATTTTTCTATTTCTATTTCTATTTATTTTTGAAATCCTTAAGCCCACCTCTTTAAATTAATAGCCATATTGAAGTTTACTAAGAAAAGATTTTATTTTTCACATCAAATAGCACCTCATAGCCGCCATGTTGGTATTTATTTAACGCCACTTACCTAAAACACTTGGGCTGTCAAGATAAATCTAATGATATCTTAATTATAGAAATTCGTTCAGCCGTTTGAAAAATAAGAGGTAATAAAGAATATTACTTGAAAGCAAACATACATACAAGGTACCCGCGAAAATCATAACCCTTCCTTTACAGTCGGGTAAAAAGTAGGTAACTGTTTTCTAATGCAAACACACATTTATGAGGATATCAATTAAGAAAGTTATATCGAAACGAACGTGTTATCGATCGGACATTTGATATGTCAACATTCTTAGCATTTTTGGAGCGAGTAAAAGTAGGTGGGTCAGTGTGCAGTCTGCAGTATGTCTGTAGCCTTCTCGAAGCCTTTCAACCTCGGAAGGAACGCTTTCCGATGCGCGGAATAGGTAACATTTATACGAACCGATACGACCACTAACATGTTTTACGATAATAAGAGCATCGGAAGTCAAAAGGATTTATGAATACAATAATGATCAGGATGTCATGACATGATCAACGTTTTTTAACGGATATTCGTTCTCGAAAACAATAGATCTGTCGTTGAAACGTGGGAATCTTGGATAAACCAAATGTTTGAGTAGGTGTGTGTGGCTTATTTCTAGTCAAGCTACTAGTATTGTGGAAAGGTTTGCTTTGCTCATAAAATCTCAAAAGCATAGAGAGTAGTCTTTAAAAAAAAACATAATATAGAGAAACATTTTTTTTTTTACATGGTACAGTTGAGATATAATATAGTATATAGTAGTAGTATAATATATAATATAGTTGGTATATAATATAGTAGACTAAACTGACAAGTAAAGGTTTTTAAAACTTGTAAAATGTTATTATAAATATCGTGAACTGTGAAAGCGCCCGCGCTGACGGATGGCGTTGCGGTTGGCGCCAAAACCGGCAGTATGAACGCGCTCGGCCCGCGGTACGCATGCGCGGACGGCCATCTTGCCGTTGCTATGGTGACGTGATTGTAATCAAATAAACCATTATTAAAAAGAAAAACAGTTGTTTACAAGTGAAAAGTTAATGCTTGTTTGGTGAAAAATTGTCTTTGCCCTGTTTTGGTTTGTTATTATGGTGAGTTATAGTGTTGTTTTTATATTTTGACTGAGAAATCGTTTTGTTTATTTCAAACGTAGTTTGATGCTCGTAGGTATCTAAGTATTTCGCGCAAGTAATATTTTATGTTGACGTAGTTTTTGATTACGTGAAATAAACGAAATTTGAGCAAACAGCTGAAATGCAGATACTTATGATAAATTTTAAATATAAAAATACTAAAATACGATTGCATTGAAAAATGCAAAAATCATAAAATGCAGATTTTTGTAAAAGCATTATTATTGTAATAAACATAAGTTTTATGTTAAACATTTAGTAGATCTTGTATTCGATAAGAGTAAGGCACTATTACTTACTTATCAAATTCGCTAGGAATTTCTCCGCAAATATTCAATATCTTCCAAATGAAATAAATTGCTTATAAATGACGTGTATTAACCAGACATCTAATGATGATGAAAGTTATAGCTTATTTAGGTAGGTACTTATATTAATTAAAAACAGATAAACTATTGTACTCAGTTCTTTTTTCAAGACTGCGAGGTCTTGAAAAAAATGTTATACTTTTTTTATCGAGAACGAGCATAATAACTAAAACGCCAATCTTTGAACTATTCATATAAAAGCAGGAAATTAGGTTCTTTATTTTTTCCTTACCAATTATCTTATATCTTACTTATCCAAAAGATCATTAGGTTTTTCTTCCACATTTATTCGTGTGCAAAGAAAATACTATCCAATGAATATAAAACAGATATGTAGAAAATCGCCTCTAATTTGAATAAGTAAATAAATTATGTAGAGGCATTGATATTATATGTGTGTTGAGGTAAAAATGTTTAAGTATCTCTATTTACTAAAGGGTCGAAAATTAATACTGATTGATTTTAATATACAAGTACAAGAAAGAGGAGATATGAAGAAGAATTAGGAGAGAAGAGACGACGGATTTACGGACGAAGTACTTATATTTATATGGATTGACAACAAATTGCGTAATAGAAATATCTTTATTTTACTTTCAAGTTTTCAAAACCTCTCTGTGTAATATTATTTCATGTAACTCAGAACTCACTTTCCAGTTATGAAATGTAATAATAGAACTGTCGGTCGGTATCATCAATGAGGTTTCACAATAAAGGCTCATTGATGCGCCATTGAAGCAGACCACATAAATAGCCGAGTTTTTACCAGTCGTTACGTGCCACAGAGCTGTGATGAAATGGGTAGTTTCGTAAGACAAAACAAATCAGATTCACACAGTCATTGGGCGCAGAGTCAGACTGCGTTAATAACCTCCGTGGTAGAGTGATAAGTGCTCTAGTTTTCAAGGTGTCATCTGCTGTTTGAATCCCGGTAGGGGCAAATATTTGTTATGATGTTTACGAACATTTCTACAATCGGGGAACTTTCCGGTTGACTAGTAGAGTTTTTTTTTGAGAAACGTTTTCTCGCAAATTACTAAGATTAAAGAAATAATTTATTATTCAAATGAAAAAACCTGTTAATGTTATATTATTTGTGATATAAACATTTTCTATATTTCTACTACTTTTTGGTCCTACTGGTACCTACTGGTCAACCAGGAAGTTTCAGAAAGACTGTACCTGAGTCATGGCTATTTATACATTTCAAGCAGTGGCGAGGACTCGAAATATGGAGAAAGTAAGCCAGAACCGTGCCGTGTGGTGACGGCCTAAGAATACAAGTGTCACCACTCCCTTATATGCCTGGGATGTCGTAAGAGTCGACTAAGAGGCTCGACGCATTGAACACCTGTGCGAAAGAAGGAAAACTGAAAAAAACCCTCTACCAACCCGTCTGGCCAGCGTGGTAGCAGTAGGCTAAAAGCCTAATATGAACGCCACAATAGGAGAGGCCTATGTCCAGCAGTGGACGTCCACAGGCTGATTATGGATGGATGGAAGCCAGAGCAAAAACTTCTCCAAAAATATCTTAACTCTGTCTTTATGATGGATTGCGGGGGTGGAATTTCAAAAGGGATGCCGGTAGGAATCAACATGTATGTACCCTTCGAGAAATATACTTAGGTATCTAAGATGTATTTCTATCCTTTGCCCTAGTATCCCATAACATAAGCAACTTGTGCTTACTTTGGACCTAGGCTGATTGGCGTCAAAGTAAGAAATGTTTATTTATATATAACCGAGTTTTAGCAGACGTTACGTGCCACAGAGCTGTGATGAAATGGGTAGTTTCGTAAGACAATGTTGTTTTAAAACAACGAGTACGAATCTGATTCACACAGTCATGGGTTTCAAATCGAATTATCAATTTAAACACAGAATTTATAGAATGTTTCAGTGTTAAATAAAAAATAAAAAAACTGATCAAAACGCACTTTTTAATGACACGTAAATTGCTTGTTAATTTATGTTTTTTTTTAATTTAACGACGTTTTGACAACTCAGGGACCATGGTCCCTAACGCGCAAGTGTCGTCGGCAACGACATTTGACAAATGGTTGTGACATATTGCTTTTAGTCTTTTTTCACTTGTGTCAAAAAGAAGCAGCAATGTGTCACGGGTTGACCGTTCGTCCATAAATTTTGTTTATTCAAAGATTAATACCTACTGGTTGTTCTTGACGAAATCAAGTTGAGATGATAGAATTAACATCAAATCAATGATTCCAGCACAACCGAATTTTTTTGGCGTCCTTATTTTACAGTATCGTACGATACTTCATAGTAAAAAGCGCAGAATATTACTCATAAGTCATTGGAAAAATAGTGAAAACTGAAACTTTACTGATTGGTTATTTAGGATTTGTTATAAAATTTTGAAGTATGTTACTGTTCTTAACAACAATATTAAAATTTTTCATAAATTCTCGAAAATAATTACTTCTTAAATTTTCATTAAATAATTGCATTTGGTAACGTTTCACTCAAACAATTTATAAAAAAAAAACAAAGTTATTTTAAATATATAGTTAGTTAATATAAAATACGCTTTCATTTACCTACCGAGATCGTCATTATTGCAAATTGTATTTTAACAAAGAATAATTATGTTTAATTCTAATATGACAGTTGATATCATAATTAATAACACCATTAATCACGAGAAACATAATGTAAGTAGTTAGTAAATTAATTGATTCGATAAGCCAAGAAAATATTACGTTGTTACGGGCGGGTGTATGACGTCAAAGCGCATGGCACGCTCTATAGAACGCCATCGACTATTTCGCTCGCTCAAATATCGTCCCTGTGGCGCAGAGGATAGCGCGTTGGACTTCTAATCCAAAGGTCGTGGGTTCGATCCCCACCAGGGATGCTTCCTTCTTTTTGATCTTTAATGATTTTTTGAATATTTACTGAGTCTAATCAGAATTGTTTAATTTAACTAGTAACAAATAATACGTAAACGAGTTTTGTTAATATTTTTATGTTTTCCTAAATTTAATGTCAATTTTAATTTAGTAAACGCTTCTAAAATCTAAAATTTACCCTAAAAGTCGTACGAAGATACATTTCAGTGGACTCACTTTTGATAAAATCAAAGGAATTAAGTTTTTAACCGACTTCAAAAAAAGGAGGAGGTTCTCAAGTCGACTGTATTTTTTTTTATCTATGTTCTACCATAACTTCGCTAGTTGTTAACAGATTTTTATAATACTTTTTTATCTGAAAGAAAATTGTTTATGTGTGGTCCTATATAATTTTTACGAAGATCTGGCTAGTAGTTTTTTCATAATCCTGAAAAATATCAATCACCTTTTGGCAAGTAGTCGTATACCTAGATGACATCATTGTTGTGTATGGGCTGATTTTTAGTGTAAGTAGCGGCACATAATGTAACAAAAAAATCTGAAATAAAAACATTTTATAAAAAAAAATCAAACCGACTTCAAAAAGTAAAAAATAAAACTTTTGGAGTCGGTGCTAGTTAGCTAAGACCAAAAAAAAATATAGTTAATAGAAGTGCAATGTAGAATGCTTTGGCTGGCACCGACTCCAAAAGTTTTATTTTTTACTTTTTGAAGTCGGTTTGATTTTTTTTTATAAAATGTTTTTATTTCAAGTCAGTTTCTTTGTTAACACTTTCGCGGACAGTGAACGAGACACGATAGAATTTTTATTCTTATCACTGCTATAGGCGTTGAATGTCCGCGAAAGGATTAAAATTGAAGATACATTATTAAAATAAATGTTAAAGCGGTGATAACTTATTTTTTTTAAATTATTTTAAATACATAAATCTTATTCCATTATTTTCAATCAAAAGATTATAATTATACTCCTAGCACGAATTTAGCCAGTATTGTCTCAAGTCTAAATAAAATACTCATTAGATTACTTAAACCTACTGCTGTGGATATTAATTGTACAATTCTTCTGTAATTATGTATATTATGAAATATTTATAAAACAAAATAAGGCCAAACACATATCCTATCAATACTATACAAAAAATAATAGCTTTAATAACTCGTTACATCTACTTATAGTTCAAGGTGAAAACAAAACGGAACTGCTTGTAAGCTGTAACAACGATCGCGGAGGCCTCAACATAAATACCTGTACTGGACCTCTATTTTTGAATCACTCGTGGCGCGGCGTATGAGGAGTCGATCATGCGATTAGTGACCTTGCGGTCGTTGATATAGCACGCTTTTCGCTTTGCCCCTTGCGCGCTCGCGTTGGGAGGCGGTACTACAGGCGAAAAGCGAAGCTGTGTATATGTCGCAGGATAATTAGATAAATCGTTTTTTTGAGAAAATCCTAGTGATATTGCGTAAACACGGATAATTAGACAATGGTGTTGTCATTTCTCAATCCAACTGAAAAAAGATAGGGTTTTTGCGAAAAATCGGCTGCCTTAGTAAGACTGAGAAAAGAATCGCTGACTATTATGAAATAGATCGAACCATGCAAAACAACATCTTCTCTGATTGGTTGACGACTTGACGTTTTAAATGTCAAACGATTCACTCACGTGTAGTAAACTTTCTGTGAACCAATCAGAATAAGAGTTAGCAAGAAAATCAAAATTAAGCCAATCAGTGTTAAGAATATCCAATGTTACTAAAGCAACCCGTATTTTTGCAAAAACCCTTTTTTTTCAGTAAGATTGAGAAATGTCAACACCATTGTCTAACTATCCGTGTTTTTGCAATATCCCTAGGATTTTTGCGAAAATTCTATTTATCAAGAGTTCATACATGTTTTACCGCTCTAGCGATATGCAAACATTTCAGTCGTCATGCATTATTAATTATTATATATCCAATTATTAAAAGAAATAAATATTATGAAACGAAATTAAAATTAACAAATAATAAAACAAATTAAAATTCAATATGGCAAAAAATATGAAATAAATAATATAAAGCAAGATAAAATTCACAACACAAAAATATTCCATAAAAATCAAAATATCCAGTCTTGCATTCAATAACAATGTCAAAAACAAAAAGTCAATTAAACAATGTTCATTAAATGCGTCAAAACAAAACTAGCTAGGCTCAATTATAATCTAAGAGGTCATTAATTAAAATGTCAAATAATAAAACTTGAAATACTACTTTAATATCATAGATAGAAAATAAATGTCATAGTTTAATTTTATTTAAAGTCCCCTTACGACAAAAAATTGTGAATTCATTCAGGTCATAAAAACAGTTCTCAACCAACACTTTAAACATTATCCTCTTAAAACGTACGATCGGAAGATTCCGAATATGACTTGGGAGTTACTATTTCTACTAAAACAGTTTGTTTTTAAAGGTGGTACACAACTTATTTGGATATCTTGTGCGTAAATTGCACATCTCGCTTTACTTATCAAACAGATTTCCCAAGCGCGCACCCGCGCGTGCGCGTACACAGTCTTTGACTACTGTGGTTATTAACGATAATATTGTTTTTGTACCAGGCTTTAGATACAAATAAATTATTGTTTGTTATTGTTTAAAGATGTAAGAAGAAGTGGGATCATCTCACACAAAATCAATATAAACTTTACTAAGAGTTATGGCGCAAATTAGGATGAATTAAGTTATGTTTTGAACAAGAAAATGTCACCTGTCTCCAAATTGCTCATTTGGTACTACGGAACACGAATTGCGAGAATAGTTCTTTCTTTTTTATAGTAAAAAAAATATGACTCAAGCTATACTAACATATATCTATAACTCTGCAATCTTCACAATGATTAAGACGAGTGGTTAAACCATTCAAAGGGTACTATATTTATAAAACGCGCACTGGTTCTAGAACTCTAGACGATTTGATGGCCGCGCGGAGGTCAAATCAATAGACCTTAAGAAAACAATTCTCTTGTGAAATATTACGTGCCGTAGAGTGCACACGACCAATATTAAGTGGACAAATGTGCAAGGCGAAGCGAATCGTAGTTTTTTTTTATGATCTACAAGAAGACTCTTAGGCGCATTGCACATGGAGCAACTATTGCAGCAACTGGCAACTGGCAACTAGCTGTTTACATATATTTCAATTGAACCGCGCACAAGCAACTCGAGTTTCGAGTTCCGGTAATCGTCAACAGTTTCCAGTTGCTGTAATCGATGACTAAGTTAGTTCCTAATTGCCGCAACTAGCAACTGTTAAATATTATACCGGTTTTTAAAAAAGCCGGTTTCCTCAACCGTCAATCGCAATGCGTCGGGCGATTTCACACCCTCCCTCCCTCTTCCTGTGCTCTCTCTCTCTCTCTCTCTCTCTCTTATATGTTAATAAATTGGGATCGATCTAGAAAAAGGGATGAATCCAAAACCGACGATTGCTGCGAATAATTTGTCTTTGTTGGCGCCGTCGACGGCGACGACGTAATAAAATGAGAGCAAGTGCTGCTTCTTTGATATCCATCGTCACACTGAACGCTGATCGCTTAGATTTAGCAACTCAGCTATGAAAGTTGCTCACAGATTGCCATAAAATTACGGCTACCGTAAACGTTATAGCAACTATCAACTTTTTACAAGAAACTTTTAAAATGTTGATAGTTTCCTCAACTTAAGTTGCTCCATGTACAAAGCGTCTTAGCCTTCACCATACTGATGTTAAGTATTGATAAGGCTGAAGATAGAAGCGAGCCTCTCCCGGAATCCCCAATCACGGAGGAACTGGCGGAACACAACAATGCTGGAAACATTGTTGTTATGGCGTCAGACTTTGATAAGACGGTGGTAGCTAGCCAGGCGGCCTTACAACAAGTCCTAACACCAACCAAACCGAATACAATATGTGCCCCCGCTGGGAATCGAACCCGGGACCCTGGGACTGATACCGGTGGTTGTACCACTAGACCACAGAGGCGGTTAAGGAGTTAAGGAGGCGGTTAGCAGTTACAATTGATTGGATAATTGATAAACATAAAGGAAACGATAGGATTTGAATATTTGCATTCACAATGCAATCCTACTAATATTGTAAATGCGAAAGTTAGTCAGTTGGTTTGTTCCTCTTTCACGCAAAAACAACTGAACGGATTTGGATGAAATTTGGTTTGCAGAGTACTACGACAAAGGTTACTATTTTATCCCGATATTCCCACGGGAACGAGAACCACGCGGGTGAAACTGCGGGCGACCACTAGTTTTAAATATAATTATTTACAAGAAAAATTCTAGAAATCAAATTTTGTAATTCGAAAATCAACTAGTTAGTTCCGTCTGATTAATTTGAAGACTTTTTATTTTTCTAGTAAAAAAATATCTAATATATCAATCTTTATCCAGATGTTTCGTCATCAATGTGATTTCTCAAAGAAAAATCGACACTGCTAAAAATATCAACTCTTTTAAAGCTCTTTAGTCTTGTTTAAATAGATATCATTTCAAATTCAATCAAATCAAACAATTTATTGTAAAACCATAATTAACATGAAGATGTACTTAAGTAACTTACGTAATAATAACTACTTAAGTAATAATAAGACCGGTGTCTTATATTATGGACGAAAGGGCACGCAAAATTGGGCTTGAAAAGACATTTTTTAAGATAAAAACTAGAAATCTTTTAGAAATCTAGACCACCAGCGGACTCGACTTAATTACAGGCTCCTAAAGCTATCTGTGCCGTGTGGTGACGGCCTAAGAATACAAGTGTCACCACTCCCTTACTGCCTGGGATGTCGATGTCGTAAGAGTCGACTAAGAGGCTCGACGCATTGAACACCTGTGCGAGAGAAGCAAAAATTGAAACAAACCCTTTACCAACCCGTCTGGCCAGCGTGGTAGCAGTAGGCTAAACTTTCAATATTTTGTTAATTGTGTCATATTTTGCTACGGAACCCTAAATAAACTGAAACGGGGAATGAACTGGGCATTATCTTGTTACCCAAAAGTCCGCCAGAAGTTTTTTCCGAGCGCCGGAAATTCTGTAGTTTGATCCCCCTACCCCCACCAGTTTGGGCTTTTTGAGCAGTTTGGGCAGTTTGGGCATTGCTTTACTCAAATTGCTGACCTCTCCATCCAAGTATTTTCAATAGAAAAGACTACAATGCTTGGATACAACTTAATAAGACTTCGTATTATACGGACAGATTGAAAATTAATTTTGAGTCATATCGGAATTCTTGATTGCCATTTATAAGTTATTTAACTGTCTGATAAATTTTATCCAAAAATTAAAAAAATCAGCCTCAAAATAAATGTACTAGTTATTCGGTTTACGTTGCGCCGGCACAAGGTCATCACGTCAGTTCCGGTTGACTGCCCACTCATTCTGATGCGAGCATTCTGCATTGCACGATCTTCCGCAATGACAATGGAGGTCGGGAATGGAAAAATTTCATATTTGGGTTCAATTGGAAGATACAGATCTGACACACGGGTTTTTACGTAGATTCAGTTCCCATATTTCATGTTATATCACTAACGTTGACTTCAAATACTTTTTTTTTCAACCGCCTCTGTGGTGCAGCAGTAACATCGGTATCAATCCCAGAGGGTTCATTTCCCAGTGACATCCACCGGATCTCCCCGTTGTTTTTTTTTTAATTTATTGAGAAACAAATTGTTTAATTATTTAATTTATTGTATTTATATAAATTATTTCATTTATTCAGCTGCTTATAAAAATGACCTTAAAATCATATGACATAAAAGTCATACGTTTTTTTACTTATTAGTGTTATCATTATCTTTCCCATGGTTACATTTGCTCTAACGTTTATTCTACTAATATTAAAAATGTGAAAGTATGTAAGTTTGTTAGTTACTCTTTCACGCTAAAACTACTGAACGGATTTTGATAAAATTTGGTAGGAAGAGACTTCAAATAGTGGACTACCACATAGGCTACTTTTATCCCGATTTCCCCACGGAAACGGGAATCACGCGGGTGAAACCGCTAGTATAGTATTCTATAAGCAAAGAATATTAGTTATAGGGACCTACACTCGTAACTTACCTCGTACATTACACACCCTATTTTATTTATTTATTTATTTAAGGTACTCCAACAATGTACATACAATAACATGACATGAGAAACATTCACAACTACAATACATGTATGACATTAATTACAGGTGTACTCGGCATTCAAAAACAAAGTCCAATTGTTGGTAAATATAAAAAGGTAATAACTAATTGAGAGAAGAAAAATACTAAGTATTACAAGCTTAATTGTATTTTGTTTTTAACGTAGTTAATTTATTTTTTTATTACATGTGCATACTCTTGCGTCTTAAGACACTTGAGTTTGAAGGATCTGTGGCTGTCAGCAAACAAATCTATGTTTAGGTTATTCTTAATGAGATCATTATATGCTCTACACATTCTATAACATGGAGAGTTCATACCTAAATTAGTACTGCACAGAGGTATATATAACAGGCCCTTATCGGTGTGTCGAGAGTTCAATCTAGGTACGCGCCGATTTTACGAGTACTTATAGTATTAACTTGAAGTAAATAACCCTCTATCAATTGGTTATTAGAAATAATGTGTGATTCAAAATTGTTATCAATACCTGTGCGTTCCATTGATAAAATACAATTTGCTATCAGTAACTGCCTTATCAACACAACGACAGCACGTAAAAAGAAGTTTTTAATCGTTGTTCAAACAATTTTGTGTTCAGTTTTAGTAAAGTGAAAGTATTTTATCATAAAATACTTTTTTTTAAGTGTTTTAAAAGTGGTTCTTGTTTGTGGCATATTTTTTCCAATTAATTGGAAAAGGTAACAGTTTTTTTTAATGGCTTTAGGTTTATCTCGTTCGCTTTTTAATGGTTAAACAACGATTTCTACTAATTGCAAGAAAATTTTGTTTGTTTTAAATTAAAACGGCTTGTTAACGGTTCTAAAAGATAATAAAACTTAAACTGTAGGTCACTTTTCAAGATAGTCTGTCTATACTTTCTTACTTTCATAGTAGCACAAGTAGTTACATAAAGAAAGAAAGAAAATCACCAAGTAAAGTTTTGATGGTCTCGATTAGAAGGAAAATTGTTTTTATGCATTTTCTTTTGGTTTTGAGTATTTTTGCGTTTGCGTTATGTGTAGTAACTATAATATTGTTATACAAAATAAATTCATAATAAACATCATGGAAAATATATGATAGTGCGGTGTAAATAATTGCATTAGTATGTAACTTTTACTTATAGATGGTATTTTGACTTTGGCCTCGAGTTTGGATTAAGGTATGAACCAAAATAACGATTTAACAAAATAACGAACATAAAATTTCTAACTTCTTTGTGTTGTTGTTATTGTACTATTGACTGACATTTTGCCATTCAAGTATTTTGCACTATTTATCGTGGAAAACAGAGGGAACTCGCCTCAAAAGTAATAAGGTTGTAAGTCACTGTGGTCAATCAAATTCAGTCAGTGTTGCTATGACCGCTTCCAACGCCGCACGTGCGTCAAACTGACCCGTGACTCGAGTGACGATGTTTAGTGATAAGTGATGTGTTCTTATCGAAGATTTTCATTTGTTTCTGTTTGGATTTTGTTCGATCAAAGGTCAGTATACTTACTAAAGTCATTTGGATAAATGTACACAATGAATTACATTCGAAACAAATGACTGATGGCTTGGTTTATGATTGTCAAAGCTGTAGATTTTCTTTAATTTTCATTAATAATAACATGGTGCGGTCTTGCATAAAACTTTTAACTTGTTAAAATAAAGTTTCATTCGAAACAAATGACTGCCGGCTAACTTTTTTCCTTATTACTACTTACATACTTAGTATTTTTAGAATTTCAATTGATCTACGTATGACGTGCGTAAAATAAGCACTTGAATATTTTTTTTGCAAATTGGTTCTTTGTGGAAATGGTAACAAATGTGTTTTTGTTTTTAAAAACGAGCTACCAAACTAGGAAAAGAAAATATCTATTATTTCCATGCTTTACCTAAAATATTTTAAGATCACTTGTATGATATAAGTGTTTTGCATCGTTTTGTACCCCAATAATTTCAGTTTAAAAAGTCAAATTGATAACTCTATCTACACTTTAGTGACGAAACCAAAATACGTATGTCGAAAGATTGTATACTCCAATTATTTCGATTGTTAAGAACGATCTAAATTCAAACATTCTTTACCAATAATTTTATAGATAGGAATGTATTTACTCTTAAACATCTATAAACTACTTTGAATAGCAAGGTTTTGTAAATAAACGAGTGATTACAAGTAGTCGGTATAGGAAAACTAAATAAATAAAACACTTAGGTATGCCGGCCTTGGCCTCGGCCTCTCGCGTCATAATAATACCAATGCTCGTAACTCGCCGAATAGGTTTTAACACCCACTCACCGTTGAGGCTTTAGTTGTTTTTGTTATGTAACTGTAAATGTAGCTAAATATTTTTATCTAAAATAAATTGATACTGAACTGTATGTAAGTACCTCACAACTTGCAGTACAGTAATCTTGTAATGCGATAATAATTTATGATAGACAAGTCTTTCTTTGCCAGTTGAAAATTGTTTACGGTTACAATAACCATAAAATGTAATATTATAATTAGTATTTTCCTTTTGTAATGGAAATTGACCTTACTAACATGTTGAGGTCACTTTTCAATTTGACGAGTTTCTTGCCGATTCTTCTCGTTACAAGGTCTCCCGCCGTAGGGTTTGTGAACCGATGGCGTAGCTTCTTTGACGTTCATAAGTGCTTGTAACAGCCTAGACATAATAAATGATATTAAATTTGAATTTGAACTTGAACTAACTGTTGACTGCCTCTGACTTTGTACGTGTAGATTTATCCAGATCTTACACTTTCACGGCTGTTCCACCCATTTTTTATTATGTTCTCATTATTCTCGTTAACCTCTCAGAATTATGCTACCGAGACTCTCGGTCTCGTTCGGAAACCGAAAGGTCTCGGTAGCATAGTTGGTAGTGTATTGGGCCGGATACCTAAGAGAGAGTTCGAGTCCCGTCTGAGCGACCTGGCACCAGTGGTTTTTTTTCCTAGTATATTTGCTTATTTTTATTTATTACATAAGAATTAAAATAACTTCACCATGGTTCTTATCAACTATCTTACTAATATTATATAATAATATTAAAACTTAGTTTACAGACCTGTACAGTTGATGACGATAAATGATAAGAGAAAAATATGTTGAACACTAATTTATTGCTATACGAAATTTCACTTGATTAATTACGATAAACTGCTAATTTAATTGCTAATGATATGAGTGCACTGTATGATGAATGATCGTAAACTAGTTAGTTAATATATAAACTAATTATAATAAATATTGACTGATGGCGTAAATGCTGACCGCTCGGAATGTACGGTTGTATTGTACCGTATACTTAGATCTTTCGATGTTTGAATATTTGGATTTTTTTATGTTTGTTACATTACTATATTTTTGGGTTTGCATTTGAATATTATAAATGTGAAAGTTTGTATGTCTCGGTATTTGAATAGGTATTTGGATGTCTTTTTTCATGTTTACTCGTCGTCTCAGCCACATGACACCCACAGATGATTATAGGCCTCCCCCAAGGATCTCTACGGCAATCGGTCCTACGCTGCCCGCATCCAGCGGCTTCCTGCGATCTTTGTCTCTCAATCACTCAAAAATTGCTGAAGAAATTTGGATGTTATTCGTCACGTAACATTCCTTACAGTGGGGTTATTTTTATTTAATTTTTCCATTTGATGACTTAAAGTAGAAAATTCATTAAGTAACTATTTAATCGTTGTTGAATTAGAAAATAAAGAAAACCATTTATTTTATGATTTTTGAATTTTTGTATTTTTCAGTGCTTTTTTATAGCACTGAGTTAATTTTTTCCGATATTTTTCTATTTAAAATTTATCACAGGTATAAAAACCGTTTATGCAACCAGTTGTTGTTCAATACTTAAAAAGCGTCATTAAATCGCCTTTTTACAAAATAGACTTTAAATTACCTAATTACTCAATTTAAGCCCCAATTCTTTACCAGCAAAAACTTTAAACAAATTAGCATTATTCTCGATCGCGTTCAAATTACCTTGGCGATCGTTCCACGTCCATAATCCATTTATCCATCAGGTCATACCTTCGAGGGAAACCAACTGAGAAATTAGTTAGAAAGTTAAATTCGCAACAACAGTTTTTAATCGAACACCGAGCATCTGCATAACTCGTAATGTAACTGTTTTTTATGGTCTTCAAAAAAGGAGGTTGTCGGTTTTATCGGTAACATTTTGAACCGATACACCGATACATGATGGCGTAATTTCTTTGACATTCATATGTAGGTACTATTTGATATTGTTTATGAATTATATTTTTTTCATTTTCAATGCTATCTTATGACAATTTTTAATTGAAAAATAAATAAATAAATAGGTACTAGAAAAAATTAACACATGACACAAGTGAGAACGTCTCGCGAACGGTACGAGAGTGTCCCGCCTGAGAATCACTCGTGAGCCGAGTCGATTTTTTATAAAATTTTTCTATTAAAATTAATGAGAATACGAAACATTTTACTAAAAAAATCTACCAGTCTCACTAATATAGCTAGTTATAATAATAAAAACTTTATTTCGGAAAAATTACATCTCCATAATTAAATAAAATTTTATAACCCGAAATATACGACGATTTGACGACCTGTTTGGCGCTGGGGTACTAAACCCACCTTCTGCGCCAGAGGTCCCGGGTTCGATCCCCGGACAAGACAAATATTTGTGTGCATGAACACGTCTATTTGTCTTGGTCTGGGTGTTTAATATCTATACTATGTATGAATTTACAAAAAAAATGTATATAAGTATGTTTATCCGTTATCTAGTATCCATAACACAAGTTCTTCATAAAACTTAACGTGGGCTAGATAATTGGTGTGGTTGTATGAAATTTATTTATTTATTTATATATATTTGGTACTATAATTTTTCGGTTTATTTGAGGTTTTTTTCCGACGTTTCGGCACCTTTTCAGTTGCCGTGGTACCGGGTTGACTAGCTACTAATAAGTCTACCTTCACAAAGTTGATTTATTATTGCGTTCGGAAACGGTTAGATAATTACTAATTAAAAGTTAATATTTTTTACTATGGCAACAAATATTGAGTTTAATATTTTGATTTGTTTGTTATTTAATATTAACAAAAGAAAAAACTAATTTAGCAAAATTTCGTCCCCAGTAAATAATGAAGTCGGTTAAAATTGAACAGCATTGTAGACGAAAAATTAAATCATGTAGTTAAAAAGAAAAAAAATGCTTTGTTAAAAGCATCGGCTCGAATAATTTGATACTTGTTTTAAGTGCGACAGACATTTACTCGAATTGCAAAGTCCAAACAACGTCATTATGGTTTTTTATGCTATTTGAGTCATCATAACCAAACGATTAGTCCGACTGTGACTCACACAGAAACTATTGCAAAGAAATATTTGAATACGATATGAGTGTTATACAATTGCTATTGAAGACAATATGGATTGCGTATATTGTCAATAAACCACATACTTAATGTCAATTATCAATGTATTGTCTTTCTTTCTTTCTTTTATTGTAATACTTGTACTTTGTGTTCTTTAAAATAACCCATGTTTTATTTATTCTTCGATCTACGAGTAGTTACAATTAATAAAACTCACATATTTATTATACTTACATATTTATTATTGTTGGCAGCACTTTTTCTGTAATTCTTTTATAAAAATAAAATTAATACATAATGACAAGAGCCTGTTGTCAAAAATTAATAGAATTTTGTCCATTTCTATTCTCTTTAAACGGTACCTACCTAAGTAAAAAAAGTTATAACTGTTCTATTTTAAATTCAAACAAACATCCCAAACAAATGAAAATCGCTCAAACAACGTGCGTGAAACAACCGTTACAAAGTAATCGGGTACTTATAACAATGGGAACAGAACATCTAATTAAATAAGCGATGATTTGTCGCTGGCCGCGGTCCCATACGGCACGTCACGCAGTCTGACTTTCCACAATGAGGTTGGACTACACTGTATAATGACATTGTTCCAAACAGGTTAACAAGGTTCACACTTGCACATCCTGGCTGGATGGAAATCTGGTTTAAAAGTGCGTTTAAAAGTTTAAATGTTATTCAAACTAGGTTTCCTCCAGCCAGGAATCGTTATTATTGGCAGTTTTCACAAGTCCTACTCGTCATCAGCCATTTTTAATGTCCCCACTGCTGGGCACTGGCCTTCCTTATGGATGGATAAGGAGAACGGGCCATGACCCACCACGCGGGCCCAATGCGGATTGGTGGGTTTCAACGACTGCGAATGCAGCCGGGACCAACGGCTTAACGTGCCTTCCGAAGCATGGAGGAGCTCAAGATAGTAAAATTTTGGTCACCCATCCCGTGACCGATCATTGCGAAAGTTGCTTAACCTCAACAATCGCAGACCGAGCGCGCGTACCACTGCGCCACGGGCTCTTCCACCACGGGCCAACCTCCACCAAGGCCTATTACACTGACGAGCAATGAAAAAGTTCCACCCACAAAATGCCGACACCTTAATATCTCCTAAGACATAGAACCTAGCTTCATAAATTAAATTAATAAAAAATCACACATTAATATTCTGATGCGCTGTTACACGTAATTCAATATTGCAGACGGCGTCATTAAGCTAGCCTTTCCCGTTTAGGAGTAATTTGGTGCTATGTCACTGGAACTTTTTCATTGCTCGCGAGTGTATTAAAGTTTAATTCTGAGAAAAGTTTAGAAAGACATTAATTTGGAATATTTGGCTTGATTATATAGGTACAATCGGGGAATTTCCCAGTAGAGTTTTTTGGGAAACGTTTTCTCGGAAAGTAATAGAGTGAAAGAAATAATTTAGTATTAAAATGAAGTACCTTTTAATATTCTATTATTTATGATGTAAACGTTTTCTATATATCTATATTTTTTTTAAATAATAAAAAAACTCTACTGGTCAACCTGGAAGTTCCCCTGTATCTACATATTTTGGTTTTCGGATTGAGCTTAAGTTATCTTACGAGTTATTAACCGCACTTCATGTAAATTAGTTCGCATTAATTAAACCAAAAATAATCAACAAACCGTAGTGGAAAACAGGCATATACTCAGATTCTAAATTCTATTTTATAAAACAAAAATATATAGGTACTAGAACAACGAGATTGAAAGTCCCGTCGTCTGAGTAGCTATAATTATAGGTTGTTTTTTTCTTGTTTAAAGACTCTCTCAAATCTCAAAGCACGCTTTCGGTAATAATTTCACATAATAATTGTATAACTATTCTTTAACCACAGATAAGACAAATCTCTCAAGAATAGATAGCAAAAACTGCGACCAACCGTCACACCAGACGTTAAAAACAAAAAACTGACCACCCATTCCTCATGGTTGGATAATTTGTTCTAAATACCGTTATTATACTGATATTAAGGCAGTTTTTACTTATTTTCGGTGGCGGTGCTACAAGGCATTCTTTTGTTCTAATGACAAAACTATTTTCCTTTTTATATTTTTTAACAGATGACGTCATGGATGAGAAATTGAGTTATTTGCCGTTTCATCTTTTTTATACCCTGAGGAAAGGCCTTCCTTATCTAAGGGTAAATATAAAGTTTGAATTAGTATCAGTCGACCACATACATACTGTTAGATTCATTATAAATTATGTATTATTAAGACAAGACAAAAGACAAAATATTCTTTATTGTACACCTAGATAATTTACAAAACTATTTATATTATTATAATTATATTTATATTATTATATAATATAATTTATATTGTACGGAGAGTTAAAAAGTTATTTATTAGCACGTTCCCTGCCCACGACTCCATTTGGAGTCGCAAATTACATACATTTTAAATGATTAATTAATTTTTATTTTTTAAATAATTGCATACAACACACCAATTATCTAGCCCACGTTAAGTTTCACGAAGAACTTGTGTTATGGATACTAGATAACGGATAAACATACTTATATATTTAATTTTTTTGTAAATACATACATAATATACATATTAAACACCCAGACCACGACAGATATGTTCATGCACACAAATATTTGTCTTGTCCGGGGATCGAACCCGGGACCTCTGGCGCAGGAGGCGGGTTTAGTATCCCTGCGCCAAACAGGTCGTCTAATAATAAATATTTATAATATTAAATTAAGAGGATTTTAATCAAAATTTTTGGTCCACCTTAACTTAGCAACATTTCGACCCTACGCCACTGATACCTATTTTACCTGGACGTGTGAATTGAAATTTTGGGTCAGACTTGTGATTTGGTAAGTTTTGAATATGTCTGCAATTTTTGCAACGTATTTACTTCAACAGTTAATGAGCTATTAAAGATATGAATTTTCCTTACTAGTGGACTTGTCAGAAAAAGAAATTACCCTAGTTTGGGAAACAGTGAACGTGTTTAATATGTATTTGTTGTTTTGTTTCAAGACTTCATACTTTCATAAACAAAAAAGAAAAAAATTATAACCTTATTGAAATTTTTATCTTTTTTATTCATTTCAATCTCGCCAACTAATATCTTTATAATGTCGTAAGCCTATTCAAATGTATCTAAACATACGAGTATTATGATTGGTGTTCACTTTTTAATCTCTAGAGTATAATGAAACCCACAAATATGTCGATGATAATTGAAAATCTAAAAACTTAAATGAGCTTTTAATCAATGTCAAGATATCTCAAGCGGGCCCTTTGTTGGTAGGGTTGTCTACTCAGATAAAATGTTCGAATTATTTATCTCCTTACTTTTTGCAGTGAAATAAAAGCTTATCAACTACCTAGGCCTTATAATTAAGTATTTTTCAAATATTTTTACAGTGCCGTGTGGTGACGGCCTAAGAATAGCCTGTCACCACTCCCTTACATGCCTGGGATGTCGTAAGAGTCGACTAAGAGGCTC
Source organism: Chrysoteuchia culmella (assembly GCA_910589605.1). Lineage (NCBI taxonomy): Eukaryota > Metazoa > Arthropoda > Insecta > Lepidoptera > Crambidae > Chrysoteuchia > Chrysoteuchia culmella. Next base: position 23,375,115 of record OU342642.1, on the reverse strand, counting down.
GACGCATTGAAAACCTGTACGAGAGAAGGAAAACTTGAAACAAACCCTCTACCAACCCGTCTGGCCAGCGTGGTAGCAGTAGGCTAATAGCCTCCTATGAACGCCACAATAGGCGTGAGCTAGGAGAGGCCTATATGTCCAGCAGTGGACGTCCACAGGCTAATGATAGATGATAATATAATTATTTTATAATATAATTATTTTCATTTGCAAGTGTTGTTCTCCTTTAAAATAAATTGAAATTATGGACAATAATTACAGATAATAAATTTAACATAACAATATTGTAAATATATTTTTGAGCTCACAATGCAAACACAACATGACCACGTGCCCTAAAAACAATCCAAATTATAGTTCTATTCCATTTTAGTATTTGATTGGCCCGACAAAAGTTTATAGATAAATTGTTTCGAAACATAATCCATTCCTTATTTTAAATTGTATTCCATATTATAATAAACTTGTGAAATTTGGTAATCCGGCTCGAAGGACCATGAATAAAAACGTGTTTTTTTTTTATTAAAACGCCATTCATTTTGTCAATGGACGGCGTTTTATTGCCGCTATATTCGAGAGAGACAATGACATTGACAGCTACAGAATCATTGAGCATAGACAACGTTTATCAAAGAGTATTTTGATGTTTCCAACACATATTCCCCGCCATTTGTGGTCTAGTGGCAACACCATTCCATTCCCAGTAGGGCAATATAACATATTGTATTCAGTTTCGTTGTTGGTATTACTTGTTGTTACTAACTTGTTGCTGTCCGTCTGGCTTGCTACCACTATATAATTTAAGTCTGACGCCATAACAACAATGTTTTCAGCCTTGTTGTATTCCAACAGTTAGAGATAAGTTAGCCTGATCCTCCGTTTTTGAGGATTCTGGGAGAAGTTAAAGGTGGAACCTTTTGCTTTATCATTACTTAACATCAGGTATGATACTAAGCCTTTAGGCGCTTAGCCTACAGACTAAGCGTCTCCCTGTAGTCCCTCGTCATCGTCATCATCAGGCATTTTTAATGTCCCCACTGCTGGGGCACCGGCCTTCCTTATGGATGGATTAGGAGAATGGGCCATGACCCACCACGTGGTCCCAATTAGGATTGGTGGGTTTTAACGACTGCAAATGCAGCCGGGACCAACGGCTTAACGTGTATTCCGAAGCACGGAGGTGCTCGAGCTAGTAAATTTTTCGTCAACCATCCCGTGACCGACCATTGCAAAAGTTGCTTAACTTCAACAATCGCAGGCCGAGCGTGCGAACCACTGCGCCACGGGTTCATAAAAAAAAACATATTTATTTTTGAATCAGCCCTAACAAATACTTCTTAGTATCTTATAGGCTGCGCACGCGCACCGCGGACGGTCACGATCGATCGTGATACAAACCTTTTTGTCGGATCGCGCCGTTGCGTAACCTGTGAGAGTTATCCGTCACAGATTACAAATACATTTGCTACAAATTAACTCGCCACGGTAATCGATTCGGACTTAGATATTGTACTTATACCTATAGATCGCGATGGCCCGAATTAACTTAAACTTATTTTGATGCTTTATCACAACAATCACAACAGTTATCTAGCCCATGTTAAGTTTCATGAAGAACATGTGTTATGGATACTAGATAATGGAAAACATATTTTTATACTTTTTTGTACATATAATACATAAATACATATTAAACACCCAGACCAGGACCAATAGACATGTTAATGCACACAAATATTATTTGTCTAGTCCGGGATTGAACCCGGGACCTCTGGTGCACAAAGCGGGTATAGTACCCCTGCGCCAAACAAGTCGTCAAATGTGACACATGTAGTCATTTGTGTAATTGGTGATATGTAACACGAGTAGTATGGAGTCAATGTTTGGAAAATGTTACATTCACCGACCTATATCGAGATAGACGGTAAAAGTGTACCTTGCGTGTCAAAAGTTTGATTCGCGGTCAAAGTTTTCAGAACTATGTCAGTCCGCTTGAGACCATTTCCATCAAAACACGCGTCACTCAGAAACGAAAACGGTTAATTGCGAGTGCTTTCTTGCAAGAGCTCGTCAGTAACATTTCCACATCACTAACACCCATATTCTAAGTCGTTCCTCCAAAACTTACTCGTCCTCGACTTAACGAAACCTCATTGAAAACCTCTTCGAAATACTCCTCGAAATCGGTATTCTAAGTCATAACTCCGTAAGGACCTGGAGGAGCCAAAGAGTACGTAGCCACTCCGTGTTAGGCCTAGCGCACACTACCATTTTAACCCACGACGAGGTTGAGTGGAGTGTAAAAAGTTTTGGAGGAACGACTTAGAATATGGGGGTAAATCTCGCTCGTGACGTCATCGTAGGTACGAAAAATTCGATACGCTAAGCTCTCATACAGTTTGAAGCGCTCTTTTCGTCTATCTTGATATGTCTGTGGTTGCATTGAATGTAAAATTTCAGCAATCTGTAACCGGCATAAAACTTCAGTACCAGCAGTTGAAAGCAGTTTAAAAGCAGAGCACTTCAAGAAATGTCCTAAATAATTTTAACGCATATTACAAGCTTAATACTTTACGGTATGTAACTAATTCCGTCTCATAATTTCGACTCGAAATCCGATTCTCCGAGCATTCGATTGATTCGGCAAACCACAGTCTCACGTACCACAAATAGAATAAAACTCAAAATTAATTACGCTCTTAGCAATGAATTTGTGTCGTCAGTAGCGAAATCTTGTTTCTGGAAAGATCGCTTTTTGTAAGTTCGTTCGTACTTGGATTTACAGTAATCAGTTTTGATCACAAGATAGGTATCTTATATTATGAATTAGTTTTTGGCTTTTAAGTAATTAAAAAGTCGTCGTCTTAATTATATAACACCCACTGCTGTGTATAGGCCTCCCCCAAAAGGACGAGTTTGCCATAATCGCCACGCTTGGAAGGCGGGTTGGCGATCGCAGTATGGCCAAGTATGTAGGAGACGCTGCTGCCCATCTCCTGAAGGCTGAGTCCCTTAGTCGCCTTTTACGACACCCACGGGATGAGACGGGGTAGTGCCTTTCTAAGCCGACACTACACAGCTATTAATTACTATAATTAAAAAGTAATATTACAATTCTATTGATTTTTACTTTTATTTAAAATTTCGTAGTACATCGCGCTTTATAGGGGAAACTGAAAATCGCAATAAAAGAGCCTAAAACATTCTATAAAAGAATGTGTTCAGCGGTTTAAGCGTGAAAAGTTTACAGACCAGCAGACTAATTTTCGTGTTTATAACAATAAGCTTGGGTGTTATTTTAATTGTATAATTTACAGAGGTCGTTCACGTAAAGTAATTGTCGTAGCGTGATGCTAAATAGCCTATAAACCTTGCTTGAGAATTTGACCATCGATCTTAAACATTACAGAAAAGCTAATTTTTAGAGAAACTCACGGGCTTTAATTATTTATTAAACATACAGTATACTTAAAATCAAAAGGCATTATACATTTTTTTTATGAACAACGTGATCCGCCGAACAACAATCCTGAAAACATTGTTGTTAAGGCGTCAGGTTTGGATAAGATGGTGGTAGCTAGCCAGGTGGACATACAACAAGTCTTACCACCAACCAAACCGAATACAATATGTACCCCCCGCTGGGAATCGAACCCGGGACCCCTGGTTGTACCACTAGACCACAGAGGCGGTTAAAAACCAATATAAATAAGGATATATAAACCAACATAAACCAATATAGCCTCCACTTATTGACTAAAAATATATGTAAATCTGTTACAGTGCTACATGCTATTATTTAAGTTCGTGAAGTTAAATTAGATTATAAGATGGTAACTCAAGCTCCGTGCTACGGATACAACGACATATATAGAAAATTAAAACGGAATAAACATAAATTAATTTTCAGCACATAAAATTAGGGAATCTCAGTAGATATGGTCAGCCATTGCGTCATCGGTCATTAAAAGTAAGTACCTTTAAAGAGAGTGCAATAGATATTTTTATTATAGATAAAATAGCATGACATGTTATTATGATATACCTGTTAATAGAATAAGTAAATATAAGTTCATTGTATGATATATAAGTCCCTCCTACCAAAATTGTTATGCCCCTCAGGGCCCATAAGATCCTAACACATTTTGTAACACCAGGGCCCGTAGACAAAGTAACATCGTTATGTAGCGAAACGATAATTCGATTCGATATTGTCTATATTCGCCAATTAACTTGCGGTAAGACCACGTGATTCAGCACGGCCTATGCCAATCCGCCAATCCCAACCGTTAATTTTTTTTCGAACTTCGTTATCGTTTTCGAATTGTTACTTTGGCTAAGGGCCCTGGGCCTGTAGACAAAGTAACATCGTTATGTAGCGAAACGATAATTCGATACGTTATATTGTCTATATTCGCCAATTAACTTGTGGTAAGACCACGTGACGTAGCGCGGCTAATGCCAATCCGCCAATCCCATACATTTAATTATTTTCGAACTTCGTTATCGTTTTTAAATTGTTACTTTGTCTAGGAGGCCTGTATCTACTTATGGAAAGCAATAAAATGATTGAATTGAATTGAATTGAAAAACCACCAATGACATACATTACCGTTACACAAGTAGCCTGAACTGCCGTTTTTCGTCCTCATCCGGAAACTCAAAAACTGAACCAGTGTAATAAAACTATATTTAGTCAGTAGATCAATTACTAACCATGATTACTTTTCCGCTAGACGTTCCATATCCAGTTAGTGAGTTTAGAAATCGAGTTCACATAGGATGTGGTGATTAACTCAGCAGTTATTAACTATGCCTATTAAATGGGTTAACTAGTGTGAAAGAAATTTAGCAAGAATCGGCTAACTGACGACTTTTATACACAAAACGAGAATTCAAGTTTTACTTGTTTTGTTTTATTATTATACCTATTAGACTATGTTGAAACACGGTTATTGATCAGTGCAAAAAAATATATAGAAAGTATTTAATAAATAATAAGTATGTCGTGGCTGAGTTCTGGTCCTCATACATATAAAAACCTGAGTCGACACGATAAGAAGAATACCTTTATCCAGATTTGCTAAGTTTCAGAAAAACGATTTTATGATTGGCTGTTGCATCTTAATCGATCGTTAAACATCTGTAGGCCTAGCATGACCGGCTTTTATCGACTCGATAACTCGATAACGTGTCACTGTCCCGCTCACATTGTAGCGGAGTAAGCAAGACAGCATGATGCGTTATAACATATCGCATGATATAGCGGTGTTCAATTGTTCATGCTAGGGGGGCTGAAAAGATGTTTCTTTCCAATTCTATGATATTCTTAGCATTGATGTGACAACGCTGGCCTACAAAAGTATTAATAATATAAAAGTACCTATTGGACGATTTTATGATTTTGCCTCGACACTTTTTTTTCCAAAATACCACTTAATAATACGAAAATTCATGATTATTCGCAAATGGGGCTACCATATACTATTGGATATTTGGTTTAGTTAGTAGACACCAATAATATTCAGCATCGTGTACTGTCATTTCTCTCATATAATCGCTATAGTTATTTACCACGAAGTGATTTCGTGGCTTTTTCGCCTAAACTACAAAATCGGTCTCACTCCCGCGCGTCTTTTACTCATTGCTATGTCGTTTCAGTCGTTTAGCGCCTTAACAAAAGACATTCGAATAACAGTTATTCGAATTAAACACGATTATTTTGAAAAAACTGACCGATTCGATAGTTAAGCAATCAAACAACTATATCGATGCAATAGCTACAATAACCTTGTGTCGAAATTCGAGAAAACACTGGAAAACATAAGCGTTATCGATAGGTACTGAAAACTGCAAACGTAATAATTCTAAAGGTCAAAACAAAAATATCTACCTTCTATTTAATGTTCATTGAGCATTGATTTTTACTCTGGAACAGGCTGAAACGATTTAAAAATGCTTCAAACGTTATTCTCTCAAGTAGGTCTCTTTTTATTAGGGTTTCGTAGCCTAATGGCAACAAACGGAACCCTTATAGATTCGTCATGTCCGATGTATGTCACAGCCACTTTATTCGAAAACTATTAGGATAACATAGTTGAAACTTGGTATCTCGATGTATTCTGTAAACCGCTTTACCCATACAGGGAAACTGTAAATATTTTTTATTCATCAAACCTATATGTGTGGGGTATCGATAGATAGGTCTTTAAAAATTACATTGAGGTTTCTAAAACAGTTTCAAAGTGGTAAAATGTGCCCCCCCCCCCCCCCATTTAACTTTTAAAATAAGTCATCCCGTGACCACGGCAGCTGTAAAGGTGCCGAAACGTCGGGAAAATCAAAAAACCCCTAAATAACCTAAAAATACGGACAATTAAAACTTAGTTCGTGGAAATATAGCGCGTTTGATATCCGTAAAAGTTGTTTTATTTCAATGAACAGTGCGCGCCAAAACATAAGATGTACGTATAAGATGGCTTGCTAAGATGGCTGACACTTGGCCGAGTTTTTGTAAAATCGGTTCAGTAGTTTTCAAGAAATCTATTCACAATTTGCGAAAATTTTCTTTTTAGGCAATGTACTTGAAACTTCCCAGTCCAATGCAGTCAGTATGCTTCGAAGCGTCCTCGTGTCTTTCGCCAATGCACAAATCATAAAGCCAAAATTAACAAAATACATGGGTTCTCGTATCACAAGTGAGTGTGCATAAATATTTAGATTATTTACTATATTTTCAAATATTTTTATGAATGACGTTTGGAGGCCGTTTGTAATTGAAGAAAGAGAGAACAAACTAGTTTTGTCGCGAGAGCGGTAAGGAAGGATGCTTGCATTGGATATAGATGAGTATGATCAGAAGCTAATTTTTGATGGTGACTTTAATGCCTGCAATATTAGTTATCTGAGATGTGTGAACGATGATTCAACGAATTCGTTTTACTAGATACTATTGTAACTCATATATAACTAATTTTAATATTTTTTTACTTAATTTATTAGGCTTCTTCAGCTAAGGCTTGGATCACATCGGAAGACAATTGTCCGTGAACAAAGTATTAGAGTGATCTAAATTGAATCATTTTGAAATTGGAATATGTGCACTCATTCAAATTAACTATCTCTTTCATTTCCCTGGTTTTCGTGGTTTTTGTCCGACTTATACGTAAAACAATTGCAAATTGTCATATTGTCCATGTGTGCAGTCTTGGTCACAGATTTCTACGCAATTTATTATGAACGTAACCTATCTTCTATAAAATATCATTGTCTTTTAGCCATTTTGTTTTAATTTTCTACACTTTTCAAGTGATAGACACGGTAAAATAGTTTCCAAACAGTAAAAAAAATATATTAAAACCTCTAAACAAAAATAAATAAATAAAGATAATTGTTATTTTCTTCATCAAAGTGACAATTAAAAATCAAAGTTGCCACGATAGAAAAAGTTTTGGGTTGCTGTTTTATTTTTTTACCAACTGTCCATTTTACCTTTAAAAATAAAATAAATAGGAGGCTATTAAAAGTTTTTTTTATACATTAAAATGTCTGTAGTTTTGTGCTCTTTCTATAAGATAGAATTACCTGCTGTAGGAATAAGCGGCCCGGCCTCCATACAAAAATGGAAAAATATTCTATCCACTTTATTTTTATATTTGCTTCTCCAATAAAAAACACAACTAATCAAAACTAAATCTTTAGTAATATTACAAATATTACGTTGTGACAAAAGTCTCATTCAGCTAGTTGTAACACTGTAATTTTCAATGTAAGTATTTAACCATCTGCCTCTAACTTCCAAAACTACACTCAAAAGCTATTAAAACCATGTAAACAAGCCCACTTAATCACGGCTAGTTGCCTTCAAATTCGATGGCTATAACACAAATTTTTCAATTTGGCTAAACACAACCCTATAGCTATACCCACCCGTCGAAGTACAATGGACAGCGTGTGAATCGCTCGGCCCACTGGAGCGAAACATCATAGATTCTTTCTCGCCTTGCATTTGCTTTCTTTTGTTTTTTTCTAGTAATTTCAATGATGATAGATCATCGAATCGTCTGTCTTTTGTTCCATCATCACTCATTACGTAATTTGGTTCCATTTTTCGAAAACTTTTTACGAATAATACAGATTACGTTATTTTAAAAGTATTTAAATTTTGTGTGTATTATCGCGTGTCTCATGGTTATGCAACATTTTTTTTACGATTAAATCAAAAAGTTTAAAAATGCTTGCGTTACATTTAAATATTAGCAATGGCAACACTTACACTGAGATAACAACATTTTCCCTTTTTTATCCTGGCAACCACTGGCAACCACAACATTTGAAAATCAGTCTGGTACCGTCTTTGTTGCCTACCGATTACCGAAAAAAAATATCAATAAAAAGTATCAAGTATTCTCAATCTGAAAGTAAGCTATTAATGCCCGGAGGGAGCTAATGTTGTATGGAACTTCCCTTGGTTAATTATGATAACTCTTAAATTTGGAACGCCAAAATGTCAACAAAAACTTCTATCAATAATAGAAAAAAAACAAGGCTTTTCAAGGCATAAATTCCTGGTCCAAGGAGTTTTTAACTGTAAAACTGAACTTTTTTCCGAGAATTGTTAAATTGTTGTTAATTATTACATTTATAATTTCTTTTTTATTTAACATCACAGTAGGCTCAGTAGGTGTATAGTGTAAAGTAGAGTATGCTCCTCGGGGATAAAAGTGTCTTAGCCTTGTATCTTAATTCCCTCACTACGTTCGGGAATTAACTACAGAATCCTTCATTTCGCTTAGGATTCAATATGCTGCCCGTGACATCATAAGACACTGCTTTATCCCCTTAGTGCATAATCTACTATTAATCTTTGCTACCGTATATATGGGAGGGTGGGTTAGCAACTGTATTCATTTATAAAAAAAATACACTTCATATGATTTTTTTTATATAGAAAAATATATTTTAGATGGATAAATTCAATTAAAAATTTATCATACGTACAAAAATAGCATTGAAAGTGCAAAAATACTTAAAAGTCATAAAATACTCTTTAGATACATTCTATTCTAAATTTTCACGGATAATGTTCAGCCCCAAGTACCAACCATACGTGACAACATTGCGACGCTACCGCCCATCTCGTGACTACAAGTGTTTTTCCTTTTAATTAATCACTAGCGAGATAAAACTTTATTATTATCTTATCGTTCTCCACACATTTTATTTGTCGTTCATCTTTCGCAGGCGTGAGGTCTGGAGTGCGTCTGAGTCGGTGCGTCTGTGCGGGCGCGTCTGAGAGGTCTAGAAGTCAACGCGATGGAAAAATGGATCTCCGTAGGCCTTCTGGCCTTCCTCGCATGTGATCTCGTTGCTGGGCAAGGCGCGGAAAAACGTAAGTACTTTTACGTACTCGTATATCTTAAGTTTTCGTGCACTGTTATTTGAAAGCAAACAAATTGCACGAATTTTAAGCGCACTGTTTTTCGAAGATCTATAAGTAAATCAATCTATAAGTAGCCAGCCATCCCGTGACCACGGCATCTGAAAATGTGCCGAAACGTCGGGAAACCAAAAAAAACATAAAATAGACGGAAAATTAGATCTTAACTAGTGAAATACAGTGCGCTTATAACCCGTTAACAGTTGTTTTATTCTATTTCAGTAATTAGTACTTTTTTACAATTTGAATTTGGAACTCGTTGCTAGGTTGGGAGATTTGTAGGTTTTTTTCTGAATTTTTTTTGTTCAGTTATGAAATATTTTAATCATATTACGAGAGTGTTGTTATAAGACTAATGTTAGGAAAATGTCAGTTCTTGACGGACTGAAATGAAAATATTTCCTAAGAGATTAGCATCAATCAGTTTGCTGGCAGGCGTGAGAGATGACAGCCGGGATATGTGAAATTATAAAGCTAGGTATTCACTACGGCACTACATTATCGATATTGAAACCCGAAGATAGATACCGAGGATGGTGCTTGATGTACTTTCCGAAGCACGTATGAGTGAGAGATTAAAAGCCTTTTTTAAGTAAGGGGAATGCATTTACGCATACCAAACAGGTTATGTTGGGCTCATCTGACGCCTCCCGGCCCCCCATCCGGCCTCAAAAGGATCGATGGAAGACCGGGAGGAGGTTCTACCAGCTAAACCCCTCACTATTTGCTCTCTCACCGCCGTAGGGTCCTGGGGGACCGTGGTGTCAATCGCCCCTTTGACCCGGCGGCCGGCCCGTTTTCGGGGCCCCCTCGCGGCTGAGAGATGGCCGAGCAAATGTGGCCTCATCTCTCCAACCCATGATAATGGAATTAGGTGGGCAAAATAGCCTTTGGTAACCCATCCCGAAACCAAGCATAGCAGAAAGTTGCTTAACCGTCGCAGTCGTACATCTAACGCTCATTCCACTGCACCATTTCAAATTCACTATTTATTGTTAAGTTTATGTGTTCATAAATAATGACTGGTCAAAAATACATAAAGCTTGAACATTCGTTTTGTAAACGAATAAAGTTTAAATAGGTAGTTATTAAAATTTTCCATTGAAATATTCTGTGAAAGTTGTGTAACACGAAGTTTTTACCACATTCTAATTATTTTAAACTTCTTGTCATAGGAAGTTTAGATAAGTCACGTCAGTAACTTCATAGGCACGTATATAAATAGTTGACGTTGAACGATCTATTTGGTCAATTATCAGTAGGTACTGTGGAGATCGTATATGTCTCCGCACTACCCGGCGCCTCCACCAATTTAACGGGGGCGTGCTACTCTTATAATTAAAACGATGTTTAACCCGTTACTGTTTTTAAATTGAATCAATTTAGTATTTTTACAATTTTATCAATATTTTAGGCGACCGTCCATATATACGCTTGACGGGCCTCTCTTTCTTAATTTTATTATAATCAAAACCAGCTAGCAACGGCGGTCTCCTTGTAGTGCGGAGACATATACGATCTCTACAGTACCATGTCATATACTTCTAAACTTATTCAATAATGTTGGTCTTCTATCGTATACATATATCGAGTGTGCAGCTGAATTGCACAGCCTAATTCCACCATCTCCCTTTTTCCATCGGACAACCAGACGTTCAAATATGCGCCACCGCTTTATGGTTGATATCCCAAAAATTTGCACTAAACGTTTTGCGACAAATTTTATCATCCGTACTGCCAGAGAGTGGAATTCTTTGCCTGAGTCTGTGTTTCCTGATACTTACAATTTGGGGGCCTTCAAGACGCGTGTGAATAGGTATGTTTCAGGCAAGCGCGTTTCATCCTAGATGGCATCACCACTTAATAGCTAACCTATACATAAAAAAAAACATCGTACCTTTATAAACGTAGCTTTAGAAAACTTCTGTAACTTTGATAAATTTTAAATAGAAATATATTAGAAAAAAACAACTCGGCCACAAGTGAATTCTCATATAGGAATCCCAGATTCTGTAATTTTTCTAATATTTGTAAGTTACTATTGCTCTTAATCCATGCGGGGTGGGAGCCTGGATATCTGTAACACAGTTCCTTACTATGTGAGGAACCTAGTATGAACTCCAGCCTCTCACAAAGGTTTTTCTGGCTGCTTTTGTATTTTGTAACTTAGCTGTACATTTATGCTATAAGGAAATAAGATACTTAGATTGTTTTTGAATTTACCTCTGTAACCTTTGTGAAGAGTGACATAAATATATTTATTATTTTTATAATAAGAGCGAAGTATGAAATGGAAATCTGGTACCAAAATGTTCAACTCGTACTTTGTGTACTACAAAAAAAATTATAAAAAATATCTTTATTTTTCTCATACATACGTCATAGTCTTAACGTTAAGTACAGAAACACATTTCTTATTGGCTACATGTGGTATGAGAACTGGTGCCTGAAGAAGGAAAACCTGTGTTACGGGTCGCCAGGTCTCACCCCCTGGGAGGTTTACAAATATTAATAAAGCTGTATCATAGGACTTAAAAACGGTGCGTGTGTACGACTGCTCAGAAAAAGATCGGTTTAACAGTATAAAAAATCTGTTTGTTGTGCACTATTTATATATTTTTTATGATATTATCAACTGTTATTGAGATATATCTCAATCGGCATCATACCTATAGGTATGAAGATACAATGAGCACTCCCCTTTATTTCCGTGCCACTATCAACTCTGTAATTATTTAGGGATCTCGCTACTTTTAAGTCTACGTCCAAAATGACCACATTTAGACCAGATGTACTACGAATTGCGTCCATCTGGATTTTGAGAATGTGGATTATTCATACTTAAGCAAATTTTAAAACGTAAAATAAATCAATCGTTCCTTGAATATCAGGCTTATATGGCTCATCTCATCTGGTAGAGAATGCCTTTGCCCGCCATTTGCTGTTGAATTGAATTTTTTGAAATAATTTTTTAAGTACTTACACATAAATTAAAAAAAACACAGAAAGGAAGAAAAACGTAAACGTGTAATTTTCTTTACTTTATTCGAAAATACTTGAAGTGTGATACTTGATTTTAAAAATTATTGGGTTTTTTTTTACTAAGTTTATAAGGCTTTTGTATTAAACCTAAATCGATAATAACCTTTCAAAATAGCATTAACTAAATTTCCTTTTAACTTTACACACGGTTAACTTTCCGTTTCCGTTGTCTGATGGATTGTGGGAAACATCTTTGACTATTATCCGCACGCAACGTCGCCTGCGCCGACGCATAAGGAAATCATGTAATCGATGTCTCAATAAAAGTTTTTGCACTTGCGTAAACATGAAAAGAAACTAGTATGATAGAGCAACTGAACCCTGGTTTTTCGTGTGCCTAATTGTATTAGTATAATAACTATAAATATGTATGGAAATTTTATTATCTTTATCGCACTCATATTGAAAACTCATATTTAATTCTATACTGAATTAATCATTATAGGCAACAATATACAATAATACCAAACTTTGAAAAAAAAAAAAAACTACTATTACAAAAGAAAATGTATTGAATATCCGATTTTCAGTGTTCTTCACGAATCTCGGAACGGTCTGGAGGGAATCTTTTACATTTTACTTTTTCAAGTAATTTTTGTCAATGAGAAAGATAGGTTGTATAACCTGTGAAGATTTTAAAAAACGACAGCTGCTATATTTTTTGTCTATACCTATTTACATAAACAAATAATTTTACTTGTTAATTTCTACTATTAGACATTCGAAATGCCATTTACCAGGTACCATACAAGTTATTTATGTTTCTCATAAGTTTTTCAAACCTTTGAAACCTTTGATTTTCCTTAAACAAAAAGACTTATTTACAATACAGTCACATACTAAGGTAAACCTGTGAGACATTAAACTGTGTCAAGACTACCTTATCGCTCCTAAGGCAAGTACGTCTAGTACGAGTACGCTTCGTGTATTGAGGGCACAAGCCCATGTGTTAATTCCGTTGAGGATTATGAGCAAAACCTTACTATTTGTTAACGAGTGCAAAAGAAAATTAGATGATTAGGTTGGTTATATATGTCGTAGGATAATTTGATAAATTGAATTTTTGCGAATATTCTAGGGATATTACGAAAACACGGATAATTAGACAATGGTGTTGTAATTTCTCAATCCTACTGAAAAAGATAGGATTTTTTCGAACAAACGGTTACCTTAGTAAGATTGCGAAAAGAATCGCTGGTTAGTATGAAATAAGAACACTGATCGGACCATTCAAAACAACATCTTCTCTGATTGGTTGACGACTTGACGTTTCAAATGTCAATTTCACGAGTAGTAAACTTTCTGTGAACCAATCAGAATAACAGTTAGCAAGCAAGCAAAAACTAAGCCAATCAGAATAAAGAATATCCAATGTTACTAAAGCAACCCGTATTTTTGCAAAACCCCTATCTTTTTTCAGTAAGATTGAGAAATGTCAACACTATTGTCTAACTATCCGTGTTTTTGCAATATCCCTAGGATTTTTGCGAAAATTCTATTTATCAAGTTATCCTGTGACATCTTGTAACAAATGCCCAGAGTATAAGATACAAATATTATTCCTACCATTTACTTGAGCCTTTGTCCTTAGATACTATTTAAAGAGTGCAAAAGAAAGTTAGAGGCGTATATAAAATATATAAAATTAGAGGTTTTCATACGTTGCCGTTGTAACAAAAAGGCTCAACATGCATTTTGGGAAGTGGAAGCCGTTAAGTCAGAAAGAGCTTTTTAAGATTAATTATCTTTTAAAAGTATTTGTTTTTTTTTGCATTTTTCAATGCTATTTTTATACTTATGATAAATTATGAATAGAAAAATACTGGAAAAAATCTGCTGAGAGGAAAACTGCTCTAACCCTGAGCAAGTCTCTGTAGCTCAGAGCTGGATTCCCAAAGATCGTGGACTCGATTCCAATCTGAGAATTCACTTGTATTTTTTAACCGACTTCAAAAAAGGAGGAGGTTCTCAATTCGACTGTTTTTTTTTATGTATGTTCTACCATAACTTCGCCAGTTGTTAACAGATTTTTATAATTCTTTTTTTATCTGAAAGAAAATGGTTTATGTGTGGTACCATATAATTGTTACGAAGATCTGGCTAGTAGTTTTTTCATAATCTTGAAAAATATCAATCACCTTTTGGCAAGTTGTCGTTTACCTAGACGACATTGTTGTGTATGGGCTGATTTTTAGTGTAAGTAACGGCACATGATGTAACTAAAAAAACTGAAATAAAACCATTTTATAAAAAAAATTCAAACCGACTTCAAAAGGTTTTTATAAAATGTTTTTTATTGGTATTTTTCCAATATTTTTCTATATAAAATTTATCATAATTATTTCAAATGGATACAGTTGAGCAGAAGAATGTACCTCTTTAATTTTATTAGAAGTTTTCGTTAAACCTTCTTTTTTTTATATATTAGAAGTGACTCGATTCAACTAGTTTATTTGTGTTATGTCAAGAACTTGTAGTAGGGCTTTACACGCATAGAAATTAGCGTATAATGTTAATCAGTTATTTATGATAAAGAATTTCCTTAAAAATAATATCGAATATTTCTTTTAATATGTTATTGTGTCTATTTCTGCTGTTTTACCGTTTCCACAAATAAGTGTATTTTAAATTTCTTAAATTTTGAGTTGACGTAATACTACAAAATATGAATCAAGAGCAATGATATGATAAACCCATAGAGAATAACTATATCTCAATACTATATCTCAATAATTATATATTACACTTACCTCCGTTGTACAACTGAGCACAACTGAGCGTCGGTCCGGGCTGTTGTCATTTTATTACAGTCCTTAAGCCAAGTCAGAGGCCTTATGGGCGGCTTGATAAACTCTGACACCAGAGGTGGCCACTAATCCTCACTCGATAAGAAAAAGACCAACGTTGTCTACATAACGTTTAATAAAACTTAAATAAAAACTATTGTCTGTGTGAAAATGTGCTGTAATTTTCGTGAGCCTAATAGTTTTAACAATATAATACTAAAATAATAAGGAAATCCAAACAACACCTACAAGATAATAATGATTATGAGCTTGTTAATATTATTAAGCCCTTAAAATGTCACCTACGCAGCTACGTATAATAAGATTAGCGTTTTTTGTACAGTCGCGTGCAATAACATAGAAACGAGAGTTTTGTTTCCGTGTGTGTCAATATTATAGTGTATACTTATTATTGCTCGTACTCGCGACTGTACGTAAATAGGCTTAGTGCAAAACCACCGCTGTCACCATATATAGCATATTGAAACACCGGTGTCGGGCGAACAACTGATTTATTTAATAATCAGAGTACCCACAAGACAATTATTATTAAATTCCCCACAGTTATATGTTTAGTCAGGCGGTAAATTATGTTTTTAAATAATAGTTTTTGAAGTGAAACTTCTTTAACGGCGTTGTGCACATCAGAGTTTAAAATTTTTGGGATGGGTAAAAAATGTTAAAGTCGCGTCAGGACACGTGACCCTGATGGAAAATTCGTAAGACCATTTACCGTTGACCTATTTCAAATTACATAAAGCCTCACACTTGAAAGATCTACGTATATTAGTTAATAACCACCATTATATAAAGATCTCTCATTACTACCAACTTTCATATTGATGCAAGGTCAGATTTAATGGATTTACCTGCCAAATCAAGTTGGTCTCCGTTTTCATCAACTCTTTATGAAGTTATGGTCAAGATGTAGTGGACTTTGATCGTGATTTTCGTTTAAGCGGTTTTCACTTCTGCCGGCACTCCCAGATTGCAACCCGTTGTTTTTTTTAACTGTTTTTCAGTTTCTGTATTTCAGTCTCTTTGAAATTGTGACCATATTCTGTCAACAGAAAATATTACGTATGATTCTATTTCGAAAGTTTTTTTTTCTCATTTTACAATCGGGGAAGTTCGCGGTTGGCCTGTAGAGTTTTTGTAGAGAAACGTTTTCTCGGAGAGTGCTAAGTTTAAAGAAATAATTTATTTTCTAAATGAAATACCTGTTACTGTTCTATTTTTGATGATATACACTTTTTCTATATATCGATTACTCTTTTAAATAAAGCTCCCTAAAATCACTTTACTGGTCAACCGGGACGTTCCCCGACTGTAAACAAAAAAAAAATTAAACAAGCCACAAGTTTTCCTAAACTGTCTATGTAAGGCTAAGTTCACATGTAACGCGCGTTAACGCAGGTCAACGCGCGATCAAATTTTTAAAGAGTTCAAATAACAAGCGCTAACGCGCGTTGCGAGAGCCCGTCGGTTGTTTCGGAAAACAGCTGTTTCATTCAAACTCGCGATGAAAACGCGCGCTCATCTGAACAACCAACGGACGATACATAGCTATCAAAGCGCCCGTCAACGCGCCTAGAGACTTTTTCTCAAAGCACGCTCATGTGATCGGTTTTATCTAAATACCAGGATGTCTAGTCGCGCGATTTGAAAACGCGCGTCAAAATTTTGCCATCTGAACATGGCCTAAGAATTTAAGACTCACGCTTTTTGCAAATAATTACTGTCATTTATAAACTCTTAAGACATGTCACGTTACGTAGGTAAAATGAATGGACAAAGTGAGTAAAGTGACATTATGAGTCGCAATTACTCATCAGTGAGTACGTTTTATACAAAACGTAAGCGTTAATTTGTAACATTATATTGATAAGAAAAGAACTCCGTTTTCAGAAAATAGCTCGTATTGACTTTTATCAGACAGCTGACGTCATTGGCAACCAGCCTAAATTAGTACACCTTACATTCTGATAAAAAATAAATATTTCCATACAATCACACCAATTTTCTAGCCCACGTTAAGTATCATGAAGAACTTGTGCTATGGATACTAGATCACGGATAAACATACTTATATAAGTTTTTTTTTGTAAATACATACATAATATACATATTAAACACCCAGACCAAGACAAATAGACATGTTCATGCACACAAATATTTGTCTTGTCCGGGGATCGAACCCGGGACCTCTGGCTCAGAAGGTGGGGTTAGTACCCCTGCGCCAAACCAAAATATCTCATAAGTCGTATTTTGGCTGTGCAATGCTGGCTTAGTCGGCATCTACGGAGATGACTAGAGAAAATGCGATGCATGAGAAATAAGATGCGTCATAGCAAATACTGAATAGTTAATACAATAGTCTTAATACCTAGATACGCTACTGAGCATGACTTTATGGCTAGACTTGTGGGATTGTCTGTCTGTTTGCATTTGAAGTAGATAATTGAATTAGGTTGGTATATGAAACACCATTTTTACAATAACGAAGCTGAGCGAAAAGAAGTTGTCACGCGTCAGTTTATAAGTACAGTTTAACCGCCTCTGTGGTCTAGTGGTAACAACCACCGGTATCTTACCCAGGGGTCCTGGGATCGATTCCGATTTGGTTGGTGGTATGACCTGAGTCCGCCTGGCTAGCTACCACCATCTTATCTAAGTCTGAGGCCATAACAACAATGTTTTCAGCATTGTTCTGCTCGTGCAGTTAGAGATAAGATAGCCAGTTCCTCAGTGACCGAGGGTTCCAGGAGAGACTCGCTTCCATCTTTAGCCTTATCAATACTTAACATCAGGTATGATGAAGGCCTTAGCCTTCATGTCTCCCCGTCATGAATAAAAAACAAGAACTACCAACGCGATCTTTGATCGGGTTTTGGTGATAAAAAATCACGCAATCTGGATGGTCAAAGATCACGTGATCTATAAAGTTCTCTCTCTCTCTCTCTTTTACCCTCACTCTCTCTTTTACTATATCTCTCCCTCTGTCAGTCTTTCACTCTCTCTCTCTCTTTTGCTTTCTCTCTCTCTCTCTCTAAGTCTCTTCGAAGTCTTTAAGCCATATCTACAAAGCGAAACGGACCTCTTTTAGCTCGACTTCGCTTTCTTGACCAAAAAGAAATAAAAATTACAATGAGGTTAGACTATGAATAGATATTTACCAATTACAGTAAACCTAATATTAGTATGACCGTAATTACTATAATAACAAGGTTCATTATTAAGCAATTTCAAACTCGGATACTTTCCCATCGGTATGGTACGTAGATTACATACTCCAATTTGAGGCTATTGTCCGAAAAGATTGCCAACTCATTTCACAACACTTGTCAGCCAAATTTAAACCTTATGCCTCAAGAAATAAGGATCGGAAAAAGAGTACAGATTAAAAGTGCCGTCTTTAACCTCTCCGCTCGGTATCGTTTCAATTTGTAAGACAAATTGATCATTCTTTAGATTTCGTAGCTGATAAAATTGGTACAGTTAGTGGCAAATAAAATGGTATATTTAAAGCAGCTTTTGAAGCAGGCAGGTAATGAAGTATTACTTATTTATTCTAAAGTTGCTTCCGTCAGGGGTTTCACCCGCGTGAATATCAGGATAAAAAGTAGGAATATCAGGATAAAAAGCTTATGTTACTCTCGTCCTTTCAACTAATTCTATGCCAAAAATCAAGTCGGTTGGTTGCTTAGTCAGGGCGTCAAGAAACGACAAATAAACGTAGGAGTATAGGATTAGGATTCCTTTTAACAACAACCATATGAACTCGTACAAAATGACAAAGGTTAGATTCTGAATCCAATGTCTGTAAGGAGGAACATCCATTTGTTAGTATTAGGTCTGCTATTGTGACAATTGAGCAACTTTCGCAACGGTCACGGAATAGATGGGCGACCAAATTTTTTTAAACCTTCCTATCGCATTTCCTCCGTACTTCAGAAGGCTCGTCCGATGGGTAAATAATGGACTAGAGCAAAGAATGGTTGTGCGGGCTATACAAATGTTGTGGAGTATTGCGGACGAACAAATTGTGGTTAAATAACGCGAGGTCAACAAATATACAAGAAAGGGCACGATACCTTGACCGACTCGTGATGCTGTTTAGAGCTGGAGGTAGCCTGGGACGTCCAAGGAGTTGGCTCTTGCAGTTTCTTGAGGTATTCGACTTATTATACCAAATTAATTGTCTATAAAGGGTTCTGAGCGATTAGGCCACTAAATCGGTATACACGCGCGAGCGGCCTTTAGAAAACACGGGTCGTTTACGCCCGCTGACCTATATTAGGCCCACGTGGTAGGTCATCAGTACCCACAATCCTTATCCATACCCATCCATAAAACTACTGTCCATTAAGCAGAGTGGAGTTTTCATACATTTGGCAGAAGAGCTGATGACCCTACATGTCGTATAAAATGATTGAAAAGAAGAGACTGCAGCCTGGGAGGTAGGAGTAGACAGTAAAACAGTAGTTTTGGTTTGAGTATCGTATAATATTAGCACAATTAGGCTCCAGTCCTGTTCTCGTATTTTCCACATGAAACGCATAACAAAAACGATAGATCATACAATTTTGCATTCCACACCGCAGTAATGCACCGCAATCATTGCACCGTTACCCAGGGACAATCGATTCACAATGCGAACGATTCGAGACGAAGCGATCATCGATAGAGCCATCGATTTGACGCGCCACAATCGATTAGAATTAAAACGAGCGTGGACCAAACAAACGGTGACACCAGTTTATTGTCCTCTATTGTTTTGTTGTGATTGTGATGTTGAAGATGTCACTCTATTGTTTTTGGGTTTGTTGTTACAATTAAGAATATGTAGGTCAGTACGTTTTAATTATAAACATATAGTATTAAACTAGAAAACTAACTATATTATATTAAGTAAACATATAAACATACTACACTACCTTATACTAACTATAACAAGAAAACGCCGTCCAACTCGCAGCCGCGTGGTATAGTACCAAGAACACCGGCGCTGTTGCCCCGCTGAATACATAGACACAGCCGCTGGGCAAGATAGGCACCAGCTCTCGGGTCTCCTGAGGCGTGGACTAGTCTTGTGGAGATATCTTTCATAAACTTTTTTGTGTCCGACGACCAAGGGCCCATTGTCTCTACTGCAAGCGCCGCAAACTCGTGGCTTACTGAGAGCGACGCATACTTGCGGAGCTTAAGAAATTCAGCTTGCTCGGCCGCGGCTCCAGCTCTTGAGGACGTACCACGTATATGGGATGGACCTAAGGTGTCTACACAGGTTGCATCCCATACCAAGGTACGCCCCAAGCACCAGGGCACTAACGTCGCACCATCGGGTCTTTTACCATCATCCCTGAATAAACCACAAGGTATTTTTTTTATAAACAGCATATGGCGGACTTAGTGCCATAAGGCGTTCTATACCAGGCAACCATTTATCTCCAAGTCAAGGGAGACTTATTGACGTCCCACTGGTGGAAGCCCAGAATGCCTTACTCTCCAAAATAAGTTGGAAACTTACCAACCCGGGATGGGAGACGGGCGGTGTACTACCATGTAAAACTCCTAGAGTTTGAGATGCAGAAGTTGAGACCCTATGAAAAACACGAAAAACAATATTAATCAAAGTAAACCTTTTCTGCTGCCATAATGTCAAAGGCAAGCACGCACAAGTTCTCAATTACCTCTAATCGCTCTTACAAAATTAGAATATTAAACACACCTTATCACAAACAACCTTGGACTCAAAGGCAACCTTCGAGGTACTAAAATACCTTTGCTCGTCATAAATTTATGGTACAATGGTTGCCAACCTGCTCAGTTTGAATACAAACATTTATTGACAAACACATTTATCTTATAACTGATTTATGACAGCCCTGTGACAGCAAAATGGCTTTTTATTACAACCGAATAAGGTTTAAAATTGAAGCCTGTTTTTATCTTGTCTGTTGATCTTTTGAGTACCGCACGCTTTCTTGTTTGGCGATGATTAAGATTTTCCTTTGTCAATCTTCTTGTCTGTTCATAAAACAATAAAGTCTAAAAGTAAAGGTTTTGTTTCTTCTTCTCAGCCACATGACACCCACTGCTGGGTATAGGCCTCCCCCAAAAGGGGGGTTTGCCATAATCGCCACGCTTGGCAGGCGGGTTGGCGATCGCAGTATAGCCAAGTTTGTAGGAGACGCTGCTGCCCATCTCCTGAAGGCTGAGTCCCTTAGTCGCCTTTTACGACACCCACGGGATGAGAGGGGGTAGTGCTATTCTAAGCCGACACTACGCAGCTAAAGTAAAAGCTTAGTATCCATTAAAGTAATAATGCTTTCTCCCGTTAAGTATAATGGCTCATTTGCTAACTTAATATCTTTAAGTGGCTATCCCAAAGTTATTTACAGCTCTAACTTGACATTTGAATGCTCTCCACACAATAAGGCACAATTCATATTTTCTTTTATGTGTGATTCACATTACCCTTAGTCAAGAATTTCTCAAATTGCATAATTTTCTTTTGTTAGCAAATTTAATGGAATGTGCGCTACAAATTGACAATGGAGGTAATACTTGAATAGCTCTTTATAAAAAAAAAACTTTTGTGTTTATGTAGTAATTCACTTCGTTACGAGAAATGTGATCTTAAGAATAGGCTTGTGTTGTTTGTTTCGCCATCTTGTATATGATTTAATCGAAACATAGAACGATTAAGTCAATCTGAATGACGCTATAGAGCAAATCAATCGAGGCCAATACAATAGAATATAATTTGCAGTCAATGGTGCGCAATTTTTTACTCACGCTTATGTTTATATATGTATGTTTTGAGAAATCTAGCAGTCGAAGTGTTTATAGATGGTATATTTTTACATGTATTCAGATTTAAGTTACAACAAACTTATTAAACAACGAAGAGTCACAGTTTTTATAGGTTCTTTATTTTCTATGTTTATTTATTTATTTTATTTATTTATGTAATGTTAAATAATGTGGATTGGATATTACAAAAGTAGCTGAAATGAAAATCTATCTATATAGATAGAGTACTCTATTGGTGAATAATCTATCAGTGTCATAGCAATCTAATTTTAGTTACTTTTTAAGCCAACATAAATTAAAATTACCTATTAAATATCTAGATACATTTTTCAATTTTTTATTTCATTGAATAAACGATTTGCTTCTGTTCCTTTTCCAGGTCGTACCGGCAATGTGTGCCACGTGGACATGGACTGCCCAGACAACGCGTTCTGCCGGCAAGGCAGCTACTGCGTTTGCAAAGACGGTTTCGTCTACGCCACCGTCAACGCTACGCACAAGGGATGCTTAAAAGGTAAGAAGACCTCTACGCTCAACGTCATACAACGTTACATTACCTCTACTAAAAACCTTGAAACTATTTTTAGAACTCATCAATCATCATTACGAACAAGTTTATGTTTGGAAGCAACAGGACATATGAGAGAGTAAGAAAGAACACGCAACTGATTTAGTATCTCTCACTTATCAGCCTGTGGACGTCCACTGCTGGACATAAGCCTCTCCTAGCTCACGCCTATAGTGGCGTTCAAAGGAGGTTATTAGCCTACTGCTACCACGCTGGCCAGACGGGTTGGTAGAGGGTTTGTTTCAAGTTTTCCTTCTCTCGCACAGGTGTTCAATGTGTCGAGCCTCTTAGTCGACTCTTACGACATCCCAGGCATGTAAGAGAGTGGTGACACTTGTATTCTTAGGCCGTCACCACACGGATTTAGTATAGTACCTACTAAAATATCCTTAGGCCACGTGGATCGAGTGGCTGGTTCGATCAATCGGACTTATATTCTTTGGGGTACGCTAATATTACGTAACATGTTCATGTTCTTGTAATTCTATATTAGTTAAGAAATCTTAGAAGTGAATATACTTAATCTTTTATGTTCGTTTTCTTCGAAACGAGACGAATATTTCTTACTTTCATAGTGTTATGAAAGTCTGTGATTTATCGTGGAGCAGTAAAAACCAAGCCATTTGGTAACAATAGTTAGTTATCTCTAACAAAATCATCATCTCGGCGACATCTCAAAATTATTATTATTCTGATCATATTTTTTTTATATCTGCTAAGCTAGGTACTATTGAAATGTTCTCAATGATCTTCGAAATGTCGAATATCGGTTTCGTGATTTTTTTATAAAGTAGATTTGTGGATTCAGGAAATTATCCACAAATCGTGTTAAATTGTAAGTAGTTAATCGAATTGTAAGTTGGTACCCCCCTAGTCGTAGTTTTTTGTTACATAGGTTAGTTTGCGATACAAAAAAAAAATTAAACAATATTTCATCAGTCTCTTCTCTTAAAAATAAGACAAACTATTCACTTAGTGCGAAGCGAACTATAGCAAACAATATGTTAGATACATTACTCTTTTATATGTAATTTTAATGCAAAAACACTACACTTTCATTAATGCATTACACCACATTTATAAAAGTTATTGATTTGTGTAATATTCTGTCGATATTTTTTTAATATTCGACACATTGGCGAGGCTTTGTTACTTATAAAATCCAACTTTTCTTAATTTTAATAAAAAACTACCATTTATAATAGTAAACAAGTTGCTTTAGCTAATAAGACATTGTCTACGTTATCTTCTCATGAACAAATCAACAATTTTTTCTTTATTCCACAATATGTATGACGTGAAAAACTCCTCTTATTTATTAGTGTAGAGAGTAAAAAAGATATAGCACGTGCGATTGTGTAATCAAACACATGAAATTGTGTGGTATTTAATTGTGGATTATAGTGATATACGGAGCTACAAGGTTAATTATGTTATTAAAATGTATAAAATGAGATAAGAACGTTAGTATAGGTTCTTTCGCTACGTCATGAGATGATTCGTTTTATAGTATAGGATAGTAAGCAAGTATTAGTATTCATTAGTATAGGATACGTAAGTATTCTTTAGTATGTATTCTTTAGATAGTTAGCATTCTCTATCTCTAGTATATTTACAGAGGAAAATTAAATAATATAAGGTTATTATGTTATTTAAATATATAAATTAACCTCGCTAATAAAATAGTTACAAAAATTAATTATGTTAGTATAGGTTCTTTTACTACGTCATGAAATTATTCGTTTTACAGTATAGAATAGTAAGTAAGTATAAGTATACGTACATCTTATGTTTTGGCGCGCACTGTTCATTGAAATAAAACAACTTTTACGGATATCAAAC
Source organism: Chrysoteuchia culmella (assembly GCA_910589605.1). NCBI lineage: Eukaryota > Metazoa > Arthropoda > Insecta > Lepidoptera > Crambidae > Chrysoteuchia > Chrysoteuchia culmella. Next base: position 23,350,619 of record OU342642.1, on the reverse strand, counting down.
GCGCTATATTTCCACGAACTAAGTTGTAATTGTCCGTATTTTTAGGTTTTTTAGGGGGTTTTTTGATTTAAATTTTAAATTTGAAAATCAAAAAACCCCCTAAAAAACCTAAAAATACGGACAATTACAACTTAGTTCGTGGAAATATAGCGCGTTTGATATCCGTAAAAGTTGTTTTATTTCAATAAGTATAAGTATTCATAATTAGAGGATCCGTAAGTATTCTTTACTATGTATTCTTTAGATAGTAAGCATTCTATCTTTACTATAGGATACTTACAGAGGAGAATTAAAGAATATAAGGTATAAGGATATGGGTAAACCTTTAAAAAAAATCGAGCCTCTACCTTTTTAAGCTACAAATTAAGAAGACATAGTCTGTAAAACAGGTACAACATAAGTGTACGAAAGAGATAGGTAACAACATCCACGGGGCCTACTGCCATCTCTTAGCGCAGTATTGTTTCAATCTTACCATGCTTTCTCATACTACGAATCTCATAAAGTTAGCTTGTGTTTTGATGACAGCTGTTTTGTGACGTCGTCGCTCAATCATCGCCTCCAAAGTGTGAAGTGTGTCAAAATGTGACAACTTCAATAAAAACTTTAGAGAGAGTACTATTTAGATCGTCAGTACAATTATTCCCTCTGCAAAAAGTACCGTCTCACATAAATTATTCGCGTAGTGAGGTAGGTCATTTGTATAAATTAGGAATAGTAAAGGACCCAATATTCAACCTCGGGGCACGCCCGTATTTATGGTGGCTCCAGTAGATGCAGTATTTTCAACAATCACTTTCCGATTTCTGTTACATAAGTATGATTGCAAAAGGATAACTGATTTATTAGAGACACCATAATGTTCTTACTTCATTAAAAGTGTTTGGTGATCAACGCAATCGAAAGCTTTAGACAGGTCACAGAATACACCAATTACGTTGTTGCCCTCCCAGGCATCAAAAAAATTTTTGGGAAGTGTAATACCAGTATCGGTAGTACTTTTACTTATACAAAATCCGAACTGATTTCTAATAGATGATGGTTTCTAATAGATTAAAATGCTGAATTAGCCCTCTAGTATTATTGATTAGAATCTGGTTAGGAGATAATTTACTGTTCCACCCGCGAATTCGTCCACTTAGACATTCGGGCAGTCCCTAAGAAATATTTGACGGGGGTAAAAGCTATGTTTTATCCCAGTTGTAAACTATCTGTGTATCAAAAATCCGTTCAGCTATTTTTGCGTGTCACATTTCAACATAAACACTTTAAAAACTTTTAGATTTTAATATTATTAGGATGGGAAATGATTTTCTCCCGTATTCCACCCAAAAATAGAATTACCACATTACGAAGGTGAATTACGGGCAACAAAGAATATCTCTGTCATTAATTTTGTTTTTTTTCCAGAGGCCCATATATCCGAGGCTTGCATCCAGCATATCCAATGCCAGTCTACGATGGGCGCGCACTCGGAGTGCGCAGAAGGGGTCTGCGCGTGCGTCGGTACTGCGCACTTAGATGGTGATAGGTGTTACGAGACGGCTGGTGAGTGTTTTCCTTTAGAATTTTCTACAGCTGTATATTGTACATATTAACTAGTGATTACTAGCAATAATGAATGAAATATCGTTTTTTATAGAAAAACTTTCTTTGCAGTGATCGGGGAACGTTGCGTAACAGACCAGAACTGCTACTTGGGCGAGCTGGGCCTGGAGCGGCAGGCATTCTGCGTGCGCGGGTACTGCAGCTGCCAGCTGCAGTTCAGCCCCAGAGATAATGGGACCAGGTAAACTTAGGCGATTCGATTAATGTCACTTCTATAAATTACCATTAGTCTTTCAAAAAGTTATATTAAAATCAAAATCACTTATTAGTGGGAAACAAGCTAAGCCATTCAAAGTCCTACAGTAGGAGACCGATTGTAGTACGTTTGCTGCTCGCAACTTTCGTACAAACAGTGATGCAGTGATGTCCGCCAAACGATCAAACTACAGGACGATTAAGCCGACATTACGCACATGCAAAGTTCTGTGGGCATGCAGGCAAGAGCATACGAGGCCCTTGGACAGAGAGCATGACGGGATTGTGTGAAATCTGGCGAGCTAGCTTACTAGAAATCATGCGTATAAGGGTAAGCTACGTGGTTAGTAAGCGTTTTAACTTTTCCGTTCATTCCAGATGCGTCCGCGACGCGATCCTGGGCGAAGAGTGCGAAGATCAGCTGCAGTGCGCCGGCCCCGGGCTAGAGTGCCGCGGAACCTGCCGCTGCCGGGACAATTGGGTGGCCCATAATGACACCAACTCCTGCGTGCAGTGTAAGTGGGCTTCTTTTAAAGATGTTTTTGAATATAACGTTTTAATGAGTTTTAATAAGCGTTATTGTCTTTTTGTATTTTTTTTATTTACGATTTCGAGAGATTCACTAGGCAAAGCTAGGAACTGCTAGTAGATTGTTATTGACGTTATTGAAACTATCGGATGCACTGCTAAATAAAGAAGGCAACCCAATAGTCTTCGATAACAAATAGGCAATGATAGTTTGCCAAATTAGTAGATACTACTGATACTATAGATAGCTGAACTTGGTAACTAACAGCGGCTCCCAATAACCTATCTATAGTATCAGATAGGTTATCGACTACTATAGTTTTGCCTACCAACTGAACCACCTGAGGCCTATCTTTTACTGAGGATAGGTTATTGGGAATGGCCGTAAATTGACCTTGTAACTTTGTAGCTGTCAAAATCCTGAACGACCCCTGCGAGTACGATGTCCAGTGCGACTCGCTAGCCGGCGTGCCTGAAGCAAGGTCTCCAGGAGCCGCGTTGTGTCTCGGTGGCGCCTGCTCCTGCGCCTATAGCGCCCACGCTGTCGGTACTCCCCCGCGCTGCTGGCACCGCCGCCGCCCCGGCCAGGAGTGCCGCCGCGATGAGGTGAGGGCCATAGTACACCCATGCCTAACCTACCCTTTTACTGTGCCTCCTCCTGCACCTATAGCGCGCACGCTGTCGGTACTCTCCGCGCTGCTGGCACCGCCGCCGCTCCGGCCAGGAGTGCCGCCGCGACGAGGTGAGGGCTCATACTACACCAAAACCTAACCATGTATTGTGCCTCGGTGGCGCTTGCTCCTGCGCCTATTGCGCGCACGCTGATGGAACTCCACCGACGAGGTGATCTCATACACATTCCACACATACTACACAACGCACCGCGCTGCTGGCACTGTCGCTGCTCCGGGCAGGAGTGTCGCCGCTTCCGGCAGGAGTGTCGCCGCTTCCGGCAGGAGTGTCGCCGCTTCCGGCAGGAGTGTCGCCGCGACGAGGTAAGGGCCCATACTACACCAATACCTAACCTTGTATTGTGCCTCGGTGGCGCTTGCTCCTGCGCCTATAGTGCCCAGTGCCCATGCTGTTGGTTGCTGATCTCGTTGCGCCGCCGCAACGAGATCAGCACGCATACTACACCCATACCTAACCTAACCTTGTACTGTGCCTCCTCCTGTGCCAATAGCGCCCACGCTGTTGTTACTCCCCCGCGTTGCTGGCACCGCCGCTGCTCCGGGCAGGAGTGCCGCCGCGACGAGGTGAGGGCCCGCATACTACACCCATATACAACGTTATTTTATGTTTACCCAGAACCTCAAATCGTGTAAAAAAATACCTGTTTCATACATTTTAGCAGTGCAAATAAAATTTTCTATGAAACAGCTGATGTTTTTTCGCAATTTCAGGGTTGCTTCCATACAAAAAGTTGTTTGTTATGACGAGTTCTAGAAATGGTTTTAAGGTTTTGGATAAACATAAAATAACGTTGTATAACCTTGTGTTGTGCCTCGGTGGCGCTTGCTTTTATACATACAGTGGCGACCCACCGCCCTGCTGGCATTGCCGCCACCCTGGGTAGGAGGTGCCGCCGCATAGAGGCGAGCGCGCATACATACTAAGTCCGTAACTGTCAAAACATGCTGCCGTCATAACTGCCTGTCCACTGCACGTGTAGCGGAGCTGTGCCAATATTTAACTGCATAATGGTTTGCAAAAAAACCTCGGTTCCGCTTCGGTGGATAGGAATTCACAAACTACCCAGGTTAAAAATTCATACAAAACTAGAAAAAGAGCAAAGAAGCGGAGCGGGGATGCAGGAAATAAAACGCCAGCGACTGCGTTCGCTCGCACCGAAACTAATAAAGCGTTCGGAGTTCAGAGTTTCTTTTTGTATGCAAACTCCGGAGCAAAAAGTAAAAACGATTTTAAATTGACCATATTTTATGATGGTCAGTTTAGAATCGTTTTAAAGAACGGGCGTTAAAGCGTCCAAAAAGCTCTCGTGCGAACGTCGACGAGCTGTCATATAACATGGTACATGTCCAGTGTTTCTCGCTCCTCATCGATGGACAGACACAGTCCGCAACTCCGCTGTACATTGCGGAATAAAAAAATAACGGTGAAATTAGATTTCAATATCAATAAATTTAAATTTATTCGTTAATGTTATAAAAGTTATTTACAATCTACACAACATAATGTCATTTATCACTTACACAAACAAAACATTAATAACCATTCCAAAACATATGTCTCAAAAATCCAATTTGTTTCAGGAATGCGTATCTGAAGAAAACGAGCCTGGGTACTGCTTATCCGGTCGGTGTACTTGCAAGACTTGTTCTCCGGACGCGAAAGACTTCGGCGGCGCCACCTCTCTCCCGCGCGTGCCATTTTTCGTATCCGCCATCTTGTCGTTCGCCGTCGCCATTTTGAGACACTGACGCATCACTCACCTGCCATAAGAGGAAGAGAAAACAAATGACGGTTGTGTTTTTCTTCAATGGAAGACAGATTGAAACATTTATCGAATGTTGATGACACAACGAACGAATCTATCACTTAAAAAATCTGATTGTTAATTAAAAAAAGCAGGAACGTAGCTGGAGATACAAATGGATAAAATCATATTTTAATAATGTTATTTTTAAATTAATCACTTTCATATTGAAGATCAGATCAGACGAGTTTACAAACTAAAACAGAATAGGAAATTTTAGTTTTACATGCACTTAGTAATTAAGTTGTTACTTCGTTGATAGTTTTCAAAGTTTATTGTAAGTTGTAAATAATGTTATTGTTGTTATGTATGATATGTATAAATTTTATAATAAATAACTAGTAGATAGTTATAATGATCTAATCTTCCGCGTTGTAAAACCAGTATTTTTCGAGTGCAATTTTAACTGTTTGTAAGGATACATGTTAGAATGGGTAGTATTATACCAAAGAAGTGTACACAAATTACGAAATATTGTGTAAATAAAGAATAATTTATTTTGGTGGATTTCCGTCTTTTACTTCTAGTTTGCAAAATTAGAGATAAGCTAACACCAGTTAAAAGGCTTTCTAGTCTCTAACGTCGTCTAACATATTTAACTCTAAGATTACACTTGTAAGTTTTGCTCACGTAACTCAATAAAATTAACTAAATTAACTTACGTCAAATTTGCAAATGTAAGTGCTCTTTGTAAGTAGCTTATCACAAATTTGGCCCACTCATATAACTCTCTCATATAAACTCATATAATTTGATTTCCATAGAGTGAAACTACGGAGTTTCCAGCTGTTATGGAGGTTTTATCCATCCATAAGGCTAGAACGAAATGGCATCGTTACACTACCAGGGCGGCCGGCGCAAAAAAATCTTTAAGGATTTTTTCGTAAAAGAAACAATATGGCAATGTCATACTCACCCTTTTAAGACCTTCTCACACTGGGCGATAGCTGCACATCAGTGTTCCGCGTCGAATTGGACGTCAGAGAGGCGTGTAAGGCTCGCCGCACACTGGGCGATGCTGCCGCGTACACGATCGGGTTGAGCGCCGAGTTGGTGTAGCCCAGCCATGTGCACCAAAGCCAACATCCGTCGCGCACGCACTCGCACAGCGAATCTGAACGTTATTAAAATACATTTAGAGCTAATACTTAATAACAAAGCTGCCAGGGGGCTGGGGATTCTCGCATTGCAACATCTCGAATTCAACAAATCCAGATTCGACATACACTGAAAACTGTTTTCGACATTATATAGCTAATCGACGATAACTGGGACTGAAACATTTTGACAGTAATAGAGATTTCACTAACATTTTTGCATGACTGCCCAAAAAAGGAGTACATATGGGTTTTGATAAAGAAATTATAGCTAGAAAAATCTCCAATTCGCGATCCCACAGCGGGAGAATTGCCCCGGCAGTTAAATGCCTCGAAATAGTCGAGTAGAAAAGAGCCATAGAGTGGCCGTGTGGTGACGGCCTAAGAATACACGTGTCACCACTCCCTTACATGCTTGGGATGTCGTAAGAGTCGACTAAGAGTCTCGACGCATTGAACACCTGTGCGAGAGAAGGAAGACTTGAAACAAACCCTCAACCAACCCGTCTGGCCAGCGTGGTAGCAGTAGGCTAATAGCCTCCTATGAACGCCACAATAGGCGTGAGCTAGGAGAGGCTTATGTCCAGCAGGGGACGTCCACAGGCTGATGTAAAAATGCACTAAGTAGCGGAATAATTTAATATTTTTCTGGTATGAAAGATTTTACTAACAGTACATAGAGGTACAATCGGGGAACTTCCCGGTTGATCAGTAGAGGTTTTTTAGGGAGCTTGATTTAAAAAAGTAAAAGATATACTTACCAATAAAAAACGTTTATAGAAATAATAGAACATTAACAGGTATTTTATTTGAATAATGAATAATTAATTTAACCTTGGTACTTTCCAATTGTACCATGACATGACATGAAGTGTTTAACAAAAAAAATACCTTACCAATAGGCAGCATCACGAAGAAAGGAGTCCAACACAGCAGGAACAAGCACATCAACATCACTATGGTGCGCGTGGCCCGACGCTGACGATTCATCATTTCATCTCTAAAAACAAATGGAAAATAACTATATTTTTACATTTTTATTAATTACTAGTGGATCCTCGCGGTTTTACCCGCGTGGTGCCCGTTCGGGTATCGGGATAAAATATAGCCTATGTCACTCGGGAGAAATGTAGATGTCTAATGGTCTAAGAATTTTCTGAATCGGTCCAGTATTTATAGGCCTTATAGGCGGCTTGATAAACTCTGACACCAGAGGTGGCCACTAATCCTTACTCGATAAGAAGAAGGTAATACAACGAATGTAATGAAATTATTTTCTGTACGAAGCACTATGGATAACACGAAGGTATGTTAAAACGGAACTGCGGCACCAAGTTACTGCGACACCACGTTCCTGCGACACCACCTTAATGAGACAACATGTTACTGCGACACCACGCTACTGCGACACCACGCTACTGCGACACCATGCTACTGCGACAACACGTTAGTGCGACACCACGCTACTGCGACACCACGCTACTGCGACACCATGCTACTGCGACAACACGTTCGTGCGACACCACGCTACTGCGACACCACGCTACTGCGACACCACGCTACTGCGACACCATGCTACTGCGACAATACGTTCGTGCGACACCACGCTACTGCGACACCACGCTACTGCGACACCACGCTACTGCGACACCACGCTACTGCGACACCATGCTACTGCGACAACACGTTAGTGCGACACCACGCTACTGCGACACCAAGCTACTGCGACACCATGCTACTGCGACACCAAGCTACTGCGACACCATGCTACTGTGACAACACGTTAGTGCGACACCATGTTACTGCGACACCACGTTACTGAGACAACACGTTACTGCGACAACACGTTACTGCAACACCACGCTACTGCGACACCACGTTAATGCGACAACACGTTACTGCGACACCACGCTACTGCGACTTCACGCTACTGCGACACCACGCTACTGCGACACCATGCTACTGCGACAACACGTTAGTGCGACACCATGTTACTGCGACACCACGTTACTGAGACAACACGTTACTGCGACAACACGTTACTGCAACACCACGCTACTGCGACAATTAGTACAACAATATGGATTTGCATAATAATAATTAACAATTAATTATTATTTTCCAAATAAATTGTATGACCCTGTAGGATTTCATTTTTTATGGAGATGTCTAGGCTACGTTAACATGTGATAGGCAAACTCGCCCAAAATTTATAAAAAAATATTTATAGAAAATTCAATAAGTACTCACGTCACATTATTCCTTTTGGTAGGGGAAGTTTCCACCCGCTTTGATTTAGGCTCTGGCACACTTAAATGCACTCCTTTTGGCAAAACTCTGTAGAACAAGACAGTCATGATACTAATTATTAATGAATACAGAATTCAATACAATAACGAATTCAATACAAATACTTGTATTTGTATTAAATTAATTTAATTATTAACCAACCATTAACATTACTTACTCACATTGTCGTGTTTTGTGTTTTATATTGCTCGTTAGAGACGGTCTGAAAAAAAGGAATTACAGTAATAGTACATTATTGCAAAGGCCGTGAAATAGGCAATTGCAGGTTGAGTATGAGTTTGAAGGCCGAGCCGTAGGCGAGGACTTCACTAATACGAGACAGGCAATTGCCATTTCCGCCGAGGCATATATAGTGCTTTTCTCAATATAATGCAGGGAAGTAAAACATACTTTTTATATTATACATTTAATAATTACTAAAAGAAAATCAAATTCATTGCAGGAGCGTCTTTTTGAATTTGGTACATTACAGCGCTCCAGCAATGTTGTATGAAACGACGTGCTGGACTGGAGTTGTTAAATACTCTTTGTAATGTTCCAAATTCAAAAACGCTCCTGCAATGGATTTGATTTTCTTCGTCCGTAAATTCGATACTTCGCGTGTTCTTTTTTCGAAAATAATGACAACATTTCCATGCATGTTTGAGAAAATTAATATTATTCTTAGTCATAGTTATCAGCCATTTGAACTTCCCCACTTCTTCTAGGGCATTGAACTTCCTTATGCTTGGATAAGGAGAATGGGCCATGACCCACCACACAGGGCCAATGCAGATTGGTGGATATTAACGACTGCAAATACAGACGGTAATCAACAGCTTAACATGACTTCCGAAACACGGATGAGCTCGAAATAATATATTTTTCACATCATTCAATTTCTGCGCGGAAAATCGCATTATCCGGCCTAGCGTGGTAATAGTTATTAATTGTTATGCAAGGCTAGAAAGCTGGATTTAGCGGCGAGTTACCTCTTTTGAAACCTGAGCAAGTGAAGGATTCTAGGATTATATAAAAATAGGACAGTATAGTAAAGTACCTAGTCTGTGGTAGGACTGTACTACCTTGATCGGTGACCTGCCGCGGTGTGCCCTGATGGCGGGTGGTGAAGCCAGCGCGCTCAGTATCTTCGCGTACAGCGTCACCATCACGCTGGCCGGCAGGTAGAACGAAAACGTTGTGCTGAAGAACACGTAGCTGGAACATCAGATATATATATTTTTTTTTATGTATCACGGTGAGACTCTTAGCCTTCATCATACCTGATGTTAAGTATTGATAAGGCTGAAGATGGAAGCGAGCCTCTCCCGGAATCCTCAATCACTGAGGAGCTGGCTATCTTATCTCTAACTGCCGGAACACAACAATGCTGAAAACATTGTTGTTATGGCGTCAGACTTAGATAAGATGGTGGTAGCTAGCCAGACGGACTTACAACAAGTCCTACCACCAACCAAACCGAATACAATATGTACCCCCGCTGGGAATCGAACCCGGGACCCCTGGGACTGATACCGGTGGTTGTACCACTCGACCACAGAGGCGGTTGTGGTTATGAGAATGTTGAATCTCAAGTTACGAGTATTTGATTGGCGATACGATAATCTAGTGACTCCATCATTGTAGATTTACTATTATCTAAGACTTTAATAAAGTCGTTACATGCTATGCTCAAACTTGAGCTCATGGTCAAGTTGAAATAGAAATTACATAGATAATCTACCAGAACTACTTATATACCTACTAGCTAGCTAAAGTAAGAACTGTATTATTGAGAGATCAATTTAAAAAAAAAAACTAGTGGTGCATAGTGCAACAAAATTAAGTAACTCCGTTTTACTCAATTTCTTTTTTTTTCTATGAAATTAACATTAAATACAAGTCGTAAAATATGATTGTATGGACTAGTAAATGGTAACTTCAACTTATTCGATAAAAAACACTTACCCAACATTAGTATTAACAGTGCACGCCTTAGCCACCTCCCCCGGTAGGAAGTGTTTCGGCGAGGGTATGAAGGCGGTCGGCATCGCGACCATTGTTGACACTGGCCACACTAGCACCGCATACAGACGCGCCTGGCGGGCTCTGCGTGCGCGGGAGAGGGGAGCTGTGATGCCGCACCAACGCTCCCAACCCAACGCACACAGGGAGAGGATGGACGCCGTGCAGCATAGCACGTCCAGGGTGCTCCAGCATGAGCATATAACTGAATCTGTAATAAGGGTTTTATGTGATAAATATTAAACAAGAAAATAAACTAGAAAAAAGCAACTTGTCTTAGTCGCCCTGACGGGATTCGAACCCGCATCCTTGGGAATCCGGGCCAATGCACTAACCAATTATGCTACAGAGACCAATGAGGACACGTAAAATTTGTCCCGTATATTCACGTATCTACGGTGTTGGCCACCGTCGTTTTATTAATGAGAGAAATATCATCGCATTCGAAATATTTTTTTTTACAAATGTTTGGCTATTGATTAAGATGAAACAGCCATCTTATTACCTATAACTAGATTCCCAAGGATGCGGGTTTGAATCCCGTTAGGGCGATATGAGACAAGTTGCTATTTTCTAGTATATTTTCTTGTTTAATGTTTCGCATAAAAATAGCATTGTAAAATGCAAAATTAAAGAGTTATAGCTAATAAGGGTTTTATGTTAACATACCTACCAGAATCTAAAGCTGCCGGATAATTGGTTAACGAAACCTGCCGGGCCTTCCATAACACCAGTAGCAAGGCCAGGAATAAAATCTCAATGCAAACAGTTGACTGTGGCCAAGCTGGCTAATTGGTAATGGGCAGGCATGATAAAAAAAAATACGATCTACCCTAAATGGGCAGTACATGCGAAGTAGCATTTAAATTCTGCGGCTGAAACTTTGCTAGAATATCCCCCTTCTACCCAAGTCTACTACCATATCCTACCCCTATTTCGATGTCACTAGCCCAGCTTAAAAGACTAAACTTACGATACTGACTCAAGTGGAACAGGAACAGTTCTCTGGCGGCTGCTATCGGCAGCACAAAAGTGCCAACCAGCATGTCAGCCGCCGCCAGACTGGCCAGCGGGTAGTGTGTAGGGGCGCGCCTGATCCTCGTCAGAGCCACCAGCACGGCGCCGTTACCAGCCAGGGTGGTTACTGTCACCGCAGCTAGTGCCACCGCGGCGGCATACCAGGTTATGGTCATTTCACCACGGGGTTGGATTGTGAACACTAGACAAATTATTGAATATCGGACACTATAAGTAAAGAAATATTTCTTACACTGAAACCAATTAGCCTATCCCTAAAAAGTAAGCATTGTAAGGCTTGTGTTATGGGATACTAAGATAACGAATAAAAATAATTATTAATAATACATATATATTTTTTATAATTGAATTATATATAAACAGCCATGACTCATGTACAAACGCACGTATTCATCATACAAAAATTTTCCCCTAACAGAATTTGAACCCGGGACCTCAGAACAGGCGACACCTTGAAACCGGTGTTCGTACAGTGGTACGAACACCGGTTTCAAGATGTCGCATAGTGATACCACGGTCATCACGATCAACCATCGTCAAACACACACTATACATACATACAATAAATATGTTTTAATTTGGTGCATGAAAAAAAGCACTTTTGTGGCTAACTAAATGAAAGGACTTCCTGACTCAATTTAATAGGGTTCCGTAGCCTAATGGCAAAACACGGAACCGTTATAGATTATAATATTATTTATTGTAATATATTTTTACATGGAACTGAAACTCCTTAATATATATATATATAACTTTTTTAATTCATACAGACACTATGAAAAACAAAGGCAAACATTATTTTTCACCTCACACGCTCTGAAAAGGAGGTTTTGTCAATCAGTTTAGGCGTCGAAAATCGCTTTTTGCGGCCTAGCGCGGCAAAGTACTTTTTTAATTTAATACCTAAAAATATGTCATAATGCGTTCCGAATCGCACTATTGACTTTTTTGTTATATTTGATTCTTATTTTAATAGCTTTACATTAATTATAATACTCCGTTTTGGTTTAATTATATTATTTTAGTTAATTGAATCATAAAAACAATAACAATAAGATTAAACTATTTGTATACTTATGATAAATTTTAAATAGAAAAATATTGGAAAAAATTAACTCGGCCACAAGTGAATTCTCAGATGGGAATCGAACCCATGACCTTTGGAAATCCGGTCCAATGCTCTTCCAAAGGTCATGGGTTCGATTCCCATCTGAGAATTCACTTGAGGCCGAGTCAATGTTTTCCAATATTTTTCTATTTAAAATTTATCATAAGTATAAAAATAGCATTGAAAAAAAAAATATTCAAAAATCATAAACTATTTGTTATTAGAATTTTATATTAGGCAGGGTGAGATTTCACAACCTATAATTGGATTTCGGACTGTGACTTAAATCTTTATTTTTAAATTGTCTTTGTCTTGTACCTCATGTCAGTGTCAACATTTACGGAATCGTTTTTATTCTTATTAATAAGTAACAAAATATATCTACTTCAAATAATTGTAATCAACTATAATACTCCCTTTTTATTATTTTAGTTTTTTATATCATTAAAACAACGTGAATAAGGTATATTTGGATTAAACTTTATGTTTAAAGATTTTTTTAACGAAAGTTGACCGCGGATACAACCTTATAATGTTCCTCGCTGTTGTGAGGTGAAAAATTGTGTGATGCGTCTTGTACCTTTGAAACTCGCTACGCTCGTGGTTCAATCCTAGAATCCTTCACTTGCTCAGATTTCAATAGAGGTAACTCGCCGCTAAATAACCAACTTTCCAGCCTTGCATAACAAATAACTATTTGTAGGCGAAAAATTATAGTGGCATTTTGGGTAGATGTATTTAATATAATAATAGAAACTTTATTGCACACGATACAAAAACAAACACATACAGAGAAAATGACAAAGAAGAGGAACACACAATAGGCGGTCTTATTGCTACATAGCAATCTCTTCCAGGCAACCTTGGGTGTGAGACGGAACCCTTAATGTGCGAGTTCGACTCGCACTTGGCCGATTTTTTTTCTTTTTCTATTGCATCAGAAGCGATGCCTTACATACTTCTAAAGAGTTGTCTTCATTTCTAATTTTACCAAACCAACTTTCAAAACATTTAAAAAACGTGTAATAAAATAACCGACGTAATATTCTTCGACGGCCTCGTCTGCAGTGCTAAAATTGTAGCCCACGAGGAATATTTTGTTTACCGTGGGAAATAAAAAAAATCGCATGGAGCTAAATCTGTGCTGTACGGATGGGGTAACATTTCTCCGAAGTTGTCAAATAGTCCATGGTTCTAGCAGCTGTGTGAACGGGCGCGTTATCTTGATGAAAAAGAACGCCACGGACGCCGCTCCTCGGGCGCTCGCTATCCAACTCCCCGAAACCCTGAGGCAGACAAACTTCGCAATACCATTCACTAGTAACTGTTTTAGCAGAATTACTGCTACTGGTCCACAATGTCGAAAAAAATCATTTCATCATTATTAACGCTCCCACCGCGAACAACTTTTGTGGGCAAATCGTCCTCTTCAAACACCCATTGCGTGGATTGCTGCTTCGTAAGAGGATCATAGCTATATATCCATGATTCGTCAGTTGTAAGAATGTAGGATACGTTTTGCGAAGTTCCTCCATCGAACTTTTCTAACTTAAATTTGCACCAATCAACACGACGGCATTTTTGCTCATCGGTCAGAAAATGGGGTATCCATCGCGTAGCAAGCTTCCTAACTTTAAGGTGTTCATGAAGGATGGTGGAAACTGCCTGTGATCCAATGTTTAGTTCAGCCTCGATCTCTCGACGTGTAATGTCTATTCTCCCGCAATAGCCACTATACCCTGATGACGTTTTCATGAGTAAACTGCAGGGTTGGTGGTCGGCCGGGTCTGGGGTCATCGTTTAAGTTCTCTCGACCACATTTAAATCTCGACCACACGAAATTAATAAGTAATTATTGAGGAACGCAAACGCAGGAGCAGACTCCCCAAAAGCAGCTTGTGGCCAGTGATTTTTAAAAAGAAGGTTTGTGTTAAAATTTGCCTTCAATTCAAAATAGTTTCATGAAAGAAGAGGTTGTATTTATTCTGTGGCTATCAATTTTCGGAACAACCTAGGTACAAGGTAAAGATTTGGTCAGAGAGTCGCCTTCATTGTACTATCATCGTCTAAAAATATCATTTTTTATGGAATGTAGTAAGCACTGGCGAAATTAAAGAACGTAAAGAAACCTCTAGTTAAAACAAACGTATAATACCTGCCAAGTACTCACTGTCTCACTCACTGCCTCCAGTTTGAATATCACTCGTTTTTATATTTACACACTCTTAGAAAATTATTCATGTTATTTTTTAACGTTATCACAAATCACAACGAGTCCCTATTTTTAACACTAACTTTTGCTTCGCCGTTCACGTTCCAGTACTATCATAAAGTGAGGGTAGTTTTATGATTTAAATTGGTTTTATAACATTACGGCGGAAGTAAGTGATTAGTTGGCTGCTATTACTGGCAATCGATATAAAAGTTGATCCGTTTCTTTTTAGAACTTAATCAAAATTAATAATCTAGTTAATTTTTTTATTGCATTTTTTCAAGATATTGCGGTTTTAAAAGACACGTGACTTTTTGCAAAAAATATGTTTTTTTTTATTGCTTTCTTGTAATTATTATTGAAATCAATTTTTTTGAATGCCATCTCAAATTCCGTGGGTGTTGTAAAGGCGACTAAGGGACTCAGCCTCCAGGAGGCGGGCAGCAGCGTCTCCTACAAACTTGGCCATGCTGCGATCGCCAACCCGCCTGCCAAGCGTGGCGATTATGGCAAACCCCCCCCTTTGGGGGAGTCCTATACCCAGCACTGGATGTTATGTGGCTGAGACTACAACGACGACATCTCAAATTACAGACGGTATCTGCATTCATTTGTATTTCTTTTTGTAGTATTTGTACCGAATACTACTTTTTTTAATTCAATGAATAAAGGACTAATATCCTTTATTCATTGAATTAAAACAACTTTTACGGATATCAAACGCGCCATATTTCACGAACTAAGTTGTAATTGTCCGTATTTTTAGGTTTTTTTAGGGGTTTTTAATTTTCCCGACGTTTTGACACTTTTTTAGCAGCCGTGGTCATAGGATGACCTTGATGATCCTTTATTCACTCACGCATCGTAAGTATTTTAATTATTAATCATTCTTTTAATGGAAGGATTATAAAGAAAAAAAACGAAAAATAAATTTATTCCTTTATTGTCAGTTAAGGGGAAAATATTTAAAAGTTCATTCTCCTCGAATTTTAGAATCTTACAAAGAAATGCATTTCATAAAAGTAATCATAAAATGTATTTACAGGCGTTTAAAACTAGATCTACTAAACTATGCCAAATAGTTTAAATTACAATGTTGGTCCCTACTCTTACATTAAATTTAAAGGCACGCAGACTTTGAAGATCATACATTTTATTATATTTGTGCCCTTTTCGCTATTAAATACGCGAATATCATTTTTATGAGTAACACAGAACTACTTAAATTTCTCTACATCTGCCTCGGTAGCGGAAAAATTCAATGATTTTTTTTAAACAAAGTTATCTCACTTCCGTTACAAAATGTCTCATAATTTCAATGTGACCAAGAAATCTAAAACGTTACAAGTCATAAAAGAACATAATAAAATTTCGAGGCAAATCTATATACATTTGTACTTTGATCCAATTTTTTGGATTTCATTTAGTACATTTACTTAACATACGTAGAATACGAGAATGCATTAAAGGAAGCACGCGTTTCGCCTTACTGAACTCTTACTATATCTAATTAATAGTATCACTGAACTCGCATCGAAGATATAAAAATCCTGTGATATATATTAAATTTCTTATTTAAAAGACAAGAGACATTTTATTGACATTTTCAATAACGAGAACGGTATTTTCATCTATCATGTTGAGTCTGATATGATTGGCTCCTTGGCACTTAACGATGACACAGAACAACATAACTTAAAAATTAAAATAACGCTACGAAGATCATTCTTTCGAACCTTTAAATATTATATAAAAAAATAGTAAAAGTAATATTTACAATAATGTAAGCATTTCACACGACATCAGCAGAAGTATTCAACTTAACCTACAAATAATAATAATATCATACAAATGTGGAGTTATAATAAACAATTGAGCACAGAGTATGGTCCCAAAATAAACGTTTATAGAATTTGGAAGCTATAAAGCGATAAATGGAATGATGAGATCTTAAAGTACGACCTTCGTACTTCTTGGGAAATGTTTAACGAGGTGATTTTATTCAATTCGTGAGGAATGTGTAATGAGCATTGTGTAAAACTCTGTTACTAATTTAAAACATGTAACAATAACCATGTGTATATTGTGAATTAGTTGAATCGAGTTATCAATGTGAAAGACATTTCTTAAACTTCTTTAAGAAATGTCTTTCACATTGTCCAACTTTAAATGATTTACTGGAAGCTTTGATCTGGAATGACTTAGTTAAGCGGAAGAATACTTAAAACTGTATAAAATTACCCTAAATGGAATGACGTTTCTAAGGTTGACGCCTATAAAACTGCCGCAAATAAATAAAACTCATAAAATTAGATTAAAAACTACTATCATTAGATTCATAAATACCTTAAACATTGATAGTTTTTGACTATGTAGTTCAAATTGAAAAGACGTCAATCTTAGAAATTATTTTATAGTCAAAGTCTAGAAAAGAATCGTCATAAACTCGCTTAAAACCAAAAGTATTATTAGCATTAATTAATAAAAGGAAAATATTTAATTGATATCACTTTAACTATTGAATCGAATTCTTATGGATTTTCAATAAACTGTTTTTTTTTTAATTAATTTGGATTTTTTTTTCTCGGTTCCAGATAATTTGTAAGTCTACATTACTACAGAATGTAGGCGCTAAGGAATCACACATAAATAAATTCCCTCAAAATTTGTAAAAAAAAAACAATTTCAAAATGCGAAAATCTATACCATTAAAATTAATGATTTCTAACACTGAGTTAATATATAAACAAGATAATAAAAAAAATTAACAACAACAATTCACGTAGGTACTACAATTACAAGATGTCAATAATGTATTCGGTGTATTTATCCAACTTTTAGCTTTGACAAGTTTAAACTGTAAAAAGCTGAAAATTATTAAATCTTGATTTACGATTAAAACATACTTTACTAAATAGAGTTATTCATATTTGAGTATTTGTATCCAAATAGTGAACTAACTGACAATGTCATGTCAATACAATAGGTTTGTTTCATTTCATTGAGTTGAAACGATATTTGTTCACCCACCTACCATAAACTTTATGTTATAAACAAATACACCGATAAGTCTTATCATGTGGCGAGATTGGAAGTTAGTGCATCGTTAGTGCGCTAATCTATATAAAATAACTACAAGTCATGGCTGTACAAATCAGTCTATAATCTACGGCACACTAGCACCTCGAGATTTCTTTAAATCGAGTCGAACACCTTAACGCAAAATGCCAACTTTTCAACAGTTTTCAACTTGTGACCTTTTTCAATTTAGCAGACAAATTTTGCAAAAACTAAATTTAAAAATCTGTATTAGAAATTCATTAATATATTTTCCAAGCCAATATGGCTTTCCCGAGACCTCTATCAGAAATCGAGTGTGTAGATAACCCATATTACATTACACATAAAATTATAATAAACCGGATAAAAATAATGGCATTTTACAGTCTAACAAATATACAAGGTGCCTTTAATTTCTTAGTCTGTACAATTTTATTGGCTTGAGCCAGCATTTACATTCGAAATGTCACAAAAATAGATTGACCCTTATAATAACAAATCACGGGTTTTTAACGAGTAACAATATTTATTTATTTATATATAGATGGCTTCGGTTGCGCCCTTGTTTGTTTGTTGTATGTCGTTTGGGGACAACGCGGCGCGATCCGACCAATCAGAGTGCGGGGATTGCGTGAGGGGCGTCTGGGGGGAGGGGGTGGACCAGTGGTCCGGCGACTCTGGTGAAGGCGTGGGGAATGTTTCTCCTAGACCCCAACTCCCGTACAGACCTGTGAAGAAAGTTAATAATTAGCAATGTTATTATCAGTACGGTAAAACCACCGTTTTTGGCCACTTTGAACCTTAACGCTTTATAAGGATTAAATGAAAGTGCCACAAACTCTCCCTAAAAATGTTTGTCTTCAAAATGAAGAAAAGGCCAGAGTACGAATTCTAATAAGCAAAATGCTAAAGTTTTTTTTTTATGAATGACGGGGTGACTCTTAGCCTTCATCATACCTGATGTTAAGTATTGATAAGGCTGAAGATGGAAGCGAGCCTCTCCCGGAATCCTCAGCCACTAAGTAACTGGCTATCTTATCTCGAACTGCCGGAACACAACAATGTTGAAAACATTGTTGTTATGGCGTCAGGCTTAGATAAGATGGTGGTAGCTAGCCAGGCGACTTACAACAAGTCCTACCACCAACCAAACCGAATACAATATGTACTCCCGCTGGGAATCGAACCCGGGATCCCTGGGTCTGATACCGGTGGTTGTACCATTAGACCACAGGGGTGGTTATCGCACAGAGGCGGATATTACTTTTATCAGTTTCACTCAAGAGAAATCAAATTCGTTTGTATTTGACATTGAGGTTAATTTTTTTTTATTGCAATAAGTCAATTTCCACATTTATTTGAAAATGTTAGAAGAAACTTACTTAAACTACTGAGTGCGGGATGTTGCCCTCCCTGGACTTGTCCGAGCGCAGCCGCGTGCGTCATCATAGCTTGCAGCTGAGGGTTATGCTGACCGTTAGCACCTGGAGAAGAAAAAAACAGATCAATTAACATAAGATTGTTAACCTTTATGATAGTTGCGTAAGTGTCGTCGATTCGGCGACCTATTTGGTGGAGGGGTACTAAACCCGCCTACTGCGCCAGAGGTCCCGGGTTCGATCCCCGGACAAGACAAATATGTGTGCATGAACATGTCTATTTGTCTTGGTCTGGGTGTTTGATATGTATATAGTGTATGTATTTACAAAAAAAGTATATAAGTATGTTTATCCGTTATCTAGTATCCATAACACAAGTTCTTCATGAAACTTAACGTGGGCTAGATAATTGGTGTGATTGTATGCATTTATTATTATTATTAATATTCTAAAAGCTCCAACCACTTTAAATCTTAAAAGAACTGAAGACGCATTTTTATTTTCTTAAACTCCTTTGACATTATTTGATTTTACGCAGAATATTTAAAAACCAGAAACAAACTCTCCATAGATTTTGACATTGACATGAAGTGCGTCAAACTTTCTATCGCTCGAATAAAAAAAGAGTGTGTTATGTGGAAAACGGAAGAAGCCAAAACTAAAATAAAAAATAAAATAACAAATTTGATCGGGACCACTCGTTGCAGATTCGAATGCGAATTGGAATTTAAAAAATACGGTTTTTGGGATTTCGTGTGCGAATAGTAATTCGAATGATTCAAAAATACGTCTCCTGGTAAAAAGTGGAAGCAGTGCAATACTAAGAACCGACCCGGTCTTGCTTTTTGTCTAATAAGTCTCCTGAGGTCTAACGCCCCGGCCACAACATTGCCGCTCGCTATAAGCGCAATTAAGACACCACACATGAGCAGTGGGCGGGACACATAGCGAGAAGAACCGATGGCCTTTGGGGCGGAAAGGTTCTGGAATGGCGACTTAGCCCAGGACGACGCTCCGTGGGTAGGTGGCCCGACAAGGTGACCCGACGATGGTGAAGGTCACGGGAAGCCGCTGGATGCGGACAGCGCAGGACCGATCGTTGTGGAGATTCTTGTGGGAGGCCTATACCCACCAGTGGGTGTTATGTGGCTGAGATGACGACGACGACATGACGAGACAGTAGGTAGTGCAAAGACTGTATAGACTGTCTTTCTGAAGAGGCACACTTCCACCTCCAGCCCTATCATTACTTAACATCAGGTAATGAAGGGTAAACAACACAACTCACCGCTGTGTATAAGAATAAATGTTTCGTCTTCACACAGAGTCAGATCATTGATTTGCATCCGCTTGTTGAAGCCTAAATAATAGAGTCATAGCTGCATCTGCATATTGTAATAAAGTAACCGAGCGGCGGCGGCGGACGCGTCTAGTCCCCCCTGATTATGTAACTTATTTCTATCAACATTTGATTGAAAGTGCAGTCACATTGCTGCTTTAGTAAAAATCAATGTGACAACTATCTTACTAAAGTAGCAATGTAACTGCACTTTCAATCAATTGTAAAACAAAATCTGTTAGAAACAGAGCTATTTAATCAACTAGCAGGTGGTGTTATGCTAATTCCTGAGTCTACGGTGTATCCTGTATCTATGATGCCATATTGTATGGTGATGCCTAGAGTGGGCGTGTATCTATGATGATGATGCCATATTGCTATGGTAATGGCGTGAATGTATGTATGTTTATTTGTAGGGATGAATAGTTACCAAGGTGCGCGAGCGCGGAGTAGGCGGCGGCGGCGGTGGCGGCGGCGGCGGACGCGTCCAGATGATGCGAGTGGTGGTGAGAGTGTCGTAACGCCGCCATGTGCGCTGGCGATGTTGGCAATGATGGCCGCGATTTGCCCGGTGATGGGGAGCCTGCGGAGAAAGGTTGTGGTTGATGATACATTTTAAAAACAACTATTGGGTACCCAATAGCTAAATGAAAAACAAATAGCGTGTAGCGATATTCTAAGGTTGCTTCGCGGTGTGTAGACGACGACGGTTGGGAAAAGACGGTCGGAGAAGTCGGTCTTTGCGTTGCAAACCAATTTGCTTCGGGCGAGCATCGCTGCAGGCACGCATGTGTATTGTCTCGCGCGCTCGAAACATAGGAGGAGACAAACTTCGGATTTCAAACTTATACTGACGTCTCGCAGGCTGGGCGTGGCTCGTGTTGACGGTGTAGACGCAAATTGAGCGCTGTAGTGTAGAGTAGTCATTAAATGACGCCACACTTAAGAATCGACTTCGGTTGTAGGTTATTATTCATCTCCTGACGCTGCACATCACAGCGCACTGCAAGGCTGCCTCTCGGCTACTGCTTAAACGACAAGCCTTGCGATGTTGATACACGCCATAAGATTCGTAGTAAGTGGAAAGAAGTGATCTCTGCCTACCCAGGGATAGGTTGCTGATACAATACTCACCAATATAGGCGTGCGGCGAACTAGTATGATTGCTGTGAGTGGGCGAATGATTGGAGTAGGGCGGCGACAACGACGCTCCTAACGCGCCGCCGCCGTACGACTGCTGCAGCGTCTGACCCGTCTGTAGAGCAAAACACATCGATTAGTTTGTAAAATAAACATTTTATTTTATTTATTTATTTTATTTTTATTTTATTTGTAACATGTATCAATTTATAAAAGTACTTTAGAGCCGTCGTTTACTATTTTTTACTATTTACTCATCTGTGACCAGATCGTCGGTCGTCGCCATTCCAGAACCTTTCCGACCTAACGGCCAACGGTTCACATATACCCGCCCACTGCCACTTCAGCTGAGCAATCTTTCGAGCGATGTCGAAGATCATCCATACCTTGACGCAGTCCTCATAGCTACTCATCCATACCTTTCAATAGCTGCTCCGCGAACTGCGACATCGCGTTCATCGCTATACCGGTCTCACGCATACCTTGACGCAGTCCTCATAGCTGCTCATCCATACCTTGACACAGTCCTCATAGCTGCTCATCCATACCTAGACACAGTCCTCATAGCTGGTCATTCATACCTTGACACAGTCCTCATAGTTGCTCATCAATACCTTAATATAGTCCTCATAGCTGCTCACCCATACCTTGCCACAGTCGTCATAGCTGCTCTTCAATACCTTGACACAGTCCTCATAGCTGCTCATCAATACCTTAACACAGTCCTCATAGCTGCTCACCCATACCTTGACACAGTCCTCATAGCTGCTCATCCATACCTTGACACAGTCCTCATAGATGCTCATCCATACCTTGACACAGTCTTCATAGCTGCTCATCCATACCTTGACACAGTCCTCATAGCTGCTCATCAATACATTGACACAGTCCTCATAGCTAGTCATTCATACCTTGACACAGTCCTCATAGCTGGGCGGCTGCTTGTGCTGCACTAGCTGCTCCATGCCGGCGAACTGCGCCATCGCGTTCGAGTACAGCGACGTCGCGTCGTACGGCGACGGCAAGTCCTGGAAACACTTCGCCGCGTTAGGATACATGGGTACGTAAAACAGAAATATTGATTGGTGTTGATTTCACTATTATTATGTTGCAGGAAGTTCAAAACTTATTGGACTCAAATTTAAAAACTCGCTTCGGAGTGATGAAGCGAAGTGCAACGTAAGCACAAAGGTTTCTATTTGTATTTTATAGCAATAAAATCAAAATTATACCGATATAGAACCAATAATGCCTCAATAAGATAAACAAACCTCTTGGCAAAAAAATTAACGACATTAGACGTCCGTACGTTGTATGGCTCAATTTTGCACTTTACCGAACCTTAAAAAAGGGGTAGATAAAATAATATTGACAATCACAAAATTGTAATCGCTAGTGGTGGTTACCTGTAAATTTTGCAGCGGCGATTCAACGGGGCTGAGGCTGCAGCCGAGGCTCTCTACGCTCTGCGGGACCTCTTGCGCCACTTTTTTGTTGTTCTTTTTTACACTTGGTTTCCTGTTCAAATATAAAAGTTTACTTCAATGAGAATCACGGTAAATTAACATGTAACATGTAATGTAAATATTAATGTTGTGAGTATGAGCATGTATGAGTTGTGTAACCATATATTTTTTTCTATATCGAGTCAAAGATGTCTTGTTCTAAAACTCTGAAGCCTGTCTTGCTTAATTATTATTCTATCAGCCATTTTGGTCAACAGGTAAAGCGATAATTTTGGAGTATCAAAACAATAACTCTGAAAATTAAGATCGTTCACGAATCTTTTACGGGTGGAATTCACATTTGCTAAGGTTTATTTCGATTACGTCATTGACTAATCCATCTCCATGGAGTCTAGATTATTATCTACAGTGGTGGTCTCAGGGACAGGACACATAAGAGTGGTAGAGTAGACGTTCCGGTTGTAGCCAATCTAAGCTGCGCTTTTCCATTTAAAGTAGGCACTCTATGCCCTGGTTGTGCACTATTACTCCTTCTTGGGCTTCCCCTACGTCACCCTTGCGCTGATCACCGTGGGTTCACAGTGGTCACAATGGAGTCTTCATACCATAAGTTATTACATACCGTCTGATCTGCGTGTGCTGCAAGTTGTTGTTGTCGTAAATTTGGTCTTGGGGGCTGTCAGGGCCGGCTTTAGCTCGTGGCTTTTTGGGCTTCCCCTTTGTCGCCGTCGCGATCACCGTAGGCTGGCTGATCAGCTGCGGGTGCGGGTTCGGTGATGCTGTGAAAAGGATAAGATATGAATAACATGGTCCTAAGTATTTAGTGGACAGAAAGGACATTTCGTGTTAAATATAGCTATGCATGTACATACAAATTAAAAGGTAAATAAAATACATCGTTACAGCAACGACGAATCCAATTTATATCGGAAACTTGTTGTAAAAGCCTAAGACACAAGTTTTAAGGAGTGCACGAACTTCACCTTCGAATATTATATACAACAAATGATATAAAATCTCGTCTTAAATACGCTCCCGGTAAGTTGGCTGAAGAAAACGGCGGCTTCACTTTACCATGAGTGCTCTCTCTAAGTCTCGCCCGACATCACAGGGCGAGGGTAGAGCTACCCTGTACATCCCTGGACTCGGCATGTCTGGGAGTGACTCGTCTGTATAGTGTACAACCAACAAAAGCACTGTGCTGCGTAGATACATATTCATATTCATGAGGAGGTGATGCTGGGTGGCGTCCGCGGGCAGAGCTAGTCGAGGAGTCGCTTAACAATCTTCCCATAAGTTGGCTGCTGGGTTACTCTTGAAATATGAGCACTCCATTGTATAGAGACAACACTTACTCATGAGATGATGGTGCTGAGGTGGCGGTCTTGGGCAATGCTCGTCGAGCAGCCGCACGATGTCGTCGTGCATCCGCTCTTGAGCGACATCTCTCGGAAGTCTATCCATGTGGTCCGTGATCTCTCTGTTAGCCATCGCGTCGAGCAACGCTCGGCACGCGCCATATGAGCCTTCACGGGCGCCTAGGAATAGGGGAGTCTCATCCTGTGGAAAAGCACATTCATTATTTTAGTTTCATTTCTGTTATGGTGCTCCTAAGCATTTTTTTTTTCATTACTGAGAGCTTAGGGGAAAAGCCTGCCTTATCCCAACATCTGATTGAGAATATTCGAGATATTATATAAGTTGCAATCACGTCTAATGAATATATCAATATAATAATAACTATTAAACTTACACTACTTACTTCATAAAGTTTTTTCGCTTAATTGATCGCTATGCTTTGGATTACCAAGTCAAAAGACAAATATTTAAGTAGCAATATTTGGAGGACCAAGGGCGAGCCGGAAGACTTGACACTTGCCATTAAACGGGGAGCAGTCACAGGATTGCAAAACATTGTCAGTCTTCCGTCAGACGGGAGTCTCCGCTATTTGGAGACTAGTTGACATTTTCTAGTTTAAAACTTATAACATTTTACCTTGTCATCCTGAGCGTCCCTATTGGCCCCGTGCATAAGCAGCACGTTCACAGCGTCGACGTTGTTAACCGCCGCGGCCCAGTGCAGCGCCGTCTTGCCGCTGTTGTCCGCCGCGTTTATATCCGCGTCTGCGTTGATGAGGTCCTCCACCATGCCTTCTATGGCTAGCCTGGATGGAGGAAGATTTATGAGTAATTTGGATGTGATGACCGTAGGAATCATTTCTAGAATGAAAACTGAGAGTAAGGCAAAACAACCACGATTAAAACTGTGACGTAGTCACAAGCAGACTTATGGCATAAAAATTTCGCTTTTGAGTCCCGTAGCTCTCTTTGATTGCAATAAAACGGAAAAGTTTAAGATCTTATGAACATTATTGCTAGAATTTTACAGAAGGAGCTGCTAGTGCGAAATTAAGGTGCTGATGTTCGTTTATATCATAGTGCACCTTGCTACTATTATTACAAGTGTCATTGTGACTTAGAGAAAGCGTTTACCCAAAAACGATTGGTCGCTCTATTCCTGAGAAGGATCTGGAACACTCCCTCGCGTCTACATACGTCAGTAAATTTACGTTAGTAATAGTATTTTTTGCTTCAACTTACCGAGCAGCCAGTATAAGTGGTGTAGTCCCATCATGCATCCTAGCATTGAGATTAGTAGCTCTATTCCTGAGCAGGATCTGGAACACTCCCATCGCGTCTGCGGCAACGGCGGCGTGTAAAGGCGTCCTTCCAGTGTTGTCTTGGGAGTTGGCGTCTGCACCGGCGTCTAGGAGACGCTTGGCTGCGTCAGCTCGTGCGTATCTGTGGAAGTTATTGGTATTAGTAGATCAAGTCTTCCGGTGTTCGCTGATGAAAAAGGACTACATTTTCAAATAGATTAGATAGAGAATTAGATTTTGACCAAAGGTTTTTTAAATTGGGACTAGATTTGACTTTTAGGTCTTTCTACGACACTCAAATAGTACTTTCATAAGAAATTCCGAGAAAGAACACAAAGCCCCAAATCTAAAACGGCTTACAAATTTAAATCGTTAAGCGATATCACCAACTGTTCCTAAATACGATTAACACTAAACATTAATATTATACATATTTAAGAAAATCGGTTGTTTGTTTTAATAAAGATACAAAGCACAAATTACAAAACATCGATATTTTGCAGTCGCCCAGTGTCCTAAAACTGTCTAATAATTTTTTTTATCATCAAATACAAATAGTTTTATCTTTAGCAGCCTTGAGCAGCAACTCAGATATGACGTGAGCAGTCTGCTCATCTTCCGCGTCTGAACTGGTGTGTAGTGCTCCACTTCTGACGGCCGCTACCATTTTTTTATGAACAACGGGGAATACCTGATACCTGAATACCTGATGTTAAGTATTAATAAGGCTGAAGATGGAAGCGAGCCTCCCCCGGAATCCTTTACCACTGAGAAACTGGCAATCTTCACTCTAACTGCCGGAACACAACAATGCTTAAAGATTGTTGTTGCCATGAGCGGAGTCTAAACTTACCTAGCAGCCAGATGCAAACTGGTCTCCCCAGTCTTATCCATGGCAGCGTTGAGTTGCGCTCCTTGAGCCACCAACTCGGATATGACGTGAGCAGTCTGCTCATCTTCCGCGTCTGAGCCGGTGTCTAGCCCTCCACCCCTGACTGCCGCTACCATGAGCGGGGTCATGCCTAGTGGTCCTCGGGCGTCTACGTCTACGTGACCGTCGTGCTGGGGAAAGAAAAAAATATATCAAAAAAATGCGCAGTGTGATATTATGGAATTCTCCATGCCTATATTATTAATGTGAAAGTTTGGGATTGTTAATCAATTACGAAATAACAGCTCTCTATTTGCTTGCCATTCAAATGATAACAAATTGAAAGTTCAAAGTCTATATTAAAATATAAAATAGGTGTTTGTATCCCGATATTCCCACGGGAACGAGAATTACGTGGGTATAACCATGAGCGGTACCTAGTAGGCTATATAAGAAAATTAGATTTACAGATACGTTATTGACTAGGATAGTGTAGTGTAATAATGAGAACAATCATACTATGAGCAAGCAACAGCCCGTTAATTTGAACTTTCTGAATATTACAAGATAGTCTAAATAATCAATAGTTTACTCACGATAGCTGGCGGTGTCATCATACTCGGCGGCACTCTGATGTCTCTAATATCAGCTGCCTCCAAATGCTGCTGTGTCCAAACCCTTGAGTCATGGCCTGCTTCTTCATAATCCGTGATAGCTGTGTGGTCTGAAGCGTAGCCTCCGGGGGCCCCATTAGCGTCGCCCGGACCTCGAGCTCTCTTCGCCCTCGGAGGTGCTGACCCATCGTCATCATCATCAGACCAGTGCGGTGGACCCATGTGACCACCATTGATATCCACATCGATACACCCAATAGAGGTTTTATTCAAGTTCCTCATCTCTTGCCCATCAGGCCCTCTCCGTCTTGATCTTCGTCTCGTAGAAGAGTTACTTCTCGCAAAGCCTTCAGGGAACCATGTTATACCAGCAGCGCGCTTCCTTTGAGCTGTCACTAAAACACCAATCAACAATCCGGCGAGTAGAACCAAAATCACACCAATGAAAACGTATTTAGAGTTGGTCGGAATGTCTTCTCCTCCAGTTGGGGTGTTTACTCCTTTCACTTGGTATATAGGAAAGTCCGGTGATAAAGAATGTTTAGACGCAGTAGCAGCCAAGAATTCAGCTGCCTCACGAGCGGAGAAGAAACATTCAGAGCCCGACATGGTCGTGCATTTTCTGTTGTCGATTTCCAAGTACACTTGCACGCCACTTTGAGCTCGTTCGGTCATCACGATGTGGTGCTTTTTAGCGAACTCTGTATCCTGTAGGCCGATATCAGTGGATCCCTTCCAAGGATATACCATATCGTTGCCTAAGTGATCTTTCTTGATGAGAATAGTTGTTCGCAGTTGATGGCCCAAGTCTCGTAAGAATGCGATAGAGTTTTCTTTAAACGTTCTCATATCCATCAGTAGAATCACTGACATCACGCCTTCAGCTAGTTCAGGTGGCTCGTTTTCGCAATCGAGACCGTCCCAGTTACATTCAGCGTTGTTGCAACCATAGTCACAGTGTCCGTTGGCGTAATGTTTTTGGCAGTACGCATCGTAAATAGGATTACAACGCTGCAAGGATTTTTCGCAATCTCTTCCATCGAACAAGCAAGCTTGCGTATTACATACTTCATTACACTCTCCGTTCATGAACACCTCCCAACATTTTATTGGCGCAGTACAGTTAGCCCATGGATTGATACCTAAAGAACAATCGTTACCATCGAATTCACAAGCGTAAGTATTACACTCTTCATCGCATCGGTGATCTCCTTGCTTTTCTTTGCAGCCTAATTTTACGCATTGTTGTCTTTGGAAATTCAGGTCTAGTTCTTGCAAATTAATAGTTGGATTGTTGCTGTTATATACCCCAGAGATGGGACTTCCATATCCTCCTCTGGAATGTGGATCATGGATATCACAGTTCTTGCCAGTCCATTGTCGTGGGCAGTAGCATAAATAGTCGCCAGGCTTGTCAATGCACCTTGCTTCGGGATGTTTACAGGGTCCACTGAGACACTCGTTCATGGAATCAATTTCGCAATTGATGCCTGATAGTCCCGAAGGACAGTCACAAACGTAGTCACCATTATCAGCCGTGCGACAATATCCACCATTCTGGCATGGGTTTGAATCGCAGGCATATCCAGAATATTCGCAATTCTTGCCGTAGAAACCGACACCGCATAGACATTCATGCCCTCCTTGAATAGCTGAACAAACGCCTCCATTTTGACATGGTGAATTTGCGCAGAAATTTACTTTGGCGTCACAATGTCTGCCCATGTAGCCTGGTTTGCAGTTGCAGTGGTAATCGTTGACTAACTGGACGCAGTCTTGTGTCCCAGGTATTGCACACGGATTTGAGAGGCATTCATTTATATCGCCTTCACATCTTGGTCCAACAAAGCCAGGTGGACATTTGCATTCGAATCCTCCAACTTTGTCGATACAAGTTCCATTGTTATGACACGCGTCTTGCTTGCAATCGTTGACGTTGATTTCGCATATCTTTCCCAGTGTGCCGAATGGGCAAGAACAGGAGAAGTTGTTGATGAGATCGTGGCACGTTCCGCCATTTTGGCACGGGTTGGGCAAGCAATCGTTTACGTTGAGTTCGCAGTTCTGTCCTTGGAAGCCTTTGGCACATTGGCATTGGTAAGTGCCAACTAGATCTTTGCAGATGGCGCCGTGTTGGCAAGGAGCGGAGTCGCATTCGTTGATCTCTTTCTGGCAGTAGGAACCGGTGTAACCGTCTAAACACCGGCAGCGATGTGAGTTGCCGATATCGTCACAAGTGCCATTATTGCAGAGTTGCTTTAACTTGACACCTGAAACCAAATTAAAGATTAAGTAAGTATTCCGTTTCTTAGGGAAGGATTCTTATTAGTATTTCTATATAAAAGAAAATCATACCTTTTCGTATCGCTGCATCCTTGCACGACACCATTTCGACGTCGCAGAGTTTCCCAGACCAACCCGGCGCACAAGTGCAAGTGTACTGTGGTCCTTTCTGAGAGCACGTAGCGCCGTTCTCGCAAGGATTATTTTCGCACCTGACAAAGATATATTAGTTAAGATTATTATTCCTTAAATTGTTGTCTCTACTATACTAAAATAATGTCTGTTGGATGAAAGTGACAGCTCGTTTTAAACGAAGGCTAACTTAAGACCACGTATTGTAGTAACATTATCGATACGTTTTTAGGTAGTGAGTAGATAGTGATCGTCAACATCTTAGACGCAACCAATCCCAAATGTGGCGTCGTTGTTGAGGTGAATCCTACTAATATTCTAAATATGAAAATGTATCAGTTTGATCATTTGTTTGTTTGTTTGTTACTCTTTCACGAAAAAACTATTGAACGAGTTTGAATGAAATTGACTTCAAGTAGTGAATTGACACATAGGCTACTTTTTATCCCTATATTCCCACGGGAACGGGAACCACGGGTGGAACCGCTAGTTTGTAATAGGTAGCTATGAGAGTGGTGTTTTACCCTTCAGATAGTGATTGTACCTTTGATGCCAACCCTGCAATGGATATAATATGGCGTTAAGGTGAGTATGCATGAAGCAACGCGGCTTCATGTGTGTACGTATGTAGTTAGTTAAGAACTTACCAGTCGACGTATCCTTCGCAGTGCTTCCCAGTGTATCCGTAGGGACAGTGGCAGGTGTAATAGGTGACGTGGTCATGGCAAGTAGCGCCGTTGTCGCATGGAGAACTGTCGCACATGTTTATGCGGAATTGGCAGTTGGAGCCGGTGTACCTGCGATATAAGGTTAAATTAGTATTTAAATAACCCTATCCAAATTTATTGAATTAAATGTAAAGAATATTACTAATTGCCATACGACGAATTTTCCTAGTATAGCCCTAGCATGAACGACGCCATATAACGCGATATGATATGATATGATAATATGATGCTGTCTTGTTTACCCCGTTAAGGTATCATATGAGCGAGACAGTGACACTTATCGAGCTACGAGTGTCGATAAAAGCCTTATGGTAGAGCTACAGCTTAAGTTCCAACCATTATAAGTGTGCATTTTTTCATAGTTCTATTTATTTTCACCCCTCAAACATATCAATAGCGGCGGTAAATAGGGCAGCCTTATGAAAGTCTTTACTACAAGAGGTAAAAATATCATTTGACACTTCTGTCGACACTGTGAAAATAACAAAAATTTTATATTTCTAAATTAAGAGAAACAGGAAAATGGATCTTAATACAAGGACATACGGTACAATTTACTTACCCTGGTGGACAGGAGCAGTTGTAAGAGTTGATGCCATCTATGCAGGTGCCACCGTTCATACAGCTAGAGTCGGTGCAATCTTGGTCGTTGGTTTGACAGTTGATGCCGGAGAAACCCAGCGGGCAAGTGCATGTGTATGAGGCCACGTACTGAAAATGTGTGAATCATTTTCATTAAAGACATGGAGGATTAAATTAAAATAAGGACAACAGTATCTAAATTAAAACTTAAGAGCTCGTGACGGATTATTGTAATGGTCGGTCACGGGATGGGTGATCAAAACTTTACTGTCTCGAGCTCTTCCGTACACAGAGGCGCGTGAAACCGTTGTTGGTCCTGTATTTGCAGCCAAGCCTGAGCCTGAGCCGAATGCGGATTGGTGGGTGGATGGGTATCAACTTTCAATCCGCATTCGGCTCAGATTGTGACCTGACCAGGTCATGAGTGACCCATTTTGATTATCCTTCCATAAGATAGGCCTGTGGCCCAGCAGTGGGGACATAACATGACTGATAATGAAGGGCAACAGATGATCACAAATACTATTTACCACATTTTTATAAAAGTAGTTTTTGTAGGAAAAATTGGCAACGTATTCAGTAAAATTGTACATTTTGCTTTCTGCAGTAAGTGTTCTTACCTGGTTACAAGTGGCACCATTCATACAAGGTCTGGACTGGCACTCATCGATGTCCACCTCACAGTGTTTTCCCGCGAACCCACTTGCGCACACGCAGTTGTAGTCGCCGATACTGTCCAAGCACGTTGCGCCGTTTTGGCAAGGGACTGTGAATGAAGAAACGAGTTTAGAGACACTTCAGTAAAATATTAGTAAGGAAGCTTTAGCCTTAGTCATGTAACTTAAAAAGCTCATCCAGTCAACATCTTATTCAAATATGAAAGGTTCATCTCAGTCAAATAAAACAAATTATCTGTATCATTTCTAAAGCAGCGGGTGGGTCCACAGGGCAGCGGCTTTAATCGATGGCGACTCACCGGCGATTTCAAAATCAGTGCGTTGATTTGAATTTTAGAGGCAACTTATTGCTTGTCGCTGAGCATTGGGAATTGGACTCGAAATATACTCACACGACGCGCAGTCATCAGTGTTTATAGCGTAGTCCTTCCCTTCATAGCGCAGAGAAAATCGTAAAATCTTTCCGGTTGACACAATACAATTGACTAAGTACATTATGGCAAGGCGCAGTCACGGCACATTTGCCCAACCAACGGGACTCAAAGTGAACTCAAAGTATACTCACAAGAGGCGCAATCATCGGTGTTGATAGCGCAGTCCTTCCTTTCATAGCATGTCGCGCGAAGGCAAACGTAACATCCCTCAGTATTGATGCAAGTAGCCTCGTTGTGGCAAGAAGCAATCACGGCACATTCGTCCACGTCTCGGTTACACAAAAAGAACTCAAAGTATACTCACACTAGGCGCAGTCATCAGTATTGATAGCGCAGTCCTTCCCTTCATAGCCCCTTGCGCAGAGGCAAGCGTAACATCCCTCAGTATTGATGCAAGTAGCCTCGTTGTGGCAAGAAGCAATCACGGCACATTCGTCCACGTCTCGGTTACACAAAATGAACTCAAAGTATACTCACACGACGCACAGTCATCGGTGTTGATAGCGCAGTCCTTCCCTTCATAGCCCCTTGCGCAGAGGCAAGCGTAAGATCCTTCAGTATTGATACACGTGGCTTCGTTATGGCAAGGCGCAGTCACGGCACATTCGTCCACGTCTCGGTTACATAGAGCTCCCGTCCAACCCACGGGACATTGGCATGTGAACTCGGCGTAGGAAGCCTCGGCGATGCAGCGACCGCCGTGATGGCATCTGGAAAGGAATGTGAGTTTTAAGATTTGCTTGATGACAATTCCTTTAGATATCAATCACCTACTAATTAGTTTTGTGTACATTCGGGTAACTTTTTTTTAGGAAACGTTTTCACGGAAAGTACTAAGGTTAAAGAAATAATTTATAATTTATCTACGATTGTAGCGGTAGGGCAACATTCGCAATGGTCGGTCACTGGATAGGTGACCAAAGATTATTATCTCGAGCTCTTCCGTGCATCTGAAGGCACCGTAAGCCGTTGGACTCAGCTAAATAAGCAGTTTTTAAATCTGCTCCATGCATTTTATCCATCCATAAGGAAGACCTGTATTCCAGTAGTAGTGGGGATATCTAAAATGGTTTATGATGATAAGATGATGAAGTATGCTAACTGATATAAAACCACTTTTGCGAAGTTTTTAGTGCGATTTACCCGAAATATATATTTGGTACTATAATTGTTCGGTTTATTTGAGGTTTTTTGGTTTCCCGACGTTTCGGCACCTTTTCATTTGCCGTGGTTGACTACTGTTTTTTTATTTCAATTATGAGTGCGCGAAGAAACTTAAGATATACTAACTGGTTGGGCGAGCAGGGGTCGAGCGTGTTCTCGCAGTTCCGCCCTGAGTGCGGCGGCGCACAGACACAGCGGTACCCGTTGACGAGGTCGATGCACGAGCCGCCGTGTAAGCACGGGTTGCCCGCGCAGTCGTCGATGTTCGTCTCGCAGTTCACGCCTGTGGGAAACAATACATATAAGCCAAGCCCAAACCTATAGCTTCACTTCTTAAGAAAAACAACGGGTTGCACTCCGGGAGTGCCGAAGAAGTGAAAACCGCTTAAACGAAACAACAGGAGCAGGCATACATTTTCGCCGCGCGGTAGAAAGAGAGGATATTATTTCCTCTCCTACTCGTCGTCACTAAGTTCATCATAGATCTGCTCAATTAATCTTCTGTGATTAAGGAATCTACATGGGGCATGGTGGGTGCATCATCTTTTCAATCCATAAAGAAATTTTAATTTGAAAAGGAATAAGTTAACCCTGGCAAAAAGAGATCATGAGTGTCAGTGTGGAAAAGTATGGGTATAAAGACCACAGATATATTTTCTTGCGTAGAAGAACTTAGGGTTTGGTGGACCTTACGGGAAGACGACTACGTCGTCTAGTTTAGGTGATAGTTATAATCAACAATCACGTGTCAAAAGTCAACGAAATTTACCCGTAAAACCGAGAACGCAGTCGCATTTGTATGCGTTCAGTCTGTCATGGCATGTCCCTCCGTGCTGGCAGGGGTTCGAGCTGCACTCGTCGATGTCTCGTTCGCATCGTTGGCCTGATGATGACAAAATATTTATATTAGTAACGTGTATTTAAACACATCAACAGTATTAATCATCATGGAAACTAAATGGACAAGCCAGTTCCTCTTTGAGGTAACGGGTGAGGCTCGTTTCCATCTTCAGCCTTATCAATACTTAACATCAGGTATTTTGAAGGCTAAGAGTCTCCGCGCTGTTCATAAAAACAAATAGATTAAGACATATATTTCTACTGTCGTCTCATACTATAAATTGGCAATACCTCACGGTTATTTTAAATTAAAAGATGCTAAGTATATTCCCAAGAGTGGCACTGCTTGGGCACTGCAATATTTGTCAGTCACTGGTTTTGAAATGCCACTGCTATTCATAAAGGGATTTCGATTTTTCCAGGACATATCAAAAGTGTCGCCTTTCTTCAGAATTACCTCCGTATCCCGGTAAGCAGTGACAGATGAATTGGTTGATTCCATCCTCGCAGCTGCCTCCGTTGGTGCATGGGTTCGACGCGCATTCGTTAACATCCGATAGACATCTGGAAAGAAACGTCAGTAAATTAATCATGCAAGGATTAAAGATCATCATGCAAAGCGTCAGGCCAATCGGTATTGAAGCATTTTTGCGTTCTATTTTTGATTTTGAAAACCATCAATAGCTATTGTTTATTTGGGAAGCTTAATAAATCTTGAAACACGGGGCGAAATAACTGTAATTAAATTCGTCATGAACTTAATGACAAAGACAAAATTACTGTCGCCAAACCAAAATGGAGCATGATAATACTTACCAGTTCAAAGCTAACCAAAGATATAACTAGTAAAAAATTAATGTGAAGGCTTTTACTCATTATAAGATTCAAGTCTTCTGAAAGTTGGGTCTTGACAGCTGTTGATACCCTCAGTGTAATTGGAACTTATATGAAATTTTAATATTGCATGCTACTTTCAATGGCTGAATTTAAACTTGTATCTAATTTAAGTATAAAACTTTCAGTGTACCCATCTCAAAAGCAAATAAGTAGGTAATTCTTTCGTTCTTCCTTTCAGTTGCATCAAAATCCTACCTAGCATCGTAGTATCCCCTGGGGCACTCGCACCGGAACCCGTTAATGCGGTCGATGCATTTCCCGCCGTTGGAGCAAGGGTTGGACAGGCACTCGTTGATGTTCGTCTCGCAGTGCTGGCCCGTGAACCCGGGGATGCACTCGCATGTGTACCTGTTTAAGAAGGCCGGTCAACTCATCTGTGGGTACCCTAACCTTGGGAGTTAACAGAAGAGCCGCTCGGTTTTGCTCGCGGATTTAAGAGCACGCTTACACTATAGGTAAGAAGTTGTGATTCCCTTTTTCATCATCAGTAATTTTGACTGTTTAGCACTAAATGCGTGATATGCTCCTTCTAACATCTAATTTTTGTTTTATGGTTAAGGAATGTACAGGCAATCTAGGACTGAACCGGGTTTCTTTAACGGTTTGCTATGCTGTTAAATGTGCCGTGATCATACTGAAAAGTTTTCAGGTCAGGTGGCAGATCAAACGTAAAATTATTAAAGAATCGGTCCGAACGGCGCATCTGTTAGAACATAGACTTATAAATTATTGCCTAGCACTTGGACTCTTAGTTCGTTCTTTCCGGGTTATGCCAGAATCTCAGTCACGATGAGTTTTTTTTATTATGATTTTATCTATGTAAAACAGATATGGTTAATAAAGCAGCAATTTTGGGGAAGCATTGTAATAAAACGCAACTATTAAAATTTTAACAAAATTACGAAAACATTCTCTTTTTATTCCTACTCAAAATTCAATCCATGCTTTTGATTGCCAAACTTTGGACATGCGAGTCAATTTTGAAAAGGACTTACTCAAAATAATTATTGCTGCGTGTAAAAGAAAAAGAAATTGCGTTAGATATTTTGGTTATTACGAACATTTTGGCATAATCAAACATTTTGTATCAGAAAAACATTAAACTAGCGGTCAAAAACTTTAACTACTCTTCATATAGGTGACCAATTTTGATTACACCAAAATGCGTAGACTGATTTGAAGTTTGTCAGCTGTAGCCGAGAGCAAAGATATTGTCGATAGTTAGAACAAACCTATTGATGCCGTCGATGCAAGTGGCGCCATTCCTGCACGGATTCGAGTAGCATTCATTGACGTTGATCTCGCAGTTCCTGCCCGAGGTGCCGGGCTTGCAGCGGCATTGGTACCCGTCTATTAGGTCTTCGCAGTGGCCTGTGAAAAGAAGGGTTCTTAGTTAAGAAACGATAGAAAGGTCATTTGATACGATGGAAAAGGCACGTTTCAACAGCGAAGGTCTCACAAGCCCGTTAACAGCCTAAATCATGTAGCAAGCAAACTTTAACAAGTATTGCTCGCTAATCAAGGTTCAAGTACTTATATTTTGAAACACACACACTTATTTGAGAAAATAACAATCACGTCTGTCGATCACTTTACTGCATTGCTTTTACTGGTAAAATGATCTTACGATAAAAGGAACGGCTTATAATTCTGATTTTCTTTTATTGCTTCAATAAACTATTGTCGTGAAAAAAATAGGCTAGCCGAATTTACTACAATTTGGCTGGTCAAACTTTTCACAAAAAAAAATCACAAACAAGACTGACTGACCTCCGAACTGGCAGGGGTTGGACTCGCACTCGTTGATCTGCGTCTGGCAGACGCGGCCAGTGTACCCGGGGTGACAGTTACAGGTGAAGCTGTTGTCGCCGTCGATGCACTCGCCGCGATGGCACGGCGACGATAGGCAGTCGTTGATGTTCGTCTCACAGGACATGCCTGGAAAAGACAGATATTAAGGTTTACATACTTAACAGATTCATTGCCAAGAGCAAGCAAAAAAGAAGTAGGGGAACAATAAATCATGGCTGACGACAATGATGACTAGATACCTACTATTATGACGCAATGTCGAAGTCAAGGAAAATAACGCATAAAATACGAGTATGAGAGAAATCTGAACATCTCTAGGTTTATGATAATAACCGTTACGGAAACAACAGTACTTTTAAGATTCCCTGGACTAACTACTAACTGACTAACTAACTGTACTTATATCAAAGAAGGGATCAATTTGGGAATTATTCCCAATTGCCCCCAGGTTTTGTCTCTGGACCAACCTCTGATGTAGTTAGAATCATTTAATTGCTTCAGTCATCTTCGAGCACGGTAAATCTTTTTTTTTTTTAATCAAAAAGCGCGTACATTGAGGAGCCCGTGGCGCAGTGTTTCGCGCGCTCAGCCTGCGATTGTTGAGGTTAATCAACTTTCTCAATGGTCCGTCACGGGATGGGTGACCAAAAGTTTACTATCTCGAGCTCCTCCGTGCTTCGGAAGGCACGTTAAGCAGCTGATCCCGGCTGCATTTGCCGTCGTTAAAATCCACCAATGCCGCACTTGGCCCGCGTGGCGTGGTGGTTATCCATCCCCAAGGAAGACCAGTGCCCCAGAAATGTGGACATTAAAAAATGCCTGATGATGAAGCGTGCACACTCACCAGTGTAACCAGGAGGGCATTCACAGGTGTATCCAGCGATGGAGTCGTGGCAGGTGCCACCGTTCCGGCACGGGCTGGACGCGCAGTCGTCGATGTTCACTTGACAGCGAGCGCCCGTGAAGCTGGGGAAAATAATGATATATTTATAACTTCTCAATTTTGCATTTTACAAAAGTCAGGGCGACATGAGACTAGTTGCTTTTTTCTAGTATATTTTCTTGTTTAATATTTATCAAATAATGATAATATAGTTACAGTGGTGGTCATATATTTTAAGATTTTTTTCAAACTATCAGGTATTGCATGTTATTGCATTTAATGTCGGTATCGCAATACTTATCCATACCAGCGGTACATTCGTTTAAACACACGCTTGTTTAAAAATATTGATAAACTTTATACATTATATCTAAACCTAGCATTACTACTTATTAGCTGGTCACAAAATTAAGTACGCTGAATAGTTTATTTTATTATTAATACTTTAATAAAGAAAACTCTGCAGGCTCTTTCGTTGTAGTTCACTATTCGTTTAATTTTGGCGTCATTTAGTGCTGAAGTCTATAAGGTGATTTCTTCTTATAAAATCAATGGGAAAAAATAAAAATTTTATAAACTTTGATTTAAATTACACCTTAGAAAAAGTCAAAGGTCGGGTCGCAAAAAATCAAGGTGATTTGTAGTTTAATTCCACAATAAATTATTTAAAAAAGCTTTTCATTATATATCCAAATGACATTGTATTTCATTATAGTATGAAATGAGGTCTTATTAAAGACATACGTAACAAGAATTAATGCCACTCTGACCACGAACATGCTTTTAATAAAACAAATACATATTTGTTGAATGAAACTTACCCAATGACACAAGTACATCGGAAGGCATTGATCATGTCGTGGCACACGCCCCCATTCAAACAAGGGTCGTTGGCACATTCGTCTATTTCCACTTCACATTGAGTACCCGTAAATCCTGCGAAAGATACAATATGTATTAAAATTTCAATAAAAAACAAATAAAACTTACTTATAAAATAAAGGTGTGTACGCAAAATTACAAAAGAAAACAATTTCCAAATAAAATTGTATCTTGTATCTCTGTATCTATAGAGAAAACAAAAACAAAAGAAAGAATAAAAAAAAAAAACTCTTAACACAAAATAGTTTTCGACCGCACAACAATTTGTTATTCCAAAGAGGTTCGATAACTCAGAACAAAAGACATCAACGCGTTATTATTACTCAAAGTAGGAAAATTAAATTAAATTCTTCTTGTCAGTATTACTTCTTTGTCGTCGTTTAAAAATATAAACGAAACAAGTAATTATTTTTATGACAAAGTATGTCGACTATAGTACAGTTTCACAACTCTATAACTCAAAAAGGAATAGCAGTATACTAAGGACAAACATAAATGAACTAGTAATATTTGCAGCCTCTCGCAAAGGCACTAAAGCAATATTCTGAGTAAATGCGTTCCTTTGCAAATGAACAATGACAAGTCTTTTAATGTCTCTTGAAATGCGCTTTTACCGAGAAACATACTATCTATATTATTAGTTGCGTATTAACTTTGTGAAACAATATTATGAAAACTTCTAAATATTTTTAGTGCTATGAAACATTGTAACAAAGCGTATTGCTACTTTTTATTGTATTTTATTTTACTACAGTTGAAGAAAGTTTCCAGATTTTGGTCTTTTTAATTTTACAGATCTCTAATATATAAACCTTTTTAGAGTAAAGAAAAGGCTCTTTTTAATCGTATCTAAATACAAATTGTGTGGAGAGTCTACTTTCCTCGCCCCAGTTGGTAGTTGTCAGTAATTGACAAATAGATGAACGTAATCTATTGGGCCCATGTCCATGCGCGTCGAAAACGGGATATTGCAAGAATTCTAATTGGTCCCACTGGTCCAGACATCTACAATCACTCACGCAAATGCAACTTTAAAATAAAGCGAATAAGGCCGCAAATGGCGGATCCAACACGCAAACTTATTTGGACTTGATCTCCATTCCGTTCGTGCACAAATAAGTCTAAACCATAAATCAAATGAGTTAAAAGTTGGAATTGATTGAAACGCCCGAGGCAGGACATTCTAGCCTCAACCAGTGTCCGACGGTGCCCTTATAAAGTTGCTACGATAACTTTGCGCTCGATGTATCCTTTATTTACTTACGAACAGAGTTAATTTTCACGTGACTATGTACTTTTTTAAATTATGTCTTCAGAAATCACTATCCCGCCAAATGGGGAATGTCGTCTTGGTAGAACATAAATAAACATTGCAGTTGATGAGTTGCTTATTTATATGATCTCAGGGCTGAATTTGACTTACGACAATTTTATGGATATCGTGGGGATGCGTCGACAGAAGAAGATATGACCCTGAAGGACTTATTAAGGGAGATAATTGCCATGCGTGGATGTCTATCGCAGTTAAAGTTATAATATTGTGGGTTAAAAGTCGTATATTATGGAACATTTTCTTGTTCAAGTGTACTTGAATGCGTAATACTCGTTTAACAACTGGCCTTGTAAGGTCACTCGAGGTGGAGCAATCAGTCATCATCGCATCAGCTATTTCCATGCCTTTCTGAACTGTTCCACAAATATGTCATTCATTACGTCATGTGCCTTGTTTTATTAAATGCAGTGTATGCTAAATGAAAATGCTGCCACAGAAGATTCCGCTTGTATTATTTTTGTTTTGTTTCTTTTAGAAAGTACTTCGGCACTTTATTAACTGTGTGTTTTTTA
This sequence comes from Chrysoteuchia culmella, assembly GCA_910589605.1. Classification (NCBI taxonomy): domain Eukaryota; kingdom Metazoa; phylum Arthropoda; class Insecta; order Lepidoptera; family Crambidae; genus Chrysoteuchia; species Chrysoteuchia culmella. The sequence goes on along the minus strand of OU342642.1, from coordinate 23,310,334 downwards.
TACATTGATGTCATGCTTTTGTAGAATTGTGTTTGTATACCTACACCTAGTTAATAAATAAGACAGTTGTATGTCATCATCATTTCAGCAGGCCTATGACGAATGGGCTAGGCACACTCCAAAGGCGATTTTCCTTAAAAAAATGTGTGCATACAAGGTGCATTATTAAAGAGAGATTTTCCATACTTTCTTTACTATTAAAAGATTGAATGATTTTTTTTTTTTTTGAACAGACGATTACATAAATATGCCAAATAGCTATTATAATAATACAAGGATCTCAACCGCTATTCAGAATCAGATCGCCCAGGGTCGTGGAGCCAAGCCCTGTACCAGGAAATGTTCTAAGGAGTAAAACATTATTATATGCAACATTATTTCTATAAGCAGCGTGGCCTATTGAACGCTTATCGCTCCGAAATGGTTGTGGGGGGGATGGCCCCGCCCTAGCGCGCGGGCGCAAGCCCTGTCGCGGCCACTACTTGGTTTTAAGTTGTAAACTTTAAGCGATTTTAATTTTTACTTAACTATCATGGGTTTTAATTTATTAACAGTGATCGATAATATTTTAATAATTCATTATATAAAATAATTATTTTTCTGACATAAGTTTCATTTGACAAGTATTGTTATAAATTTCTTTTTTTATGTGTGACAACATTTTCACGTTGAATCAATATATCATTGTATACAAAAACGCTACCGCTTATGTTCTGCGCGGTGGGCTCACTCGTCACGATTTCGGATCACAAGCCACAATGGGAATGTCCGGCGCATGCTAATGGCGGCTTTATGCGCATATATTAATGTTTAATGCACGTTTCGGATACATTCGGATACGTTCGGATACCTACACAACCAGCTGCCCCAAATGCCCGAGATTGTATAGGTATTAGCTTAGGTAACAAGTGTAAAAAAACGTTATTTGATATTTATGTTTTTATTAGATCGTCGGGCAATGAACTGACGATTTTCACCTCGAAATGTTATTTTGACTTATGGATCCAGTTTTTGCTTATGTTTCCAAAACTTGATCAATTAAAGCATATACATCAATATTATAAATGCGAATGTAGCTCTGTCTGTTACCTTATGACGCCAATTTCGAAGAATTATCATAAAGATAGATTACACCTTGGCGAAGGACATAAGCTGCTTTTTGTCATGTTTGATGAATTCTATTTTTTAAACCCTTTTTAGTAATTTACTATTACAGACTACTTGATAAGACTCAGCAGGACTCAAGGCTGAAGAAGAAGAAAAACAAAATTTAACTCTGATCGTTGTTAAACTAACAGATAACAAATAGTTCAGAGCATCGGGACTCAACTGCGACGTTAATTTCGAGGTACCTAATATGTGCTACATTCGTGTAGTGCGTGCTAACAGCTGAAACGTCAAGCTGTAAGTACATATGTACTTCATAAAAAATGTTGCGTTCGAGTCCCGTTGCTCTGTACTATTAGTATAATGGAACGCGAAAATTTAAAATCTTAATTATAACATACTAGCGGCCGTTTAGGGTTTCACCCGCGTGGTTCCCGTTCCCGTGGGAATACCAGGATAAAAGGTATCCTATGTTCATAACTATCTGTGTACTAGATCGTACACATCTGTGTACTAGATGTGTACTAGATAGTACTACTATCTGTGTACTAAAACTCATCTCAATCCGTTCAGTAGTTTCGGAGCCTATTCGATGCAAACAAACAATCAAATATTTTTATAACTTTTAAATTTTTCATTTTACAGTGCTATTTTTATGGGTCAATTTTTAAACAACATTTTTTTTCTTTCGATTGCAAGGATATTTCTCTCGTTGATGAAACAACGGTGGCCAACACCATAGAAAAGTTAAATATACTTGAGAATTTCAAGGTGTTTTCATAGGTCTCTGCAGCATAATTGCATAATTGGCATTGGGCCGGATTCCCAAGGATGCGGGTTCGATTCCCGTCAGGGCGACATGAGACAAGTTGCTTTTTTTTTAGTATATTTACTTGTTTAAAAATTTAATCAAATCTTTCCTCTTTATAGTATTATAGTAAAGAGAACAAAAGCTATGACTTAACCCTGCACATACCCAACGCAAACCCTTTACACGTTAATTACTCATAAGTGCATCTAAGTACTAAACAACCACCACCACTTATCGAAAAAATGCAAATAATAGAAGCAAGATTCCAACCAGATGTATAATGCGGTATTATTATAGTGCGTCAATTGCTACATATGGAGACAATGAGGAGATGCAGTATGTAATTACTTTTTGAAAAATCTATAGGACGGGTAAAGATGTTTCAAACCTGGCAATAAGATATTTTTTCATACCTTTTTTCATACCTTTATCTAGATTTTTAATATACGAGAAACACGATTTTATGATTTTGCCTTGACACTTTCTTTTCGAAATGACTTCTTAAACGTACGAAAATTCTAAATTATTCTCAATTGGGATTACATATTCTATTGGAAATTGGTTTGATTACTAAGTGGACACGAATAATTACCATCGTGTAGTTCAATTTCTCTTTAATCGCTATAGTTTACTACGAAGTGATTTCGTGTTTTTTTTTTCGCCTAATGTACAAAATCGGTCTCGCTCCCGCGCGCGTTGTGTTCTCGTTACTATCTCGCTTCAGTCGTATAGCGCTTTAAATGCCATTGATTGTTGAACTCCAGCTAGTTGACTATCTAACTCTGCTGCTAACAGATTTTGATTGAAATTTATTGAAATTGCAGTTACATTGCTGCTTTAGTAAGATAGCTGTCACATTGATTTTTACTAAAGCAGCAATGTGACTGAACTTTCAACCAAACGTTGATAGAAACAAGTTACATAATCAGGGGGCAGGTGGTACAGGTGTACAGTACAGTATCCTAGACTACTAACAGTATTTTTTCTACAATAAGTACAAAGGGCAAACACAAAATTCTAAACATAAGGTTTAAACCTAACTATGCCAAAATTTTTTTGGTTTTGATTGCCTTCATCATACTTGTGACAGCCTTATCATTACTAAGGCTGAGGGTAATTTTCTTTAAACAGTTTTTTTCCGTAATTCACAACCTCTGAAAAATATACTAGTAGTCATACACGAGTATTTTTTTTTTTTTTGCGTAAAGATCCATTTTAGATTAGTAACTTTTTTTGTGGCTAAAATATTAAAGTGACTTATAAATACAATTAAAACGTTAAACAGTCAAATTCAAACCCCTCCTATTGCTAGGGCAAGATTATAACGTTACACGTTTTTAAAGCTAACATGACAGCTCTTCCCATAATCCGAGAGAACAATTATCTAAACGCCATTAGAAATGCCACCGGTCCGCTATATGGACATCGCAGCAAAAAGTCCAGAGCAAACTCCTAGGGGATACATTTTATCCCTTAAAAAACGTAATGGCGTCATGCTCGATGCCCTGCACATGCCCTTATTCGTCTACCGACCAGACAGGTCTTGCAGCCACTCATGCATAAGATACTAGCCAACCGAAAATGCATAACCGCAAACAGCATCGGGTTTCATACAAACTCGAGCGTATTGAACTTAGTCGGTTCATGTGATACGTCAACTTGGGTATAATACGGTAGAATTATATGGCCGCTTGATTAATTTAGAGTAGATGTAAAAGCGGCGTTCGTAATTCAGTCAGGTTGCCCGATGTTTGAGCAAGGAGCGTTCCGTTGAGTGGATTCGTCCGCATCATTGCGCCGTTGACATCTTTAATGCACTTGATATTGTTGTTTTTTCCGTTATAAGGACGAGTTTTATGTTCAAAATCTAGTGCGTTTAAAGTTTGCTTGTTGCTTTGTTCATGTTTACTTTGTCGTAATACAACTTACTGGATACCTACATGCATCCGTTCCGTAAGTAAATAAATAAACCAAAAACATTGGGACCTTTAATTTTTATCTGGGACTAATCGTACAAAGTAATGTTTGTTATTTTATGTCACTACCATCTTTGCTAATTTTAAAATGATGACATTTCGTAACTCATGTCATGAGACTACCTGCTAGGTGCGCACTTATAAAGATTTTTTCTTATGACGTTATATGATGTGACTGCTTATGGAAGGCTGTGAGCAATATGTCAATTGAAAAAGGCAGTGAAATCTCAACTATGTTGACAAGTTAACTCAGAATGATATAGAGGTTCTATACTTTATGTGACGTTATATTAGACTTTTATTAAGAGAATATCACTAACGCTGGTATGACCAAAAGCCTTATAGCGCACGTAGTAAGAAAGATTGAATTAGATAACACTTTATTTGCATACACAGACAGAAACAAAATATACCAAGAAACAATGATACAATAATTTGTATAAAGGGGTGGCCTTATTGGAAAGATTTAAACAATAAAAAAGCTCTCCAAAAGATTTGCTATTCAATTCAGAACTTAAACACGGGCCCCTACCGCGCAAATGTTGACGGCATCAACATCGACTTCATTTGACAGATGGATGTGACATATTGCTCTTAGTCTTTGGTAAGTTTTCATTTGTGTTAAAAAGAAGCAGCAATGTGTCACATCCATCTGTCAAATGAAGCCGATTTCGATGCCGACGCCACTTGCGCGGTACAGCCCACGATCTCGATACCAGCTAGCGTCTGCCACTTCTCTATTATTAAATAAAACAGTTGAACGTTGTTTTCTGTCCCAAATATACTAAGCTACTAAACTTGTGGCATTATATTAGAGAAAACAGTATAACTAACCCTAAGTAGGTTTTATAACCAAAAGCATATAAAGCACGTGAGCATGAAAGAAACACAAAAACAGTGAAATAGATTAAAACAAACTTGCTATTCAATTAAGAACTTAAACAAAATCTCGATATGAGCTAACGTGTAACTTCTCTATTATTAAATAAAACAGTTGAACGTTGTTTTCTGTCAGGGGCCTACCGCCATCATTTGGCGCTGTATTGTTTTTTTTATGAACGAAGGGAAGACTGTCAGCCTTCATCATACCTGAAGTTAAGTATTGATAAGGCTAAAGATGGAAGCGACCAGCCATGGAGTTTCAATCTGACCATGCTATTTCGTACTACAAAACACAGTAAGCTTGTTTTTAGACGGAAGTTTTGTGACAACTTTCGCTTAACCACGAATCTCAGTAAGCTTGTGTTTTGACGGAATTTTTGTGACGTCTTCGCCTACAAAGCACACTGTGTTTAAGACTCAAGCAAAAAATATATTTTTTTAACTTCATATTAATAATATTCAAATTCCTTGATTATTTAATAACTTATTTCAATCAAGTTTATGTTTCCGATCACTGTATAAATAATTTTTTATAAATTATATGTATCCTATAATTGTATAATGTAATCTAATAATCATAGATAATCACTGTATGTTAATTAATTTTTACCGTAATTCTATAATCTTATGTTATTTGATTAATGTAAATTCTATTGCATTTATAGGAATACTTTTCTTGTATAATTTTCTTGTTTAATATTTATCATTTAGAGGAAATTTATTGTCAATGTTTATTGTAGTTATGTTTTATTTTTTATTTTTTTTCTTCTTATGTTTTCGCATCGCATGATTTTCTGTGTGTACACGTATTTGGATGTCAGTCTTGTTCGAAACTTGCATTGCTCTCATTTCATGTTGTTATTGACTGTTATCTGTTGTGTATACCATAAATAAATAAATAAATAAATAAATAAATAAATAAATATCGCCTCCAAAGTGCGAGGTGTGTCAAAATGTGACAACTTTAATAAAAACAAAACGCCAACAAAACGTTCTTATGATGGTTTTAAAAGATGATGGTAGGCCTGCAGGTCGGCGGCGCAAGACGGGAGGCGGCACCGCGCACGTTTCCGCGTCAGAGACAATACGATGTTCAAGCGCACGCCACCGCCATGGGAATCAGAACTGGCAGAAAAAAATGCAAGGTAGGGCTTGCGAGCAACTGACGTAAACATCGTGTAATATGAGTTGACAGGCAGAAGGAATGACTCGTATATGATTGAATATTTTTCTTTTTGTAAAAAGGGCTTGCTTTCCGGAGCTTGTTTTGGAACTTTGGATCCATTAGGTATATATTATTTTATAACAGAGTTTTGTAACAGTTTCATCCTAGTTCTTTTTGTAATAACACGTGTTGTGAGACTCCATTAATATTATTTTTATTTTAGTAAAAACTGGATACTGGCGAAAGAGCACCGCCATTAAACATACTTGTAAGAAGAAAAATCTTATTTTAGAACAGAGTTTTGGTTTATTATAAGTCCGGCTGGCTAATTACTACCATCTTATCTAGATCTGTCGCTATAGCAACAATGTTTTCAGCGTTGTTGTGTTCCTGGAGTTAAGAAATAAGTCGGCCAGTTCCTCAGTGATTGAGGATTTCGGAAGAGGCTCGCTTCCATCTTCACGCTTATCAATACATAACATCAGGTATGATGAAGGCTAAGCGATTCCCCCTTGTAAGTAAAACAAGAGTAGGTACCCTATAAAATTCTCTACCTGGATTGTGTAGACGTAGTAAAACATAAAAAAATATCAAAAACCTAAGTAATCTATGTCTCCGTTTACAAATATCTCACAAATATAAACTATGTTATGTAATTATTATGCAATTGGATAGAAACTTACTAATTTACAACCCTAACTATGTGCTACTCGCACGCTTGTCGTCTCTGTCTAATGATAATCGTTAAGCTGTTTCAGTGCTAGATAACAAATTGTAACCAGCGCAAGCGCAGAGTTTCCTAGTTTACTGTTGAAACAAAAACAAAAAGTATTCGATTCAAATTCAACAGCAATCAATGGAAAACCCAAATAAAGCTGAATGTAATAACATTACGAAAAAATATATTTTTAAAAGTTGTAGATGATTGCGTTCCACAAATATATAATGCTTTAAACTAGAATTACTTTAATTAGGTATCGTAGCATATTATCTTTTCGATGTGTTTGGCAATTGTTAGCTTTGATCGATAAAAAGTTTTCCTAAATAATTCTGCCAAAGAGGCAGGCCTTCCTGCCATACAAGGAAGGAAACTCCCTAAAAAATCATCACACATGAAACAGCCTTAACAAACAACGGACAAAATTCAAACTTGCGAAACAGGTAAAAACATGTAAAGTCATCCTTCTTGCAGGGGTAACCCTCGCACCCATTCACATTGGTCTTGCAGCGGGAACCCCTGGGGGCCTACCACCATCCCTTAGCTCAGTATTGTTCCAATCTTACCATGCTATTTCGTACTAAGAATCTCTTAAAATAAGCTGGTTTATTGACGGAAGTTTTGTGACGTCTTCGCTAAATCATCGCCTCCATAGTGTGAAGTGTGTTAAATTGTGACAACTTCAATAAAAAGAAAACGCAAACCAAACGTTTTTATGACATGAGGGTTTCTAATATATGATGGTAGGTCTGCTTTAGCCTATGAAGTATCACACATTAAACATCGAATAGACGAACTTACCAGGCATGCAGACGCATCGGAAGGTGCCAGGGTCGTCGAGGCAAGACCCGTCGTTCCTGCAGGGGTGGCTCTCGCACTCGTTCACGTTGGTCTCACAGCGGGGTCCCGTGAACCCCACCGAGCAGTTGCAGGCGAAGGACCCTGGGGTGTTCACGCAGATGCCGTCGTGCTCGCACGGAGAACCTGATGAATAATGAAGATGATGAGTTGAGGTTGAATTTTTAGTTAACTTTTTTAATTGACTTGCAAGTTGTTTGCCTCCATCCGATTTTAACTTATGACATTTTTGAGTTAGATGCACTTCAGTTGCCCTAATAGTGGAGCGGTAGTTAAGTCTTTATTTTCCCACAAAATACCATAATCGGTTTTGTATTAACACGACGAAGCTGAATTTAGAAACCATGTCTAGAGCTACTAATTCGATTGTGGTAAAAATGTTTGAGTCGTCTCTTCTTAGTGGTAATAAAAAGTATCTTACTGAGATACTCAATTACTGAGATACTATTTCTAGAATCTAGAATTTAAGTATTACTTCGCTTTTCAGAATAGCATCTGATTCTAGCTTTCCAAAAGACCTTCACCCATATTCTAAGTAGTTCCTCCAAAACTTACTCGTCCTCGACTTAACGAAATCTCATTGAAAACCTCTTCGAAATACTCCTCGAAATCGGTTTTCTAAGTCATAACTCCGTAAGGGCCTGGAGGACCCAAAGAGTACGTGGCCACTCCGTGTTAGGCCTAGCGCACACTACCATTTTTACTCACGACGAGGTTGAGTGGAGTGTAAAAAGTTTTGGAGGAACGACTTAGAATATGGGGGTTAGTTTAACAGCTATCTCGAATAGGTAAAATGAATGGCACCTATGTATAAGAAGAACACCACATTTATCCCTGTTATGCGAAAATAATGTTTGCAGTGTAGAAGCAATATTTCCAAAGGTGCTTATCTAAGGGCGATAGGGTAAATGCTATTTATAACGGCTGTAAAACTAAGCAAACACACGATGTGTAAAATTTGCAAACCATAAAACTTTATTGGCTGATAGTACTGCACTTTCAGCTTTATTTATACATGCTTTCCGGAGTAATTCACTGCTCATTTACGATTTGCTCTTTAGAGGTTAATCCTGAACAAACTAGTCACCTTTTGTAAGATGGAATGAGAACGACCTTTTCTCTTAGGTTATAAAATTTTTTTTTTTTGTGTAATATAAATTGTAGGTGAAAGAAAGAGAATTTGATACGGAAAATTGGTTTAAAATATATGATTATCATTTTAACTAAGCTATTACATTTTTTTAAATAGGAGCTCGAGTAATAATCGCAGATTCAGAAATAAAGAAGTTACGAGAACCAAACTTAATGCAATGCAGAAACTTTACTATATTGCTCAATTCCTTTGGTATCAGCAGGTATCAGTAAACCTAGAAGAAGACAATACATCCTTTGGCTCTAAACATTAACGAACTACAAATTCATACCATTGAGAAATTTAAATTTTTAAGGAAACCTGTAATTGGTCTTACTGGGGGCACACACTTTTTAATTAATTATATTACACTGTTGGTTTTCAATAAACAAAATAAAACAAATACCTTGTTCACACTCATTGATGTCCTCGGAGCAGTCCAAGCCCTTGTACCCGGAAGCACAGGAGCAAGTGTAGGAGCCGTTGATGGGGCTCGTGTCGCAGATGGCGTCGGCGTGGCATGGGTTGGAGGTGCAGGCGTCGTCCAGGTGGCAGAGGAGACCTAGGAAATGGCAAAGGTTATGATTGAGGAGGAGCGTAGCGGAGCCTCTCTTATGTTGACTCTTTTGAAAATCTGTCCGCCCGGTCATAGCGCCCAGACCGTTTAACCGATTCTAATGAAACTTGGCACATACTTAGACATCAACCATACCTAGGAAGTGACAAAAAATCGATGTCCTACCATCACTATAACCTTAGCTTTTGGCGCCAAAGAAGAGCCAAATTCGGTTTTTAGGGTTTTGCTCGAAAAGTATAGACTTTTGTGCTTCGCGATACATTACAAATTTGACCAGAATGTAATTCTGCGTTTAATGCAACAAACCGCGTCTAAATCCGTCATGTCCTCACAGAGTTATGCCGACATAAAGTTGTAAAAGCTCGCGGCGCTCCGCCTCTCTTGGGCTCCAAAGCGCCACCGAAGGTGGTGCAGTTTGGAGCCGTTCCTAGTAATGTTTGATGGAGATGGTCAACCTATGAAGAACATCCGAGGTTTTTCGTCAGTAGTAAGAATTATGAAAATTAAAGACATTCAATCAACGTCAAGGACCAGGCTACTAGCTTCCAGTTTCAACTCCAACTGGAAATCCTACTCTTAATAACAAGAACAGTGGGTGTCGAAGAGCAGTAAAGCAGCTGAATGATTTTCGAGGTGTGAAATCAAATTTTTCTAAGATTTAAAGGTGTATGAATATAATGTAATGCTGGGTAGGTCTACTTTTAACTTTAAGTTTTATTTTTGTAGTGGCCATTCAAGGATTTCTAAAGTGTGTAATCGTTGTTGTAATAGATAAAAGAAAAACAGAATTTATAACTGACTTTTAAAAACACTCTCAATACCATAATTCAATGCTTACCGGTCTTCCCAGGAGTACACTTGCAGTAGAAAGCTCCGACCCTGTCAATACAGGTAGCGCCGTTGAAGCAGGCGGCGCCGGCGCAGTCGTCGATGTTCACCGAGCACTCGGGGCCGGTCCACCCGTTCACACAGATGCAGGAGAACCCGCCGACCGAGTTGGTGCATGTTGCGCCGTTCTGGCATACTAGAGGCCTGGGGGAGAGACAGGTTGTTAGTCTACGGATAGTATTTTAAATTCGTCAATAGAAAACTATTGACTAATACCATTACTACTTGATATCAATACTAATAATATTGATATCAAACGCGCTATATTTCACGAACTAAGTTGTAATTGTCCGTATTTTTAGGTTTTGCCAATTTGTGAACTGTGTGAATCTGTCATTAGTTTTCTCTTTTGTTAATAATAATATTTAACATATTATTTCAATCTAAATATAAAATCAATAATAATTGTTGGCATAGTAAATGTCTAACCGAATCCTAACGAAATAATAAATTAACTTTTCGAGGGTAGTAAGTCATTCCGTGACCGCGGCAGCTGAAAAAGTGCCGGAAAATCAAAAGACCCAAAAAAAAGCAAAAAATACGGACACTTACAACTTAGTTCGTGAAATATAGCGCATTTGATATCCGTAAAAGTTGTTTTATTTCTATGAACAGTGCGCGCCAAAACTTAAGATGTACCTACGTAGATAATTAATTTATTTGATACAGATTGTCCACTCTTAGACCGAACATTAAGCTCAAAAGTATATTTTTGTATCACTCTTAATTTTTACAACTTAATATCCTTCTAAACTAATGGATGAGCGACGTTTCTCTGTCAAATTTTATTGGCACTAACTTCACCAAAGGTCTTTACAAAACTTGCATCGCAGCACTAAAAATAAGTACGGTCAGCAACAAGTCAGTCTATACAAAACTGGCAAATTTCTCTAATCGACTTTGAACTTTAAGAAAGAAGCCGTTGAGTTCGGAATGGTCTGAAGGAATCTGACATTTTGTAAAAGCAGAAGTTGCCGTTGATTGTACAAATAAATAAAAAAAAGCAGGGCACCCATAAACCAAGCTCGGATTCTCTGACACAACAATAAGCGGGCGACATAAAAAGAAAATGTTAACGAACGTCGCTTCAAAACGTACGATATTTTAGCAAAATTAACTTAAAGAAAACTGACCATTTGCGTTCGGATATAATGGTAAGATTCCGTATCACACATTTTTTTTAATAACAGAGATACAAGATAATATCATAGAATATTATTCTAACACTAACATTACGCACATCGAACTTTACTTTAAGTTGACTTTAGCCGCACATATTAGGTAGTCGACTGTTTGTTTTAAAAAATAATAAAAACTAGATTGTGGTACGTAATTAAATAGGTATCAAGCTACAGATACAACTACAAATTTTTTATCTGCAAACAGTCCTTGAGCCTTCCTGATTTATTTGTGGAAATGAAAAATAAATCCAGTACTTATGATACATTTTAGATAAAAAAATATTGGAAAAGATCAACTCGGCCACAAGTGAATTCTCAGATGGGACTAGAACTCACGACCTTTGGAAGTCCTTTCCAATTCTTTTCCAATATTTTTCTATTTAAAATTTGTCATTAGTACAAAAATAGCATTAAAAAATGCAAAAATTTTAAAATCATAAAAAGAGAATTAGTTTTATTTTCTTTTTTATTCTTTTTACAGTTTGCTTTTCATCGATAGATTTCATATATTAGTACTTAATAAATGTGGTTTTTCCTAATATGTATTTCTATTCTACATGATGCCTAACTAACTATTAGAAGGTTTCAATTTAAAAACTGGTACAGACCCCTAAAATCCGACAACAAGCGAGCATTTAAACTTTTTAATATCACTTATTAGTGCATTTTAGCAGATGTTTTTGCGAAAGCGTAATTTTGTCTCTGGAATTTTACGCTTTTCGTTGTCTTTGACTCGCACGAAATATATACATTATGTTGGTATATTTTAATGTGTACGCAGAGTAATAAAATCGCATTCGTAAACTTAACTTCGGCGCCGAATTTAGTGCCTGTGTTTTTCTGGCAATTTATTTTCAATTTTACAACTTTAAATTAACACTAATTGTGCGAGCCGACATTTTATAGCGATATGTTAATTTGCTACCTCAATATACATTAACAACTGAATTTATATGATTAAGATTAAAAGCTGATAATTTTATTTAGGTACATGCATTTATCCATGGTAAAACTTGGAAAAGGCTTCTTATCCAAGGTTGCCTGGAAGAGTTTGCTATGTTTTTGTTTAATATTCTAAATAATGTGCAGTACATTTTTAATTATTATTATTATCACATAACCTACTGGAATCCCACTGCTGGGGCGAAATAGGCCTTAATCCTTTACGAGGGCCCAATGCGGCGATACTAGGATATTAGCGACAAATGCAGCCGGTACTCAAACGGTTTAACGTGCCTTCCAAAACACGGAGAAACTCTACATAATTATTTATTGGTCGCCCATCCCATGATCGACCATTGCGAAAGTTGCTTAACCGCCGCAACTGAGCTCTCAAATAATAGCTAATTAATTTATCGTATTGAATAAAGGCTTTTGTTACCTCAATACTGACTTGATTTTCTATTATATTTGATGGCTGTTTCTGCCATCAGTTTGCATACTGATTGACAAGTAGGACATTATTAGAACTTAACTTATGTTTATGATTAGAAATTATTTGATTATATTGAAGTAGCTGAGTTTATGAGGTTTGATTTGATAGGTAATGATGAATCATTTAAAATTTTGATGAAATTATGTTGTAAGCAATATGTAGCTTCTCTTATAGGTAAGTCAATTGGTCGGTACCTAAGTACATTGTTGTGGTCATTATCATTTGCAGATTTGACTTTATCACCATTTTTTTAACGTATAGAAAAAGTACAGACGACCGACAACCAGTAGACCAATGTACTTCATCATCAGCCTGTGAACGTCCACTTCCGGGCACAGGCCTCTCCTAGCTCAAGCCAATTGTGGCGTTCATAGGAGGTTATTAGCCTACTGCTACCGCTGGCCAGACGGGTTGGTAGAGGGTTTGTTTCAAGTTTTCCTTCTCTCGCACAGGTGTTAATGCGTCGAACCACTTAGTCGACTCTTACGACATCCCAGGCATGTAAGGGAGTGGTGACACTCGTATTCTTAGTCCATACACCACACGGCCACAGACCAATGTACTTACATAGATTTAAATAGACATAGAGATAGGTAAGTCGAAGCTCATGATAGTAATTTCAAATCAAAAACCTATAACTTTGAACATCTGATTCATTCCCCTAATACCGTTATTATGCATTGTTATTTATTACGCAAAATCCATTTATTTTGAATATCAGACAAGAATGATCAAGGGGAATTATTGTTATTGATGTTATGAAATTGAGATGGCGTACCGAATTGATACGGCAGTCGGCAGCCGCCATTTTATATGAATTTGCGTCGAGAAAATGTCGGACTGATTAATTTATGGTTTTGGCGAACTGGGTTAAGCTTTTGAAAATTTATCACTTTGGCATTAACACTTGGTGTTAAAAGTTGTAACCCTAGCTGAACAGAGTCACTTTAAATGAATAACATAGACTAATATTTACGCAATCAAAATTTTTCTTAAATTTCTAAACTCAAAAGATACTCTTCGAACTATAAACTTAGACAATATTTTCTGTACAGTCAACAGCACGTTAACAGGTAAATTTGCATTACGAAAACCGCCGCTATTATGAGCGACGTAAGTGCGCTCTCAATATCAAAGTGTATAGCCGTAGCTACTGTTGACTGCACATGAACAGTTAAACTTGCAGATTTCTCACTGAGAAATTCACTTTAATATTTAACGCGATAAGACTGCAACGCAAAATCATAATTAACCATCGTCTTCTCAGCCCCATAACACCCACTGCTGGGCATAGGCCACCCCAAAAGGGAGGTTTGCCATAATCGCCACGCTTGGCAGGCGGGTTGGCGATCGCAGTATGGCCAAGTTTGTAGGAGACGCTGCTGTCCGCCTCTTGAAGGCTGAGTTCCTTAGTCGCCTTTTACGACACCCACGGGATGAGAGGGGGTAGTGATATTCTAAGCCGACATTACACAGTAAGTGTCGTAATTAACCATAGCTTAATCATAATCATTCAAATGCAATTCTATAAAAATTTCGTCTCAACTCAATAAGTCTAAACATCTCTCTAGCATTAAAAAGGCTAAATGATGAATCTATTGTAAAACCCCTACCTAGTTCAAGTTTTTGTTTTTATTTACTAACACCAAATAGAGTGCATTCAACATCGCGCTGCGCATGAGCAATTTATATTAAAGACCGGTGGCACGGCCTCTCGCCACCCCGAGACCAACAACACTTCATCTCCACCGAGGAAACCATCATCACTATCCTCTTGGACATAAGGACTATATTCCTCTGCTTCCTGAGGAGTCCTTTCATCCTATTTATAGCTGTACTCTTCTATCGATACACCTATAACTTGGTTCTTCAGATGATTGCTGTCGTAGGGCAAGTAACATTAATCAAAAGCAGCAGCTTCCACAAGGGCACTTTCTTCTACATGTCTTGTTAATATCGCGGCCTTTTATAATGATCTTTCATTTAATTAGCTCCATATTTGGATTGGGAAACTGGTAGAAATAAATTGGCTCAGTCTGATTTTGAAAGTCTTTCTAAAGAAGTTTATGTTTCGAATTGTATTCGTCCTATGTTTAGAAACTAATAACTAAGTTAATGGAGTTAAAACTGTCGATGGTATCATTACTGTCAACATGCTAAAGAATGTCCCAACTAGTAGATTACATTTTTATAAAACTACATCAAGCATGTATGGAACTATGGACATTGTAACCAACAATTCAAATATTACCAATATTCCTAACTACAAATTCAACCGGTAGCCAACCGATAAGCTTCAACCTTTAACAAACTAAACAAACAGTGATTTGCATTTCCGATGTCAATGATAACATTAAAAAAAAAACGAAAGTTTTCATTAGTACAGAGTATATCAAGATGGTCGGGTCCATCATTTGTTACTGACAGAAGCAGCCCGCCGTACCGATATGGCATCTAATTTGAACAATATTGAAACGCAATCAATCATTCCATCTATGGAGATCGGATTATTTGACGAATTGATTAGTCGCGAGGAGTTTGGATAGCTAACTATTTATCTGCTACAAAAACTCTGGTTTCCTTAGATTACTGTACCGTCATTATGAGGCCGTTAGGGTGCAGCGAATGACGTCACTAGACTTGTCAACAAACAGTCTGTTGTATTTGACTCGATAATGTTAAAAGGGGAAACCAGCATCCATATTTACAACCGTTCGACAACGGAATCGGATTCGAATTCTGTGCTTTGTCTTTGTTTATTTCGAAGTGAGTGACAGTGACAACGCATACATTCCGCGCTCGGGAACGTTTCCGAATGCTTGTGAATAAGAATGCAGAACTTTACTTCTTGATATAACTTATTAAACAAATTAAAAACAACTTACCTCCAATTTTCCGCTTTTGAGCGATTTTCTAGAAGAATATTTTAAATAAGCGCTTTCAAATTCCTAATGATTTATTCTGACCTTTATTTTGTAGATCCATAAAGAAAAAGCCTCTCAAATCAAAATGAATAGAGCTGTTTCTAAAGAATAACTTCAAAATCTTACAATTTTATAGCATGCCGTAAATGCTTAAAAAGAATAATACCCTACACTACATTATGATAATAGTAGTCGTACATTAAAATTTAAGTGACATCCTAAGATTATTTCATGAAAACTAGCAGCTGTTCGCTTCGCATGCAATCTCAAAAAACACATAATTGTGAGAGCAATTTTCTAGAACGACCAGTACCGGTAAGAGTGGATACTGAATCGTTTTAACGAGCGCAGTTTGGTGCAAGAACTAGTCTTACGCTGCACGCTGTAAATTTCCAAGTAATTGGTTTTGCGATTATTTGCCTCTCTTACGTGTCAGCAATAGAATGTCACTCGGTGAAGACAACAACCACTTTTTCAGAATCGCGACTTTTCTCGTAGGAAGACAGCAGTAATTGAGGAAAGAAATAACTGTGTAACACATGCACCCATTAAATGACAAGAAATACAAGAAAATTTAAACAAAACACAAACTTAAAACAGAAACAAGTGCCGGCTAATAGGCATTGCATAACCAAAACATTTTTTTTTAATTTAAATTATCCTAGAACTTATAAAAAGTCTTTTAAATAAGGTTCTGAGGCAGACCTAAAATCTATAACTTTATTTCACGTTTAAATCTAAACATTCCCTAAATAGTGAAACTTGACTTAGCTTATAATAAATTTTCATCCTGTTAATTTCTAAACAGAATTGTTGGCACTCCTAAGCAATGCTTATGGAACTGGTATTTCAATAGTCGGCTTGCTCTAGTCTGAGCTGTCTGAGTCGTGTGCTGTCTGACCCTGGAGAAAGTACTGATAAAATACACAGTTGATCAGTGACAGCCTGCCTGAGATCTCCATTGGTATACCTAATTGATTATATGGGATTTTTAAATCAAGTCTTTGTTTATTAAATATTTGGTGTTTATTGCCTTATGGTTCATTCTCTTATAAAAAATTAAAAGTCTATACTTAGAGACAACAATCTCGTTACAGGGTAAATCTACGGTCGGACGGTTTGAACGCCGTCATTGTGCTCAACAAATTTTCATATTATTACCCCCATATTCTAAGTCGTTCCTCCAAAACTTTTTACACTCCACTCAACCTCGTCGTGGGTAAAAATGGTAGCGTGCGCTAGGCCTCACACGGAGTGGCTATGTACTCTTTGGCTCCTCCAGATCCTTACGGAGTTATGACTTAGAATACCGATTTCGAGGAGTATTTCGAAGAGGTTTTCAATGAGATTTCGTTAAGTCGAGGACGAGTAAGTTTTGGAGGAACGACTTAGAATATGGGTGTTAGAGTAATAAAATTCTGTCCTCGTGTCCAGTTACGAATATAGGTCCCAGACGAGTAGCGTTTAACAGCATAACCTTTATTATTTTCGCACTTATGCATGACACTTTATATGTCGAGGACAATGACGGCGTTCAAACCGCCCGTAGATTTACTCTACAATGTCTCCCGCTGCAGGGTTTGTGAACTGATGGCGTAGCTTCTTTGACGTTCATAAGTGCTTGTAACAGCCTAAACTGCATACAATATTAAGTTTTAGTTTTGAAAACACCTGCTTTTGTTCAAAAGAGATACTTATCCTTTTTTTTATGAACAACGGGGACACTCTTACATCATCATACCTCATGTTGAGTATTGATAAGGCCGAAGATGGAAGCGAGCCTCTCCAGGAATCCTCATCACTGGGGAACTGGCTATCTTATCTCTAACTGCCGGAACACAACAATACCGAAACCATTGTTGTTATGGCGTCAGACTTAGATAAGATGGTGGTAGCTAGCCAGGCGGACATACAACAAGTTCTACCACCAACCAAACCGAATACAATATGTACTTAAGTAACTAACACCCATATTCTAAGTCGTTCCTCCAAAACTTACTTGTCCTCGACTTAACGAAACCTCTCTGAAAACCTCTTCGAAATACTCCACGAAATCGGTATTCTAAGTCGTAACTCTGTAATTATTACACTTAAGTGAGGAATAATTTGTGTGGAGGAGATTTTTTGCAACTATGAATACCAAATTTGTCGAATTAGTTTGAGTGGAGTGTAAAAAATTTTGGAGGAACGACTTAGAATATGGGGGTAAGTTGTACAAATGACAGTCTACTTTATTTACTTTTTTTTATAAATAAGTAAATTTTTTATTCTATTTTATGTACCTATGATTGGAACAAAAAAAAACAACTTTACCTATTTTACCAATTCAAGAATTTCAAAATAGGTACCTGAGAATCATGTTTGTATTTTAGTTTTATCATAAACAGAAAAACATGATATAGGTTAAAAATTTTATGTTTATTATGAAAGCCACGTGATAGTCTCCTAGGAGAGCATAGATCAGGCGTCTTAAAAATGAAAATGATACAACCATGAAACATTTCTAAAAAAGTAAACATAAAAAATTACGATTATTCCAAACTCTAAAGTCTCGAAATCTGTGACCATTTTTATTTACAGCCACCATAAAACAATACTCTTAAACCTATTTAAAAGCTATCCAACGAACGTTGTCTTGTATCGAATAAAAAAAATACGATCTGAAACGTAATTCGATATGGGCCACGTATTTATCAGTTGCTTTTCATGACCCAACAATCCGGATAGTATGACACCATCCCATGGATAACAAGAACAAGGGAAAACAAACTTTATGTGCTATCCATTGAGGTCAAATTCTAACAACGGGAGTGAAGCTTTGAAGGGGATTACTTGTACAATAAAGAGCCAAGAAACAACACCAGGCGGTAAACGCGTGAACCAAATTATCCTTAAGACTTGACTATTTATAATTACGCTATAATAAACTTTATTGCTTTGTAATAAATGACATTAAGACCAGAATTAGTGTCAGATGAGGTTGTAGCGTTTCGAAAGGCGGCAGCGGGCGGTCCGTATCCGTAGTTGGTAGAAATATTAATAGTTTGAATTGAACTATTAATTTTGTCGAAAAGGGATAACGAAATATTGATTATAATATCGAATGTAAACAGTCGAATGGTTAGGCACATTCTAGCTAGCGTCGTAATGAATAATATTTTTTACTTAACTCATAAAAATGACAAACACATAAAGCTACAACTGAATCTTTATATTAACAATCTTGAGTCAAATAACTAAAGATTGTTTACGTAGAAGACCAAACTAAGTACATCATTGATTGATTGAGTTGAATAAACAAACAATGCAAAATATTATATATTAAAACAATGATAAAACATTTTCAAAATATTTAATTGGAGCACCCCTTCAACTATATCTCGATTTGTTATACCGCTACCTAATCACAGATATAATTTATATTCTGACTTGCTAAACTGAAGAAAGAAAAGCATTAAGTAATCTATTTTTAATCATCATAGTTCCATATAAGAATCCGAGCGATTACATTATACAATATTGATTCAGTTCCCATGAAGTGAGGTCGTTCGTAATTTGCACGTCAACATGTAGGTTTAGTCAATAAAAAGTGTGCCTTATCGTGTGACTGGTGGAGTTGTTTTTGCAACCGATCATTAGTTAACAGTTGCCGGGTGCGCCCGCGCATCGCGCATGACGTAGGACGATGATCCCGGTACAAGGCATAGACGAAAAGGACACTGAGAAGCTCTGGAGAAATCATACTGAGCTCTATGAAGGTTTTGGAGATTTTTTTCCAGAAAAGCTAAAATAATTAAACATTTCAGACGATTTTTGTAGATATAAAGATCTTTCTTTATACCCACAAAAATTATAAAAAGATGTTTTAAACTACATTTATCTAAACAACAGTTGGTGTAGTCGGGTCTAAAATAATCATTTAGTATTTGACTAACACCGGCTCAAAAAAAACGGTGATCTAATTCATTTCAAACATAGGGACACTTAAATATTGTATAAACAATGTAACGTACTGTTTTAAATGTTCCTATCCCAATATAGCACATCATTTACACTTAAAATATAGCGCACATAAAACAGTAAATAAAATACGCTATAACGAAGTTCGCACGGCACTCGCCAATCACCTTGTTAAACAACTGCCTATTTATACCACAAGGGGTAATCACGCCCGCATCAAAGCAATCTGTTCACAGTACCTACTCATACCACAAGTTTGGCAAATTATATCTGTTATCGAAAACTATCGTTTTGTCACTTTCATATCCATAAACTGCTTTACCTTTACGTACATCTTATGTTTTGGCGCGCACGAACAGTGATATTGAAATAAAACAACTTTTACGGATATATTTCACGAACTATAAGTTGTAATTGTCCGTATTTTTTGGTTTTTTATTTTCCCGACGTTTCGTCACCTTTTCAGCCGCCGTGGTCACGGGATGCTTTACCATTACTTAACAGTGCGTCCGAAAGTTTTTGATAACGTTACTAATGTCAACTCGTACTAGGGGTTCGAAAAAGCCTCCTTGACCACGACAGAGATTGCCGCTATCGCTTATGGATTAGGTCCGGGCGTTGACTCCGCTCTTGTCTAGTAATTTGTAATTAAACACCGATACGCCATGTCTTTGAGGAAAAAATGGATAGACATAACAATATAGATATCATGGCTCCTCGACTGTAATTTCGCGTCTAACAATTTTGACGTGTTGTAAAAAAAAAAGTTGATTACTAAATGCCGTTGTGTTGGAATTTAATTATTTGGATCTAATTGCTGAAGTTCTTCTGCCAGAAATTCACCTACTACTGCTTTGTATTCTTAAAAGAAAATAGATACAATAATAATAACTAATCAATACAACAACCATGTTAAGGTGGTACGACTTCCATACAAACAAACATTGCACATTAATTGGTTCATCATACATTAATAACTAACTCGTTTCAGTTATTTGTTTGCGCGAAATTATTAAAAAAATGTACATACTTTCATACATGAGGTAGGTATATAAATGCGATGTATGATAGACAAGTCTTTCTTTGCCAGTTAAAAATTGTTTACGGTTACAATAACCATAAAATATAATATTTTAATTAGTATTTTCCTTTTGTGATGGAAATTGACCGTACTGATATGTTAAGGTCACTTTTCAATTTGACGACTCTGTATGAAATAAAACAAGGAGAAAAAAACAGCCCTTGACGAGTTTCTTGCCGGTTCTTCTGGTTACAAGGTCTCCCGCCGTAGGGTTTGTGAACCGATGGCGTAGTTTCTTTGACGTTCATAAGTGCTTGTAACAGCCTAGACTGAATAAATGATATTGACTTTGACTTTGACTTTGATGAGTCACACACATATACGTATAGTTATTGAAATTATAAGATATTAGGTTTTTCGTGATTTATGCATGAAAGTACATTTTTTATTTTTTCACGCAAACAAATAACTGATACGAGTTAGTTGCGCTTGTATTTATGAATTATTAAGGTATGATGAACCAATAAATGTGCAATGTTTGTTTGTATGGAAGTCTCACCACCTTAAAACACTAAAATAGTGTAAAGTAAAGAACGGAAGATTAAGAAAAACTTATGTATCCTGTTCGTTTTTACCTTGAATCCTTAAAAAAAACAGGACACTGTAGTCGCATGCGTGCATTCAAGATGGCGTTTGATATCGTATTACCGTATTGGTTAATATTTCCCAGATCCGTTAAAATTTAAACTCTCAGTTCAGGCAGTAAAGCATATTCTACAATCATTTCAGCGTAATTTTTTCGGCGAAGGATTTATCCCGCGAACCGTTCCAGGTTTCATTTTAGAGATTCCATGTTAATTGGGCTGCTGTGGATCGTTAGTGGACGTTAAGTTCTTGCACATAAAGTTTGAATTTGAACTTTTACTCGTCAGGGATAGCAATCAAAACGTAGCTGTCGAAAGAATATGTGATGCAACAAATTGGTGAGACGTAACAGTACTTTTGGCTCATTTCGCGATCAGCTATAGTTCATTACGTCGCGGCGTCGGCTTTATTGTTTTTTAAAATCTGTCATCATGTTTGATTTGTGTAACGGAAATTGAACTGATACGGGCAATCGTATAAATTTACATCCAGTTGAACAAAGAAGTTTAAATGTTTTTTTCTAACCGAACAAACCTAACGGTTTTAGTTCCTACATTATTTTAAAGGTTGGTTTGTTTGCTACGATACTACCAAATTCAGTGTCGCTGGATAAGTTCCTACCATAAATATTTGAAGGGTAAGTTAATCTATAGAATTGGAAAATGCTTCTTATTTGGAATGAATCTATACTAATTCTATCTTCACGTAGATGAAGTCACATGGAAACTTACCTCAAAGCGCACTCGTCGACGTCAGTCTCGCACAGAGAACCCGTGAAGGTAGGAGGACACTCGCAAGTGTAGGAGTTCAGCCCATCGACGCAGGTGGCGCCGTTCTGGCACAGGTGGCCAGGGCAGTCGTCGATGTCGATCTCACAATTCTGGCCTCGGTATCCTGTGAAGAAGATCATTGTTGAACACTTGTACCTACAATTTTTTGTTAGAAAGACCAATATTTCAAAGAGTGAAATCCTCTAAGATGAAAAAGAATGAGGGGATTTGATTGACCAGCTGTGTATACTTCAATTAACATCAAGTAAAATAAGAGCTTCAATATCTACTTCAAAGGCCTCTTTATCTCCAACCCATGGACTACATAACGCGAACGTTTATTTTGATACCATAGCATCAAGTAATCCAAACGCTCTAATTAAGTGTCGAAACTTCCACGCGCTTGGAGCCACACAAACTGTACACATCTTCGATTAGCAAGCACAAGGTTTCATTACCACGTCTAAGGAACTGTTCCCACGATCGCCACATGTGCGCTGTACTGTTTATGATATGTAAAATGTAACGGCGTTCAGTTTTAAATCCTTCGACGCCATTTTTTGCCCGGCAGAAACTTTATGTAAATGTTTTGGTGATGCAGTCCCCGCTTAGTGAGAAATATCTTTGTGAACTGAAACCGTTTACGGTGTTTGTTTGTTCAACGAGAATGAATGAACTGTAACTTAATAATAAAGCTGCTACATACGTGAACGGTGTACAATTCTAAGAGAAAAAACCAAGTCTGTTGATTCAAAACGACATAATTTCAATTTAAGCGTTTGGA